>JARUHQ010000019.1:511926-1792701 GCA_029955515.1 Chrysomela aeneicollis | reverse complement strand
TATTCTTGAATTCTAAGGAGTAAAAAACAGAACAACTATCTCACTTCTTGACAGATGATGAATGATATATTTCCTTCTCACTTTTCTATCAGTTTTTCTACTCCCTAGAATTCAAGAATAGGTGTCCAGGAGTGCCTCGAAAGGGACAATCGAAGAGCAAAAATCAGATAGCCAAGCAGCACTAAAATATCTGAAGACATACACTTGTGAGTCTAAGCTGACTTGGGACTGTAAACAATCCCTATGACAACTGGCAGCGAACAACCAGGTCACTTTGATGTGGGTGCCAGGTCATAAGGGAGTTAAATGCAACGAGGAAGCAGACTGCCTTGCCAAAGAAGGGGCAAATACGCAATTTCTCGGCCCAGAACCCTTCTGTGGACTCTCCAAGGCCCACTTGAGAGAGGAGTTCGGACGCTGGGAAGCGGATGAAATGAAATCTCACTGGAATAAAGTTCCAGGACAAAGACAAGAGAAAAGGCTAGTGGGCCTCTCGCCAAGGAAAGCTAAACAGCTTCTCAAGTTGGACAAAAAAGACTTGAAACTGGTAACGGGACTCCTCACTGGACACTGCCCTCTGAGGTATCACCTCAAAAAGATGGGTAAAACAGAGAGTGATAGTTGCCGCTACTGCGAGAACTTCGCTGAAACTGCAAAGCATTTGCTTTGCGAATGCCCAACACTCTTCTGCAAGAAGCTCAAGTTCCTGGAAGGGGCCTTCTTAGAGCCCTCCGATGTCAGGAACCTAGCTCCCAGGAAACTGATAAACTTCGCAAGAAGCCTCGGAATCCCGGGCCTCGAATAGATTAAGGGTTATGCACAAAAGATCCAATAGGTCGAGGTGCTTGTGAGAGGCTGCACAGCCTTAACGACCCCTCCTACAATCTACAATATCCACAACTAGAAATGAACATTCTCAAAACGATCAGAATTTTTTGTGGACTTCGTCCAATTGTTCCACCTGGAGTTCGTGTTGGTGTTCAACTAGGAGCTGATTCTGCTAATCTACTGACCAAATCAACTTCCATTATCTCTCTACCACCATTCTATTCTTACTCACCTTCCATATCGCGATATGATCTGTCACATCCAACTTGATCTTATCAGGCGGAGGTAGCTTGTATCCTTCGATATAATTGGTGCCTACTGGAAAATGTATCAGGTACAAATCGAGGTAGTCCAGCTGCAAGGCACTCAATGATTTATCAATGAACATATCGACCCTATTCTGGTGAGTGCCGGTGATAGGCAACTTGGTGGTGATGAACAACTCTTCTCTTGTCACCTTTCCAGAGGAGATCCATCTGTTCACCACGCGGCCAATGATGGCTTCGTTCTCGTAAACGTAGGCTGTGTCTATGTGGCGGTAGCCTGCTTCCAAGGCTGCGTCCAAAGCCATCTCCAGTTCTGCCTCGTCCTTTGACTGGGAATGAAAGATGTAGCTGTGAGGTCAATTGAAAACAAATGGTATCGAGAACATATTGTATCGCTCAACCAAGCTGGATCTCGAGCAAAGCTCAGTTCAATTACTGTTCTCTTTATACTGTTAACAATGAGAATCTAGGCCTAGCAAACCTTTATACAGCACGTTCGTAGGTATCATGTAGGCATTGAAGGAAGTACCTCCTTCATTTTGGAATCAAGTTGTCACTGTTGAAACTTATTGAGTATCGATCCGTTTATGGGTTTTTCAAGCGAGGAAGGGAAGGGTGAGGTTTTTGGCAAGAAGAGAAAACTTAACAGTTTCATTTTCAACAAAATAGTTGATTTGAAAAACAGTAGAAATGAAGTAATGCTTCGTTACTCACCATCCATGTTCCCAGACCAATTGCTGGCATTCTTTTTCCACCAGCAATGTCCATGAATATCTTGCCCACCTTGTCCACAAACGTTTTGGCTGCCATGATTCAACTATACCACGCAGTTCGTGAACAACAACTAGTTCTAAATGACATTCACAGCCATTTAGTGAACTCGCTCGTCATGGAATGATAACGATTAATAGATAATTTCATTACTATAAACAAAGTGGAAACAATATGATAGAGAAGAATAGAAGTGGTTAGATGACTCCAATATCGAATACGTTTTTCTCATATTTAAACTTGAATCTCATTCAAATCTTTATTATAGTGAAATAACTTTGAGATCATCCAGCCTTTTTTCAGCAGATCAGGGGTATGAAGGAAGAAGCAGAGTTGACTACAAACAACTAGACTTCATCCTAAGCACAGTTGAACCTAAAAGAACTGAGGTAGGTAACACCCAAGAAAAGAGGTAGAGTTGACATCTCTGACTGGATGTCTCTTATATACGAAAACAATAATTTCAGTTGAGTTTGTCAGTTTTTATCTTTTCATGATCATTCTCAGTGTGTTAGCAATAAATTGATAAATGATTCGATACTATTTTATTGGTTATTATCATTACAGTGTTTCTGTTTGGAAACAATATGCATAGAAACTACTAAAATTAGTTCCCGAGTATAGACCAATATCTTCACTGTAGTATGGATTATTTTAGGGTTAAAAGTGCCAAGACTTTATAAGAGAAATTGCTTCTATTCATCCATTCTATCCATCCTAATAAGTACCCATTGTTATCAACAATAGCGAAGGTGATTAGGAGAAAAAAAAAGAATAACTCAAAGGAAACACCTCTCAGAGTATTTTATTTTTGTTCGATTTCATTTGAAATATATACAGTCGAGTTGAATGGAAGATGGCACTGGAACATATGGAGCGTTGGGCAGCGAAAAACCATCAACAATGATTCCATCTCTGATCCAGGATGCTGAGTACTCTTCGTTTTTATTTCGCAAATGGCCACTCAGGGTGATCCAATAACCTGAAAACATGAATAATAAGTACCTATTGTTTCACTCTGCAGCTATTTCGATAAATTGATCGAGTAGCAAAACTAACTAATCTTTCAATAACGGCTACCAATGACGTTAACAGACCTGAACATATTTTTGAGGTCATCAATCAAGAATATTTGTTGAAAACCTAATCATTAAAATTGTCTGAAATTTCGAACGACTCAAAATCAGTTTCATCATTCAACGACTTCATTCTTTGATTGAACTCACATTGGGAAGAATTTGAAGTCACAAATACGCGCATCTTCACCAACGTCTAGTTTCTGCAAGTTGGCAATATCTTCAGAATCCAGGCTGAAATTGAATACATCGAAGTTTTCCCTTATTCTGGATGGGTTGACACTTTTTGGTATGGCCACAATATTGTTTTGTAAATGGAATCGCAGCATCACTTGTCCGCTAGTTTTTCCGTGTTTTTTCGCGATCTTATTGATCACTGGGTTCTGCATCAGATTGGGGATTTCTTTCCCTCTGGAAAGAAGACAAAGAATGTGATGATGTTGATACTTTCTTGCAGACTCTTTCACAATCCGAAAAATTACTTACTCAGCTCCAACCAATTCCAAGAATTTGTTATAACCTGGACTTCCCAATGGAGAGTAGGCGGTGACGACGATATTGTTTTTATGGCAGAATTTAACGAGTTCTCGCTGTTGCAGGGATAGGTGCAACTCGATTTGAAGAACGGCAGGCTTGATTCTAGCTGTCTTCACTATCTTCTCGACTTGACCCTGGTTGAAATTGGACAAGCCAATGGCTCTGGTCCTGCCTGCGTCAACCTGTTCTTCCAATTTCTACAAGAAACAGAGGCCTTAGAATCAGATGATAGAAGTATAGGAACCGATGAAATATGGTGAACAACTCTACACTCTCGACTCCTGCTCTGTAATCTCCCTACTGAGTTCTCATCTCTGCTGACTATCATCTCATTCTCATCTCTTATACATCGCATATTTTTCTACTCACCTTCCAAATAGCGATATGATCTGTGTTATCCAATTTGATCTTATCAGGAGGAGGCAGTTTGAAACCCTCGATGTATTTGATGCCAGTCGGGAAATGTACCAAGAACAAATCGAGGTAGTCCAGTTGCAGGTCCTTCAGTGATTCCTTGAGGAACATCTCAACCCTATCTTGGTGAGTGCCGGTGATAGGCAACTTGGTGGTGATGAACAAATCTTCTCTTTTCACCTTTCCAGAGGAGATCCATCTGTTCAGGACGCGACCTATGATGGCTTCGTTTTCGTAAACATAGGCTGTGTCTATGTGGCGGTAGCCGGCTTCTAAGGCTGCATCCAAAGCCTTCTCTAATTCTGCCTCATTTGACTGGAAAGAAGAATAAAATTGTAGCCACAATTGAAATATGTTTTCATTCTGCTGTTGATGTTGATCACACCAGAAAGTGGGGTAGTTATCTCCAAAGGCAACTGAGATATCTCGAAAGACTTATTTCAACAAATATTCTTTAATCATACAGTAGCTCTGACGAAAGCTTCTGACTGATAATAACTAGATAATAATAACTGAATTGTGGCATGTAACACTGAATAATCTATAGACTGTTTATAATACTCGAATAATGATATTGCAGCTTTTAGAGGTCAGATTCTGATAAAAAATGTCATGGCCTCTAATTTTGATATTATGAATACTTATATGGTTGTTTTAAGAAGAGCTGAATCGTTAGGGATGATCAACTGTTTTTTCAATGCAATGTTATATGTTTTATTGTTTCTGATTTGATTTATCACAAGTTGATTATCGATTGAGAGTTTGTGAATGAAACGTGTGAATTTCATCTATTCTCAAGCCATGAAAACAAAAGGAACAATAGACATCTACACGATAAAATTTGATGAAACAAAATAAAATTACGTAAATTCACAGAAAAATAAAGTTCACTACCTTTCTGAAGACTCAAATTGTATATTATAAATAGATATTTCATGAGCTCTTTTTGCAATTAAATTTGGAGGTATGTATCTTGCGATAACATTCAATAGTTCTATTTTTAAAAATGGTCACTTAATTCGAATAAGTTGTATCTCAATACCAAAAATTCGAAATTTTCATTCATCCATTTAATAACAGAAGACATTACTAATAGTTGAGTGACATTTCCATGTACTAAAGTGCCACTTTGATGAAAGAATGATCTTGCATTTGGACTGGATATAACGAAAAGAGCACATTCAATTATTCATCACATGACCTTTTATGAAATCGATTGCTATTTTCAGATATTTTTAAAGATCTCTCAAGAGAATAGTGAATAGGGGGCTTATATAATGAAAAGTGATTGTTCCTCTCTCTACTTACCATCCAGGTCCCCAGACCGATTGCTGGAATCCTTTTTCCATTTGCAAGGTCCATGAAGATTTTACCTGATTTGTCGACAAACTTTTTGGCTGCCATGATTCAACTATACTTTGTTATCGCTGACCAACAACTGTTTGGCTAAATGTTGGTCACGTCCATTTATTGAAATCACTACAGAGTGATAATAATGTTTAAATAATTCCTGAACTATAGGCGATAGGTTGAGATAAGATAATATCTGGGGGTTCAATTTAAAAAGATGATGTTGTTAATGGATGAGATTGTTTTCATTCAGAAGGATTTTATTTTCTCACACTCAGTAATACCTACTTAACTGTTTTGAATATACATGTGTGTTCGTACTTTTTTATCGTATTTTCCCATAGTTTTCAAATATTTAACCACTCTTTTTCTATACAAACTTCAAAGAAGCAGAATTTATAACGAGGAATTCAGTTCCGGAATCTGAGCTGATGAAATGTAATTTTATTTTGATTGTAATCAAGGTTCTCAAATTGCAATTCTGTGAGTTAATTACCCGTTTTTTTTGAGAAAGTATCATCGCCGGTGTTAGATACCATAAAAGGAATCACTGACGAGTTGTATGTAGATACATAATGAATTGATGAACTGGCATAACAACTGAATGTGGATGAATCAAATTGTGAGAAGATATTCTGAGAACTTATTTTTTCGAAAATAGAAATATTCTCAGAAAATTCACAGTAGACAATTTTTTTCCTACTCCGTACATGTATCTATAGTAATGAATTATAGGTACTTTCCCAGATAGGTATAGTTTATTTTCGGAGAAAATTCCGTTTATTATATTTACTGGTGAAAAATCAGTCTGGTGTGTACTTTCAGCTGTGTATGGGATTTTGGCGATATGTATATGGATATGATAAACTTTGATGAGGGATTATGACCTTGTGTTAAAATTTTCTCCAATTTATCGCAAGTCATGGATGTCATGCATTGATTTATTCGTTGCATTGAAATCGTGATTATTTCAATCATTTTTCTGGGCTTTCCACTAGGTTTTATCTCGTAATAATAAACAGGGTGTCCCGAAATATGCTCGCAATGTTTCAACAGCTGTTCAATCCACTACCGAGAATAAAAAGAAAACTTTCGAATTCGAATATTCTGGAATCAAACAGAAAACTTCTGAACACAACAAATCAGTGAAACTAGAATCTCAATCGTACCCTGTTTGAAACGCTCCTGAATGAAATTTCGATGTTGAAACAGGAAAACTTAACGTAAAAAAATCTTCTTTCCTGGCTAACGCCACTCAATACATTGAATTGTATCGATATCTACGTGCAGTCTATGAATATGAACTAAGTAGAGACGATATGTAAATACCACGACAGAGTTTAGATACCTTCAATTTTATTTCATATGTTATTGAACGTCAATCGATTCACAAATGTCCTGTATTTCATATTAATATTATAATAACATGAACTATCGACGAAATCAATATCAAGTGCTGGATTTTGGAATACACAAGGTATACTTACTTGACAAAATTACAGCGGTGTCTGAATAATATATAGGAATTCTAGAATGGATTATGTGGCCCTAATAAGGTCCACATTTCATTTGATGATCATTTCTGCATTTGGAACTGTTTGTTCACGATGGACGTTATGCACTTTGGCATAATTTTGCCACACAATAGTATATATTGTGCAACTAGTGCGGAAAATTGGATATTTCATACGAGTTTGACAAGCCGTAGTCGTAAACGAGTATGAAATAGCCAATTCCCAAACGAGTTGTACACTATACTTTTCCGACGACCTACATGAAAAACATAGGTATGTCGGATTTTAATTTCCCATGACTGTATTACCTCCTTACAAATCATTTTTACAGGAAACCAATTCAGTTGCCTGAAGAAGCATATAAGAAAGATGTATCACACAAAGAGAACAAATTTTATTAAACATTTAACAAAAATATTTGGGTATATTTTGGTCTGTATTTATGAAGTATTGGAAAAATAATTATTGATGGTAATATTCGAACAATTGTTGAGTACTAACGGAATACTATTATTTTCTTTTATCAAACCTAAATTGCATACTTCTGGGGGAGTAGAATCTACCATTTCATCGTCGGATGACATTGCAGCAAAGAAAACTGAACAAATTATACGATTTGGTACCTAAATCTACTTGGTAAGTCACATTGGCACTATAATGTTATTAATTCGTTTGTAGATATTTCATTGTCACAGCTACCGATGAGTGAAAATCAGAGTATAGTTGATATAGTATCAGGCAAGGTGGATATAGGATGGTGAAACAGCTCTTCAATTGTTCCTACGAAAAACTTGTAGACCGTTTGAGAAGGTACTAAGGTTTCCACGACTTGAAAGAAGATGGCGGTAAGATCGATTATCGAAAAAGATTTCTGTTGCTTACGTATTTCTGTGGTTCACATCTGACAGACGTGACTTGAAACGACATTAAAACAATAAATTTTCGATAAATTTGGAATGAATATTGGTATTTTGACTCTTCTCAATCATTTTTCATCTAGAACAGATGAAACTGATAAAAGTATGACAGATGCACAGTTTCTGTTTTACAGGTCGCGAAAGTCACGTGACCACATCCGAGTAGGTCATTTTTAATATTTTTCAAAGCACAACCTAACGCCCAAGTCGAATTTCAAAATAAATCATTAATAAAAGTTTTTCCCATATGATGCGGACTTTATGAAGACACTGTAGATGAAAACATTTTGCAAAATCAATGTTTGTACCTATTCGCTATATCGATTTCGACAATGTTATTTGAAAACCACCTTTGACCAACACATTTGATGCTCTAATCCCAATTGAACATAAACTAACCAAAACATCTACTTATCTTTATGTTATATAAATAATAATGTTAAATTCATTTCTCATTACTGACTCAGCATGATTTGTCAAACAAAAATTACACTTTCATCATATACCATGATGAAATGAAATTTCTCCATTGCCAAATAATACAAATCCTCTGAAAATACTTATATTGCAACAAGTATAGGTAAGTGGAGTGTAATTTTTTTTTTGAGTCTCAAGCGGGATTCACAACCAACTTGTCCAGTGAACTCGCTATATTTTCAGCTTTGAGATTGCAATTATTATTTCAAAAATTTATTTGAAATAATCATACCACTTATTATATTACCCCTGAAAATTGGAAATATTTTTTTATTTCACCAAAAATGACCCCGCATCAACTGCTGAGTTATAAGCTTGGAAGACAAACATAAAAATCAGATAATATTTTTTTATATCAATGAAATTAGAAGTTTAATTGAAAAAGCAAAACGGTGTTTGTTGTGAATGCGCTTTTGCGTCAGTGTCAATTCAGATTTTGAAAAAAAATCGGTGCATAATTCCCATAATTTAAGTTGCTGTTTTATTTCTCTTATATTCAAAAGCCACAGTCTCCCAAGTCTCCACCAAAGGCACCAAACAATGTATTCGTAATTTTCGTAACATATAGGGGAAATAATAAAATCCTGGTGTGACGATAACTTGCTTGTTTTTAACATCCCTAAAACAAATTTACTATCCTTCCGTTGCGAGATCTCTACCCTGAACTTAGGCACTAATAATATCGAAAATGTCTCCTACACCAAATTTCTTGGACTACACATCGATAAAAAATTGAAATTCAACGAGCATGTCACCAAACTATGCAATAAATTGTCTTCGGGATGCTATGCAATTAGGATAATTTCGCGTCATCTGGGTTATACTGCTGCTAAAACAGCCTATTATGCTATTATAGAATCCCATCTGCTCTATGGTATAGCATTCTGGGGAGTGTGCAGCAAACAATTAATGCAGATGGTACAGGTCATTCAAAAAAGGGCCATTAGGGCTCTCTGTAAAGTAAATTCGCGCGACTCTTGTAGACAGCTTTTCATAAACCACAGAATCCTCACTGTTACGTCAATATTTATATTGGAAACTACCTGCTTAATTCACAAAAATCGTGACAAATATATTACAACGTCACCAATACATAACACTCGCTCATCAAAAAAATTTACTTTATCATTACCTTTGCCAAAAAATAACCGTGCTAAGGAATCCATTATATATAACGGGCTAAAAATTTATAATTATTTGCCACCACGAGTAAGGGAAATTGATGCATTGGGATTATTTAAAAAAAAGGTGAAAGAATTGTTATATACTCATCCCTTCTACAAAATGGAAGAATATTTCAATTGTGAAAACTTGTGACAATAATAAATTAAACATGTCCCTTCTCCTTAAAAAGGACTGATATGATTGCATCTGATGGACTTCTTATTCATTCTATGTAAACAAATTTTAATATGTCTGTACCAGTACCAGTATTTTATTGTATTTTGTATTTTTATTTTTTTATTTAATGTTCTGTTATTAATATTGTTCTTCATCTATGAATCTGCGATACATGACTTTGTCGATAAGATTGTTTTTCTTCTGACAATAAAGCATATTTTGATTGATTGATTGATTGATTGAATGAAACAATAGTATAAATTATAATCGATTTGACAAAATCAATTATAATAATCAAAATCAAATATCAAGTGTTTACTCAGTAAAGGTAGATACATATCGACATATCGGATTATAATTTTTTTATAGCCGAAAATCAGAGATGTCTGGCTACTTCCTCCATGGCCAATCTGGATGTTCATGGTACCTAGAAAATCAAATCGTCTCATAAATTCGTTTATGTTCTCAATATCATCTTCAAAACTCTACGAATACTTTTCTTGTACAACATAAATAAGAGAGTGAGTACTTATTCTTTAGTTGAAGCTGGTCAATTTTATTGAATTGAACATGTGGATAAGAAAAACTGAAGACATTAGATTTGAAAAATTGTTTAATATTCGATGCAGATTGAGACGTACCCTTTTATTCGATGAGTTGAAAGGAACAAATAAAATTGTGGAAACTATCAGCATGAAAGTAAAAGGAATACATACGCTTTGAAGGATCTGAAATCGCAGATACGTGCATCTTCTCCAACTTCCAGTCCCACCAAGTCGGACATATCCCCGGAATCGAGAACAAAATCGAAAATATCGATGTTCTCTTTTATTCTGGAAGGAGTAACGCTCTTTGGTATGACCACAATGTCCTGCTGCATCAGAAAACGCAGCAGGACTTGTCCGCTTGTTTTTCCGTGTTTTTTAGCGATGCCTTCTACTACGGCATTCTTCAGCAGGTTCGGCATTTCCCTCTCTCTGGAATATCATAAATCCAAAGTAGATAACATTTTTACCAAGATCTATTTTTTGTTATTGGAAGGGTATTGAAAATGCCTTAAAATACTCATTCCCTTCTTATATTACTCGTCCATGCAATGTTGATATGGTTGAATTGTGTTTCACTGTGATACGACTATCGCCTATGCCGTCTTTGATATTCATCAACAATGCCCTATGGTGTAGTTATAAGAATTTTTCTAATGCCTTAACCTACCTTCAAACTATAAACATTTCAATACCTACATCGTTCATACGAAGTTCAAGATCATAATGGTTTTTTTCCGCAAATCGCTAGGAAATTTTGACATTCCTGTCAAAATTTCTTGAAGAAAAAGTCAGGACTTCCTTACTGTGAGGAAATGTCATTTCCTTACTGTAAGGAAATGATATTTCCGTACAGTTGTTAGTGTTCTACATAAATGATTGAAAACACATTGCTTATAAGGAATTAATTTATATTTTGAAAACATCAAGTCATTGCTGAATACATTTTTAAGATCAATTTGTTATATTTACAGTAATTTGACAGTTAGTACAATTATTGAACATTGGAGGAACACTGTTAGAACTATGAGAAACATTTTGGACAACATGCGGGGTGGTAGGGTTATTTTGTTGAATATTTTGTACTGTGAAAATTTTATTTGCCACCTCAACCTTATTGTTAAGCGATTCTTCGATATATCCTTCAGCAACGTTTGATGACTTCCATCCGCCATGCCTCTTTAAACTAGTTATGTCGGCACCAGAGTCAACCAATATTGTTGCAGAAGACCGACGAAAGCAGTGACCAGTGTATTCTGTCGGATTTACCAAGTTCAAATAAGTAGCAACTGTTTTGGGCATTTTTCTAATTTGATGAATTCCTACCACTTGTCTACAACCCTTTCCGCTTTGATATTTAAAGAAAAATCGGTCACTGTTCATATTTTCTGGTCTTAACGAAACATACTTTCGATAAACATTCACGTAGATCTGATTAATTACAAATGATCTTGGTTTGTTGGTTTTCGAATCAGGTATGCTGATTAAAAGCTTAGATTCTAGGTCTTCTATATCGTGTACAGTCATTCGGACTAACCCATTCATTCTACAGGCCCCAGAAATACCAAATATTACAGCCACCTAAAAAATAAATAAAGGTACAACCTAAATAGAAATTTAAACCTTGTAAATTACCTTAATCATTAAATTTTCTTTATCTGGAGCTTCCTGGATAAATTTTTCAATTTCTTCCTTCGTTAAAATCATAGATTTCTTTGCCCTATAACCTTGAGCTTGCCGTTTCAATAAAGAACGAAGTTTTGAGTATGTAGATATATCTACATTGTGTTTAATTGCAAGGGTTGACTTCAGCATTGAATAATTGGCCCATAATGTTGAAGATTTAATCTTTAAAAAAAGGTCTAGGAAGTATGCCATTACAACATTTTCTGAGAAAGAACTCGTATTTTTACTCATGCGATAATCCAGCTCTGGAGGAGTCCCAGGAATGTAAATTTCATCATCACTTATCATTTTACTTTCGAGAACACCAGCAATCAAATTTGTAAGCGTCAAGTTTGACAATTCAACCTCAATACGTTTCCATAGTAGCCCAAGTAATTTTATTAGGAATTTCAAAGCACCATTTATTTGGGAATAAAATTATCGCGTTTTTTTGAAATCAATCAATATCTGTCGAATTTTAAACGATTTGCGGATAAATAGTATGTTTACCTCGTAGGAAAAGCCACATTCCTGGACTCTGTGTTGCTAAGTCTCGGCTTGCGCCTCGACTTAGCAATCTTCACAGTCGCCCAGGAATGTTAAGCTTTTCCTATACTTGGAAAACAATGTACTATTGTTATCAAAGGAGATTAAACGAAAGATCATTGAAGTACATTGGTCAATACTCACTCTTTTCCAATGGTTTTCAAGAATTTATTGAAACCAGGATTTCCCAATGGGGAGTAAGCAACCACAACAATCCCATTCTGCTGGCAAAAGCGCACCAATTCTCGCTGTTGCAGATAAACGTGTAGTTCAACTTGCAAACAGGCAGGCTTGATCCTAGACGATTTGACTATCCTCTCCACTTGACTCTGGTTGAAATTTGACAGACCGATTGCCTTCGCTTTGCCTGCATCTACCTGCTCTTCCATTTTCTGAAACAATCATACATATTGCTCGATATGCTCTGAGAACTAAGTGAAATCCCACCTTCCAAACCCCAGCATGATTTGGTGCCTCCAATTTGATTTGATCTGGTGCAGCCAGACCTCCATCATTTTGACTAGTGCCTATGGGAAAGTGAATCAGGTACAAGTCGACGTAATCCAGTTTCAGGTTATCCAGCGACTTGTTCAAGAACGTCTCCACCCTGTCTTCATGGACTCCGCTCATCGGCAGTTTGGTGGTGATGAAGAGGTCCTCCCTCTTGACCTTGCCAGATGACAGCCACTGGTTCACCACTCGACCGATGATGGCTTCGTTAGCGTACACGAAAGCAGTGTCAATGTGACGGTAACCAGCTTCCAGAGCAACGTTCATTGCTTGCTCCAGCTCTGACTCGTCTTTTGCCTGGAATGGAACATTATTTGTTGAGCTAAGACAGACTAAGACAATGCAGGAGTTGATCCATATATTCTTCTTCAGATAATTCAAGTTGCTTTGTACTTGGGATACAATAGAGGTCAGAGTAATCACAAAAATAGGTTGAAGAATGACTGAATCAAGAGGAAATGAAAGAGAATTCAGTGAATGATACTTTTATTTTGCCTTTGAGACCTCAGATCCTATGTCTTCACCTGTATCAAATATTGTAATATTTGCCTGTATACTCTCCGATCAATGTCGACCTACTTGAAGTAGAAGCAAAAGTTCTTACTATACTGATTTTACTGCTGCAAATCTGGATGCATATATCAAGTTATCCAGATTCTAACTCACCATCCAGGTTCCTAGGCCAACAATTGGCATATGCTTTCCACCGGGCATTGCCAATGATTTTTTATCCGCCATTTTCAAAAGAAGAAGAGGATGCTGTGATATGTTATAATATTGCGTTCACCTGAATTATAACTAAATACGTTTCTATATACGTGGAATACATTTTTCGTTATCTTCTTATCTGGCACTCGAGTGGACCCATAGTAATTGTTGTGGATCAGATAAAGTTGTTTAATCATTTCTCAATATTGAGATATTTGATCAGCCTTGATTTTTGAATTGTTGATCCCTGATGATTATGAATGATCATTCAAATTGCCAAAAGGATTGAATGAAGATGTACAAAAAAAGTTGCATCACTGATTGAAGAAGATTTATTGAATATCAGGATTGAACGAAAGAAAACACGCTTTCAGAAATTAATTCTGGGCAATGATCAGCAATAGGTTATATCTACGAAATGGACAAGAATATCTATGCATTTATCTGATCATAAGTTATTGAATCTAATTCATGATAAGTTGACAACATCGCATAACTTCATACGATGACAATCACATTGTTATTCAATATTGCTACGAACTGTGCTGCGTTCCGAGAATACCGAATGTCATTATCTCGGCGGCGCGCAATTTACGGCCTCGCGATAACATCGCTCGCCGACATACCTAATCAGAGGACGACTCATAACCGTCGCAGTTTCTCGAAAATGAAAGGTATTTCTTAGAATTTCATTGAAAATTCAAGATTTTGCTAGAATGAGTGATTTGTACCTATGTGAAGGACCGCATATCCGGACAGTCAGTTTGTGTTTGGAAATAGTTCGGTTTAGAAATAAAGCTAGTATTGTGAACATTGAGATTTGCATAGCGAATTTCGTAGTGATTTAACTAAGTGTTTATTGAGTTGAATTTCGAGTAGTTAGTTTTGTACTGAGTGTTTCGAATTAACGAACCCAAGCAGAAATACCGTAACAATATCAAGAAACATTATGGCCGATATTGCGAAGTTGATACAGAATGAGAAGAGGGCAAAACAATAAGGTTGTATTAATGAAATACCAATGAACTTTCTATTTATATTTAATTATTTTTCATCGAAGAAAATTGATAAGATTAAACTTTTTCAAACTTTTTCATTGACGATTATCATCGACTTCCAATGGCCAATCTGGATGATCTTGAAATCTAGAAAAAATTGGTATCTGAATTACAATATTAACTAATTTCCAAAGTATTCCACACAGGGATTGTTCCTCTGTGGCTCATATCAAATGGTTTTTTTCGTTTTCAAATTATTCATGCCTGAATTCAATATCGACTTAAGATAAGATAAGATAAGATCTTTATTTTCCAGCAGACAACACGACATTGTATAGGAATAGTCAAAAACTTATATCTAGGTAAATATAAAAACATGAAAAATTTAAAATTTCAGACAAAATCAAAATCTGAGACCACAGGATTGAAAACAAAAATATCAATCTCAGTGAGAATTGTACTAAAAATATTCTAAAACATGTCGGAAAAAAAAATCTTACAAACAAGACGCTACGTTTCTACGACATAAACTCCTCAACACTGTACAGACACTTTTCTAGTAAAAATTCTCGCAATTGTTTCTTGAATAGTTCAATACATTTACTTTCTTTTATACATTTTGGCAATTTATTAAATACCCTGGGTGCCATTGAGGAAGGAGAGTTGAATGATACGCTTAATTTATTAAAAGGTACATGAAGGTCATTTTTGGTTCGGGTATCAAATTGATGTCTGACTTTATTGGTATTAAATAAAGTGCCTCTATTCTCGAATGAGTATACAGAGAGTTCAAAAATGAATAATGAAGGTAGTGTTAAAATTCTATGGTTTTTGTAGACATTCCTGCAACTTGTACGGCTCGATATACCTGCGAGAGAACACAAAACTCGCTTTTGGGCAAGAAAAACATCATGTGAGGATACAGATAAACCCCATAGGCATATACCATATCGCAATCTACTGTTAGCTTGTGCATAATAGAGTGCAATTAGCTGATCTATTTCCAAAACTTTCCTAGTGGTTCTGAATTGATATGATAATGAATTCATTTTTGATATCAGTGATTGACAGTGAGTTTTCCAGTCCATACATGAATCAATTTGAAAACCTAGAAACGTTATAACGTTACTATTACTTGAAACATATAGCGTTGAAGCCTCATCTGAGCCGAATGTTATATCCTGACATGATTTTTGACGATTATCAAACCTTATCGATTGTGTTTTTCCAACATTCAGAAACAGCTGATTTGCAGAATACCATTCGTGCAATCTGGAAAAAACTATGTTGCATTTATCTCCTCGGGGTTAACACCAAAAATATTATTATTAATTCTATCATTTTCTGGTATAGACGCACCCTTTGAGATTTCGAAAATCACAGATACGTGCAGCTTCCCCAACTTCTAGACCTTTCAGGCTAGTCATATCTCCGGGATCAAGGACGAAATAAAAAATATCGAAGTTTTCCTCAATCCTGACAGCTGTCACGCAACAAATGTTCTGCTGCACCAGGAATCGCAGCAACACTTGACCGCTCGTTTTGCCATGTTTTTCAGCAATATTTTTGACTAGAGCGTCCTGCAGCAGATTTGGCAGTTTGGAGGTGTTCCCAATACAACAGTCAACTGAGACGATATTGCATGACCAACAAATATTTATTTCATCAGAATATAGATCGCATGATGATAAGTGCAAAATTACAATTGTACCCATTCTCATTGCTTCTGGTTTACAATTTTTTTAATAATAATGATGGTTATCAAAGTTAGACCCTCCTTATTCCAGAAATAATCCAATTCTCTTGATGAAAGCCAGCTATAGGTATATTGAAAGTTTTATATAAGTATAGTGATTCAGATTCAAACTCACCTGCCAAGTACCCAATTAAAAGCCAATGGTGAGTATTTTTATTTCGCTAGTCATCCTCAACGATTTTTAGAAAGGCTTATCGACGACTTCTCCGAGAATCGTGAAGTTAGAAAAAAATTCTAGTAAGTAGGGAAGTACTAAAAAAGATTCACATTTGGAACAGTGATAGCGTTACTGATATTCATAACATTTACTATAGGTAATGTTTCTACCGGAATTATAATAACGAGAGAGTTCATCTCCTATGTGGAGAACAGTGTTGCCAATATGAAATGTGAAATTTACTCACATTCAGCAGCTGTAATCCTCACATTTTTCCCGCTTGAATTTTGAAATCCTCACAAAATCCTCACATTTATAAAATAGCAAGAAATCATTAAAATATAATTTTTTCATTGATTATACCTTTTGACAACAATATAATAATATTAATTATAATGGTATTCATTCATTGAATGCAATTTTTAAGAATATGTAACTACCATCATGCATTGATGAAGGGCGAAGTTCAGCCTAAGCTACTCTTCAACAACTAGATAAAAAATGAAATCATTCCTAATTTTTTTAATAATGAATCTGTAAAACGCATTATATTCATATAAAGTCTGATTTCCAGGCCCGGACTCCCTCTTTCCTTAATACCTATACCTATAAAATAACCACTTCAAAATAACGTTTGACTTGAAAAATTAAGTTAGTTGATTACTCAGAATTATTCTCATTACCTAGTGAGGTCGTTTCGGAAGCCCATTTCCTAAAAATATTCCTCCGCTACTGCTTGATAAAGAATTTCAAAAATTTATTTCTATTCCAGTTCGAATATGTGCTTTGCTTAAAATTTTTTCAAGTTTCCGTAGTGTAGTGGTTATCACGTGTGCTTCACACGCACAAGGTCCCCGGTTCGATCCCGGGCGGAAACAGACCAACTTTTTTATTTTCCCATAGCCTCAATAATATACAAAATATATACAAAATCAACCTTGAAACCCAACAACTATAATATAGCTCGAAAAAGGTGTGTTGCTTTTTATCCTTGTCCTTTCTGAATTTATATCGACTTGTAGTATACCGCCGACTGATGTTATTATCAATGTTATTAATGTCATTATTATTGAAACAGTTATCACGGAGGTGGATAATTCCACCACACTGTATGTTTGTTGTCTCCACTCCGCAAATAAAATGCGATTAAAAATGGCGTCGCTTTTGTCGAAAGAAAGTTCATAAAATTTAACTTTATTGCGATTTCCGCAGAATCTGTCATTTCACATGGAATGAAAATGTGTTGAAAAATAAGAGGTGTTTACTTCACAGGAGTGTTGATGTGGACAAATGTATTTGTTGGAAATATCTTGAACGAAACAAATAACTGTCTCTATCCTTTGTTTCCACTAACGACTTTGAGGGATGGAGAACCTCTTCTTTCAGCGATTGTCCGCTTCAACTTCAACATGAACTATAGGTTTTTCGACAATCCAATTGAATTTGCGGAATCTTATAAAAATCATCGCAATCGTTCTAACATGAACTAGGCTTTAGAAGATGTAATTCATTGAAGAGAATTTGGATCAATTGATCAATACACGCACCATCTAGTAACATAGTTGCAGGTTCCAAACATCATTGATTTGTGATTGTGAATCGCGGAATCTACGTCCCGCTTTCAATAGTTATCGTGTATATGTGGTGAGGTCGCTACTTGTTATGGATTGGAATTCCGATGGAAGCACAGAATTTATTCGTGTTCTGTGCACTAGTTTAGACTCTATAGTAGTCTATACTCTATAGTAACAGTAACAGACTGATCAGTCTCACAGACCACCTACCCTCATCAGTCTTGGTCTTGGTCTCGAAAAATAAATGTAGTCTTGGTCTTGATGTTTCATGCGTGTCAATAGTATAATAATATTAATTACTTTCACGTTGTGATCCATAAAATGAATTTGAGATACGCTTTTGCGTATTGATAAAGTGTTAATTATACTCACAGTAAAGTGCCTTTCATCAATATCAGCATAATTGAAAAAGTTATAGAAGCGAGCTACTCCTTGGAGCTATTCCCATAGAAACTTGGTATACTTATGAAACGTATTCAATAATCAATATATTGATAATGTACGGCGAGAAATCATGAAGAGATATTCGAGATAACTGCTTCAAGGTTGTTTCAAGACCTTTTTCAACACAAGAAAATAGGTTTTCCCTTCCTTTGAAACCAACATAAACTGAACGCGAGTTGATCATCAAATGTTCCCAGTAATTTGTAGTACTTTCAAATGAATTCTCCAACTTTGGCAACTCTGAAAGTCACACGGATTGTTGATTCCAATAGACAGGACTTCTGTGACCGACTGACTGTAATGTTCTGAGAGGTCTTGTCGAATGATCTCTAACAAAACAAGAAGACCATTTGTTGGTTCCCAACTATTTTATAGCTCTAAAAAGCGATTTTTTTTTGAAGAACCAAACATAATAGTTCATTGTTTCATTAGGACCGAATGAATCATGCTATTTTTCTGCAATCAAAAGAATTGATATCTAATTAATGAAATGTAAATGAAATAACCACCATTGTGGCTCACCCAAATCTGACCTTGACCAACTTTATGACAGGAAGGTGAGAGGCCAAAAAGGGCAATAAGACAAAAATAAGAAGAAGAACTATAAACTGACCTCTATTACTCCTGGTCTGAAAGATTCAAGTATTTAGAATTTGGAGTTTGATTTCCATTTGAGAGATACTAAATGTTATTAGAGGGAAGTACTGGAAGTTCAACATTTTATACTTAGCAACTGAATGGATATAGTTACTTCAAAGGTGGCCCTAGAAAAAGTCTAGAAAAATGTGCTCGTACCTGTTGATAAATCAAGTTTATTCAATTTTCAAGTGTAGTTTCGATATCGATATCAGAAATGGATTGAATATTGTATGAAGAAATGCAGTTGCAAATCAATATACTTAATATATATATTGCTTATTCCTAATGGGTCAGTTCGTTCTGAAATGATGATCATAACATATCATAATGCTTTAGAATATTAAGGTATAACATTTTTAAATCCTAGGATTTGTAAATCAACTTTATCGCCTAGACACTAAAAGTGTTGCTTAGCAACATACATATTACTGATTTTATTGTGTCAGTTAGAGAAACGTCAACTTCTAGAACTAATATATTAAAAATATATTGGTGAGTAGGTGTTCTGAAGCACCTGTTAAAATTTCACTGAAATCAGTTAGAGTTTCCTATGCTACGAGTTTCCCATTATCGAACTAGTTACGTACAGAATTAATTGTTGTATAAATACACTGAATTCCAACAAACTACAACAATGCCGAATACGAATCGAGGCTTCACAGTAAATTGTAGTATGCGTATTCGCCCTATTTATCGTTGGGGGTTCACCCACTCAAATATTAATTCCACGTGAACGCCTTTCGAAAATTGGACAGAATTTGCTCATGGGCGCAGCTAAGGGGAAGCATAACACATTGCCCACATCCTGCAAAAATAGTGTAAGTATCTGAGAAACATACTGCTTTCATCACTTTCATCTTGAGAAAACTATCCTGTGCTATCTGCTTCATTATATCAACGTTATGTTGAAGGTGACATCCTTCCTGTCCTGTCCAGTGCTATGCGGATGATAGTACACTTCATACCGCCTGAAGCCAAAGGTACAAGGGGGGATAGGTCGATACTGTTAATGGATATCTGGAAAGAAATTTGAAATAGAGACCTGATAACTATGATGATGTCACGGATTTTCCAGATGTATAGGGGGAAATGAATGACCTCCATTAGAGGCATCACTCATGTATCTCGTGTTGGCATTATGACTGTAACCAAGATTCACAGAAATTATGTGTTCATTTAATGTATAATTTGATTTACGTTTCATAAAAAATTTATTTTTCTTTATATGAGCGAAAGTGACAAAGATATATATGACGTCACGAGCAGCCACCATGATCTATCGACGCCAATGAATTCGGCCTTGAATTTTCTGATAACATGGCAATCACGATGGGATAGAGATAAACTAAGTACGTGATTGGACTATACCAGAAAATACTTATAAAAGAGGCAGTCATAAAAAATGAAAGTGATTTTACGATCAACTACGATTGAGTTTCGTAAATATTTGATGAATACATTGACCCTTTCAATGAACATCAACATTATATTTGTCAGTCAATAGTAGTTATAATTTTGATTAGGATCGATATGAGCTGAAACAAACTATTCTTTTCTGATTCGATTCAACAAGATACATTCTCAAATGTAACTACCACAATCTAATATAATGAATGTAAACGAAAGTAAAAGTAAGTACTCGCCAAAAGTAGTAATTTCTGAATTAAAATTCTTGAAAACTTGAAACATGATCAGACGTGTTAGATTAAGGTTGAGTTCCGAAATTCATAACCAGTAGGTACTTTTCAGTGCTTTAGATCGTTCTAAAATTACTGAATTATACTGGTAGTAGCTTACTAAACCTGAATTCGTTCCGAAATTGCTAACTGTCATCAGTAAATTCAGTAATATCGGAACGCGACTAATAGTATACACCCAATTAAAAACATACTTGAATTCACAATAGTACAAAGAGAAAAATTGAACACTGGGTGGAAATCTGGTGAATAGATACAATGTTTTCTTATATTTATTAGAACAGGTCACTCTAAAGTATAGGTATTTTCCCAACTAACTTCCGATAACCTCTCTTGGGAAAATCACGTGAGGTCCATTGCCAAAAGTGCATCCCAAAAACTTGGTTTTCTGTTTCGAGCCAAGAGCTATTTCACTCCCAGTCAGCTGCTTATGATCTATAAGGCACATATCCGACCTTTCCTGGAATACTATTCCCATATTTGGAGTGCGGCACCTAAACATATCCTGAAACTATTGGATTCTGTCCAAAATAGGGCAATTCGTCTCGTTGGTGATGCCTCGCTTACAAAATCGCTCACTCCTCTGGAACACCGTAGAAAAATTGGTGATTTATCTCTATTTTATAGATATTTTCATGGGCGATGCTCTTCTGAAATATCAACAATCGTTCCTCAATTAGCAGTCTCTTCGAGATTAACCCGTCAAGTTCAGTCTTCACAACCCTTTGTGGTCTCTTTAGAGACCTGCAGAATGTCCCTTTCCAAAGACTCGTTCATCCAACGAACATCGATACTTTGGAACTCATTGTCAAGGGAGGTGTTCCCCGAGGCATACCATCTCCAGGAATTTGAGAAGAACACCAACTCCTACCTTATTTCCCTTGTTCTCACGAAGTTATCTGAACATTACAGGATATCCCATTTCGTGACAACCAGATCAGAAGAAAGAAATAAGTAAAAAGTTATTGAATCATCAATCTACCTGTCGGATTTTATTCTAATTTGTTTGAAGTGACGTCATCCCTGTCTACTTGATTCAAATCATATGGAGCATACATAATCCTGATCACACGATTCGAAGATCAGTTTCAACTGCCACGAATTCAAGAACCACTCGGTAATTTGTTTCTGGCCTTGTTGAGTTCCTATTATGAACTACTTCGCGAAATATTGAACTTCTGACAATCAAAAAACACTTGATCATCAATAATTGAACGAGAGAATAATATTTCAGAACACTTACAAACCTCGCCTTCAACTTATATTTGGTCGTATTTCTTACAAATAACGAGCAATATAATTTGAAGCATCTGACTTTAATATCTCTCTTGTGCCCGTTGTAATATTTCTCTGATATTGTACGAAAATTCATTACTTTTGTGTAGAGTCCCGTTTGGAATGTCATTCGCCATCCTCCTCGTTCAAATTTCTATTGGCAGACATCTCGATCCAGCAATCAAGTTTCAAGAAGAATTTCTTATTTATTCAGATCAGAATCGAGTTCAATGTAAACCATTATGTAACTATAGCCCAACACTTCCGTTAAACAGATCGAAAATTCAGCTGATGTTTGACTTGAAGTCAACATCCCAATTTCACAATTTCACATCAAATTGTTTGATTATAGGATCCCAATTTCAAAATTTCAGCAAGATACCATCGAAACGTCAAATTATTGTGAGGTGGTTAGGAAGGAAGAATTATACTTGATATTCTTAAACTTGATCATTTTCGATATATGTATATCGATAAGTATCGATGAATATCAATGAACATCGATAAGTGTCGATAAATATCAATAAATATCTATGAATATCGATGAATATCGATGAATATCGATGAATATCGATGAATATCGGTAAATATCGATAAATATTGATAAATATCGATGAAAACCTATAAATACCAGAACATATCGACGAAAATCTATAAACATCGATGTATTGATGAATTCTTTGACAAATATCGATGAGTAGTAAGTTATTCCTTATGAAAAGTTAAGCATGGTTTTAAACCCAAAGCACAATCATCAGATATAAAATTCAACAGTATAGTATATTTTTATTCTTCGAAATATCGAAAACTCCTATCTGTTATCACTTCATTTGTTGAAAATTCTCTTAATCTAACTATTCTCAATAAAATCAATGCATGATGATTGTATTCTAAGCTCGAGATCATGCAGAACTTTTTATAAAGAAATTTTTTTTATAAAATTACTGATAAAAAAATGTCCATAGATTACCGAAGTATCGATGAATATTTACAAATATCGACAAATAGCGACATACATCGACAAATATCGGCGAATATTGATAAAAATCGAGAATCATCGATTATTATAGATTAATATCGATCAATATCGCTAAATATCGATGAATACCGATGAATATTGATGAATATCGAGTAATATTGATGAATGTCGACAAACATCAACAAATATCGACAAATATCGACAAATATCGACAAATATCGACAAATATCGACAAATATCGACAAATATCGACAAACATCGACAAATATCGACAAATATCGACAAATATCGACAAATATCGACAAATATCGACAAATATCGACAAATATCGACAAATATCGACAAATATCGACAAATATCGACAAATATCGACAAATATCGACAAATATCGACAAATATCGACAAATATCGACAAATATCGACAAATATCGACAAATATCGACAAATATCGACAAATATCGACAAATATCGACAAATATCGACAAATATCGACAAATATCGACAAATATCGACAAATATCGACAAATATCAACAAATATCGACAAATATCGACAAACATCGATGCATCCATCGCGACTCCCACCATGAACCACTGTACCGGAAAACCGCCAAACTCTTCATCGCGTCCGTCCGGTGCGGCCCAAAGTGCGCATGAGACCCACGGACGGCCGTCGCTCATGCTACTCGCTCTGTTCTATCGGCGTCGCGGCGGCACCCACACACGTCGACGGCGGCGTCGGAACGCTAGGCGAAGCCGTCTGAAGCGCGCTCACCGGAAACCGGAAGTTTCTAGTGGCGGGTGTCGCAAATGGGTTTCTGATGTCGGTGGAAGTTTCAAGGATTTCAGAGTGAGTTGGGAAGATTGAGGGATTTATTTGTACACAGTTATATGCGGGGTTTATAATGTGAAATTGAAAGTTTTATATTTTTCCTGATTCTCATCAAACTGTTTATGAGTTACAACAATTTTTCTCCACATCTTTCAGTTCACATTCTAACTTGTATGGTGACATAATAAATTATCAAGTGAAATTTAATCACTTAAGACAGATGAAATATTCAAAAAACATTTTTAATATCATCAAACCATTTAAGATTTATGATTTTACTCTTAAATAACCAACTTCCAACTCAAAAGATAGGTTTTGAATGGTTATAAATGAAAATAAGATTTGCGCATGTTCAGTGATCGAAAATGACACCTTTATTGTATGCAAAGTTTTTATGATTTAATGGAATAACCTGATGAAATAAAAAATTAGGTTGCTGCCGATTTGAATTCATTTCGAATTTGTGTTTTTCTATTTTGGTTGTATAATGAAGTCATTGTGCAACGCAAATGCGTGTCGAAATAGCCTCCATTTCGATAGGCATTTTTTATTATTCGGAGATTGGTACAATCGAACTGTCAAATGAAAGTCAGAAGAGTAAGGCCCAGTTTACTTCTGAGCGATTTTGATTTGGTGATATTAGCAGTGAAAAACTCATTTGAATTGGTGAATTTCAATTCAAAGTGTAATTTGATTTAAATTGACCAATAAAAACAATAACAACATTGAATTTTCCACCGCTGGTATTGAAATAATCAAAATCGCTCAACTGTAAACTGGTCTTTACGCTTGCGCGTCAAATTTTAATTATTTCAATGTCATCATTGTTACCAATCGGAAATATTTCTGTTATTTATCGATATTAAATCCATTTTTTTCTTCAAATCAATTCGAAATAGAAAAAAATTTTTTTTATAAGACACGTTGTCGCACTTATTCACTTGGAGCACTCCTCGCTTCGCTCGTCGTACTCCAAGCAACGCGTGTGACATAATAGCGTCTTATAAAACTTGTATCATAATGTACTATTTTGATATTGATATTATTACTCTAACCAGTTCTATTATAAATTCGATTCTTGGAGTTTTGAGACCTATGAAAAGACATAAGAAAGAACAATCTTTTCCAATTAATTTTGTATTTGAATCTATCGGAGATTATGGGATAATCTCGAATTAGTCTTGAATGTTTTGTATACCTATTTTTATAACATAATCAATTATTATCAAGTTGAATTTTTGATGCTTACATATTTTTATAGATACACAATGAGAGATTTTAACCTAGAACAGTCAGAATGTTATCAGATCCTTTGTACAGAGTTATTTTAACCGTAAAAAATACGAATCTCATGGCCATTATAATAATGAGAAAGAATCCATGATAACCCCTTCGTATTCAAAATATTCAGAAATTTTTTTTCTCTATTTTGTTCTATAATGAAATCATTATAAAACGCAGATGCGTATCAAAATAGCCTCTGTTTCGAAACGCATTTTTCATTATTCGGAGGTTGGTACAATCGAAATGTCAAATGAAAGTCAGAAGAGTTAGGTCCAGCTTACTTCTGAGCGATTTTGGAATTTGTGATACTGACAGTGAAAAACTAAATGTTTTTATTGGTAAATTTTGATTCAGAGTGTAATTTGATTTAAGTTGATCAATAAAAACATTAACAACATTGCATTTTTCACCGCTGGTATCGCAAAACTCAAAATCGCCCAACAGTAAACTGGGCTTTACGTTTGTGCGTCAGATTTCAAATACTTCAATGTCACCATTGTTAGTAATCGAAGATGTTCTTGTTATTCATCGATATCAAAGGAAGGTCGCCCATTTTCTGATATAGGTGCTTTATTTCGGATAGTGATGTTTCTCCCAAACTATATTTGAAGTTTGAGCGCGAACTCAACCACACGTTTTTGTTATAACCAAATCGGTAATTACCTCCTCTGTAAGTTGAGATATTTCGAGAAACTTCCGCCAGATGGCCATTTCAAATATATGTGTATAATGTTATACATATTTTATTTCGTGTACTATTCGATTGTAGTTTTCAATGGTAAGTATACGTGAATATTATCTATACCGAATTCACCATACGTATGTTTACTACCTATTGCATTATGTCCACATGTTGGAATTAGATATAAACAAAAATTTTCGATGATATTAGAAAACTCACCCAAGATGTGAAAATTCCTAATTTCGGATATTGCCGAAAAACGGGTTTTAGTCCTATATGCCTTTTGATGCTCCTTAACCACTATAATCTCCAACTAATGGTCCAGTACCACATGAATGAGCCAGAAGAAATGTTTTCTTGTATTGAGTCGTATTACCAATGGCCAGAGATTCCAATTTCAGATATCTGGAATCATCCTATCCGAAATTAGGAAACCATTTTTCAAACAGTAGAAAGTTTATTATGTTTCATTCTCGAATTAGGACATTTTTAAAAGCTATCCGAAAATAGGCGACCTTCCTCTATATCGATTTTTTCAATAAAATACTGTTTACTAATTAATGTAAAATAAATAAAACTTGTATCATAAACTATTTTTTCTATTTTGGTTGTATAATGAAGTCATTGTGCAACGCAAATGCGTGTCGAAATAGCCTCTATTTCGATACGCATTTTTTATTATTCGGAGGTTGGTACAATCGAAATGTCAAATGAAAGTCAGAAGAGTTAGGTCCAGCTTACTTCTGAGCGATTTTGATTTGGTGATATTAGCAGTGAAAAACTCAATGTTTTAATTCGTAAATTTCAATTCAGAGTGTAATTTGATTTAAATTTACCAATAAAAACAATAACAGCATTGAACTTTTCACCGCTGGTATTGCAATAATCAAAATGGCAAAACTGTAAACTGGGCTTTACGCTTGTGCGTCAGATTTTAATTATTTCAATGTCATCATTGTTACCAATCGAAGATGTTTCTGTTATTTATCGATATTAAATCCATTTTTTTCTTCAAATCAATTCAAAATAGAAAAAAAAAGCATATGACACACGTTTTATAAGACACGTTGTCGCACTTGTTCACTTGGAGCACTCCTCGCTTCGCTCGTCGTACTCCAAACAACGCGTGCGATAAAATATAGCGTCTTATAAATCATAATATACTATTGGAATATCATGTTCGTTATTTTCATGATTTATTATTGAATATAGACCAAAACTGAAAGCGCTCCTTCATTTTCACTTTGTCGTATCTATAAAATGACTCATGACTTTTTTTTTAATATGAAATTTCAATGCAATCATTCATATTACGGTTGAAAATTGTCCATTATTGGGACCCCATTTTTACGATAATTGAAGAAAATAAGAAACCCCATTGTGTACGCTCTTGAGCATTTATTCGTTCTAGTGTTGGATCTCGAATCAATAATTTTTTGTGCGCTATAAAATGATATTTTACGTTGGAATCGATACTCGCCCCAAATGTAAAATCCAAACAAATGACCAATGAAAATGGATGACTTTTTCACAGTCAACGGTTCTGTGTCTGAGTCTTCTCGCGTTTGACTCCTTTCAATCCAACCTCCTATTTACCCGAGTTCTGAAGTGGAAACTCAAGAGAATCAGTATTCAATCATCCTGGTTAGCTGTAGACATGTTCTATCGGTTCTCAAACTGCTGCGATGCTTTGAAATGCTTAGAATTCAGAGTATTGAGTTGGTTGAAGGGCATGTAATCATTCAATAATCATGGTGATTGTTAAATTCAAATGATAAACATGACAAGATATTGAGTAATGGTCGTATTCCATAATTTGTTTATTCCATAATCCGAAATTACTGATCGAATCTAGTTCACTACAAAAAAATCATTATATTTTGAATCATCAAAAATGTGATGTTTATGCATGAAATCATTTGTGTTATATTATCCTCATTTAAAAAAATTGCAAATTCAAATTTGTTGGCCAACCATAAGGTTTAAACTGTTTTTCAACTTTTTGCCTCATTCAGTGAAAGTTCCTATCGACAGTATGTCCTGAAATGGATTATTTCTGAGATACAGGGTGTCGAAACCTCTGAAGAAAAACATTCTTATTCAAACCTACATTTATATACCCTATTCGAAAATTATAAAGACGCTTATTATCATTATTAGACTAGTCCAGATTGATCGAAGTAATGACTTGGAGGTTTCATTTTTGAATTTCGTTTACCAGTGTCGTAGTTACGGTCGTATAAGTCGCCACATTTTCCTTCATATACATTTTTTTAGACAGTTTAAAACATACATTAATGAGGGCTTTTCAGTTGAAAATGGGGTGAGGAATCCGTATAGATACGAAGTTTGTCATTATTATTCTGACTCCTGTATATTCAAGATTTTAATTCAATTCCAACAATACCTACTGTATTTCTAAAATAATTATCTTCAATGAGAACGTATCAAGCTTGACAACTCATTAAAACTGTATTTCATGATATGAGACCATTATAAGTTTAATATCAACTATAAATAACTTCAATCAAGCTCAGTCTTCTCTCATATGGAGCCAGTAATCACAAAAATATGTTTTGCTTGGTTTGACGTAATCTTTCCTAGCTACCTAATGAAATCACCGTTTCCTCCCTTTGTCCAGGATCATTATTTTATGTTCAAGTGAATACTCTGATATTAAAATATAGAGAGGAATTTGAGCATGACGAAGTTTTGCAATATATACCTACAAAGTTATCCAATATATATTTAACGACCTCTCAACTTTCTTCAGACTAGAATGTGGAATAATTCAGTCGTAGATTTTCATTTTCCCAAGATACTATACCCATAAGACAACTCTTGAAATGCTTTTTTTTCATTTCAATAAAATACTTATCAGTTATTGGTTACACAAAAAGATCCCTCCTTCTCACACCCTTCAACCACAATATATACAACCCTTCGAAATGGGGCATTACTTTACCCACTATTTCATTTGAAAAATGGGTAGGGTTTGCTGAGTTCTTGAGAAGGAATAACATAGAAAATGAATATGTCTGTTCTATTTGATGCTCACTGTATGTATATGACAACATAAATGTTCATTTCGATTCTATGAAGCAAATATAGGACATCATCTCATGGAGAAACTTTGACAGTACACAATAAATAATAGCAAAAAATGTGCATCCTGTTCTTGTAGGATAGCAAAAACCAATTTAGTGATATTTCTTAACATTATCAACTGAAAACATAATCGGTCCGATTCTTTAAAAAGTGGTTAACACAGTGGATACATTAGTAACGTTGTTAACAACTACTTTTTTAACCACTTTAGATTTTTCACTATTCATATGTGGTATTCTTCAAATACGAAATTTATCAAGTTTGCTAATTTCTTACATTTCCACTCAGTGGTAAATAAATGCGGAAAAGTTAGTAACTCCTCTTCTTTTTTATTATAGTTTGCTGTTTTTCTGTAATTTCAACGTCAATCTAACCACATTTTTTGGATTCGATGTAGTATTAGCACATAGAAAATATCGGCACAGATTACTTTTTGGTCTTCTGTGTCCGGGACTGCCAAGTTTTTCGTGAATAATTGCAGGAATAATAATTATATGTTTTGTTAATGAACCTAGTGAGGTAGGTATAATATATCCTGGAATGCATATTATTACAGAGGATCATTGCTCATTGATTCAGCTAGGTATCTAATTTTTCAGTAGCAATACATTCTACCATGTTGAACATCATTGGTTCTATCAGAGACATCATTAACATTAATATTCTTGGTTTGTATAATTTCATAAGGCTCTATATAATTGGATGCTAACTGTTTCTTGAGCATATATATGTAGATATTTTTATGATATTTTTTTCCGTAGGAAGGTATAGGTTCTCAATAATATCGATTATCCTACCATATAATTATTTCCTGAGCGACTCAAATCCTGATAACTGTAACAAATTTCCTTCATAACTGCCTCTTCAAATATATATCACCTTTATGATGAATTATTATTTCATTTCCACCAGTTAAATCTGGTGGATAAATTAGTCACTTTATCAGTGGTAAACCAACGACAAGTTGTTAAATTTTTTTCCTACAAGCGTGCGTGATTCACCCTCCACCCGCACGCAATTCAGTTTGGGAAGTGTCATTTTCCCACACTAGTGCGGGAAATTTTTTCCCACACTAGTGCGGGAAAAACATTTATATGATATCCTCGTAAAATATAAGTGGTGGGTGACAAAATATGAAAATTCAAGCTTTTTTGTTGCAATACTAAGTGAGTTTGTTCAAAATCATCCATCATTTTGCACTATTTATTGAAAAAATTAACAAATATTGATAAATAAAAATGTATTGTTATGAAAATCACCCTATATATAGGCTTTGATTGATCTGATAACGAGTAGGTAACAATTGATGCTGTCATGCCGATCAATACACATAATTGTCAGAGTGACAGACAAAGCGTTACTTATATAAAATTTTCGATTCAGTGAAATTGCCAAAATGTATTATTCATCTGATGAAGAACTTCCACAAGAAATCGTGCAAGCAGCTACAGATGCGAACTTAGAGTTATTGCCAACGAAATCTAAACAAAGGTATGAGAAGCAATACACGAGTTTTATTGAATGGTGCAACAATAAAAAAGTGAAAACACCAAATAAAGAAGAAGTATTCTTGGCTTATTTTCTAGAAATGTCTAAAACATGGAAGCCGAACACTTTATGGGCAAGATATTCAATGTTGAAGAGTGTATTCAACGTAAAGCAAAATTTGGATATTAGCAAATTTTACAAAATAATTACATTCATTAAAAATGAATTTGTTTCCTACGCTTGTAGAAAAAGTATTGTTCCTAACTCATGCGGAAATTGTCTTTCCCGCACTCTGCTCCGCGTCGTTCGGGTTAACGGCAGTCGCATGCGGGAAAGCATCACTTTCCGCACTTGTTAGGAAAATTACTATTTCCATTTTGACGTTAGAGAATTGAAAATTCGGAAAGTGATTCAAATAAAAACTGACCTTTCTATTTGCCACCCAAATGACAGTTGTTGAGATAACCACTTCCTTAGAGAATTAGACCGAATATCAGTGAACTAACAATACGTGATATTCAATGTTGTGAGTTTGCTTCCTATCCATCAGTTCTCTGGTGGTAGGTATATTGTATTACATTACTTGTGAAATGCGATGGCAAAAACCTTTCAAGGTACTCCACAGTTTGAATGTCAGGATTATGGAATTTCGACGTGATATGTGATGATAGTTTTGACAAACTTATATACAGGGTGCGGCACCGAAAACGAAACAGATCGAATATCTTATAGACACATGTGTTGTGAAAAAAATGCAAAAACACGTCGATTTGTAAACCAAGGGGGACATCTTTCTACCATAACCTCAACTGTCATACCTCTCTCTCCTCCCCTTGGTCACTATCACCCATACAATTTAAATAGGGAAAGTACCAAGTGTGACACATCACTGAAAAGGTAATTTGAAAAGGAATTCAGCCATGTGAGTGTTCGTTTCGTAACTTTTCATTTTGGCGCCCTCTTGCGGAAAAAAATAATTTTATTCAAAGGTACGAATGTCGTCAAATAACTCCAGAAATGCTCCAAAACCTCAGACGTTTCGAGACTAACTTATACTCATGTATGGCAGTTAATGGAGAACACTTTGAGCAGCTATTGTGAATTATTGTAGTTTGGAATGATTGGAGTAAAATTTACGCAAGCCTTTCCAATTTTTAAGTTTATACACTGTTCATACACTGTCATTTGAGGTTATGGTAGAAAGATGTCCCCCTTGGTTTACTTTTTTCACAACACATGTGTCTATAAGATATTCGATCTGTTTCGTTTTCGGTGCCGCACCCTGTATACCAGCTATCCATCAGGTAACAACGTAATCGTTTAATCGTTGTCTTCGCGTATATTTACCATCAAAAATAACTGAACATAATTACACCCAACATAGTTGGATACATCTACAAATTTCCATTTCAATCACAGATTGTGCTTGAAAAATTAGTAAAATACTGCATCTTTCCTTCTTTCATGTGATACTCTAAACCTGTCAAATTTGACATTTTTTCGAAAATCCTCAAAAATCATTTTTTTTTGGAAATTTCGAAATACTCCAGAGAAAAAAGTTGCTCAGTTCCCTATTTCATATATTTGTTTCAAATTTGGACTCTCTCCGAAACGAAACATGATTCAAATTTCATAATTTTGATAAATATGAGACTTCAATATCATATATTGCCCAGGAAATACCCACATTGGCCTGTTACCAAAAAATAAAAAGAATGCCTCTCCAGAAATTCGTCTTTGTTGTTGCAAAGTTCATCAAGTTTTTTCATTTCATTGTTGAACTGATGTGGATTTTCAATGTATGGACGTTAATATGTCAGTAATCGAATAAACGAATTTCTCTTCATTCTTATTATACTCGTATTTCTTTTTTTAATAGATTTTTATCCAGTTGGATTATTTTTCTGACAAATAATTCAGTTACAAACAAACCCGAAATATCATACTTTTCTGTGACAAAACAATGACTATTCAAAAGACTTTCGTTCTAGCGATTTGTACTAGACATGATGAAATTTCGTGATTTTAAACAATACAAGACTAATGCAACATCTCGGGATGAAAATAGTAGGTACTGATCAAATCGAAATAAAATTTTCACTTAGTAGTAGTCGAAGTGACAGTAGAGGGTCCAAATTTGGAAAAATGTATAAAATCGGAAACTGAGCAACTTTTTTCTCTGACATTTTTCCAAATTTAAAAAAAAAACAGATTTTTTGATGATTTTCGAAAAAAAAAAAAATCAAATTCGACAGGTTAAGAGTAGCACATGAAAAAAGGAAAGGTGCTGTATTTTACTCATTTTTCAAGCACAAACTAACTGCGAAGTCAAATTTTCTTTATGCCTATTAATAAAAAAACTTCCATATGTCACGAACTTTATGTGTGACACTGTATATCACAAATTGCATTAATTTTCAACATGATGAAAGTGTTTTATTTTTCAATAACTCAAACAATAAGGAGTCGACAAAAAGCTATTAATTAGTTTTTTAATTGAAAAAATGTGTGCTTGCTTCGTTTTTCTCATCAGTAACTGTGAATAAATTTTCTGTGAAGTCCCAATAACAAGAACTTGAAAAAGCACAATTAAAAAAACGCCTTCAGGTGTAGAAAATCACCTGGTACCGACTGACAAAACATCTTATTCTTGGAGCACGGTTTCTTTACTGGATCATCACAAAGCAAAAAGCGACAATGATATAACAAATGAAAACATGAAACAAAAGTGATAATCACCATAAAGTAGCACCATGGATTTCCTGTTCCTGTCAGAGTCTGTGCTGTTAGTTGATGTGACTTACCCTGTATTTTGCACACAACTCTCCAAAACCCACATTTATAGTGCCGAAGTTCTATTACTAAAATTATTTTCGACCCCAATTTGGGCTTCGCTATTCCAGAAGATTCCACAGAAACCCATCGAACCAGAATATCGATCAGTATCCAAATGAATACAGTGTTATTTATACACTAATTGAGATAATGCGGTGCTAATTCGTTCAGAAATACTTTCATAACTCAGAATATAAAACGTCAAGCACAAACAATACACTTTTGTTAGGAGCTGCCATTATTTCAAAGAGATTAAATTGCACTGGCACGTTCCTTCATTAGTCTATCAGAGGGGTTTCAAAGAATCTAACACACGAGATGAAAAACGGAATTTACAATATGCCCTGATGGCCGATGGGTCAACACAAGTATGCTTTGACATCAACAATTAATCGTAGGTGTGAAAAGCTTTCAATGGATCTCAACTCATTAGAAGCTTTGACCAATTTAAAGGTGAAAAGTATAATAGATGTTGCAACAATCTTTCAATTGAGTGAAAATTTTTCTGAAGCCGAAACAAAGATGTATATGTATATATCACCGACAATCATTATATGCATATATATTTCCAACTTATTTTCAATTACAGTTTCTTGGGTATAGAAGAAGAATCTCTTTTCTGAAATCTATTAGTGGGTGGTAATAAAACTTGGTTTCATTCAAAAGCTTCGCGAAAAAAGTCTTTCTCAATATACCATTAGGAATGTATACAGTCTGAAAATGAAATTCCATTCAGTTATTCTAACATTTAAATTGTCGTTTATCCCCTCAATGGTGTGGGTTGATTTTTGTCCTCATTTATTCGTTGATTCTGTTCGAGATAGTATCTCTTTTTCGCAGCTAGTATGCCATCATAATCGAGGTGAAGATACGAGATGTTTCTGTCGTTCAGCTGTATTTGCTTCATTGAAGGCACCCATTGAACATTTGAGGATTACGCATATAAAGTTCATTTCACTGAATAAAAAACAAAATCTACTAGTGCTCATCGGTTAAATACAATATTTGATGCAATGAAGTAGTACTCTTCCGGTATTGGGTAATTTACTATTCCTCAATGTACATACAAATGAATTATACGAATAGTAACTTATCAACCCAATGAAGTTGACTATCATATTATGTGATCAGTCAGTTGACTCAATTTACTTGGACTCAATAGTAGTGTTCACTGGAAAGAATTCCTGTCCATATATCAACTGAATAAACCAGTAAAAATAACTTCGATTCTAGTAATTTCTACAGTTTTTTTCATTGCGTGAAAGATTCGCGACTTCTAGATGAAATTTCTCCTATAAGAAGGTCTTGTCTTGTATACATCTCCGCAAAAAATGTGCTGTGTAGTTATTTAATCAATCAGAAGAGATTCTTCAACTCTTAAATCAGACTTCATTAAAGAAGCAGGTCAACGAACATTAACAAGCAGATCACGAAGTATCAGAATGTTCTATGAACGCAAAATGTAATACAGAAATGAAATGACTTTAATAATTACATGCTATCCTAGACACATATTATGCACGAGAGATTGCCTATTTAGTTTGCTTCTACTGTAAATTGATTGAAGTTATTGGAGTTGAAGGCTCTAAACCAATTTGTGTCACCTCAATTTTCCTTCGTTTATAATTATTTCCATCCTTCAAGTTTGACATTATATCTCAATGGGGGAAAATTTCCAATTCCCATGTGGTGAAAGAGATTCTTCGGAAACAAAGATCAGGCCAGAAGCAACCCGTCTCTTGATAAAAAAAATATATAGTTCAATTATTTTTCATCAGAATTGATATACCTACTTAAGGACAGCATCAGATTTGTTGAAATTCAATTCTTATCAGTGTTATCAACTTCTTGTCTGATGTTTTCATTATTATATTCGACAGATCAATATAATCCTTGTGTGTTATGTCAGCCATCATGGATGTAGGATTCAACTAGGTTTTATTTGATTATTAGTTGTTATATTATGAAGTGAGTAAATAATACCTTATAGCGGATTCAGAATCCATCCAAAGGAAAATATTTATTTTGGTTATTCTCGATTCTGCAGGCTAGGAAAAAAGTTGGACCATATTCATTCTGATATTGGAAATGGAAAAATTTTCAGGAAGAAATCATTTCGGACGTATCCAGTCAACATATTGATTCAGTGAAAATTAAATTCTTGAAATTAGGGAACAGTTCAGTTTTATCATATTACATAATACATTTTCCAATAAAAATTTAAGCACTCCTCAAATGTTTATGATGTGTTGGGCTCAGAAAATCTATTGGAATCTCTTATTTTTTATCTACTACTGATCTCTGATCAAAACAAATACTCTGATTTTTTTTTCGGTGTATATCATCATGCAATGGAAAATCGATATTCATGAACCTGGTACATGATAAAACACAGAACTCCATCAACAGAATTATAGTTTATTAGTTTAGCAAGTGAACTAATGCAAAACTGATTATAAATATCGAATTCAGCTCTTAATCCAATTCGCATTTGCTCGTGTTATATTACAACGAATGGGTAAAGGCAATTTCATTCATTGAGGATTATTACAAAAGATACTGTCTCTATTAAAAAGGGTAATCCGTGGATATAATTACAATATCGATCTGAGATTACAATCCATATATTTTTGGTGAACCGAAGAGTAACAAACACATAGCCAAAAATATTGTGGAATAAAAACATAATGAATGCGAACTATAAAATTCGTCGATTTATTGTTTATATTGTTTATAGTATTTTTATTTCAAATTAAAAGCATTGAGGTAGAATTATGAAACTTTGATCATGACCTACAACTTAATATTATATCAGATACGTATATTGCTGATTATTGTAGACAGTCAGGAGTGTCTATCAGTAATATCAATGCTTTATTGTCCATAGAATCTGTATAATAAATGATATGCCTTTGGCAAACCACAACTCAGCAAGCCTGAAAATCTTCTGACCCCAACTGTTTGGTTAGCACAAAAAAATCATTTCTGTGAGGATTATATTATTATTTGTCTAAATTGCTTGAATAAATTAAGTTTTGAATTTGATTTGAGTATATTCAATTGGATATGTGACCTGTGTATCGGTCTTTTGTAGGTCTTGACAGTCCGTGGACGACCAAGTCTGCTCCAAGTGTAGTGCAAACGTGCAGTGACTCCTAAATATATCGCTTCATCATAGATTTCATTTTTCATCCCGTTAGTATCACCACTTGGCTTCCACTTAAAAAACAATTTTTTAATCACGTCTACTACTTCTAAGAATTATAGCTTGACATTCGATATAAGGACTGTCCTATCTTCTTCTTCTTCAAGCGCTTGCAGATGAAGATATTGTATGTGTTCATCAAACTTCGGGACATCACAAGAAACAGTTCGTTTGTTTTAGAAATGAAAAATATCCAGTCTGACAAAAAAAAACAATCGTGAACTCTGATAACGCAATAAAAAATTGATATCGTCAGAAACATTTTCGAGAAACGTAACGAGAACGATTTATTCCATGGAATTTCTCGAGTGGAAAAGGCTGTGGCGATTCTGCTACACCATTAAAAGATATGAGCACTAGTGGGGCTCCTAAGAACACAATTCCTACAGTTTTGGAGGAACATCTGAGTGTGAGAGAAAATGAAATGTCTAACGAGTCTTTCTTTTATTCGGAAGAATTAGCGGGTGCAAAGAATCCTCTAAAATTGTTCATTTCTGACAGTGACATTATAAGCTTATATCGTCATAGTTACGATATCGATAATGAGGGTCATAACTCCCTTGGGATATTAAGGTTCAAAAACTCCCTCTTACCTTTTACAGGTGAAAATGATACAAGAAATGCTTATAAACGTTTATATGTAATGAAAAATAAGACATATTTTCCTTATTCACGTCATTACAAATAATAAATGTACAATTTTCAAATGTTCCCTGAAAATTACTTCCGCCGCTGGAAACAATTTCTTCTTTTTATGGGTGGTGCTGTTGCTGTTCACTACAGTCGAGGTGCCTGCCTCTTCTGATGGCAAAGTAGACAGCATACGCGCCGTTTTATTTCTCAATTCAATACTGTCCTTCAGATACCCCTCTGCCACCGTGGAACTTCTCCAACCTCCGTGTCTTTTTAAGTTTGTCATAGTTGCTCCTGCATTGGCTAGGGTAGTAGCAGAAGTGCGACGAAGGCAATGTCCCGTATAGGTTAGTGGGTTTGGCAATCCTAAATACATTGCGATTATGCTGGGAATTTTGCCAAACATATTCTTTCCAATTGGCTGAGTTATACATTTATTTTGTCGGAAGCTCAAAAAAAATCGTTTTGTACCTTCAGGACGCAAGGACATATAAAGTCTCAATAAAGGCAAAGCAGAGAACTCTTTTTCATCCACAACTGTAAATTTCTTCGATACACCAGTTTTACTTTCCGGTACGTTCACTACCATAACAGTATCCCGGTCCTCTATATCTGCTATACTCATATTTAGGAGTTCCTGAGTTCTGCATCCTCCAAAATAACCCATATTTAGAACAACCTATAACAAATAAAACGAAATAAACAAACGAAAAAGAAAATTATGAGAAAAAATTACTTTATGCAATAAATGAATTTCATTAGGGGCGTCCTTTAGACATTTGATGACATCTTTAGGAGATAAGACAGCAGACTTTTTCGGCTTATACCTCTTACTTTTCCGTTTCAAAAAAGCCTCTAGTTCGTTGAACTTGGTGATATCTCTTTTCTCATATATGGTCACCATCGATTTGAGCATTGACCATTTAGTCCATAACGAATTTGGGCTAAACGTTTCTGACTGCAACGAATAAATACAATTATTACCAAATCTACCAGAAAATACTGAAAATACTTTAGCAGTTCTTGAAAATATGCCAGAAAGACAGTTTCGTTGGCATCTTTTGACATAACATTTCTCTGTGTCAGCCACTTCAGATATAAGTTGTATTCTTTTTGATATAGGGCTTCACTTTTCGATGGAAGTAATGATTGTCTTGCTTTTTCCGCTTTTTTTATAATATCCTCCATTATATCAGAATAAGATCGTCGATTTGTGGTAAAAAATAAACACGTTTTTAACGGAAAAACATTGATTGATAAAGAAAGTTTGCTTATAAACATGTAACATAGCGACAACCTAGCAACAACCAACAATGCTACAATCAACGCTACCTAATTCAAATATACCAGAAAGGTTATGAATTTAAACATTTATTGCGTTCTAAATATGGACATATTGTTATGAAAATCGGTCAAAAATAAAATTATCTATGTACCACGGGAATTATAGAGCCTTAATAACCTCTGGCAATTGCTGTCCCTCGGGCCAGAGGCCCTCGGGACGCAAACTTTGCCATCGGTAATTAAGGCCCTCATAATTCCCTTGATACATAAATAACTATTAGATCAACTAACCATTATGGACCATTCGTCTTTAGTAAGTGGTTGATGAAAAATACATTGTGGTATCATTTTCAATAAATTATCATCTATCATTGAAACATTGGATTTGCAAAATGCAGAGATTCGTTTTAATGAGTTAGATTCTTTCAGTGGGTCAACAGCGAGGTCAACAGGAATAGTTACCAATCAATTGATCATTTATTTTTACTATTATATTGAAATCCAATAAAATGATTCATAAATTTAACAGAAGAGAAGGAAAAATTAGTTAAAAAGAATTGCTGTGCCTAGGGATCGAACCTGGGCTGGCGACTTGAGAAGTCGCGGTTTGTACCCGTTGGCTATTGAGGCTACTTGAAAACTTATGTCCATCCCACAGTTTCAATACGTTATGAACCATAAAGATTACAAATGTTGAATTATTGTCCCTCTTCAAAATAATATATAACGTGAAAGATAAGTACTTGAAATTCGATACAGAAATCAAAAATGAAATGAAAACTAGCCACGTATTCTCATTCGAGAACATATTCATATATCCTCAAAATAATCAAAAATACAATGTGATGTTTTAGATGTTTCATCGTAAAATTGTTCGAACTACCATGACGTGTTCCTATGTAGCAGTGTATATTGAAATTTCCATCAGAAATATCGATTTCCAATTCGTAAAAATCACTATATATGCGGCTTCCTGATAGAACTAAGAATGAAATTGAGAATCACCTCATGAAACTTCCTTGAACTCAAACTTTCCGTGAGACGGTATAGATTGGGGAAATACTGCATGTCACAGCGTAGCCTCAAAAAATATCAGATGACAGAATATACCTTCTAATTATGGCTTTTCCTGTGAATCCCTCTCTCCCATCTTGTATGTAATTCCTTACAAGGGTTGTCCAATTAACCATTAGCGCTCGCTTTGTAGTCGTAAAACATACATTCACTGTTGTCATTAGGGCACACTGTGGATTTTAGATTAATGTTCTCTTCAAGAGCTTTTTTGTGAATTCGAGGTGAGGTTTATACCTGATGAAAATATCTTCCGCTAGATTCATCTGATATTTAGAATATATACCATGGTTTGGTACAAGCACATAGGGTGAAGGGGTCACCAATTATTACCTAGTCACAGAGGAATTGCACTACTAGACGTAGCATATAAAGTGTTAGCAAGGATAATCAAATGCAGATTAGAGAAGTAAAACAATGAGAAAGTTGGAGAGTATCCAGGAGGATTTAAGATGGGAAGATCGACGATTGACCAGATCTTCGTTATGAAACAGATCCAACAAAACGACTATGAACAAAATCTCAGTCTACATATAGTTGTTCATCGACTACAGACAAGCATACGATTCCATCAATAGAAATATGTTGTTTGGGGCTTTGAGGAAATTAGGTATACCAGCAAAGCTGAGAAGGTTGGTAGAAATAACGTTGGAAAAAACAGAAAATAAGGTAATTTTGGAAGTCAAATCGTCAGAAGAATTCACTGTGAATGATGGACTGCGGCAAGGGGATCCATTATCCACAATTCTGTTCAACCTGGTCCAAGAGGTAATTCTGAGAGAAAGTACAGGCATGAAAACGGAAGGCTTGATATATGGCACCAAACACCAGTGTCTGGCATACGCCGATGACATAGTTTTGATGGTACGATCTAAGAAAGAAATAGAGCGAACATTCAGATATTATTAGAAGGAAAAGCACGTCAGTATGGATTGAGAATTAACGAGGAGAAGACGAAGTACATGGTAATGATGGATGGAAGAAGAGGTGGGGCTCATATTGATGTCAAATAGATTATCTAGGAGTTACGTTAGGAAATGACGGAGATGAAGAGAGAGAAATAGGAAAACGATTAGCAAAAGGAAGCAAGGCCGCAGGAATGTATTCGAAAATAATGAAATCAAAGAACGTCTCAAGGGCTGCCAAAATCAAGTTATACGAAACAGAAATAAGACCCACTGTCACCTATGCTTGTGAAACTTGAACAATGAAGAATAAAGAAAAATCCAAACTTGAAATATGGAAACGTAAAATCTTGACGAGAATTTATGGAGGTATCAAAGAGGAAGGAGAATTCAGGAGAAGAACGAATGAAGAAATTGAAGAATTATTCAATCATCCGAACATCACACAGGTAGTGAGGATGCAAAGAGTCAGGTGGTTGGGACATATAGCGAGGATGTCCGAAGAAAAATGGATCAAACGAGTGCTGATGGAAGGAGGAGGTATAAGAAGAAGAGGTCATCTTAGGAAAAAATGTTTGGAGGAAGACCTAGAAAAAGTGAGAGTCAGGGACTGGAGAGAAGAGGCGAGAGATAGAAAGAAATGGAGGAGAAGAGTGAAAGAACTCTTAGCCAAGGGTCATTAGGCCTGTAGAAGTGATATATATTATAATAGACCTCTTAATAGACCTTTTAATAGATCTAGAATCAAAAAATGGTCAACACATACAAAATATTAGCAAATATTCATCACTGGATTAATGTAAAATAAATTATATTATTATAATCGATTCATCTGGGAATGTATAACTCTATGCATAAATTCGAAAACCATGAATACCAGAAGCGAAACAGATATATTTTCTCGTGAATTTACGTGGAAAACTCTACCTATATTCAACTTTGTACATTATGTATAATAATTATTGCACACGAGAATGCATTTGGTTTAAACTTCATTTCTAATAGTTTTTTGTCCGGAACGTGCCATGAGAGATATCTCCAAGCTGTTGTAGAATATTGTACAAAATCTCTTTTGATGGAGCAAAATGCACTAGCAATTTATCGAATTATCAGAGTTCACGATCCAATTTAGCGTAGCTAATTGATTTGATGGAACTACCGTTATCACATCTTCGGTGCACTGTGACGAATATAAGATGGGATATCCTGAAGGATTTGGTGAAATAAAATTCTCAACTGAAGGATTTTATAATCAGGATCAAGATTTTATAATCCTTTGATCAATTTTTTCAAATGAATATCTGATGCGTTCAACGTTGACATTATCGACTTTCCTATTCAAGTGTCGTCTCAAATGACTAAATTTGATGAAGAATTTCAGTTACGTTCATTTATTTTCTCACGTATGGAAGAAACAAACGACTTGGTAGTTTTCCTTGTACTTGATCAGGACTAGAAGCACACAATTCTCTACGAAATTATAGGGATGAAGCTTTGAACGATTCGTTTCTAACGGAAGTTCGTGACTGTTCTATTCTGCAGGATGGTGCACTCACACATTATTCAAGAGCAGTTACATGATACCTTCTAGTTAGATTCATACACAGAGGCATCAGCACTTAGTGTGAAATTCTCGAAAGGAAGAGTTATGTAGGATACAGTTATTACAGGAAACAACAACAAAAAGTGCATTGATGAATCGGTTTCGATCAGAAGTTGAAATGGTTCATCAGGACATTGATGACCACCATTTTGGTTGATGGGTTGAGTTTGGTTAGGATAGGTTAACAACGATAATGTTCCTTGCTTAAGACATAATAACTTATTGCATCATCTAAAGACTGGCATTCAGAATCAAATTTGGAGATAGTTGTCACAATTCGTTGATGATTTCATTCCACATCTGGATTTGGGTGAGTTTTCTTCTTCTTTACGTATTTCCAAAAGTGCGATTTGACACCGCAGTGGTGTGATGCACTTTTTATGATTTTCTTGATGCTGAATCCTACCTCCACGAAATTCTCTTCGGTGCGTTTAAACACTGAGCAGGTACATGCGAAGACTTTTCTGGTGTAAAGGAACACCATATCATGAGTGTCTTCATGCGAATCAGTGCTTTTCTTCACCACCTCCGGTGTTTCCTACCCAAGTTGGATTTCCTATTGAAATATGATTCATATGATGATAAACAAGACTCAGAAGAATCTAGGGACAATTCGGATGATGACGAACTGTTTTGGCTCATTTATTCTGATCAGTTGCACTAGGGCCTAGGCCTATTAATACTGATCTATATCGAAATCATCTAATATATCATGCCCAATATTGAAATCAGGTATGGTAAGAAGGATGTCAGTGCCACCTATTGGCAAAAGTTCTAAGGTTCTAAGATCGAACAGATTAGCGCATGAAATTCACACCATTCATATGCCTACTTACAATATTTCTATTAATTTATATCGAATCATTATTGCCACCAAATTAGATGATTCATACACCGCCTCAATTCCATCGTGATATGACATGGTGTAACTTGGTGTTAATTTTATATAAAAGATGTTTTTATGCGTTAACGTCAATGATAGCACCATTGAGAATATTAAATTTCAACCATTTGGTGTTTCTTATGATTTTAACGTTTCATAATCGTTCTACTTCATCACATCCGTGTAATTTTACACCACTAAGATCGGAATTAACACCACCTTACACTCAATTGTGAAATGTATATTAAAAAGGACAAAACTTTGATATTCAGGTGTTGTATTCTTCGAAGTTTGCTCTGAAATCCATTCGATTGAAATTACACCCAAGCTTTTTTTTACTCTGTGGCCCTTCGATAGACAAGGTTTAGAATGAGTGTGAGTAATCATCCACTACCTCACCCCTCAGTCACTAATGTTTTTTTTGCCACTTTCCACCCTTCAATTATTCGACTGTCTATCAGGGTTGTGAAATCGAATCATCAACGGACAAGACAAACCAACAAACACTAAGAAGGTGGAGCCAGGTATCAGACTGACTCTTCGAAAGCCATTTAAGTAATTCTACTAAAAGCAAAAGCATCGACCAAAAAGAGGGCTACTCCTTACGGGGTCTTTTTATTATTGAACATTCCTGGAAATATGCCATCATTCTCCGAATTCATGAAATTCACAATTTATATGAAAACATCGTAATGTACAGTGTATTCCTATGGAAACTATCCATCCTGGATAATTTTTCTGCCTCATGAAACTACGCAAAGATATGTCAAAAAACATTGATCAGGTTATTATTGAAGGGTTGAACAAACATGATGAAATGAAATAAAATAAATGTGTCACTGCTAGAGAAGGGTCCTCATTTAATCATAAAATATGTTGTGATGATGAAGAAATCGTATTTCATGTACATTTTTCTCAATGAGTCTGCAGATGATGATTTACAAAAGAAACTTATAAAACACTTGAGGCATGTTTTAAGCCTTCTTCCTGGAAAATGGGATTATTGGTAAAATTAAAACATCAGTTTGAATTAATTCCTGTACGAAATTCTAGCAATATTTTATTATATATTATATTTTCAAGAGCTCTCCAAACAGGAGTGGGATAATGTTTCAACCCATTCAGGGAGTATAACAAATTCTTGATACGAATATAAAACTGACAACAAAATCCCAATAAATGTGTTTTTCTATTTTGGTTGTATAATGAAGTCATTGTGCAACGCAAATGCGTGTCGAAATAGCCTTTATTTCGATACGCATTTTTTATTATTCGGAGATTGGTACAATCTTACTGTCAAATGAAAGTCAGAAGAGTTAGGCCAAGTTTACCTCTGAGCGATTTGGATTTGGTGATATTAGCAGTGAAAAACTCAATGATTCAATTGGTAAATTTCAAGTCAGAGTGTGATTTGATTTAAATTGACCAATGAAAACAATTACAACATCGAATTTTTCACCGCTGGTACACTGTTGGAAATTAGTTGTTACTTTCAACAACTTCTCATATCGTTAAAAAATTGTAGTCAAATTCAACAACAATTGTGTCTCAATTTCACTTCCACAATTTTCGATGTAGTTGTTGAATCACTCAGTTATTGAATTCACTACTGATAATGACAATACAACAGCAACAAGTTTGCATCAAATGAACAGATGAAATTCCTGTCCAAACAACTAGATATAATCGGTAACACAACAACAAATAATTGTAACTAGAACTTCAATAATGGTTATTGAAACATAGACAGTAGAACATCATCTAGTTGCTAATACATTAATATTAAATAGCGGTTTTGTCGCACTCTGTTGACAAATTAACATCACCTAGTTTTATAATTTGCAACAGTTTGTGCTCGGTTACAAAGATTTTTTAGTTCCGATCTCTTCGGATATATTCGCTACTTTTCGTTTGTCTTCTCACGAATACCGATTCCCTACAAGTCCCAACCCAAGTTTACTCAGTTATCTGCAGTCTGTTGCCGTTGTAGAGCATTAGAACGAATTCATTAGGTTTTCCTCTCGTGTAGTCAAGATATAAAAAAGGTAAGTACCTACATCATGGAGTAGATTGATTTGGACTCGTACATAAATTTCATTTACTCATGCCAATATTAATATTATTTTTGTTTTGTTTCAGTTGAGAATATTTTTCCTGATCTAGAGCAACAAATAACAATGTTTCGTCGGAATCTGCAAGCGCAATAATTTCACATGATTTGTTGAGAATTTTTCTTGGATTCTCTCTGTGATTATTGAAGTTTCGCTGCAAAAAAGTGAGTATAATCATATCAGTTTTATATTCACATTTTGAAATTATTATTATGGAAGTTTTACTACTCCTCATGCATATTTCATATATTTTTACTATACCCATGAAGATAACTGCAACATCTAGGTTAAAACTGTTGAAGATGTGATGTGATTATTTGTACAACTCTTCATTTCAGGTATTTGTTCGATTGATCGATTTTCACTTTCTTCGGATTTTTTCAAGCTACTACTGGGTAAAAAAAAAGATAACAAAAACTGAGTTAAGTTGAAGAGAAATTAATGTACTGGTAGGATTCGTACTGAATTATATTTTGAATGATAATGTACTATTCAGTTAATAAATCCAAGTGATTTCAAGAGTTAATTGGATTGAAAAATTCATGACTAAATGAATCCAAAACGAATTATCAATATTATTTTTTGTCAGCAATTGAACGAGAGATACTCAACACTCCAGGAGGATAGGAATAAGTTGTCTCGGATGACAAACACAGACAGAGATTGACCAGCATTGTAGTGAATCACGTGCCGCGATGTTCTTTCGATTTACTGACAGCTTTTGATGTGTTTTTGTGCCAATAGTGGATTTTTTCGTATTGTTGCTATGCAGAAAATGAAATGTCTGTCATGATATATGGTTATTTCAGTATTTTGAACTTTGAATTCTAGCAGTAGAATATTGTTGAAAATACACTGAGTTGTAGTACAATCGACAATTTTTCGTAGCTAGAACTACATTATGACGTAGGACTCATAACAACAAATTAAAGTGAAAATGACAATTTGTAATTGCTCAATTAACTTCAGAGAATACTGCGAACAGCTATAAGGTGAAGTAGAATTATTAACTTACTGTAGTTAATTCACCAATAAGACGTAGTAGCCATACAAAGAGGCGGTTGTTGAGACGAGCAATAACCATTATGGTGAAAATCAACTTCAAATACTCTTGATATTTCAACTATAAAATGTTGTAGACCTACTGGGACTATATTTTTTTGCTGATTTAGCAACTAATTTTCAACAGTGTATTGCAAAAATCAAAATCACTCAACTGTAAACTGGGCTTTACGCTTGTGTGTCAGATTTTAATTATTTCAATGTCATAATTGTTACCAATGGAAGATGTTTTTGTTATTTATCGATATTAAATCCATTTTTTCTTCAAATCAATTCAAAATTTAAAAAAAAATTGCATATGGCACACGTTTTATAAGATACGTTGTCGCACTTGTTCACTTGGAGCACTCCTCGCTTCGCTCGTCGTACTCCAAACAACGCGTGCGACAAAATAGAGTCTTATAAAACTTGTATCATAATATACTAATCCCATTTTTTCCACACAATTTTTCTGAGCTCTCGGAAAATTTGTTCCGAGGTGACAAAAGGTCTAGAGCTCACTGCAATTCTCGCCATCCATAGTTGAATATTTTCATGAGTTTTAGCTCTACTGGATCTGATTCGTGCTAGTATGCTGTCTATGCCGTCAATTGAGTCCGAAAAAGTGGATGCTTAGAGCAGCCCTGTCTCGAAATAAAGTAAAGCGAATTCGTAATATGTTGTAACGTTTTTCCATTCATTATTCTAAGCAAACAAAAAGTTGGCGTTGAGGGGCATGATGGAAATGTTCACTTCGGATAAAAACTTCGTTGGCTTGAAACGACTTTTCTCGCGTTACCATAATTTTATTTAGACTTTGAAATGCATCGAATTAGGTGAAACGGAAATTTCGAGAGATGGGCAATCAGATCTGCAGAACGGAAGTGCAATAAGTAGAATTCATTCTCCATTCTTGTGAAATTTCTGGAATAGGAGAGCACATAATGATCTTCAACTCGATTTCAGAGGGTCGTTCAGATGAAGCAGCAGATAGAAAGGGGTCCAATCAATCTGGTAATTGGAGTGGAAAATTCGCCCATTTTTCTACGCTATTGGCTTATTGATGGAAAATCTCTGACATTTTCACGGAATATTACTCATATCCGAAAAATATTTCGTTATACCTGATAATTTTGTCCATTTGTTTAGCCAAGGAAGCTGACAATGAATATTTACTCCTCTACCTATTTTTAGTATAGGTATTTTGATCTTACATTCCCTTTGTGAAACAATCCATTCTTCCTTTTCTTTATATCTGAATCTATTTACTTCATTTCCCATAGTTCCCATTATTTTTATAACTCATTCTTCAACTGTCTCATCTATTTCTTTACCTTTTCCAGTAGATATTGATTCACCTATTTCTTCTCTGTTTCTATTCCCTCCTTATCTGCTTCTTCTGAATCTTCTGGTATTAATTTTTCTATTAGGTACTTCATGTATGTTATGGTTAGCAGTCAAATTGTTGATTATTTACAGAGATAACAGAAATTGATTCAAAGGGAATTCTACATTCGGTAGTCAGTCATGGGCTTCATGAAATAGTATATTTATGGTGTTGTTACAAGAAAATCGATATTTGCCATCATGAATCACCTGAAGGTCCGAATGCCCATAGTTCCACTGTTATTTCAGCGATGTTTTTTTTACCCACAACTGTGAGAATGTAATTTCACCGGGTCTAGCATTCGTTCTTCGTGTTCGTTGAAATAGAGTTTGAATTATTCAACTTGGTTGGGTTTGGGTTATAAATCACCAACTTTCATGACCACAGCAAAAAATTGTTAAATCACAGACAATTTCATTTGGAAGCGGAAGCGTTGATCAAAATATTTTTAATGATCTGGTTCTCAAGGGATATCCTGTAATGTTCAGAGAACATCGTGAGAACCAAGGGAAAGAAGGTAGGAGTTGGTGTTCCTCTTAAATTTCTGGGGATCGTATGCCTCGGGGTATACACCTTCCTAGGCAATGAGTTCCAAAGTCTCGATGTTCGTTGGATGAACGAGTATTTGGAATGGGACGTTCTGCAGGTCTCTAAAGTGACCACGAAGGGGTGTGAAGACTGAACATGACGGGTTAATCGCGAAGAGACTGCTAATGGAGGAACGATTGTTGATATTTCAGAAGAGCATCGCTCATGAAAATATCTATAAAATAGGGATAAATCGCCAACTTTTCTACGGTTTTCTAGAGGAGTGAGCGAGTTTGTAAGCGAGGCATCACCGACGAGACGAATTGCCATTTTTTGAACAGAATTCAATAGTTTCAGGATATGTTTAGGTGCCGCACTCCAAATATGGGAACAGGACAGGTCGGAGTGGGAGTGAATTAGCTTTTGGCTCGAAACAGAAATCCAAGTTTTTGGGATGCACTTTTTGGCAACGGACCTCACGTGATTTTCCCAAGAAAGGTTATTGCTGATAGTAACGCCAAGCATAGAAATGGATGACTTCAATGGTATGGTTAATCCTGACTGAATTATAATGGGCACAGTGAGATCGGTTTTTCTAGAGACAGGCCATGCTTGTGTTTTGTTTGCATTGAATTCTACCAGGTTATTAGATCCCCACTCGAGAATTATTGCTAAGTGCATATTTATTTTGTTAACATGTCCTCCTCGTTCATTTCTCGTTCATTTCTGGTTTGACGGGCCTGGAAGAGAAAGCGGTATGGAGGGTACTATCATCCGCGAAGCTGTGTATAGGACATGAAGTTGCTTCCATCAAATCGTTGATGTGAAGTAGAAATAGTGTTGGTGCTAAAATCGATCCCTGTGGAATACCAGCATATATGAGTAGAGTATCAGATGAAACTCCATCCACCATTACATGAAGAGATCTGTTTGAGAGAAAACTAACAAGCAGAGAAAACAGCTGAGGGGGCAAACCATAAGATGGAAGCTTCGCGAGGAGTCCCTGATGCCAAGCTCGATCAAATGCCTTGGAAATATCTAATGCCACGGTTAAAGTTTCTCCATATTTTTCAATAGATAAATGTGAGACGTAAGCGAGCAGATCACTAGTTGATCTCTGATGACGGAAGCATATTACCTATCGTTGACAATTCCTGAGTGCTCGAAATCGTGATAATTCCAAATTCTGAAGAAGCATTTACACATTATTGGGATTTTTAAGATCTAGAATGGGAAAAACTAATTTTATTCCATGGAAAGTATAAATAATAAAGGAGCCCATATCTAGAATATGTTAAGGCAATAAAGTCAGCATTATAGGAGGATATAAGAAAACGTTAAGTTAAGATTAAACCCAACATAATGAAATGGTATGTCCATTCGGTCTCATTCAATCAATTAATCATCAAGTTAACCAATCTGCTGATGTCACATGGAACAACATAATCACTTCTGCTGTTTTGTCTTCAGCTGTTTGAAATTAAAGCAAAGCAGATGGTATTTTCGAATCGAAGTGCTACGAAATGAAAAAAAATACATTTCGCAAACTTAACAATACAATAGAAAATTGAGATTTCACCAACCAAAGTTACTGTTCGGGTTTGATATTTATTTTTGAAGTCTTATGTATTCGTTGCCTATTCATTTTCCATGAAAGCTCAATAGTTCATTTATCCAAATCTAATAATAAGATCATGCTCAGAATTTCATTGTTGTGGATCTTGAAACTCAGTAACAGCATTTTTTTTCCATTGAAGTTAACTGCAGAATCTTTTCGACAGAGTGATGTTTCTTTCATCTAAGGAGAAAGGAAAGCGAAGGTGAGTTTTTTATAGCTGATGTTTCTAAAACTTCAAGTTCGTAATGGCCTGTCTTTCGCAGTCACGGAACTGAGTGCTTCAAAGATTTATAAATTCACCCTGCTATTTTGGAATCAGCACCTTCACCTTTACAGGTGAAGTTTTTTGTTCTGCTTTGAAGTTCAACCCCAACCTGATATATCATGATGTTTGACTTTCGTTGCTAATCACTTTGTCGATGTACCTTTGAAGCGATTATTTGGGATTTTCGAGGAAACTAGTATTTCATTGGGAAAAACTTTGACGATGTTCTGTACCTGTGAAAACATTTGGTATGATGATTTAATTTTTTGAAAATTTTTATCATGCTTAATTCATATGTGAACACTTTTCGAGATATGGTCTATATATTTTATGTATACTTTCGTGAGATGAAATCTTTGCTTTGCTTTGCCTTTAAGATGTTTTCTCTGGTTTGTTGACGAAATAAATAGAGCCGAAAAGGTGTACTCCAATGCAATCATCGAGCAGAACAAAAACAACACAAAAATCACCGAGAAAGTGTCAAAGAAACCTGCGATAAGCAAAAAATGTCGTCGTTATTGATGATTGGCCTCACTTTATTATGTTCCCCACCCTTTCAAAGCCTCCCTTATTCGGTCAATCTTGGTATGGGTATTTTTGCGCATTAACCCTTCTCTCGACCCTTCATGAAGCGATGAGGGACCTTGAAGGAAATAATGGAATTTATAGGAGAAGGAAGGCATTTCTACTGACATATGCATTGAGGGGCATAAATATTCCGTCTAATATTCTGCCAAGTTGAGGTCGCTACTTTATAAAAGTCGTTCGATGCTCATTTGTTTCAGTTTTTTCAGCGACCCAATTTTAGGTTGAAGTTATGTTCTTTTTTTTTGACTTCAGCATATACTGACATAATTTTACTTTTTATACAAAGTTCTACTCGAGAAATACAAATTACCAGAAAATCAGTGTAAAAAGGTTGTTTTGTTTACATTTCAAATAAGGGTGAATTTTTTGAAAAATAATAGTTTTTTCTGCTGAGCAGTGTTGGAAACCAGTACATATATGCCTGTATAGTGTTTTGGTTCAAAGAAGGGTGAATTTTGTGTACTCCTAATAGCAGAAATTTGACATGTCAAATGGTGCATTTTTGAGACAAAATGGGGCCGTATCTCCGAAAATACTTGAGACCGCCGTGTTTTGACTTCAGATTCGTGATCAGGAGGTCAAAATACGTAAGTTCCACCCAAAATTTTTTCCGAACTCATAGGAGTGCGATAAACGAAGTTTTACCGAGCAAATATACAACTCAACGTAAGTAATTAAAATAATATTTACTTGTACATTCGATGTGCCAATATATTATTCACTTACCTCGCATTTGGGATCTCACGATGTTTTTTCTGCTTCCTGATTCCCTGATCAATGATATCAAACAATTCTGTGCTTGAAACAGGAGATTCGCTGTGCTAAAAGGAGCGCGTAATTCGAAAAGTAAATAAAAACGTTAGGTTATGCCCAGTTTGACACTGAAAGTTCAAAATAGTTCACGGATATTATGAGGAGATGTCTCTACTTTACAGAAAAAGTGACTTCATTTTTTCTAGTGAACAGACTGTCTACTAGGTGTTCATTTAGATCGACAATGATCGTACGAGAAAATACACAGTTGGAAAACGCTGCTCTCGATTCCTCTAGCCAGATTACGTGAAATATCACTTCCAATCGCCACCTAAACCAATAATTCTGTCTTATCTTTGGTTCCAGATCGTCAAGCAGTTATCCCAGTGAGGGTCGTGAATCCACAACGCACAATGGCATCGCAGTCCGGAATAGTCCGGAGTTCCATGGTAACTGATCGAGTCCGGGAAGCCGTCTGAAAACACCATGAACGGGACTTTGAGAGAAGAAGAGGATGTGTACGGACTCAATGTCACCCTCGAAAGGTGCGAGTTGCAATTCTGGAATGATTCCTCATCGGTGTTATCACAGCATCCCGAAGGATTTTGTCAGGTGACAACCGATGGAGTCCTTTGTTGGCCTCCCACTCCTGTCAATCAGACGGCGACTATCAAGTGTTTTTCAGAGCTATTCAACATCAAATATGATGATACTCGTAAGTGAAATCATTCAACCGATCGTATGTAGCACATGTTTCCAGAAAATATTTTTCCTGCAAGCGTGCGTGATTCACCCTCTACCCGCACGCAATTCAGTTTGGAAAGAGTCATTTTCCCACACTAGTGCGGGAAATTTTTTCCCACACTAGTGCGGGAAAAACATTTATATGATATCCTAGTAAAATATAAGTGGTGGGTGACAAAATATGAAAGTTCAATCTTTTTTGTTGCAATACTAAGTGAGTTTGTACAAAATCATCCACAATTTTACACTATTTATTGAAAACATGAACAAATATTGATAAATAAAAATGTATTGTTATGAAAATCACCCTATATATAGGCTTTGATTGATCTGATAACGAGTAGAGTCGGGTTCCGATATTACTGAATTTACTGATGACAGTCAGCAATTTCGGAACGAATTCAGGTTGAGTAAGCTACCACCAGTATAATTCAGTGATTTCAGAACGATCTACAGTACTGGTTGGGAATTTCGGAACTCAACATAGGTAACAATTGATGCTGTCATGCCGATCAATACACAAATTTGTTTGTAATTGTCAGAGTGACAGACAAAGCGTTACTTATATAAAATATTCGATTCAGTGAAATTGCCACAATGGATTATTCATCTGATGAAGAACTTCCACAAGAAATCGTGCGAGCAGCTACAGATGCGAACTTAGAGTTATTGCCAACGAAATCTAAACGAAGGTATGAGAAGCAATACACGAGTTTTATTGAATGGTGCAACAATAAAAAAGTGAAAACACCAAATAAAGAAGAAGTATTCTTGGCTTATTTTCTAGAAATTTCTAAAACATGGAAGCCGAACACTTTATGGGCAAGATGGTAAAACTTCGTTTATCGCACTCCTATGAGTTCGGAAAATTTTTTGGTGGAACTTACGTATTTTGACCTCCTGATCACGAATCTGAAGTCAAAACGCGGCGGTCTCAAGTATTTTCGAAGATACGGCCTCATTTTGTCTCAAAAATGCACCATTTGACATATCAAATTTCTGCTATTAGGAATACACAAAATTCACCCTTCTTTGAACCAAAACACTATACACGCATATATTTACTTGTTTCCAACACTTCTCGGCAGAAAAAACTAGTATTTTTTTTTGAAATGTAAACAAAACAGCCTTTTTACACTGATTTTCTGGTAATTTGTATTTAAGATGTTGGCAACGTGATTGTTTGGCTCATGGAAAGACGTTGCCAACATCTCAAATAAAAATAACCAGAAAATCAGTGAAAAAGGATGTTTCGTTTACGTTTTGAAGAAGGGCGAATTTTTGTGAAAATTACAGTTTTTTATGCAAAAAAGTGTTGGAAACAAGTGAATGTGAGCATGTGTGATGTTTTGGCTCAAAGAAGGATTAATTTTGTGTGTTTTTATTAGCAGAAAATGGAGATTTGAAATGGTGCGTTTTTAAGACAAAATGGGGCCGTATCTCCGAGAATACTTGAGACCGCTGCGTTTTGACTTCAGATTCGTGATCAGCAGGTCAAAATACGTAAGTTCCACCAATTTTTTTTTCCAAACTCATAGGAGTGCGATAAACGAAGTTTTACCAGCAAGATATTCAATGTTGAAGAGTGTATTCAAAGTAAAGCAAAATTTGGATATGAGCAAATTTTACAAATTAATTGCATTCATTAAAAGACAGAATTTCGGTTTTCGACCGAAAAAGGCCAAAATCTTCACTCAAGAAGACGTTTCAAAATTTATGACTGAAGCACCCGATGACATATACCTCATGATTAAGTAAGTAGCAATTTTTGGATTAGCTGGTGCTTGCAGACGAGAAGAGCTGACAAAACTCACCATTGACGACATAGATGACAAAGAAAACCTGATAATTGTTAATATCAAGGATTCCAAAAATCATTCCTCTAGATTCTTCGTGATATATCTGAAGAAGCAAATGATGGTTATTTTTTGAACGTATACAGAAAATATGTACATTTACGTCCAAAAGAGACTCCTCACCGTCGTTTATTCTTGTATTACAAAAATGGAAAATGTACTGTGCAATGTGTAGGAATCAATAACATAGGACAGATACCTTCCGAAATAGCAGTATATCTGCGCCTTCAAAATCCAGAGCTTTACACTGGTCACAGCTTCAGGCGTTCCTCAGCCACTTTACTTACTGACTGTGGTGTGGGTATAACTGATATCAAACGCCTAGGAGGATGGAAATCGACTTCAGTTGCAGAGGGGTATTTAGAAGACTCCACCAATCGAAAAAAAGAAATGTCCAACAAAATTCTCAATTTGAACACTACATCGTCTTCCGGGTGCATTTTAGAACCATCCACGTCTATATCGATCGGCGATTGCTTTCGATAATTTATTGCCCGAGTTACCTTCTTCTTCAGGAAATCAGTCATCTTCAAAAAATATGCTATAAATTTACATAATGCATCAAATTGTACATTTACAATAAATATGAAGACGCGGAGCGTCGTTTGGGTTAACGGCAGTCGCGTGCGGGAAAGCATCACTTTCCGCACTTGTTAGGAAAATCACTATTCCTTAAAGGCAATTGAATGCCTTTACCTATCAAGATCATGTTGTAGATGCAGTGATACCTGTAGACTTTCCAATATTCCATCGCCAGATATTTGGATTTTTACCATATCTCAACATCAGTCGAAGTACTAAGGAATGTCTTATGAATGGTTTAAAGTTGATTCCATATTGGTGGTCACGTGACATTTGTCAAAAAATCCAGAGGAAATAAATCGGGGCTCCTTGCAGGCCAGCGCACCACCTCTTGGTTTCCAATCCACTGATTGGGAAATGTTTCATTTGCGAGTATCTATTGAATACAGACCTTATCACGTTTTTCTGAATTGGAAAACATCATGTTTGATCCCGCAAATTTTTTGAAACATTGAACATTGAGTGGTTGTGACTTTTCATCTCTAAAATCAAGGTCGTTTTTTCCAATTTCAGTAATTGCATTTTATATTTGGGAAAATAGAGAAACTGTCGAAACATTTGAGAATAAAAGTTTATGATAGCTCATAGATTTTGGGCTATCCAAAGGTGACAAAAAATCCAGGTCCGTATTTAAGAAAATAGGTTTATAGAAGCCGAAACTTAAATTTAAAATTCAAAACTCAAATTTAAAATTATTAAAATTTAATAACGCAATGTTATAGGGAAGAAAAAGTGACCATGATGAAGTGTTCTTCATATTGATCAATTTCTTCAAATAACGCCGGAAAAAATAAAAACAGTTTTATGAAATTTCGTTTTTTTTTCATATCTCCGAAAGTATTCGAAATATTTCAAGTACATTTTACGGTTTACGAGATGCCAATGATAAGGCTCGAATTGCAGCCACCCTGTACTGCAGTTTGTTTTTTGTTTGTCTTTACATCGTTTTTTTCAACAGAGACAGCACCTACTGAATCAATTGCTACAGACCAAATATTTTGGAATCATTTTGAAAAATGAAAATATTGCAATTTTACGACATCCAGTTATACAAATGTTATTTTGAGAAGCTATTCTTTTCAAATGAATAAGAGTTTTTCGGATTATTCCACAATTGTATGCAAACCGTAAAAAAATCGAAAAGAGTGTATCTCATGACAACATTGATAAAATGAAAAGTTCAGTTTCAGTTTCCTTCTTCAAATGTATTCGATGAATTCCTTTCAAAATGTATTATTTTATCTGAATGCTCAAAAAACTCCTAAGGATATTTGAACTCGCTTTTATTTTTTCTCAGGCAACTCATAAAAACATTCGTGAAAACATGAAAACATGGAATCCTCCAAAATTAAGAGTACAACAGTTGTTCTTCGGAACCATAGGTTATTGAATTTTCAATGAGTCTCTCATGCTATATATTTTCTGAATAAAATAAACGATGCTTCGCAGGCATCGGCAAGAGATCGTAGCACGAAATTCCTCTAACTTTGAGTTATAAGATTCCATCTACCATCAAACATGATATCTGTTCTCCAGACTCTCGTATCAGAAAATATGACAATGATGCGGCATGGCACAAAGATATCGTCTGAATAGTCCACTATGCCCTTCTTCAAAGGAAACTGGGTGAGAGATTAGGAGGAGAACATTGAAAATGCAATCTTGTTGGGAAATATCGAACCGAAGACCCATCTAGCTTCCCACTACAAAGCATAACCTTCTGATAACAGTGTTCATCAAGCTACCGATCTAATTTCTGTACTGCACAAGGTGACCTACTGAATGTCAATTTTATTGAAGTTGAGAAAGAAAGAAGTCCACTTACTTATCACTATTGAAACTGAACCATATTCAAGTAGCCACATGGAAAAGGACAAGAGGATTGGGATCCTGTGATATTGGTGGCCAAGGTTCTGGACAACTACTTCCTACCCAACGCTCCATGAAAAAGGATCAAGTGATTTATCCTTGAAGAAATATCTACTTCGCCTGTAGTATTATTAGTGAATGCATTACTGTAATCGAAGTAATTCATAGGTTTCTTGAAAGAATGAATAACTTTTAGCTGTTGGGTAGAAATGGTGGACCAATTTGAACCAACTCAAATATATCAGCATTGGGCTAGGATAATTGAAAATGAATAATACATAACAAAAAATGTTGATATCCACTTAATATCGCATAGCCTTCTTTATTTTTCCTGAGATTGTACCTTGTATTTGCTCTCAGCACTGAGAACTCCAAAGCACTCTGCTACGAAATGTAAAATATGTTTTTGCTTGAAATACAACTATATATTTTATTATACGTGTTTTATTGCACGTGTACACATCTCTTCTGGTTTTATTCCTGAAGATTTATTCGATTTACTAACGTTTTGATCAATATGTAATCAGAATAAATCACATTTCACCACCAATTCACTGGCTGACTATGAAAACAACTTTATAGGTGCTGTAAAATGCATGGCGTGTTTTTTTCCTTCCTCAATCTCGTTTTTATTATGGTTCATGTTTTTGAGTTGAACTGTGGAAAATGTATTGAAACGCCTTGGGAATAATTATCATCTGATACAGACGAAATCAGCAGTAACAGAAGACTCTATCATGCGAGTAAATGGAAATAGTTTCGCTATGTTGGGAATAAACTGGATACGTAATGAAATCAACCAATCCTCTGATATTTTTCATTCATCAAAATTATCTTGACTTACAAAAAACCAAAGGTGTAGAATTTGACTCATTGATGAATTGTTTGGACGGAAAATGCCTTCAGTGCTACCTATTGGCAGAAGTTCGTATAGAAAATATAAACATTCATCCATATGAACCATCGCAGCTCCTGTGAAATTAGCTTCAACCTTATCCAGCAGATACATTTAAATTAACAGAAGAGTCCACAGGAGGGATCTAGACCTTCCACAGGTACCCTTTTCGAGGCACTCCTGGTAACATGAATCTATGAGCCTGGTAAGTTATCGGTAGCAAAAGACAGCAAAAGTTTTTGGGTAAAGTGGATGTGAATTCGATACACGTATAATCTTGCTATTATGTAATCACAATAGACATGTTTGAGCTAATAGATCATTCATACTCATCAACCTCGATTATATTCGATACCAATCATGTAGCTGTGATAGCAATCATCAATTTCGTTGAATAATATCCATGTTTTGGTAGTAATTATCGGTATATTTCGAGTATCAAAGTGCTTTGTGGTACGTTGTAATGGAACCTGATATATCATGTTGAACTCAACTCAACATGTAAAACCATCAAAATTTATTGTCAACGATTTCTCTTAGCTGAAAGAGAGTATCGAGGAGAGGTAGCCCACCTGTGATAACAAATCATAAATCTTCTCCCTTTTTCTTGCTTGCTAGTCTTTTGTCATGATTATGGATACCAGAGGAACTTTCATACAGATTGCGGTTTCAATATATATTGATAGATGGCGAGTAACATTGATTTTCCTATCGCGTTCCATGGGCAAAATAAAAAATGGAACATTCGTGCACCACTGTTTGCAAAAATCTGTTTGAAATAATTCCCTCGCAGTTGCTGAATATTCAATTCATGTGTAATCGCCTTGTGTCCATTTTGCTTTTATTGATGTATCGCTCACATTGGGTTGATATTTGTGGCTCAAAGCCTGAAAACAATGGCTCTCGAAACTATTTCCGGTATGGAAATTACTGGAAAGGATTATGTATAAATTCATGGATCAGTAGCATAGCGATATTTATTGACTAACATCTTATACTCATGAGCTTCAAATCAATCTCTCGTTTGATAGTAGTGAGCTTTTATGATCTGAAATATTATTCCTGTTGATACGTTTGAAAGTGCGTCTTAGGAAGAAATAAACATTTGCGACCTGATGCATTCACAGTGTGAATCGAGCAGATATAATACAATGTTCTGCGTGGTATTTGCCAGGAAAGTAGTTGTTTTCTGCTAGTAGTCTACCAGACATTCAATTTCAAACAATGTTTGATATTTTTGATTGGACAGACTATTTTCTCTTTCGTTCTTTTTGGACGGTTCAAGTGAAACATTTTCACACAACCCAATGATATTGCAACTTTCCACGCATGACTTCTTCAACTCGATTTCGTGCAAGCGTCAGGAATGTTTACTTTCACATTAGCAAGTCAGATGAGTTCATATTGAAAATGGGCACTGTTAAATATAGAAATATATGCGGTAGGATGCCAAAATAATCGCATTCAAAGTGTGCTAGTCTGAAAGTGTAAAAGATAAACCATCAGAGCTGAACAGGATAATTGTCATGCGAAAAATTTTACTGGCAGATCTCTTGCAAGAGGTCAAAAGACAACTTATCTGGATGGTAGCAGTTGAGGGTCTGATAGTACCCACTCACGTTGAGTCAATGATCAAATTATCAAATGCTCTTTCTACTGAATAGTTTTTCTTGGAATTATTCTCAATATCCAGTTGATCTGTTCAAATAATTAGACTGAATCTTTGGCTGAAATGAATATCAAAAATATATTGTGTCATGATAATGGGAAATTCTTTAGTTTTATAAATGGTCATTTGATGACTACCCACTCTATGTGTTGTTTGAGATGTTTCAGCACTAAACATGGGTATTATTTCGGATAACTATCAACTATAACGATGATGGATTAATGAACGTGTTTATATTCTGGTAATGGTTCGTATCTGACAGTCTACTCCAACTAACAGCCACTAAAATTATTGTAGGTGATATTTACAGAATTATTGTTGTTTTGATACCATCCATTTTCCTTCTCACTCAATATTCTTTCAACCTCATTTCTGTTGATCTGTCTCTGTCTGCAACACTGAGGTGAGGTAAATATGAATGTGAATGTTGAGGAATCACTGAAACCATGAAATCCAAATCATGCTATTTGGAAGTATTACAAGATACAAAATCATTCGAGCCTACTCACTTATTTTCACATGCGAAATATGGTGTCGTTAAATTATTCATAGACGCATTAGGCGCACTGACCTTCACTTCATTATTCCATCATCAGGGAAGGAAGTAATTTAGAATGAGCTGCAGAATAATAGTTCTCCACATGCATATTCATCTCCTCTTGAAAATGGAAATGACCGCTGCGCAAATTGCTGGCAATAATAAAACAGAATTTCACAAATATTCGAGGGTTTCAACAACAGAGACATTAATTGTGATATAGAATACGGTTGATCAGGATAATCATCTGTTTTCTCGATAAATTCTATGTTCAAGAAAATTATTTACTTAGGAAGAACAATATATATCTGTTGGCTAAAATATTGCCTTGATTTTGGCAATTCTGGCCCTGTTTGAAAAGAGGATGTACACTCATCGAACACATCGAAGGTATTACATCTTTTTCCAAACCTTGTTATAGATCAGGCAAAAATATTTTTGATATGCATTTTTTTGTAGTTATTCAACTGTTTTTCTGTTGGAATATATGAAATCCACATGGAAAATTACAAATAAACGATAGATGAAAAAGTTATGAGGGTTCAAAATATAGGTGAAAATATAGCGATGATCTATAAAATCAACATACTAACTGGTCTTTCAGTTTCAGCTATTCAGCTACCAGATAGCATTGAGGAGATAATTCTGCACTGAATTTTCTTTTTAATGTTTCCTGTTGCAGAAAAGAGCATATCTGCAAGCAAATCATGAACAGTGCTTTGTTAGGGTCATTATTCGGTGTTGTTCCACACCCCATTATTCCACAATGAGGGAAGGAAATGTTTCGTAATGAACCGTACAATGGTGCTCCGCATCCATATTCAGCAACTCGTGGAAATTGGAATTAACACTAACCGACATAATTATATCACAAAATACAAGAGAAAACTAGGCTCAGCACATGGATGCATTCGTTATAATTATATCACAAACATTGAAGCTGTGACTAAATTCCCATTATATATGACTCTTGAAAATACAGCGACATGGAGCACTTGACAGATGACAGTTGACATGACAGGTGACAGCTGTCATATGTCATATGTAACAGCAGCTTTCTTGGATGACATCGGTGAAATTCGAATTTCCCGCCATTATGCAGGCCATCTTGAGCTCATATCGGTGTAGGTACACTACTAACACTTTGATTATGTTCCAAAATTCTTCCACCATAAAATTTTCACGGAATCTTCAAGTAACGACAGAGGTAAAAAATGGAAAAGTAGCAAAAAAGTTACTTAGACCAATCCCTTAGTGAAGCAGAAGGTATAAGCAAGCCATTGAATGGAAAATTTTTCAAATCGCCATAATTTCCGAACGGATGGGATATTTTGCTCATTTTTCATGATAGAATTCAGTAGGTACTACAATCGAGAAGACTGAAGTCTTGAAAACATATTTCTCTTCAGAGAGAAAATAATGTATTAGAGGAAGTCACCCTTGGTAATATTTAGAATTTTTCAAATTGTCATAACTTTCGAATGGATGGACCGATTTTTCACTTCGAGGATATCATTCTGCTTTTTTTTAGCATAGAAATCAATTCTCCGATTGAAAAATCCGGAACGTGGAAAATATCTTTCTTCAAGGGGGTTGGAACATTTTCGATAACAAATGGGTCACACTGAAATTTTTTTTTTCAGAAAATGCTACCAGAGAATGTTCATGGAATGGAACCTGGTCCAAATCAGATTACACTTCTTGCAGAGAAATCATCGCTATGTCTGCCAACATCGAAGCTCAAACTACTATATATTTTATTGGATATACGCTGAGTTTGATCACCCTTACTATAGCAATGGCGATATTCACATATTTCAAGTAAGTAGAAAATTCTTATGACTTTTCTGATGATATTTCACGAAAATACAAAATAGGTACATAAGAAAAATCTTTATTTGTATTTTTTTAATTTCATTGTCATCACCTCAGGATCGTCTTGAAACCTACTCAGCCAATCATAATTGAAATTGCCACTGATGTTTCGTTATTTATCTAATTGAGTGGATACATTTGTCAAATTTATGTATCAAGTAATGAAACAATTTTTAAAAGAGAAAATAGTCTATCCAATTCAAAATATCAAACATAGTTTGAAATGAATGTCTGGTAGACTACGAGCAGAAAACAACTACTTTCCTAGTAAATACCACGCAGAACATTGAATTATATCTGTTCGTAGTCCATGCAACGATTCACACTGTGAATGCAGATCGCAAATGTTTCTTTCTTCCAAAGACGTGACGAAATCACATCGAGACAGCCACGCTTAACAACCTACAGACCGGTTTCGGGCTTATTGGCCCTCATCAGTGCAGGGTAGTTATCCCAATGAATTTTCGTCGCGTCTATTTGACCGCACAGAGCCGCGTTCCAACAGACAATTGGAAGTGGTGACATCATGAGGCAGAAGAAAGAAACACTCCAGAAACAAATCTCCCAAATTACAGAACTTGGAAGGGGCTAAGAGCTAGACTAAGCTAATAAATGAAAAAATGGATTAGCCATAAATTGAACAAAAAATTTTTAGTTCGTTAACCGAAATATTTAGTCCGAATAGTCCGAATATTCAAATTCAGCAACATTTTTTAATGGCATCTTGGGCTAAATTTTCATGCTTTTGGTGTTTCCTATCTGTAGTTCAGTAGAGAAACATCATCGATCCATCTCGAATATCCCCATCAGATCACGTCATTAACTACACACATCACGGCTGATTGTGAGTACAAGCATTAACCGCTAGTTGGGAACTCAAACACTGTTTTATTAATGGGTTTACCCCGTAATACCATCGTTGACTAATCTACTGACTCTCAAATTTTCATCTCGATCCAATCTAACCATAATTATGGGAGATTTCTCATCAAGGGCGTAAGATATGCACGAAGCATATTTTATTCCAGATCATATACCGGACTGGCCACAATATATGGCTTGATATTTTTATTCATTTATTTATTTATTTATTTATTTATTTATTTATTGGCAGAAACAAACAGGAATATATTCCTAATTACATGTTTCTGATAACTTACATCTAAGATTAATCAATTAATGAAAAATGACACTTGACTATAGGTACAAATAAAGGGCATAAAATAAATTCGAGTTTCATTTCCAATCAGTTTAGTTTGAATAAGTCAGATACAGAGAGGTAGTAGAAAACAGTCAATATCTATATCGTACGTCCGCTTAGATAAATCAACTAATTTGTATTTCGAAATTGATAGACCATAGTTTCTTTTTAAATGAATAAATACCACAATCTGTTTGCGAAGACCATTTGTTATATAAAATGCATCTTTTATTGATTGTATAAATGAAATTGTAAACGTAGAAAGTTATACATCTGGATCTTGTTTGTAACGATGGCACAAATATATTGAGCTGAGATTATTTTGTTATTCAAAATCTTGTATAAAAATATTATAATTCTTATAATTCTTCTGTGCTCTAACCTGGGTAATGAAAATTCTGCTCGAAGGGGTTGGTAATGATCGTAATCTGGATATTGGTTATATTTTTTATAGAATACATATTTGATAAACAGATTCTGAACTTTCTCAATATCTTTTATACTTGTAGTAGTCGAAGGGTGCCAAACTATAACAGCATACTCTAATATTGGTCGAAGGAGGGTGTTATAGAGATAAACAATTGATTCAATATTGTGGAAGTCCTTTGTAGTTCGTTTTATGAATCCCAAAGTTTTGTAGGCTCTAGAAACAATGTTTTCTATATGACTTTTGAAGTTCAATTCGACATCAAAGATTACCCCCAGATCCCTAATTTTATTTAACTTATTTAGTTGGATATTGTTGATAATGTAGTTGTTCAATATTGGATATTTCTTTTTAGTATAAGTCACATGACTACACTCATCTATATTTAGTGATAGTTTACTATTTATAGTCCATTCATATAGCTGATTCAAGTCATTTTGTAATATCTGGCAGTCTTCAATGTTATTTATACTTCTAACAATCTTCAAGTCATCTGCGTATAGAAAACAATTTGATAATATTTTAGAGGTTAGATCATTAATAAACAGAACAAAGGGAAGGGGACCTAGATATACCATTCGTTCCGAAAAAAAACCTATTCATGAATCTCAAATAGATTTTCTCTTATAAATTTTTCACAACCTTTCAACACTGTCGACCGTCAGATGTACTACACCTTTTCCAATTGTATTTCAGAAAACGTCAAGTTAATTTCAGAATAGTCACTTGTATTTCAGAAAGTATCAATTGTATTTCAGAATAGTGAGTTGAATTTCAGAAAGCGTCAAATGTATTTCAGAATAGCGAGTTCGATTTCAGGAAGCAACAATTGTATTTCAGAATTGTGAGTTTAATTCCAGAAAGCGTCAATTGTTTTTCAGAAAATTCAACTGAATTTCAGAATTCGTCATTTGAATTTCAGAATATATCAATTGTATACAAATGACGAATTCTGAAATTCAATTGAGTATTCTGAAATACATTTGACGCTTTCTGATATTGAACTGACTATTCTGAAATACATTTGACGCTTTCTGAAATTCAACACACTATTCTGAAATACAATTGATACTTTCTGAAATACAAGTTACCAATCTGAAATTCAATTGACGCTCTCTGAAATAAACTTGATGGTTTCTGAAATACAACTGGAAAAGGTGTAGTGTTCTAATAAGTTTTTGACTCACTTATGACTTCACTACTTAAATACAATCATGGCACATTCATCGAAAACAATGTGTCAACTTCTATGCTCCTCTCAAAACTGTTGGAGTTATCTCTACATCTGAAGTTTCATTAGAATTCAATTTGGGAGCCTTATTTCACTTTTCATCCTAATGAATTCCAATATTTGATGATCTAAGTAAATCACCATTCTCAAAATAAAACTATGACTCAAACTAAGTTTCCACTCCAAATGACCTGAATCAAAATCAAATTGAGAGACACATTTAGGTGAAAATGTCAAATGGACCTTTTTCAAGTTAAATTGACTTTCAGTTACAACTCGCATTTACTTCTAAGGATGACATCTCAATTTAAATTTTTTTCTAAATGTTTTTTCATTATATCTTACATATAAATCTATATTCCTCAAACAATTTGCAAGAGAACACATATTGTAGAATTTAAACCTAGATTGGTTACCCCGTATTTTCGTGATTAATTTTACATGTTCAAAGTTCGTGTATTGAGAACCATGTATAAAGAACATGTATTGTTTTGGAAGAATGCTATATCGATTGATATGAGTTGAATGCAGACAATGATACAATAATGAAAGTTGTCACACGTGGTGAAATATCCATCAGATTTCCTCACAGATCAATATGTCACACGTGGCAGAATTTCCATCCAATTTTCTCCACAGCATACCTACGCTTAATCCATATGGATATTTTGAGCACGGCTAGATTGTTGCTGATGCGAAAAAGACAACGATTTCATGAAGAACTGTCAACCCAATCATCAACACAGGGTGCATAATTTACGAAAAAAAATTTCCTTCATATTTACGGTTGATGTAAGTTCCAAGCGATGATAATTATTTTTCCTACGACCCCGTATGAAAACGTCAATAATCACACTGTTTTGTTATTCAGAAAGTAGCTCAAATCACCATGGTATTGTTTATTCGAAAGAAAAAAAAACACTAGTGTTGATATGAAAAATATCACAACGGTCGCCTGAATTGATAGAAATAATTAAGTATATTGTGAAGGTACTCACTGTCAATATAAGCGTTCTCAAATCAAAATTCATATTATTTATTAAAATTTCTGTCCCGTTTCGAATTATACCAAGAATTCTTCATCTATTAATTTCAATGTGTCTGATACATAACCTCTGAATTCACTTTAAAACTGGAAGCTATACTCTTTGCTGGAACTATTTCGATGTTGATGACAGAGGGTGAGATCATTCAAAAGAGTACGGCTACAGTTTTATGTGCGGCTTGCTGCTTGCATCAGTTTGATATCCACAGTATCACCAAAGAGAAGATTCTTTGGTATCACAGATGTTTGCAAGGAGTCAAGGACGCACTTACTCGTACGCGCTTGCGCACTACGTACTTCTATGGTTCTGTATTCCTGGTTGCGTGATTACTGGCGCTAGCAGATGTATGGTGTCAAGTTTGTTTATGTACGCTGGTGTCAATATCAATAAAATTTGTCCAAACTGAACTAACTCAATCAATCAGTAACTCACATAATGAGGAATTGTCGGAGAAGTATTCAAATATCATCTTGAATATGGAAATGAACAGTACTTGATATCGAATCGAAACCACCTGAAATTATAGAGACTGCTCGAGTTACATTTTTGACAAGACCTCCCGCGAAATGAAAGTATTCGGAGTCATAGGAAGAATAGTGTACAAAACTCGTTGGAAAGTGCATTTCCTTCACTCGTTACGTTTCCGCACTCACCGCTACGCGGCTCTTGCTAAACGACTACTCGTGTGAAATATGTCACTTTCCACACTTGTTGTGTAATATACTATATTAATGGAGGTCGTGAAGTAGTCGTTTATAGTCTGTGGCGCGAGAAAAAAAAATTAGATTTAGACTTAATAGTGTGTATAATTCATAGAACATTTTTGTTGCAATGAATGTTATTGTGGTGTATCAAATTTTTCTTCATGAGTGATAACGAGAGACACCACTGTCATATAATCGAGTGAAATATTGGATCAGGATGGGCGATAAAAGTTTCAATAAAAAATTCAAATGTTGGAGAAGACATTAATTGGTGATAAATCGTCAGCTTCTGATGGCGATGATGAAAAACTAGCGGAAAATCCAACATTTTATAGGCAGCAAAATTGTCCATCCAGAGTTTAACTGAGATTTAAATTCAGTGATAACTATGATGTACAGGGTGTTTCATTTTCTTCGATAACATTTCAATCAGCTGTCACTTTTTTGATTTTAACGAGATGTTAACCAAACTAACACACTTTATAAAAAGCCAATAACCATAATCATTTTGAATGTTTCGTCAGAAAATTATTTTTTTCACTTTTTAGTTCACATTACCATAAAAGCTTGTGTGTTTTTTTATCCTATATAATTTTCATTGTTGAATCTCACGACGCTGACAGCGCGCCTCACCGCTATTAAATTAACAGAATTTAGTTTTTCTATTCAGAGCAGAGAAATGTAAGTAATAAGTTGCATAATATCGCTCTGCGAGTTCCGAATAATTCACCCACTATGCATGACATTTTTATTGGACGCAGTTTTTATTGGCTAGGGATTCTCCATAGGAAACGTGATAAAATATTCGCCATACAATATGTGTGGTAGGTATCCATTATGTATACGTTACCTCTATACCTCGGGAGATACGGAAATGTGAGTATGTTATACAGGGTGAATAAATAGTGTGTTCTCTTTCGATATTGATCGAATCATTGAATATTCAAGCAAATTATTGAATTCAATTTGAAACGATATCATAGAACAGCCTGTAGGTATGGATAATAGTATATTACATACCAATAGGGTGACAGCACGAACCGCATAGCGGCGAGTGCGGAAATGTTACTAGTTCAGGATGTTCTCTTTTCAACGACTTTCGTAAACTATTTTTCCTGGGATCATTAATTTTTTTTCGCGATTTCTCAAAAATCCAATAGGTAATTATGAATATGATGCGCCTATGGTGACAGTATCAACTAAGATACCTATACCGAGTTATGGGAGCGTGGGATTTTTTTTCTTTTAAAGACGTGTGATTATTTTAGTAGGCTAGCTACTTTCCAAATGACCAAAACTGTGTGTTTTATGACGTTTCCATATATAAGTGGCCGTTGAAAAAAATCCCTACCTAATTGTAGGTGTATTTTCGAATCTATACTGTGAAATCAGATGTCTTATAGAATTTCTCCTGTGAGGCAATATCTCTGTAAATGTTTCTTGTAGAGGCACTTCTAATTTTCCATTCGTTACACAGAGTTCACAGACCCGGTGGAAATGAGTATTTTCCCGTTTGATCCCTGCAAAAAAAGGAATAATTGTTTATTTTTCATCATTATTACCATTATTTGTTCCCAAAAGCGAACGTCGAAATTCAACCATTACTTATTTCCCGAGTGAATTATGAGTTCTGCTACCCTACATCAATTGGGGCAATGTTGAAATAATAAGCCGACTCTCCTGAGTTTAATAAAATCTTCCCTTTATTCCAGTATGTTTTTATTGGAATGAAGAGTTGCGATGAGATTATGTGGAATATAATTATTCTGCGCCTCATGGGGGAATTCAAGAAAAAAATATCTTGATTGCATACCTCTTCTGTCAATATAAACAAAATTCCATCAGCAAACTTTAAGAAAATGTTGGGAACGATGGAAAAATGTTGTTTCGTGTTGGTATTTTATGATTTTAGTGATCTTTCGTTTAGCATCGCGTTCTGATCTGATTTCAAGGATTATTTACCTACCTATGTATCAGTCAAGTACAACTGAAAAAATACACATCAATTTCAATTACCTCGTTGAATATAGTTCCTTTTAAAATGGAAATAAGAAAAACTGTTTCAGGGAACTTCGGTGTTTAAGAAACACAATACACAAGAACCTTATGTGGTCGTACATGCTGACATACTGTATGTGGATTCTGACACTTATATCAGTGAGTATTATCTTTCTTTCTTTCTTTCTTTCTTTCTTTCTTTCTTTCTTTCTTTCTTTCTTTCTTTCTTTCTTTCTTTCTTTCTTTCTTTCTTTCTTTCTTTCTTTCTTTCTTTCTTTCTTTCTTTCTTTCTTTCTTTCTTTCTTTCTTTCTTTCTTTCTTTCTTTCTTTCTTTCTTTCTTTCTTTCTTTCTTTCTTTCTTTCTTTCTTTCTTTCTTTCTTTCTTTCTTTCTTTCTTTCTTTCTTTCTTTCTTTCTTTCTTTCTTTCTTTCTTTCTTTCTTTCTTTCTTTCTTTCTTTCTTTCTTTCTTTCTTTCTTTCTTTCTTTCTTTCTTTCTTTCTTTCTTTCTTTCTTTCTTTCTTTCTTTCTTTCTTTCTTTCTTTCTTTCTTTCTTTCTTTCTTTCTTTCTTTCTTTCTTCTTTCTTTTTCTTTCTTTCTTTCTTTCTTTCTTTCTTTCTTTCTTTCTTTCTTTCTTTCTTTCTTTCTTTCTTTCTTTCTTTCTTTCTTTCTTTCTTTCTTTCTTTCTTTCTTTCTTTCTTTCTTTCTTTCTTTCTTTCTTTCTTTCTTTCTTTCTTTCTTTCTTTCTTTCTTTCTTTCTTTCTTTCTTTCTTTCTTTCTTTCTTTCTTTCTTTCTTTCTTTCTTTCTTTCTTTCTTTCTTTCTTTCTTTCTTTCTTTCTTTCTTTCTTTCTTTCTTTCTTTCTTTCTTTCTTTCTTTCTTTCTTTCTTTCTTTCTTTAAATTCACGAAACACCTGCACTCGCAAATCCACAAATCTGAATTATCGAATTTTTTTCAGCTCAATTTTGGAAGTAGTACATCCCTGATGTGTATTGTGATGGTAACTCTTCTGCACTACTTCCATATCACAACTTTTTTTTGGATGTTTGTAGAAGGTGAGGGCTTGTTACTTGAGTTTCTGTAGCTTGAAAGCAGTATTAATCGATTTACTTGGTGAAAACTTTCTAGAAATGAATGACTTTTCTGACAAATAGTTTATTATTCCTTCTGTTATTATTCATCTCTAGAAAAATCATCCAGGAATCACCATTGTATATCTGCTCTGATAATAAAATGCAACATTGTTAATTGAGAGCTGAACTATTTTTATGTGTGCATGTTGAAGAAACCCCATACCAATTTCAGTTACATCGTCTCATAGTCTCATTTCGCAGATAATATAATTTAGTGTAACACTGGTGGATTTTATGGCAGTTACAAGAGTCGAGTAGTTCGAAATATTCACGAAGAGAACAGTCCATTTCAATTCCTCTTAGATGCTGCTATAATTCAACCAGTAGAAGCTGTTCTGTATAGTATAAGCGATTGATAAATTGCATCTCTTCTTGAGGTCTTATCCTTTTATGATCAATGGCCACTAATCATCACTGACAGCAGCTAACGGTCAGCTGTCTATTCGTTATGGAATGTTTATATAGCCCCTGAGCAAATTGGGATCACGAAGGAGATCCAACCAATCAGAATGGATTGATAACACCGAGAGAATTATGATAATACAAAATGGCATGACAGCTGTTTGGGTCAGGTTTTAGATGGCTTCTGATACAATATATAGCATTATTAGTAATAAAGTATGAAGTGTATCATCATCCGCAAAGCTGTGGATTGCACACGAGGTAACCTCTAACTCCTAGGTAGGTATCGAGCCTGGAAATGTAGATCCTCCTGGAAAAGCCAGTTCACATATGATATCCCAATAATTGGGATGCGAAGAATGAGAGTTTATTGAATTCCAAATGATATTCAGTTCGTTCAATTTTGAGACTTCGAACTTCTTTCCCGCAGGTCTTTATCTTTATATTCTTGTGGTGGAGACATTGACTAGAGAAAGTTTCAAGCTGTCAGTGTATTCATGCATCGGATGGGGTGAGTATAACTACGAAGGGTTCTTCATTACATCATACTCAAAAAGATACCGAAAGATTTTATATTGGCCTAGAAATTATATTCTTGATGATACCTTTTGAATTTGACCCTGTAACATGTGATATTCCCGATTTGGAAACATCATATCAATCGTTTTCTATATGGTTGAATGGATAGATTGAACAATAATTGTATCTGAATTGCTATTTTTTGATTTTAATGAGCTCCCAATTATTTCAGGTCTACCAATGATCTTCATACTGATATGGGCCATCGTGAAAAGTAACATTTCTGTTGCAGACGATCCAGCGAATAGTGTAAGTAAATGACAAGTCATTACAAAAATATAGTAGGTATGTGATATTGAACACCATTAGGTAGTTGCTAAACTGTTCATATACGGAGGTGTGTGATCAGAACGATTTTCTTGCTCTGAACCAAGCTGTGAATTTATTTGCCGAACGACTTGGATTCCATAGCAATATCAAGCTCACCGAATATATTGCGGGTTCAAAAATATTTTCCCCGCCTATGTTCACATTTGAAAGTTCAATGAATAATCCGTGTATACTCGTTCAAAGTATCAAAAGGGGGGAAACGTATGAGTTTGGATGTTAGCACCAAAACTAACTATTTCGCCTCTCATTTGGCCTTTCGCAGATAAGTGAATAACAAACCTGGAGTGCTGTTATACAATAGAGTTTCAAGATGTGTTTCGAGTTTCCCATAAACTTGATGAAGTTGGGAGTTATTCAGCAAACACGAGAAGTAATTCCCTCTCTGAGTGTCTCGAATTTTATCTGACGTAAAGATATTTGTCTTTCATTGGTCTCATAACTTCAGCAGTTTCGCCAGAAACCCATGAATACAGGATTTACAGAATTGCAGGAAAACAGGAGCAGAGCTTACAATATTCTACGAGCCCTATCCGTATATGAAGTTGGATCAAATATAACATGGGAATTAACGATATTCCTGAATTTTATTCTATTGAAAATTAAATTTCAAATGAATTGGACTGAGTAATGACAATGTATTCCTTAAATGCATGAACGTTCAGTTTGACTGGTTAACTTTCAGCTTCGTAGAGTTAATTCGTGTTTCAAAGAAAGTGTGTTTGATATTTCAAACGCGTTTTATTGGAATAGGTTCAGGACACATCGTTTGACAAGTGAAATTTGCGTTTTCAAATCCAAGCGAGTACACAAGTCCGAACTCTCGGTATCAAAATCAAATATTGCGGGCACTGATCAAACATTTATTTATATTGTGGCATGGACCAAAGATAAAGCATCATCCGTTTCTCTTATATTCGGACTGCTTTTCGCTCATTATACAATAAACTTCCTCATCTTCCTTTTCCGAGGCATTTTCACTAACTAGCACTTATATAATCCTTCAGAGAGTTGGTTCGAGGGTAATGAGTCGAAAACTCATCGGATTATCTGATTTTCCTTCATCGTGTATTAGCGTAACCAGCGATATTTTTCAAGGAAATATCTTTGAAAAGGCGCATTTTCAACATGAATCAATATTCAGAGCATTATTTGAAAGGCATGAATATTCCTACATGTTACTGTCGAGTCCAACAGAATTTTCATTCTCAATATCTACATCATATTTATCAGATGAAATGAAAAAAGAATACACAAATAAAAAAAATCGGCATATAAAATTGATGAATTCAGGATGGTTGCTTTGACACAGTGGACGAATTTGAGTCCGTTTAATTTGAAATTTTGCATGCTGTAATTTTTATTCGAACCCGTATAGATGTATATACTTCTGGCTTCCTTCGACTTGTACATGTTTAATACATTTTTAATATGACCCTGAAAGCCACTCGGTGAATTTTTAGCAGAAACTGAAATACACTGAAAGTTAACTTGCATCACTCCTACAATATCTTTCAAGTCATATAAATGGTGTTTTCTTGAGTAGAAACGTATTCCGAAAGTTCTGAAAAAACTCGAGCTATTGAATGATGTTTTTCACGAAGGTTGTATTTCCTTTCTTCTCATTGAAATCCATTAACGATATAATGGATATACGCTAGTCGAATAGGAAAGGCGTGTTTATACAAGGTGATTCACGCAGAACATGCGTGAATAGATAGATGAAGGAAAGTAAACCTCTTCATACCAGATGTTCTTCAGATGATTCCTTCCACCTCTCAGATATCATAAATATTTATTATCCCTTGTTTCTTCTTCACTTCTCAGTTCTCATGAATGAGATGTGCCTGATTCCATTTGAATATATCAACGAATGCTGATATTTTATGTACTTTGTAGTCTACAGATTGATGAGCTTGAATTCATTCGAATATTTTCTTACCCTCTTCATCGATCAAGAAATGTATTGCTCAGTGTTTCAATTCCCACAAGTGGATTAGTGTTTCGTTGAATACTGAAACTTTCTAACATCGCTGTCTTGAAAGTATGGACTGATTCAAACAAAACAAAAGTTTCTTCTTTGTTCGTAACTTGAATACTTAACTACCTCATCAATAATTTTGATGTTATTTTAATCGGTTGGAGAAAGTCGTAGCATGATTAAATTTCCAGAGAAATGATTGAACAAAAATATTGCATCAAATTGAGTCTTCATATGGATAACCTGCAAGTTTTTTCTTGGTAAGGCTATACGAGAAATGTTGGATGAGTATTTCATATTTTGGTTGCTCCTTCATGATGATCTGCAGCTATGGAGGGTATCACTGACTTCACCCCAGGGCCAAGCTTCAGTAAGCCACATGGAACCAAATGGAAAATATTACATCAAAAGGTAAAGCATTCTTGGAATGCTGACTGATAAGATAACCGTCTGTATTCCTTGAAGAAATTTTCGAATTACCAAACCAGACTGAAATAGCTGAGAACATATAACTCTCGTACAGGATAAGCTGACTTTGTATGTAGAGGGAAAAGGACGATATCGCTGAGCATAAGTTGAGACAGTGTTGTTTCAGAAAAAAAAGATTTACCCGAGCAGCACTGAAATCGATAACACAATAGAAAATCATTCAAGACTAGTGAAATTGACTCAAAGATATATGACAGAGCTAAGTAGACAACCAAATCATAAGAGTTATCATGCATACAGAGATGAGGAAGGCTAGGAAGACCCCTCAGCCTAATTCCTAGCACACCTTCTAGCATATGGATACTCGCTAGAAGAAGGCTTATGAGTATGAAGAAAAACCAGAAGCATCAAGCTTCTTGAAGGAGCTACTGTCCAACTAGCAAATCTTTTCTAACAAGTGGAGCTAGACAACATTACTAGCTAGAGCTAGATGAGATCCAGACTTCCCTACTTCCCAACTCATTCGATCTAATCTGATACCAATAGCTTCTAAAAATATTGTCGCTTATTTATGGAGTCTCATGAGTATTAAGAAGAACTGGAACAAGAAGCATCAAGCTTCTTGAAGGAGCTACTGTCCAACAAGCAAATCTTTTCTAACAAGTGGAGATAGACAACATTACTAGCTAGAGCTAGACGAGATCCAGACTTCCCTACTTCTCGACTCCTCCGATCTAATCTGATACCAATAGCTTCTAAAAATATTTACGCTTATTTATGGAGACTCATGAGTATGAAGAAGAACTGGAACAAGAAGCATCAAGCTTCTTGAAGTAGCTACTGTCCAACAAGCAAATCTTTTCGAACAAGTGGAGCTAGACAACATCACTAGCTAGAGCTAGACGAGATCCAGACTTCCCTACTTCCCAACTCATTCGATCTAATCTGATACCAATAGCTTCTAAAAATATTGTTGCTTATTTATGGAGACTCATGAGTATGAAGAAGAACTGGAACAAGAAGCATCAAGCTTCTTGAAGGAGCTACTGTCCAACAAGCAAATCTTTTATAACAGGTGGAGCTAGACAACATCACTAGCTAGAGCTAGACGAAATCCAGACTTCCCTACTTCTCAACTCATCCGATCTTATCTATTACCAATAGCTTCCAAACAATATTCCCGTTGATTTTCAGTGCCTGTGGTTCGAAAGCCACCCGATAGACTGGATCTACCAATCGCCGACGGTGATCGTCTTGCTCTTCAACCTCTTGTTCCTCGTCTGCATCATGTGGGTGCTGATCACGAAGCTGCGATCGGCCAACACCCTGGAAACGCAGCAGTACCACAAGGCCGCCAAGGCGCTTCTGGTGCTCATGCCCCTTCTGGGCGTCACCTACGTCATCACCATCTACGCCCCGACGCCTGACAGGGCGTCCATCGACGTCTTTGAGTGTTGGAGAGCGGTGTTGCTCTCGACGCAGGTGAGAGTAGAGAGATTCTTTGTGAAATATGTGTATGGCGCTTCTTCACAGTTGAGGAGCGAGTTACCTGAATTCATAAATCTAAGGGGGGAAGAGGATAGGGGCCTATAGCTCATGGTGAAATCCGAACCACTTCTAGAAGGTGTACACATGTTCGCAGTTTAGCTGAATTCTATTCAGGAGAGAGTTTAGTCTGCTTGAAGATTCTGCATTCACAATCCTAGAACATTTCAAGGTGAATCTATCACCTAGTGAGGCATTTCGTGATGTTTATAACCTCAACAATGTCAATAAAAATGCCTGTAGATACTTATTTCCCCTTGCATTTCCCAACTGGCTCGGATGATGTTTCACGAATAATAAAATTCACCTTTCCCTGTAGTCACTCCCTTATTGTTTTCCACATTGTGATTCTCAGATATATACATTGAAGTTATGCTATTGTTTCGAACCACTTCAATGCAATTCGAGCATCAGAGTTCACCGTGCTTGAACTCTGTGCTTTCAGACTAGCCTTTCAGACTAACTAATGTGAAGAGGTAGGTACTGATAACACTGTTTATTAGAGTTCTGTCAACGATCTCTCTTGCCATGCACATAATTTTATAGTTCAAAATATCGCTTTTGTTTATGATTATCGAAAAGCTTCACTTATTTATTCCTTATTTTCATTTGCCAAAACCATTATAGTCGAAGTTTTAGGAATTTGCTTGTTTTTTGAATTTATCACATCGATCCCTAGCCAATCCCTTTTTAGTATTGCCCTCTCATCCTCAAAGTGTTTGGTATCAACATCAACCATACCTCATTATGGGATTAGCTTGTTAGGTCCATTGCAAAAACTATTTCACAAGAACTCAGTTTTCTCTTTCGTACCAAAATCTATATTTCACACCCAATAACAGCTTCTCATGATCTGCACTTTCTAACACTGTGAACTGTCTGGAAAATTCCAGAAAAATAAGCGATCTTTTATCTTCCTATAGATATTCTGGGTCTGATACATATATCCAAGGTAGATATAGGATGACGAAACAGCTTCCTATTAACAAGCACTAGAATAAACTGTAGACCTTTGCCTACTTGATTTCATACCGTAGTAATATTTCCTGAAGTTATCAGAGATGGCGACATACCTTGTGACGGTAAAACAGAAATTTTGCATCTGTCATCTTTTCATCAGTTTCATCTGTTCTAGATGAAAAATGATTGAGAAGAGTGAAAATATCAATATTCATTCCAGATTTATCGAAAATATATTGTTTTAATGTCGTTTCAAGTCACATCTGTCAGATGTGAACCACAGAAATACGTAAGCAACAGAATTCTTCTTCGATAATCGATCTTACCGCCATCTTCTTTCAAGTCGTGGAAATATTAGTACCTTCTCAAACGGTCTACAAGTTTTTCGCAGAAATAATTGAAGAGCTGTTTCACCATCCTATATCGACCTTGCATATATCTATGAAACTGACAACTATTCCATTGTTTTCCTTGTTCTGTCATGTTAGCATATCGGGACAGCTATTGATCATCAATTTCCGATTACGTTCATTTCCTCTGAGAAATCAAGAAAGAAGTTATGAAACTTTTTACAGCAGGCGGAGCATAGGAAATCCAGAAGAATGTCTGGAATAATCTTTTCCGGTGTATTTGCCTCAAGGGTTTCCTTAATCTGTTCTCTACGACCAATTGGTCCACAGGGCTTTCACTAGACCCTTTTCAGTAATTCATACATATAGATGAGTTTCCTGTGGAATTATGTTTGTGACTAATGTCGTTCACTACCCGGGAAAAATACAGCTTTAATTAAAACAGGCTCGTAAAAAAGTTTTGTTTGACTTCCACCAGATCGTTAGGAACAGTTCATGATGAGAAAAAAGTGGTTTCTTGATTAGATTTGGCTGGTTTGAGCCGGAATTCGGAATTGTATGTGTATTAGTATTTGCCACCATATCTCGAATTTATCGAAACCTGACTTCTATATTTCCCCAATACTAATAACTGAGCAGTGATATCACTTTGCTACATTATTCAATTTATATTCCTTGGAAACGTATGAGGAGTCATATCGATCGGTGTTTATCCATCTCCAGAACACTTTCAATCTGGTCTATGTAGATTCCTTCTCTCCATTGCTTCGAATTGGACATATCTTTCCAGAGTTCATACATATAAATGAGATAATTTTCGTTGGCTGGAAATTTCTTGAAGAACATGTCGGTGACTACCGATATCTTATTGTTGTGACGGTTGAATTATTTAGATTATACAGTACGAGTGCATACGTAGTGTTTTTTTCTGAAACTGCGACATCCAAGGTCATATTGTACATGAGTACATAGGTTTTCGTTTTCAAAATTAATTAGATTACCTACTTATTCACCCGATTGACAACCAATAAATCGAAAATCGATTCCAGGAATTTAGCTTTGTAAAAAACTACACGAGAATATAAATATGATTTCTTATACAAGGTGTCTCATGACTCTCTTGAAATATTACCAGTATGTGGCTTTTGCCTAAAATCTACAGATACTGAGTTACGGGGCACCAACGTAATAGAATGAAAAACCTTAGAGCATGCACCATCATCTGGAATGAAAGATTCTCGAAGCCGAAATAAATTAGCAACATTATATAATACAGTACATATCTACATCTTTGAATCTCTAATAGTGATTTAAAAACAAATTGTCATCAAATCGTTTTTTTCAAAATTAGAAAAAAGTTATATTTTTCGGAAAACAAGTAACATTTGGCTGAGATGGATTACCATTTGAAAGAGAATCTGTCAGTTATAAAAGGATTACCATTTGAATGAGAATCTGTCAGTTATCAAAGGTATTTTGCTAAAAAAGGTGCCTAGCAACGAAAACCTTACGCACGAAATCTCCTCTAGAATGAATTATATGAAATAGAAGAAATAATTCATAGTTTTCGATGGTTTTGTTAATCATTACATGGCTGAGGTAATCCTTATAAAACAAAATGCGTTTTTTGAAGAACTCAGTATATCTGATATGGGCTAAGTAGGTTTCAAGGCGAGTTTTTTTTTTCGATGAATCACAAACAAAGATTTTCTCCATTTGTTTCGTACTTTTTGAATGCCACTGTATATTCATTCATAAGTTCAAGTTCAAATTTCAGAAGATCTGGAAACGTTTTTAATGAAATCTCAGATGAAGAATTGTGAATCTGGCAACATAATCGGCCTTATGATTGAAATTTCCATGGCACAAAATCTTGTTTGTATAAGTCGAAAACTCACAGGGGTAGGTATAAACTATTTCCGTTAATTCAACAAACCCTTATTATGTGCTGATATTTTCTTTTCATCATCAAATACAATAAAATTAATGATTCTGAATTGATACTCCATTTGCATCTCTTGTTCTGAGATACATTCAGCGTACTGTTTTTTTATATGTACTAAAAGTAACAATTCCAAGTTATCTCATTAGCGCAGGTCCATAAAAAAGGGCATTTCCGACATTACATCTTTCTAAATAGGTACCTAACAAGGTGGATAGAGGATGGTGAAACTTGCTATTCGGTTCTGTCAGTTATATTTCACATTTCAAGTGAATCTGGAATAATTATGAATATTTTTGTGAAGAAAAGTTTCGGACTTCCATTGTCTAAAGGTATGAAGATTTGAATCCTGAGAAAAGAAAAGATGAGTTATGCTGAAAAAACGAAATAAGTGATGAATAAAAATCAACTATTTTATCGAATCAAGAAGATTCGAGTATCAATAAATCAGGTTAGTATTAGTGTTAGTATATATGAAGTCGAAAAATGTAGATTTAAATGGGAGTTTAACTAGTCGATGAGCCTGAAAATAAGAAAAAATTGAATTAGAAATCAATAGCCTGAAAAAGAAAGGTTGAATTAGAAATCAATAGCCTGAAAAAAGAAAAGTTGAATAGCCTGAAAAAAGAAAAGTTGAATTAAAAATTAAAATAAAATGAATGAATAAAGAATTAAAATTATGAGAAAGATTCAAATCGAGTTTGTCACGACGTTTCGATTGTGTGTATCTACAATCGTCTTCAGGTGAGAACTAACAAAGTCCTGGGATACGGGGGTATTTATAGGTCAGCTATGGCGGGATTTTCCGGTTCAGTGAGCCGTAACCGGTTGATTCGGCTAATCAGCGGTTTCCATGTGTTGCGGATCTCGACGCTTGGTTGACTGAAAGCGTTATTATTCATTATGTATGCCGCTTCCTTGAATTTCCTCCTGAACCAGTGTTCTTCTCTATGGATGATTTCTGCCTCAGACCATTTGATGTTATGTTGGTGGGTCCACACATGTTCTGCGATTCCTGACTTGGTGGTTTCTCCTCGTTGGGTGTTTTTCTTGTGTTCGCCGATTCTGGTTTCCAGTGGTCTCTTGGTTTCTCCGATGTATGATTTGCCACATTCGCATGGTACTCGATAAACATGAATGAATAAACATGAATGAATGAAATCAGGAATCGCAGAACATGTGTGGACCCACCAACATAACATCAAATGGTCTGAGGCAGAAATCATCCATAGAGAAGAACACTGGTTCAGGAGGAAATTCAAGGAAGCAGCATACATAATGAATAATAACGCTTTCAGTCAACCAAGCGTCGAGATCCGCAACACATGGAAACCGCTGATTAGCCGAATCAACCGGTTACGGCTCACTGAACCGGAAAATCCCGCCATAGCTGACCTATAAATACCCCCGTATCCCAGGACTTTGTTAGTTCTCACCTGAAGACGATTGTAGATACACACAATCGAAACGTCGTGACAAACTCGATTTGAATCTTTCTCATAATTTTAATTCTTTATTCATTCATTTTATTTTAATTTTTAATTCAACTTTTCTTTTTTCAGGCTATTCAACTTTTCTTTTTTCAGGCTATTGATTTCTAATTCAACCTTTCTTTTTCAGGCTATTGATTTCTAATTCAATTTTTTCTTATTTTCAGGCTCATCGACTAGTTAAACTCCCATTTAAATCTACATTTTTCGACTTCATATATACTAACACTAATACTAACCTGATTTATTGATACTCGAATATTCTTGATTCGATAAAATAGTTGATTTTTATTCATCACTTATTTCGTTTTTTCAGCATAACTCATCTTTTCTTTTCTCAGGATTCAAATCTTCATACCTTTAGACAATGGAAGTCCGAAACTTTTCTTCACAACTCGAGACATTGTCAGCCACCTTCAAACAAAAAATGAATATTTTTACTCATCTCAGTTTTCTATCACCTTAACAGATGACACTGATGAAGATGCCAGCTGCACAGTTTCTGTTTCAAAAACACAAGGTGTGGCGCCATCTTTGCTATAACCCCAGAAGATATTACCACGATTTGAAATAAAGTGGGGAAAAGTCTACAGGTGTTTTCAAGCACTCGATGATAGGAAGCTGATTCACTAACCAATATCTCCACCTTATCACCTAACGATTGTTTGATGTTGCCTTCAATTTCAGGGATTCACGGTGGCATTGTTCTACTGCTTCTTAAACACAGAGGTGCAGAATGCTGTACGTCACCATTTTGAAACGTGGAAGACGAGGAGGTCTTTGGGATCCAAAAGATTCAGGGCAAGTAGTCGCAGCAAAGACTGGTCCCCTCGATCAAGAACTGAGAGCATACGGTAAGAGGAATGCCTGATGTGTGGTTAAGGAAGAACAATTGTTATTCCTTCAAGACACAACAAGAGCGTAATATACAGACCAAAAAGTGTACCAGAAACAGGGCACTATGCGTATCACGTCCTTTAGAAACCAGATGAAAGGGAAAATGAAGATCGGGGTGTACTTTCAAATCCTTCAATCAAATGGATTTCATATTCACGTCTTGAAATTGCATCCTCCATACTCAAGATTTGATGTTACTCAATGATAATAGCATAATCATTGGGTGAGCATTACATGCGTTTGTCATCAGAACCTTTGCTTTTACAACTAGGTGGCACTGACGTTCTTCCTACCATAACTGACTTCATTATTGGGCAGATATTGGATGATTAGTATCAAGGCTTTGTGAATCTGAACGTATTCAACCTGTTGGCTATCTACACACGAAATGTCCCTAGATTCTTGTGATTCTAGTTCATCATCATACAATGATCATTTCATTAATTCAATATGGTGGAATATACTGGATGAAGTCAAGAAAAACACTGATTCTTAGTCTGAATACACTTGATAAGTTGTTGCTTCTCATTAGAAAAGTATTCGTATATGCCTGCTCAGTGTGAGATTTCTTCACTTGTGTTACTACTTGTAGCTGGGTTTGAATCATTCAAGGGGAAGAAAATGCCAGGTTCATCTACCTCATTGAAAAAAAGCATTTAGGAATGATGGAAAGAAGACCTGGTGGCGCTACTCTTCAATTGTTTCAGCAGAAAAATCCTTGATTTGAAACAATTGAATTTCAGCTTATTACGTGGGGTTCTCATGTACAACAATAGCTGGCGATACTCTCGAAAGATATTTGTAGAATTTTCCTTCAATCATGTTCGATACATATTCGCATCAAACTCATTGGAAAATGGCTCCATGGAATCGTTAGAAACGATTAGAAGTCATTTTGAATCAAATATTCTTAGTTTTGTATTGACACCTGCAGTAACCTGTAAATATAGTTGAAATCGCGGCTTCATTTAGCTAGATTCACCCACGCCATGTCACGTTATAAACGTTTTATCGAAGTAGGCGAAATCAAGAGATTTGGGACCAGTCACAGGATAGGAAGTGATTTATTCACCAGTCTATCTATCCACCTCTCATTTGGGGAAGGAAGAAAATTATGCAAACATTCCAAATATCTTGAATATACATTCTCATAACAGAAAAAATATCCTATGATCAATATATAAGCGTGGATCCTGAAGATTTTTGAGTTATCTCCAATTTCTTGGTTTCATATTCCAAGTATCAGTTCCTTTGCAGTAAAAGTCTTATCATGTGATGCCAAAACCTCCTCATACTATCACTGATTTCTTTTCATTTCAGATTGTATAGCCAGCCGATGAACATTTATCATAAGAGGGAGTCTTCTGCATCTGAAGTGACGACGACAACCCTCGTTACAGTTAATGGAAGCAATAAGAGGCCATCCAGCGATAATACGAATACGAGGAGTCCTTTTTTGCATCCGCCTAGACTCGTTTATGGGGGCAGTGTATAAGTTGATGAGAAAGAAATACATCAACGTTTTCTCCTGTCTGCGTCATTCATGGAACCTGATGGAAATTGAGAAGTTTCATGTAATGATTCTGAAGAAGTTTGACATAACTCCACCCTGATCTGGTATAGTGGTTAAGCTGAATGTATCGGTATTCGAAATGATTACTCCTTTGAAGAATTTCCCTAGAACATCTGGACAGTATGTCAAACTCCATTTATACAAGTATGGCTTATCGAAAATATTATCTTTCCCCATCTCTTATTGTATTTTTGAACTACACGATGAATACTGGAGTTTAGCTGTTTTCCAGATTTTCGCACCTTCATAAAGATTATTAAAATTCAAAAATATTGAGTTTTTCACAGAGGTCTGCCATCTATCTAACAATTTTCACATCTCTGATTAGTGGAGACAAGATCAGGAATGTTGAGAGTGTGCACTGTACACGTGGAATATTATTTACCAGAACATGGAAGGTATTGGAAATACTCATTTGAAATAAATTCAACAACTGACTGGAATATTTTTATGATAATCTTGTTGAAAACTGGCGACTCAATTGAACTGATGTTTATCCACGGTTTATTTGCTATAGTCTCCTTGTTATTTATTTGAAGCATTGCAAATGATGTTGATGCTTCTTGAAATGGTTAGCCTTAGCCTACACAGACTCGCCAAAATATCATCCATCACAAACTGAAGATTATATGGAAAAAATGAGAGATCTGAGGGGGCAGTCAGTCGAATGTTCCCTCAGATCTGAAAGAAACAGCAGACATTTTTCATTTTACAGCTTCAGAAAGGAACTGAAATACAAACGTGAGAAGAAGAAACTTCTTCGACAATCATGAATCAACAGTAAAAAAATGGTTATGTCATATTATAAAACAGAGCTCATTTATAATTCAAGAATGAGTCTTTACATCGAAACATTTTGGTACATGGGTTCCATGTGGGTTTCACATCAATCATTAAAGAATATCTCCATATTTCATGTTGATGTCTAGTCCAGTTCAATTCAAGGAATTATCATAGGTAAATGTGTAATGTGAATGTGAATCACAATGTGACCTAAAATTATATTTTCACGTGAATGTAAGATTTTCACTGTCCCAAATTAAAGGAAACACTTATTACATATATCCAGACACAGAAATCATTCAAAAAAATCTGTCAAAAATTTCTTTCTTCTAACATTTCAGGTTTCTTTGAAAAATGAGATTTCTGACGTGCATCGACAGAATGAAGAATTTACTGACGAAAATACTCCCATGTAATATTATCAGAACCAATAAAAGATATGTGACACAGAACTTTCTTTCCATCACTCCATATATAAAATATCCTTCATGTTCAGAAAAACTCGACATCCAGAAAACGCTCAGAACTAAAGACATCTATATTGTGTCCTCCCAACTAGGGTAGTATTGATCTGTGATGAGTGTGGCAGGAACATGTTCCTGATTCTGCAGGATGTGGTATACAGGAATCAACAACTGTATGGATCCAGAAAATCATTGATTTTCGTTACTATCTGCACTAGGAGGATTTTTGTACATCTGTCATTGAAGAGCACGTGAAAAACGGTAAACAAACTCTGCAGAACACAATCCGGAAACTATAAACAAAAATATAAGTGGCGTTTGCACTTTTTATTGGAGTAGAAACAAATCATTACTCTTGGGAAAAATATTGAACCATCATAAGGTTGACCTGACTTGACTCATGTTGAAAATTTATCAACCTCCCAATAAAAATGAAATAGTTAGGGTAAAATATATACACAACTCGAAACTCAAGAAACCCTGATAGAAACGGTTAAAAAATCGCTTTTCTATTAGTCAAATAATCCCAATCAATAGAGTTTAAAAATAAACGATATCAAGACCTTCTATGAATCTTAAAATATTGCAAGCCTTTCTTTCATTCTGGAGGCTGGTCAATACATTTTTTGTTGATTCAAACATAGCTTTTTTACTACTTTCCGATAGAAGCGGTAATAACAATAATTGTCAAAAGCTTACTTAGCCAGAAATGTCTACTTGACGGTAATCTTGAAAAGCCTTTCGAACAATACCTAATAATTGGTTTGACCAATAATGTAGTTGATATGTTCGTATAATTTCCATGAACTTTCATGATAGCCCTTGGGCGTCAGAATGACACAAACAACAAGTTTTCTAAAGAGTTACAGGCCAAAGCGACCCAGTTTTCATTAGGTGAAATAATCACCGAATGCGGTGAGAGAGCTTTTACTGGTATGCACTCTCGTCCGTTATTCCAGTTATTTGTTCAGATTGGCGTGAAATGTCGCAATATATATCGCTTTTCCAATAACAAGTCCCGACATAAATGGGTTTCTGCAACAAAGTTCCGCAATAATTTCCTATGAGAATCCACGATAGCCTGTTAGACAGTCCCTCCTGCCCAATCAATACACTCGCTACATATTTACTGATAGGTTTCACCACCAAGAGAGTTTCAGCTTCATATTGAAAGGGAGAAGTCTATGAGCGAATCGCAAAAGTATGCAATCATATTTACGGGTGATTTTCGAACGTAGACTCTGAAAGTGGAGTCCTTATGCTCTAGAGAGATAAACATCATGCAGTCCTTTAATCTCAGAAAGTATTTGACGAGGTTGAAAAAAGGAGCTCTGCTACAAACTATAGCATTATTTTGAACTTCAAACAGATGTCACTAGAATAAAGTGTATGCTTTTCCCTATACTGACCAAAGATTTCTCATCTACAAGAATAGATCCTGAGATGAAATATCGAATCAAATCTTGGAACTCCAAATATGAAATGCGGAAAATAGACCCTTCAAAGAACTAGAATTCTTCTGTATGGTAATGATGTGTCTGATTTCTATAGCTCAGCTGATTACAGCTCAGCCCTGAGGTGTATGGAAGATCTGAGGATTAGCCTCTAGTCGAATATTGAAGGGAAATATTTACAAATGATTATAATGCAGGGTTTCAACTTTAAACTTTTATATCTAATTCGGCAAGTTCTGAAAGCAACAAACTCTGTTGGAATTTAGTCTAGTCTTGCTGCGAATAGCCAGATTGACTTCCATTATAATTCAGTTGATTGACACATGGTGCTAACATATTTTATCTGTACTTTCCACAGAATATAATAATTATTTTGATGTGATGAAATTTTTGATATGAAACGAGGAAGGATGGTTTGGTGGAATTGAGTGCTACAGTTGAACTTATTTGTTGTAATTGTAATTTGAGAGTTTGATTGAAGAAGCCAACGTTCTACAGATAACATAACTTTCAGTAAAGAAATATTTTTGAGGTCGGACATTGACTGTGTCCACTTCCTATCCTCATGGGAAACAACATGTGCAGATCCCAGCTTTATAAAAAATCAAAGTGATCTTCCGAGACCTGAGATCGAGTGACAGATAAACTTTGGATTTCATATGATAACTTCTTCATACGAACGCTCGAGCATAGAGAGATTCCGTGAACGCACTGCTTAGTCCTTTCAGTCCTTTCACTGAAAGATAAAGTGGGCAAGGATTTGGACATTTGGGTGGACCTTATTTGACGAATGAATGCTGTGGGTGTTTATCCTGCCTGTTCCCTCAATTTCTTGCAACTTCAGGCTGGACGACTAGAATTCTGCAGCTGCTACATGAAGAGTATGGAGTGAATGAATAGCAAATTCCTGATTGTCTGTAATGATATACAGGGTTTTGATGGAAATGGGATAATAGAGGGGATAATTTTTGAGAAAATTCTCAATTCAATAGAATAATGCTTCCAGGAAAGACAATCTCCAGAAGCCAACCCTCAAAAAAACATCTCAAACATTTCAACAGGCGCCGAGCCCCAGGCTCCATATATTATTCACAGGCGTGAAACTTTCACATTATAGATTCATCCATGACGTCATAACGTTTTTCGAGCTGGGACCGATGCAGGCAAGGCAAATATTTTCCCGCAAACTCAATTAGGAGTTGTGAGTACTCTGGTCATGTGCCAGAGATGGTAATGGCTCAGAATATGAGCACCTGGTACATCGACCGTGTCTATCCCTAAACTGCCGGATCTGTTTGCTTATTCACAACAAGCGACTTAACACTGCGTACACATACATACCGAGCGCTGAGATATTTATTCCTGCGGAAGGATTAAAAGATTGCCTTTGGTCACAGGAGGGCGGAATTAATGTGCGATATGAGAGAAAATTTCACGCCTAATATTTTCGACCGATCAAAAGCCTATATATTTTGTATTCTTACCAGCAACTACAGACCTATCGCACTGCTATCAATCATTTCAAAGGTCATGGAAAAAGTCATCAACATTAAGCTCATAAAATATCTGGAGCACTCAGGAATTGTCAACGATAGGCAATAAGGCTTCCGTCATCAGAGATCAACTGGTGACCTGCTCGCTTACGTCTCACATTTATGGCAGCTATCTATTGAAAAATATGGAGAAGCTTTAGCCATGGCATTAGATATTTCCAGAGCATTTGATCGAGTTTGACACCAAGCTTCCATCTCATGGTTTGCCCCCTCAGCTGTGTTCTCTGCTTGCTAGTTTCCTCTCAAACAGGTCTCTCCATGTAGTGGTCGATGGAGTTTCATCTGATACTCTACTCATAAATGCTGATGTTCCGCAGGGATCAATTTCAGAACCAACACTATTTCTACTTCACATCAACGATTTGTTGGAAGCAACTTCATGTCCTATACACAGCTCCGCGGATGATAGTACCCTCCATACCGCTTTCTCTTCTAGAGCTCCTATATCGGCCCGTCAAACCAGAAATAAACGAGGAAGAAATGTTAACAAAATAAATATGGACTTAGCAACAATTCTCGAGTGGGTATCTAATAACCTGGCAGAATTCAATGCTAACAAAACAAAAGCATGTATTTTCTCTAGAAAAGCCGATCTCACTGTCAGGAGTAACCTCACCATTGAAGTCATCCATTTCAATGATTTGCATTACTATCAGCAATAACCTTTCTTGGGAAAATCACGTGGAGTCCATTTCCAAAAGTGCATCCCAAAAACTTGGTTTTCTGTTTCGAGCCAAGAGCTATTTCACTCCCAGTCAGCTGCTTATATGATCTTTACGGCACAGATCCAACCTGTTCTGGAATACTCTTTCCATATTTGGAGTGCGGCACCCAAACATATCCTGAAACTATTGGATTCTGTCCAAAAAAGGGCATTTCTTCTCGTCGTTGATGCCTCGCTTTTAAACTCGCTCACTTCTCTGTAACATCGTAGAAAAGTTGGCGATTTGTCTCTATTTTATAGATATTTTCATGGGCGATGCTCTTCTGTGATATCAACAATCGTTCCTCCATTAGCAGTCTCTTCGAGATTAACCCGCCAGTCTCCACACCCCTTCGTGGTCACTTTAGAGACCTGCAGAACGTCCCTTTTCAAAGACTCGTTCATCCAACGAACATCGAGACTTCGGAACTCATTGCCTAGAAAGGTGTTCCCCGAGGCAAACGATCTTCAGAAATATAAGAAGAACACCAACTCCTACCTTATTTCCCTTGGTTCTCACTAAAAATAGCAACTAGAACGATTTCCGCGAATTTTTCTATCTTTCCATGAAGAAGTAGCGAATAAAATGGCCGTTTAGAAAAAATATCGTAATAAAGTTTAAACATTTGCGGATTTTTCATGTTATCATGATATGATACTACAGCATGCACAAATCAAGAGTGTTGTTGAGTAGGAATAATTGTTACATTTGTTATTTTCCGATTCGCATCAATTTTGCGAAATTCGTATAAGCATGAACCAGCCTTTACAATGGAAATTTTTTTACTGTTTTTCATTGGTGATACACGTGTGCACTCATTGTAAACATATTTAATAAACGTATCAGTTGAGTTATGTCCTTATTGCTTCTTCCTGATGGCAGAATCCATCACGAACATCAGAACCTGTTGTGAATAAGTCCATCAATCAATTGATTCATTTATTTCATTCACATATGTTCGTTGTATATAAATGGTTGACAACATCTCATGAGTAGGTAGTTGATGAATTTGACAAAGAGGAAAGTACCCAGTGCCGGATTCAAAGCCAACTACAATATTCCGGTTGATCTCAGATAAACTAGGATGCCTACATGTATAGTGGATACCGAACCTTCCCATTCATTCCTGCCTCTAATCTCTGCTCGGTTTTGCTACAATGACTCTCGGATCCATATGTGACTGTCGATATTGCAATAGCCGCGAACATATTTCCTCAATATCTCTTCTATTCGATGGAACGACTCGCTTCCATTCAGACCGGTTCCAATTACATATCGGACCTAAATCATCTGGGAGAACCTTTCTGCTCCAATTGATTTTTTTGTGTTATTGTATTTTATGGAGGTATACGTATGGGCAATTAAATTCACCAATAACTGAGCCAACTGCGTATGCAGGAAGGTAATCTCATAACTAGATGAATTGGGGACAACAAACAGTGTGGGAAATGAAGACGAGAAGCTTGCCAATGTAGGATCCCAGTAAACACACTTACGTCGAAATAACGTCGTGAAATCACCACAACGTTCGGTTTAATTAACGTTAGCAATTGACAAATGGAACCGTTTGTTAAACGCAAAAATGTCGCTGACATCCACGTTGTTTTTGACTTATGCTGAAACGTTTTCTCAAACGTTTTGGAAATACATTTTTGCCACGGTATGTGACACATATATGAGAGACAATGTTGAAATATCATCAATCTTACGTACTTTTCCAGCACTGTATTTACGTCTCTTAATATTCGTCATAAACGGTGATCAAATGTATTCAGATGACGTTATATCAAGTCACTACAGTCACGTCGAAATAACGTAGTGACCCAGTGGAGACACTCAAGTTGAAATGACGTAGGAAAGTCTCTACAACCGGTAGTTGAAACAATATTTTAAATTGATAAATAATAACGTTTAGTCAACGCAAAAATATCGCTGATTCACGTTGATTTCAATCAGTACTTCATCGTTTATACAACTACTTCAATGAACGGTTCGACAATGTTATATATGATGTCAAATAAACGAATTTCAATAAAAGTTTAAATAACGACAAAAATGTTTCCGTACTTCCACGTAGATTTTTCACGATTGACAATTCGTCGCTATAAACTTTGGTTCGATGTGGTTGGACCACGGTTTATCAAATAAACATACTCACGTTGACATAACGTAGTGAAATCACCACAAATGTCAGTTGAAAATTCATTTCATATTTACGAACAGAAACGTTTACTACACGCAAGAATGTCACGTAGCTTTCTACTATTTTTTTAACGATTTTATATTTGATCCTTTGAACGTTATTTCGGTGTTGTAAGGTAACGTTTTATCCAGTGATTTCACTTAACATTTGAAGTCAGTTGATTTGCAACGTTGAATAAACAGTGATTTGTTGTTTGAAACAAATATTCTACTAACGTGATAATCCCGTTTTTTGCTTTCGAATACTTGATGAAAATCTATGGAAAAATTTCATTCCATTCACTAGAAAATAACGTTGATTAATTAGGTATTATCAACGCATTTGAAGGTTTGATAGTCAAAATATGGTGAATATTTAAGGTAAAAATAACGTTGATTTGCTTCGTTGTTTCAACGTAATTTTTAACTTCGATTCAATGCTTCGAATAGACACTTCAAAATGAATTTTTTCTCACGTTTATTCAACAAATCAGTATTCGTTACTGCGAAATCAATCACACTCAAAGTTGAAATTGGGTTAATTTGAAACGTTATTATGAACCGAGAATTTTTGTTACAAGAAACCATTTTCCTATCGTTAAATACACGTTTTTCGTTCCTTCAATTCAATATCACGTTATAAAAATGTAGTTTCACTGGAAAAAAGAAACGTTGAAACACTTGGCATCATCAACGTTTTATTTGGACGATGATAGTCATTGTGGTTCAACATGAAGTCATAAACTGAAGAATATACTACGTTGAAATAACGTCTTTGATGTTTCGTTTTTTTCAACCGAAATTCGACGTTGAAGTTTTCAACCACTAACGTTGTTTCCACCAAAACAACCGTTATTCAACGTTTTTTTAACGAGAGTTTGTTCACTGGGATAATATTATGCTTCGAATGTTCAGATCAAAGTATCGCAACTAGCAGAGTACAAGAAGGTTTGGATTCTAATATGTTCATTGAATCTAACAATCCTGATTTGAATCTCCTCTGATTATTTCGAAAACTACGATCCATCCATTGTTCATTTTATTACGATGATAATAGGACTCGTTTAAATGACTGATTGTAAGGATTATTATATCATATTCCAGATGAAGGGAGCCGTATAACTCATCAAATTTAATTTGTAGAAAAGCACCGAGATACTAAATCGTACTACTTTATCAAATTTAAAAAACGTACTCTCCATTTATTTTGTTGTTACACAGATTAGATGGAGTCACGAAGTTCACAGAGAAAGCCCAAGTTATAAATGGTGCATTCATATTTTCTCTAGAATATTCTAAAAATCTTGGTCCCTTCACACTTCTGTGAACGTGATGGAGTGAATATATTTTTGAGAGAACAATTATTCATTTGTTCCCATTTTCCTTATGGTCAACAGTATTTCAGAGGATAACTATTTCTCAGACCCATAAACTATACATAAAATTTTCTTATAATTTTATTTTGAATTTTACTGGTGTAAATGACAGATGATTCGAGTTTTTTTAAGACATTCTGGTATTTGCAATGAGTTCTCTTTCGGTCATTTGAACAGTTATTCATGTTCATCCAGTCACGTCTACTCTGTTATTTGGTTTCATTTCAATGGTTTTTTGTGATTCATCACAGTCGAATGAAATACTCTGTCATTTGGCTTCATTTTAATAGTTCATTGTGATTTATCCCAGACGAATGAAATACAACTTCAATTGAAGAAATCAATGGTAGAATACACAAAAGATTTGAAAAACTCCCAATGAATATTATGAGAGAGTGCAAATACCATTGAATGGGAATAATTCTTCATCTGACGAATAGGAGCAGTTTGCCAGTGGAGATAACTTATTTCATCATGGATCAGAAATGTGTTTTTATGCAGTGTCAACGTTGTGATTCCCATTATATTGATTTTTTTATCATCTAGTTTCAGCAAATTCGGAGTTTTCTACTAATGAAATGTTGAAAAATTATTTTCCACGGCTCGAATAGAAATATGTCAAACATTGCATAAGTGATAATAGGAATTGATTATCCATCAGTGTTATTTGTGTTATTTTTATTTCTGTGAATAATAAAGCCCAGGTAAAGATGGGTCCCGAGGCACGAAAATTTAGGAGGTTAGAGCAAAATTCAAGCAATCATGAAGACTCTGAGTAACACAAAAAGAAAAATAGGATATTTGCAGTAAATATTGAATTTTATAATCTACTGAACAATACTATATTGCTTCCTCAGAATAATAAAATTGATGGATTACATAATAGAAGGAGCTAATAAATATTTTCTTATTACAAATAATATTCCATTGGGATTGGATTTGTTATGGATATATCATACAAGTTGTGTTGTTTAAGATTTGAATATGACAGGAAAACACAGAATATTAGAAGGAAACCAATGACTTTTTGATGAAATTGGTAGATAATTTGACTTAGACCTGATTTCAACGTCGAATGTACGTAACATGTTTTTCTTCAATAAAAAGTGCCTATATCTGAATAATAAGGTAGTGATGATACTAATAAATCTAGAGAAAATCAAGCTTCTGAGCTCGTAGGAGTATACAACACTGGTAAAACCTTCTCTCTGGAGTTTGCAGCATTCGCTAACTGTTCGTAGATGTGCTGTCTTCTTTCTGTTCTCTCCACTTCGATTTGCGTCTTCAGTTTCCTCACTGACTTAGCCAGAAGATTGGCGAATATGATACCAAGAATCTAGCAAACACAAAAATAATTGATCACGAGGTTTCTATTTACTGGGTGAGTCAATATTGGTCAGATGTAACCCACTTTTTGCCTGTCTATGACGTGAAAATGTAAAAACTTTCTTGAATATTTTCAAGTTTTATGTCTTAGTTATAGTTAATCTATGCAATGATATGCAGCCTCACAAGCATCAGGATTGTTTTTTCAATACCAGTTGTCCACTAATAAATGCATAAAAGTTTATCAGGCCGTGTCTCTTAAATTTTTTATGCAATTTTTGAGCTTTTACGGTTCAGCTAGTATTGGAGGAGAATACACTCGGTATTATATAATCTGATGCAGTTCAGAATCGACAGAAAATCATAAGATAAGTTAGCAATAATCTGAATTCTAGTTGAGTATTCCTCCATTTCATAATTATGTAATTCCTGTTGAATTTCATCGACATGTTTTCTTTTCTTACGTTCAACGTTCATGTATAACCCAAACCAAACTATATTACATTATTGATATTTCTCAACTCAAATAGGATGAAATAGGAAAAGTGTAATTACCTGTATGAATGCGATACATAAGGCTCCAACTCCCAATAGAAGTGCACATTCGTTTATGATGTAAGTTATTGCTATCAAACAACCATCGAGGTAAACTCTGTTTTGATTATCACAAATTTCATTGACGCAACATGTACTTGGAACAGTGAAGGCAATCTCCAAATCATCAATGGTAATGGAAGATTCAGAGGTGGTGCTCTTCAAATCTTTCAGTACTCTCGGTACTTCTGTCAAATTGAATGCCTTGCTATACTCATCCCAATCTTGAGGTCCAACCACTCCACAACATTGAAGCTGAAATTGAGGAAGAGGATGAATCGAGTTTTAATAAAATTTCAGAAGGCTTCGAAATATATCATTGTGTTGAATGAAAACTCACGTTATATTGTGTAGAATCCCATAGATATCCAGCGTCTGCGTTGTAAAATTGCATAGATGAACTCATTTCTTTCCTGACAATATCTGTTAGATTATATCTCATCGTGGAAGCAACTATACTGATTGCTATTTCCATCATGAGTACCAGGAACAGGAGAAGAGAATACTATAAAAATGAAATGAATACTCAAATACTTAGGTAGGCAAAGGTGATCTCATATAGTCAAGAAAATGTATGATTATCTTCTAGTCAACATCACAATAACGAGATGGGGCGCCATATCATATATTCTTACTGCTAAAGAAATGACTATCCCAAACCATAGACTAAGTCCGACTCACTCGCCGGATTTGGCACCCATTGATTTCTTCTTTGTGTTCATTTGGAATCGGTTATTTTTGAAACTCAACCCACTAACCTGAACGTTTTGGAGTGCGGAATTCACTTACTATATTGATCAGGCACACACTTTGTTTGATGGCTCCGATACATCCGAAGATTGCGACAAAGAAAATGATTATTCCCACAGCGATAGCTAGCTTCGAGGCGTCATAGTAGTGGTTTACCAGGAAATGGTCGAAATCGCTGTAGATTGATTTGATTGTCAATCCGATAGACAATAACAGAAATCCTACAAGCTGGAAATAAGGCAAAGGTTAGTGAATGGAATTTATTCGTGGGCTATGGATTGGATATAACATGAAAATATGGAGAACAATCTGACGTTAGATATTGTTGTGCGGTCACCTTTAAAATCCAATGATATCTGTCAATGAGGAGGTGTCATTTAAAAAATGTACTGGTGTAACCAAGGTGGATATAGGATGGTGAAACAGCTTCCTATTAACAAGCACTAGAATAAACTGTAGACCTTTGCCTACTTGATTTCATACCGTAGTAATATTTCCTGAAATTAACAGAGATGGCGACAAGCCTTGTGTCGGTAAAACAGAAACTGTGCTTCTGTCATCTTTTTATCAGTTTCATCTATTCTAGATGAAAAATGACTGAGATGAGTCAAGATATCGATAATTATTCCAGATTCACTGAAAATATTGTGTAATGATGTCATTTCAACTCATGTCTGTCAGATGCGAACCACAGAAATACATGAGCAACAGAAATCTTCTTCGATAATCGATCTCACCGCCATCTTCATTCAAGTCGTGGAAATATTAGTTCCTTCTCAAACGGTCTACAAGTTTTTCGCAGAAACAATTGAAGAGCTGTTTCACCATCCTATATCCACCTTGGGTGTAACTAACAAATATTCAATGGTGTGAACATTTGATCTGCATATGCAGCTGAGTCTCGAGTTATTCTTGATCATGAGTAGATAAATAATCGAACCCTACGAAAAAGTTTGCAAGCGTTTCTTGAATGAATCACAAACAGAAAACGAGTTGAAAAGGCTTAAACTTATGTCGGGTCTAACCAATGATTCATTGGCTCTTTGCCTTCTGAAAACACCTGTAATATGGGATTCTGAATTTCTTTTCAGAATACCACATGCATTATTTCAATCCTATTCGGGAAAAAAGCATGAAAATGGAGCATCATCACCAAAAATATACATTGAACAGTGTTATAGGAGGAGCGATCTACGTCACTTCATACATGAGTTTTCTTATCGATATTTGTTATCACTATTGCTGACCTGATATGATATCGGTACAAATAAGTACCTATAAGGTGATTTCTATATTGATGTCATTATTTTCATCATTGGACAGTTGACAATCTTATTACTGAATCAGATTTCAGCAATAGTTCACATAAGCAAAGAGTTTTTTGATGAAAAGTACAACATGGACTCATGAAGAAGTATCTAACATAAATGGAGACTGACATCCCAAACATATTAGTTATTTATGTATTAAGGGAATTATGAGGGCCTTAATTACCGATGGCAAAGTTTGCGTCCCGATGGCCTCTGGCCCGAGGGACAGCAATTGCCAGAGGTTATTAAGGCTCTATAATTCCCGTGGTACATAGATAATTTTATTTTTGACCGATTTTCATAACAATATGTCCATATGTAGAACGCAATAAATGTTTAAATTCATAACCTTTCTGGTAAATTTGAATTAGGTAGCGTTGATTGTAGCATTGTTGGTTGGTGCTAGGTTGTCGCTATGTTACATGTTTATAAGCAAACTTTCTTTATCAATCAATGTTTTTCCGTTAAAAACGTGTTTATTTTTTACCACAAATCGACGATCTTTTTCTGATATAATGGAGGATATTATAAAAAAATCGGAAAAAGCAAGACAATCATTACTTCCATCGAAAAGTGAAGCCCTATATCAAAAAGAATACAACTTATATCTGAAGTGGCTGACACAGAGAAATGTTATGTCAAAAGATGCCAACGAAACTGTCTTCCTGGCATATTTTCAAGAACTGGTAAAGTATTTTCAGTATTTTCTGGTAGATTTGGTAATAATTGTATTTATTCGTTGCAGTCAAAAACGTTTAGCCCAAATTCGTTATGTACTAAATGGTCAATGCTCAAATCGATGGTGACCATATATGAGAAAAGAGATATCACCAAGTTCAACGAACTAGAGGCTTTTTTGAAACGGAAAAGTAAGGGGTATAAGCCGAAAAAGTCTGCTGTCTTATCTCCTAAAGATGTCATCAAATTTCTAAAGGACGCCCCTAATGAAATTAATTTATTGCATAAGGTAATTTTTTTCTCATAATTTTCTTTTTCGTTTGTTTATTTCGTTTTATTTGTTATAGGTTGTTCTAATTATGGGTTATTTTGGAGGATGCAGAACTCAGGAACTTCTAAATATGAGTATTAGCAGATATAGAGGACAGGGATACTGTTATGGTAGTGAACGTACCGGAAAGTAAAACTGGTGTATCGAAGAAATTTACAGTTGTGGATGAAAAAGAGTTCTCTGCTTTGCCTTTATGTCCTTGCGTCCTGAAGGTACAAAACGATTTTTTTTTGAGCTTCCGACAATATAAATGTATACAACTCAGCCAATTGGAAAGAATATGTTTGGCAAAATTCCCAGCAAAATCGCAATGTATTTAGGATTGCCAAACCCACTAACCTATACGGGACATTGCCTTCGTCGCACTTCTGCTACTGCCCTAGCCAATGCAGGAGCAACTATGACAAACTTAAAAAGACACGGAGGTTGGAGAAGTTCCACGGTGGCAGAGGGGTATCTGGAGGACAGTATTGAATTGAGAAATAAAACGGCGCGTATGCTGTCTACTTTGCCATCAGAAGAGGCAGGCACCTCGACTGTAGTGAACAGCAACAGCACCACCCATAAAAAATAAGAAATTGTTTCCAGCGGCGGAAGTAATTTTCAGGGAACATTTGAAAATTGTACATTTATTATTTGTAATGACGTGAATAAGGAAAATATGTCTTAGTTTTCATTACATATAAACGTTTATAAGCATTTCTTGTATCATTTTCACCTGTAAAAGGTAAGAGGGAGTTTTTGAACCTTAATATCCCAAGGGAGTTATGACCCTCATTATAGATATCGTAACTATGACGATATAAGCTTATAATTTCACTGTCAGAAATGAACAAATATATGAACTTAGATATTGGTCTGAGCGAAAGCTTTTGTTTGAATATTCATCTTACCACAAACATCAAATTGGCAACAAACAACATCAGCTTGATGCATCTCATGCCAAAATTCAGTTCCCTTTCTGGAAGCATCATGTATGAACACAAATGGCTTTTATTATTTCAGTATAAACGTTGAATTCACATTCACTGCGGGTCACCTTCAAACACACTGTTTCAATATAACTGGTGTTTTCACCTGATTCGCATTTTATCTCTTATCATATATAGATAAGGTATATTTCACTAAACCATTCAAGTGATCCTCATTTTTACAATCTACATTGTCATTCCGATTCTACTCTGTTTAAATATTGTCGAATTGTCTGTTCCAAAAGAATCATTGAACTCAGTAAGGATAGAATTCAAAATGAAATCAACATACACACTATTTTATAAACCATATGGAGTCTTCTTGATATACAGGGTGTCCCCTCTCAATTGGAAAAAACTTCTGAAGCATATTGAGAAACCATAGACAAGCAGTTTGAGATAAGAGACTGATGTCCGGAAGTGCATGGTTTTCAAAATACAGGGTGTCAAAGTTTTTTTCAAAAAACATTTTTTTATTAATATTTCAAAGACATGTTAACCGATTTTCTTGAAATTTGCTAGTGATGTAAGCTTTAATAAGACGCTCAGTTAGCACTAATTAAATGTTAATTATGACTTCCAGTGGCGCCCCGGGGGATAGTGTCACGAATAAAAATGACAAAAATTGTACGCTGCTGACTTTTTTTAAAAATTTTATATATTTTTCAGAAAGCTCAGTTAAACAAACAACTTTTTTGTCACTTGATATTTTTTCGTATCTCTCTCCGTTTTCGAGAAAATTTTTTTATTAAAAACTTTATTGAAAAGTTCATTATTATTAGAAAGAAAAACAAGGAGGCTTTTTTACAAATAATTTATTATTAATTAGTGGAGCAAATGCTCAAAGTGTCCACCATGCATTTCGATGCATTTTCTGTACCTGTCGAGCCAGGATTCGCGCACCCGAGCAAACACGCCTGGATTGTTCGCGATAAATTCCGCTGCCACCACAACTCTAGCAACTAGGTCCTCCATGGTCGGCACAGGAGTTGCATAGATCAACCGTTCCATTTCGCCCCAAAAAAAAAGTCCAGGGGGGCCAAGTCCGGCGACCTTGCTGGCCAAGGGACGGGACCACCTCTACCAATCCACCTGTTGTTGTAGGTTTGGTCGAGGTAACCTCTCACGGTGCGCGCAAACTGCGCTGGACAACCATCGTGTTGGAACCAGGCCTCTCTACGCAACTGGAGGGGTACATCTTCCAGCAGCTCGAGCAGAATATCTCGCAAAAAAACTAGATAGTTATTCCCGTTGAAGTGATCAGGTAGAACGTACGGCCCAATCAAATGGTCGCCAAGAATACCTGCCCAAACATTAACACCAAACTTCTGCTGATATCCTCTGATGTGCGTAGCATGGGGATTTTGTTCGCTCCACTCGTGGTTATTACGAGGATTGAATGTCCCCTCGCGCGAAAATCCTTTTTCATCGCTCGTGAAGATTATACTTAAAAAATCAGCGTTTTCATCTGCTTGACGGAGCAACCACTCGCAGAACTCGAGCCGCCGAGGAGCGTCGTCAGGCAGTAGATGCTGCACCTTTTGCAGTTTAAATGGATAGAGATCGTGGATTTTCAATACTCGATGGACAGTATTTTTGCTGCAATCAAGTTGCGACGCAATCAGACGAGTGCTAGTGTTGGGCTCATTCTGAATGCGTGCCATGACTTCATCCTCAACGGCATCTCTGATCGGAAACTGCCTTGCAAATTCTCGAATAGGCTGCAAAGATAACAAAGCCTCTTAGATTGGCTGTAAAACAGAAAAGCGCAAGAAAAAAAACACAGAAAGTTGCCATTTCTGCAATACTTACCACGAATGAGCCGGTCTCCCGTAGATTTTGTTTTAGATTTTCAGATAATGAACCTTTCAATAAAGTTTTTAATAAAAAAATTTTCTCGAAAACGGAGAGAGATACGAAAAAATATCAAGTGACAAAAAAGTTGTATTTTTAACTGAGCTTTCTAAAAAATATACAAAATTTTTAAAAAAAGTCAGCAGCGTACATTTTTTGTCATTTTTATTCGTGACACTGTCCCCTGGGGCGCCACTGGAAGTCATAATTAACATTTAATTAGTGCTAACTGAGCGTCTTATTAAAGCTTACATCACTAGCAAATTTCAAGAAAATCGGTTAACGTGTCTTTGAAATATTAATAAAAAAAAGTTTTTTGAAAAAAACTTTGACACCCTGTATTTTGAAAACCATGCACTTCCGGACATCAGTCTCTTATCTCAAACTGCTTGTCTATGGTTCCTCAATATGCCGCAGAAGTTTTTTCCAATTGAGAGGGGACACCCTGTATAACTACCTTTGCAAAAAATATACTCGAGAATAAAATTCAGTAAATACAGTAAGCAAGCTTTTTTATCTGCACTATCAGAAATTTTACAACACTTAAGAGTCGATTGTTTATGATAGCTTCTGTCGTGTAAGACATGAGAATTTCTTTCTTCATCGGTTTTGATTGCATCATGTCACGATTCATGTCCACAAATTTGCCATGCCACCTCTGTCAATCCACACGATCACCCATAATCTAAAATCGCCCATTCTATCCCTTTCAAACCAAACAATGACTTCGACAGGTCACTATCGTGAATCCAAATTGAAAGATAAACCGATCAATATAGGGCTTTTATCACGGCTTCTACGTCAAATGGGCTCACATCGTGCCGATTAACGATTTATATAATGCCAACAGAACACTTTCTCGCTCAGCATTATCACATGAACAATGATCATTAGTAGTTATTACATAACAAGTGTGGAAAGTCATATATTCCACACGTTTGCAGAAAGGTAAGTGTAGGGAAAATGAACTTTCCAGTAAGCTTTACTAGATTATTGTATACTTTCATTTTCTAGATGATAATTGAAAAGTTTCTCGATTTTCAGAAGTGAATTGTTAGCAAAAACGATTTGCAATTGTTTGCAAAAACGATTTCTTCAATGTTTCACACTCATGTTCGAATATATAAGGTACCAATTTGAAGTTTCACCCATTATTCGTCTGCGCCAGAAACTATGCAATCCAAAATAGAGCAGTGAAACGTTTTGATATGAACAGTAAAATAGAAGTGCGTTAATAGGGCCATAAACCTCTAAAGTTTTAGCAGAATTGATGGTCGTTTTCCGATACCTTATTAAACTACTACCGATATGCCATCAAAATTAAATCGGAATATTCTTTTATGCTCGAGAAAATCGAAATCAAAAATAATTATTTGACAGCACCATATTTCTGCTGACGTCACCTGGTAGATCGGGATGGTATCGTAAAAATATCGAAAATAATAGGGAAGAAGAATTTTTTGACATAAGTGGTGGCAGATAAGTCAGATGACAATATGTCAATTTTTGATTCAAATTTTTTTCCGATTACGAAACTATAACTCAAAATATTCAAGAGAGCGCATTAATTGATTGTTTATCATCTATATAACGCAAGTCGCAAGTCAGGTATTTTATATGAGTTAATAATATTTCTATAGGATTTTCAATACCACCTCAGCGAAGTCAATGAGACGATTGAACTCAAAGACACTATAAAATAGAGAAATGAAAATGAAGAATTAAATCAATTAATAACTTTATTGTATGGGAAAAGTAGGTGAGTGTAGTGGTGCATCTGATAATATATTTAATAAACAACACAAGTTGATATTATTATTACATGTTCACAATATAATGTAAAGAAGAAATCTCATATTCAAACTCACATCATAGATATAGTACGTACTAAGAATAACTGAGGATTTAGGAAAATACATTTATTATTTACAGGAGTGCATGACAATAAAGATTTGGTATATCAGCTTATTCCTATTACTAAAATACATTGTGCTCACACTTCACAGGTTCTCATGATGACATAGATTCAAAGAATAAGGATAAGAATTTTAACTTAGATGAAAATTATCTTCACAGCAATTACTTGCAGATGTAGCTGATGATATTTGTTTTCCTACTGCAGAACACCAAGTTTGTCTCATATTAACACTTGGAGTACAAATATGTATTTCGAAAATCCACATTCGTGTTGCTACATGAAGCACAAGTCTTTGAATAGTGGTCAGTGAAGAGTATAATGAACGCTGAACAATGAAATAAAACTCAATAGCAACTTACCTTTAATCATCCGAATATATTTTCGCAGGAATAATTAAAATCGCCCAGTAATTTTTTACCGCCATCTGTCAAAGATAACAGAGATTGTCAATTTTTCTTCCACTTCCATTAATGGAACAGAACCTAAACCAACCTACCAGGTGACGTCACATTTTCAGAAAAGGATGGAGAATTTTCGATTTTTGAATGCCGATTCTGTAAAATATAGTAGAAATAGTCCAGACAATATGAAACCCCATTTTCCAATAAAATTAATTTCATAGCTCATTGGCATATTAAAATGTTTCACGAATTCTCTTTATAATCCGAAACAGACACTAATAAAATATGAATGTGGTATGAACGCTTATTGTAAAGTGACAGTGAGTACCAAGTAATATAATTATTTCTAACCATACATGCGAGCGTGATGTTTTAATTTTAATTTTGACACAAGAACTTTTTTCCGTTTTCAAACGAATGTTGAGAGAAGATAAATAGCAATCATGTATGGAATAATGTAGGAGATGTTTTGATTCAGTAGCTGATCTAGGGTACCGGTTAAAGGGAGGGTTAATGGAATGGTATATTTCATTTCGAGTCTGGAAATAGGGATTTTGATGAACGATATTTTTTATTACACTTTGTTAAAAATGAAAACATATGAGACACAAGAGAAACTTGGAACATTTTCATTGTCACAGTTGTAGGAATGAAAAAACTTGCAACTACTAGAGTAAGAATATTGAAAATCAACTAACTATAACTACTGAATTATTATTGGTGGTTATGGTCATTGTACAATTCGTATTATTGCACAGTTTCAGTCCTTTTGTAGTTTCAAATTGTGAAACTGCAGTTACTGAAGCAGACTCTTTGCAAATGTCTTGATTTTCTTGAACGAATGATACAGATACAGATACAGATACATGTGCTGTATTTTGAAAGTGATAAGGATCAAACAGTTTACGTGATACCTCAATTTTTCTTTGTATAGACTCTTCTTTATTATATCCTTCTGCTATATTGGAAGAACGCCACCCTCAGTGACCTCAGTGTCTTTTCAGAGTGAGTAAATCATCCATTTCGATATGCAACAAATAATCTTTGGCTGTTCATATTTTTATTTTCGATAAATTGTACAAGGCTCAAATGTACATCTTTCATTGATGTATGAGTTTTTTCATCTAGTAAAAACACGACAAGAAAGCGTTCATTATCTACATCCAAGGGCGTCGCTAGGTTTTTTTTTCTAGGAGGGGTAATCGAAAATTACACAGACGATATTTCATATAAAATATTATTATATAGGTAATGACTGGGGGGGATGGATTAAAACCAAGATATTCTGAAACAAAGCATGAAAATCATAAATAAAACTAAAACTGATTACACGTCCATATAAATTGAGGTCATAAAATAAGTTCTAATTTCCTTTTTCTGGGAAGCTAATCTATTCAGCACTGCGTCGTAATCTATTTCAAATTCACTATGTGAATGTAAGAGAGCTAATCCTACCAGATTTTATTGGCTAATGGTCAATCTTAAGTAGGTTTTAGGCGTTTCAATGAAGAAAATGAACGTTCAGTAGATGCTACACTTACGGGCATGACCGATATTAAATGTAACAATACATGGATGTTTGGAATAATGTATTTACCACCCATTTTCAATACATTCACCGCACTTTCTTGAATTGGCCCTTCGGTTTTTCTTAGATTTTCTACCCACAGCTCAATTTCTAGCTGCAATTTCTTGAAGAAAGGCTGTAAATAATGGCTAAAAATTTCATAATTGTTTTTAATTTCGGCTCGATTTCTCTTGAGTATGAGAGAAGGTTAACAGGCCATTGATTTCCATGGCAGAGGAAAAAATTGAACCAAATCGAAAATTGCGATCCTGTAATACATTATCGAGCGATGGGATGAATATGCTAATTCTGTAATATTCCTCAGGATATTTGGCAACAAAATTCGCCCTATTCATTTGTCTTGCATAGACTCTAGGAAGGTGTATCGAAATGTTCAATTTTCCGTAGATATCTTTCACTTTCTCGAAAATTGAACAGAACACTTTTTTCGACCGTATTTTTCTGCAGAATTTTGCTCAAGTTTTCTGTTGAGCTCAGAAAATGAGCCAAACAAAACAGAGATGTTATATGAATTTTGTAACATTTACAGAAGTGGTTGGAAATTATTGATGGATGTAAAAATGAATAAAATATCGAAAAGAAGAAAAATGTGGAAGAAATTTATGTGTATTTATATATGCCAATTTCTGAAGGTCAGTATTTTCTTGGGGGGGGGGTAATTACCCCCATTACCCCTCCCGTAGCGACGCGCTTGTCTACATCGTCTAAATTTAAACATATTGAATCATCTCTTCGATACAGCTTGACACTTCAGAAAATCAATAGTTTTTGGATATTTGTTGATGTCATCAAATTTAATGGCCAAACAACTCTATATCATTGAGAATCGACTCCATAACTTGAAAGATTTCATAGATTTAGCTTTTTCGACAAAATAAACTTAAAGAATATCGTCACATACAGTTTTGATTTTGTTCAGATTTCGCCTTTCTGTAAAAAGTGTAATAAGAATTATATTCTCCTTACACTCATTTACCTACGTCTGCTCATTCAATATCAATTTATATTAGGAATCGATGCGTATTCACATCAATATGATTGTTTTCTCTGAATAATCTCACAAAATATTTTCCAAGAAGAAATCATTGATAAATTCTCCTGCATTGAGTCTGCTGACTTTTGATTGAGAAACTCCGGGCTACGTAGCCTGCCGGATTTCCGGGACCGTAGACACAGATGGCGCTGCTGGCCAGGATAGGGTCGAACGGAAGCTGGCTGAAAGCTTCGTGATGCTTTCCGGAATGTTCATAAGCTGGTGGAATATTTCACTGAACGTGGCTCCCGGAGAATAGTTGAAAGTACAGACATTCATACTGAATTTGGGTGGCTGGACGAAGGAATTGCAGATAGTGCCACTCAATGATGTTTCCGTTGGGATGAATGACATGGAGTTAAGGAACATTCCACCGATATGTGCTGCTAGAAAATCCATTGCGAGAAATGGATTTTGATATCCGACAACGACGAGGTTGAAAATTGATGTTCAATCCATATCCGATTATTTCTTTATGATCAAGAGACCGTTGAATACAAAAGTTGTATAGATGGTTCAAGTTTTATCCATATAGTGTCCCAAAAAAGCGCAGCAACTCAGTAATTTTTGGTATTTCAACTATATATCTAATATATAAAATTCTCGTGTCACATTTTTCGTTGCCATACTCCTCCGAAACGGCTTGACCGATTTTGATGAAATTTTTTGTGCTCATCCGGTATCTATGAGAATCGGCCAACATCTATTTTACATCCCCCTAAATGTTAGGGGTAGTCCACCACTAATTTTTTTTTCCACTCCGGTCGAAAACTGATCAATCGTCATTTAATTAGTTATCCCCGCCAGATGTCTACAGGTGTCACTTCTGACCCAGTAAACAGCACGGAGTAGGGATGAGAACGAAGCCGGTCTCCTTTCTTTCTCACTCCCTACACATTACTAGGAAATTATTTATATGGCAAGACAACGTTTGCCGGGTCAGCTAGTCATGTATATATTCTGGATCCTTCATCGAATTTTGAAAAATTGTAATGGATGGTATCGTATTACAAAACTTAATAGTTTTGGAATTATGAAACTGAATTCATAAAAGAACAATAGTCTTATCCAATTCAAATTGTCAATCATAGTCTGAATTTGAATGTCTGGTAGACCACAAACAGAGAACAACTACTTTCCTGGTAAATACCACGCAGAACATTGAATTATATCTGCTCGTAGTCCGTGCAACGATGTTTGATATTTTTAATTGTATATTCCTTTCTATTTTGATACTTTGTCCAATTCCTGGCTTTTTCATTTTGCATTTTTTTATTTTCTGGTTCTCACGTAAAGGGATATCCTGTAATGTTCAGAGAACATCGTGGGAACCAAGGGAAAGAAGGTAGGAGTAGGTGTTTTTCTTAAATTTCTGGAGATGACATGCCTCGGGGAACACCTTCCTAGGCAATGAGTTCCAAAGTCTCGATGTTCGTTGGATGAACGGGTCTTTGGAAAGGGACGTTCTGCAGGTCTCTAAAATGACCACGAAGGGGTGTGAAAACTGAACTTGCCGGGTTAATATCGAAGAGACTGCTAATGTAGTTGTTGATATTTCAGAAGAGCATCGCCCATGAAAATATCTATAAAATGGATATGAATCGCCAACTTTTCGACGGTGTTCTAGAGGAGTGAGCGAGTTTGTAAGCGGGGCATCACCGACCTTTTCTGTACAGAATCCAATAGTTCAAGGATATGTTTAGGTGCCGCACTCCAAATATGGAAACAGTATTCCAGGACAGGTCATAAGCAGCATTAATTAGCTTATAGTCGAGCTATCAGCCACTCCAATGTTTTATGACATGCATGGTAACTTCGTTTCTGGAGTGTTTCTTCTGCTTTCGAGATAGCTTTTCAACAGTTCAGTGGGAAAACTTTGCCCATCTCCAGAACGTAGGGATAAAATAGTGTTCCATTGAAACAACTCAACAATTTTTAGGATAACTTTATCACACGCTCTGTATAAGTAGCGTAGCTGTTATTCGTTTCAAATTATAATGATCCATCTCCAGATTTTCTTATGATCCCCAGTAACCCTTTATGCTTGATACTACCATAGAAGAGCATTAAGAAGATTGAGCTTCGAATTTCCTAAGCTCCAGAACATAATAGGTACGCGATATTATACCAGTGTGGATTCCGACAAAATCCACTTTGGCGAATATGGCATAATACATTGTTAGGCACATTGGCAACACCGTAAAGCTGCCTCTAATACCTGACCACCAGTCAATATTGCATCGATGCACTCGAGTATCCAGAATGTGGTTAAAGCGGGGTTGATTATGTTATAAAATGGGTATTGTGAGAGGGGTTTTCAGGCTAGTTTAACACAAATTTGTACAAGAAAAATTCAGTAGGTATTTGGGAGAACTCCATAAGATTCTTGATAACAATGTCAAGGTGTGTCTTACCGCAGGTTACTCGAGCATATTTCATCCACTCTACTAGCTCTACAAGTCAAGCTGCAGAAATTGCAGCGGCTAGCTTGTCTGAGAATCAAAGAGGCAATATTCACGTTTCCTACTACAAACTTCAAAGTAATGCTAAACCTTCCACCATTGCACCTATGTGTAATGAAAGAAGCAGCAATCAGTGCCTTATCAGACTGTCTAAACCGACAGATCATGCCAGTTAGGTATACGACTTCGAAATGCATTTTGAAGTGGCCATAAACAACCACCTAATTTGCATAGAGAACATACCTCAACTGAAAAGGGATGCATTAGTGTAGTATATTGATGGATCCAAGATGGATGAAAGGGCTGGAGTGGGAGTTACAATGCCAAATTTCAGGCTCTCAAAACCCCTTGATACCACCCCAACCATCTTTCAAGCAGAAGTGGATGCTATAGAGATATATGCTGAGGAGTGCCTCGGGAGGGACACTCGAAGGGCAAAAATATATATTCTATCAGATAACCAAGCAGCACTAAAAGCTCTGAAGTCATACACTTGTGAGTCTAAGCTGACTTGGGACTGTAAACAATCCCTAAGACAACTGGCAGTGAACAACCAGGTCACTTTGATGTGGGTGCCAGGTCATAAGGGAGTTGAAATCAACGAGGAAGTAGACTGCCTTGCCAAAGAAGGGGCAAATACACAATTTCTCGGCCCATAACCCTTATTCTGAAGACTCTCCAAGTCCCACTTGAGAAAAGAGTTCCGATGCTGGGAAGCAGATGGAATGGAATCTCACTGGAATAAAGTGTCAGGACAAAGACAAGCGCGAAAGCTAACACAGGGAGTGATAGAGACTCTGGAATGAGTCTTCCCAAAGCCCTCCGATATCAGCAACCTAGCTCCTAGGAAACTGATAAACTTCGCAAGAGCCTCGGAATCTCGAATAGATTAAGGGTTATGCACAAAAGATCTAATAGATCGAGGTGCTTAAGAGGCTGCACAGCCTCAACGCCCCCCCCTACAATCTACAATCTACTACTTCTAGAATAATACATCTCACACTTTAGTGATGTGTTTTGCATGAATTTTCATTCTATAACATGGAACAGAAAGTGAATACTCAACAATCGAACCAGATGACGCGACGTAGGCTCAAAAACTGTCAGTCAAGATAGTTCAATAACTGTATTATAGAACAGTGAACTTATTCACTCAAAAAGGACCGATAGAACATTGCCTCCCTTATTCTATCATAACAGTAAACATCCTATCAGTTCAGGGGCTATTCTCAGAAATGGCGTTCCGAATAAATGGAAACAATTAGGAAAATAATACCAAAGCAGCCCACTGGATATCCTGGCGTGATATCCTCATTATCCTTTCCTGACCTTCGTAGAATCCGCTGGATTGGATGCATAAATGGAATCGTTTATTTTCCATATATAACTGTGGAGTTGATTCAACTTCTCCAATTGGCATAGATCTTCCGGAGTTTTATTACCCCAGTTCTAGTATGTCAGAAACTAATACACACAGAGTGATAAAGTTGGAGCAAGTTATACGTAGGAAATATACTCTCCATATGAGTTGAAAATAAATATTATTATTCATCGCTTTGGCATCGTACCATATGCATTGTTGATTATAGCTCTAGCTACTCTCATTTGAAGTAGGTAGATAGATTGATAAATTGATAGATATATAGCTTTATTCAATTATACAATAATAAAAAAGAGGATTCCTGTTTTGCATAATGAAAACAGAAGATCCTATCTCTGTTTGATTTGACTCCCACCCTTCATCCAGAAAATTGACTCTGAATCAATCAATCCAAACAAGTTTTGTAATAAGTTGTCATATGATATAACAAACTATATAACAGAACCGAAAACAACAACAACAGTAGATGCTTTATGTTCGTAGAGCCAACGGAGCTGAGGAGCTGAGGATCTGAGGAGCTGAGGATCTGAGGAGCCGAGAATCTGAGGATCTTCGGCTCAAAGGCTATCACAACCACCCACCTGCACTGTCACTATCACTGTATTCCAAAACCCTCAGCTTCTCAGATCCTCAGATCCTCGGCTACTCTGCTCTTTGGCTCCGTTAGCTCTATGAACATAAAGCATCTACTAACAACAAAAAGTGTCAGTATGAAGAAGTATCACTGAACTCTATACACGAACACACTATATACACTAGTATTGTATGGTTTTGACGCTGATTGATTTAGCAAAACTGTTATTTTCAACTTTTTTGGTCTGATGCATTCTTTATAATCTTTATGATGTCGTTAACATTCCATATCTCAATGACTCAAGTTCAACCGTTTGAAATATAAAGGGGGAGGCTTTTTTTGCTTAGCACTGGATAATCAGATATTTGTCTCATCGAGTTTATCGTCAATTTTCTGTTTGTCGCATATTTGCGCTCACATAAAAATTGGGAATTAATAGCGTTCCAATTTGAAAGAACCGGGTGAAGTCTCAATATAGGGTAAACAATCCTAATCCACGAATTTCACTTCCCATCACGCTTATTAGGTTCTCTTATACCGAACTTCCTGCTGATTAAACTTTTTCCGAGTCATGAAAGATAAATTCATCGGAACAATCCTGCGGCAAACAGTCTTCATGATGCTGCTTTTGAAATTATTCAACCTGCGTCCTATATACCCATAGCATGCTGCTTTATATCTGCTGCTTCATATCTAGACGCACGGGAGGTATTTCATATAGAGCGAATAAATTAACCTGGGGGAACTTTATTAAACTGATGGAAAAATATTTCGGATATCTATCGTATGAAATAAATCTTGTAACCTCAGTTTGTTGGTACTGATGCAGGTCAGTACTGAAGCAATGGATGAAATCACAAGAAAAGTATAACATGTGGTGATATGAACTGAAATATTTGGGGAGCCAAACTCAGGGCAAAAGGGAAAAAATCCACTGAATATTCTAATTCTCAAAAAAATTCTAGTACCATTATTTCTAATGACTTCCTTGCAAAAAGTTTTATATCGAATTATTGAAACCAGAGAGTAACCTATTGTTACTTTACGTTTCCGTTGTTTATTTCGAATCAATATTTTAATTTATTAAATTATAGTGATGGTTTCTAGTTTCTCGGTACTGAAAAAATTCTAAATACCTGTTTCTTTAAATGATTTGAATTTCAGTTTCATCGTGTTTTGCTTCAAATCCTGTTTCATGGAACTTGCTTTTGCATTTACTGCTAGGTAATAATATCAACAAATTACTACATTCCCCATTTATTATATGGCATTTGCTGTTATTTTAAGGCTGTGCAGCCTCTCAAGCACTTCGACCTTTTAGATATTTTGTGCATAGCCCCTAATCTGTTCGAGGCCCAGGATTCCGAGACTTCGTGCAAAGTTTATCAGTTTCCTGGGAGCTAGGTTCCTGACATCGGAGGGCTCTAAGAAGGCCCCTTCCAGGAACTTGAGCCTCTTGCAGAAGTTTGCTGGGTATTCGCAAAGCAAATGTTCTGCAGTTTCAGTGAAGTTCTCGCAGTAGCGGCAACTATCACTCTCTGTTTCACCCATCTTTTTGAGGTGATACTTCAGAGGGTAGTGTCCAGTGAGTCCCGTAACCAGTTTCAAGTCTTTTTTATCCAAATCGAGAAGCTGTTTAGCTTTCCTTGGTGAAAAGCCCACTAGCCTTTTCGCTTGTCTTTGTCCTGGCACTTTATTCCAGTGAGATTTCATTCCATCTGCTTCTCATGATCAGAACTCTTCTCTCAAGTGGGCTTTGGAAAGTCCACAGATGGGTTATGGGCCGAGAAATTGTTTATTTGCCCCTTCTTTGGCAAGGCAGTCTGCTTCCTCGTTGCCTTCAACTTCCTTATGACCTGGCACCCACATCAAAGTGACCTGCTTGTTTGTTGGCAGTTGTCTCAGGGATTGTTTACAGTCCCAAGTCAGCTTAGACTCACAAGTGTATGACTTCAGAGCTTCCAGCGCTGCTTGGCACTATACCTACTAGGTAGTATAAATGATTATCAGAAGAATAGTTATGCCGACGAGATATTCAAATTTTGAATTTGTTGTATCAGCAATCGAGTGCAGTGAAAATAAACAGGATATTTCATTTGAAAAAACAAAGTTGTGCTTGGCCCAGCAACATTGGAAAATCTGGCATCAGGAGAGATTTCAGTATGTGCAATATTTTGAATGCATTCTTGTGCTCATATTTAACGATAATTGTTCATTGGACTGTTTCTATCAAACTGCGACTTCCAATGTCAGCCATGCCGAAGTTCTTCAGTAAAGATAATCGAATGCTAACCAATCCGATTTATATTCAAAAGAGTGCCATGTCACTTTCGATATAATTTCCCCAATGATCATGATCTGCTGATTGACAATGCTATTTTACTAATTTGCATTCAAATAGACGATTGGTAATTGGAACATTGGTGGTGGATCCGTTATTATAGCTGAAAAGTTCGGTATTGTGCAGTGATGATATGTATCGAATCCCTAGGGACTATCTTTCCATCATCTATATTTAGATTTACATATGGAATGTCGGGTTCAAAATGAAAAGTGTGGAAAGAGAGAGAGAGATAGAGAAAGAGGGAGAGAGAAATTCAGGAAAATATTCATTTATACGAAATCAATACATATATAATCAGATCAGGAAAATTTATTTCTTCCTTTTGAGTGTTATGTCAATATCGAGAAATAAGGTGTTTCATTCAGAAAATATCATATCGTTGACATCATTTTCAAATGAGTGATGCTGTCAACAATAGAATACACAGAAGATGCGCAGGATAAGAATCCATCTGAATGAGGATTTATGTGTAAAATCGAGTATTCACGAATCAATCTTTTCTATAATATATCCTCACATTTGTGTGTTTGTTAAACATCTTTCGTAAATTATGTTGTTATCATAATTGTTATTATTGTCATTATTATAGGGTACATTTATTTGTATAAATCACATATTTGATGATGTTTATTCGATTTGGGATTGTTTGATGAAAGTATACGTGCCGATTAGAATCACTAATGACTAATTACTAGGTGATCACTGATGAGAAATATGAAACATCTTTCAGGTCACTGCAATTCTAGTATCACAATGGGGAGATTGCTGAACATAGCATTCAGGGCATCTGGAAAGCAAGCATATAGAGCAAAATACTGGATAAACCATGTGTTAAACTATGCTAATACGAAATGTGTCATCTCCATATATTATGAATCAAATGACTTCATTGATAGGTAATCCCTTATTTGTCTGAATAGGTATGTGGATGATGAAAAGAAGAAGATAAATTTGGAGTCACAAGTGTAATTCTTTCGGAGAAAATATGAACTGAGAATATTCAAATTATTATTTTCTATTGATACTTTCCTTTTTTGTGAGAATAATCTTGGATAAACAAGAAATAATGAGTCTGAAAGGAGAAACAACATACCCACTCAGCTGGATGACAAATCTAAAATTCATGTATTTGATAATATTCTCAAGCATGAAATGTCACAGTCAAAATTGTCAGTTTAGACGTGGAGTAGAAGACAACAAATCAAGAGATAAGATACCTAATCCAGAGGCTACAAAGCATAGAACCAGAGAACATCTGCTAGATATTATCGTGTCTCCGTTCACCGCCCTGTATATGAATATCAATGGGACCCCCGAGAATCTCGAATGCTGATCTACCACCTTGTTCGGAATTGACATTTTGTTATTGCTCACGTCAGTCCTAGCGATTCTTCGGTGATCGATGGACTTATCTGCTTTCGCAGCTCGCAAAACCCGTCGAAGTTGGTAGATATTTCATCGTTATATTCGTCTAATGGCATCTCAGTGCGCAAATATATATACTTCTCCTCAAGGCCATGCATAGATTCGTCTTCGTTATTCAGTTGTCCTATGCACGGCTCGATTTTGTTTTCTATGCAATGAGTAAATAATGAATATGAATATCTCTCGGCCGAACTCGAAGTTTGATAAATGTATTTATTTCTGACAGTGACATTATAAGCTTATATCGTCATAGTTACGATATCTATAATGAGGGTCATAACTCCCTTGGGATATTGAGGTTCAAAAACTCCCTCTTACCTTTTACAGGTGAAAATGATACAAGAAATGCTTATAAACGTTTATATGTAATGAAAACTAAGACATATTTTCCTTATTTACGTCATTACAAATAATAAATGTACAATTTTCAAATGTTCCCTGAAAATTACTTCCGCCGCTGGAAACAATTTCTTCTTTTTTATGGGTGGTGCTGTTGCTGTTCACTACAGTCGAGGTGCCTGCCTCTTCTGATGGCAAAGTAGACAGCATACGCGCCGTTTTATTTCTCAATTCAATACTGTCCTCCAGATACCCCTCTGCCACCGTGGAACTTCTCCAACCTCCGTGTCTTTTTAAGTAAGTATTATTACCAAATCTACCAGAAAATACTGAAAATACTTTACCAGTTCTTGAAAATATGCCAGAAAGACAATTTCGTTGGCATCTTTTGACATAACATTTCTCTGTGTCAGCCACTTCAGATATAAGTTGTATTCTTTTTGATATAGGGCTTCACTTTTCGATGGAAGTAATGATTGTCTTGCTTTTTCCGCTTTTTTTATAATATCCTCCATTATATCAGAAAAAGATCGTCGATTTGTGGTAAAAAATAAACACGTTTTTAACGAAAAAACATCGATTGATAAAGAAAGTTTGCTTATAAACATGTAACATAGCGACAACCTAGCAACAACCAACAATGCTACAATCAACGCTACCTAATTCAAATATACCAGAAAGGTTATGAATTTAAACATTTATTGCGTTCTAAATATGGACATATTGTTATGAAAATCGGTCAAAAATAAAATTATCTATGTACCACGGGAATTATAGAGCCTTAATAACCTCTGGCAATTGCTGTCCCTCGGGCCAGAGGCCCTCGGGACGCAAACCGGTAATTAAGGCCATCGGTAATTAAGGCCCTCATAATTCCCTTAATACATAAATAACTATTTTGTAGATGATACTTCAATGTGCTTTTATACAGGGTATGCGTTATGCGTGAAAACACCAACTCATTAGCGTGGCGTAGTTCACAATATCTTTCATTGCAAGTTCCGATGATAACTCTTTTTGTTTTCTGAAATTCTGAGAAAACTAGATGGTACATCCCACTTTGATCACTTTCGTAACTCTTGCGGTTTTCAAGATCCCAATGATGAGTCACGAATTGGCTTTGAGAATGCACTAGATTCATCAAAACACAGTTCTCAGTGAGAAAGTAATTATTATAATGAATGTTAACAAGAATCCATCTTCACTTATGCTGACCTTTCAGGAAACATCAAACACAAAGGAAATATAAACTCTTTCCCCGAACAGATGCAAATGTGAATTAATTCAACATTCAATGTGAAGCAAGAACTTCACCAATTACCGCTAGTAAAGTAACAGATTTTGATACCTTGGAGATTTTCACACCATTCCAGAAAGTTATTGTTGGGCATTGCTCAATAGTGAGTTGAAAAAACTTTTATCTGAGAGTTAAAACCATCCTCTGACCTGACGTTATATTCAAACTTTATAGTCATTTATACTTTAAACTTCACTCACGAGATCAATGGCTAGAAACGTCTATCTATCAGCGCTACAGGCCTAGTGGCCCTTCGCTAAGAGTTATTTCACTCTTCTCCTCCATTACTTTATATCTTTCACATTTTCTCTCCAGTCTCTGACTTCCACTTTTTCTAGGTCTTCCTTCAACCACCCTTACTACCTGTGTGATGTTCGGATGATTGAATAATTCTTCAATTTCTTTATTCGTTATTCTCCTGAATTATTCTCCTGCCTTTTTGATACCTCCATAAATTTTACTCAAGATTTTTCTTTCCCATATTTCAAGGTTGGATTTTTCTTTATTCTTCATTGTCCATGTTTCACAAGCATAAGTGACAGTGGGTCTTATTACTGTTTCGTATAACTTGATTTTGGCAGCTCTTGAGACGTTCTTTGATTTTATTATTTTCGCATACATTCCTGCGGCCTTGCTTCCTTTTGCTAATCGTTTTTCTATTTATCTCTTTTCATCTCCGTCATTTCCTAACGTAACTCATAGATAATCTATTTGACAATATGAGCCCCACCTCTTCATCCATCTTTCATTACCCATATACTTCGTCTTCGCCTCGTTAATTTTCAATCCATACTGACGTGCTTTTTCTTCTAATAATCTGAATGTTCGCTCTATTTATTTCTTGGATCGTGCCATCAAAACTATGTCATCGGCGTATGCCAGACACTGGTGTTTGGTGCCATATTTCAAGCCTTCCGTTCTCATGCCTGTACTTTCTCTCAGAATTACCTCTTGGACCAGGTTGAACAGAATTGTGAATAATGGATCCCCTTGCCGCAGTCCATCATTCACAGTGAATTCTTCTGAGGATTTGCCCAGTGTAACCTTATTTTCAACGTCATTTCTGCCAAACAACATATTTCTATTGTTGGAATTGTATGTATGTCTGTAGTCGATGAACAACATATTTAGACTAAGATTTTGTTCATAGGCGTTTGTTAGATCTGTTTCATAACGAAGATCTGGTCAATCGTCGATCTTCCCATCTTAAATCCTCCTGGATACTCCCCAACTTTCTCATCGTTGTACTTGCCTAATCTGCCTTTGATTATCATTGCTAACACTTTGTATGCTACATCTAGTAGTGCAATTCCTCTGAAATTGTTGCAGTCTTCCCAGGGTCCTTTTTTGTACAGTGCTCAATTCCATTGTTTCGGCATTTTTTCTTCTCATATCTTTGTTATATATCTTCACTTCTTGATAGAAATTCCTTAGTTCTTTGTTCCGGTAGGATTCCTCCATATTTTTCGATTCCTGTTCCATGTGGCTTCTCTTTTTTCTACTGCATAACTTTTTGGCATCTTCTCGTATTCTCTTATAATCTTCTTCGTTATTTGCATCCAGATCTTTCATTTGATTCAATCTTGCTTCCTTTTTGACATCCCGTCTTTTGCGCCGCATGGTGTCGCTATTCACAAGTTGCTCCCAAAACGCGATGATTATGTTATTTGACGTGAAACTCCTTCTTCCATTTCAGATCACCGGAAATATTGACCATGAGAATACAATTTTATGATATGATTTTGTGCACTGATAATGACAGCGGCCGAAGACCCAAAACTCTCATCCCACCTCAAAGTACCTATCCGTGCGGACAATCAGAACAACAATTCAAGTCTGCCTTGTGATGATAATTTCGCGCTTCAAAGGGACTTTTCCGTTGCCGAAAACAACGGGTCGGCTAGGGAATGCCGAGGTAAGGGATTTCACGTGATCGGTCTGGTTTCAGGGCTCCAAGTAGATCAAAGAGTGCGCGTGGTCTATACTTGAAAGGGCCTGAACTCGCTTTGAAGCAGAATTTTGAATCGCGGTAAAATAATTATGGTTTCATGACTACCTTGTTATATTTGTTTATTCATGTTCATGGAAATGGTGATGATGATAATAATGTTCTGGAAACTTGTAACATGAAAACTTACATACCTTTTCACGGATTTTTGCGCAATGTTGCGAAATATTGAATAACAGGTGATTCCTAGATATTTTTGTGCCAACCCACTATGTAATATATTTACTCGTAGTCAGATACATATCATATCATTTATTTCGTATGCAGTCTCTGCTTCTGATAGTTTTTCACCTGTATAGATGGTGAACATAGTATGAAAACAACAATGACGAAGCTATGTGGACCAAGTACACATATGCAAAAATAATATTTGTGTCCATGCCAGGTCAGTTATTTTCAATTAATTCAATGTTCAAAAATTGATATATCAGAACTATTGATATTGAGTTTTCATCGTTTTCTGCTTCTCCTTCTTTATCTTATTCTTATTCTTCTTCTGCTTCTTCTTCTACTACTTATTGGCCTCTTTCTTGATATCAGGTTATCAGCATAAAACTATAAGTACCTATAGAAGATTTTTTCTGTTGAAGTATTTAGAATTTCATCTGATATGAGATATGGATAACCATTGGATTCAATTGTCTCTGGATATGAGCATGTATGAGTACATACTGTGTTACTGTTGTTCTGTTTTATAGCTCTTCTATTTAAGTTTATAATCAATACCACACAGTAAAAAAAACTTGGGTGTAATTTCGATCAAGTGGATTTCAGAGCAAACTCCGACCAATACAAGTGGTGTTATTTCCGACCTCGGTAGTGAAAAATGACACGGCTGTGATGAACTTAAACGATTCTGAAACATAAAATCATAAGAAACACCAACTGGTTGAAGTTTAATATTCTTAATGGTGCTATAATTGACGAATGAAAAACACCTATTATATAAAAATAACACCAAGTAACACCGTGTCATATCACGGTAATATCGGGGCGGTGTATGAATCATCTAATTTGGTGGCAATAATCATTCATTGAGTATTGCATCCTGAAAACACCAGAGTTGATATAAATTAGATGATGTTGATATAGATCATTATCAATTGGCCCAGGCCCTAGTGCCACTGATCAGGAATAATGAGCCGAAACAGTTCGTCATCATCGAATTGTCCCTAGAGTCTTCTGAGTCTAGTTTATCATCATATGAATTATATTTCAATAGTTAATCCAACTCAGTAATAAACACCAGAGGTGGTGAAAAAAAGCACTGATTCACATGAACACACTCATGATATGGTGTTCCTTCACACCAGAAGAGTCTTCGCATGTACCTGGCTCAGTGTTTAAACGCACCGAAGAGAATTTCGTGGATATAGGATTCAGCATCAAGAAAATCACAGAATGTCCATCACACCACTGCAGTGTCAAATCAAACTTTCGGAAAATTCATATAGAACACCACCATAGTGTTCATTCTGCTAAATTAAGCACTAACACTAGTGTTACTGACAACTGGGTTTGATTATTAAAAACACCTCTTGGAAAGGTCACATTACACCTATAGTGGTGGAAAATATGCCGGAGTTTGCTGACACTAAAACAATGAGGACCTCTGAGGATACCAGACGGTGTTAGCTAGTGTGAGCTGGTGTAAATTTTTTTTTCACTATGTATATCTCGGAGAAAAAGTTTTCATGACTTTCAATAATTTGAGCAGTAACATTTTGACTTGTACCTCTGTTAAGGAAACTCTGTGTAAACGTACAGCAGAATACCTACTTTCGAAATATTTTTCATGTGTTTAACGATGCCCTATCAGGAGTCCAACCATGTTCCTGGATTCTGGCTTAGAAAGCGAGCATTCCATTAATTCTCGCGATGAATCTTCAATGTACCATTCGGCCTGTATCTTATTCCACCGATTCTTGAAATCACATTCTCATCCAAGTACTGTTTTGTGTTTTCCGCAAAGCTTTTACTGTAGCACAGGAAGGTTCTGGACCAATGGGAGCTACTTCTCAGACTAGTGAATCAGCCTTCTCAGCATTGCCTGTGGAACCAGTGAGTCTTGGTATACCCAGGCTAAAGACAGCATGTTTTTCTTTCTGATTGGATGAATCATTTTCCCACAACAGCAGCTAGATGATTTAAGTGCAAAACATAAACAAGTTGGACATTTTGATATACCTACCTAGTGATAATGAAGTTTTTGAATTTGCTCTTCTAAGGCTTCATTTCGCTTTCTCGTACCACTAAAATTTTTATAATCTGCAATAGAGGATGCGGTTCTGCCGTTGCGACCATCAATTCAAACGATTCCAGATCGCTCAATGGTTTTCTCAGACACACTAATAAGACTAATGCAAATTTCTACTCGACTACTCATCGATCGATACCGTTACCTGTCCAATGTCAGCATGTAACAGAAATAAGTTGAACCCCACCGATATTTTTCAAGAATTTTCCGTTTGAAAATACGACCGAAGCCCGTATGGATCGCAGTCGGTGCGCGTGTGTCAAGTTTTTCCGAGGGCTAACACCAACGTCAGGGTGGCGTTCCACTCAGTCGACAGGAATTTCTCTGGAAAACGCCAGCCGCTGTGACGGAAAACTGTCCGATCAAAGTGACATGTGAGAAAACTCGAAGGGACACGATTGGGTACGCTCGATGTTCATCTCAGGATGTGAACGTGGTGCTTCCCATGTGATATCAAGGTCTACGTGAGATTGTTCGTGACGAAATGGCACCACCACGGATTTTTGAACTATGTTTGATGGCACTCATCTCTTACCATACAGGTGAGCCGTGATTAACAATTCACCATGGTTAGATAGGAGAGCAAAACTAAATGAAACTTCTCCATCAACTCCAACCTTTGTTTGGTATAATTTAGGCGAAAAAATGCATTATAATCACCAACTCGCTTTCCTTTAATGAATGAAAGAAACCTCACTAACTTGATTCACTCATCATCCACAGGAACCTGAATTCAGGAAGTTTCAGGTTTCCAAAAATAAAAATATAGGCAATAATAAAGTCTTATTGATGAACAGAACGTAGCAAACATCGTGCCAACAATTTAGAACCAAAATCTTACGGATTGCGATCCAGTGAAAATTTATTGAACGATGTGCAATTGCAGATTCAGGTATAACCATTTTATGGTTCTCTGGCCTTCCTGATAAGAATATGTGTAGCGTTTACAGTTTACAGAAATAGTATATTCTGTAAACTTTGTTTGAACCTAGACCTGTGAATCGAACGTTGAGATTTTGGAGCGCATACAACAGCGTATATTTTTTACCAATTGTTGAACAAAAAATAGTAATTTACGTAACAAGTCCGGAAAATACTGTTTTTTTGGATGAGTGGACAAAATTCTAGGACGAGCGTAGCGAGTCCTGGAAGTCTGCGAGTCCAAAAAAACTGTTTTCGGGCGTGTTGCGTACACAATTTTTTCGGCAACCGTGTAGAATAACAAATCAAAGAAACACATTTCTTTCAAAAATTGAAATGTTAGCTAATTTTATGTCAGATAGCTGTCAGTCGTTATTTTGCTGCTATGGTAATGATCAACTGCATTTATCAAAACCATACTACCAAGATTTTCATATTTACAATGACAACAACGATGTGATTCTTCCCGGCCTAGTCCGGGAAGTACGTACTTCCCGGACTAGGCCGGAAAAATGCCACTTTCTCAAAAAAAATCGTCTGGAAAGTACGTACTTTCCGGACGGTTGCCGAAAAAGCATCCTTCGAAGTTATTTTCTAGTTTCTACTGCTGATGTAATGAAGTAGCTTCATACTACGTTCTCTTCTGATTTTTGCTTTATTCGTGAACTTACTTATTGATTGTTAGTATGATTTTAAACAGAGCTTCGTAATGATGGATCAATTTTCTCAGTTGGAATTCTCAGAGGCCCCAAAAAAGTGAATTCTCATGATCAAGCATGTATAAGTTCACGCAAGTAGTAGTGAGGAAAAACTTTTATTTACGACCACGTATGAAAACGTCAATAATCACACTGTTTTGTTATTCAGAAAGTAGCTCAAATCACCATGGTATTGTTTATTTGAAAGAAAAAAAACACTAGTGTTGATATGAAAAATATCACAACGGTCGCCTGAATTGATAGAAATAATTAAGTATATTGTGAAGGTACTCACTGTCAATATAAGCGTTCTCAAATCAAATTCATATTATTTATTAAAATTTCTGTCCCGTTTCGAATTATACCGAGAATTCTTCATCTATTAATTTCAATGTGTCTGATACATAACCTCTGAATTCACTTTAAAACTGAAACCTATACTCTTTGCTAGACCTATTTCGATGTTGATGACAGCGGGTGAGATCATTCAAAAGAGTACGGCTACAACAGTTTCATGCGCGGCTTGCTGCTTGCATCAGTTTGATATCACAGTATCACCAACGAAAAGATTCTTTGGTATCACAGATGTTTGCAAGAAGTCAAGGACACACTAACTCTAGTAACTCGTACGCGCTTGCGCACTACGTACTTCTATGGTTCTGTATTCCTGGTTGCGCGATTACTGGCGCTAGCAGGCGTATGGTGTCAAGGTTGTTTATGTACGCTGGTGTCAATATCAATAAAATTTGTCCAAACTAAACTAACTCAATCAATCAGTAATTGTCGGAGAAGTATTCAAATATAATCTTGAATATGGAAATCAACAGTACTTGATATCAAATCAAAACCACCTGAACCGATAAAGACCGCTCAAGTTACATTTCTGACAAGACCTCCCGCGAAATGAAAGTATTCGGAGTCGTAGGAAAAATAGTGTACAAAACTCGTTGGAAAGTGCATTTCCTTCACTCGTTACGTTTCCGCACTCACCGCTACGCGGCTCGTGCTAAACGACTACTCGTGTGAAATATGTCACTTTCCACCCTTGTTGTGTAATATACTATTCTCGTACTTTATAGTTTTCTTCGATTTTTTACAACTTAAGATTTTTTGCTAGATTGGCGACATTTTTATTCAATTTAATCTGAGATATTCAATTTTTCTAGTAAACTCTTCGTGTTAAGACTTATGATTGAACTCAGAGAAGAACAGTGGCGTACAATCATTTGATCATGAATATTAATCAATCAACCCTCTGTGATGTCATTGGAATTTCGATTTGAAACCTGACAAATTTACTTCAGATTGAATAATAAAACGATTTTTCATTGAATTTTTGTCAGGACACACTTTCATATGAACTTTTCTCCTCAAAATATTACAAGGAATCACCACTTGGAATCAGTGACATAATACATCCCATTATTTTAAATCACCCAAATCAATTGGAAGTCCATCAAATTTTTTGACAAAAAAAAGGATTTCTGCTCAATCATATGAACCCAAATCTGAAGTCCACCCTCGGTTCATTTCCAATGTCTATGAACGATTTTATCTCTTGACCTGCGATGCCCAAGCATCGCAGTGAGCTCTGCGGAACTGACCAAAAACTTTATCAGATTTGTTTGGACCATTTCTCTTTATGACGTCCGTTTCATTCCGTATATATGGTTTTTATGATCAACGACCGATTCGCTGGTTTTCTCTGTTGGTTATCCCTTCATATTATAAATCGCCGATTAGAGATTGCCTCGTTACGTAAACGGGATTGGATGCATTACGTCGATTTTTTAATTTCGAATCCAATATATTTTCTACGATGTTACATTATTTTTTTTATTTCGCGACCGCACGAATAAATGATAAAATAAACGATGGATAAGATGGAGAATATATATCTCATATATTTTTAATGTGCTTGTAGTAGCTTTCTATATATACATATAGCACGAAGGGTATTAGGAACTTTGAAGCAAATAAACTCAATTGTCATTTTTGGCAACATTATTGGCAAAGAAGAATAGCAATGCATTAAACAGTTTATTCCATGTCTATATCAGTAAGAAAGCATCACAGAAGGAAAGTCAGAAGCATTCCTTCTCGACGCCAAAAGGTAGGTACTTTTCATATCATATAACAGCTTTTGACACTCCACAAAGCTCGAAGTTTTGCTCCAGAGCAGCCTCAGGGTTCACAGGAGTTGGTTCATGTGGAGGATTTGTCAGTATCATAAACGATTCACTTCAATATTGCGACACCAAAGAGATATTGTACAAATTCTCCAAACGCTGAATTTTTTTTTGTATAATTCCTCAACTGAAGTGTCAAAAATTCAAAAAATTCAGAGTTTTTTCATTGAAAAGTATTTCAGAAAATGCAAAGTTGCCGGATGCACAGTGCCCTGTTAGATTTACCGCCCAGTATTTTGAGGTCGTTGAATACGCCTGTGCAGTCATTTACTCTTCTGCACGCAGTATCATCTGAGTTCCGGAATGTTTGTGATTGTGAAAATCAGGACTACAACCTGAATTATCCGGAAATTTTTGCGGTCACATGACCTAAGTGAAAAATTAATTAATGATAATCTCCCTGGGTTGACAGTTCTTGACAGCTATACCTATCACCCAATATAACACAGATCTACATCTTTCCCTATCTTATATTACCATAATATTGCGTAATTTTGATAGAATATCAAGTTGATTCAAGTATTGAGACCTTATTCTACTGAAAATAGCCGAACAAGGAGCTGTCAAATCTCACATTGGCGTGGTGGTACAAGGTCATGATTTGTGCGATTTTCATCAGAAGTTGCAATGAAGTAGTGGACAGAGTGTTGGCGTACCACGCAGGCGGACGGGGTTCGATTCCTGCCAAGATATACCTTTTTTTATTTTTTCAATCATCAATTAATTATTCCTTTGACAAATATTCACCGCAAATAGTGATCCGAACCCTAACTGAGAGTTAGTGAGTGAAAAGATTATAAATAATGTTGGGAAAAAAATGTCTCACCGAATCCCCCGCGAGCTTGAATTAATCTCCGTAAATTTTTTCTCGGTTGCGAATTTTTTGAAGAAAATTCGCACATCGAAAAAAATTTCGGAAATTATTCAAGCTCTAAGGACATTACATAAGATAATTTTCCATTCAAGCATGTTGTCAGTAAAAAACTGCATTCGGTTTTTTGCATATTTTGCTAAAAAATACTTTCCTATTGACGAAATTAAAATAAAATAAAAAATGAAGCGCCTTATATCTATTGACCAACGTCACTCAGAATAAAATCTAGGTAAACATGTGATATTTATAATTGAAAACGGATTACTATTTCAAATGTTCCTGAAATTTTAGTAATAAACCTCAGTTACTATCATCTTCTCTTCATCTTCATCTACTCATCATTTTAAAAGCAACTCCAATTTATGAAATTTTCTCACCGAATCTCCCACGCAGCAGAATTAATTCCCTATAATTTTTTTCTCGGTTTCACTCACGTTTTTTTTTGATAGAAATCATTGGTTATAATTCTGCTGCTATAGGGAGATTACAAGTGAATATATTCCGTTATCCCTGATTTCAGTATTACAAATTGCTGACTCTGGTTTCATTCGTATGTATATAATATGTACTTACAATAATTTTGTCAAGATTTGCCACTCCCATCAACTGTTTATCGATAAGTGTACTTAGTATCTTCGCGATCAATATTGGAATCTGTTAAGTTAAGATGAGAAATATATACATTATTGTGATTTGAAGCTAAATGAGTGTCATGAAGTATTTCATCACATCATTCCTTGTTTCGGTGATGCTCACCTAAGTAGATTCTTTATCCATTTCGAATATAATTTCCAAGAATATAAAGTTGAATGAATGTACTTTGACAAACGTAATCAGGGGTGGAATTTATAATACTCTCGAATATCATCAGCCATGATAATAATCCGCATTATTGAGATAAGTATTAACATAGATAGTGGATATCGCGGATATGTCATTCCAAATCGAATTCAGGTATTCACCTACATCAGTTAACATGATTTCGTACAGTCTTTCTGTCGCTAAATGATTCATTTCTGATGTTATTTTTGTTTCTGTTTTTTCGATAGCACAAAGAAAAGGATGTATAAGTGTTATCGAATCAATTAGTCATCACACTATTTTTTACAATCCCATGATGATTTTATGATTCTACATAGCGGAGCAATGACTTTAGACAGTTTTTGTCAGTCAACCTGTATAGTATATCAAACTCTCTGATGTCATTCAATTCTCACTGGAAGATATACCTATGTTTATGGAATATACCCTGGAGAAATTGAATTCAGAAAGACTTTTCAGGCATCAACGAAATAAAGGATGATTGAAAATGTCTCTGAATGAGTTCAGACTTCTTTTGTTAATAAATAACGCGAAAAAAGAAGTTGAATGAGTCAGTTTGAAAAATCATATCCAGAATAATATGCCTTTCTTTGTTGGGTTTGACTTGTGCTACTTCTGGAATTGCGTGTGAAGCATTGTTGAGCAATAATATGGATAGTTTCGACAAAAAAATTCCCAAAGTTGCAAAAATACTCGATTTTTCACACCCTATATCACTGAAATAGTTCGATAAAGACCCCAAGTATAAGATATCAATGAAATCAGCTTTCCAAGGAGAATCTAAAAATGCAATAAAATACAGGGTGTTCCATATAAAAAATCGGAGTAGCTTCTACTTTATAGTAGAAGCGGCAACGCCGCATCGTCTAAAATATTTTAGGACTGTAAATCAGATTGATTTATGTATACTGTCGAATTTTCAGGTCGATCCGTTGTCTGGTTAACCAGAAATGTCTAATTAACGCTCATCGTGAAAAGCCCTGTATACGAAACTGAGTTACTTGAGTTATGAAATAAAAAACAGACTTATGAGATGAATCCAATCACGACTGTAATTTCAGTAGACTATTTCACAAACAGAGTAAATGGTAAAAATCTGAAATTTGGTAGCATCAGCTTGATTATTTATATTTGACGTTTCACTTTTACATACACAACTCTAAATAAACCGAACTTGACAGGCCAATCAGAGTTAAGAGTCAAGTTTGTGTTATCGGTAATCTGAACTTGACCTGATTGGTTCATTTGGCAAGTGCGTGAAATAGTCAGTATGATTTTGTTTTGATTGGTTGTTTGATCATATGACCACAAATTAACTGATTTCATTGGATTTCTACTTGATGGGACAACCCATCCATCAGTCAAAATTCTTCACCGACACCTATTTTTCCCGTTTCGAAATGGTTTTCTCCCTGATAATGTTCATTTTGACTGAATTAGACGCGATATTCTGGAATAAGCGGGCGCTTTGGAACCACGTCATGCGATTAGTGTAGTCGACATGTTGCTCCGTATATCAGATCGTACTCTGAATTTGAATACCGTGTGGTAATGGATTTGAACACGCAGCTCAGTGCGAGTCATTTGATTCATTAATAATAGAACCAACAGTAACTGTGATAACAAGGAAGAATCATGGATTATAGCGGGTGTCCCAGCAGTAAATTCCAGCCATTCTTCTATTCGAAATTACATGAAAATATCACCCTTGTCATTTCAAGACATTTATTAGGTACTTATTGGTTTCAAAATATACCCGAACCCGCGGCTGTATATGCGGCTTTTCATACAGCATTAACTTAATTAATTTATTGATTGAAGAAAATTAGCCTTCATCCAATTTCATTAACATCAATGCATTGATAGTTAATAAACAAAAAATGTCTTCATCAACTTTGCAGGAGAAATACCTTTCACATTCTCTCCGGGTTTCATCAGTTAATTCACTGAAAATGGAATGGAATTTCCTTTATCTTTCTTTCTGGTGAGCTTTGTTTGCATGTAATTAAACCTGGAAAGTACGAAACAAACTATAGAGAAGATATTTCTCTCGATTTTTGCAGCAATTCGATCATACACTGCAGCAAGAATATTCATACTATTGATTGTTTTCATGTGGAAAACAGCACGCCACTGCAATGTGCGTCATTCGTTGCGAAAAACAGTTATAGATATCTAGGACATCCATAAGTGAATGAAAAAAAAATAATTTTCGTGTCATCCAATTCATAATACACCACAAATAAACACCTGGCTTATAACATGGCTGTTCATGCAAAGATTCAATCAGTGAATGCAGAATGTACATATACTACAGATCGGTTTCGGGCTTATTGTCCGTCATCAGTGCAGTACTGCGTAATTTCTTCCAGCCACTGTATAAACCATTTTTTTACATTATAATTCTTACACGCAGTATAGGGGCAACTCATCTGATCTGAGTCGGTTTATCAATTCGGAAAATAATATTATTTCGCAGGATTTGAGGATAAATGCCTGTAGAGCAACGTACTATCTCCATCATGGATTAAAAACATGCATCATCCAACTGAAAGATAAATGAATGCATTATGCCACTTCAAGAGAAAGAAAATAAAGTCGCTGTTATGAATAGTATCCTTTGTCAGAGAAGGGCACAGCTGTTGTTTTTCCGCTAATTCTCTGCAAGCATTATTTATGTTCTTCTTTTCACAATGGCTGACCCAGAAAAACCAACTCTGGGTAATTATCACGAGATTTGTACAGAGCGTAGAAGCTCCATGTTGAGATGGTTGAAACAGCAAAAAATTGTATCCCAATTGCTTGAACATACGCTCTATCGACTGAGTCTAAAGTTGGTCAAAGTTGATCAGATTCTCTTCATGATATAAACAATATGCATGGTGAAAAAATAAATTACACCAGCTCACTCCAGCTAACACCGTCTGGTGTCCCCTCCTGATTGTTTTAGTGTCAGTGAACACCGGCATATTATTCACCACTGTAGGTGTTATGTGACATTTCCCATAGGTGTTTTTAATAATCATACACAGTTGTCAGTAACACTACTGTTAGAGCTGAATTCAGCAGAATGAACACTTTGGTGGTGTTCTTTATGCATTTCCGAAAGTGCGATTTGACCCCGAAATGGTGTGATACACATTCTGTGTTTTTCTTGATGCTGTATCCTACCTACTAGAGGCCAATTGATACTTATCTATATCAAAATCATACAATATATCATGCCCAATATTGAAATCAGGTACGGTAGGAAGGACGTCAGTGCCATCTAATGGCAGAAGTTCTAAGGTTCTATGATCGAACTCATGAGCGCAGGAAATTCACACGCTTATATACAATATTTTTATTAATTTATATAAAAATCTGGTGTTTTCAGGATACAATACTTAACGAATGATTATTGCCACTAAATTAGATGATTCATACACCGCCTCGATTCCATCGTGTTAATTTTTTATAATAGGTGTTTTTTATGCGCTAACGTCAATAAAAGCACCATTGAGAATATTAAATGTCAACCATTTGGTGTTTCTTATGATTTTATGTTTCAGAATCGTTCTATTTCATCACATTCGTGTCATATGTCACCACTGAGATCGGAATAAACACCCAACACTCAATTGTGAAATGTATAATAAAAAGAACACAACTTTGATATTCAGGTGTTTGCTCTGGAATCCATTTGATTTAAATTACACCCAAGATGTTTTTACTGTGATGAAGAAGAAAAGATAAATCTATGGCAATCCAGATCTATCTAGCCCATTTGACCCTTATATTTATGGGTGTAGCCTTGACTTGAGTAGACGGAATATCATATGTCAACATTTCAGAAAAGAGTTTCAACTGTGGACATAATTCATTAATGATACTTATACTTCTTGAGTTATTTCAATATTTCATTTGTGACGCTTCCAGACAGCCTTCTCTTCGGTAAATCTCGTGAAAAAACTGAGAGAGAGAAAATGGATTCGTTGCCTTGGATTACTTCTTTCATGGGCACGAACATCACTCGTGTGACAAATCGTCTTTTCAACAGCTCTTTTCACTTCTTCTCGAGCCCTTTCTTGTGCGGCGATTCACAAATATTTCCGAGCTCTCAGATACAGAACGCAATTTCTTATTCCTGCAGTCTACTCACGGTTAGTTTTCCTTCCTCGCTCGCTTCCTGTGTGGAACTCGGCTCAGTTTACGAATGCCATCAGGAATTGCGAAACGGTTTTTTTCAGAAACCCACCGGATGCGCGAATAAGAGGGGGCATGAAGTCACTGACTGGTGATAGTTCCGTTGAAAGCATCACATCAAAAGATAAGTTGGTTTCATCCAGAAAAATATCCGAATCTATCTACATTATTGTGAGTGTTTGTGATCCGGCTCGAAGGACCAAAATGTGTACTATCCGGCACGAAGGACCAACATTGGCCGAAATAATAAGCAATATTGTCGAATCCAAGTATACGAAAATATGTATAAACCTAAATATTTATGTATCTGGTGAACCTGTAGTATGGCTCCATCATATCATCAATATTTTCAATCTATGAAATGAATTCATTTCAGGCAGAATTTGTGGATCCTCTTGAATTTCATTAGTTGTGACCTGAAAAAATAATTATAGGAAATGTCATACCAATAAAAAACTTGACATTTATTCTAAAGGTTGTCCAGGTGGCTATCCAAATATTATTTTTATACCGCAATCGTTTCCACCAATACCTGAATATGCAAAATCAATAGGTAAGTTGCGCGTAAACACATCTGAGTGTTATCGAAAACAGAAGCAATCACGAAAACTAAATATGGAATTTGATTTGCACGCCCACTCTGATGAATTGGATCAGATTCAATTCGATTGTTTCAGGTAGAAATTGTTTTACCCAAATCGATAAAGACAATGATGAATGATAAAAATAATGGTGACTGGAATCAAATAATCGGACCTGAAACTGTCATGATCGATACATTTTCATTATCATTTAGATATATGCCAATCAGAATGAAATCACATGTAGGGGAGAGTGGGTTAGAGTCATGGACTTATAGATTAGAGTAAATAACTAATCTCATGTTGATTTTAAATGCACCATCACTTATGTTTCAGTGAATAGTTATTAGTTATCCAAGCAGCACTAAAAGCCCTGAAGTTATACACTTGTGAGTCTAAGCTGACTTGGGACTGTATCCCTGAGACAACTGGCAGCAAACAACCAGGTCACTTTGATGTGGGTGCCAGGTCATAATGCAACGAAGAAGCAGACTATACTGCATTGCCAAAGAAGGAGCAAATATACAATTTCTCGGCCCAGAACCCTTCTGTGGATTCTCCAAGGCCCACTTGAGAGAAGAGGTTCGACGTTGGGAAGCGGATGAAACGAAATCTCACTGGAATAAAGTGACTGAACAAAGACGAGCGAAAAGGTTAGTGAGCCTTCCGCCAAGGAAAACTAAACAGCTTCTCGACAAAAAAGACTTGAAACTGCTAACGTGACTCCTCACTGGATACTGCCCTCTGAGGTATCACCTCAGAAAGGTTGAAGCCCTTCGATGTCAGGAACCTAGCTCCCAGGAAACTGATAAACTTCACACGAAGTCTCGGATTCCCGGGCTTCGAATAGATTGAGGGTTATGCACAGAAGATCTGATAGGTCGAGGTGCTTGAAAGGCTGCATAGCTTCAACGACCTCCCTACAATCTACAATCCATAACCTATGTTTCAGTGGACACAAATCTTGAGATTTTTGAAACATGGGAGGCATCTGTCGAAAAATTAACCTATGTGGACTGATAAAAGGAGTGAATTTTAGGTAATTTGCATTAGGTATTATAAAATTCACAAGTCAAGCGAATCCACAAGGAGAAAAAAGGAAGAAGAATTCAATGCTTCACGATCTGATGGTCATTCATGTGAAGGGTTTATAAGAACTCAGAAACTCAATCGCCGTCAATGAAAACGCCACCAAATTCAACTACCAACCCACTGAGCAATGTAATATTTGTTCAATATTACAGCAACCCAACAATGCAAGGTTGTAATGTTTGTCGCTACCTTACTGCAAGATTGCAGCAACCGCTGAAACGGACCTTCCCTAATATAACAAATTCAATATTTCTTGATAACACATTCTAGCAAGGTTCCTGCAACATTACATATAAATTGAATAAAATTTATTTTTTCATATTTTGAATATAATGTTTTCAGTAAGGTTACTGCAATATAACGTGTGATGTATATGAAAATTACATATTGAATATTCCTACTACCACCTTGTTGCAATAAGGCAGTGACTACTCAATAGAAAAGTATGTGTGAAGCATATTGAAATCTTGAGAATAAAAGCACAAATTTCAAACATAAAACATATAATTCACAAAATGAACGCAAAATACACAAAAAATAAAATAAGTGATAAACTAAAATTAACATCCACAAAATACTTCTTGAAGTGGCAGCCCAATATTCAGTAGGAAAACTGAAACAAAAAACTACAGATGAAATATGGTGATAATAATAAAATCAGTAACTTGATCTAATCATTATTGACCTCTGAGTATATGGCAATCACCTTTTCTTTTCTATTCTTTGATTTCATCAAAACGACTATACAACTTCACGTAAACATTTTATTGACATTTGCGAAAATTTCTTACGATGATTCTGTTTCTAAAAACCTCACATTCAATATCACGATAAAAAAAATGCATCTTACCTTGGAACTATCCATGTGATGAGAGTGCACTTTATCACTTACTCCAATATGTCAGTTGAAAGGAAATCTGTGCAATAGTCTTGTGAATTGCAAACCGATGCACAAAGAACAAAGAACTTGACGAAACAACAATGGCTGACTGTCGATGAGACTGATGCGAGATCTCTGATCAGTCTGATGCAATGATGCAATGATCCTCCAATGATCGAACCGATTCCACCCGATACAACACGAGTGAAAATGTAATGAAGTTACAAGGTTACTAGTTAAATGAAATTGAATAAAAAATTAAATTCATAACTTGCTATAAAATTGTTTATAGATTGTTCATAGAATGTTGCGAATGTTATGAACTTTTATAGTTGACACAATATTGCAATTGAAACTTGATCAAAAGTTACTTTTGTAACTTGCAATGTATTTGCTGATGGATGGTTCATGTAATGTTACAAATGTAATGAAGTTACAAGGTTTAGGGTGGTTTAGGCAATATTACAAATGATATGAAATCAAATATTGAATTTATAACTTTCTATTAAATTGTTCATAGATTTTTCATAGAATGTTGCTAATGTAACGAACTTCTATAGTTGAGACAATATTGCAATTGAAACTCGATCAAAAGTTACTTTTGTAATTTGCAGATCATTTGATAGTAGGTTTTTCTGTTATGATTGGGAATATAACATTACAAGAAGCGTTATGCAATATTGTCATGCTATATTATGGGAGCAAGCCGCAAATAATATTGAAGCAATATTTTGTAACATTGCATGTTCAGTGGGAAGGTTCTTTCTCATACTCAGAATGTCATTAGTCGATAATGTCCTTTCTTTTCACTGCCAAACAGTGACTCGCTGATAGGTATTTGTCTATGTATGAAACCAATCATCCGAATTCGGAGCATTATTTTGAGATAATTGGAACGTGGACCTGCGTAGTGCGTGGATATCACGATGATCGCATGATGACGGTGGCGGAATTGTTCATGGTGGATATCAAGTCGAGATTCGAAAATTCACCCTGCATTCGATTTAAGCTGCTGTCAGGATTTGCCCCAGTTTTGGCGCGAACAATAATCGGTGGTTTGCAACTTTGGATGGCTTCACACGACAAGGTCGCGATCAATTGTAGGCTTAAAGATAGATGTGGATTGAAAGTGAGTTCACAGCGAAAAAAGTTGAAAAATTAACTATGGTTTGAGAACTGTTCACTATGAAGTGTATCGTTCAAGCATAATTGATAGTAGATCATTATTTTAGTGACATTTTAGTACTACGAAGTACTAAGTTTTATTGATGGAACACTAATTTAATGTGGTGAAACGACTCTTCAATTGTTTACCGTCAAAACTTGTAGTTTGGTTTAGCGAAGATCATAACACCGGCAATATTTCACTAATCGTTCATAGATGGCGTAATCTATGGTTTCGTGTTCGAGTGACAGTGACAGATCATTCATAATTGTGGTTTTGGCTTGAAATATGAATATTGTTCGATTGTTCAATCATGATATTGATTGAATGAATCACGCAAAATCAAAATGACTGATGAGAAATTGTGAAAATTAATATTCATCATGCGGAATCAGCAGACGTGGCGCCATCCATATGAAGTCGTGGAAGTATTGCTAGTGATTGAAATTCAACAAAATCAAGTAGGCAGAAGTCTACAAATATTTCTAGTGTCTTTTAATGGGACTCGTTCCACCATATATATATATCCACCTTGATAGCTACCATATATTGTGTTGATTTTCCTGAAACAAATGCTTAATAAACATATGGACAATTGATGAGATATTGATATCGTAATAACACTACATTCTTCGAAAACTATGATATTATGTTGATAATCATCAAATTGTTTTAGTGTAACGTCTTATACCAATTTCAAAATGGTGAGATCTAGTAAACTATTTACTTGGCCGAGTTTTCTCAGTGTACTACATTCTTCGACAACTATGATATTATGTTGAAATTGGTATAACACTTTTAGTGTTATACCAATTTCAAAATGGTGAGATATATAGAGGTTTTCCTAAAGAATCTCTTGAATGAAATATATTCTTCGATTGATATGCAAAAAAAAGTACTTACTTCAACATCACAATTTCTGGAAGGTACTTTTAAAAGTACTTATTATTTTATACGGCCCTCGCCATTTGAGATTTTCATTATGGTAAATGGTAAACGTATGTATACTTATCCTATATCCTATATTTTGGATGGTGTAATATTTACTAGTCAAACCATGTGGTTAATTCCAAAAATTATCATGTGGCAACATGAATTATGGAAAGCATATTCAGAAGAATAGCAAACATAACTAAGATGAAATCATCAACAAAATTTTTTCTCATATGTGTGTATATCGCGAATTCAATCTTTGAGAAGATAACTTCCTTCCTGTTGGAAGAAGGTAACTGGAGATCTCTGTGTCAAATGCTCTAAAAATTCATACGGGATTCACCCTCCTGACAATATATGCGAGGCGTTAGAGATGAAGTTGTAATTTTCAAGTAGGTACGTGAGCTATGCTGAATGCTATCCCTCTCTACTCTGCTAGCTTCTGGAACGCTTATTTGTATCAGACAAACAACATAATTTATAGTGGCATTTCCATTTTCTCCCAGCAACTTCGGAAATATCCGTTTCTAGTAAGATGAATACGCCAAATAGTTTTTGAGGACATATAACTTATACTAATAATGAAATATCTGTTCCACCTCTATCTTGGAAATCTCATACTTAATCAAAACTTGATTTATAAGCCAATAGGGGAAGTGGATGCTTTTTGTTCACCTTTACTCAAAGAAAGGAAATGATGTAGCATCTAGAGTGCTGGAATATAATTGATTACATGACGTTGTCCAATCAAATGCGTAATTCTCATCTTATAATTAATGAGGAAAAAATAAGATGGGTTTCAATAGTTTGGAATATCGTTGAGATACGTAGTATTTGCACAAAATAGTTCACTAGGTGAGTTATTTGTAGCGAGTTATGTTTTTTTCTATTTTAATTATATAATAAAGTCATTATGAAACACAAATGCTTATCGAAATAGCCTCTATTTCTATAAGCATTTTTTATTATTCGGAGGTTGGTAGAATCGAATGAAAGTCAGAAAAGTTAGGCCCAGCTTACTTCTGAGCGATTTAATTCAAATTGATCAAAAAAAACAATAGCAACATTGCATTTTTGCCCCTGGTCTCTCAAAAATCAAAATCGTTCAACAGTTAACTGGGCTTTACGCATGTGCGTCAGATTTCAAATATTTCAATGTCGTCATTGTTACCAATCGAAGATGTTTCTGTTATTATCGATATCAAATCCATTTTTTTTTTTCTTCAAATCAATTCAAAATAGAAAAAATTGCATATGACACACGTTTATTAAGACATGTTGTCGCACTTCTTCCCTTGGAGCACTCCTCGATTCGCTCGTCCTACTCCAAACAACGCGTGCGACAAAATAGCGTCTTATAAAACGTATCATAATATACTATTATATGCTCATGTATCTCCCTCTCAGATATTCCAAGAAATCTGAAGGAAACCTCTTCATAAACTGATAAAAACTATTTTTCTTAATTTCGCTTATCTCTATCCCTGGAAGTATTTTTACATCTTGTTGCTTGGATTCAAGCAAGTCAATTCGATCGAACCACTTTTTTTGTTGTTATAGCTATAATTTCTTTTTTTTTTGTTAAGTTGAGATAAATATAGCGGGGCATTTCAAAAATGATGAACCTACCAGAAATGAAATAAAAATACATTGCGATATGTTGATGATGGTTTTCGCTCACTGAATTCAACTCCTGTGTGACGTACATACTTACTCTTTATGGAATTGATTGGAGCAATTAATAACATATCGAGAATGCATAATAATGCTATTCAGATACTGTCATTCCCAGTTATACTTCGGAATAGTAATGTCACCATATTGAACAGGTATCGAAGTTGTGATTTGGAGATTTCTATATAGCTTCTCGTTGATATTCGACATCATCATCACACAATGGTCTCATTGATTTTACGCCATATCCACTCCTATGAACTGTCTCAACAGCAATTACTTCTATTCAGCAGGTCACTCCTACTCCAAACTACCTGCCATCAGTAGAGACAACATTTATTTTTGTGTTTTTCCTTCATTATTCTAGTGTTGCTATCGAAAGGGACTTTGAAATTTCGAATGAAATCCCCTATACAAAATTTTCAGATTCTACAGCAGATTCCGAGCATATTTGCTATGGTAACTTGTCACCCTTTATGAAAATCCAAATGATACAATAAACAGCAACTAAATACAATCATCATACACATTACCAAGTGATAATCATGTTAGATCTATAGCAGCGACTGCTTCACACAAATCCAATCTTCTGTTCCGTATGCCAAGAGCTATTTCACACCTCACCAACTTCTCAAGATCTACAAAGCAGAAATTCGGAGTATCATGGAGTATTGCTAGGGTAGTGTTGTACGTCTGACTGGTTATCCTCTCAAGAAAACCACAAATAAGTAGAAATCTTCATGGTCGATGCTAATCGAAAATTAGGCATTTCATCACACACCCTATACAGTTTTAGAATTCTCATCTGTTCATGTCTGATACTGGAGTATATATTATATTAATATTCAATATTACTTTGGCATCCAGTTGTATTTATCTATCCTGATATTGTTTCCGTATTTGAATTTCGCGAATAATAATATATGAACTGATTTTATGTTGATGTTATGCAGAACAAAAGCGAATGCAGATAGCTTCGAGAGGATTGAGATTTTGGAAGCAGTTCCTCGAGTCGACTTGGGATGACACAATAGCATTGAAAACTTCAGGTTGGCAGATTCCATATTTCGAGAGAGTCGTTCTTCAATCTATTTTCATTTGCATAATCGGATAACCTATAAATTGGTTTGTGAGTGCTAGGATATATCGTATGGAACGCGGTTTTCCAACAGACTATATATCAGCATCGTATATCATGATGCAATGCACGGATCTTTTTTTCCGGTGGGAAATCACGTAGAGATAGGTTTGATATCAGATTTTTTTCATTAGACACTTCTTTAGCTTCCCGATATTGCTTGCCTCTTCAGTGATCGATCACGATGTTGTATGTATGCATGAGTGGAAGATATTTCTCATCTGTATACACCTTTTCGAAGGTGGCATCAGAAACCAATAATCCTCACAACTTTCTTTTGTTAATCCATGCGAATGAAAGACATATTGGGGTAGCCTCCTTCATGCTACCAAAATCATAATACAGCAAATGTTGGCAAAATAATGTCTCGTAGCTGCTAGGATTATAAGAAAAAAAAATTGAGTCAGTGAACAATGAGCTGTCGTACCTCACATAAATGGATAGGATCAGTTCAATAAATGATCCGGCTTCGATTCAAGATTCAATCGAAGTAGATATTTCATGTATGCACCTGTATATTCTTCAAAGCTTGCAATGAAAATTACAGAGTTGATATCATATTCATGTTCTTCTCAGTTGCATTTTCTCAATTCACTTAACCAACTTCATATCTACGAGAAGGCATGCAGTTCAAACACCTTCAATGTAAATTAGGATCATCAGATATTGAATTCAGCGTTCTCGTCATAAATCCTTCAGCAAGATACGGGCAAATTAAATATTGTAGCTATAAAGGCACCTGCTTTCGGAATATTATTCTCATCGTATGAAACGAATATAAGTTCTATGAAGTGATGAGTAATAAGTTTCAGAAAATGTAATCCTGCAATAATCCTGCTAGACGGAACTAAAACAGCAGAGTTGCTCCCTGAGCAATATATTTCGTAGCGGGTACGTCTTAGATGCAAATAAGTTATTGTAACATATGGTAAAATGAGATATCTATACTCAGAACGAATATTTCTGTCAGGAATTATAAGCTGATATTATGAATAGAGTTTTGGAATGTCATCAAATAGTTGATTGATGCAAAATAAAAAAGCTATGAATTGGATGAAGTATCAAAATTGAAAGAAATATAGTCATTATCCAATTGAAAATATCTGTTCGGATTCGAGTAGAAGAACCTACTTTTTTTTCAATTTCGATATTTCGTCCAATTTATGGCTTTCTCATTTTTCGAGTTATAAGCCACTCCCATGTTTTATGATATGGAAACTTTGTTTCTGAACAAACTTTTGTTCGAATATCTCGATATTTATTTCTAATATCTCACAAATAATATTCACTTGTAATCTCCCTAGCGGCAGAATTATTACCGATAATTTTTTTCAAGGTCACGCCTAATTATCCCAAGTCGAAGACGAGGGAAATTATTCAGGTCAGGTGACCGCAAAAATTTCCGGATAATTTAGATTGTCGTCATAGCAACTTGTCGAAATCAAGGCATCTGATTGGTTTGATACAGTAGGTAAAAAATTTTCACGGTAATCGCCCGTTGCTATAAGCAACGTATACAAAAAGGAGCCTTCTAATTGGTTGAAAAAAATTAATGAAATTTTCTGTATAACTTTACTAGGAATCCTTACCACATTGCATAAAATCCAAGGATGCGAAATAGGTATATCGAACCAACGTACTTATATTCCAAATTGAGTAATCCACCATATTGACTAGCATGCTTATTATAAACTTCGTGCGATAATGCTATCGAAGTGAGGTATTATTCAAATCGATCATGTTACGTTGAATTCATCAAAACTGAAGTGGTTCAATCTACTAAATTGGTGTTTTCCTTCATATACCCATACCGGCATGGAATCTAGCAGACAATTTGGCACCATAATCGGTTTACTTTGGAAGCCCGTTCAGGGATATGCATAATTTTCTACAAGCTCTCCTATAAAAATATGGATTTTGTGTACTTTTATGTAGGTACCATAAACGTAAACGGCACTCCGATTTATATGGTAATAGTGAAATGTCAAATAAAACGGGCGTAGACTCTAGATGCAATGCAACTTTCTTTCTACCTTCTTTTTCTACATCATAAAACACTGGAGATTTCACAAATAGAGATGAGACAGAAAGCATGAAGCAATATATCTGCGAGATATATTTTCATCTGGAAGCTGGATGCACTCTTTCGTTCCTTATTTATTACTTCACGTATGAAATTATTCAGTTTATATCCCTACATGTATTGGATATAAACCAAAACCTCACTGCGTCTTTGTCTAGAGATAAAAACATGATTCAATCAATTCTTCTAATGGAAATATAATTACTCTTGGGGGAACAGTGGTATGAAATTCTTGAGATTGGTGATTCCTTTCGCAGAAAATCATAATGATTCCATATATAAGAAAATTCCTGATATATGTGAATGAAGGATTTGAATTTCACAATCCAAAAGAAGAAAATTCAGTTTCCTTGGAGCTAGGTCCCTGATATCGGGGGGCTCCAAAAAGGCCCCTTCCAGGAACTTGAGCCTCTTGCAGAAGAGTGCTGGGCATTCGCAAAGCAAATGTTCTGCAGTTTCAGCGAAGTTCTCGCAGTAGCTGCAACTATCACTCTCTGTTCCACCCATATTCTTGAGGTGATACCTCAGAGGTCAGTGTCCAGTGAGGAGTCCCGTTACCAGTTTCAAGTCTTTTTTGTCCAACTCGAGAAGCTGTTTAGCTTTCATTGGCGAAAGGCTCACTAGCCTTTTCGCTTGTCTTTGTCCTGGCGCTTTATTCCAGTGAGATTTAATTTCATCTGCTTCCCAGCGTCGGAACTCTTCTCTCAAGTGGGCCTTGGCGAGTCCACAGAAGGGTTCTGGGCCGAGAAATTGTGTATTTGCCCCTTCTTTGGCAAGGCAGTCTGCTTCCTCATTGCCTTCAACTCCTTTATGACCTGGCACCCACATCAAAGTGACCTGGTTGTTCGCTGCCAGTTGTCTCAGGGATTGTTTACAGTCCCAAGTCAGCTCAGACTCGCAAGTGTATGACTTCAGAGCTTTTGGTGCTGCTTGGCTATCTGAATATATATTTTTCCTACGGATATAATTTCGAGTTGTATTATTTTCCGTGGTGCTGAAAGTTTGTGTCATCGTTTACCTCTCAGTGGTTCAGTGGTTACCAAGATCGCGAGCAAGATGGTCATGTATAGGTATCATTCACAGATTCGTATGAAATTATCCATCCTCTCTTAACTGTATGGATTCCAAAGTAGGTATATAAATGTCCATTAAACTCCTATTCGATTCATTCATCTTGAATGGTTTCGGGTGAATGGAATTTCATTATCGTTTCTCACCCATCAGCTCTGGCTAATTTGCAATGCGTGTTGCGTGCTGAAACTGAATTTTCATAAAGTTGAGTAGACCACCAAGTCGAATCTGATTCTTCATCGTTTCATGCACGATTGCTGCTTGGACTCATGAAAAGACATGAACGGGACGTACGGAATAAACAGGAAATGAATAATGTATAGACAATAATTGCGGTTAAGAAATTTAGATGGAACCCAAACAAAATGTCTTGAATTTTCTATTCGTGTTCTTCAGTCCCAAAAAATGATGATCTCTAAACAATAGCTATTTGTGTATTTAGAGTGCAAGTTCTTCTTTTCAATCGTGATTAAATAATAATTGCTCCGAATGTCCTCTGTGACATCGACTGTCGCAAATGCTATTATTGTCTACGTGATGGGATATAGAATGGCTGAAGTTTGTTATCTGGATATAATAGCAGGATCTCGGAATACGTAGTACCCTATACGTGAATGTTGACAATTAACATTAGTTTGTAAAGCCAATATTTGCGCTGTTCACCAATTCATAATATCTCCATCTACTCAGACAGTGAATTTACGAGGCATATAGGAGATTGGCATTACACCGAATCACCTGAACCCAAGGTTATATTCATGAGGAATAATTATGAGCTATTGTGAATCAAACACTATCGATCAGGAAGAGCAGTTTTCCTACGAAATTACTTGCTAACTTCTAGTATAAATACGATTTTCATGATTTCTGTAACATGAAGCCTTGGTGATGAGAGCTTCAGAAGTGAGTATCATCGAGGAAACTCTGTTAGTAATGAAACTAGCATGATTTATTCATAAAACACTTCCCTTTTTCAACAAATTTCGAGCACTGGAACTCTGAATATATCAAGTGAATTGATCCATTTATAAAGAATGAGAAAAATCACATCCTTACATATGTCTTTGTGATATCGAACACTCATTCTGATTCAAAATCTTGAAATGAATTACAGCCAAAGTACTACTTCACATACTATTATATCGTTGTTCACTGTCATCAGAAGATATTTCTATTTTCATCAATTGAGGTATGATTCATATAATTATTATAGTTGGTGCAATATTTGAGACTTCCAGGACGAGCTTGGGATTGCAGAAAAAGTATAACCCTGCATTGAATACTATATTTTGTGAGCACGAATTGGAGATATAAATGACATCGTCTATTAGGATGAACATTCAGAAACGTACCAACATACCAATGTTTATATTATCTTCACCCGTGCTTTTGATATCAAAAATAAGCTTCTCTTCTGATTTCATTTTTGTATTTGTTTCGCGCAAAATTTTGTATCTCCTCTAGAGATTTCATAAGCAAGAGCTTTTTTTTATATTAATATCAGCATATCCAGGTTTTCATTCAAGGTGCTTTAGGTTTTGGTACCCTGATATTTAGTGGAAAACTGATGGCCCAGTTCGAAAGTAAAAATCATGAAAACAATCCTCACCATTCAATGCAATTCATACATTGACTATTAATATGATTTCTTTGGTGAAGGTTAGTAGAACGTTCATTTATTGAATTTATAAGGACGCAACAAAGAGGCAACATTTTCCTATACTTGCGACACAAGTTTGCTGTTCAGTAATCTGTCTCTGAGAACGCTGCCTCAACTGGAGTAGTGATGCGATTATTTCATTCATGCTAAAATACACGTTTTTGATTGGTTGAAATCATTGTGTTGATAAGCAAAACCACCATGTTTTAGATTTTGTATTTCGGCTCCTGATTGGCTATTGGATACCTACATGCTGTATTTTCGTTTCTATATTTCTCTTTCTGATTCGTAGGCAGTAGGGTAGTTTAATTAAACAACGACTTACCAGTTGCAATCTGTCTTAGTACTTTCCGATTCCCTGGTAAATAAATGAATGCCACTACACCAAATTTTCGTCTGAACAATAATAAACACACACTATTAATGTGTATCCACTTCATTTTCCACAAATTCTGGACAATTTCAGCATTAATAGAATTAGAATTAATCTAATGTGACCTAACCACACAAATAGTGACAATAATCATAATGAATTCAGCTCAGTAGTACCTAGTGCTTAGGTAATCTTGCCTACATCATACAATGGCATGAATGTATTGTTGGTTGCATAACGAATCTTCTTGTGTCGAACTACAATGCATAATCAAAATAACTAATTCCATAAACTGTACGTTTAATATTTATATTAACAATAAATAGGAAATCATCAAAATGGATTTGATTTTATTTATGAAATAATCTGAACAAATACAACTCGTGTTATTGATGATTATCGAAAATTCATTCTCTTTTTCGAAACAAATCATGTTGCTTTGGGAAAACACACTCATGCTGTGCGCTCGTGTAGTTTCCAAGCAACATGATTTGTTTCTCAAAATCGAAGTAATTTTTGTTTCGATAATCATCAATACACTTGTTGTATTACATGCGATAATCAAAAGGCTACTGTAACAGTTGCTCAGAGGTTTGGAGAGCTGATGAACATATAAGGTACATGAGATAAATGATAATTTCTACACATGATTCATTCGTTTTGGTGATAATATTATGACAGCGTCGCCAGAAAAAACTTCAGGCATGAAAAATAAAAATGTATCCATTTTGAAAGAAAGAAGTACCTTACCCCTGAATCAATAGGTGAATCGAAGCTACTGAAGGTGTAGTTCGGGTGGGGTTTCACAAGATTCAATTCAAAAAACCGACAACTAAGTCATCTCTATCTAACCTGGAAAAACAAGAAAAACTAAGTGAGTATCAATAGATGATCAATATGAAGAAAAGTTTCGGACTTCCATTGTCTAAAGGTATGAAGATTTGAATCCTGAGAAAAGAAAAGATGAGTTATGCTGAAAAAAACGAAATAAGTGATGAATAAAAAATTAACTATTTTATCGAATCAAGAAGATTCGAGTATCAATAAATCAGGTTAGTATTAGTGTTAGTATATATGAAGTCGAAAAATGTAGATTTAAATGGGAGTTTAACTAGTCGATGAGCCTGAAAATAAGAAAAAATTGAATTAGAAATCAATAGCCTGAAAAAGAAAAGTTGAATTAGAAATCAATAGCTTGAAAAAAGAAAAGTTGAATTAGAAATCAATAGCCTGAAAGAAGAAAAGTTGAATTAAAAATCAAAATAAAATGAATGAATAAAGAATTAAAATTATGAGAAAGATTCAAATCGAGTTTGTCACGACGTTTCGATTGTGTGTATCTACAATCGTCTTCAGGTGAGAACCTTTAGACAATGGAAGTCCGAAACTTTTCTTCACAACTCGAGACATTGTCAGCCACCTTCAAACAAAAGATGATCAATATCCTGAAAATTACTGAGGAATCAGATTTTTCTTTCTGGTTTTCCAAAATGTTTGTGTTTTTTTGACACGAAGATTATGAGGAAGAAGGAAAAGTAGAGTAAATATGGTATGATAGAGGATTATCCGGCTCGTATCCCCTTCTTCTCCATTAATACATTTCCCATGTATATTCTAGCTTTCTGAACATAATATATACACCACCTACATTGTTGCAGATCCAATTTTTCGCTATGCTGGAATAACAAGTCCTGTGGCAACACTACACTATTCACTTGGATGTGAAACTTGTTCCATCCACATTGTCGCCTTGTATACAATTGAACGCGATTTCCTTCTGCTTGCTGATTAATGTCCCTTTCCAGGCGGCGTTTTGGTAGCTGGGCGGCTGAAAAATTGTTATGGGACTTGCACTTTAAACTGGGAGACAACTTTCAGCATTCTTCTTGCTCGTTAGCTGATTCAACCCAAACAAATTGAATGGTTTTCTTTTATTTCGAATCTGGAGTATCATAGGATTGTGTGGGAAACGGTGAAGATTTCTGAAAACTGCAATAGCTGCAGGACAAAGATGGTAATAGTATATTACACAACAAGTGTGGAAAGTGATATATTTCACACGAGTAGTCGTTTAGCACGAGCCGCGTAGCGGTGAGTGCGGAAACGTAACGAGTGAAGGAAATGCACTTTCCAACGAGTTTTGTACACTATTTTTCCTACGACTCCGAATAATTTCATTTCGCGGGAGGTCTTGTCAAAAATGTAACTTGAGCGGTCCCTAGAATTCCAGGTGGTTTTGATTCGATATCAAGTACTGTTTATTTCCATATTCAAGATGATATTTGAATACTTCACCGACAATTCCTCATTATGTGAATTACTGATTGATTGAGTGAGTGTAGTTTGGAAAAATTTTATTGATATTAACACCAGCGTACATGAACAACCTTGACACCATACGCCTGCTAGCGCCAGTAATCACGCAACCAGGAATACAGAACCATAGAAGTATGTAGTTTGCAAGCGCGTACGAGTTACTCGAGTTAGTGCGTCCTTGACTCTTTGCAAACATCTGTGATACCAAAGAATCTTCTCGTTGGTGATACTGTGATATCAAACTGATGCAAGCAGCAAGCCGCGCATAAAACTCTAGCCGTACTCTTTTGAATGATTTAACCCTCTGTCATCAACATCGAAATAGTTCCAGCAAAGAGTATAGGTTCCAATCTTAAAGTGAATTCAGAGGTTATGTATCAGACACATTGAAATTAATAGATAAAGAGTTGTCGGTATAATTCAAAACGAGACAGAAATTTCAATAAATAATATGAATTTGATTTGAGAACGCTTATATTGACAGTGAGTACCTTCACAATATACCTAAAATTAGTTCTATCAATTCAGGCGACCGTTGTGATATTTTTCATATCAACACTAGTGCTTTTTTTCTTTCAAATAAACAATACCATGGTGATATGACCTACTTTCTGAATAACAAAACAGTGTGATTATTGACGTTTTCATACGTGGTCGTAGGAAAAAGATTATTTCACAGAAGCCGAATTATAGCGAACAGGAAGAAAATGAAGTAAACAAGGATATCAAACCAAGTTTCAGCATAATGGTAACTCACTGATTCTCAGCCTGATAATATGTTCCTTATCCCCAGGAAAGAGAAATGGTTCGAATATTGGCTCCCCTTGCTTCTCTATACAGTCTACACCAATCTGCGCTATCACATTTATAATAACATATTAATCATAGGCTGGACACAGCCAATATGTATTGATTTTGCCACCAGTGCCATTGGCATAGATAAGTTCATTGGTCACTGTAATGTTACAAAATTGACATCGTTTGTTTGTGCAGTGGTATAAAACTTTTTCGAAGTAGGTTAGGTTCATCAGATTCAGTAATATTATGTGATTAACAGATCGCTCTATTGCAGATGATATATTGTTGACTGGCTCTTTTTCATCATTGCTCTCTATCAATTCAGGCATAACTTCTGAATCTTCTATAGCTTGTATGGAATATGGGCACTCTGAGTTCGTGGAATAAAGGGATATATTGTGAAGACTACAGTTGCACCAAAGCAGGAACCTGATGCATCAGATGGTGTTGAGCTTGAGCTGGTGACTTGCACCAAGATAGTCTTGTGGATTCATCTTCTTCTGTTTTGGAGTTTGTTAGGCAAGGCATTAAAATATAATTCTGCTTCATATACATTATTCCCAGAATTGGAGTCATCAAATGTGAGAAGAATCGAAAAACATGCCGGAAATCTTTCCATGTAATTTCCGGTTCCGGTTCACTAATGCAATACTCCGGAATATATGCAAAAAAAATATCCTCTGTTTCCTCAATAATCCCTCATGGATGATGCCCTTTACACCATATTCCATTCGACCAAGGCGGATGCTTTATGAAACCATGTAGTTTTCTTTCAGTCTAATGGCGGATACGCTCCCTAGAGATGGGGCTTGAATAGAGCGAATATCCCATCTCCTCAGAGGGATGATGTTACTGTCTCATTTCAGGGTATTTCTCGGTGGGGTTTGGTATTATATCTTGTTTCAATTTCCGACGCGACTCTTGTTTATTCAATTTCAAAATACTCCATTTCGCATTTTTGCATGACTCAGACGAGTCTACATATTGTGTGGAAATAGTATATTATGATACAAGTTTTATAAGAGTACGACAACGTGTCTTATGAAACGTGACACATATACAATGTTTTCTATTTTGCATTAGTATTTTATTGAAAGAAATTGATTTGATATCGATAAATAACAGAAACATCTTTGATTGGCAACAATGATGACATTGAAATATTTTTGCATTGGTCAATTCAAATCAAATTACACTCTGAATTTAAATTCAACAATGAAATCATTGAGTTCTTCACTGCTAGTGTCACCAAATCCAAAATTGCTCAGAAGTAAACTGGGCCTAACTCTTCTGACTTTCATTTGACAGTTCGATTGTACCAACCGAATAATAAAAAATACGCATTCGCGTTTTTCATAATGACTTCATTATAGAACCAGAATAGAAAAAGCACATGTCGATATGAAATATCAATTTTTGCAGTCATTATTGTGGAAGCTATGACGTCATCGTGTATTTTTTCAGTTGCAGCTTCCTTTTCCTTGAATATTCGAATGCATTAGGAGATTCTGATATCACTAATATTAGATCAGATTTGAAGGGAGCTGTTGAGCTATTCGCTTCTACCATTCAAATTTCTCAAGGTGGCTAAAGTACAATTTTCCTTTATCCATTGATGATTATATATTTTTATAGAAAACTTCAGTGCGTAACTTTCTTGTGGGTATCCAGTTATGTTTTTAACGCAGATCAAAACTTTCCCAACGTCGAAAAGTAGGATCGATTTGTCGAATCTACCAAATCGAGAGAAATTTCATAATTGCTGTGCAAGGGCATCTACAATGGAAAATCAGTGATTATGGCGATACTCAGAATGTCAGTTATTGAAATAATAAAAACCATTAGCAGTTATCCGTTTCACCAATATTATCGATAATTGATGTTGTTTTATCTGTGTTATAGATAATCATCGGGAATCATCTGTACATCGATAAATTTACATATTTTGATTGTTTTCATGTGATAATGTTTTAATTGTTTTAGTGATTTTGATTTCATTCATTAGAGAATAAGTAAATTATTGAATTGCCAGCCATCATTTCATTTTGAATATACGAAGCATGTCGAGCAATTTGAATCTCTTGAATATCAGCAATTATTCCAATTTCAATGTGACTTTTGAAATGAACAAGAACCTGATTTTGTTTTCTAAAAATTTTGCATGATTACATTCCCGGTTGAACAAGTTAAAGTAAATGAAAACAAAAAATCGCATCAGATGCTATAATATCACGATTTTCGTTCGAAAGATATTTACTTGGTTATATACTTTATCCCAATCCTACATATTCAAAATTATCTCGGTATCTTTTCAAATAAGTCACATTATTCTGGTATAACCCTTCATATTCATGAATACAGGAAGGAAGAATAAGAATTTAATGCTTCGAAAACCACAAACAAAATGTTATTATAGCAGATTCTTCAAAATCTACGGATTTGGAGATGTATTCATATGATTATTATGTTATTTTTTTTGAAATGATAATATTTACTTCTTCTCAGTAAAATAGGCATTCTCTCCGATTGCGGTAGACATTGCTCTGTTCTGGTTTTCACGAAAAGGAAGATCCTGTAATGTTCAGAGAACATCGTGAGAACCAAAGTAGGAGTTGGTGTTCTTCTTAAATTTCTGGAGATTGAATGCCTCGGGGAACACCTCCCTAGGCAATGAGTTCCAAAGTCTCGATGTTCGTCTTTGGCAAGGGACGTTGTGCAGGTCTATGAACTTGCCGAAAATTCTTCCATCAAAATCATTTCATCTATCGAACGGCAGAGTTGTAAAACTAATTATCGATTGAGGTCTATCGGAGACAAGCATACAGAATTTTTTTTTTGTCAAGCGATCATCGATTCCAGAAAACCGCATCATGACTGACGTTCTCAGTTGAACAACAACATTCTTTTTGGCACCATAAATCATCCCAATCAACTGATTTCTGTGAATAAACATGAGGGTTTTCATGTCAGGAGCTCGCGTAGCTATAAAATTTATAGTCCAACCGTAACTGAACGGGGTGCAAAAAATACAGAGTCGGCTTGCTGGAAATAAATCACACTGATACTAGAGAGTGCTCATAAATATTGAGCCAAGGAGATGTTTACCTTTGATTAACTGATTCAATATAGGAACGGAATATGATTATGGAATGGTAATTCCGTCCAGCTTTGTGGTTGAAAATTCTGACTATATATGGAGCATTCGGTCCAATGGATTTTCGTGGTAGAAAGTAAACCCCGAGGGACTGGAATTTTGGGATTTGTTGAATCAAAGGTCGAACAAGTTACTTCCAATATCAATTAATCAAATGGAATGAAATGGATAGGATAGAATTGAATTTCGCGTGATATGAACATTGTAACAAACTTTTAGTGTGCATCATATTATCATTGATTGAACCAACTTTGCAGTAAGGATTATCTCCCCATTTCGTTTGAATTTATCTGAATTTAGTACAAAGAAATAGGAATTCGAATTCATTTCCCATGACATAAATTTATTTCATTATTCCTATTTTTCCTTATGTCTGAAAATACTAATATAATGGTTTCATAAATGAGATATCCCTTTATCTCCAAACTGCATGTCCACCATCTCTTCAAGAACAGCCTCAAATTTTTGTCCATTTTATGGCTTCTCCATTTTTAATTTATTAGCTTAGTCGAGCTCTCAGCCACTTCCAAGTTCTGTAACTTGGGATATTTATTTCTGGAGTGTTTCTTTCTTCTGCCGTATGGTGTCGCCACTTCCAACTGTCTCTTGGAACGCGGCTCAGTGCGGTCAAATAGACGCAACGCTTCGAGTGGAGGTCTCACGCGGTCTCTACTGTGAATTTGTCACGTCTTAGGAAGAAAGAAACATTTGCGATCTGCATTCACAGTGTTAATCGTTGCATGGACTACGAGCAGATATAATTCAATGTTCTGCGTGGTATTCACCAGGAAAGTAGTTGTTTTCTGGTCGTAGTCTACCAGACATTCATTTCAAAACTACGTTTGATATTTCGATTGGATATAGACTATTTTATCTTTCAAAAATGTTTGTCCAATTTTCTTTTTTTATTATTATTCTATCAGATTATTCCTAAATACGACCAAACGTAGTATTCTCAGGTGTTCCATGGAATTTCAAGATTGGAAAATTCTTGAAAATAAACAACTCATTAACTTCCATCCCAAGATTGAATGTAAATGCGACTGAAGTATTTCTTCTGTTCATTTGATCCTTTCGAGGGGCAACTGAGCGTATATGTCTCCTCTTCGAGAATCAATTCATTGATTTGTTCCTGCAGTGGAGCAGGGATGCTGTGCTGTAACGTCCGTTTGAGTAATTGAATGTAGGTTCAGATTATATCTCTGATGGGTACGATTTTCTGAGAAGGCGCTCGTGTTCTGCTTTCGATTGAATTTGTGATACGTTTCGTGCTCAGAACGCCAGTAATTATTTACTGTGGACCATTTGTTTCGATGATACAAATTGGGAAGTGAACACGAAGGATGAGATCAAGATATCGCTATTCAACATGAAACAAAAGAAGTATTGCTGGAAAGTATTTTTTCTTGTAGCGATATAATGTTTTTTTCTCCAAAATTGAATATTGTTCTTTTTTGTCTAGTTGGACAAAAATTTTTGTGGTATTGAATATCTGTTACTGTACATGAAAATATACATTCATTGACGAAACATGTATATTTTGAACGCCCTCAACTTTTTTACCTATTGTTCAAGTTAGATTTCATATTAACAAAAACACAGTTGAATATCTTAAAAAATAGTTATGGGCACCAAAAATATTTTTTTTAAATGGAATATCCCATATATTTTGTTATATTTGATGGAATATATTTTTCTGATTTCAAATATACTAACATATAATACCATGTTATCTCTGATGGATTTTGAGATATATTCGACGTTAAAATTCAGATTTTGTCTTGATTCTCCCTTGGGTTAGGAAGAATAAAGAAATATTTGTTGTAAACGATTTCAAAATACTGTGTTTCTGCATGATTTATACTTCTCCAGTAAAAAAGCCAGCTCTCTTGAGGCATGCGCTATAGAATTCGTTTTATGTTCCTAGACTGAAACTTTGTCATCGCCATTTTGAATCGTTCTTCGTATTTCTGGAAGGAATCACTAATTTACCATAAAACATTATACATATTCCCGTTTTACGGGTTTGGTATTTTTATTATTTTCCAAAGATACTGATTAGTGAATCCCTGTCACTAGAGCACACATTATGACAAATAGCCTCACAAATATTTGACAACAGATATTTCAATTATTTCCATAGCTACCCTAATCATCTATGTCTTAATTAGCTAAAAGAATCCGGAGGAATTCTGAAATTCAACGTCAAATATCACGAAATCTATTGGAGATAACATGATATCACCATCTTCATTCCACCATGATCATGATTATGATATGGGATCCATTGCCCAATAATGAGGCTCTCATATAGGTTAGGTTTCAGTCAAAAAGAACTGGTCAATGCAGTGTATTTTTAGACTGTGGCTTCAATTAAAGGATGATAATATGATAGTCCATTAATCATCCTATAATCATGAAGTGTTTGATGCAGCTCTGAGTGACTTTATATGGTCAATTAGCCATTTCGTAATATGATGACAAATTGTCACATTATTCCCACATTGAAATCGCATGAGAGATAATGAAAATCTACAGAGCATCGACCTGATTATTCCATTGGTCTGATTTCCACATCACGAGTGATTGAATTTCCGGATTACACTCTGCTCTTAGCTAGTGCTCTTTGCGAACAATCATACAGCCGAGATAAAGGCAACCTAATGTAATATGTATCGAAGCAACTTTTAATGAACTCGATAACAACTTCGCAATCCAGCCAGGGTATTCAGTACTGTTATCTCATTCTACGTTTCCTTCCTTCCCAATTTCGATGGGTTCTGTTACTGGATCTAAGCACTTTAACTCTGAGAGACTCGAAATTCGATCAGATTGCCTACTTTTTTCAACTATTGTTCAACATTGATGAGGTTTCTTGTATGGTCAACAGTGCAGAGCAGTGGCGTATTCGAGTATGAAATCTGTAGAGTTCAACAGATTTCATTGAGGAAGATAGTTTAACAGAAATGCAATATCGGATTGCAAAAAATTTCACCAGCGATCTGCGAGACCTGATCTTCTGTCCCATCCTCAACTTAGCTTATTATGAATACTAAAGAACGTTATTTTCTATCTTGGTTCTATAATGAAGTTATTATGGAACGCAAATGCGCATCGAAATAGCCTTTGTTCCGAAACGCATTTTTCATTATTCGGAGGTTGGTACAATCGAACTGTCAAATGGATGTCAGAAGAGTTAGGCCCAGTTTACTTCTGAGCGATTTGGATTTGGTGATATTAGCACTGAAAAACTCAATGTTTTTATTGGTGAATTTCAATTCAGAGTGTAATTTGATTTAAATTGACCAATTAAAACAATAACAACATTGAATTTTTCACCGCTGGTATTGCAGTAATCAAAATCGCTCAACTGTAAACTGGGCTTTACGCTTGTACGTCAGATTTTAATTATTTCAATGTCATCATTGTTATCAATACAAGATGTTTCTGTTATTTATCGATATTAAATCAATTTATTTCATTGAAATACTTCAAATTGATGCAAAATAAAAAGAATTGTATTTGACACACGTTTTATAAGACACGTGGTCGCACTTGTTCACTTGGAGCACTCCTCGCTTCGCTCGTCGTACTCCAAACAACGCGTGCGACAAAATAGCCTCTGATAAAACTTGTATTAAAATATACTATTTCCACTTTCGCTGGTAAATTATACTAGATCTACTTGGTCAGCCTTTGAAGGACCAATACACCACATGAGCAAGTATTTTTTTAGTAGGAATGCAGATACTTCATTTTGATAGGAGGAGAACTCGAGATCGAAGAAAATAAATCCCACATGGATACTTTAATGAATGAAGTTGACATGAACAATATGTTATAATAATAAGGAAGACAGAGAATAAAAATAATAAAATAAATTTAAAAAATAAATAAAATAAGATAATAATATTGGCTGCATTGCGAAGGCAAAGTTCGCACTTCTTCAATTGGGTACACGTATACTCAATTTAGAAGCCGCGCTCTTCCACTTAACCTTCTTATGTTAAACCATTTCATTTTTGCCATTCACGTTTGCCATGACGATGAGAATGTGCATACATCTGAATTTCAGAACATCACTTTTTCAGTTGTGTGCACGGTAATCGATGGAATTAGGAAAACAAGCTACCTATCCTATTTCTTCCATGGATTACTGGATTTTGTAGTCTAACAAAACCATTATCCGTCTGAATTGGATTGTGTTGGATTAATAGGGCTTCTGAGATTTTCCCGTTGCGGCATTATAGTTGAGAGTCATTCAGATTGTTTAACTACTGTGAGTTAAATTACCTCTGTATGAGATCCAATCGAAAATTTCTGTCTACAGGAATGTGTTCCTCTCATTATCATATGTATAAATTTGTTTCTCATCCATTATCTTCCATTGTTTCAGTAATAATGCTCATTCTCCTTATCAGAAGATTTTTCTTATCTCAAATCGTCTACAAAATATTTTGCAACAACATATCATCAGAATAATAAATGCTCTATGTTGTATCTTAAACAAAGTGAACCGATGATAGTACGTGAAAACATATATGTTGAGATTGAAGTTAACTCAATAAAAAATAATAAAGAAGGACATCTTCAATATCTGATCGATGTCAAAGATCCTAGCATTCCTAGCTACATCCTAGAGCTTTTACTCGAATTTGATAAATGATAACACAATCGAAACTTGTTATTGTCTGAGGGTGTATCAGGTATATTACACTTGAATGCTAATATATTTGTTTTTCTAGTATTCAATGATAAGTGATTTGAGTCACACCAATTTTCAATTTTTTCCATGTCTCGGCACATTCTGTTATGCAATCTGTTTTTGTCCTTGTCATGTCACAATAATGTGGTGTCGTCAGCAAATAAGGTAAAGCTTCCTGTAATCGATATGTCATCACAGAAACAGAATAGGACCTAATACAGAGCCTTGAGGTACTCCACAAATAATATTTTCAACACGAAATTCTTACAAATTGTTTTCTATCAGAAAGGTACGATCTAATCCAAATATAATTGTTTTCCTTAAATCCATATCTTGTGAGTTTCCGAAGCAATATACTGTGATTGACACAGTCAAAAGCTTTGGATAAGGCACAAAGCACTGCTGCACTGTTGATTTCATTATACACCAATTGCAATACTGTTGATATGGCATCGCTTATACTCCTGAAATTCTGAAAGCCATACTGATGTGTCCGTTACTGTTCAAAAATTTCATCATTCTTCTTTTTTACCAATTTCTCAATTATTTTTGCTAAGGTTGTAATTAGCGATATAGGCCTAAAGTTTGCTGGATCTTCATTGTTGCCGCCTTTATGGAGAGGAATAACAACTGAGGTTTTTGGAAATGATGGAAATGTTTCTTGCGCGAAGGAGATATTTATCAGTTTTACAAGAACATTGAACGCAGTATTAAGGAAGACCTTCGAAGATTCTAATAGAGATTTCATCAATGATGCTTCCTTATTTTTTATGATTCCAATCACTTCTTTCAATTCATGTATATTGGTGATACAATGTATAGAAAAATGGCTACCTACTGTTTTATTTGCAGCAGAAGTAGTAGGGGAGAGCGCGGTTTGAGTTTCTTCAGATTTCATCGTGGTAGTATTCGCACTAGTCTTTCAAAAAATAAAACTTGTGGACACCAAATCAAATGTTCCGACATCAAGTGAAACTACTCCGTGAGGGTCTATGCTGCGTCTTAACGAAAAAAAAAACTTTGCCCAATCGAATCCCATCATCGTACCAAGTTCTGAATGATAATTAAAATATTTGTCAGACCATCCCTCGCAATCTCACATATATGATTCCACCCCAGACCACTCCAAGTTCTGAGACTGTTTGTCACATAACATCCAGACCCACTTCTCCGATATATGCCAGAGAAGAGGAGAGGAGCATTTGGGCAAATACTGATTCGGATGCGACTGCGGCCTTTGTTTAACTCGGGCAGAGATACCTAATTTGATGTTGTGTTGCCAGTGTCTACTAGCGCGCAGCACTCAGATGAATAATTAGGTGATAAATTTCGAGCGCTCTCCTTGCTGGGTTTGTCCGTATCACCGCAATGATAAACAATCGCAGTTGGCGAGGCACATTTCAGATCAGCCTCGTTGTGAAAGTCGTACATCCCAACTGGGAGTTTGGTCCGTCACTGGGCTTATTTTTTCATCTGTTTCTTACATTGTTCAACAGGTTAGACCATCCACAGAACAAGGAGAAGAGACAAAACAAGTATGTGCATTGCATATCACATTTGAGTTTGGTGAATAGACGAAACAATGTAGAATAATGATAAAACGGATAAGATAATGATTATTACTATTAAGTTGTTCTGTAGTTGAATTGGTCTAGGTTCTCATTGTGCTGCACTGTTCTGGGCACGGAAATAATATAACATGATTGTAAAAAGTAATCAAAGATCGAATGTCAAATACAGATAAACTAATCACGTCCGAAGAAGAATTATTGTAGGCGGCCTATAGGAAGTCATGAACAGATGAATCTCAAAGTCGCCGAAAATATAAGTTACTATTCAACTTCGTTTTTCAACTAGAATGATAAAGCCAGATGAGAATTCACAAACAAATGAACCCAAAAAGGGGACGAATTGCCGCCTTGAGAGAAATTAAGGGTTAGATTTTGATACAAAAATGATGACCAAAAGTCAATCGGAAGCAGTCACAAACATGACTCGAGAGAGTTAAGTTCAGTAATACCGTGGTCACCACGGTTTGTTTTGAAGCTAACGGACTTTTAAGTAGTGGATTCTTAGTATTTGACGTAGGATTTTCGAACTTGATAGGATGACAACTTGTATGATTGTTAACCCGATTTCGTATTATTTTATATAAATTAATATGGTTCTTTCAGGAGTAGTTATAAATCTTGATAATATTCCTGTATGTCAGTAAATCACCACAGTTATTTGTTGAATAAATACTACATATTCAGATAAGTTAACTCAACGCCTTTGTTTCACTCACCTTTAAGGCCTTACCCTAACAACTGTAGCTTACCACCTCACATATAGGACAAATCCGCTCGGCTTATTCAAAAATAATTCAACATCTTATCAACTAGTGAGGTGTGCAGCACAGCACATCTTATATACTCACAAGTTAATGAAAAATCTTCCTGAAATGTTTAACAATTTCTAGAAGATCATTTTGGGACATTCAAATCTATTTCATTCAACATTTGCATCTTTAACAACTGCATAGAGCATTCTTTCAAATCCAGACTTACAAATTTGAAAATTTTGAGAAGCTCCTCATGAGATTTTGGCTGTGGCTTGACTATTTTAAAAACCGCTATTGCAGATTCTCAAGACGATAAACATTGTTTTGTAAGTATGTAGGCTCAAGAGAACCAATCACTTGAGAAATTACAAATTCAGTTCGTTTGCATATAGCAAGAAATTCAAATCGCCACTTTCACTAATAGGGATTTTGGATATTGATGAGCCCAGATAAGAGCCTTGTGGTACGTCAGGTGTTGCAAGATATTCGATGGAATTGAAGCCTATCAACTGAACATATTGCTTGCGATTATTATTAATTATTAACAGCTACACAGATAATAACTATTTCGTATGTTTGTTTTTTAATATCATTTCTTTGTTATGTAATTACTTGAATTCGAAAAACTATTGGAATATCTCAAGAAAATTAAAACAAATTTTGACCCTTATGTGAACAGAAAAATGTTTTATAAACTAACCTATGTTGAATAATAAATAAATGACTCGATGTTTCTATATTATTCTTATTCTACTCGATGCATTCGGAGATGTTATTCGTATTTATTTCAGAACTTTTCACTTGTTGTAGGTAATTACTTTATATTCAATATTTGACCCTGGTGAGTGATGAAGGCACAATTGATGACTTTTTGTCCTGTCTGATGTTCATTTCACACATCACTTGCGAAACAGTATACACTTCTGCTCGTTCGTAGAAAGAATAGATTTTTGAAGGACACCCGTATAATATACTATTAGTAGCCTTTGTGTCTCCGAATTGGGACTAACGTTATGGGGTATTCAATAGCAAATCCTTATCAAATTTGGATCTAGGCAATTCCACACATTCGATACCAATTTTGTCACACTTTAGAACAGACGTGAGCAATTAAGCAATTAATTGCTGCCATAAAAACAACCCCAACTCATAAATTGGCAATTTTAATGGTTTCCGGACGATGATCCCAGCAATCGCACTAACCTAAGCGGGTTTTTGCTATTTATCTTTGTTGTAATATCCTTTGGTTGTCACTGTTCGCACTCAGCTAGAGGTCTGCAGAAATTGATATATAGTTTTTATTCTAGTCTTGACAGGAATGCTTGACGATAAGTTGATTGTGACGTAGATATTATCACTAATGCTCTGATCTGATATGGAAGTTATTTCCGGAGAATGATTAGCTCTACCTATTTTTGATTCTGAAGCGTAATAAAAATCGATACCGTGTGTTTATAAATACCCTAATAGCACAAATGTATTCCCAAAATATTCCGGAAATGTCCCCTTGCGACAATAGAAATGTTCCGGGAATGTCGCGTAAAGTCGCATTATATTCTGGGGACATTCCCGGTAAATCCGTTGTGGACAAATTGTACGCTCCAGGAATGTTCCATTGGAACATTCTCGGAACGTCATTGGGGAACATATTTGGGACAAATATATTTTTTGCTTACTTCATAGTAGGTACTGACTTTTCAAAGAAGTGAAATACGACATTACTATTTGCAAATTTATTGGTACATAATAATACTAATGATACAGATAATTCAGTGAAATTGGCATGAACTGTGTTGACATAAAACAATTTTCAGCTAGCCCTGGTGTTTCTCAACTTCAATCATATTCAAACCTCTGGATTATCTCTGAATGTAGATGATATATTCTTCAAAGTTCACTGAAAAACAAACACATATTTCAGGCTGAATTTAAGATTCAAAAATTGTAATACTCACTGTTCACAATAACTTGCTGTGGCTCCTCAAAGGTTGGAGGAAAGTTTATGTTCAACTGGATTCACTCTGCACTTCGTTGCTAAAGGTACTCCATCTTCCACACATAGTTTTATCACGGATTTTCACAAAGGCTGGTTATTTTGCTCTATATTCCTCTGAGATTCAACTGAAAAACACATAAGAACAAAATAATATTTGGAACTTAGGACTTGCTTTCTAGGTACAACTCATAGAATTTGAGTCAATATCTGTTTAGCAGGAATTATAGGATAATACTTACAAGTTGAAGGCCACTCAGTCAGGTAAAAAGATTAGAATGCTTCACAATATCACAACAGGAACTTGTTCTTCTGCTTCAACAAGTAGGTTAATGGATCTGATCCACAAGAGTACGAGAACAGATTCAAAATATTTCCACCATGTTCAAAATATACAGGAAAATCATTGCTGAAATATAATATATCACATGAGTGAATTGGATGATTTCTTCAATATATACCTACTTTTATTTCCAGCCATACCCGGTTTTGGTTGAGTTAGGCTGGAATGAAGTTCATTAGTTCATTAAACCATCATAATTATTATAAAAAATTTCAAGTAAACAATGGTAATATATCGAGCAAAATTCACAATCACAATTCACAATACTGGATATAACCATGGATATAACAATAAATAATGTAAATAGTGAAGATCATAATCGCTTGTCAGTTGTCACTTTGTCAGTCACTATTCAACTATTGTAGAAGTTGGCCAGTTTCCTATTCTGAACGTAATCCTTTCAACTGACGTCACCGCGTTGCCATCTTAGTGTTTATGCAAATAATGATACATAAATGATATAAAATGATGATGAAAAAAAGGCAATGATACTATGTTCGATTCGATATCAGCGGATTTTGTTTGAACAACTCATCAAAATGTTGAAATTTGAATTTCGTTAAAAAATTTCAAACTGTTTTCATGTAACGAAAATAATCGAATTGAGTCATAAACCCAGTATATGATTTCTATGCATAAACCCAATACAAAAATCTTCAATCGATTTATTGGGGAATAATCAACTTGACAATCTAGGACAAGAAAAATATGTTTCCGGAATGATTCTGCGTGTATGTTCCGGGAGCATCCTCTGTGGAATGTTCCGTGCACATCCCATAGAAGGCCGGGACATTGCGACTTATATGGGACATTAATCGTACGTTCCGGGAACAATGTGTGCTATTAGGGTAGAGATATCAAGAATATGACAAGATACTCATTCATTCAATCTGATTGGGAAAGTGTCAATTTGATTTTCTTTCACACTGTATTAGATTTTCCAACACTGAGATACAATTGTTCACAAGATACTTCACTTATTTTACCAAGATTCCAATGTTCCTTATTAGGAAATCTCAGAAATTCTCTCATTACCAGTTGATTAGAAGGAGAAGGAAGTTTGAAATGGCTGATATGGATTTGGTGGCTAGTGGCCCGGTAGCGGATGTCTATGAAACTGTCAAGGTTTAAGACAATCAAATTCGTGTCCTACGATTATTGAAACTCTACATCTTGATCAACGAAATTCCCGGTGAATATAACGGAATCTCGTCAAATCTGTATTTTATTTTACTGTTTATACACAGCCGTACGGTCAACTAACCACTTATATGCTTGCCTGGCATCTAGACCAATAAGAAACGAGGTCAAAACTTCCCTATCCCTTCAACGCTCATACTTCAATAATATTTTGGTGTGATGAACAAAACTTTATCAGTAGATGATTATGTTCACGAGTTTTATTGAATCGTTTTGAAACAATTTAGCATGCAAACGTAGAATAATATTACTGGTCAATTAATTTCAATTTCAATTCGTTTTTATTTCCTTCAAATGACAAATGACAAATTTGTATAGGAATTGTCAAGAAATACTTAATACTAAGGAACGATAACAAAACATATGAGACACAATGACAAATAAAAATATAACAAAGAAATACAATGAATGAAATACGGTTGGTTTTTTGAATTTACACTCGATCATATAAAAACTCGTCAAGTGTATAAAAACATTTATCAAGCAGAAAAGACTTCAGACTTCTCTTGAATGTTATAAGGTCATTTTTGGATTTTATTCCTTCCGGTAGACGATTGAAGATTTTTGGCCCAATGAAATTTGGAGAATTTTGACTGATTTTGTATTTAGCCATTTTTGTGCGAATAAATTTTTTTTGACGTGTATTAATTTTATGGATATCACTGTTGAGTGTGAAGTCGTTTCTGTTGATAAAAATGTATATTGACAATTCATAGATGAATAAGCTGGTAAGAGTTAAAATTTTATGATTGTGAAAAAGTGCTCTGCATGAGCGGCGTTTTGAAATTTTGAATATGCACCTCAAAATGGCTTTCTGTTTGATAAAAACATTGTTGCTCATTGATGAGTTGCCCCACAAACAAACACCGTAACGTAATCTAGCCTCAACTTGGGCATAATATATGCGTATCAGTTGATTTGAATCTAAAACAGTGTTTAGGTTTTTGAACATATAAGTTATTGAGCTCAGCTTAGATACTAACTGTTCGCAATGTGTGTTCCAATTCAAATACTCGTCCATATAGATTCCGAGAAATTTCACATTGCAGCAGGTGCTTACAATGCTACTATCATTAACACTTAATTGGAGTGCATCAATTTTATTTTGATAATTGTGAAAACGAATTACCTGTGTTTTCCCGGCATTGAAAAATAGATCCTGTGTATTGAAATATCTGGTGGCTGAAGACAAGATTTCTTCACATTTACGAGATAATGAATGTGTTTCTTTCGATGATACCAGAAAGCTAATATCATCTGCATAGGCGGTGAATAAAGGATATGATATTTCTTTATCAATATTATTGATATACAAGAGAAACAAAACTGGTCCCAAAATGGATCCCTGTGGTACTCCCATCTGAACCAGCTTCATCTCAGATGTACAGGGAGATAGTGCATTACCTTTATCGAATTTAAGAGACACACATTGATATCGATCAGTAAGAAACGAAGAAACCCAGATCAGTGACTTTCCTCTAAGACCACATCTCTCCAAATAATTTAAAAGTTTGGAATGATTCACACAGTCGAATGCTCTGCTCAAGTCACACAAAATTGCAGCAGGGCATTCGCCTATGTCAATGAAATCCATCAGATTATTGAAAAACTCGAGTATGGCAGTTTGTGTCAACAGAATATCACTTATCAATAAATATTCTCTTATATCAAAGCCAATTTTGTTATAACAAATAGAAACCATAGTTGGCTTTGACTTCGGAAAATCAAACAGAAATATGCTTTCCAAAAATATAGATGTTTTGACATTCTTGCCCTCTCAATGAAATATTGACTAGAACTACATTTTGAGTGATCTTTCAACACAGCAATGAAAAGAAAATGCTGTTATGTTTAATCGATAACGTCCAGTCAAGAGGTGAGATAGAACAAAAAATCACCTGCAATGAATCCTTTTCCGTTTTTCAACAATCTGTCCATACAGCTTATTCATCAAACATCAGTACTGATTGGGTATATGGAAAACCTTCAATTAAGCACATTGACGTTTACTGCACCATATCGATTGGCCTCCTTTGAACAATTCACTATATTGCAATGGCCAGGTTGGCCAACGTGAAACAACCAAAGTTATGACGACGAATCAGGGAATATGAATGCAGGGTAGTTCGAGAGCTGGATTATTTATCGATTTCCATATTAAAACACGCACGAGCTTGGTTGGAAAGCTCTAGGAATAAGGAAATACTAGATCTCTCACTGGGATAATTCCAAAGGCACAGCATGGGGTCAAACATAAGTAACAGTTAATTGACATAGTTCGATGAAACGAAGGCGGAATCAATAATAATGTCGTGACTGCAATCTTGGCTTTGTTGTTCTCAATACCGCCATTCTTCAGTGCGTGAGAATATAATTTTCACTAGTGACATTTTGGTCCTTCGAGCACACCTTCTTGGTGGAGGACGATGACGTTGAAACTCAACTCAGAAAAGAATCACTACTCCATATTTAACCCTATTCATTTCAGCTTCAACAATGACATTACACTCCATTGTAATGGTGTGGAACGTGCGATATGGGCGATCACTCATTTTCATTAGAACTTTCAGTCAAGTCGACGAATGTGACAAATTGCGAAACACGATTATCACCTCCTCTAACCACTATCTTGCACCTGCTTTTGATGGGACGATCAATCTGCTGATGTGGCTGTTGAGTCGATGATTACAGTTTAGCAAGACTATCAGACAACGAAGTTCCAAGCCCAATGAGTTCAGATAAGAATAGTGCGGAAGCGTTTAAGGGTGAACAGCAAGCTGGAATACATTGGGAGATTATGAACAGAGATAAGCATATTCTCAGAGATGGAACTGAAGCTGGAGGCATCAAGTTCTCACTTCAGCTGGATTCAAGAGAAACAAATGGAAATCAAAACCAACTTTGACTAAAAACTTTGGAGTGCGATAATGTCCGCTGGGAGAAATTGAAAGAGGATAAAGGTATTGGAATGAGGATTCGTCACATTCATTGACATACAAGATGATAGTTTCAATCAAATCGTCACAATTCTGCAGAGTACACTGAAGCTTTGTGTCCCTTGCTGAATAATTTTCGAGAGGAGGCAAATAATTTTCGTAATACGGGCGATAACCAATCACGTAACAAAATGCTGTCCAGCTCGCATTTTCACCTCCGACCTATGTAAATTAGATTTGACCAAGTTAGTGATATCTTTTCAACTGAATAATTTGTTTCAGGCAATCCATCCCCAATGGTACTCGTGCCAATTTCACATGATGAGTGCATTAACGGTGTTTCAGGATCCTTCAATTTGCATATTCAGGGAATGGACTGACTAAACTGTGTATATCGAACTTTAAAGGAGTTTACGAATTTGAATTCTCGAGTACCTTCATACAAATCATCGAATTGGTTAAGCAGAAAATTTATCTCTCTTGATCCCTATAGCGAAATAATTTGGACCTAAACTTACGATTTTTTCGAAAGAGATCTCTAAGCACGAGCATGCGGTAGTTGATGGCATATCATCTGATATAATGACCACCAACTTTGCTTCTGGTACACAACAACAACCTGATGTTAGAAGTGATCTGTTCACAGTGCTAAACTTCATACTGCTTCCTTATCCAGAGTCCCTGTGTCATCTAGGGAATCCAGAGGTGTAAGGTGGAAACAGGTCACTGTTTATGAAGATTTAGCCGCAATCTTGGAATGAGGATCTAATAATCTGATGGACCAACCAAGACTAGAGCCTGTGTTGCCTCCAAGAAGGCAGACCTCACAATGTCTGATATGATGATGTCAACAGGTACATTTGTTCCTATGAAATCTTCAATATCCATGTTCGGTATTACCATTACTTATTTTTATGTTCTGGTTCTCACGAGAAGGGATATCCTGTAATGTTCAGAGAACATCGTGAGAACCAAGGGAAAGATGGTATGCCTCGGGGAACACCTCCCTAGGCAATGAGTTCCAAAGTCTCGATATTCGTTGGATGAACGAGTCTTTGGAATGGGACGTTTTGCAGGTCTCTAAAGTGACCACGAAGGAGTGTGAAGACTGAACTTGACGGGTTAATCTCGAAGAGTCTGCTGATGTAGGAACTATTGTTGATATTTCAATAGAGATAAATCGCCAACTTTTCTACGGTGTTCCAGAGAAGTGAGCGAGTTTGTAAGCGATGCATCACCGACGAGACGAATTGCCCTTTTTTGGACAGAATCCAATAGTTTCAGGATATGTTCAGGTGCCGCACTTCAAATATGGGAACAGTATTCCAAGACAGGTCGGATCTGTGCCTTAAAGATCATAAGCAGCTGACTGGGAGTGAAATAGCTCTTGGCTCGAAAAAGAAAACCAAGTTTTTGGGATGCACTTTTGGCAATGGTCCTCACGTGATTTTCCCAAAAAAGGTTATTGCTGATAGTAACGCCAAGCATCGAAATGGATGACTTCAATGGTATGGTTACTCCTGAATGAATCATGTTGGGTACAGTGAGATCGGCTTTTCTACAGAAAACACATGCTTGTGTTTTGTTTGCATTGAATTTTACCATGTTATTAGATCCCCACTCGAGAATTATTGTTGCTTAGTCCATATTTATTTTGTCAACATTTCTTCTTCGTTCATTTCTGGTTTGACGGGCCGATATAGGAGCCCTGGAAGAGAAAACGGTATGGAGGGTACTATCATCCACGAAGCTGTGTATAGGACATGAAGTTGCTTCCAACAAATCGTTTATGTGAAGCAGAAATAGTGTTGGTACTAAAATTGGTCCCTGCGGAACACCAGCATTTATGAGTAGAGTATCAGATGAAACTCCATCGACCACTACATGGTGAGACATGTTTGAGAGAAAACTAGCAAGCAGAGAACACAGCTGAGGAGGCAAACCATAAGATGAAAGCTTGGCGAGGAGTCCCCCCAAGTAGCATTTTGGCGACGATAACCACATAATACACCAAAATTAACGTTATACTTAGTGTAGAAATCAGTCATTTATGAAACGACGCTCTCTAAACCACCGGACAACGTTGTATCAGTGTTGAGCATGACTTTAGTTAACCGACGACGTTGTTACAAGGTTTAACCCAACCAACTTCATGTAGTAAAAATTTTGGGAATAGGAGGGACGTTCCAAAATCGTTTGAGTGATTACTCTAGTTATGTTCAACGTTTTACCGACGTTGAGCTGACCTTGTGACATTTAACTTGGCAGTGGGCAATTTTTTATAAAAATTGTAAACGTTTTCGTGGAGTCATATCTTTGCAGTTAAATTTTCCAAATACTCACTATAGAGGACAACAAGGACATAATGTTGGCTGAAATGCTTTGACGAAAGAATAAATATCTAGTAAGATAAGAAAAAATTGATCCAACCTAACCTCAAAAAATTTATTAAAAATAAAATTATGCCTGAAGACAGGCAGTTTGGAAAACTTCAGTTCTTTTGGAACAAATGCTAACCTGGATGCAGAGATTGAGGAAAGCAACTAATTTTTCGAAGAACACTACTGACAATTGTATGACACAGGAAAGCCCGTTTTAAAATGTGGAGCGAGGTGTGTTCGTTAGTTGGACTTCAGTCGCGCTTTGGTTATATTTAGTTGTCTGGATGACTAAGGTTGAAAGCAGTATATTTTTCAGTTATCTGATATCCTAAGTCGTGTTGACGTCTATTATAATACTACGCCATGTTTGATGCGTAATTGTCTTCGGAAACATGGTCGGCCATTGAAATTTGGGACATAAACAAACATAAACAGAGGTTAACAGTACTCTAGAAACGATTAATATATCATTGTATCCTCTATAGTTCTTGTTTGGATAAATATTAACTTTGAATATTATATATCCCAAATTATTTTTTTCGTTTTTTTTTCTTCGAGTTTCGAGAAATTCGCCACGGATTGAAGGAGCGCGTGTTTTTTAACGCAAAACAATAGTATATTTGACAATAAACTGAAATGCGTTGATAATTTCTGTTTGGAAATCTTTATTTTCAGGCAATATAAATAGAGTAGGTACCTATCATGAGCACATGAGTAAAACATTAGTAGTCGTCAGAAAGTTTTTACCAAGTGTCCATTTTGGTGATCAGTAATGATTTGGTTGGAATATTTACTAATTTCTGAACACCGTGGAAAGTGAACTGTCATCGCTGCGCAAGAGGGCGCAAGCGTGTAGTTGTTTTTTGGTAAATTTAGCAACGTTTAGGAAACGACCAACTGCTACCTACAGTTGAAAATGAAACGTTTTAAAAACCCAAAAATGATTGACCAAATTGGTGCAAAACTGGGTCGTGACGACGTAGTACTAAGGTCGACTACGCAACTCATGTTTGGTTGCGCAACTTTTTCAAACACGTCGCCGCAACGTCAAATTGCTGCTTGGGCCTGGTGCCAAACTCGATCAAATGCCTTGGAATATCTAATATCACGGCCAAAGTTTCTCCATATTTTTCAATAGATAGCTGACATTTCTATCAATGGAAGATCATGTGAGGTATATCGCTTTAACTGTTTCACGAAAACTCGGTTGTCTGTTCCGTGCCAATAGATAATTCACACCTCAACGCAGCTTCTCATGATCTACAAAGCAAGATTCGAACTGCCATGGCGTATTCTTCACATGATTGGAGTGCAGCAATGGGATCTAATTTCATCTGAAACGAAAACGAGAATGAAAGAAGGAAAGAGGAATAGTGACCTCCCCTTGTCGAATAATCCATGCTCGTGATTTGACAATTGACACCGCGTGGACCACACCACTCGATACTTTCAATTCGGGCGATAATTTGCGAAAGCTCGGCAGTTGATCAATGCAAAAAATGCTGACCCAGAAACAATTGATTCCGGAAGAGCTGTTCCATGGCCCTCTGAAGAGCTGTAAATAGCCGGGATGGCGCGATAAATCCGGGATCCGGGGCCTCGGTGTGATTTTCCATCGCAGCCCTGATGAGCGACTGCGAAATGGAACAGGGAATTATTGGGTTCCGAGTGGATACACGGGTATTCGATCAGAAAATTACGTTGTGCATTCGGTCGCGGATATAGCCGGGGTCGAAACGTCGAACGGACGGGTGATATGCAAAGCTGCAGCTGAAAAAAGCATCAAACTGTCGCTGCGCAGTTCTCTGGGCTCATATTTCACGAAAGGAGAATGGGTTTTTTTATGATGGTAATAGCACAGCGCAGGTGGCTGTTGTTCATAGAAAACAGTTGAATATGCTTCAATCAAGGTGGAGTCCCATTAATAAGGCACTATTGTAGACTTTTTCCTACTTGATTATGTCGAATTTCAAAAGCTGGTATTACTTCCACGTGTTCATATAGATGGCGCCACGTCTGTTGCTGATTCCGCATGATTTTATGTTATTTGTTCAATTAATAACATGGTTGAACAACCGAACACTCAGGCAAAAACCATAATCTGTCACTGTCACTTGAACACGAAACATAGAATACGGATAATATAGAGAACTGAATTATCGATGATGATATTAAATGAGATATTAACGCCATCTTCGAACGACTATATGAAATATCATCCCTAGGGATATGATCTTTGCTAAACCAGGTCTACAAGTTTTGACGGAAAATAATTCACCATAGCCATTTTTCTGTAAATGACCAAAATACCCTAGTGGGCTTTGTAATATTCCTTCAATTCGTGGATTGTCGTTTTTTCAAGCTGGATTCATAGATTGAGACGCAGTCGCTGCTGCAGCCGAAGTTGGCCAACTTTGAGCCTGATCTTATCAGTTGAGTGTCAATGAGTGTAATTGGAATGTAATTTGAATTTTTTTATCAGTATATGAAGAGTGATGGAATTGAAAATATATTTGAAAAGGAATTATTCATATAGAAAGTATTGAATTGGTAATAGAAAAATTGTGCTTGAATGATGGATTGACGATGTTGTAATATTTACCAATTTGATTTGCGTAGTATACTTTTTTTTCAGAATGAAACACCCCGCGCTCATTTTCACTGGAATAATTGATTGCACACTAAATCTGATTCCAATAAAACTTGTTACCTGTGTGGGGCGCTTCCTGAATTCGGGACAGTGAAAATAAAATATTTCTCTTCCGAACGGCTTTTATTTCTCAAAAAAACTAACAAAAGAACTAACTTTCCGCTATTTCTAACCCCTAATCTGTCTATTTTCCCGCCTAACCTAACCTAAGTTAATCTTCTTCTCCCCTTGTTTATGACAACTCCGAATCTCACCTAACCTAGCACCTAACCAGCTTTTGCATAACGAGCTAACCCAAAAAGTAAAAATGCCTACACTTGAGTGTTTCATCTGGCGATTCTGAAAATCGTATCGACAATGTTGCCAGTTCTTCAAAATATCCTCAATCTCTCGATGAACTATTTGTAAATAAATATAAAATGAATTATTATCAACTCCAATTGATAGCATTTCATCTCTTGACTCTTGAAAGAAAAACCTACAATGTTCGTAAATGAAATAGGTATTGAATTTTTTCTTGAATGTTTGGAGTCTACAGATATCAGAAAAAGGCGTTGGATCCCAGGAAAAGAAAGATGCTAAAACTATGACAGACACCATAGTCGGTACTCAAGATAAAGTGAATAGCAGGGTTTTTGAGGATTCACTGCCTGAAATCTCCACATTGAGTGTGAGTGGATCGACGAAGAAGATTTTCATCGTGGCCAAGGCAGACATCTGGCAGGATGAGGAATCAATTGAGTACTAATTTCTCAGTACAGTCTATCCTTAAACCAAACTGTAGTGAGGAAGTTCATGAAGAATCATTGCAGTCAACACACACTTTCAAAATATTAACAGTTGTTTGTTTATACATACTAGAAGTTTGTGTTATAACGTTTACAAAAATAAGAATAACTTTTTGGAAAACGGATTGAAGCACAGTCATGATACTCGATTCAAAAGTCAACTGCAACCTGAAAAACACCGCACTACTCTGTACCAAAAAAGTTTTTATTATAATGGTTGTAAGTTTTATAACTCTCTAGATGAGCAAATCAAAAGCTCCCCATCTATATACATTTTCAAGAAGAGACTCAAACAACAATTGCTTCAGAAAGCCTGTTACACGCTGGATGAGTATTTTTGATATGATTCTTTCGACATTGTGTGATAGATATATGCGTTTTAATAAATGTATTCAATTTTGTGATAATGCTAGTCTTAGATGTTTTGTGTTGACCTAACTGTGATATTTTATGTTGTGCCGTATTTGTCATTGTCTGTTTGAAAAACACCGCACTACTCTGTACCAAAAAAGTTTTTATTATAATGGTTGTAAGTTCTATAACTCTCTAGATGAGCAAATCAAAAGCTCCCCATCTATATACATTTTTAAGAAGAGACTCAAACAACAATTGCTTCAGAAAGCCTGTTACACGCTGGATGAGTATTTCTGATATGATTCTTTCGAAATTGTGTGATAGATATATGCGTTTTAATAAATGTATTCAATTTTGTGATAATGCTAGTCTTAGATCTTTTGTGTTGACCTAACTGTGATATTTTAAGCTGTGCCGTATTTGTCATTGTTTGTTTGCTGACGTATTAACCATTTTTTGTTATACATTAAATGGAAAACCTCGTGGAAAACCTAAATATATTATTATTATTATAGAGCCCTGTGCACGCCCCATATTCAGCATTGTGAACTGGCTTTCTCCGAACATGAAATACGGTTTATGCTGATTCTTCCTCTTCTCTGCAATTTGTTATGCCGATGCTTTATCGCATGTGAGTGACACTTATTAAAAAAAGAGTTCGATACATGGTCGAGAATGCTGTAGCATACATAAAATGTACAAGGTGAAACACATTCGATAAAGGGTCGGTTGAATTGGTATAAAGTTGCGCAATTTGGTACCTGGGAAACTGCCGTTTCAATATCGGAGAAATTCCGATTACACCAAAGATATCCGTGAAAAACCGAACTTCAAAGTCGAAAAAAAAAAATAATATTCCGAGATTGAAGTCGGAAAAAAATAATTCCGAGTTTGAAGTCGGAAAAAAAAGTCAGAAATTCCGTGTTCAAAGTCCGAAATTCCGAGTTAAAATATAAAAAAATCTCGGTAGCCCTTATACGCTTTCTTAGCATGTACCATCTCTCATTCACACATTGCTTTTGTTATAGGGTTGTTACCGCTTCACTATCAATCCCTACGAGTGTGCTACCAATATAAATTTGCTTGTAGCGTCAGTCATTATTTTCACACGACACGAATTCACATTCGAACAATTTTCATAAAGGGCATAAATATATGTGAGGGGAATTTAATAAAACTAGTGAGCTTGAACATGCAGATCCAATAAATATGCAAATCCAAGGTATAATGGTTGAAAGATTCATGAATATATCAGTGCCGGTGAAAACGTGGCGGTAAAAATCGATCAGTTCTCAGGGAGCAGTTAATGCATTCATATTCCCAGATAAGGAAATTGTTTCTATTGTCGCATTTCCTAGACCATGCGATTCCTTGAGTGATAATTCGTGGCATAGCTGTTCGTTCCTTCCTACAATAAATAGGAGGCAATGAAGCTTGTCTTTGAGAGGACAGAAACTTCTCTCATACGGGCGAAATGGGTATTTTTATAACCAGCAAAGAAAATGGAGAATATAGAGCCACTGTTTTTCTTGCGACTTCAGTATCACGACGTATTTTTCTGGGGTAGTGAACCACGAAATAACTGAGAGATTGGCTAGCACTTGACTATTCTGATACTCTCCTATGGACTGTAATGGAACTTGGAAAGAAATGATATTTCCGTACAACCTTGAAACATCATAAAAAACGCACTGTTTTGTTAATTTTTAGAATAGCTCGCTGATATGGATAGCAATAATTATTATATTATACTTATAAAGTTTTTTTCCGGTCTAGAAACCTGACCACACAGTTAAAATAAATTACACCAGCTAACACCGTCTGGTGTCCCCTGAGGTCCTGATGGTTTTAGTGTCAGTAAACACCGGCATATTGTTCACCACTGTAGGTGTTATATGTGACCTTTCCCATAGATGTTTTCAATATAATCAAACCCAGTTATGAGTAACACTAGTGTTAATGCTGAATTTGGCAGAATTAACAATTTGTTGGTGTTGTTTATGCATTTCTGAAAGTGCAATTTGACACCGCAGTGGTGTGATGCACATTATGTGATTTTCTTGATTCTGAATCCTACCTCCATGAAATTCTCTTCGGTGTGTTTTAACACTGAGCAGGTACATGCGAATACTTTTCTGGTGTGAACGAACACCATATCATGAGTGTGTTCACAGGTGAATCAGTGCTTTTCTTCACTACCTCCGGTGTTTTTTACTAGTTTGCAATCACCAATTGAAATATAATTTATATTGTGACGAACTGTTTCGGCTCATGAATCATGATCAGTGGCACTATAGCCTGGGCTAATTGATAGTGATCCATATCAAATTCATCTAATATATCATGCCCAATGTTGAAATCAAGTACGGTAGGAAGGTCGTCAGTGCCACCTGTTGGCAAAAGTTCTAAGGTTTCAAGATCGAATAAATGAGCGCATGAAATTCACACCATTCACATGCTCACCATGCAATATTTTTATTAATTTATATCAAATCTGGTGTTTTCAGGATGCTATACTAAACGAATAATTATAGACACCAAATCTGATGAATCATACATTGCCTCGATTTCTTCGTCTGTTGGAGTTAATTTTATATAATACGTGTTTTTTTTATACGTTAATAATGTGAATGATAGCACCGTTGAGAATAATATATTTCAACTATTTGGTGTTTCTTATGATTTTATGTTTCAGAATCGTTCTACTTCACCACATCCGTGTCATTTTTCACTACTAAAATTGGAATTAACATTTTTTAATATGAAGAGTCCATAAAATTAAGGATCATCTTTCAATTCTCAATTCTTCATCTTCCTGATAATTCAGTCAGAAACTTCTATAACTCTTTTACATCAAATTCATACCAGAGTGGGTAACTGAGTTATATTTTCGATCAATTTCCCATTCCGAAGCCAACATATGCTGATAAATATTCAGTATGAACGTTCGATCAATGGATATTTCAGTATTATGGGTAATAATATTGGATGGAATATCTGGGTTGCAGATTGTCCAACAGCTATAGAATATAACAGCATGCGATTGAGGGGGTTTTCATTGGCAATTTTTGGAACGTCTTTTGGGCGACAGGATTTCGTATTCTGCTCATCTCAGAGTCGTTGTATCATCTTCGTATTTGATAACTTTCTCATGGAAATATCGGATTCCATTGGAAAAATTGTCCAATACCTCTTTCAAGATGTTTCCACACCTATCTACAAGATGAAACTGCCCTTTCATGTGTACATTTCATGAACTTAGAATTGCATCATATGGGAAAAACTTTTGTTAATGATTTATTTCGAAATTCGACTTGGGCGTTAAGTTGTGCTTTGAAAAATATAAAAAATATCCTACTCGGATGTGTTCCCGTGACTTTCGCGACCTATCAAAAGTAATATTTTTTCAAAGTAATCGCTGAAAATAGGCTTATTTATTCGAAAATTTTAACGGGAAAAGTTGTTTCTTTTTTGATTTTACACCTACATCTCAAATTTGAACGTTCTATTGCAACTTTCACTTTTTGCCATTTTTTTTTATAATTACAAAATTTCTGGAACATTAAAAAATTCGTAACTTCGACAAAACTGTTTTACACCAGTAGCTCTAATATGCGACTAGCTTTCAATCACGATTCATCCAAAAAAATATGTTTTTCTCAAGAAAATGAGAATTACTGGTTGACATTTCTGTTATTTTTGATGCAAAGTTGACGTATCTTCAAGCATGTAGGATAAGAATTCATTTAAGTGGATTTTTCAGTATTAAAATGATACCAACGTCATAATTCAAAACTTTTTATCTTGAAATTTTTTGAAATTCCAATAAATAAGCCTATTTTCAGCGATTACTTTGAGAAAATATTACTTTTGACAGGTAGCGAAAGTCACGTGACCACATCCGAGTAGGTCATTTTTCATATTTTTCAAAACACAACTTAACGCCCAAGTCGAATTTCAAATAAATCATTGATAAAAGTTTTTCCCATATGATGCGGACTTTATGAAGGACACTGTATGAAGAGGAATTGTCCAAGACTTTGGCCCAAATCAACGGATTCTAGATTTATCGAATTGTCACAGTTGGTTGATTTGGAATACAAACTAAGTATACAGAGGAGATCAAATCATGATCTGAATGTCTCAAACCTGCGAATTATTAGAAATTTGGCGTATTGAGTGGTTCAGTTATTCTATCGAACAATTTTATATATCTAGGAGAATTGATTGATGAAAACTCGAGCAACGCTAGTGATAAGTGTTCATATCAATTGCATTAGAGTAACAATTCCAAGAATATGGGTCAATGAACATTTATTGTCAATAATCGATTAGCTACCTATTTATATAAATTGATTCTTTCGGAAGATTGATAATATAAACATTGCGTTGGTGAATTCAATATTTTTCTCTATATCTTCCACAAATATTTGTGTTTCCAATTGCCGTGAGATCTAATAGTGATACATTCTTCTTCTTTTTCCTTACCGAGTCTTATCGATCTGTCCAATTTATTCGCTGAGAGCTACTCCTAACAAATGGATTGGATAGCTTCTGAATGTCTGAATGTCGTATAAGTGTATTAAAACTTCAACAATGAAAAAAGTTATAATATAATAATTGGAAGAATCCTGAAACAATTCGATATTTCTGAGGAAGAAGCGATTCAAATCGATTATTCACAACAGAATGGGGTCACTGACACACTATTTCTACAGGGTCGGATTGGTATATTTAGAAGTGCACTTTTTTGCAAAAAAATTCTTATACAGTTTGACAAATCTGACGCACAAGCGTAAAGCCCAGTTTACTGTTGAGCGATTTTGATTTTTGCGATACTAGCAATGAAAAATGCGATGTTGTTATATGTCAATTCAATGCAAATCACACTCTGAATTGAGATTTATCAATAAAAACATTAAGTTTTTCACTGCTAGTATCACCAAATCCGAAATCGCTCAGAAGTAAGTTGCCCTAATTCTTCTGAATTTCATTCGACAGTTCGATTGTACCAACCTCCGAATAATAAAAAAATGCGTGTCGAAACAGAGGCTATTTCGATACGCATTTGCGTTCCATTATGGAACCAAAATAGAAAAAATTGAATTTTCACACTGAACTTTGAATAGCTCTATCTAGCGTTTCGGAACAAGATTTTATTATGCACGTCGATTTATTTCTAGACGAGGCATCAAATGTAAAATTATTGCTTTGCAACTATAACCTGGACCACCCTATGGCTGGTCTTACCAACCTTGAACTTGGAATTTTCCATTCCACGTATATAACGAAACGTCATACGTGTCCCATCAACATGATAATAAAAATAGAGCGTTGTGACATAAAGACGAAGTTATCGGAGTTCGACTCTTCGAAACAGCACGTGCCATGTCGAGTGAATTTCAGGGGACATTCAAGAGGAACACTGCCAGAATACTGATGGACGAATCCCACGGTTCATTTTCCATTGACTTCTCTCAAGAAATGTGTTGATGGATACAACACTTCGACACTTCTCGCGTCTTCCTCATGTCATTGGCAAGAATAATTCTGTGTTTGGATCTATCAAGGGTGGCAAAATAGATCAAAACGGAAGCAATTCATCTTCTTTGATCTGCTTCTGGACTGAGAAGATACCAGATTGAGTATAGTTGCCTAGGCTTCAACAGTCTCAATATCACTATGACCCCTGTATCATTTTGATGACCGCTGCAATATTTTCCCCATTTGTCGTTTCATGTGATTATTTCTTCATCAATTACACAGTAGGTATCCATTTTGAATATAAGTTCAATATTCCTACTTTGTCGAATTTGTGATGTGAGGAAATGTTTACAATATTTCAACCGACCAATCTACCAGTGCACAAATCCTCCATGCAAGGTGGATATAGGATGGTGAAACAGCTTCCTATTAACAAGCACTAGAATAAACTGTAGACCTTTTGCCTACTTGATTTCATACCGTAGTAATATTTCCTGAAGTTATCAGAGATGGCGACATACCTTGTGTCGGTAAAACAGAAACTGTGCTTCTGTCATCTTTTTATCAGTTTCATCTGTTCTAGATGAAAAATGACTGGGAAGAGTCAAAATATCAATATTCATTTCAGATTTATCGAAAATATATTGTTTTGATGTCGTTTCAAGTCACGTCTGTCAGATGTGAACCACAGAAATACGTAAGCAACAGAAATCTTCTTCGATAATCGATCTCACCACCATCTTCTTTCAAGTCGTGGAAATATTAGTACCTTCTCAAACGGTCTACAAGTTTTTCGCAGAAAGAATTGAAGAGCTGTTTTACCATCCTATATCCACCTTGCCTCCATGTATAGGTCATAAGTTGATTTTCTTTGGAAAGTCTGGAAATCCATCAATGATTCTCAAATTATTTGCGATCGAACTTGATTTGAACGCACTTTGCAATCTTCTTCATTCCAAACTTTCTACCTATCTTCTAATACGACCCTGTCCTGATCATATTATACCGTGAGCACGTTCTCTCTGTTTGAATTTTTTTTCTATAGATTGTGTCTCACATCTCCATATTTCGCTCCTTTTTTCTGGTATTTATAGGACAATTTTCTGGAATCTTCCTCATATCACAGTTATTTATCAGATGACAAAATCTATTTGTTTTCGCCAAAGGGTTTTCATAATATTTTGACGTAGTCCATTTCTTGCTCTTTTGTATCAGGAATCTAAATTTTTTTCGTTTCAGTTATGAAAAACATCACTTGTCAATAAATCATGTTACATCTCCATTATCTATCCCAACCCCTTTATATCCCGACCACCATTATTCGAAATATATTTTCATTTTTTATGTTACCTGAAAGTTGAATGCAGCGTACCTACAATAATCAATTCCGAATTTTCATCATTCGCTCATTGTTCACTAATTCCTTATCTTCAACTTGATGGAAAAGAGAAACATTGTAGTAGGGGAGCCCAAGAGGGGATTTTGGAATTCACTCGATCGCTGCATATATCATCACGATATAATCGAAAACAACCCAGATACAATGATAGTTTCGTCTATCCATTCGATACCATCAGCACCTCCACCAAATCTCATCCCGATCAGAATATTAAAAAAAATCTATCGTTGGATATACTCGAGCACGTCAGATTGAGGCAAGTTGTGTTAATTACATGCGGGAAAGTGTGCATTTCAAAAATCTGACGATTTGCGCGTGAGTTAAGGAAATTGGAGAATCACAAAGGTTGCAAAACAAATATCACCTGGACATTCTCGAGGTTCAGCATAACAAGGACATCGAGCTGAACCGTCTGTATAGTAATCTGACGTGCTCGAGTATTGTCAATGTCCCAATTTTTTCTTGCATTTTCAAAAATCTGCCATGAGTTTAGGTCGCGTTCAAATCGTCAGTCTTTTGAATAGTAGCTTCTTTAGGGTTCACTCAACATCCCTTTGTGAATTAGTGTTTTTTTTAAATTACTGGAGATCGTATGCCTCGGGAACACTTCCCTAGGCAATGAGTTCCAGAGTCTCAATGTTCGTTGGATGAACGAGTCTTTGGAATGGCACGTTCTGCATGTCTCTAAAGTGACCACGAAGGGGTGTGAAGACTGAATTTGACGGGTTAACCCATTAGATCCCACGACATTTTTTTTGAAAAAACACCGTTTTTTCTCGTGAATTTTTGTATTATTTAGAACAAAAAAGTAAATGTAACTGATGTCGAAAAATTTTATTTTCCTAACAAAAAATACATGTACTCGAATGAGTACAATGGGAAGTAATAGGTACTAAAAAAATAGCCGAATTACTGAAGTACACTTTATATAACCAGACGATACCAATGAAATGAAACAAAGCTCTGAGAGTGGTAACTCTTTTCAATGCAGATAGTGACTCTACATCTCAAACAACTTCAACTGACTCTTTGAAGACATTGAGTTGTAGTTGGTGTGTTGTAGTCTTTTAGTGTCATATGTTGTAGTCTTTTAGTGTCATGTTTGTTTAATTTAAGTATTTTTTATGACAAACCCAATGTCCTGTGAAGGAGACCAATATGGTGAATAAATGAATTGAATTGAATTGAGTACACCTCAACTGTTTATCCAAATCTTCTGGAAAATGGCCAACTCCATCTCTCCTAACACTCATGGGTAGCTGACCAATTGATCTCTGTTCAGTTTACGTCGACTTCACGTGACAAGATGAATAATGACGGACTATCAGTCTCTCAAATCCGAGAATTCAATATATTTTGGTTTGACGCACCAAAACTTCGAAAACTCGAAATGATTTCTGAAGACTGCTTTAGGTTCCAAATTCTCCAAAACATTTTTCACCATATCAAGTCTGCATATCTCGTTTTTGCTGGCATGCCAGTATAGATATTCACATAATCTTCAGTCCACTTCAGCTCCAATTGCAGTATTTTTCAGAACGGTTTATTTTGAAAGATGTTCTGAGCTTTTGTCACAAAAAAGGCAAATTATATCTTCCATACAAGTTTCATCATCATTGCTTATGTGGTGAAGCTCAATCATCAAGCATGGAATATTTTCCTTCTCATGAATAATTATTATCATCGAGTTTTTTTCATCAGTCTGCGGATCAACTTTAGGCGAAAAACAACAATAGAGATAACATTTTGATTACTTTCAGAGACCCCATGAGAGTTGCGAGGAAGTATTTTGGTAAAATCAAGCGGATCTTGAATATCTGTGAAAGAGCCAACATTCATAGAATAAAGCTGACCAAATGACAATGGACTGCTATAACCTCGGCTATAACCCATTGTACCCAAATGAGTACACGAACAATTATCCATCTATCAGTTCCAAAGTTCGTAAAAATTTTTCGAGAACTAGTTTCCAAACACACCACCATACACCCAAAAATAAGTTTTCATGCAGTAAACGGGGTTGAAGAACGACAATATGATTTTTTTTATATCCACCGAATATATGCACTGGCTCAGTAATCAAATACGAACAACTGTTGACAAAATGGCTTATTATCCGAAAATAGAAAAACAATAAGGTGATTTCTCTTCATGACACTATAAAAAACAGTACAATGGATCAGCCATGAAGTTCAAAGTTTCGAAATAATTCGATAGGTGGATACACTATGCGGCTTTTCAAAGTGTACTCAAATGAGTACAGTGGGAATTATTATTATTATTAATGGGTTAATCTTGAAGAGACTGCTAATGGAGGAACGATTGTTGATATTTCAGACGAGCATCGCCCATGAAAAAATCTATAAAATAGAGATGAATCGCCAACTTTTCTACGGTGTTCCAGAAAAGTGAGCGAGTTTGGAAGCCCAATAATGTTAGGATATGTTTAGGTGTCGCACTCCAGATATGTGAGACACTACAATATGTACCCAAATTACGTGTTACAAATCCTGCAGAACAATGATATCGAGTAATGTCAGCTAATCAATTCTGAGTCAGCATTCCTCACAATGGCGTAGGATACAGGTGTTCTGCCCAGTGAATACATTGAAACTGCCCGGTCTGCATGAATCTCTCTATTGTCTCAGTTTGACTATCTATCTATAGAGCTATTCGTGTACACCGGAGTTATTGCTTCAGCGATAGCTCAGTGATGCTGGAATGGAAGATACAATAACTTCACTGATGTTCTTTCGAAAGTTGGTGAAAGATATTTAGGTTTGTTTATTCAGGCGTTCCTGGTCAATCCTTCACTGGCTAGACAGAATCGATTGCTACAGTGATTGAGTCAGTGAGCAATCGTTTTTCTTATATCAAATATTTATATCATTCGATGAATTATGATTCCTGGCTGTAAAATTATTTCATTTTCGATGAGAATAACAAATTATTTTTTTATGTAACAGTTAGCTAGGAACTCGCTATAAGTGCTCTTTTTGTTAAAAGGATGGCTGTCTAAGAGTTCTAATAGTGGCCTGAATAATAAAGTACCTTGCTTTCTCTCAAGATGGGACATAATATGAATAAATGAGCAACCAAGATACGTACAAAACATAAAATTATCACAAGTGTATAATAATTTTCACTAAGTACCATGGACACAACCAGATGTTTTTGTAGCTGTATTTTCATGAACATATTGTTATGCAGATAAAGATAATGGTAACGAGAGAACTTTGCTGAAATTTCAAACCGTGGATACAGGTGCAGAACAAATAATTGAAAATAATAAGATGGGTGCATCATAGCTCTCTAGTATTTATTGTGTAGATGATAAGCGGTGATTTTAAGTGAGTTACCAAAATGTGCCATATTCTTGGCTCTTTAGAAATAACTGATATACCAACCCCAATAAGGATGTGTTTCATACTGCTCCGATCGTAAATACTTATTTTTTCTGCAATATACTTGATAGTTGTCTACTTGAATGCCTGAATTATCTCTCAGAGTCTTATTATGACCAAGCAAACACAATGTTGTGCTAGTTGCTGATCCATATTCACCGATATGGAAATGTTGGGTCATGGTATATCAGGTTTGTTGGATTCAGAATCCGACATGCATTCAATCTGCTTGTCTCTTCCACAATGTATTTTTTCTGAACGTGTCCACCCATGAAGTTGTCTTCTGAATGACAATTCCCGTATCCAGAACAAATGGAAAAATACGAGATTCAAATCATTCTAGCTTTATTGTAGCGAGTTCTTTTGCCTTGCAATTTTGAATTCTAAAACGCTGTGACACTATATCAACTTCATAACTGATAATATTAAAATAGAATGTGGACTACCTACTATTATATACAGGAAGTTAATTTCGAATTATGTATGCATTTATGAATATGGAAAATAATTTAACCAATGAGATATAGCTTTTCTAAGAATTGAAACCAGTGAAGTCCGTGGTAGCATAACATGTAAAAGTATTCAGATGGCTATAGCCTCCTACTGCTTATAGAATGTCTAGACCTAGACTTCTCTGTGCTAGGAATCTCTCATGGAAAGTAATCTCAATTTCCAGAAGAATCAATGAATTTTTGATTTAACCCGTCTTTTATATCAATTTCTTCACACGATCTGATCCTTTTATCCTTGGATCCACCCATGGTTCGAGTTCTTCATTAAAAATCGCAGTTCCTCAACACTATTCTAACGGAGAAATGTTCTGGATCATTATAATAACGAGGTATACATTCTGGGAATTGAGAAAACGTTTTGCAGCATACAATTATGAGATTCCAAAGTGAGAAGATCGCCATGTTTATACCGATTGATCAAACTAGTTTTACAGGAACGTGCCATTTTCATGAACATGGCGCTACAGTTCGTTTCAGTTTCAACGAATACTTATTACCTTTTGAAAAATAACATCATAGTGGTTGGTTTTACGGAAAAAAGTAACTTCTCAAATAGCTTTGTCGTGTTCATTTCAGCTTCAAACACAATGCGACTGCAATCCTAATCACAAAGTGTTATTCCATTAACCAGTATGAATTTGCTCCCAATAGAATTAGCAGAAAATCGAGGCGGTGAATGAATCATATAATTTGGTGGCAATAATCATTAATTGAGTATTGCATCCTGAAAACACTAGATTTGATATAAATTGATAAAAATAATGTATGTAAGCACGTGAATGGTGTGAATTTCATACGCTCATGTGTTAAATCTTAGAACCTTACAACTTTCGCCAATAGGTGGCATTGACGTCCTTCCTACCGTCTTGATTTCAATATTGCTTCTTCAATTCTTGCCTTCGAATTTTTCATCTCAATATAAATGTACTCTGAATATATTCATCTGTTCACATATTCAAGGTGATGATTCCTGTATTGTTTCCAATTCAAGTGGAATTGTGATCAATCAATATTCAATTTAATCTCAACTAGCTCCAGAAGGTTAAAACAAAGCAGGAAATTAATGCAGTCGACATCAACATTTGAACTGTTGGTTCGGTTTTCTGTTCCCTCTATGACAGCTGACACCTCAACAGCTCCTTTGTTGTCTGGAATGTCAATCAATTAACCACGAATCACCGGAATATATAATTGAGAACAGAGTAGATCAATTATTGACCCGAATGGTTCAGAGCATCACGCCTCGATATTCGTCGGATTTCAGGTCCATGTTCATGAAAGCGAAGATAATATTGGGATATCGGCTATCTGATCTTATTCAAGGAGCTCCGCAGAGGCTTTGCAGTCGAGTACCTCGACCTGTAAGATATTTTGCGCATGTCTCTTAAGCTCAATTTATAAACTTCGCTGCCGTAGCTACAGTTGACGCTGCAGTTACTAGTTACTGAAATATGCTGTAAATATGGAACTGTTCATAAACACCGCAGCTGACGCAGGTGCCGACGAATATCTCCTCAATACATTTTGAAACGGCAGCGTCAACTGTAGCTATGGCAGCGGAGTTTATAAATTGAATTTCAATCTTTTCGAGACTCGATAGCTAAGTTCTTGGCATCGTATGGCATTGAAAAGGCCTCTGCAGCAAAGGGAACTCGCAAACATTAATATTGAGTCCCGAAATGGATTTTACAGGAAATTTCATGATGAAAAACTTCAAAAACTGTTATTTTCGCATTTTTATTCAAGCATCAATATCAATCAACTGTCAAGTCACAAATGGAGAAAGCAACGTTGCCACGTTTAAAAAAACCTATGCGCTCTCATTTCCTGATGAGTGCAACTCGTGTTTATGAGACTACTAACCTGAATGTACTAACCTATCAGTGACGGCCTAGATCACTATTTTCAGTAAAATTTAGAAGGAAAATTTGTTGAGAAAAAAAGTATAATGAACGGAAAATTTCAACGCGTTGTTTTTATTTATTGAGACTGCTAACCTGAACGTACTAACCTATCAGTGACGGCCTAGATCTCTATTTTCAGTAAATTTTTGAAGAAGGAAAATTTGTTGAGAAAAAAGAAATGTCTGCTGAGGGGGAAATTCGAAGGCGCAATCACGCTATATTACCTGGCCTCAACATACTAACCTATCAATTGAGGGCAGATAACTATTTCCGTTGCTTTTTAAAAGAAGGAACATTACATTTAAAAATCGGAACACAATCAAAAAATTGTAGAATCTGTGAATTTTTCAAAACTTGGCAGCGTTGTCCCCTATATGTCATGACGTGAGTACCGTGACATTTGACATTGCACATCACCTGATACTTGGAATATGGAATATAATGAATAAAAATTCGAAAATAATTCATTTTGGAGCTTTTACTGGTAATGTTTTTATTGAAATTGTTATTTGAGACTCGATTTTAACGTTTTGGTATAACTAACATATCCCCCACTGACAATGTAAATGAAATTTCAAGCACATTCTTAGGACTAAAAGTGATAAAATTTTCTAAACTTTTCCAAAAAAAAAAATAGTTTGAAGTGTTTCCGCAGAAAAATTTTCATTTTTATGGTTTTATATTCATGTTAGGAAGCTTCTGTGAAAATTTAATCGAAATCGGTGCGAGTTCCCTTTGCTGCAGGTTTACCAAGGCCTCTTCCAGCAACTCCAGCCTCTTGCTGTGCTGTGGGCATTCGCATAGCAAACGTTTTACAGTTTGAGTAAAGTTCTCGCAGTAGCGGCAACTATCACTCATTGATTTGTCCAATTTTTGAGGTAAGCTGTAGCTGTCCAAAGCCCTGTTAATAGTTTCAAGTATTTCCTGTCCAACTCCAGAAGCTGTACATCTGTCTTTGGCGATAGTTTCACTAGCATTTTTGCTTGTCTTTGTCCTGGAGCTATATTCATCAATTCGTTTCCCAGATGTGAAAGGCTGACAGAAGTTTCTAAAGAAGGCCTTCGTATCAAACCCAATCGAATGCTTCAGAGATGTTCAACTCTATAGCCAGATATCCGCCGTGTTTTTAAATTGACGTCTGTCCTATAAGTGTCACGTTGATAGAATTGCGATGGGTCTAAGATTACCAGTTGAGGAGTCCTCGCCATTTTAGGAATAAGTTGAACTCCAGCTATATTCCAGTCTGAGGAAAACACACTGAGTTTATATGAAAGAATAAATAACCAACAAAAGAATGGTGCTGATTCTGGGTTGAATTTATTTTAAACAATTGGGAAAATTATTTCGGCTCTATCGATAGTAATATTTTAACAACTCAACAGAAGAAGTTAACACAACTGCTGATACCATCACAGATGTTGAATCAACCAACGAATGCAAGCATAAATAATGAATACGAATCTCTGGAATCTGATCAACAACATGTTAACAAATCCTTACAATGTGTTTTTCTCCGACAATGGAGTCAATTCGTCTCAGTGACTGATAACAAAAGAGCCGTTAGTCGTAAAAATCTTGATGAAAACTTTTATCATAACGTCATCGTTGCGGATGAATAGGGGGAAAGGATGGACAGAAACTGCCTTCAGATATGCTCATATCTTCAGGGACAACAGTGCTAGCTGGGGGTTCTTTATTTTTTATTACATTCTTGTTCTCGGAAAGTATTGGTTGGCGAATAAATCATGTTCCACGATAGACATATATTGGGTCTGATAAACTTTTATTGAGTATAGCAAGCTCAGTCTCTCGAAAAATATATTGATGGTTGTGTTAGAAATATTTCAATTTCTCTCATGGAAGTGTTGATACTAATGTAAAGAACACATTCACAGACAATCCCATATTGATCATATCTAATTCATCACAGTTCTTTGTTCCTATAAATCATAAGTGAGAATCATCAATAATACAGGTAGAATGATGAACACACAAAAATCTTCTTACAATGGTTTGTATCCATTATCACGAATTTTTCAGTTTTCAGAAGTATACAACTTATGGAAAAATGGGGATTGAAACATTCTTAACTTCCTAATTATATGAGAGCTATAATGAAATCTCAGATGAGGTTACGAATTCTGATACCTTCAACATAATACTAGGTTAATTAAATATTCTTCAGGGAAGGGATTGGTTTCGTGAATCGTGAATTTGCTTCAGAAAATAAACATTCCATGCGAACGGTTTGCTATTCCAAAGATACAGTGCTGGATTTCTAAAACTTCACTCGACTTTCACGGCAAAATTTCGTCTTGGATCCAGAACTTTCCACTTTCTGAAAAGGCTAATGACGATTTGAATATTTAATTTCAATTTGGTTTGGTAATCCCACTGAGTCAACACTTTTTCAGCGTGACTAATATTCTATCTCATACTAATTAACCCCTCATTCACCCTGGAAAAAGGTGAACAGTGCGAGATGTCCGAAAATTACCACCAAGAATTGAATTCGAGGTGGTCCACAATAGTGATGTACCTAAACGTCAAAAATGTTGTGATTTCCGAAATTATGGCTAGACTTTTTTGAACATACAATCATTATATTATTGGCTATTGAGGCAAGTAAAAGTCCATAATTCCTGTCAATGATAAGTCATGAATTGGATGAAATTTCTATTATTCCTCTTAGAGTAAAATGAAGTAAGGGTTTCTTGCGTTCTCTTTCAATAATTGTGAGAGCCCCTGACTTGACTAAACAGACAATTTATATCTGTCTAAGGAGTCCTTCTTGCAGAGTTCAACTTAAATAGACCATTATATGGCACCGAAACACAACTCATAATATATCACCTAAAGTTTTCGGGCATATTAAACTAGTATCGAAACTCACACAACAGTCATTGTGTCGGATATGAGAGAGCCCAAACGTTTTATAGCCATCCATTAATTAGAGATGTCAGGCAAGATACATACAAAAAAGTTGACTGTAGAACAATAAAGTCAAATAACCAAAACTTCATCTGGGAGTTGTAGGAGAACACGAATTCATCATAGGAAGGTTTTCGATGAATCCATTAGGCTTAAAAAATCGTATTTTTCAAATCGCTATAACTTCTGAACCAGCTGTTTTTTCGTTCAGGAATGTCATTTCGCTTGTTTCTTATAATTATCTTCATTTAGCTGACCGTTACATAGAAATACAGGAATTTGAAAGGAGTAAATAAATACATATATATATAAAATAATGTTCAGTATAGATCTATATCACGTATACCTACATAAACAAAATCACAAATTCAAAAATACCTACTCTCTATCCAAAAATTAGTTATCATAGAATCCATTTTTCCAATCGAAAAAACCTAAATCGTGAAAAAATATTCTTGTCATAGAGATGAAAAATAAAGTTATAAGAGGGTACCCTGGAAACTTTTTCGAATTTTTGGAAGCACCATAACTTCCGAAAAAATATTTTTCTTCATATAAATGTACCTGATATATTTGATATTTGAAAAAATCGCCCTTCAAAACATTTAAAAAAAACCACCGAGCCCGACGGGCTTCGTGACAGTTTTCAGTTGACAGATTAATGTCTTGGGTTTTGTTAACGTTTTGAGGAACAATCATTTTTTTCGAATATTAACTTTTTCTGCCAAGAAGTGTTGGAAAACAAGTAAATGTAAGCGTGTGTGGTGATTTAGTCAAAAAGGACGGATTTTGTGTTTCTGATAGCAGAAATTCGAGATGTCGTATATGGTGAATTTACAAAACAAACGTGTTGATTTGGGTTCTTGTTCAAGAGGCAAAAATACTTGATTACCTTCTACAATTTTTTTCACTATGGAATGCGGTATAATCATTGTTCCAAAGCTGGTATTGGACCTATTTGAGTAAAAATATGTCAGATAAAGATAGAATAATTATATGTGCTGAAGTTAGAAAAAAGAAAATATCTAACCTAAAATTGGGTCGCCGACAGAAAAGAAAACTGAAACAAATGAGCACCGAAATACTTCTATAAAGTAGCGACCTCAACTTGGCAGAGACGTTTGGGACTTGAGTGATCAGACAATTATAGTTCCAGCCTACTAGGTTTCCATTCAGAAATTACTTCTTGTCTAGTGAACGATTCTTCTTAACTGTCACTTTTATTTTGGATCTCATTGGTGAAATGTTGAATGCGAAGTTGTCAACTTTATATAATATAATGCAATTACTTCCAACTTCATTCACATATTCTTTTATCTTATCATGCTGATAAAAGTCCTGTGGCATACCTTACTATTCGATGCCAGTCACTGGATTCGTGGCACAAGATATCAGCACTCATCAGCCATATCTGCTAGGTCGGAAGTAACTATGTCAAAGGAACGCTTCGAGAACAGTATATTTTTGAATTCTCGGAATATCTATTGAAGAAGGAAACAATTTCCGGAACATCATATCATATGATGATATTGACATGAGAATGAAGGATCCCTCATCGGAAATGAATAATGAGGATTGAATATTTCCCTTTGAAGCATCAAGCAATTTTCCGTGAGCCTTGTCAGATACATCAACCGCAAATATGTTATTCTTTTGTTTGAAGCTGGCTTAGAATGTTTCGTATTGCATGGTGAAGGTTCGAACTTTCATCGTCTTCAGAAAACGAAGATTTCAAACAAAGTATTTCTTTCACAATAGCGAAAATGATTGCTATATATCTCTCCTACGATTACAAACCTCTGAGTTCCGATTTTGGATTCATGTTATCAAGCTCGACACCTGCAGAACATCTCTCTATCATAATTAATTTTTTATCGAACCGCAAAATTGTGGTAGTTTTTTCCTGACACCTTCATCCTCGAAACATTTGAGGAAATCCAATTCTTATTGCCTGTCACAATATCTTCCTATTGGCAAGCACGAAGAACGGACATCCTTTTCCTTGAGTGCATTCAAGAGATAATTTTTTTTTGCTGCGATTTCAGAAAACATTAAACAGTCTGCTTCCTCGTTGCCTTCAACTCCCTTATGACCTGGCACCCACATCAAAGTGAGCTGGTTGTTCGCTGCCAGTTGTCTTATGGATTGTTTACAGTCCCAAGTCGGCTTTGACTCACAAGTGTATGACTTCAGAGCCTTAAGTGCTGCTTGGCTATCTGATATATATTTTTGCCCTTCGAGTGTTCTTTTCGAGGCACTCCTGGACACATAGCATATACTTATGCTTGAAAGATGGTTGGGGTGTTACCAAGGGGATTTTGAGAGCCTGAAATTTGGCCCTGTAATTCCCACTCCAGCCCTTTCATTCATCTTGGATCCATCAGTAAACCACACTAATGCATCCCTTCCCAGTTGAGGTCCGTTCGTGTGCAAATTTGGTGGTTGTTTATGACCACATAAAACTACATTTCGAAGTCGTACCTAAGTGGCATTATATCTGTAGGTTCAGACTTGGATTCTATGGAAATATTTTCCAAAATCTTCAAGTGTCCAATCCAATTTCCTGATTTGAGATTGATTGCCTGAGTCAGTCTGAAGGCACTGATTGCTATGCTTCCTTCATTACGCACAGGTGCGATGGTGAAAGGTTCAGCATAACCTCTAAGGCTGCAGTGGGGTACGTGAATATTGCCCCTGTGATTTCCAGACAACAACATGAAGTAATGGTTGACCACCTGATTATCGTCAGTAATTCCATTTATCTACTTTAGTCTTCTATAACATTCGAGTTCCACGATCTGACAGGAAATTACCGTCGTATACTCCTACATGTGAGGTCTTAGGCATTGCATGTCCTATGAAATCATTTATTTTCATTATGATTCCGAATTGAAATCGATTACAGTCACAAATCTGAGGGCTCCAAGCTGAAAGAAAACCAATGCACATTATTCACATCATGTGGTGAGCGATCAATATGAAACCAGGTCTCGATATATCCCTTTTTGGCAGTGGCCCGAAACTTTCTAGAGCTCTGCAAGTATATAGATATTGTCATGTATCGACAAGAAAACCAATTATCTAATTATCCAACGGAGGCGATCCATAACATACAGTGGAGGTGAGATGATACTGGGTAGGTAAAAAAAAACTTTCAGTCAAACTCCAGTTTCACTGAAAGTTTTTTTTACCTACCCAGTAAAATAATCTAATTATTGAGTGTTTGATTGTGACATTCATATGGTAATAGTGTAGTCAAGATTCTGAAAATCTATTTTTTCAAAAAATATCGCATACCTGCAGAAAACAAAGGTTTCATTGAAACAGATGCAATAGAAAGTATTCGTTTGAAATTCACGCTAAAACACTCGCCACTGCACAAAATAACTTATTCAGAATTAATGCTGTCAATGCTAGATATGACTTTTTTTCTTGCAGCAATGCTTCATAAAAAAGAAATAATATTTTGATATTTTTCAGTTGTCCTCTCATTTATAAACTACGCAACACTAATTACGTCGCACCCCGAAATTTTGCCCCTGTTAAGATTTGAATAACTTTTTTCTTCTTTGAACAATTTGAATTCTGTTTGCACTGTTCGCTAGCTCAGTCCTTTAGCTATAATCTCGTACTTCTTCGATACATAAGGTTATTTCCATAAAATTGCTACAGGATGTTTTTTGGAACTGTGCAAAATTTCGAAATTTTCAAAAGGATCCCAAATGAAGAAAAACAGTTTTTCTTCAACTTTAACAGCAGAGGCATGAAGATTATCTCATTACCTTTGGCCATTTACAAATTGTCTTCTTATCACTTTTCTTTACAGAGTGATCTCAAAAAATCAATTTCTTGGTTTTGCAGTCATAACTTTTTTCCTCTTCAACCGATTTTCAAAATCTCAGGATCATTTTGAAGCTGAAACGTTAGATGAACAGACATGAAGATTAGAATTGACTAAAGATAAATATCAAAGATCAAGGGTTTCTGCAAAGGTGACCCAAATCTAAATCCCCCTCGAAATCCTGATTAAAAAAGAAAAATATCCAAAACGTTGTTTGATCGAAACGAAAATATCACCACCAAAAATACTGATGAAATTTGTTTACCCCCTCCCCCCCAAAAAATTTTTTGCGGGTAAAATTTTTGCTGGACAAACGGTTAGATATATCGGTAAACATATTTCACCTGACCCCTACATCGGGATCGGATATTGAAAAAAAATAAAATTCTTTCTCCCCCCTTGCCCCCTTGGGGTACTTTGGGTACGAATGAAGGGGAAGGAGATTTTTCTGATTTTTTTACATATAATTTTCGTGAGTTTCGTACAAAACTACTAAGAATCGCCCAAACTCGAATTCTCCAAGTATCATAGTTTGATGTACAGGGCGAAAAAAAGTTATTTTTCTGAATCGAGACAAGCGGTACCCATAGCTGTGTTCAGCGGAAAAAGTTGATCAAAGAGATAAAAAATTTGTTTCATAGGCGTACGTATAACATTTTTTTGGGGGTCTAAAAAATCAAATTCTTTGAAAAAAATCCAAAACATGATGGAAGACTTTGTATAGGGGGTGAGAAGGTTACCCTGAAATTTTGTTGTTTTCAGAATTTTTTTTTATTTTAAATTTTTTTAATGAAGTCTTATATCTTCAGAAAAGAAAGACCTACGAATAGTTTATTCTGTCCTGGTCCTTATTTTCACGAGAACGTAATTTTCAACCTGTCTTGTCAGTCACTCATTATGATTTTTGTTACGTTGGTTACGGACCATGCATTTTTTTTGGGCTGATTTTTTTTCTAGAACATGGCGTTTCATTTCGGTTTTCCCACGCACAGTTTTTGAGTACTGAAAGAAAAAAAGATCTGGATGTGTCCAGAATGGAAGATCCTTCCGAAAACAATTTGATTTTCATTTAATTCTCCTCCCTGTCGGGATTTACAGATTTGGGTCACCTTTGAGGAAACCCTCGATTCTGAATGTTCATCTTGAGTTAATTCTGATCATTAAATCTTCTCATATGAGGTTTCAGCTTCAAAATGAGCCTGAGATTTCGAAAATCGGTTGATGAGGAAAAAAGTTATGGCTGCAAAACCAAAAAATTGATTTTTTGAGATCACTCTGTAAATAAAGGTGATAAGAAGGCAATTTTGGAAATGGCCAAAGGTAATGATATAATCTCCATGCCTCTGCTGTTAAAGTTGAAAAAAAAAACTGTTTTTCTTCATTTGGGATCCTTTTGAAAATTTCGAAATTTTGCACAGTTCCAAAAAACATCCTGTGGCAATTTTATGGAAATAACCTTATGTATCGAAGAAGTACGAGATTATAGCTGAAGGACTGAGCTAGCGAACAGTGCAAACAGAATTCAAATTGTTCAAAGAAGAAAAAAGTTATTCAAATTTAAACAGGGGCAAAATTTCGGGGTGCGACGTAATTAGTGTTGCGTAGTTTATTTCCTTCCTGCTGATGAATTTCCGTACATTGTTTCACTTTTTTATTGATATGTTGGATTCTAATGCTCCATCCGATTAAATACAAACGTCTTATCTGCTCTCAGCCCTTGGCTATTTTCCTTGACACTGAAAATTAGTAGTTCCTCCCGAATATATGGCCAACCAGATAATCTATTCAGATTGGAACTGGGATTCTGGCGAATAACTTCCCTGTTTCAACTTTTATCTAGAAGGCAGTTTTATCTCAAGATGGGGGTTATCCAATGTAGCAAACTGAGGTTCACCCAAGAAATTATCCCTTGGTGATTTTATATCCTTGACATAGACAAGAAATTGAGACTGGATAAAAAGAAATCCACGAACGATAATATCGTTTCAAATGAATATTCGGTGTATAACAAGAAAATATTTCAACTTCATGCTGTGGAATTTCAATATCGCTACTTCAAAATCGAAAATCTATTCTTCAAGTTGCAAGATGGAGAAGCAATATGAAAGCAATCAAAGTTTTATATATGGATACAGTCTCTATAACTGGTACCTTTATGTGAGTAAATGTGTAGATAATTTGATAAGTAGATATTAGATAATAAGATATATTTTGAAGACAAGCTATTCAAGACAAGACGTGTACTTTTTTTATGTTCTGGTTCTCACGAAAAGGGATATCCTGTAATGTTCATTGTTCAGAAAACATCGTGAGAACCAAGGGAAAGAAGGTAGGAGTTGGTGTTCTTCTTAAATTTCTGGAGATCGAATGCCTCGGGGAACACCTCCCTAGGCAATGAGTTCCAAAGTCTCGATGTTCGTTGGATGAACGAGTCTTTGGAAAGGGACGTTCTGCAGGTCTCTAAAGTGACCACGAAGGGGTGTGAAGACTGAACTTGACGAGTTAATCTCGAAGAGACTGCTAATGGAGGAACGATTGTTGATATTTCAGAAGAGAATCGCCCATGAAAATATACGGTGTTCCAGAGAAGTGAGCGAGTTTGTGAGCGAGGCATCACCGACAAGACAAATTACTCTTTTTTGGACAGAATCCAATAGTTTCAGGATATGTTTAGGTGCCGCACTCCAAATATGGAAACAGTATTCCAGAACAGGTCGGATCTGTGCCTTATAGATCATAAGCAGCTGACTGGGAGTGAAATAGCTCTTGGCTCGAAATAGAAATCCAAGTTTTTGGGATGCACTTTTGGCAATGGACCTCACGTGATTTTCCCAAGCAAGGTAATTGCTGATAGTAACGCCAAGCATCGAAATGGATGACTTCAATGGTATGGTTACTCCTGACTGAATTATGTTGGGCACAGTGTGATCGGCTTTTCTAAAGAAAAGACATGCTTGTGTTTTGTTTGCATTGAATTCTACCAGGTTATTAGATCTCCACTCGAGAAGTACATACTAGATGGAATAAATGGATTGGAGGAAATTTTCCTATTCAAAATTGTTTATAACTAGATTTTTTCAATGTCCACTTATTTTGTGAACAACATTAACAGAGTAAATCAGAATCAGTGTTCTACTATGTGGAGAGAAAGAAACACTGGGACTGTTTCGACAGCTGACACTGAAACAACATGAGTAAAAGCTTTCCATAAGCCCTTCAATTTATGGTTCGTGCAACTGAATGACCTTGTATAATGTAAAGAATCGCCAGCAGGTAATCAATAATGCTTTACTAATATTATTCTGGAGTTTATGAATTATTTGTTTCCGAAAATTACGAAAAGCACTCAACATTCATGAGTTTATCTATCTCTGTGAATATTCCGAACATTTTCCGAACTTAATGCATTCACAATGTCTGGCGTGCTAGCTTTCCTTGTTGCGAATTCAATATCGAAAACATCGGAAAGTTTCTGAATCATTATACGAGAATTTTCAGGCACTCCAATTTTTCATTTCTATCCTTTACCTTCCAATTATGATTTATATTACTGAAGCATTTAATTTTACCGTATCTTGATTATTGTTTTTGTTTCCAGGTACGTAAAAAAACCACTCAGATTTTACGGTAAGTTGAGTTATATTTCAGAAAAATTGCTTTATTTCAGACTTGATGGGCAAGGCTTCTTGCAAAACGTCTAATATAATTACGAATGAATTATTTCGTGAATATTTACAAGTATTTACAGGGTGAGCTAATAGTGTATTCTATTTTAGTATTCACCGAAACATTAGATTCTTGAGTGTGTGTCTAAATTCAACGATGTGGGTTGGTGATGATTGTATTTTTAATGAGACTACCTGTATACAATTTTATTTCCTGTACCTAAATGTCTGCACTGGTTCAAGATTTCTAAATTTGGCTGCTTAAAGTTGCCGACATATCCAACTTTTCCTAGGATAAGTTCCTGAAAAAATAGTTCGACGAAACTTTGGTGTAATTTCAATCAAATGAATTTCAGAGCAAACTCCGACGAATACAACACCTGAATATCAAAGTTGTGTCCTTTTTATTATACATTTCACAATTGAGTGTTGAGTGGTGTTAATTTCGATCTCAGTAGTGAAAAATGACACGAATGTGGTGAAGTAGAACAGTTCTGAAACAGAAAATCATAAGAAACACCAAATAGTTGAAATTCAATATTCTCAATGATGCTATGACTGACGTTAACGCATAAAAAACACCTATTAAATAAAATAGAGAAATTGTGTTTTCCCTCATCAATATAACAAATTTCTGCTATTCCTGCTAGCGTTTTCCATTGTCGATTTTGCCATTTCGAATAATACGAGGATCGAGTTGATTCGACGTGCTTCTAAAGAACAAATGCAGTCTTTCCGAGTTCAATTATTCATAAGGATTATCCTCTCCTACGTATTCAATTTGAAAAACCTTTTTGGATGGGTATTTAAGAATATCGGTTTTTCCATTTTCCTCTTGAAGTTGGAGTGGGAGTAAATGTATTTTTTATACCCACATTAACCAACGGCATTGTGTGGGAACGAAGTAAAGCGTTAAACACATTTTCAATTTCAATGTAATTCAATTTTACCAGTTACGGCTTTCGCATAAGAATTACTTCAAACAGGAATTGGTCTGTGAAAGAGAAAAGGGCATATCTGAAATGAAATTGTCTTGAAATGAAATATAATTTATCATGGATTCAATCATTTGTGAAATTTTATTGTCTTTGGAAACTGCCATGTTTGTGTGATCTCAGATTATATTCTGGTGCCATATTCATTTATCTCGACTACTTTCGATGTTATTGGTTCCAGATCGATTTCAAGATTTTTTTATAATCTTCTATGCTTCAAAATGTATTTTTCTATTCTGGTTGTATAATGGAGTAATTGTGCAACGCAAATGCGTGTCGAAATAGCCTATATTTCGATACGCATTTTTTATTATTCGGAGATTGGTACAATCGAACTGTCAAATGAAAGTCAGAAAGAGTTAGGCCCAGTTTACTTCTGAGCGATTTGGATTTGGTGATATTAGCAGTGAAAAACTCAATGTTTCAATTGGTAAATTTCAATTCAGAGTGTAATTTGATTCAAATTGACCAATAAAAACAATAACAACATTAAATTTTTCACCGCTGGCATTGCAATAATCAAAATCGCTCAACTGTAAACTGGGCTTCACGCTCGTGCGTCAGATTTAAATTATTTCAATGTCATCATTGTTACCAATCGAAGATGTTTCTGTTATTTATCGATGTTAAATCAATTTTTTTCTTCAAATCAATTCAAAATAGAAAAAATTGCATATGACACACGTTTTATAAGACACGTTGTCGCACTTGTTCACTTGGAGCACTCCTCGCTTCGCTCGTCGTACTCCGAACAACGCGTGCGACAAAATAGCGTCTTATAAAACTTGTATCATAATATACTATTTTTATGCTTGCCAGGGATATTGAATGAATTTCATTTCGTATCTTATCTTGCTTTTCGAAATGATTCAGAGCAATTTGGTCAAAGCATATTCCGCAACGCATATTGTGGCCATTCTTTGTGTTATACCAATGTGAATATCGATGAATTCGTCAATCTATTATGAAACTGTCAATTTCTAATGGAAATGGTTATCTGGCTATAGCGAATGTATATTTCAAATTGATTTATATCAGCATTATTCCTAGAGGAATTTGTCAACCTAAATTAATAACATTCGTATCTAACTTGATATCACTCCTTCATAATCAAGTTTGACAGTTTTCATGTACCATGCAGGTATCAGTAGAAACTCTCCAAATATCCTATATCGGAATAATCTCAAACCATATTGACTATATCTTTCAGTGTCCCCAAAACGCTTTTCAAATCAACAACAAACTATAAAATCCATCAATGTATGTCAACCATCTCATAAATATTTCAAACCCCATGCACATCTCAACAAAAAACATCTATTATGATGTCATGGAGTCTATATTTCAGACTGCGTATCTCATTCTACACATGAACTTGCACTTTTTAAATTTTCGCCGCTTTAGGTGATTCATATAATAACAGACGTGGTGAGAATTCTGATAAGCCTGTAAAATTCCTGTACGGAAATGAAAAACGACGGTCCTAGCAGTTTTTCAGATCACGAGTAACCTTGATGGGATGCAAACAAGGAATCACAATTTACTAGATGACAATATGATCGTGATATAATAATGGATGTGTCGTTAGCGGACACTGTGAAATTAAACACTGCGATTGTATCGTGTTCACCTACTCAATTACATCAAAAATAGCTACCCACTTATCCTGAATCTGTGATATCTCTAACTGAAGTGCTCGATTCAACATCAATGCTCCCAAAAAACATTATTACAATATTACTAACCCCACATCAAAGAGGCCCTTTATGCAATTGGTCTCTCTTTCTCATAGAAACAGTTGAAAGCGCGATTGAGAACAAGAAATACTCTAATTGGGACCAATAGGACCATGCAAGCATGAATTGAAATAATTGGATGCTCGAGGTTTTCTGTGAAAATAATGTATGATGATGATTATGATGATGATGATGATGATGATGATGATGATGATGATGAGTCAGTAATAATAATCATACAAATTTCAATCAATACGATATATTATCCGTGCATTTTTTACCCACTTCATCAAATAATCTATCAAAAGTAGAAAGAGATTGTGTGAGGTTATGTCATTATTGAAGGTGGACATGCCGCAGAGTCTTTGGCAAGACATGGAGTTTGAAATCAAAAATGATCTACTGGTCATACCAAACAATCGTCAAACCCATGGCCATCTACGCTTCATTGTTATGGTTGGCAAAAATGCAAAAAAATTCGGCACAAGTCAAGCTGCAGAAAGTGCAGCGGCTAGCTTGTTTGGGAATCACAGGGGTAATATTCACGTGCCCCACTGCAGCCTTGGAGGTAATGCTGAACCTTCCACCATTGCACCTGTGTGTAATGAAAGAACCAGCAATCAGTGCCTTCAGACTGAGTCAGACAATCTCAAATCAGGAAATCGGATTGGACACTTGAATATTTTGGAAAATATTTCCCTAGAATCCATGTCTAAGCCGACAGATATCATGCCAGTTAGGTACGACTTCGAAATGCAGTTTGAAATGGTCATAAACAACCACCAGATATGCACAGATAACGGACCTCAACTGGTGAGGGATGCATTAGTGTGGTATACTGATGGATCCAAGATGAATGAAAGGGCTGGAGTGGGAGTTACATCAGGGTCAAATTTCAGGATCTAAAAACTCCTTGATAATACCCAATCATATTTCAAGCAAAAGTACATGTTAGTACCTAAGAGTGCCTCGAAAGGGGACACTCGAAGGGCAAAAATCTATGTTCTATCAGATAGCCAAGCAGCACTAGAAGCTCTGAAGTCATAGACTCGTGAGTCTAAGCTGACTTGGGACTGTAAACAATCCATAAGACAACTGGCAGCGAACAACCAGGTCACTTTGATATGGGTGCCAGGTCATAAGGGAGTTGAAGGCAACGAGGAAGCAGACTGCCTTGCCAAAGAAGGGGCAAATACACAATTTCTCGGTCAGAAACCTTCTGTGGATTCTCCAAGGCCCACTTGAGAGAAGAGGTTCGACGTTGGGAATCGGATGAAATGAAATCTTACTGGAATAAAGTGCCAGGACAAAAGACAAGCGAAAAGGCCAGTGAGCCTCTCGCCAAGGAAAGCTAAGTAGCTTCTCGAGTTGGACAAAAAATACTTGAAACTGGTAACTGGACACTGCCCTCTGAGGAATCACCTAAAAAATATGGGTAAAACAGAAAGTGATAGTTGCTGCTACTGCGAGAACTTCACTGAAACTGCAGAACATTTGCTTTGCACTCTTCTGCAAGAGGCTCAAGTTCCTGGAAGGGGCCTTTTTAGAGCCCTCCTATAACAGGAACTTAGCTCCCAGGAAACTGATGAAGTCTCGGGCTTCGAATAGATTAAGGGTTATGCACAAAAGATCTGATAGGTCGAGGAGCTACAATCTACAATTTGATAATATTCAATCGTATGAAACCAAACCTGTTTTGCTGCTTCTATTGAAATAGTCCACCCAAAATACCAGATAAACAAGTATCAATATCGTTCTATCCCCTCTCATCTGCCATATCTCTGTGAGGACGTATTCCTGCTCATCCAGATTATACACGCTCTTTGAGGATTACTGGAACTGCATATAGCCCTCGAATGTTCAGGATGTTTTACTGATCACGAAGCATCCAGTCTGATGCCTAGGTAACCACAGAAATCCATTTAAGAAACTCATTTTAACAGTGGAAATGAAAACCCACCGATTTCGAGCGAAATAATTAGGACACGTTTTCAATCCAATAAACGGAGCCGAATTGAATTTCTGTTCGTGAATTGATAGAATTTTAACCACCAGATTGTTGCCTCTGAATTCTCATAATTCAAACGAAGAGAGGAAAATCTTCATGGTGAAGGATTAATTGCCAGAAATGTTTTCATTGATTGCAGTTATTCGCCGAATTGATTGTCATAGTGACAAGAAATCTCATTGGTGAAAATCTTCAATCTATAACAGACTAGATTAATAACGTACAATTCTTGCCACAGTAGTTGTTTGAAGCCAACATCTAAATTAGTTACTTCTTAAATAAGGATATTAACAACAGAATCCTGGAAGGATCTAAATTTGAATTAATTGACTTAGTAACAAAACTATCGCATACATTATTCCTAGAAGTTAATGAAAACAATCTGAAATCAAAGTTTTCTGAAACTATACTTCTTCACTGTCAAACTATATTGTTTATTTTCTGGTGATATAAAGTTTCCAAGTTTCGAACTTGAAAAATGTAACATCAAACATGTTGTTATTACCTTGCAATTTCACTTGATAAAGGCCTATCTTATAGTAAAATGATGCGAGCGTATTCTAGTGTCTCTATAGAAATATTCTCTTTCCCGATTATATCTTTCCATATATCTAGTAACTTTTCATCTCGGGGAAACCCGAGAATATTTTCAAATTACCAGAAATTGTTTTGCATATTACGATGGGTAAATAATGTTTATACAACGAATGATACGACATTGAGTAACTCACCAGTGGAATGTTGTGTTCTGGTCACCATTTCTTAATTGTCTTTCACACATTTCACAGCGTTTCACCATCCTTCAAACTCGAATTGAACATAGTTTTTAAGCAGTTTTTTTGGTGCTAAATCTCATCAAGATTTACTTGTTCCAAATGAACATAACACAATATAAAACAACACCTAAGTTCAGATGAATGATATATTATGTGGTTGATGTATTATTGTTCATGTGGAAAATATCCAATAAGGATATATGTTTGGGTCGGAAAAATTTGGAAGATATCAATCATCAAGATATCGGCTTATGAATTCCTGAACCGAAATAATGGAAATCGAAAGAAAGGTCATTACAACCAAGAACGGAAATTCCTTATGGCTGAAGCGTGCTCGTATGGGTAGTGGGAAATGAGGAAAATAGAAGAAAACCAAAAATGCCGGTGGATTAATGCCATCCGAACGTGGTAAACGGAATTGGATCAGATGAAAAAGGGAATTGAAGTTTAGGCATTCTCATTGATGGATGGAATATAGACTAGACTATGACTGTTATGTAGAATTATCAGTTCAATACAGGGTGCCAACAATTTCTCAGGGAAAGTATAGCTATTTCCCTTTCCATTTCAGTATGGCGTCTTTAAAATTGAATTCGTAAATTTGATACCCAAGGATTTTGTTTCTATTCATTATCTCAGCAAATATTCGAAGGAAAGGGTTTAAATTCTTCATACCTACCTAGGAAATTGTTCAAAACAAAGAACTTGGAATTATCAGAAAAAGTCTTGCTTCCGAGATATGCCATAGTACATTTATTTATCATCACTAGAAATAGCTCCTATTAACACAAAAAATTAGTATAATTGATTTGTAGTTAATGAATAAAAAATTATTCAATATCCATCATGTAGGATATGAGTTGGGTGGTCGTCATGTGTGATTTGATTTATTCAATAGATAACGAACCAGGGTTGCCATTCAAAAAAATTATCGATGAGGTCACATCTCTGATGCAGAACACACTGTATCGATATTTCTATATAATGATAAAAAATAACAAACCTCAAAATGTCAATTTCTAGATTCAGTAAATTTATTCGAAGATAAAAACTTATGGTTTCAGGTTATTTTCTTTCACTGGTCTCTCCCACCAGATTGTACAGTGTCACACATAAAATTCGCGACATATTGAAGTTTTTTTTATTAATAGATTCAAAGAAAATTTGACTACGCAGTTAGTTTGTACTTGACAAATGAGTTAAATGCAGCATCTTTGCTTTTTTCATGTGCTACTCTAAACCTGTCAAATTAGAATTTTTTTTTTAATCCTCGAAAAGTCAGTTTTTTTTTAATTTCGAAAAATACCAGAGAAAAAAGTTGCTCAGTTTCCGATTTTATACATTTGTTCCAAATTTGGACTCTCTACTGTCATTTCGACTACTACTAAGTAAAAAATTTTATTTCGATTTGATCAGTACCTACTATTTTCATCCCGAGATGTTGCATCATTCTTGTATTGTTTAAAATCACGAAATTTTATATCAGTCCAGTACAAATCGCTAGAACGAAAGTCTTTTGAATAGTTATGAAACTCTAGATCATTGTTTAGTTTACAGAAAAGTATGATATTTCGGGTTTGTTTGTAACTGAATTATTTGTCAGAAAAATAATCAAACTGAATAAAAATCTATTGAGAAAAGAAATACTAGTATAATAAGAATGAAGAGAAATTCGTTTATTCGATTACTGACATATTAACGTCCATACATTGAAAATCCACATCAGTTCAACAATGAAATGAAAAAACTTGATGAACTTTGCAACAACAAAGACGAATTTCTGGAGATGTATTTTTTTATTTTCTGGTAACAGGCCAATGTGGGTATTTCCTGAGCAATATATGATGTCGAAGTTTTATATTCATCAAAATTATGGAATTTGAATCATGTTTCGTTCGAATCGATAGAGCGAAAGATTCGAAAAATTTAAAAAAAATGAAAAAAAAAAAACGAAGTGACAGTAGAGAGTTCAAATTTGAAACGACTATATGGAATTGGAAACTGAGCAACATTTTTCTTTGGCATTTTTCGAAATTTAAAAAAAAACTGATTTTTTGAGGATTTTCGAAAAAAAATTTAAATTTGTCAGGTTTAGAGTATCACATGAAAGAAGAGAATATGCTGTATATTTTTCATTTTTCAAGCACACACTAACTGCGAAGTCAAATTTTCTTTATATATATTAATAAAAAAAAACTTCCATATGTCGCGAACTTTATGTGTGACACTGTATATTTCTTCGATTGAACAAAAGCTTATATCTGCATGAAATACTCAAAAAATAAATCAGAATCCTTCGAAAAACTGGGGATGAAATACCAGTAGGAAATATTGGTACAGAGATATATCTGATCAATCAAACAGTATTAATTTTTTTGTTGTCTGTCATGAACATGAAAATAAAGATATTTCATGATCACTATTCCTCCTACTGAAATGGATAGAAATTACGAATTTTGTGGAAAAGTGAAAACAATATTCATGGAAAATTGAGTTTCCAATTTACCATAACGAGTTCCCATTCAGAGAATTTCAATAACTCGAACTATTTTCCGCTTCATTTATATCTCATTTACAAACGAGTTATACTGCTATTCATCACAGTTTCCTCGAAAAAAGTTGTAATGCATTGTTCCCCTCATTAATTCGGGTACAGTTGTTGGAAACGTATAACTCATATACGGAAATATGTGTATTCACCAGCGGAATCTAGAGTGCGGATTGAAAATGTTCTCATGCAAAGCTCGAACTCTAGGGTAATCAGCAGTAACTGCACAAAAGTTGTATTGCATTAGCGACGAGGTAATTTGTGTGCAGCTCGGGAAACTGAGAGTAATTCTTTAATCTCCTTCAATCCAATTGTTTTCCCCTCTGAACTTTACATATTCTTGGTGCGGCTTGGAATCATGTGTACCAGATCGTGATCTGATTCGCGAGCGAAAAACAAGGGCTTTATGCCATTTTCGTTTAATTAATTCACATGCACACTCTGTAATCGTCGACAAAGAAAAAAAAAAGAAAAAAATTCAACGTCATAAGCATGCACCAATAAACATCTAGGATGTTTGAAAGGGAAGACAACCGGCATAAAACAACTGATTTCCTGGCTATTGCCACGCAGAACATTGAGAACATCGTAGAGTTCTTGTCTTCTTCTCGACCCATATCGAGTATTGAAAGGTCAAATCATTGACATGTGAATAAAATATGATCTATGGAGAATTTGAGAGCATCAAGAAGATACAAACTAATAGTAGGGCTTATAAGGGATGGCTACGAAAAACTTTTCAAATAATACCCCTTATTCTCAACATGGATCACTGCCTGGGAGTATTTTAACAACTTCGTAATATCGTTGAAGGGTCGAAAAGCTTTCGTACCTTCAGCACGGATAAATATCGATATATTTATTATCTGAACTTTTAACAAGAGACAGCTGATTCTCAAACTTGTACACTTTGTCAACAGTTTGAAGAATCCTTTTGAACTAGATGCTATAGCTAGTCGTTTTTTTTAACACGTTATATCAAATAAATTCATGACAAGAAAATGAGAAAATAATGATATGGTCAAGCTATCAAAAGTGCAAAAATATGCAATTCAAGAAGCAAGTATTGCTAACTGAACGTTGAACCGAGAATCAAAATATCCTGTATATTGCCTGTATATTGAAATTTGATGTTTTCAAATTTGCAAAAAAATGAGAGGTGCTTTTGTGAAAAAAGTAGCGAAGAGAGGATTTAGCTTTCACAAAAATGGTGGAAAAAATAAAAATTTGCTACAAAATGTGAGGAATTAGAAAAAAAAACTATATTTTCGCTGATTTTTTTGAGAAAATTCATTCCATAGGGAAAATCCTTCTCATATCGAGAAATGTCACTTATTAACTGGTATGAAAAACCGAATACTATCACCGATATGGAGTTGAGTTATAAAGCAATTCGCAATAAATAATCTGCTAATATGAGATCGAATCTATGTGTAAAACGTTTTTCCATATTCGTGTAACAATTACAGGACCAACACACGATATGAAGAACACCCTGAGATACTGCTCTGCAGCAATCACAAAGGCAACCTTATACGGGATCTATAGATGTAAAGGGTGGCTGGAATTCGAGTCTCATCATTGGGATTTCGTAAACCGTAAGAGAAACAGGGTCGGTTGAATTATGGCAAAGTTGCGCAATTTTATGCCCAACAAAATGCCGTTCTGAAACTTGGAAAATTCCGAATATTTTCGGAGATATCTTTTTAATTTTTTTCTGGTGTTATTTGAAGAAATCAATCTATATAAATAACGGTTTACGAGATCCCAACGATGAGGCACGAATTCTAGCCACCATGTACATGCTGAAGCATGCAGATATACCTACCTACTACCCTGTATACCCACCTGAATACAGTAATTCTCTTCGGTAGCTGCGCTGACATTGTAAATAACATTGGCGCATTGTGTCAGCCAATTAAATACTAGGTTTTGGACGGGGAAAACTATATTATCTCTGGCAAACACGAAGCCAAAAGACATTTTGCCTGTTCACTTGAGAAGACATCAGACTGTAATTAGAAGCTATGGCGGAAACCTGCTGGAATTCTATACCCACATACACGAATTATCCGACGAAATAGGACTGACTTAATGAGGACAAACTGTTAGTCGATGACGAATTTGGTAGATTCGATTATATTCCATGGATATCCCAGGAATTAGTTGCATCCAAATTCATCCACATCCTCGTTTGTGACGCAAGATGAATAGGAAATACCTACAAGGAAAAAATTCAACAACCAGACATGAAGTAACAGACGAGCAACGTGAAGTGGGACTGAACTGAAAACAGTTCAAGTTACAGAGATAATGAAGCTGTCCTACGATTCCTGACATAAATATAATGAATGCCTTGCCTATCTGAGACGCGTTTTATGTATTCTCATAATTATTTCATGATATAACTAGACATGAGATATGGGGAGCTCCAGCCTTCAACTCTGTTTTATTAAACTGTTTTATTCTACAGAGTTTATGCATGACTATGTCGTATTCGGGATCCTCCACTCTGATTAAATCTTTTGTTCTGGAATATGCACCTCTCTCTTATTCTTAATTATTCCATCGGAACCTGCAGACGAGAGGATTAGAGCTGAGATCAATTAGTTTCGAGCTGAGTTTCTGTTCAATCCTCTGATGCATATTTCAGTGATTCAATGGAGATAAGAGTTTTGCTGAGTATACAGAGGATCTTATCTGAATGACACGTTACAGATCGAAATTGAGTTGGCAAGATCATCCTGAATTCAGCCATGAATGCGACATTCCACCTTCAGCTCACCTGAATCATATTGAAATTACCAATCTCTCAGAAGACTGCTATTGGCAGTTGTCTCTTGATATAGGAGCTTTTGATCAGAGCCTTTGTGGAGTGAAATATAGTTGTTAAAGCATTTGCTGTCAGTCTGCGGCATTCATTCTCTGTGTGATGTGTTCCTCTCACATATCGGGTGAAAATGAAAAAACAAGAGCTTGAAGTCTCTTGAAGTATCTAACATTTCCATCGACATTACTGGTTACAATATACATACACATCACAGAGTGATTAATCTGTAAAATTACCAAGTTCGAAATATAAATATGAATACATAACACTCGATCCCTAGAAGAGAACAACTCTGATTGATATCAAAGGTTTCAAATCGAAAATATAAGATATAAGATATTGTAAGCACTGTATAAGGCCACTTTAGAGCTTATGATTCATAGATAATGATACTATTAAAAAATCATGAGCATTCATTTTTCCTTAATTGTCTTTTTTTGGAATCGATTGACGTAGGTGCATACTGATCTACAATTCTTGGCTATTCCTAGTCCTAGTTAAGTAATAGAGGTGATTCTCGAGCATCAGAGACAGTAAGCAATCTGTAGAAAACTGGTGTGGATTTTGAGTAGCTATGGTTCGAGAACGTCAATGAACAGAATCAAAAGCAGAATGCCATTTTTATCTAGCCATTGTCATTATCAATGGAAATCTAGTAGGCTGGTACTATAATTGTCTGTTTACTCAAGTCTGAAACGTCTGCCAAGTTGGGTCGCTACTTTATAGAAGTCGTTCGATGCTTATTTATTTCAGTTTTTTCTCTGTCAGAGACCCAATTTTAGGTTGAAGTTCTGTTCTTATTTTTTTTCCTTCAGCACGTATATAATCTAACATATTATCTTTACTTCTTTTATACATATTTTCACTCAAATTGGTCCAATACCAGTTTTTAGGAACAATAAGGTATATTTTTGTAGGTACTTTAGCCTCTAGAACAAGAAGCCGAAGTCGTAACGCTAGTTTCGTAAATACACCATTTGACATCTTCAATTTCTTCTACTAAAAACACTAAATTCGTCCTTCTTCCAACTTAGACAGCATACACAAGCTTACACATTGACTTATTTTCAACACTTTTCAGCGAGTAAATTGATATTTTTCAAAACATGTATCGTTCTTCGAAAACACGAGACTTCGATCTGTCAACTTGACACTCTGTCACAAAGTTCAGCTCCAGGCATGCGTAATTCAAAATGTAGATAAAACGTTGCCTTATGCCCAGTATCCACTTCAAGTTTTAAATGATTCACGGTTATCATCAGAAGATGTATCTGTCTTACAGATAAATAATAAAGCTACGTCATTGTTTTCAGTGAACAGACAATATCATACTCCACTAGGTGTTTATTTTGGTTCGACAATGATCTAGCAATATCATAACATATACGTCAGAAAGGATAAACTTCGAAGGGGTTGATGTAAAATAAGTTTAATTTTGCCAACAATTGTCAACTCACAGTGAAAATAACTGAAATACCTAGACGTCATCAATGTGAATGCCATCACATTTTATACCGTTCTCGGTGACCAATCTCTTTTATTGAGTGCTTCTCATACAATACATAACACTCGATCCCTAGAAGAGAACAACTCTGATTGATATCAAAGGTTTCAAATCGAAAATATAAGATATAAGATATTGTAAGCACTGTATAAGGCCACTTTAGAGCTTATGTTTTAAATGATTCACGGTTATCATCAGAAGATGTCTCTGTCTTACAGATAAATAATAAAGCTACGTCATTGTTTTCAGTGAACAGACAATATCATACTCCACTAGGTGTTTATTTTGGTTCGACAATGATCTAGCAATATCATAACATATACGTCAGAAAGGATAAACTTCGAAGGGGTTGATGTAAAATAAGTTTAATTTTGCCAACAATTGTCAACTCACAGTGAAAATAACTGAAATACCTAGACGTCATCAATGTGAATGCCATCACATTTTATACCGTTCTCGGTGACCAATCTCTTTTATTGAGTGCTTCTCACCTCAAACTGCATACGCCACATTCACTCTTTATTGCTCCAGACAACAAGATTCCGGCCATATTGATCTCCGCCCCTCCCATCTCGCAGGTATGACGGTCAAGTCGAGTTGGTCAGACGCTGGAAGAAGAGCAATTCGCAGAATCCCTTTCAATATTTCACGCGGACGTGACTCCCAAGAAATAAATATCGGCCGATGGGGCCAGAAGTATCATCAATTTATAAGCAATCCCTGAATGGATCTTGAATCCAATAGGCTTGAAACTGGGTAAATATATAGTTATCAGGCTCCCCCTGTAGAGACATGCGGAACTGACGTGGTTTGGCCTCCTGAACCAAAAATTCTAATGACATTTTTGGCGCTCTCAACTAGTTTCGAAGATACGGTGCTCCAAAGACTGGAAAAGGGGGTTTCAGGCCATGGACTCAGCAACAATTCTCGAGTGGGGATCTGACAACCTGATGGTAGAATTCAATGCATACAAAACACAAGCATGTCTTTTCTCTAGAAAAGCCGATCTCACTGTGCCAAACATAATTCAGTCAGGAGTAACCATACCATCGAAGTCATCCATTTCGATGCTTGGCGTTACTATCAGCAATAACCTTTCTTGGAAAAATCAAGTGAGGTCCATTGTCAAAAGTGCATCCCAAAAACTTGGATTTCTATTTCGAGCCAAGAGCTATTTCACTCCCAGTCAGCTGCTTATGATCTATAAGGCACAGATTCGACCTGTCCTGGAATACTGTTTCCATGTTCGGAGTGCGGCACCTGAACATATCCTGAAACTATTGAATTCTGTCCAAAAAAGGGCAATTCGTCTCGTCGGTGATGCCTCGCTTACGAACTCGCTCACTTCTCTAGAACAACGTGGAAGGGTTGGCGATATGTCTCTGTTTTATAGATATTCTCATGGGCGATATGCTCTTCTGAAATATCAACAATCGTTCCTACATTAGCAGTCTCTTCGAGATTAACCCGTCAAGTTCAGTCTTCACACCCCTTCGTGGTCACTTTAGAGACGTGCAGAACGTCCATTTCCAAAGACTCGTTCATCCAACGAACATCGAGACTTTGGAACTCATTGCCTAGGGAGGAGTTCCCCGAGGCATACGATCCCCAGAAATTCAAGAAGAACACCAACTCCTACTTTCTTTCTCTTGGTTCTCACGATGTTCTCTGAACATTACAGGATATCTCTTTTCGTGAGAACCAGAACATAAAAAAATGTTCTTCCTGCTCGTTCCCCACCAAGATTCGCTCAAAATTGCTCCTTATTTTTACAAGCACAATCTACGCACTCTAATTAAATAATTCCAACAAATTTCCACGAATAATTCACTCGTGAAATAAATAATCATCCTTCTTGTTTGCAAGAAAAAAAGTTATTGATTTTGACATTCCAACGATTATGCTCAACCAGAAATATATACCTCGAAATATTCGAATATGTTTTATTTTGTGGGTGATTTTATTTGCTTCAGTGTAGGTATATATCTCTGCCTCAGTCTGCAAACCCTTACTTCCCTTTCATAAAATCGAATGTGGTTAAGGGTAGGCGACTTCCATAAACCGTTGTTTCGGCAGACTTCTTTAAAGTTGTTTGTCATGACGTTGCCATCATGCCTGTCTTTGAAGCCTCTCTAATCTCTTGTGTTCGTATTCGACCATAAAACCTCAACCCGAAGTGATATTTCCTACTTACGTTCTTGCTAAGCCTCTCAACTTGCCCTCATAGAAAACGGGTATCCACATTAATTGGATCTATGATGGGAAATCTTCCTGAAATTCACTGATACTGGCTGGAATCCAAGTCTCTTATTCATCACATTGAACTGAAAGATTAGCGTGAATTGAAGCTAACTGACCACTGTGTAATTGATTAAAAAAATGGTCTTATTAACGTTTCACTGAAATATACATCTTGAAACAACCAAATGAATCACTTCATTATCTTATGTATATTTGTAGCAAATTTCAAAAAATACTTTGTTCGTATTCACATCATCAGTATAGAGCAACATGGTTTTTCAATTTTTTGAATCGGAAACGGAGAGAGATGCAAACTAAGTTAAATTAGGTATCAAGGTTTCCTCAAAACTATTGAGTTTGGTTTGCAACTGATGCACGTTATTTATCATATGTCATCATAAAATGATGTAGAATGTGTGCAAGAACCTTTTTTCAATATCCTGTCGCCTTCTGTCGCCTCCCCAAACTGGTCAATTTCTTCTGAATATTTTCATCCCAATACATCCGGAACTCAGTTACTTTGACTTACCACTATAATCATTCAATTACTAAGGAATTTATCCTATTATATTTATAGAAGAATTTCTCAAGCTTCCTTTCTATTGAGGTTTTTTTGGTTGCCCTTTGTTTCGTTGAATTGGATACTCATAGCTCACTTTTAATCATATTTTACGTCACTTCTCTGTCTAACGTGATTACAGTTGGCAGAACACTCAAATACATCAATGACATCAAAGTTATTCAAATATTCTTCAATAAGAGTTTGTGTAGGAAGTGATGAGCTCAAACATTGTTTGATGTCTCATCTTAGGTCTGTTTGTGAATAAAATTGGGCAAATCCAGTAAGTTATACAGAGTACAAGCAAACACTGATTTCCACATGAGAATATATATATATAGTACCATATTATGGCAACTACGTTGCTAGCAACCTTTGGAGCGTTATACGTTACTTCATATTTTATATGACATATACACTTCAGAGTCTGGAGACTTACATCAAATTATTTTCAGTGCTAATATGCTATAGCAATCATGATATTATGTGGTATATTGAAATTAGTTTACTGCTATCTCTCTTGTTCTGTTCGGATGTTAGTTTTTCAATCTAAATTAGGTATCCGCCATTGATTCTGACTGACATATAGGTAACTTGAAATTTCGGTTGCCCTCAAAGGAATATTAAATTTTTGTCCGACCCAAATTAGTACTCTCGAATTCCCATGTCGGAGTGATTAATGGACTGAAAATTGCTTTGATGGCTCAGCAGCGTATATGGAGGTGAAATATTACTCTAGAGGAGGAAATCGGGTATATAGAATGGATAGTATTCATCATCACAATGCTTTTGTAGTAGATTTCCTAACACACCATGAATATTATTCTTTGAAATAGAAATCGGGTTATTTCCCAAAAATAGCCTATTAAAAATACTTATAGAGTATACACCACAAGTAGAAACTGAGGTATTGAACTAAACTACGCAACACTAATTACGTCGCACCCCGAAATTTTGCCCCTGTTTAAATATGAATAACTTTTTTCTTCTTTGAACAATTTGAATTCTGTTTGCACTGTTCGCTAGCTCAGTCCTTCAGCTATAATCTCGTACTTCTTTGATACATGAGGTTATTTCCATAAAATTGCTACAGGATGTTTTTTGGAACTGTGCAAAATTTCGAAATTTTCAAAAGGATCCCAAATGAAGAAAAACAGTTTTTTTTCAACTTTAACAGCAGAGGCATGAAAATTATCTCATTACCTTTGGCCATTTCCAAAATTGTCTTCTTATCACTTTTCTTTACAGAGTGATCTCAAAAAATCAATTTTTTGGTTTTGCAATCATAACTTTTTTCCTCTTCAACCGATTTTCAAAATCTCAGGATCATTTTGAAGCTGAAACCTCATATGAGAAGATTTGAAGATCAGAATTAACTCAAGATGAACATTCAGAATCGAGGGTTTCCTCAAAGGTGGCCCAAATCTGAAACACTCTGTAAATCGCTACTGGGAGGAGAATTAAATGAAAATCAACTTATTTTCGAAAGGATTTTTCATTCTAGACACATCCAGATCTTTTTTTCTTTCAGAAGTCAAAAATTGTGCGTGAGAAGACCGAAATTAAACGCCATGTTCTAGAAAAAAATCAGCCCAAAAAAAATGCATGGTCCGTAACCAACGTAACAAAAATCATAATGAGTGACAGGTTGAAAATTACGTTCTCGTGAAAATAAAGATCAGGACAGAAAAAACTATTCGTAGGTATTTCTTTTCTGAAGATATAATTTTAGGGTAACCTTCTCACCCGGCCCCTATACAAAGTCTTCCATCATGTTTTGGATTTTTTTCAAAGAATTTAATTTTTTAGACCCGAAAAAAAAGTTATACGTACGCCTATGAAACAAATTTTTTTATCTCTTTGAACAACTTTTCCGCTGAACACAGCTATGGCACTTGTCTCGATTCTGAAAAAGAACTTTTTTTCGCCTTGTACATCAAACTATATGATACTTGGAGAACTCGAGTTTGGGCGATTCTTAGTAGTTTTGTACGAAACTCACGAAAATTATATGTAAAACATCACAAAAATCTCCTTCCCCTTCATCCGTACCCAAAGTACCCCAAGGGGGGTAGGGGGGTGAGAGATTTTTTTTTTAATCTCCGATCCCGATGTGGGGGTCAGGTGAAATATGTTTACCGATATATCTAACCGTTTGACCAGCAAAAATTTTACCCGCAAAAAAAAATTTGGGGGGGAGGGGGTAAAAAAAATTTTATCAGTATTTTTGGTGGTGATATTCTCGTTTCGATCAAACAACGTTTTGGATATTTTTCTTTCATAATCGGGATTTCGAGGGGGATTTAGATTTGGGCCACCTTTGCAGAAACCCTTGATCTTTAATATTTATTTTTAGTCAATTCTAATCTCAATGTCTGTTCATCTAACGTTTCAGCTTCAAAATGATCCTGAGATTTTGAAAATCGGTTGAGGAGGAAAAAAGTTATGACTGCAAAACCAAAAAATTGATTTTTTGAGATCACTCTGTAAAGAAAAGTGATGAGAAGACAATTTCGGAAATGGCCAAAGGTAATAAGATAATCTTCATGCCTCTGCTGTTAAAGTTGAAAAAAAACTGTTTTTCTTCATTTGGGATCCTTCTGAAAATTCAGAAATTTTGCACAGTTCCAAAAAACATCCTGTAACAATTTAATGGAGAAAACCTCATGTAACAGAAAAGTACGAGATTAAAGCTGAAGGACTGAGCTAGCGAACAGTGCAAACAGAATTCAAATTGTTCAAAGAAGAAAAAAGTTTTTCAAATTTAAACAGGGGCAAAATTTCGGGGTGCGACGTAATTAGTGTTGCGTAGTTTAGTTCCTTATCAAAATTTCCCATGAAATGAATTTATGAATTAATGAGATTCATATTCAGTATTCGAAAGTGCAATTACCGAAATTAACTTTATACATGTTTCACCAAATCTAAAGCGGAGTTACAGAAACACTGCTATTAGTAGCGGTTAGAACTTAATGATAAATAAGTGGATGCTATAGGGATTGTTTGCTATTATTCATTCTAATCCTTCTGTGGCACCCTTATTAATATTGTTCGCAAGTAGAGTTTTTGCCAAATCCCGTGGCATTAGGATTAATGAAGTTTCAAAAGTATCTGCAAACATTCCTGCAAAAGTTCACTAGCGTCTGGAGGATTCCTGCCAGCTCATTTTCAATTATATTGGGTGTCGACATGCAGCATTCGCATAATTTAATGGTCGTTAAATCTTGGACGTCAGCTAATGAGCAAAAAATGTTGGGATGCCATATTCCAACATCGTCTGGTTACAGATAACGATTAGGTGCGTTCACAAGGATATAGTTTGGCTTGCCAAGGAATTCCAGAAGATTGAATATGAATCCAGGACACAACATTGAAGTTGCGAAAATAGTATATTTCATTACGAGTCTGGAAATGGGGATTTTTCCGAGCGTGTGTGACAAGTCATGCAAGCACGGAATAGTAATTTTCCTAACAAGTGCGGAAAGTGATGCTTTCCCGCACGCGACTGCCGTTAACCCGAACGACGCGGAGCGGAGTTCGGGTAAGCAGTCGAGTGTGGGAAAGACACTTTCCGCATGAGTTATAGGAACAATACTTTTTCTACAAGCGTAGGAAACAAATTCATTTTTTCAATTATTTATTCATGCAAATGGAAACAACTAACAAGAGTAACATTTTCTATCCACTAATTATTCGTAATATTTATTGTGAATGTACAATTTGATGCTAATATCCAAATTTTGCTTTACTTTGAATACTCATCAACATTGAATATCTTGCCCATAAAGTGTTCGGCTTCCATGTTTTAGACATTTCTAGAAAATAAGCTTCTTCTTTATTTGGTTTTATGTGGCATGACAGCATCAATTGTTACCTACTCGTTATCAGATCAATCACAGCCTATATATAGGGTGATTTTCATAACAATACATTTTTATTTATCAATATTTGTTCATTTTTTCAATAAATAGTGCAATAGTGGATGATTTTGAACAAACTCATCATATAGATGTTTTTCCCGCACTAGTGTGGGAAAATGACACTTTCCAAACTGAATTGCGTGCGGGTAGAGGGTGAATCACGCACGCTTGTAGGAAAAAATCTTTTCTGGCCGTGTAGTGAACGATATTTTTTATTACACTCCGTTGAAAATGCAAATGCAAAGCAGCATTAACAAATACTGTTTTCAATTTGAATTATTATTAATGGTTATGTTCATTGTTGAGAATGCGCTCATTATCTATCACTTCGTCTGAATTTGAACACTAAAATTGCTTTTGGTAGTTGATATTGTTCATCTGGAGCTTCACATAAAAATTTTGTTGCTTGTTCTACTGTCAAAACTTTGGACTTTCTTGGGATATATTCTACAGCTTGACACTTCAGGAAAGCAATAGATGTTGGATATTTGTTGATGTCATTATCTTTAATGATGACCAAACAACTCAATAGCATTGAGAATCGACTCCATAACGTGGAAGATTTCATAGATTTATCTTTCTCGACAAAATAAACTAGAAGAATATCGTTACTTGTAGTTTTGATTTTGTACAGATTTCGCCATTCTGTAAAAAGTTGATATTCGTGTTTTTCTTCTGAGTTCATTTGTTGGCATACATTTCATTGACAGAGAATAAACAATGTTGTCAAAACAGTGTTTGTCATGTGTGATTTGTTTCCATGGTTATTCTCAAAGTTTTTCCGTGCGCTGTTTCTGTGCGCTAGCCCTAGAAAGCCCATCTTACAAATTACAATATTACTAATATAGATGAAAATAAAGTGATTTCAAAAAAGTGTAATAAAAAATTGTTCATCACAAAATGTTTAACCAATTCCTTCAAAAGGCAAGAAGATTTTTTCTGGAAACCTCACTACTATTTTTCAATCTCTAAATCAATAGAGAAAGCAATCAATATATTGTTCATCTAATATTTGGGGAGATGTAGAAAAACAACAAGAGATTTACTTGCCTACATGAATAGCCAGACGAATCTTTCAGAATTATCTCAGTTGAGTTTTTAGCGAGTGCTTCTGTGAAAAATACGAGCTTGCGAATTAATTCTGCGAAAATATTAAACATTATTTTCACAGATAGAGCTTCCTTTCTCCCCACTGAATATCTACAAGTGAATGAGTTCATTGAAATGATTTTTCGAGTGAGCTCGGTCACCTGTTTTCTTTTGTTCCACTTTGCCGCTCTGTATTTCTCAAGGGACATCGAATGTGATGATCCTCCATATTGGCAAGATGGATTCAAGGAATATTTGGGGGATTTAAGGTTTTGGAAGAGGAATTCACAAAGGCAAAATGTTTGGCTATTGACGGTCTCCAGTTTGGATTTTCCTGGATCAGAGTGAACGGTTGAATCTATATGAAAACAAAACGCATCTCGAAGAGTAAAATGAATGGGTAAAACAGAGAATGGATATTGCAGTTCTTCTCGCTATCGTATTATATTTCGATTTGTGCAATCATATGATGAACCTCTGAGTATTTGTTAATTCAAGGTTGCAGATTTCAAATTTCCAATAGATACACAGATCAAAGAACTTAAAAATCACAACAGTCATAACCGGACGAGTAAAGAAAAAGGTGATAATTCCTTACCTCAATAGGGAATCCAAAAACGTCTTTTCAGACGAATTTCATCAATGCATGTTCTCTGAAATCATCTGTTGGAATAAACTCATGTTTCGTGGGAAATGCAGAATCCTTGAATTCGTCTCTATACTTTTGCTTTGATTTTCCCGTTGCAGCGCTTAATTCTTTTGGAAAAATATGTTTCATTGATTTATTGAAATGGTATATATTTTGTTATTGTTTTTCTTGAAAAAATGTGTCACATGATCCCGATTGGCAATCAGGATGTTACATATTCTGAAAGTAGGTACAATCAACGCGGTTACAGCTGAGTCTTCATTCTATACAGGTTCATTGAAATATATGATATTTACTGTACTCATCATAAAAAGAAGAAGTCATTTAGGTCGAAAAAAACTATGATGAGCTTAATGTTTTGTAGATTATATCTATCGAAAAATAAAGTTGTTCCTCGAAAATCGTGTCCAGATCACAGATCTCAGATACTTTTTTATCCTTTATAATTACAGGAAACTTATCTAAATCGGTTCATCCTGTACATTGGAGTACTCGACATTAGAGGTATTTGATGATATTTCATAATCAGATTTGATTCTAGAGAGTTTGCAACAGTTCATTCCCCATCCCCACCTTGTATACCTACGTGCGCCTGCAATTATTTGAAATGCATGAGGGATTACGGACAACAGTCCTTAAACTCCTTTTCGTGCTCAGTTCTAAGTGGGGTGTTGTTGTCCCTCTTGAAAAGGATACTTCATTCCTATTATTATGAGGCAGCAGAGAAATCTTTGGAGTTTTGCTTTCTTTATTATGTAGAGTTTCAAACATTTCAAACAATGGTGAAAGTCATTTGCATTTCGATCTCTTGGTTTTGATGCCATGACCTAGACTTATCAAAATTACTTTGTGAATTCTTATGTGATTGTTGCATAATAATCTGTTTTCCTATATAAATATAATATTCATCCAGAATTCTCAGAAAAAAAGTAACTGCATGAAAGTTTGCCTTCGTTTTCTATAGATTCGTGGGTGCTGAGTTAATGTTGACTCATATCTTCTTCTCAGAAAAATATGAAGTGATTGTTGTGCACTATTGTGTATTGCAGTGGAAGTTACAGGGCCAAATTTCAGGCTCTCAAAACCCTTTGGTAACACCCCAACCATCTTTCAAGCAGAAGTAAATGCTATAGAGATAATATGTGCCCAGGAGTGCTTCGAAAGGGACACTTGAAGGACAAAAATCTATGTTCTATCAGATAGAAAAGCAGCACTAAAAGCTCTGAAGTCATACACTTGTGAGTCTAAGCTGACTTGGGACTGTAAATAATCCCTGAGACAACTGGCAGCGAACAACTAGGTCACTTTGATGTGGGTGCCAGGTCATAAGGGAGTCGAAGGCAACGAGAAAGCAGACTGCCTTGCCAAAGAATGGGAAAATATATACACAAATTCTCGGCCCAGAACCCTTCTGTGGACTCGCCAAGGCCCACTTTAGAGAAGTGGTTCGACGTTGGGAAGCGGATGAATGGAATAAAGTGCTAGGACAAAGACAAGAGAAGAGGCTAGTGAGCCTTTCGCCAAGGAAAGCTAAACAGCTTCTCGAGTTGGACAAAAAAGACTTGAAACTGGTAACGGGACTCCTCACTGGACACTGACCTCTGAGGTATCACCTCAAAAATATGGGTGAAACAGAGAGTGATAGTTGCAGCTACTGCGAGAACTTCGCTGGAACTGCAGAACATTTGCTTTGCGAATGCCCTGCACTCTTCTGCAAGAGGCTCAAGTTCCTGGAAGGGGCCTTCTCAGAGCCCTCTGATGTCAGGAACCTAGCTCCCAGGAAACTAATAAACTTCGCAAGAAGCCTCGGAATCCCGGGCCTCGAATAGATTAAGAGTTATGCACAAATGATCTAATAGGTCGAGGTGCTTGAGAGGCTGCACAGCCTTAACGACCCCCCACAAACTGCAATCTATCTACAATACTATTGTGCTTGATTTTTGTTTGAAGGTGGCTGACAATGTCTCGGGTTGTGAAGAAAAGTTTCGGACTTCCATTGTCTAAAGGTATGAAGATTTGAATCCTGAGAAAAGAAAAGATGAGTTATGCTGAAAAAACGAAATAAGTGATGAATTAAAATTAACTATTTTATCGAATCAAGAAGATTCGAGTATCAATAAATCAGGTTAGTATTAGTGTTAGTATATATGAAGTCGAAGAATGTAGATTTAAATGGGAGTTTAACTAGTCGATGAGCCTGAAAATAAGAAAAAATTGAATTAGAAATCAATAGCCTGAAAAAAAAAAAAAAAAAAAAAAGGTTGAATTAGAAATTAGAAATCAATAGCCTAGAAATCAATAGCCTTTTCTTTTTTCAGGCTATTGATTTCTAATTCAACCTTTCTTTTTTTTTTTTTTTTTTTTTTTTTTTTTTTTTTTTTTTTTTTTTTTTTTTTTTTTTTTTTTTTTTTTTTTTTTCAGGCTATTGATTTCTAATTCAATTTTTTCTTATTTTCAGGCTCATCGACTAGTTAAACTCCCATTTAAATCTACATTCTTCGACTTCATATATACTAACACTAATACTAACCTGATTTATTGATACTCGAATCTTCTTGATTCGATAATATTGTGCTTGAGTTACTCATTTTACCTCTTATTCTACCTTTACTTGTTCCTAACATTTTACTTTGCTGATGATTAGTGTTATATTTTTGTATCACACGAGTGCTTTGTCCAAACAAATGTTCATGTTAAGAAAAGTTTCGGACTTCCATTGTCTAAAGGTATGAAGATTTTAGACAATGGAAGTCCGAAACTTTTCTTCACAACTCGAGACATTTTCAGCCACCTTCAAACAAAAAATGTTCATGTTATTCATGACAATGAAGTATTGATTGATTAATGGATTTATTGAAGCCTTCACCATGTAAACCTACCGTTGGATTAATTTAATTAGAGGCCATACTAAATTCAGTTCTGCACTCACCATGTTCACCTGATTCTGAATAGTAGAACTTCAAGTTTTGCGGTGAGAGTTTCATGAAGTTTCTGATAACGGCTTTGCTTTCCATTAACAGGACAATTTTCACGAAGTTCAGAAAATTGCGTGCAAATTAATCGAGAAATAAAGATGTACATATGTATATGAAAAGCGTTGAAAGTTTCCCCATTGTGACTTGTGGAAGAGGTATTTTCCAGGAAGAATTCCGAATGACTTCTTTATATTTGAGTTATGAATCTGGATCTGTAAATATCTTGGTTAGATATAACTTGAACATAGCTTCAGTTTTCATCAAATATTTTTTCTTCCTCCAGAATAACAGAATGTTCTGTTAGAGCATATTGAGCTGAGAATATGGATAAATCTTTTTATGTATATAGCTTCTGATGAATATTCGAATTCAAGTCATTATCTGCCTTGCTGATGGCCTATCGTACATAAAATTTTGTATGTATCACGTGCGTAAAAAGCGTTTATGGCCCATGGCGTATAATGTTTCTGGGTTTAAGCCTACAGCCGTTATTTACACAGTAGGCTATAAAAGCCAACTTCACGCCCTTGGATTCCAGTTTTCTGTATATTTACGACCACTGAGAGTCTCATCTGGTAATCTTCCAAAGATATGGAATTGGTCTGGTGAGATGAATATTTCAAATTCATCGAAGAATTTGTCTGAATTATTGAAAATATGAGAAGCATGATATACAGGATGAGTCAAAATCAAATCGATAAACTTCGTATGAGGTTAGAAGTTCCTATCAACGTATCAGAGGGAGGGTATTGGAAGTATATGGAAAAATTGGGATTACATTCGTTGGTTGAAACAGAATAATACTTGGTTTACCATGAATTCAGCTGCTGATGGACAGTGGCGTCGTATGTGACCACATTTTTCTACATTATTTCTTCAGACAAGATGAATAAACAAATAAGTGTTTGATATTAGTTAGGCTTGAATCGATTCTCAAGCTAAAAGAGTTTTTGAGAAATTTGCGATTTTTGCGACAATAGTTACATCAGCAAGACTTTTTCTACAAGAGCAACAAAAGTACACTCAAAATATAGCTTTCCGTAGTTTATTGGTTTCACTCATTACTTATCATTCTATCACTTTCCAAAGTTGGACCAATCGAACCTAGAACACCATGTAGGTATAACTTTGATGAGTAGTTGTGTGTTTGAGTTCGTAACCGATCGGCATCGGTGAAACAAAATTGAACGAAACGATGATAATAATTCCGGAAAGTAAATACGAAATCACATAAACACGAACGAATAAACAGCAGCTCCGGAATTGGCAAGCCTGGCGTATAACTAGTTTGGATAAGTTTTTGTGTTGTGAAATCACAAGTTCCCTCGATCCACAGACGCTATCGCCTGGAATATTCATAAAATCGATAGTGAAACATTGATCCAATTCATGGAAAAACCGCATCAGAATATGAGTTGAATAAAACAAACTCAGTAAATATGTACGTTGTTTAGAAAACAACAATCAGGGTGGTTCAAAGCCGAAACATCAGTTTATCAATTTAATAGTGTAATTTTCTACATCATTTTTAAGGGCCATTAAAATTTCGATTTATTTTCTTCATATATATATATAATTAAGTCAGTGAAAAATAGAAACGAATGCGCATTTTTTAATTTTTTCCTGCCAGAATATTTCATGTTCTTGGGGTTCTTGAAGCCACTTCAACTCTATTTGAACATTGTTGTATATCTGATGGTAACCAAGATCATTTATATTATATCTGATTAGTAACAGCCTGTATATACAGTGTGTCTGCATTAGTTCGCACGTTCGCACCATGGGAAACTTTTTTATTATTGTTTGTACGACAAGAAGTTATTATTTATTAAAAGTTTTGCATGTTCTCCAATCTGGAATATAATCATCAGATATTGATTTTTTTCAGTCATATTCGCGGATTCTCAATGCTGAATGCATAAAATGTCAAAAAATTATCTCTTTCTTAAAATAATTTATTGAATAACATGCTTGTATTTATCTTCGTCAGCAATTAGCTTTTGTCTTCCATAGCTTCAACTCTTTGGGAAACACGAATGACGGATGTTACAACTGGGGTCTCAAGATTGCCCGAAAACTTTCAACAGCAATTATAAAATTTCAGCAGCTTGTGAAATAATTGTTCAACTTCCTTGAAACTTGTTTCGGAAACTCTTACTTAATTTTTCACTGTCCTGACTTCAGAACCATTATTAAATTTCTAAAAGGAAAATATTTCTTTTCGGATCAATGAAAAAATACTCGAACTTCTATGAAAGTTTAGAGTTTAATAAACACAAATAATTTTGTGAGAAACTCTTCATTAACTATCTGAGAAAGTGTTCATATTCCAATACTAGAAGACGGCAGAATAATTTCTATATTTCTTTTGCTCACATAGTACATTACACTCTTGAGGAAATATTGATTTTCTTCTTATTGAAGTTCTGAAAGGAAAACTATGTTATGAACGAGCTGATTGCTGTCAAAAAATTTTGCAGTGTATTTTCTACTGTAGTTGTGTCTGACAGCTTCTCAATTGAAACCGTTGAGTTATTTAACTTTTCCAGTCCATAGATAAGATTGAAAATAGTTATTTTCCGAGAACATTCCTAAAACTTCGATAAAACCCGCAATAAAGTTCTCAATGTTCTCCAAGAAAAAGAGAAAATACCAACGTGGTCTGGAGACCAGAATAGAACAATTTTAAAAAAATCACATTTCTTTCAACTGCTAGAGGACGTTTCAGTCGGATTTTTCTTGAATCTATCGCATATATTTTTTCATTTACTTGGCCGTTACTTGATGAAAATCCATAGTTATTGTAAACAAACGAAAAACGATAAGATTTTCACGATAAATATATTTATATATATTTTTCACAACATGTTTCGCTAACACTGTAGCTTATATTATATGTACAGGTACAAATATTGTTATAACTGTGTAATTAGGTATAAATATGGTTGTTATCGTAGTAGTTAGTTTAGTGTACTTATACCTGATGAAGCTACAGTGTTAGCGTTGTGAAAAATATATATAAATATATTTATCGTGAAAATATATATATCGCATATATATCTTGATGAATTTCTCATTAAGTTCACACCAGTGAACAATGTCGGTATAGAGAATGGTATATTTTTCGAATATTGTTGAATATTGAATGATTGATCAAACTCATTCATTACGCCACTGCTCAGACCTGAATGCCATTGTCGTTTCCCCAATTCATTATCTAACTTTTGGTTCCCTTGAACATTTGTGATATTCTGCTGGGCTTCCAATTACTTCAGTTTAATGCAATTTGAAATGTTAGTTGAACACTTCTCAGGATTATTCGATTAGTGAAGGTCTTCAATACCTTCGATGAATGATCAAATTGATGATTTTGAATATTTGGCGACAATCCGGAATATATGATGATGCACAATCCATGATTCAACTAGTCATTCAATGATAATAAAACGATATGTGAGGCAGATTGGTTCCTTCATTTTTGATACACCTCGAAGAGAATCCAATTATAATTCAACGAACAACTCTTGAAAACCACACAGATTGTTCAGTGGGATAAAAATTCAAAAATTTCAGTCGAAATAATGTTTTTTTTTTTCGTTTCAGTTGGTGGCGCTCAGATTGGAATTTCAAACGGTGGAAATTCCCTGATAGAATCCACCACCAGGGGTCCACACTTTGATGCTGCAGCCTCGAAAAATGTGACTGCACTCCTTGGCAAGACAGCTTACCTCAATTGCAGGGTTAAGAATTTAGCAAACAGAACTGTGAGTATTGATAACTTAATTTTCTGACCCAGTACAAACCATGTATTGGAATTCGCTTTCTGCTTGGGCATGTTACACATCGCATCACCATCATTCCCAATTAGTAAATAATAAAATCGGCAAGAGTGCTTATTCATCCATACTCAACATACGCATAGATTTCGACCTTGTGTATCTGAACGTAAAATCAAATGAGTGTTGAGAATGCAGAACACTATGAATGTGTTTATCGAAGAATTTCCGATGTGATGAGCTCTTTGTCTGAAAGCCCAATTCGAAATGCACATACACACAGTTCAGAGACAAATCTCGGTCTGTTATTTGCGAATCGAGACTGATAACTCGTAATATATAAATCTTAATGATAGTCGGTTGCTTCTTGGTGGTGACATCATCAATTGATTTTGCTCGTACGCGCTTGTAGTTATGAAACCCAAGAAGTACCTGGTAGTTGAAATTGCAACTTCCAGAGGCGACACCTCTGCAATTGTTCGTCAGATGGTTATGGTCCGTGACTTTCCTACCAACAAGCTCAAATTCCTTTCCTGAAAACAAATGATGTAACAACAATGTTTAATGTTGAATTGACACCTTCAACATCTGCCATTTGCTTTAACTCAACAGCAAACGATTCCATGTAGTTTTTTCTACGATAAGAGTGATGAAAAGAGAAGAGTTTCACTGTAAGGATATATATTCTAGAAGTGAGGGATGAGTTGGAATAGATTTAGTCGCAGTGTGTGTTTTCCATAGAATCCATTGTAAATCGAGAGCCAAAGTCTTTGAACTACTCTTATACCATGCGTTTTTTCGTGTGAAAAAAGTTGACGGTTTTCCTGAACTAGTACAAGAAATTGAATTCCGAAATAAAATCATAGGTACCTGTATTCATCACAAAATTGTTTATAGCATTATACCACTTCCTGTCGAAATCCAAAGGAGCTACACAAATAACTGAGGAATGTTTATCAATATTGCAATCTGACCAAAATGCATTATAGTTATGTACTTTGGTTTTTTGTATGGATTCGCGTGTTTGAAAGCTTCCATAAGCAACTGGATTTTATATCAACAGTAAATCTCAAGGATTGATATTACAGAGATTAAAAGTCATATGGTCTCAAACTTGTGAGTCAAGATTTCTTTTAATACGAATGGAACATGCAATATTTTCCGAAAAAATTAATCAATATCACTTCGTACATATAGATATATATCATGCAAATCGTGAATCAATGAAAGCCTGTCATAAAGTGTTATTCGCTATTTAAAGTTAGAATGACATTATGAGTGGAGCAATTGATTTCTTCATCCTGCATCAATCAGAACGATCCCAGCTATAAGTAGTATTAATGAGTTAATTTAATATTCAAACATTATCTATATATTTCTGGAAATAACATGTTAATGTTTACATCAAGATGATGCTATTGGAATCAAAATAACGTGAGTACTTGAAACGACTAGAAAAATATTCAGTCAGTTTTGAATGGTGTCAATCAAGAAAAATCCTTTTGTTTTATTCGAGAATGGTAATCTCAACCGTTTTATGTCTCATCATGACATTCGTAAAACTGAAGGAAGTTGTGGATGCTCTACATCAACTCAATTTTACAGATGAAAGCGATGTTTGCATAACAATATAGCGTGTTGACGTATACTCCAACAGAAAATCATTCTCGGAAGCGAACGAAACCTAATTTACAATTAACATTTGCAGCAGCACGAAGTGAACTTAGTTTCCTCGTAGTTTCAAGCAATGTTTGGTACTAAAAAGGCGGCCTCGAAATAACTAACCAGACTCATTTCCTGGTTGAATATAATTTTGTTTCAGAACAACATAACATGGAAATGTGTCGATTCAATACAACTTTTTTGATTATACATAGTACTTTGTTTGAAATGAAGTGGAGTTCTGCTCAACAAAAAAGTTACCTATGTCAAATTCTTATGCTCTTCATGGCTTTTTTGGAATTATGAGGGTTGAAAGATACTCAAGACACATAACATCAAATTTTAAGTCATGCAGTAGTCATTAGTTGATAATTGATCAGGTAGAGAATTTTTTGAATTCACTGTTAATCCCAGAGTCTATAGAAGATATCTCATATTAGATCGCAGAGATGCGATGAATTGCCCATGACGTTTTATTATACCACTGATCGACGATATTATGATGATTTGTGCAGTTTCGAATTTTATAACGGCTACCATGAAAATCGCTGAAAAATGAATGACCAGAGAAAGAAAATCGTTTACCAACTGCGTCACCAGCAAATATTCCAATTGATTTCGTTCATCACCAATCACTTAATATAAATATCCCACGGATATCTGGGTTTGAATGAAATATTTTTCACGTTGAACGTTGATTAAAAATGTCAACTGGCCAATCTCAAATACCTTTGATAATGCAGATTCACCGATTCTATCAGGAAGTAGTAGCAATATATTGATTCTTAGAATAGATTTTCCAAACTTGACCTGAAAGTTAAGAGGAAGCTTTTGTGACTACCTTGTAAATTAAGAGATGTGTTTCTAATTTTACATTTAAATTCATTTATTCAAACGCACTGTGCGAATTCTTTCGGCATACACTTTCTTCCATTCGTTAGAAACCCAAAGCACGAAGAATCCTATCAATTATTTCCTTTTTATCTTTCATGCAGCTTCCCCCTCATAGCACGCAATCACATTCCATTTAACGATCCTCAATCATTCACCCTATCGAATCCCTTGACGTACTTTACTTTTCAGGCAGCATCAGCAGTTCCAGCCTATTTTTATCGTCAAGATACCCTTTGGAATAAATACTTGCACCTACAATACACCGGAAATATTTGATATAGTTTTTGAACTTTCCAGACTGAAGTATATCCTAGAGCTTATTTAAAAAGGCACTTAAGTTCATCTGATCCATATATTATGGGGCAGATATTTTACTTTTTATGTATGTGTGCATCGAAGAAGATATATTCACCAAACATAGAGAAACATATCATTTTTTCTGACAACTTTATGATTCCATACCAATACTGCTACTCTGAGTCAATATATTCAGGAGAATCAATTTAGGATTATACAGATCTATAAATTCGTTACGAACACCAGATAAATCTTCATCACCTACCATTTGCAACAGATATATCATACATTTCATGCAGTTTGTGTCATCACAGGATTGCTACCATTATAACCTGGTGGTTATATCATCACCCATTGAACGTTTGCAATTCGTAGATTCCAATGTAGGAATTCGATCAAATTTTTTAGTATAGGTGATGAAATTGAATCAAACCTACTTTTGATATCAAATAATACTCTCCAACTTTTATTTCACTCAGGTGTGTATAAACTCATAGTCAGAGGTAATACATGTGAATTCACAACATCCTGTCATACTTGGAGTAACTCGAGTTGCTCCAAGAATGCGAAAATGCTGAATCACACCATTTTTCTTCATTGAGTATAAATAATGTGTCCTAACCTCATTTTACGAGCTCAAGCAATTCTTGCCTTCTCCATTCTGTTTAGTACGGAGTTTAGTGGAACCTTAATAAAATCCAAACTCCATCAGAATTCAAGAGATCACTTGAAACTGTAACCGAGTCTGCATGATGAAATAGCGGCACTGGCTGACATTTTTTTTCGTCATAATTATTCCAGAGTAGGTAATTTAAGTGAATGGCTGTCACGAAGTGGGTTGATGAATTCTATTCAGACATAATAATTGGCAAACACATCTTGAATCATCTTATATAAAATATAACTATAATAATAAATAATAATAAATATAAGTGCAAATATCGGAGTAACCTTACTGATGTTGATTCAGAACCCAAAGGAGAAATAACTTCAGAACTTCGATATTTTTATTCTGACCTGTGAAATAGCTCTAACCTATGATGTTGAGAGACACATTCTACGCATTGCTCATAAGTGCTAACCGATTATGGAAGTCATAAAGTTCGAAAAATATCATTATTCTCCCTTGTCCTGGAACAAATAGAGGAAGTGTCCTATTGATCACGATCTGATATTATGTTGCTGTTGCTGCTAAGCTATCCTATGAATCATTCTTCCCTTGGTGGTTGAGCAGATATACAAGGGGTTATTCCTTCTAATTATCCTATTATACTATCTACCTTACCGATCACGGTGCAATGATATGTGATTTGTGGGATACGACGAAATAAATCATCAACACCTAACTGTTTGATAATTATATTAGGTTAGGTTAGGTTAATACGATAATACGATGATAATCAATAACTTACCACAAACTCCAATTGGATCAGTGCAGAAACACAACAATTGATTGAAAGACCCGGCAAATTGTATCATAGATAACAGTTGATTAATGTCGTAAGAATAATAATAAATTACCTATGCCTAGGAACCAAAATTCTATAGGCTGATCTATAAACAGCATTATCCTCATTCGCTGTAGAATTTGATCTAGAACGTATCATGCTTTTACTGAACAATCCACAAGATAATATCTACTGCCCTTTTTTCCGCATTTCATCGCATTCTATATTCGAAAACAAATATGAATAGGAGACCTTTAAGCAAGTAATTCATATCATTATTCGATGGTATATTGAACGCAGTCGTTTCAAAAATAGAATCGTATCAATGATTCACTAGCATACCCAATTCAGTGACATTGCTCACATTACAGATCTGATTGCAATCCCCCGACTCGATCATTTGATAACACTCAGTGGAATGCAATTACAAACCAGTTCAGTGTTTGTCGGCGTTTTAGTACATAGGTACAGTTCAATTCAATTCCAATCCACATCCTGGCCTTCAAAGGGCAGCATTGAATCGACAACTATCAATATATTAACGAACATGGACATGTTTCGCTTGATAGTGATGATTGAACCTGTTGATAGTGGTTCAGTGAATCATTGATGTTTATTTCTCAATAAAAAGTTCAGTTTTTTCATCAAACTCTGCTAGATTAACTTATCCGATTGAAAAATCCTAGGAATATCTCCCACACCCTGTATATCCTAGAATACTATTTGATGAATCACCATACAAAGTTTTTGAGAAATGTATGCAATTTTGTCAGTCCCAGTGAGATTATAAAAGGCAGTTCATACCTTCTTGACACACCATTTCCTTGCACTATCGAGGATCCCAGAGCAAGATGCCTTCTGGGACGTTGATAGATGATACTCCATGCTCTGATCTAGCGAATCTGAAAACGTGACTGAATGAAAATCCACCAGCAGAAATCAGCCGATTTTTTGGTAACACTCCAACCGAGTATGTGGATTCAGATTCACTGCTCTCTCGCTCTCTTATTCTGAGATTGAGCATTCCGTTATTTTTTTCTATCAAAGCTATAATAGGTATCTGATATCAATATATCTACCTAATATACATATAGATGATCTGAAGATCGCACATACTTTGAATGCGTTACTATAGGAACTGAAAATGGTGTCATGGTGACAGACTGTCATACAATGGCTTGAGAGTAATGACAAAAATATCCGATAATTCACCTTCTTTGGGACCTACGAAAATTCAACCCATAAACTGATGAGCAGTATCCTTCCCCAGTCATCTTTCCTTTGTTCATTAGAGGGTGTCGAAAAAACGTCGTCTGAATTCCGACCCCATGTTTTGTAGAAAAACACACTCATTTCTATGCTTCATGGGCTTAATCATGATTGGTTTCCTAATTGCTATTTTCTCGTCGTTCCATCAGAAGATCAGAACAGTTGGAAGGGACTGTAAAACCTGTTTCTATCGATTCACGATCTAGAGAGTTCTATTTACTGTTATATTATACATAAAGTAACCCTAATTATTTCTGTTCCTAAAATAGCTTGGTGCTTGGAACATTTCAATCGATAAAAAGCAAAACAATACAATACCAATGAAACATATCGTTGCTATTGTTTATCCAGATCTGGAAAGTAATAGATTCAGGTAAGATTAGATTCTGGAGCCTCACAAGCACATTCAATCAATTTCCTGAGAGCTAAGCTCCTGACGTCAGGGGACGTTAAGAAGGTATCTTCCGGAAACTTGATCCTCTTGCAGAAAAGCACTCAATTTGCCCATCTTTTTTGGGTGATACCTACCTCAGAGGACATTGTCCAGTCAGAAATCCTGTTAACAATTTCAAGTTTTTTTGTTCAACTCGATAGGCTCTTCAGCTTTTTTTGGAGATAGGCTCACTTGCCAGTAAGATTTCATTTCATATATTTTTAAACGTTGAAACTTGTTTTTCAGGAAGTATTGGGAGTCTGCTGCAGTGCCTTGGTATAGTGGAAAATTATCCGATGACTCGTTGACTAGATATGCATTAGACAGAATCAACTGTTAACAAATAAAATACGAGCTGTAGAAGTATACCACGAAGTGGGCGTGATAATCGACCAAAAACTGGAACATGGAACAGCCAACTCAACCACATTATTTCCGAAGTTATAGCGGCAAGTTGATCGTGCCGCAGAGTCTTTGGCAATACATGGGGTCTGAAACCAGAAATGATCTATTGGTCATACCAAACGATCATCAAACCCATGGTCACCTACGCTTGGTGGCCAAAAATGCAACAAATTTCGGCACAAGTCAAGCTGCAGAAAGTGCAGCGGCTAACTTCTCTGGGAATCACAGGGGCAATATTCACGTGCCCCACTGCAGCCTTAGAGGTGATGCTGAACCTTCCACCATTGCACCTGTGTGTGATGAAAAAAGCAGCAATCAGTGCCTTCAGACTGAGCCAGACAATGAACCTCAAATTGGGAAATCGGATTGGACACTTGAAGATTTTGGAGAATATCTCCCTAGAATCCATGTCTTAACCGACAGATATCATGCCAGTTAGGTACAACTTCTAAATGCAGTTTGATAAAAAGCATAAACAGCCACCCGATTTGCACAGAGAACCGACCTCAACTGGAAAGGGATGCATCAGTGTGGTATACTGGATCTAAGATGGATAAAAGGGCTGGAGTGGGAGTTACAGGGCCAAATTTCAGGCTCTCAAAATCCCTAGGTAACACCCCAACCATCTTTCAAGCAGAATTACATGCTATATAGAGATATGTGCACAGGAGTGCCTCGAAAGGGACACTCGAAGGGCAGAAATCTATATCCTATCAGATAGCCAAGCAGCACTAAAAGCTCTGAAGTCATAAACTTTTGAGTCTAAGCTGATATGGGACTGTTAACAATCCCTGAGACAACTGGCAAATAATGATGTGGGTGCCAGGTCATAAGGGAGTTGAAGGCAACGAAGAAGCAGACTGCCTTGCCAAAGAAGGGGCAAATACACAATTTCTCGGCCAAGAACCCTTCTGTGGACTCTCCAAGACCCACTTGAGAGAAGAGAGAAGAGAAGAGGATGAAATGAAATCTCACTTGAATAAATTATGAAATACAAGCTGACCCTCTAGATAAGCTTGGAGAAGATTTATTTACATCAACTTCAACTAACTATACACCTGTCGCAAACAACACAAAGGTTGTACGGAAGTCAGGTCCATTCAATTTCTTTGCTCCACGAAGCAGAAATTTACTTTCTATCTGTAACAAACCTTCTTTTCTGACGAACACGCTATCGCCCCATCAGGCTATTCGGATGTCCGACTTGATCTCGAGATTATCGCTGCGTCTTGTTCTCACGGCGAGCAGATCTTAGAGATTGATCATGCTCACAGCATATACTTTCCGGTAGATTTATTTTTCCAGACACAACATATCATTGTCTCTGTTGCTCCGAGAATCATTCATTTCACTGTCGACATGGATCAGTGCGAATCGGGGATGATAAAGAATGGATTGTAAACATGAAGGGGGTGGAAGTGACACCATATCTCACTCGAAGAATCGAGAGCAGGGGTGAATTTGCAGACCCAACACGTCTGGAGGTGCTGATGCTTCGGAAAAGAATTCACATATGTATCATCTGACTAAATAAATTTATCAGATACTAATTCTGTAAAATTTGCATTTAATGTCTTCTATATCCTTCTTTTTTGTTTTATTTTGAGATGGATGAAGTGAATTGAATACATAAATGAATTTTTTGTGGTACAAAGTAATCAATGAAGGAAATATTCAATGTGACATTATTGTGCACAACACTTCTTCATTAATCTGTTACTTCCTTTCACTGTCATTGGACCATATTGTCCTCTGAGGAATTTGATACCTTGGTGCACGACCTCTATGATTTGTCTTAAAAAATATATATTTCTTTTCTAAATCAACTCCTACTTTATGATAATGACAAAAATAGAGCATGTACATAGTATTTCCGTATAATTTTCCCAAGTGCTTGAAAACAAGAAAATATTATCGAATACGAATGAAAGTTCGTGGTCGTTGAAATGTTGAGTTTTATTGATCCTGCAAAAAAAACAAATTCGAACTCGATGAGCCAAAAACGTCGGTGCATCCTGTCTAGTGAACCGTTGACCGAATATTCCACTCACATTTCTCGTATGATCGATGTACTCATCCATAAACATTAATGTTTTTGTATAAAAATGTATAAATACAGCGGTTGCAGAAATGACCGATGTTTCTGCCATTTCGACGAATGGCTTCGTAAAATGATAAACTTTTCGAATTTGTGCTGCTCATTTCTAACGCTCACCAATTGACGTCAGCTTTGCGTACATGTAGACTTACTGCGAAGGTAATTATTATGATTCATATTTTTCACGAGGTTACATCTAAATGTTCTTTATTTTGTCCTGTTTTCAGGTGAATCACATTTTTAACGTGGGTGGCATAAAATAGTACTTTATTAACTGTCCGCACGATTGTTTCATGGAGCGTGAGTCATTTGTCATCGCCATTATTATTTGTCACTGTGATAATTGTGAATTTTCGCCCACTTATAACTATTTAATAATCCATTTGAATAAAAACAATGAAATATTTATATTCCTCAATACTTCTTAGATATTCGATTGTATAGTATGACGAATAAACTTCTTCCTGCGACCTTGATTAAGATCATTAAGCACACTGTTTTTTAAGTATGTCATATCTCCATGGCATTAGCATTTGAAATAAAAAGCACAATCGAAGAAATTTGAGATAGAAGCGCACGCTCGCATTTATGGATAGAAATAATTATATTACCTTCACTAATTTCCTCACTTACTTGCAATATTTCAAGAATAATTTTGCTTCTAAACAAAAATCACGCATGATCTAGATGATAAATATGTAGATTGAATAATGTGATACAGCGAATGCTTTTCCAATCTCTTAGAATTATTTCACAGTGAGGAATGAAAATGGGGTTGGAAAGTAATCACCAGTCTCGACTTTATCTTTGCTGGTAATGTATGTTTCTACGTATAATGAAAGGCCTGATGTATCTGCAATTAACTTCAAGACACATTCAGAACCCCACATAGTTTTCATTGTTAGAAATAAACTCACTGCCTGCTTTCCAATTACCCTATTGTACTTTATTGTTTTATGTGAATATAAAACATATGATTCTCAAGTCAAATGTCAGCTATTCAGACGAAATATCATGACAATTTATTGCCATCTCCACCGTTTGGAGTTTTATGAACATTGTTATGAAATAACGAAAAATGTTACAAAAATAAATTACTGATTGTATATAATTCACATTGTTATGGAGATTTTCTTGTTATGACATATTTTGAAGAATAAAAGTAAAAAAGTCAGAAAAAAGCAAAAAAGGAATTTCTATACATTTAGAATAAGAATTCACATGGTCCTTCGAGATTAACACAGAATCAAGATATACGTTATACAGTACATATATAAATCAAGATCATGTCTGAACATCTGAGAAGATCGACGAGGATGAATGCTGGTAGAACAAGTTATTATGATGAGTTTTTAACACAATTACCTGGCAATCGTAGATCTAACGAACGTAATGTAGAAAAAGTTCAGTCTGAAAGTAATCTCAGAATATCCAGGGAAAATGTACGTTATGTCGATGACAGTCGATCTGAAAGAAACCATGTTTTACTTCGTAAAGAGGCTGGATCAACGAATCAAGCTGGGATATCTTATGAATCTGTAAGGAATGTTGAAGCACAACCGATAGTAGAGTGCACAACAAATATATCAGCAGATAGGTGTTCCCAGAAGAAATCGCAGAAATCCAAGACTTCATCGAAGAGGGTTGAATTTGAGAAGAGACGTTTGGCGTTGGAGGCTGAGGTTACAAGGACAGAGTTGAGGATGAGACAACAAGAACTGGACAATCAGATGAGGATTTTTGAATTACAGACGAAACTAGCAGAGAATAGGATAGAAGAAGAAGAGGAAGCCAGTTCTAGAGGATCAATTGAAGACATTTATGAAACAAAGAAGGTGGATGTACAAAACTGGATAGATGAGTATACCGTTCACCATTCTGCAGTATCAAATCTTGAAAATGAACGAGAAAGGTCTTCAATGACACATGAAAATGACAATTTGTCAAAATTATGCAATGTAATTGCCGATGCTATAAAGAGTGTTTCTGCGAGAAGTAATAATGGTGTCGCTCAAGAAAAAATAGACAAGAGCTTTCCATTCTTCGATGGAAGGGCAGATAGCTGGCCTTTATTCATAAGTCAATTTGATAGAAAAAAATCAATGTATAAATATTCAGAAGATGAATTGACGATGCAACTACAGAAATGCTTGAAAGGAGAGGCTATGGAATCGGTAAGGAGTTTATTACTTCATCCAAAAAATAATGATAAAGTAATTGAAACTTTGGAAATGCGATTTGGTCGCCCAGAATATATTATTGGTTCATTAATAGATAAAATACAGAGCTTATCTGCAGTTAAAGAAGGTGATTTTAATGCATTGATTAAATTTTCATGTCACGTGAATAACTTGGTAGCAACGTTGGAAAAATTCGAAGCTGAGAATCACCTGGGCAATCCAATCCTATTGGAGCAGTTAGCAGCTAAGATACCAAATAGCCTAAAGTTACAATGGGGACAAATCATTGTACAGAAGAAAGGTAAGGTGACTTTAAGAGATTTTGGATCTTGGACAAATGAAACTTCATCAGCTGCGTGTTATGTAAGTCCTAAAATATCTAATAACACACTTTCTACTCCTCAAAAGAAATATCAAAATGAATATCGAAAAGATAATGTATTGTTTACCAATGATCAAATGAGTAAAGTAGAATGCTTGTACTGTAAACAGTCTGGTCACAATATATCAGATTGTTCTATGATGAAAAGTGATAATAATAATAATAATAATAATAATAATAGCTTTATTGCTTCTTAAAACATCGTTTTACAGCAAGAGTTAGGTAGGTTAATGATACTAAACAGAAAAAAAAAAATATGAAAAACCTTGAAGTTGAGTAGAGTTGAACATACAGAGCCTACTCGTTGATGATGAACGACCTAAGTTTTAAAATATTCCATATATAACTAGATATATTTCTAACATCTTCGATTGTTAAGTTATCTAAAGAAGAGAGAAGTAACTCACTAGATTCCAAAGGTTCGCAACGGGGTTTCATTACTGCGTAAATGGGGCAGTCAAACAGTAAGTGATGAATAGTTTCTTTCTCATGGTGATTGCAAGCTGTGCATATCTCACTTGGGTCGATCAAGTGAGACATACCATTCAACGTAAATTTTATTTTGAAATCATTACATAGCCGTAATTGAGCTATAGTACGGGTGGCCTGTATCGGAAGTTTGTAAAGCAAATAATATTTAGGTTCTTTAGAAAATGTAGCTTTGTTATAAAGGGGCAAAAATGTACTTCGTTGTAACAATGATGTATCGGCTTCGAATAGTTTATCATAATATTTAGATAATATAACCTTTTTTTCAAGTCTGCCGTGGAGAACAGCATTATTCCATAAGTCCTCTGCTCCAGCAAAAACAAAACATCTTTTCAATTGGCTAGCCCAGTTGAACTTCTCATCCATAGAATTCAATGAATCAAGTTGTTGCTTCAAACAAAGTTTCGGAAATCGATTGTTATTCATCATGAGGATTTTTTGAAACCAATTCAAAGACATCTTAAAAATATTATATGCAAATTTAACTCGCCCAGTTTCCAATCGCACTACATAGTCTGGTGAATTATTATGAACGAGTAGAATTCTTTTAAGAAACATTATTTGAACCCTCTCCAATATATCAAAATACCTCATTCCCCACATGGGTAGACAATTCGACATAGTACTTTGAGCCAGGGATTCAAATAATTTTACGCGCGGATACCAGTTGTCTATCTTGGCTTTACACATAATAGGCAGTATTGCTCCAACAGCTTGCTTAGCTTTCTCTGCCGTAGTGACAGCCATTTCACGAAATAATAAAATAATGTTGATGAGAGGTGGACAAAAGTGATAAAATTGAAAATCTGCTTTTGTTGTCTTAGATTTGGACATCAGAAAAAAAATTGTAAGTCAAAGAACCGTTGTGGTCATGATGGTTGTAAAATGCGTCATCACATTTTATTGCATAAAATCAATGCAAATAAGTCAGATGAAAATAACATTTCAACTAATGAAAATGTAGAGAGAGTTTGTCTTACTAATGCAGATTGTAAGGTTTTGTTGAGAATTTTACCTATCAAAATATATGGCCCTAGAAGTTGTTTGGACACTTATGCACTTTTTGATGAAGGTTCTACTGTTTCACTTGTAGAAAATAAAGTAGCTGAGGAATTAGGATTGACAGGTGAAAATAAACCACTCTGTATGCAATGGGCGAATAGTATATTGTCATATAATAATGATTCAATGTGCATAGATATGAAAGTTTCTGGAACTCACGATAGAGCTAAAATTTTTGAAATGAGGGGGGTGAGAACTGTTCTCGATCTATCCCTACCGACTCAAACAGTTATTCTGGATGATTTTAAAAATTGTTCGCATCTTCAGGGATTACCTATTCAAAATTTAATTGAAGCAAAGCCAACTGTACTTATTGGCCAGGATAATATTCATCTCACGGTAGCTCGAAAAGTATATCAGGGCAATAAAGAAAGTCCTGTGGCAACTAAATCTCTTCTAGGTTGGCTAGTTCATGGAAATGTTCGAGAAAATAACGAAAATAATAATTCAAATTATAACTTTCATGTATGTGCGTGTAGTACAGAAAATGAATTAGATCGATTAGTTAAAGAATCATTCTCCATTGAATCCTTTGGTGTTACTCCAACCGATAAGCAGATAAATGCTTCTCATGAAAGAGCTATAGACATTTTGGAAAAAACGACAAAATACTTGAAAGATGAAAAAAGATATGAAACAGGTTTGATATGGCGGAAGGATAACTTAGTTTTTCCAGAAAGTAAATCGAATGCTTACAATAGACTTCTCTGTATAGAAAGGAAGATGTTGAAAAATAAATCATATTCAGAACAATACTGCAAAAAACTGGAAGATTACTTGAAGAAAGGCTATATAAAAAAGTTGAATGATGATGAAATCAATAATGTAGATAATTCAAGAATTTGGTATCTTCCACATTTTGGTGTGGTAAATCCCAACAAACCGAACAAACTACGTCTTGTATTTGATGCTGCGGCAAAGAACCATGGAACCAGTTTAAATGATTATCTCCTTCAAGGACCAGATTATCTCAGTTTGCTTCCTGGTGTACTCATGCGCTTCAGACGTTCAAAATGGGGCTTTTGTGGAGATATCACCGAAATGTTTCACCAGATAAAGATTCGCAAAGAAGATAGATGTGCGCAACGGTTTCTCTGGCGGAATGGCAACCCGAATGTGAAGTCTGATGTCTATGAATTGCAAGTAATGATGTTTGGTGCTTCTTGTTCTCCATGTTCCGCTCAGTACGTTAAAAATTTGAATGCTGCGCAATCTAAATATCCTGAATTGTCTAGAGATGTAGAACTTAACTTTTATGTCGATGATTATTTAGATTCTTGTCCTACAGAACAAGAAGCACTAGAAAAGATTGAGAAGATGATTGAACTTCACAAAGATGGGGGTTTCAATATTGTTGGGTGGTCTTCTAATTCTCCATTAGTGGCTGAGAAATATGGCATCGGACTTTCTGAAAAACGTTTCAATAAATCAACATCTGAAAGAATCCTAGGTATATGGTGGGATGTGAAAAATGACGAATTCGTATTCAAAATTAATTTCCACAAAGTCTCCACAAAAATAGCAAGTGGTGAAGCTATTCCGAAGCTATTCCTACAAAACGACAAGTACTCCAATTGGTGATGTCAATTTTCGATCCACTAGGATTTTTAACTTGTCTGACTATCAAAGGAAGAATCTTTCTTCAACAAATATGGCGTAGTGGTATTGGCTGGGATGATTCAATTCCATTTAAAATTCAAGACACCTGGATAATGTGGTTAAAATATCTTGAATTGATTCCTTCAGTTCACATAAGTCGTTGTTATTCTCCATCATTATCGTCTTCGTTAGAAAATGAAATCCATGTTTTTTGCGATGCCAGCGAAGAAGCTTTTGCAGCGATTGCCTATCTGAGAATTATTTTGACAAGTCATGTAGAAGTATCATTCATTTCTTCTAAAGCAAGAGTTGCCCCGCTGAAGCCGATTTCGATCCCTCGATTAGAACTTCAAGCTGCTGTATTGGGTAGTCGTTTACTGAAAACCATTTTGAGTGAGATAAATATTCCAATTAGTGGTTTGTATTTATGGAGTGATTCCCGAACTGTTTTATATTGGATTCAAGGAGACGGTAGGAGTTACCCACAATTTGTTGCTCATAGGGTTGGAGAAATTCAGGCTCATTGGAGATATGTACCCACCAAATTGAACGTAGCAGATGAAGCAACTAGATTTATAAATACAAACAATGAAGTTATGAGCAATAGATGGCTCAATGGTCCAGATTTTTTACGGAATTCCAGTGATTGGCCGATTGAAATTGATCTGAATGATTTCAAATTGGACGAAGATAATGAAAAGAAATCTACTGAACAGTTTGTGGGAATCATTATCAATAAAATGGATCATGTACCAGATGTGACACGATTTTCAAAATGGAGAAAATTTATAAGGTGTTTGGCTTGGGTCATGAAGTTCTATAGACGTTTACTTGGAAAGGTTAGAAAAGGAGTAGAACAATTTTCTGAAGAATTAACAGTTGTAGAAATTAGCGAAGCCAAACGAATATGCATAAGAAAATGTCAAGAGGAGAGCTTTGGAAATGATATGAAGCAACTCAGAGAAAAGGGTCAGGTAGAAAAATGTAGTAGACTCTTGAAACTCTCACCATTTGTTGATGATGATGGCCTTTTGAAAATGCGAAGTAGAGTATGTAATGCTCTTTGTTTGAATGAGTCAGTCAAAACGCCTATTATATTGGACCCCAAAAACAAGATTTCCATGCTTTTAATTTCCTATTATCATGAAAAATGTCACCACCAAGGAAAATAAATGATTTTGAATGAGCTTCGTCAGGAATACTGGATCATCAAGGGACGACAAGCTGTTAAGGATTCATTCAAGAGATGTCAGTATTGCAAAGTGAAGAATGCAAAACCAGGTACTCCTCGAATGGGCGACTTACCTGAAATACGACTAACTCCAGGAATGAAACCATTCACTTTCGTTGGTATCGATTATTTTGGTCCATTATTTGTCACAGTTGGACGGCATAGAGAAAAACGGTGGGGAGTATTATTTACTTGTATGACAATCCGTGCGATTCATTTGGAAATTGCATATTCTCTTACAACCGATAGTACTATCATGGCAATCAGAAGGATGATTTCTCGACGTGGACCCATCAGGCACCTTTATTCGGACAATGGTAGCAACTTCAAAGGAGCGAATGAAGAACTCAAGAAATTCTATAAAGAATTGCATAAGAACGTGATATTCAATGAGTTAACAGAGATGGAAATAGAGTGGCACTTTATTCCGCCAATGACTCCAAACATGGGTGGATGCTGGGAACGTCTCATCGGATCCGTGAAGAAAATTCTGCAGGTTACTCTTAATGAAGAAGCCCCAAAAGATGAAGTTCTTTATACCCTATTCATAGATGCTGAGAATATTGTTAACAGTAGACCTCTCACACATGTCTCAGAAGATCCTTGTGACCCTCAGTGTTTAACGCCGAACCATCTTCTAATTGGTTCACCATCCAAGAATCCTTTTCCGATACCATTCGGAGAACAAGATTTGCGGAAACAATGGAAGAAGTCTCAGAGGTTGTCAGAAATATTTTGGTTCAGGTGGATCAAAGAATACTTGCCAACTTTATCCCGACGAGCCAAGTGGAATCAAGATGGTAAATCAGTTGCTGTTGGAGATGTTGTTGTGGTAATTGATGGTAGTTTACCACGGAATTCTTGGCCACTTGGAAGAATAAAGGCAGTTTTTCCTGGAAAGGACGACATTGTTCGAGTGGTGGAAGTACAAACATCAACTGGATTGTACAAGCGACCGGTAACGAAGATCTGTCGACTAGACGTAGGTGGTGAAGATTCCGAGAAGAATGTTCACGGTGGGGAGAATGTTATGAAATAACGAAAAATGTTACAAAAATAAATTACTGATTGTATTTAATTCACATTGTTATGGAGATTTTCTTGTTATGACATATTTTGAAGAATAAAAGTAAAAAAGTCAGAAAAAAGCAAAAAAGGAATTTCTATACATTTAGAATAAGAATTCACAAACATGTCACGAATGATTAGGTCATAAATTATTCAAACTCATTCCTTGCACCGATATTAACTCCGTAATAGCTGCGCTGGTGTGCTGGGATTAGGATATTTCCTCAGGGGCTTTGCCCAAACCAAGATTGCTACACTTCCTCATATACGCAGGTTTAAAAACAAAAACATATTCGACAACATGCAGAAAGAAATTCATTAGGTTGTCATTTTCCACATGTTCCAGCAGAAGATCCTTCAAAAACAGAAAGAATCTGTGGAGTAATGTAACATTGCTTGCTCAGTCAACTACTATAAACAAGGGGAAATCATTCGACTTCACCAGAATATCTAATTATTCTGGAACGTCTGTTCTGTTCATTTGTCCCATTCAAACAAAAGATACCCACCTCAATTTCTCAGGCTCTACTCATGAAAATATCTGATTCTGATTGAGAGAATATTTCGAATTCGGAACACTATTTCGTGATTTATGATTCCATCAATTATCAAGGTTTGACATTAAAATGAAATCAAGAATGATGTATAGAGTTCAATTCAGGCTTTAATAGGTGAAACTGAATCCCAAATCCCAACTATTGAATCTGGCTGCTTTGCTATCCTCTCCTTGCACATTCTCCCCAGTGCCAAGTCTCAGAACAAACAAGAGAAATGTCCATTATTACCGAAACTAGTGAAGCGAGCGAGTTATATTGTGTAACAGATATGCGGAGGCAAAAAGCACTGACATGATAAGGACTGCAGACAACAGCTGTATCCGTTGTATATCGATTTTCGTCACAATAGAGAATACGTAGCAACATAATGTACTTTGCTTATGAGTATTTCAGTGAGTTACGATCTCCATGACCCGAACAAGTCTGGAATGAACATAGTCAATATTTTGTAGGTATGAAGAGAGAAAATGAGAATACCCTGTCTATATACGATGAGTTACATGACCAGCTGAAAACCTGGCCAATTGAATAATTGAAAAGATTAGTCACAGACACTACTGCAGCAATTGCCTTCAGACTGAGCCAGAATTTCGAATTAGGAAATTGGATTGAACATTTGAAGATATCTATCATACCAGTTAGGTACGACTTCGAAATGCAGTTTGATGAGATTATAAACAACCACCGAATTTTCACAGAGAACGGACATCTAGCAAGGGATGTGTCAGTATGGTATACTGATGGATCCTAGGCGGATGAAAGGGTTGGAGTGAGCATTACAGAGTCAAATTTCAGGCTCTCAAAACCCTTTGGTAACACCCCAGCAATAGATCTGATAGGTCGGGGTGCTTGAGAGGCTGCACAGCCTTGATGACCGTCTCTAAAATCTTCAATGTACAATATAAGTCAATAGGCAGCAATTTAACGGATGCAACTAGTAGTGGACATAGTGAAATTAATGATCAAATCCCATCAAAACATTGCTAATTTCATTTCTGCACGAAATTGTTACTTCATATACATATGTAAAAAAATCGTTACCAAAATGCGCAAACTCAGAGGTGCACCTGCCTTCCTATGTGGGGTCATTTGGTTCTCGCGCATCTCCTTATCTACTAGGCTTCTAGGTGTATATAAGAATTCTGTGGTATCATAGGTTCAAGAATTTCAAGACCTTTTAGAAGATTGACAATCCAACTACTCGTTACCAAATCATTTTATAATCTGAATGAATATTTCGAATATATTTTTTAGTACAACTCATATGATTTCGTTTTTTGATAACAATATTTATTATCTCATTTATATTATTTTGTGTTTATTGTATCAGATTATTACTTATTTGTAGATAAGAACTTTGTATTCTTGGACAAATGAATTGATCGATTGAACATGTATTGTCGAATATACATCCATTGAAATCATCCCCAGTAGTTGCACCATTTTCACTCACGCACACACGAACTGAGCTCGCCCCGCCTTGCACCGCTTTATCCGGCAAGCAAAACCGCTCGGACGTTTATTCCAGATGTCTCTGCAGGTGTCTTGGGTGAGGCATCGCGACGTCCATCTGCTCACCGTCGGCCGGTACACCTACACCAGCGACCAGCGCTTCAGGGCCATCCACCAGCCCCATTCCGAGGACTGGACGCTGCAGATCAAGTATCCGCAGCACAGGGACTCTGGCGTCTACGAGTGCCAAGTGTCCTCGACGCCGCATCTGTCGCACTTCATCCATCTCACCGTCATTGGTGAGTCGCATCGACCGTGTCGTTGATAGAAAAGGAGTCACTCGCAATTGTATATGCCAAACACAGTTCAAATTTGTATCTGTCGCACTTCATCCATCTCACCATCATTGGTGAGTCGCAACGACGGTGTCGTTAATAGAAAAGGAGTCACTCGCAATTGTATATGCCAAACACAGTTCAAATTTATATCTGTCGCACTTCATCCATCTCACCTTCATTGGTGAGTCGCAACGACGGTGTCGTTGATAGAAAAGGAGTCACTCGCAATTGTATATGCCAAACACAGTTCAAATTTGTATCTGTCGCACTTCATCCATCTCACCGTCATTGGTGAGTCGCAACGACGGTGTCGTTAATAGAAAAGGAGTCACTCGCAATTGTATATGCCAAACACAGTTCAAATTTGTATCTGTCGCACTTCATCCATCTCACCTTCATTGGTGAGTCGCAATGACGGTGTCGTTGATAGAAAAGGAGTCACTCGCAATTGTAAATGCCAAACACAGTTCAAATTTGTATCTGTCGCACTTCATCCATCTCACCATCATTGGTGAGTCGCAACGACGGTGTCGTTAATAGAAAAGGAGTCACTCGCAATTGTATATGCCAAACACAGTTCAAATTTGTATCTGTCGCACTTCATCCATCTCACCGTCATTGGTGAGTCGCAATGACGGTGTCGTTGATAGAAAAGGAGTCACTCGCAATTGTATATGCCAAACACAGTTCAAATTTGTATCTGTCACACTTCATCCATCTCACCATCATTGGTGAGTCGCAATGACGGTGTCGTTGATAGAAAAGGAGTCACTCGCAATTGTATATGCCAAACACAGTTCAAATTTGTATATGTCGCACTTCATCCATCTCACCATCATTGGTGAGTCGCAATGACGGTGTCGTTAATAGAAAAGGAGTCACTCGCAATTGTATATGCCAAACAGTTCAAATTTGTATCTGTCGCACTTCATCCATCTTACCTTCATTGGTGAGTCGCAATTGTGTATGCCACACATAGTTTGAATTTGAATATCTGGTAGACCACGAACAGAAAATAACTACTTCCTGGCTACTGCTACGTAGAACATTTGATTGCCAATATCTGCTCGTAGTCCATTCAATGGTTCACACTGTGTTTCTTTCTCCCCAAGACTTGACAATAAAGTTCACATTGCCATGCATTCACAGTGTGAATAGTTGCATGGAATACATACAGGCTTATTCAGGTTTCAGGGCACCAACTGGAATGGAGTTATCAAAGAAAGTATTACCTGAAATGTTGAAATGTTTCGTACTCACATGATTCTTCTTTTCAATGTGTTGTTTCTTTTCTCAACCCCTAAGTATATCGCTGATGAAAATTTCATAGAACTATTAAACAGACTCGATAAGAAGGAAAAATAATAGCCGTTATCAAAATTAAATTAAAATCTCCTGCAGGTATATTCTTTTGTTCATTCCGTACAATAATAACGGCATCATTTGGAATTCTATTACTTTTTTCCGCAACCTCATTCATAATAAACCAATTCACATTGTTCAGCTAACGGCATCAGTCTTGACGTATCTTTTCTTAGGAAAAGAGAAAAATCAGGACGGATATTGAGCGAACAACAAAATGTTATTTATGTACGGGCATTTATGAGCTTGTATAACGAAAATTCTGAAAGGAACTTCGCCTAGAGTTTTTTTTTAATTGAGAGGCGCTTTATTCGAGTTTAAAGAAAGGAGAATCTGAACAAATTCAATTGATAATATCGTGCCTGATGGGGATACGAACAGTAATTTCCTATTATTATCTTTGATTCTTCGAGTCTTGTCTTCGCTATTCACGAAAAGAGCTATTTTGATTCATTCTCTATCTTGCAAGGAAATGTTTCCATATGTCTTGTTCTTCTCTTTCTCCTCCCTCGAAGGTACTCAAGATAAGAATAAACTGTATATGCATCTTGGAGATTTTGAAAGCTGAGGTTTTAGTTATTCTGCATGTAATATGGACAATTTGCAGATTTATCAGGCAGAATCATCATCGTTTTTCTACGGACTATCCAGGTACCCACATGGGAATGAAATTCAAAGTCGCCAAATTCGCAAATGATTATAAATCTGAAAGGATCCACTCCCAGATAAACTGCCAAAGTCACACGACAACATGGCGCCCAACGTGAGGTGATCATATTCACCATGTCACCTGTCAATTATTCTTATCGCCTTTCCTATCACGAAATTGTTGAGAATAACCTTTCCACAGTTAGTTCTTGTCAAGCTGTCAAGCCTTATTCCCCAAACCCTATGCCCAAACTGAGGCTCTGTCAGCGAAGGGATGGAAAGTTATTTCGTGGTCAGCCGCTTTTTTATCTGAGGATCTGATTAAGAAGAAAGGTCAAAAAAAAATTATGGATATGAATAATATACATTCGTCAATTTGGAATAGCATAGCTTACAAAGAGCAAGTGCAGGAATAGGATGGTAATCGAGTGAAAAATTAACACGTAATAAGTAAGTGTGAGCTAACAGAATAATTCTAATTGAAAGTAAAATGAAAATAATAGTTCAGAGAAAGAACAGGAACTTATAAGCATGTCAGTCATAAGAACGGACAGCAGAATCCTCCATGAGTAGGTCTTGGATTGGTCTGGTATTGGAAAGTTTTTCTTCATGTAGATTATGGAAAAATCAATGAATGCTATGATGAAGGTAATCAATGATTATCAAGATAATGAAAATCATAGCTTTAATCTATGATAACGAAAGAATGCTGCTGAACCTGCTCCTATAGGGCTTTATAGTCAAAGTAACAAGCACTGAGGTATTTTTGTTTAAGATATTCTAATTAAAAACATTATGAAAATGCTTTGAATAATTCGCAATCTCCATGAATGAGAACATAACTTATTTGTGCATTTTCCGACTGATGGATCACATTAATATCAAATAAAATATTGTCGGAAGAAGAATCAAAACACCGAATGGAATGTACGAGAATCTCTGCAGTTTTCTGAGAGTTCAGAAACCAGAGAAACAGTGCCGTACAGTTCCAATGTTGAATCAGTGAAAGAGATGAAAGAGGTACATTTATATCAAGAGGAAGAAGACCTTGCGAACAATTTCAATGATTTTACCGTTATCAGAATGGAATAGCTGATGTACCATCGTGACACCACTTTGTCAATATACAGTCGTAACGTATTCAAACTGTAAAAAGAACCAAGTACCTACCTTCGGTCCTGATTGTTCAAGGTGTGTTTTATTCGTCTGAGGTTCAAGAAATAGGAATGGTGATTCTTGAGAAAATCGTACCGCTTATGATATCGTTTTCATCCTTAAAATTCTTATCGTATTCATTCAATCCCAAACTACTGCTTGCCTAGGAATTTGATGTCGCTATAAACATGTCTCCTTACATTCTGGATGGAATTGAAAAACGTCGTCGTTGGTAATACGACAGATATATCCCAAACCAGTTTTCTCGAAATGCCCGGACTCATTCGCAAAACCTTCTATATTGATAATAATCCGGATAACAAGATCGTCCCTCGGCATCATCCCAGGGACCACGTATAGACAATGGGATTAAGTCGAAACTCAAAAACTTTGCCAGCACGAATGACCATGTCTGACAAACAGGGCCTTTTATTATTCATGAAAGCTAACACAGTGGCCTGAAAGGGTTATTCGAAAATGGCGTGGTCAGCTCGACTTCCATTCGTACTCGAAAACAAGTTTTTGTCGACCTCCTGAATTGGCCGTTATGGAGGTCGCTAATTCGTTTTTTGCGGATGACAGGCTCTGTTGAATTCTTCAGAGTTACCCACTGTCAGGCAAAAAAGGCAGAGGTACTCTCTGGAGGTGAATATGACCGAGGCATATCCAGTTGTTGACGTGGCATGAATTATTGACCTGGCTTACAATACAAACAGAAAGCAACGATTTGCAAAAAATTAATGTGAAAACGAGATGAGGAAATTCTATGTCAACAGAAAAAAAGGTTTCTTTCGTCCAAAGAATTGTGCATTTTCTTCAACGGAATTGTAACCTTGTATATGGCCATATGAATATTCTCTTGAGAAACCATGAATGTTTTCTTGTTATAAAATTGCCGAAATATTTTACTGGAAGAACATAAGTATTTGTCCTAATAATAAATATCTTGATGTATTCAATACTTTGTCCTTCAGAATATAAGTACCTTGGGTACTTATAATCTGAATTTCCTTGGCTGAGGAAATTTATTCGATTCTATTGAATCCACAAGTATTCAGCTGAAGAATCCAGATTTTATTGAACTGATACCCTGTCTGCCCTTGTTGGAAGAGCGTACATTTTTGCCCGAAACCCTTATTTCTATTTTCAATGAAGATTTCCTGTACTTGGATTAAGACTTTAACTTTAGGAAACTTTTTTATTTGGTTCAAGGTATCGGAATTCTCGGCCTAAGGGTGATGAATGATGAATGCCCCTCCCCCTGTAACACTAAACTGTAGTTAAGTTTATTTTCAAAAACATTTATTGTCATAACTGAGGATACAAAATACGCACTGACAAAATCAATACATGATACATGTATTTGAGACTATCCTGTAATCACATTTTAAGGACATCTTCGATTGTTAACAATAAACATACAAAAATGAAACGTAGTCCAATAAACTTTACTTTACTTTACTTTACTTTACTTTACAATAATGATGACATTGAGCCAAGTGTATTGTTGAGAGATTTTGATTTTCGCCACGTTATTGCTTTTATTGGTCAATTCAAATCAAATCACATTCTGAATTGAAATTCACAAATAAAAACATTGAGTTTTTCACTGCTAGTACCACCAAATCAAAAATCACTCATCAGTAAACTGGGCCTAATTCTTCTGACATTTATTTGACATTTCGATTGTACAACCTCCGAATAATAAAAAGTTCGTATCGAAACAGAGGCTATTTTGATACGCATTTGCGTTTCATAATGACTTCATTATAGAACCAAAATAGAAAAACAACTTTTGACATGTGAAAGAAAAATAAGTTCACCTCAGTGGAGACCTTCCATCGATGATTCATCTTGATGGAATAATTTCACGTAACTTCAAAAAATTTTCAACTGAATCATACGAACTGATGTTTCAGAGCCAGATACGGAGATCGTAGGTGGACCAGAACTCTTCATTGATCGTGGCAGCACCATTAACCTCACCTGCGTCGTTCGACATAGTCCAGAGCCACCTGCATTCATATTCTGGAATCACAACGATGCTGTAAGTAAACTCATAATATATCACTAGAGTTTACGTTTTTTTTATATATATTAGTTTGTCTGTTCAGCTGATTGTGCCTGACCACACTCCATTTTGATATGTCTACTACCATCTTTCAGATGGACAATTCCATTTATATCTATAGATAACCCTGTAGTATTCATTGAACGTTGTTCAAGGCCACCTTGTATATGTATATGTAGTATAATCACCGAGTTCTATGGTAAAATCCGTGAGTGCTTTGTGAATGGGCACATTTCAGCTTCAAATAAATCACCAAGGAAATATTCAATATGTCACGAAAAAGCAACAGTGGGTGAAATTATAGCTCCTATATCATTAGACTTTGAATATCGATATCGATCCTGGTGTTTCTCATCTCCTGTCTAGTACAATGAATTCATGAACCCGATTTTGCCTTCAGTTTCAACAATTTGCATAACCACATCAAACCTGAGAGAGATTTTTTTTTCACATTCATGACACAATCTGAATAATACATATTGATTGGATCAAAAACGCTCTCCTCTTATGAAGACTGGGAAAGAAAACCGTTTTGTATTCCACCTGGGAGGATTATCTGAAATTCGATTACTCATTGATCCTATTTTTACTTCGGCAAGGCATTTTATTTCCATTGGGATCAAGTTACCTGCAGACTCTCCTCCTTAATAGTCCACGGCTTCAATCAGAGCTTTGCCTGAACGGGATCCTCAGAAATATTGAATATCGCTTCTGGCATAGATTTATTCATTTCTGTGCCTTGAAGAGAAAACTCAAACTGTATGAGGATCTGTGTCTGCATTAATTGGTGTTTCCGAATAACGCTGATGGTATTTCATTAGTGAATTTTCTTGGAATGAAATATGTGGAAGGAAAAATCAAATCATGTCCTGTGAGTAATTATTCCACAACAGAAGAATCCAACTAAAAAAGTTGAGAAAGTTTTGTATTGCAGCCGTATAAGATGAACTAACTATTGTCTGTTGTGCTGCTGTTATGTTGATGGATTCATCCAACAAAAAAATCTAGTAAATGTTGGTGATTCCTCTGTAGTGGTTCGTCCCGGACATTTCCATATTCCTCTCCTGCAAGTGGCAATTCACTTGAATAACAAATGAAATCCTAACACAGGAGAACCACTAGACACATGTTTCCAATTATCGCAGACACTATCCAAACCTAGATTGATGTATTCTATTACGAAGTGGAATTCCAAAATGGGATGCGTTCCATTCCAACGCATTCCTCTGAAGCTTTCGCTATAATGGACACCTGTCTTCGATGTAGACGTTTCTGTGGGATTTTGCACCACACCTGAGTCTTCAGCACCATCAACAGGTCTCGAATCTGCTTGAAGCTTCACTCGTCACGTCAGTATTTACATTCACTTAGGATGAGAATACTTGATGAGGTTTTCGGAATAACACTCCAGGTTCATTACCACAATTTGCATCAGTGGAATTATGGATGAAAATCTACTCAGTCAACGACAAAGAAATCAATTTGATATTGAACCATCCCAAATCATCAGATGTTGATTATCTTTCGTAAGGATCTTTGACAAAAACTTGCTCCTGACAGCAAATAGCCGAAAACATTTGATTTTAATTTGATTACATAATTATGGTATGCTATAGCAGTAATCGTTTGTGTTTCTCTGAAAAACATCGAAGTATTTCGACATATTCTACTTACCACGTATATAAATTGGCTCCTCTGAAATTCAGCAGTGATTAAATAAATTGCTGATGTGAGGAGATATGCCAGGCTGTCTCACTGAGAATTTCCGGTATAACCACAATTTCAACGCTGAAATATTTTCCTTCCAGCCCAAATTTTCAACGCAATTTGATTGCTCTCGGTATTTTATCAAAGCAATCAACTCCAGAAATGAGGTTACCTTGATATCATCGCTGAAGCCAGTGGAATCGTTGATTTATTTTCGCAAATACAAGAGAAGTGATGTTCATCGTTTTTTCATTACAATAATTCAACTTCATTGAATAATGACAGGTTGCTCCTTCATGAGGGAAAAAGATCAATTTCAGATGGGTTAATTTCTAATACATGTTCGTTGCAGAATACAATGATTGATATTGAATATGTTATTCAATAGAACATGGTATTTTGGATACATTGATGAATAGATCTGGTAGTGTCATGCTTGTTTTCTTTTATGGTCTGGTTCTCACGAAAAGGGATATCCTGTAATGTTCAGAGAACATCGTGAGAACCAAGGGAAAGAAGGTAGGAGTTGGTGCTCTTCTTAAATTTCTGGGGATGTAGTATGCCTCGGGAAACACCTCCCCAGGCAATGAGTTCCAAAGTCTCGATGTTCGTTGGATGAACGAGTCTTTGGAAAGGGACGTTCTGCAGGTCTCTAAAGTGACCACGAAGGGGTGCGAAGACTGAACTTGATGGGTTAATCTCGAAGAGACTGCTAATGGAGGAACGATTGTTGATATTTCAGAAGAGCATCGCTCATGAAAATATCTATAAAATACAGATAAATCGCCAACCCTTCCACGGTGTTCCAGAGAAGTGAGCGAGTTCGTAAGCGAGGCATCACCGATGAGACGAATTGCCCTTTTATTGACAGAATCCAATAGTTTCAGGATATGTTTAGGTGCCGCACTTGAAATATGGGAACAGTATTCCAGGACAGGTCGAATATGTGTCTTATAGATTATAAGCAGCTGACTGGGAGTAAAATAGCTCTTGGCTCGAAACAGAAATCCAAGTTTTTGGGATACACTTTTGGCAATGGACCTCACGTGATTTTTCCAAGAAAGGTTATTGCTGATAGTAACGCCAAGCATAGAAATGGATGACTTCAATGGTACGGTTACTCCTGACTGAATTGTGTTGGGCACAGTGAGATCGGCTTTTCTAGAGAAAATACATGCTTGTGTTTTGTTTGCATTGAATTCTACCAGGTTATTAGATCCCCACTGAAGAATTGTTGCTAAGTCCATATTTATTTTGTCAACATTTCTTCCTCGTTCATTTCTGGTTTGATGGGCCAATATAGGAGACTGGAAAAGAAAGCGGTATGGAGGGTACTTTCATCCGCGAAGCTGTGTATAGGACATGAAGTTGCTTCCAACAAATCGTTGATGTGAAGTAGAAATAGTGTTGGTGCTAAAATTGATTCCTGCGGAACACCAACATTTATGAGTAGAGTATCAGATGAAACTCCATCGACCACTACATGGAGAAACCTGTTTGAGATAAAACTAGCAAGCAGAGAACACAGCTGAAGGGGCAAACCAAGATACATGTGTACATATGAAACAATATTTTGATCGTTAATGAAATGTTGCGGTATGTTATTTGAAAATCAATGATCAATCAATCGAGCAATCGTTTATTGTCCATCAAAACATTACAGTTTCATAACAATGTGAGTTCAATAAGTGATCGGAGGAACAATGATGAACATTGTGGAAAGAAAAAACAAATAATTTATTGATTCTGAAGGAGTGTAGGTTCGAAACATTCCATATAAATAATGACCAGATTATAAAATAAATCTCACGCAAGGTGAAGAGACATATTATCCACAATTGGATCTTTTCTAGAATTGTTACAGTAAAATGTTTCTTCCAAAAAGTTGAAAGATCGCTACTAGTTCCCCTTAATAATTTTTCCTCAATAGCTGAGGTGTTCATAACGTTGAATTCAAGGCATATAGTTTATTGCTATTTCAGATCATCAGTTATACCAGTTCGAGAGGCGGGGTGAGCGTTTCAACGGAACGGGGTGAGACCAGTAGAAGTGTCCTACTCATCCAGAAAGCGCGGCCGTCAGACTCTGGAAACTATCAGTGTAACCCTTCCAATGCGAGGCCAGCTAATGTAACTGTACATGTACTGAATGGTAAGGAAATGTTGATTTATTTTCAAAATCGTTTTCAAACCGATATATCGTGACCACAGGGTTCTGTTTTGGGCCCACTACTGTTCATTATCTATAATAATGAGCTATGTGCATTTCTGTCTCTATATGAAAGTGCAGCAACATTGATACACCCCACTACTTTGTGAACCAGACGTGAAGCATTCATCTGGATATACATGGAACAGATTAGAAAACACAAAATTCATCGATTCATTCAATATGAATCATTTCTCATCAGGTTGCCAGCTCTTCAGTAACTGAATTGCCACTTTGAACCTTAAAACCCCTTGAATTTGAAACGAATTCAAAATACCACTTATTGGCCTGGCCTGCTCTGTTCATTAAAAAGACTTCCTAACTCATAAACTTTCGAATTGGACAAACTCTTGAATAGAAAAGTACGTTGACATGCAGCCAAATACACGAACAATAATCTCAACTTGAAACCCTGTCATTCACAATAAGGATGTCCAGAAAGGTAACTAACATAATTGAGTAGTCGTTGGAATACCTTGTATAAACGCTAAGGGAGTCAAACTTCCTGATTTTTTGACTCAGCATCATCCCTGCTGTCCTAGATGATTAGGGTCCTCACCATAACGAGAAAAATCCGGAGGGAATAGGGTGAAAGGAAGAAGAGAAAGATAAAATTGGCCATTTATAGGTAAAGGACAGAGTTGTCCGTACAATCACGAATATTATTCTATCGGAGTCGCTCCTCAGGGTGTTGAGATTTGAAATAAATGTGAATTCGATTGGTGTTCATATCCATCGTGTATGGTGAAGTCATCGCAGCAAGGTATAGTTGATGGTTTTCAAGAAATGATTGCTGAATATCTGTTGCGTATCAATATCTATTTTGTATCTCATTTTCGGAGTGAAAAACTTACCTTGGTACCTGGAGCTTTACTTGACTTCTTCAATGATAAAATCTGACCAAGGAGCTTCAATAATTCCGATACAGTTACATACATAGTCTCTCCGAATGAATCAGGAACGAGTTTAAACCAACATTTCAGACGAAGAGATATATATATGCATTACATCTTCCTTCAATTTGCAAGAAGAACCTCTTTACATATTATAGAGGTTCGACTTTGGGAATCGGATGAAATGAAATTTCAATGGAATAAAGTTCCAGGATAAAGACATGTGAAAAGGTAAGTGAGCCTCTCGCCAAGGAATGCTAAACACTTTCTCGAGTTGGACAAAAAAGACCTGAAACTGGTAACGGGACTCCTCACTGGACACTGCCTTCTGATGTATCACCTTAAAGAGATGGGTAAAACAGAGAGTGATAGTTGCCGCTACTGCGAGAACTTTGCTGAAACTGCAGAACATTTGTTTTGCGAATGCTCAGCACTCTTATGCAAGAGGCTCAAGTTCCTGGAAGGGGCCTTCTTAGAGCCCTCCGATGTCAGGAACCTAGTTCCCATGAATTTAATAAACTCCGCAAGAAGCCTCGGAATCCCGGGCCTCGAACAGATTGAGAGTTATGCACAAAAGATCTGATAGGTCGAGGTGCTTGAGAGGCTGTACAGCCTCAACAATCCCCCCAACAATCTAAAATCTACCTAATCGAAACTATTGGTCGAATTCAACCACGCCATGCAGTTTAAATCATCTTCTTCCTCACTTCAAGCCTCAAACTATAAACTGTTGTGATAATATCAAATTGTTTTTCCATTTCACTTCTATGTATCCAGATGTTTGATATACTGCTATTCTATGAGCGTAATTGTTGTGGAAAATTCCACTCACTAACGTACTTGCATATTCATGATTCTCCTGAGGGCCATTTCTGAAGAATTAATTCACTCCAGAATATACAATGCTTCATAATATTCCTCAAAGTAGGAACTAAACTGTAGAAATAGTTACTCACGTATTTATTCTTGGTGCATTGTGCATTCGAGGATGAGTAATCGAAATTGTTTCCATCCGGAATTCATTGTGTACATATATTTTGTATTCGTGGATATCATGGGATTGTCTACTGAATGTATATATAGATACCATGAGTAATATCCTCATATCCCACTGATAAATGCTCATACAGTGAAGAAAGAATAGACCACTTACAACATCAGCTGTTTCCTATTTTAGTGTCAATCGATACCGGCATTTTATTCAGAATCATAGGTGTTCGAATAGCCTAACAGTTGAAGATGGACTCACTAAGAATCTTGTTCAAATTCAGTTCAGAACAACCAATAATCTCCATCCCATTATAACTTTCTGTCATTGCACAACATATTTTTAACGTTGGCAGGGTATTGTTGAATAAACGTAGAGAGTAACTGATTGATGAACGTTCTATATACTTCATATCATAATGGATGGCACCACTTTCATTACCTACGTCGTAGGCTATTTGGTACAGGGATGCTGTGAGAAATGTACCATCGAGCGAATTCAAACTGAAACCTGAAAGCAATCGGAGGAGAATGGGGATAATTCCTTCTTTTATTATGAAATAGATTCTCGATCTCAACAGAATTTTGAATTGTTTATACATGTTATATTCCTCGGATCAAAATAATTTTATTGATTCAATAATACGTTATTTCGACGTGATCGTATTAACTGGATAAAACGTTATCCAACCACGTTGAAATAACGTTTATAGGGACAAATGATAAATCGTTGACAAAATGGTGAAAATAAACGAGACATTTCTGCCTTCACTAAAAGTTTCCATTTTCAATCTGAAACGAATTTTTTACCTACAGCTTCACTACTTCATTTCGATATGAGAATGTACTTGATGAAACGTCATCCAACCACATCGAACTAACGTTCATAGAGATAAACTGTAACTAGTGAAAACGTGAATATAAAAACATTTTCGTCGTTTTTCTAATTCAAAGGTTTTATGACATCATATATTATGATACAAGTTTCTTTCGAATAACAATGCCATGGTTATATAAGCTACTGTCCAAAAAAAAATATATTATGATACAAGTTTTATAAGACGCTATTTTGTCGCACGCGTTGTTTGGAGTACGACGAGCGAAGCGAGGATTGCTCTAAGTGAACAAGTGCGACAACCTGTCTTATAAAACGTGTGTCATATGCAATTTTTTCTATTTTGGAGTGAATTGAAGAAAAAAAATGGATTTGAAATCGATAAATTACAGAAACATCTTCGATTGGTAACAATGATGACATTGAAATAATTAAAATCTGACGTACAAGCGTAAAGCCCAGTTTACAGTTGAGCGATTTTGATTATTGCGATACCAGCGGTGAAAAATTCAATGTTGTTATTGTTTTTATTGGTCAATTTGAATCACATTACATTCTGAATTGAAATTCACCAATTAAAACAATGAGTTTTTCACTGCTAATATCACCAAATCCAATTCGCTCAGAAGTTAACTGGGCTTAACTCTTCTGACTTTCATTTGACAGTTCGATTGTACCAATCTCTCCGAATAATAAAAGTAATAATAATAGTTTTGAAGTTTCAATTGAAGCAGTTGTATAAACGATGATGTACTGGTCAAAAGCAACGTGGATGTCAGCGACATTTTCGCTTCTACAAAACGGTTTCATTTATCAATTCAATGTATTCAATAATGTCAACCAGCAGTTTGCTACGTCATTACAACGTTAGTGTGTTTTCTGGGTTGATACTAATCTATTCACGCATTATCATCCAATATCTGCCCAATATTGAAGTCAGGTATGGTGATAAGGACGTCAGTGCCACCTAGTTGCAAAATTTGATATTAATACGTCCCGATTCAAGTTACTAGCCTATAGTTGATCAATGAATGTCTCCTGGAGCTTTCTGCTCTGCCATTTTCATTCAACCCGATTATTTTCCAGGTGAACACCCCGAGGCTATGCAACACGGAGGCAATCAGAGGATGGGCCCCTCTCTAGGGGCTCTGGCATTCATCTCCTACGTATTGCTAGCTTACTGTTAAGTTTTAGACCTACCTACCTAGTTGTGTCAGGCCGAACTGATGTGGGTGACAAAACTGCAGTGTGTTTTCTTACGCTAAGCGCTGAAGGAACATGCTACTCGATTATGATGATTATATACAGGGTGTCGTTCTAGAACATCCTATTTTAGATAACGCAGATCGATTTATGAATGGGAGTTCCGCATAGACTTGCACGATCTCTACACGGTTTGTTGATGAAGATGCGGACAATTGGAAACTACAAAGTTGCAGAATTTGTTCTGAACCGCCAGACGAAACAAATGAATGTCGTGAATATAACCCCACCATTGAATATTTTTACGCCAATATCAGAAATATCTAGAGGTTTGTGGCATTCATTTCAGTCTTTCATGTGTATTATTATTCAAGATTCCAAATTGCAGTAGTATTAGAGGCAGCCATGCAAAATACACAAGATATGCGAGTCGACGTCTATCAAATATTTGTTTATTGCTTGGAATTTCGAGAGGGTACATGATTCTCAGTGATAGGAAATTCGTTTGTTTTTGAAAAGAAAACAAGAGTACAGTAGTAATTCAAACGGAAATATCAGCGCATTCATTCTGGAATGCCAGTTACTTCCAGAAACACGATTTATTCCACTGAAAAATGTATGAGGAGAAGGAAACATCGTAGTTATAGAATATAACTATATTTTCAAGGAGGAAACAAACATTATTGAATTATGGGGGTATTCGATTCCATCAGGATATTCGATTTCTTACAAAACCTAATATTATACGATGAATGCCTCTAATTATTCAAAAAGAGCCAAGAATGTTGCGTGAATATAGATATCACCACCGATTAATATTTTTCCCGTACAAAAGCTCACAGAGGATAAAAAAAATTAGCATTCACCACCACCGAAAACACACTTCATTTTGTCATCGAAGAACCCACAAAGTTGTAAAAACAAAGTAATTGGACGATTATTTCAAGGTCGTTCGACAAGAGACAGATATTTGCATTTTTTGAATGATGAGATTGATTGTTTTTTATGCACTAGAGAATAACCTATAATGTTCGTGAATGAACATCGTATAATCCAGTAGGGGGCATTGGGAAAAGAAAAAGAAGTACCAAATTTCCCTAATAAATTATTCAACTTCATTAATATTCCACTGACGGTGCAGATAAAACCCTGCAACTTTGTCTTCAAAATTTTTCACGCTCAAATATCTCGTAATATATAGGCAAAAAATTGTTTGGAGAAAGAAAGATTTGTTCTTCATTCCCCCAACTTTGGTGCATTTCCTGCGTAATAAATATTCGATCAAACTAGAGTTGGGCATACACCCTGTATATAGTCTCCTATTTGTTCAAATTCCATATTGATCACTTTCGAGACTGATCTAGGTAGATGATTCTCATCTAACCCACTATATAAAAAAGGTATCACATTACACGAAGGTATCGATATGAATCACCATGAATAAATCTCGAATTTTCTTATTCAACTAAATTAAATCCTCTCCAACAACCAAATTGTTGAAAGTTCTATTTTTTAACTAGGTTTACTTACCAATATAAAGGTTCCACGTATTTTTGTTATTCGTTCATAGATCACGAATTTTTGCGATTGACAGTTGGATTGTGTATTATTGAAAAACAACAAAAACACCAGGTTGTGACAGGGAAATGAGAATTTACTAGCAGCAGAAATTGATCAGGTTCGTATTTATGAAATCTGACTGTCAGTTGAAAAACAAATGACATTGGAAACTGAAAACTCTGGCTGAGTTCTGATTAATCTAGAAGTTGTCTTTTTTCATTCTTCTTAACTGAATTTTCCAGTTTTTACTTGTAGATTTCACCTGATTCCAACTCTCCACACTGTGATAATTGATTGGTTACAATAAGTTGAGAACAAATAAATATACATATCATGTACCTTCAACGCTTAAGTTTTTATGCCACCTCTTTGAATGCATTGCAACTTTCCAGTTCCTGGACGAAGAGAATATCAAATCTGGAGAATAATATCTGCGTTTTTCGCAAAAACTTTTAGAATTCATCACCAGTTCACACAAATTTTCTCGAACGTTTCTATGTCCTCGCAGAAAAGTATAGAACATGGTAAATCTTTGATGCACCAAATCGTATATTCAGCCCAGAATTACCATAAATAACTCGAATATTCAGCGAATCTCTTTCTGTGTGAGATTAAAGTTGATAAATAGCCTTGAGTATTGAGACTAATCAAGGTAAATAGCCTTGAGTATTAAGACTAATTAAATAGCTATGAATGGAAATCGAACTGGATTCGAGAGACAAGGAAAAAATCTCAAATAACGAAGAAAACCCTTAAAGATATCGAATGTTCAAAAGTCAATATTGGGTACGGGAAATTTTCTAGTCTTTTTCATCGACGTAAATGATATGTTTTTATTGTAATTTGGCAGAAAAAAGGGTCAATAGAGAATTACTCGACTACAATGTATTTATTTCACATCGAATTGAGAAATACTCAGAATGATAGCCAATATGATCCCCTCATGTTTCAAATTCAGAATATACTTCATCATTATTTGGACCATCAAAATCGGTTATGAAATATTTTTTATGTGGCCGTATAACGTTTCACTATTCCCAATTATCATTAAAATTTGATACTTCCATGGTCTGTTTTATTAGTCACGAATAGTGGTTTACTATCAAGTTTCGATGTAATGAAGGTATCATTACAATTTTTATGCATTTCGTGTCGAATAGAGTGACTATACGATGCTGAAAATGTCAACTATAAATACTTTCAGGTCCTTCATACCACTCTTTATAGTCACCAAGAAAAGTTGAAATATACTTACGGAATAGGTTCAATGGAATCTAATGAAGTCCATCAAGATGATGCAGTAAATTCTTCAAACAATATTCGTTTTATGTTCACAGCTACTGTGTTCACATCAAAGTAACAGATGCTAGGATGAAGATATAATGATAGTGAAAAATGCCTTCATGAAATCTTAATGTCATTTGATGAATCCAAGTTTTCTACTTCATTTTAATGATAATGTTTGTACTTCTCGATATCATCACAGTAAAATTGATACTGGAAAGTTTCAATGCTTCCCCATCTTCTCGTGGATATGACCTGCCATTTTTTCTACATTCTTCAATCTCCTGATGATTCATGATAAAATAAATTAGACCTTGGTGAATTGTATATAAAGTTATTACATGGTAAATTAGTGGATATAAGTGGAATTATTGTTGATTTGTTTCGATTGTTTAAGTCACACGATTGTTTATGTTTATCGCATAACAAAGCCAATTCATCGAAAATATGTCTTGATTGTTGTTATATGATCTCACTGACTCTTGGTTCCAATAAAGGATAAAAACAAACACTCTTTCACTCTCCTCCGAAATTTCAAACGGCCATGTCTTCTTATATTTTCATCATTTACACCATGCTATACAGGGTCACTCACGGTCGATGGTACCTTAGACGTTTACGAAGAACGGGACATAGGATCATTCTGAAAATTTGGTTTCTCAAGTAGTTCCTCTTGGTCTATCGATCTAAAATATTTTCAGCAATGCAGCATTGCCGCTTATACCAGAAAGTAGCAGCATCTTTGTTATTTCAAATGGGTCACCCTCTGTTTTATTTTATTTTTAGATTCTTCGTGAAGAGCTGAATTCGTCGATCTATCATACTTGGGGTATAGCGAGAAAGATTACAGAGATAAAGGGTGTGAAAAATCGAGATTTTTCAAATTTAGGAATTTTTTGTGCCGAAACTATCCATTCATGCTCAAAACGGCTCACATGTCCCTATCTCAACTTTCCATTTACTATCGATTGATATTTAATTGAAACAAATACGGGTGGTTCAAAATTTTGAGTTTTGCATCACCCTCTATTTGTTTCTATTAAATGTCAGTAGATAGTAAATGAAAGGTTAAGATAGGGACATGTGAGCCGTTTTGAGCAGAAATGATTCGGCACAAAAAATTCCTAAAGTTGAAAAATCTCGATTTTTCACACCCTATATCTCTGTAATATTTCTCGCTATACCCCAAGTATGATAGATCGACGAGATCAGCTCTTCAGGAAGAATCCAAAAATGAAATAAAATACAGGGTGTTCCTTTTGAAATAACAAAGTTGTTGCTACTTTTTGATAGAAGCGGCAACGCCGCAACGCTGAAAGTATTTCAGATCGATATAAAAAAACTGATCACCCAATAAACCAAATTTTCAGAATAATCCTACGTCCCGTTCTCCGTAAACGTCTAAGGTACCATCGACCGTGAGTTACCCTGTATATGTTATATTATTTGGTACCCAAGAACTGTTAAGAAAAATTTCTGAAGTTCGTAGACCAGCCGCTAGAGGGATTGGTTGGTTTATATCGAAATACAATAGCAGGTGTAATCGGTCAAAAATACGAGTTTTTTTTCATAAAAATTTAATGTATCATGAAGTAAGGAACAAATATGCCAAACTCGAGCAAACTTGTTGTGAGTAAGTCAAAGAGAATCCTCTATTGGCAGCATCTGCATTTTCGTTTCCATCGGTGATGACTGTCAGAACAAATGGTCTTGCAAAGGCTGCAAAAAAAAATAATATATTTCCAACTTTTTGTAGTAAGATATGTTATGAAGATTTGGTATGTGTTGAAAGGGTATAACTTCTGGCTTTCAGTGTATAATTATTCATGTTCAATGATTTTTACCACGCAAATATAATACTAAGGATGGCTGAATAATTCATTAAAGTAGGTAGGTAGACGCAACCAGATGAAAAATGTTTCACCGATTATTTCATCTTTGCCATCATCTTTGCCATCATATAATGCCTTTTTTTCTGAAACGGTTTATGTTGAAACTGTCGACCAGGAGTAACATCTATTTTGTGTAGAAAATATTGGCACATCATAATAAAAATATTTTTTCTATTTGGTTGTATAATGAAGTCATTGTGCAACGCAAATGCGTGTCGAAATAGCCTCTATTTCGATACGCATTTTTTATTATTCGGAGATTGGTACAATCGAACTGTCAAATGAAAATCAGAAGAGTTAGGCCTAGTTTACTTCTGAGCGATTTGGATTTGGTGATATTAGCACTGAAAAACTCAATGTTTTTATTGGTAAATTTCAATTCAGAGTGTAATTTTATTTCAATTGACCGATAAGAACAATGACAACATTGAATTTTTCACCGCTGGTATTGCAATAATCAAAATCGCTCCAATCGAAGATGTTTCTGTTATTTATCGATATTAGATCAATTTTTTTCTTCAAATCAATTCAAAATAGAAAAAATTGCATATGACACACGTTTTATAAGACACGTTGTCGCACTTGTTCACTTAGAGCACTCCTCGCTTCGCTCGTCGTACTCCAAACAACGCGTGCGACAAAATAGCGTCTTATAAAACTTGTATCATAATATACTATTTTTGTAGTTGATGCATTTTGCCTTTTGTGTCCATACAGATCTTGTGGCTTTAAGCTCTCTCATTGCTGATTTTGCAGTTGAAGTTTTTGCTTGGTTTTGCTTGGTTTTGCTTGGTTTTGCTTGGGTTGAAGTTGGTTCCTTCCTTTGGCACCATTTGTTTATTTTATTTAGAGCAGTTTTTGTATTGATTGTTATGATCCTAGCAAAAATAGTGCACATATATCGTTAATAAGTGCATTTCCTGCACCCCCCACCTCCTCACACTTGTTAGTTAAAGTACTATTACCCTAGTATACTCACTTACGACACTGGCGAACTGGTTACCGCAAAACCTATCGCTACCTACGGCAGTACCGTTGGTGTAATATGGATTCGGAATGACAACAAAGTCGGTGACACAGTTTTCACCTATAAAGCCACTGCCTGGCAATCCAGTATCGACTGCAACTGCAGCAGTATCTGCAGAGACTGTAAAAGAAACGTCGTCGCTACCTTGGGACCAGCTGATAGAACAGTAACCTGTGGAAGATAAACATCTGATAGACGAATAGGTAGGAGGAATCAGTTTCTTTGGTGATCCCTTCAAAAGGTTGACGGTTGATTTGCAAGCTGTGACCAACCTGGCAGTGCTCCAATACAGATTCCGTAGTTCAGGTTGGCTATTTGACGGGAACCTGCCACGATGGTACCATTCCCAAAATCGACCGTGTTACCATTCAGATCTGTACCGTAATTGAAACTGTTGACAGTTCCAGATGCGTCAGTGTAATACTGGAGGCATCCTGATGGAGCTGAAATAAGAAGATTTGCAATCAGCTCCATAATACAGATGGTACTCAGCGAAGGTATACTGGAACCTTTGGAGTCAAAAACACGTACCTAATGTTGGACAATCGCATGCGATCTGTGTCACTTTGATGTTCCAACTTCTTCCGAATGCAACCGCACTGGAAACAGAGATCACTATGTTTATGGCGTTTGTCCCATCTGCCAGTAGGTACATATGTTGACCGGAGTTTTCCCCACAAATCACCGGAACGGTGGTACCAGCGCCTGTTATCACCATGGAATCGTAGATGCAGTTGCCATTTCCATCGGGTTGGGACAACGTGAGACTCAGAAAGTCCAGTCTTACCTGAAGAAGACGAAATGAGAAACTCCAATTGCAGAACTTCAACTTCCCAAGCAACAGCAAAGATTGCTCTCAATAAATATCTCAAGGACATTTAGAATCAAAGGGAATAGCCAAAAACTCTAAGTGGAGTGGTGGTGTAAAAAAGGAAAACAAATAGCTCAAAGTTATCTCCACAACATTTTTAGAATAATCTAACATGGAGGTGGAGATGTGGAGATGACTTTGAGCTATTTGTTTTACACTTAGAGTTTTTGGCTATTCCCTTTGATCCAATCGGCTAGTCGAGCAACCCAGCCACTCTCATATCTTCAATATGGGAAATTTTATTAAGGAGTGTTTCTTTCTTCGCCGCTTGGTGTCGCCGTCTTCATACACTGCTTGAGGATCGGATCACTGCTATCAAATATGCGTGGATGCTTCCATCGATTCAGACCTCGCCTCGTGTGGAGATCTCAGGATCTCTACTCGGTTGACTACCCTGTACTGATGAGGGCCAATAAGCCTGAAACCGGTCTACAAGTTGTCAGGCGTGTCTGTCTCGTTTGGAGCATAATCGCATGTTCGAAGAAAGAAATATTTGTATTTTTATTCATTTATATGAATTGATGCATAGACTACGAGTGGATATAATTCAATATTTTGCGTGGTATCTGCCAGGAATGTAGTTGTTTTCTGCTCGTTTTCTACCTTGTTATGTTAGATTATTCTAATAATGTTGTGGAGATGACTTTGAGCTATTTGTTTTCCTTTTTTACATTTAGAATCATTTTATCTTCTGAACACATTCAATATAATAACATGAAGATGATTATGGAAATGATTCGCTCAAAAAACTATTTTCCAAGATGTTGAAGAGATGACTTTGAGCTATTTGTTTTCCTTTTTTACATTTAGAATCATTTTATCTTCTGAACACATTCAATATAATAACATGAAGATGATTATGAGAATGATTCGCCCAAAAAACTTTTTTCCAAGATTCATGTTAATGATTTTTCTTACCTGACAGATACCTGATGAACATGGTATCACGGTGAAAACGCACTGAGAAGCTGTGTATTGCGGGCTTGGATAGTTGTTATTGGTGAAATAGGTGTTGTTATGAGACGAGGAATCTCCACAGGTTCCTTGAACTAGAAAAACAATAGTTATTCAAGTTTTAAGTAATTAACTATCCATTGTTGCTCAAAATGGCTTACATGTCCCTATCTCAACTTTCCATTTACTATCGATTGATATTTAATTGAAACAAATACGGGTGGTTCACAATTTTGAGTTTTTCATCACCCTCTATTTGTTTCTATTAAATGTCAGTAGATAGTAAATGAAAAGTTAAGATAGGGATATGTAAGCCGTTTTGAGCAGAAATGATTAGTTTCGACACAAAAAGTTCCTAAAGTTGAAGAATCTCGATTTTTCACACCCAATATCTCTGTAATCTTTCACGCTATTCCCCAAGTATGATACATCGACGAAATCAGCTCTTCAGGAAGAATCTAAAAATAAAATAAAATACAGGGTGTTCTATTTGAAATAACAAAGTTGTTGCTACTTTTTGATAGAAGCGGCAACGCCGCAACGCTGAAAGTATTTTAGATCGATAGGACAAAACTGATTACCCAATAAACCAAATTTTCAGAATAATCCTACGTCCCGTTCTCCGTAAACGTCTAAGGTACCATCGACCGTGAGTGACCCTGTATACCTGATGACCAGCAATCAATTAACCCCTCTGTATCTACATTATTACTCATACTCGGTGAATTCAAGATAGTTCATCATTATGAAGTAGTAAAGACGGCTATGAAAAAGTTATACGACTAAGGCAATCAGTTGTATACTCACACAAACAACACCTTCCAATGCCATTTGCGCAAACTCCAGACTCTACTCCACCAATTTCAGTGCATTGTTTCCTCCTGTAGCATGTTCCAGTGTAACTTTGTAGTGTCGTACAAATATTATTAGCGAAGCGCACCAATCCAACGAAGTAATCTGCAAAGGAATAGTCAGCAAGATCACTTGGGTGGTCAGCATATGTTCGTCTGTTTTGCCTGCTCGGAACTGCTCGTGGTGGAATAATAGCCGTGAGTTCCGATGAGGATCAACCGTGAAAGTATATATGAATAACAATTCAGTTCATTCCTATCTTGGCCACCCTGTATATTCCCAGTTTCCTATCAGACTTCTCACTCTTACCTGGGACAATGTTTTGAACAAATATCATAGCAAACTAGACTCAAATGGATCAATGTATTGATTGAAGAAGAATATTTTTCCATTGGGCAAAAAAATTATGATTGTTCATTCAGAAATCTGATTATAGTTGTAGGCTTTAAATTCTGCCTTGGTGAAAAATGTCAAACTGTAATTCTTCATATTAGTGGAAACTGAAATACCTACCAAAAATCTCATTGAAAATCGACAGAAAAATTTGAGAACGTCTATAATGCCATCAACTTACATGAATTCACGGTTTCGAGATTCGAAATAAGAACTACTGAGAACACAAAGCCAATAAATATTTTTATATCCATCTTGTTCACTATTCTTGTTCTACTGATTGACCAACCATTGATGCAATCTGTTACACTAATTTTTTGGGTGCTAATTATTGTCCAAATATTGAATCCGTTATCCAAAAAATAAACTAGGACCCACATCAATTAACAGTAATGCAGTCGTGAATTTTTTCGTATTTATTATTGTACTACTATTACGATGGACGAAGAAAGTAGGTGATGATATTATCACAGTCAAAAACAAAGATATCGATAATTTATATTACAATATAATGATACAGTTATGATTATTAGGATCACATTTCATAGGTTGACAAAGATATCTCAGAATGGGATGGAATGCATATATGTATGTTAAGTTATTTTCTATTTCAAGCCGAATGTAACATCATTCAGACGTTATAACTAAAACAAGTCATATATAATTAATATTATGTCCTATCTAGCAGTTCATTTTGATATTATTAAGTATTCATGCATTTCTACCCATGTCGGTATACTCTTCCGGATTCTCATTACTCGGAGTCTTCACTCGCCTCGGCACTTTGACAGGTGACTCGTAACTTTGCGTTGTGTTCACCATGTCAGTTATTTTTTCAAGATCTTCATTCAGCGCCTTCTCTATAGCCATCATTTTCTCGCTAGAATCTGTCTTCGACAAGTAGTTCAGGTTGCTTATGTCTGAAGAGAGTTCCTCATCCATGTTATCCTGTGCATCATCTGGAAATCATGACCATATTAGCACTGACCAACATGAATGGTCTCGGTGGTGGTCTCACCTTCCTCAAAGGGCGACAAGAAGTAACCCCTATTATGGATGACGTTGTCGGATAAATTGATGTAGTCTATTTTGTCCTCCAACAGTTTTTCGAAACGTTTGCTCAGCTCCTGGAACGATGGTCTCTGCTGAGGGTTCAGATTCCAACATTTCCTCATGATGTTATACCTTGAAGCAGAAAACGTGAGGTATGACTGATTCATTTACAGGTCTGGCAAAAAAAATTCTTCAGTGGTAGATTCAGGTTTGGGAAATGATAAAAATAGAGGAAATAATGAATACAGTTCGATTAAAAAGAAGAGATGCTAAGGATACAGTTATCTAGGAACATACAGAGCTGGAGAGCAGTTGTTGGGTCGTTCCATTCTATACCCTTGACGGAGGAGGTGGTAGAGATTCTGGACCACTATTCCAGGATATGGATTCGATCCCAAAGTGATGAGCTCCCACACGAGTATGCCAAAGCTCCACACATCAGATTTCGATGTATAAATATGATCTGCCAGAGATTCTGGCGCCATCCACTTGACCGGAACTGAAAAATATCGCAACAACAATGTTGATGCTTTTTTGGGCACGAGAACTTTCCTCACCTCTTCCCTTGCTCCTCTTCAGATAAGCGTTATCTTCATAGACGTCTCTGGTCAGGCCGAAGTCTGATACTTTGCATATTTTATCAGCTGCTAGCAATACATTCCTCGCAGCCAGATCCCTGTGGACCAGCTGAAAACAGTTGAATAATTCGAGGAGTTGGAAGGAAGTTCGAGGTCAGGATACTCACTTTGATGTCACTGAGATAGGACATCCCATTGCAGATCTGCCAGGCGAATGAAAGGAGGTCTTTGGGAGTGACGTCACTGGTTTTTGGCTCGTCATAGTCCGTTTCGTTCATATTGATCAGTTTGTTCGATTCATACTGGAGTTTCCTACTTTTCCTCAGGTAGTTTCTGGAAGGAAGAGTCTTTGAATGACGGAGTTGTAGGTGTATTTATTCAGGAAAGAAAATTATTAGTCTCTAAGTCATCTCCACACCTCAATAGTTGATGAATAAGTAGTCGCAATGGACAATTCCAAGAGTTGGAGTAAATGAATTGAAAGGACCACTCACAGAGGATATGGAAGATAGAACACGTGATGAATGGGAGATTCTCTTCATACCTGAGTGATCCATGTTCACAATACTCGATGATGAGGTAAATAGGCCCGCCTGGCTCTGTGCACACTCCCAATAAGCGGATGACGTTTGGATGGGAGACCTCCTTCAACAGCTGATACTCCATCAAGAGATCGTTCAGTTCCGACTCTCTCGCGTCATCTTTGAGCGTTTTCACAGCCACCGTCGTGTACCCTTCAACAAGAGAACATTGAAACGATAAATCTCGAGTATCGTGAAGCGAACACTGACCTGTCAATCCCGATATATTCGAGGCCTTCGCTCTCAGAACCCTTCCGAATTCACCTTCCCCAAGGATCTGCTCGATTGCCAACTGGGACCTGGGAAACTCCCACTTGGGATCGGGCTGCAAAAAATCTCACATGACAACCTGGGGAGATCATTATGATGGTATGGCGAAGGTGGGATGTGAACGCGAGGATAACAACGGGAAATATGAAGCTAATGAGCAACTACTCTATATGTTTTCCACTTGAGGTGTATGGTTACGTCATCATGTCGAAATGTGGGTCAATTTGAACGATTCACCTCAAATGAAATACCCCATCAAGTGTAGTTGCATGCAAGGTGGATGTAGGATGATGTATCAGCTTCCTATTAACAAGCATTAGAATAAACTGTAGACTTTAGCCTACTTGATTTCGAACCATAGTAATATTTCCTGAAGGGAACAGAGATGGCACCATACCTTTTGTTGGTAAAACAGAAACTATTCTTCATCTGTTCTGAGAATAAAAAGACTGAGAATATACCAGATTTACTGAAAATATAGTGTATGACGTTTCAGTCCACAGATGCGAACTACAGAAAAACATAATCGATAGAAATTTTTCAGTAGTAATATCCCTAGGACATTGATAACAGACGAGATAATTTAATGACAATCGTCATGAAATTATGAGGCATTCATCAATGTCCGAGGGATATTCGGCGGATAATTTTTCGACAAAAAAAAATCATAACTCAACACAACGAAACATTTATTTATTAAAAGTACAGTTAGTGAAAGTACAATTATTAAAATTTAAATTAACATTAGATTCGTTGCTGTTCTCTACTATAGAAGATCTATTACCACGCATAATATTTATGATCTTGTTGTGGTGTTCTTGATCGAGATTTAAGTATAGTTTTATAGAATTCTGATTGCCATGACCAGTAATTTTCAGCAATTGTTGTTCTTCTACACCACTTTTTGCTAATTCGCTAACAGCAGTTGATCTATTCGAGTGATTTGTTATTTTCTTCTCCTTTACATTCAAGCCAATTGCTTCAGCAGAAGATTTAGTCCATCCATTCATTGTATTTCTTCCAACAGGTACATTATCCTACCATTTGTCAGCTTCATTTTTCCAGTGTTGATTTGGTTTTAGGAACAGTCGTGGTGAGGTAATATTGTCGCCTCGTTTTGATATCAGTTTATGAAAAAGACGTACAGGGCAGCTTTGTCTCTCACTATTGGTAACCAACCATTTACTACTTGCACAGCTTTTAGAACCACCTTGGCACGTTTTATTGAATACCGGATTGTATTCAATGCGATTTGTTGGAGTGTCATCATTATTTTTCTCGATTTGAAAAAAATCCACCAGACAAGCAACTGCCTCTCCTCTTCGCCACGCTAATTCTACAGCAGCAATATGGTAAAATTTACGCATAAGACCTTCAGGGGTATCTTCATCCTAAAGCAATATTATTTTGTTAATTTCAGACCAATTTAACGAAACTGAACTGGCCTTACGTTTACATGGATCTGCTTGTAGTTTCTTCCTGATTGCATCGCGGGCATCTCGGGCTGGTTTAAACACTATATTGTTAAACGGGTCAATCATAATATTATAGTCATTATAGTACTTTTCTTGCAATAGTTTGCACGAAACGTTTCACATTGTCTTCACCGTTGCCTCTTTGAATTCGGCCCCGTTTTTCTTTCTCATATTGACGGCCCAATCTTTTAGTATCAACGCCAATTCGTATCAACGCCAATTCTTCTAAGCTTCTATGTTCATTCAACTCATATTTTCGTTCGCAGCAAAATTCCATGAATATTCCCCAAATATATTTGTGACTGTAGGTTGTATTTCTGTGAATTTTTTCTTTGATTAGCACATTTATACTTTGAACATTCTCATTGCCAAAACGTGACATTTTGAAATTTATTTGGATGAAGTTGTCAAACTCGATCGTGTTGTCATAGGGATTGAAAATTGCACTGAATGCAATTATCAGTCTAATGTTGACATGATTGGGTGAAATTGTTCCACATGACACAAAATGACGAAATTTGAATGGTTGTTAGAACAGTCGAGAAATTATCTTGATAATCGATCTCACCACCATCTTCATTCAAGTCGTGGGAATATTACTACGATTCAAAAATGGTCTAAAAGTTTTTCGCAAAAACAAATAAAGAGCTGTTTCACCTTGGTTGAATGGGAGAGTTGACCTACCGAGTTCTTCATGATGTTGTTGAAGATAAGAGGGTCGTTCATAAGGGTGGCCATGTTGAAGTTCAAGGAAAACGGTTCGTGTGGGGTACTGCCCGGTGCGGAAATGGAAAGTGGGGTGGTCATTTCCCGATGATTTTCCTCGAACTTTTCTCTCATGGTTTTCCTGGTTTTGTCCAGCCTCCAGCATAGCACGAAGACAGCTATTGATCCGGCCAGAAGAATAGCTCCAGCTCCGATGCCCATCATACAGATCGATCCACATTTTCCCATCATGGAACCTGAGGAAGTCGATAAATTTCACACATCATCATCAATTGAAATCGTTACAAATCAATAAGACGAGTACTTTAGTTCAAACCTTCCATGAGCTTTTAATAGTGTTATGATTGTATCTGCCTTGTTGAACTGACAGAGATCATCAATATGAATCCAGAATGAAACAGGCCCCAAGTTAGAACCTTGTGGTACTCCCTAGCTAGAGATGTGAAAGATGACTGAAAAACCTTTCATTGGCCGTATCATGTGAAAGAAGAATGCCAAACGGTGATAATCACTGGAGAATAGAAATAATTTTTCTATCGAACGTCTTTTGTATGTCATTGAAAAATACGTCGATCCATTGTTTCCGTCCTCGGAAGAATTCGAAACATGTTGTGAAAGGCTGAAATAATGGTCACATACGACTTTCTTCGTGTTCTTCCGAATTTGAATGTCTGATCGAGTTTTATATAAAACTATATGAATGTATTTCGAGAAGTTTCTAGACGTTGTGTGATACAGTTATAAGTTTTCAACAGGGTTGTGTGAATTTTTTCCAGGAAAGTCATGCTCTGGCTGTTTTCCATATATATAGGTTGAGAATGTGAAGCAGAGGGATTAATAATATTTAACCAGAAAACTCGGTATATAGTCCAGTTCAGTTTCAATTTTCTATTTCATTGATATGATCAAGGTGGATATAGGATGGTGAAACAGCTCTTCAATTGTTTCTGCGAAAAACTTGTAGACCGTTTGAGAAGGTACTAATATTTCCACGACTTGAATGAAGATGGCGGTGATATCGATTATCGAAGATTTCTGTTGCTTACGTATTTCTGTGGTTCACATCAGACGTGACTTGAAACGACATTAAAACAATAAATTTTCGATAAATCTTGAATGAATATTGATATTTTGACTCTCCCCAATCATTTTTCATCTAGAATAGATGAAACTGATAAAAAGATGACAGATGCAGAGTTTCTGTTTTACCGACACAAGGTATGTCGCCATCTCTGATAATTTCTGGAAACATTACTACGGTATGAAATCAAGTAGGCAAAGGTCTACAGTTTATTCTAGTGCTTGTTAATAGGAAGCTGTTTCACCATCCTATATCCACCTTGGATATGATCAATATTTATGCCCGAAAAAAATTTGACACTTTCATAATTAATTCATCATTTTTTCAGAAATTACTCAGATCTTCTTTCGTATTATCCTTTCCTTATTTGAATACGTCCTAGTTAACATCTGCACAAGAGAAGAGTCATTAATCTGAGGCAACTACTCTACTAATCAGAAGATCTGTGAGATTGAAAATCAGATGTGAGTATATATCTCATCTGAAAACTCACTGTATCTTCCAGTTGTGATGTTATTCTCGCTGGTCACATTGGAATGGACGACAGATATCTTCTTCTTCTTCTTTCTGGAGTCCTTATCCCCCTCGTGGCCTTTTTTGGATTTGAATGAATAACAACTCTTTGGAGAACAGGCGACAGTGCCACTAGCTTCATCCACCCCGCGGCCACCAACGGGATTGAGTTTCAAAGGCACCACAACTTCCTCTGAAACGTAAAAATCAGTGGATAACCATTCAACCAGAAGAAATAAGCACTGGTAAGGTGTTGATCACGAAAATATTCTGCTATCTAAAAGCCCTAGCTCTGATGTCAGGAAACTAGCTTCCAGAAAACTGGTAACCTTTTCACGAAGTCTAGGAATCCTGGGCCTCGAATAGATTGAGGATTATAATCGAAAAAATCTATGTGGAACTGGAGAAGCTGCTATACACGATGAATTTCCTGGAAAAGCAGAGGAAGGTGGGGAACAAAAGTTCCATCAAGGTCGCAGCGCATACATCACCACTCACCAAAAAGAATCCCTACATGCAAGAACCGAATACGTTTCTTCCACTCACCTGTACAATCTTGAGGACAGATGAGGTGGTGCAGCTGTTCCAAAGAATCGCAAACCCCATCTGGGCATGTGTGCACATCTGGACTGCACGTGGAATACAGGTGGGTTATATTAGGAGAAGTTTCGTCTCCCCTCCACATACATCTCTCTGGGCCTCTCCTTTTCAAAACATTACAAGGATGGTGAAAAGTTTTCACGAGAACGAAGGTGAGGTTTGCATGAACCTCAAAGTACGGTAGGGGCTTACCTGGATTCTACACTGGCAGATCCCCCAGTTCCATAGCCACAAGAGTCCCTCTTATGGCAATCGTGGGCTGTTTCGAATTCAGCACAAGTCGTCCAACCTTGACCAGATTTGATATTAGTGCAAGTTCGGTTAGGCTCGTTAACTATTCGGACTTGGATCTCGTCGTATTCTCTGCGGTTATTTTTCGTCCAAGAAACGTTGATGCTGAAATCAAAGAATCTTCTGAAAAAGTTTTTTTTTTGTATGGATAACGTTCAAAAGACCTTGTACTTAGAATTCTGCTGCGAACAATAATTGTTGATGAAAACGTTCAGAGCATTAGACACAACCTTATTACATTCCGAAATAATGACCAAAGCATACTGAAATCACGTTTTTTTCATTGTGGATGGGTGGCATTCGTCTTCACTTTTTCGATGTTCACTCTTTGATGTAAGTTTCCATGTTTGGATTTTTTGAATACGGGAAGATGTTGCCTTTTCCGTGATGATTCTGCTCTGCAGGACCATTCCATTATACTAATTCATTGCTGAAGCTGTTGAGAAAAGAAGGGTGTGACCCCCCCCCATTGTTATAAATATTCAATATACATGCTAAGAAGTCGTTATATAACCCTTTCATTGGGGATGCCTTGACATTGGTGCTCTGGATTCTGGGTCCATGATAATGCTGAATCTTCAAGTTCCAGTCATGAATTGCCAAAGTATACAACAATGAAGCGGAGCATCATAGTTGTTTCTATTTTTAATCCTAATCCAGCTTACTAATCCTGAAATTCCACTTATGACACCATCTTCAATTTTATCGGAAAATGCTATAGGTACCTACTTCAAAAAATCATGGATTTATTGAAAATGCTTGTTTAAGAAATTTTTTCCTCATAAACTTCAGACATGGCTGGACGAAAAATTGTCCTTGAGATGTGACAGACTGTTTTCCCCACTGTTGTAAATCTGATAATTTTTTAAACACTTATAAATGTACTGTATGAAATGAAATTTCAGTGTTTTGAACATTTTCATATTAACATCTATTCGTATCATGGATTTTTTTTGAGTAAGCATCATTGCAGTTCCTGAAACTTTGATTATATAGCTCCCAATGACGAAAATATTCGACTAAAGGACATCCCTGTATCTGCCCTATAGCAACAATAAAGACACTGTTAATTATATCCCCTCATTTGTATGCAGAAACGTTACATCAAGTGATTCCAGAATCACTCATACTAATTGAGTAAAAGAGGAGAATGCTAGAGAAGGAAACACCAGCATACCATACAGATATACTATACAAGGTTACTAGAAATCGGATTTAAAAAAGTTTAAATCGAATGAATGATGTTATATAAGTCAGAGTAATCGCACTTTCGTCCTCCTGGGTAATTCAATTCTATTCTTTCACCTTCCAATTTGATTGCAATGCAATGTTGATTTTTTATTCATTCTCAATGTTTATGTGGCGGCTGCATCGCTGAATATTCAGAACACCCTGTGATACCCACCTGACATAATCAGTCGAAACTTTCCTCAACATCAGAAAATCATGTACAAATACGATTCCTTCGTTGATTGTCACACTGAAGATCTTTTTCTTCTCAGACGTATTCAGAGCTTCAGTCATGCTGAAATTTGAGCAGTTCCTTGCATCCAGAGGCTGAGTTACTCTAGCTAATGGCGAAGCAGTACTGAAAAAATTACTGGATATAAGTCAGTCTCCAAGACGCTTCTTCATCATTTACTTGAAAATTTTGACGACACTCTTCGGATACAGCCTGAGCATCGTGAGAGACTGAGGGGATTCTTTGAATACGAATGTTATGGGAAATTGTGCCTGAAAACGAAGTTTTCATGTTAGTTCAATACTTTACCTGGAAAAGCTATTGTATAGCGAAACACGTGTCGTGAATGGTTTTTAAACCCCAAGAAGAGAAAATCTTGTAGTGTTCATATATCCATGACTATTGAATGAGAATATTAACAGTATTTTCCAAATGCGAAGGGCAAATTATATAGCTAGATTTCAGTTTTCAGAGATATCTCATAAATATCCTTCTCTACTTTTCAAATAATTTTAATATTCCATCCAACTTGAAGCACCTAATTATAACAATATGTAGGCTAGATATATGATAACAAACCGTATTCGTAGCATTCTTATTCTTCAATGCAGTGTCCTTCAGCTGTATTTTGAAACTATATGTGGGATTGTGGAAAGATACGTCCTTTTCGAAACGCAAAGCTGAAACAAATTTTCGTTTGCATAGTTGGACTCAATAACAAGCATAAATGGACGCGAAAGAAAGGAAAGAAGAAATGATCGATTGCGAGTACACAGGAAAATGCAGATTAAATGCAAAACTTCAATTGGTACGAATAATGCTACAAATTATATCGCTGAAAACATAATTTCCTGTAATTTCGTATTGAATTTGTTTTTTTATCAAGTTTCCTTGCTTCAGATTCAACCAAGTACTCGTGAATTTATATGGTTTAGACAGAAAATTCTCATATTCTGATAATAATGTCAGTATTATTCGTTCTATAATTTTTTCAAGAAAGAACTCACAGCAATGTATCGCAGTATTTGATGTTCTATATTTGGTACAATTGGGCTTCAAGAAATCCCTATCATCATATCTAATAATTTCTGCCTCATAATGGTTCACTTCTGGAATATCCTGGTCAGTGAATAATAATCTAGGATCATCCAAGATATAGCCCTGAAACAAAGTGGTGATACATTGATGGCGTTCATTGAAAATGAGGTTATTTGTTTCAACTACATTATAGATGAGCAAGTACAGAATCACTTCAATTCATTACTTATCGATATCAAAAACAATATCAAAACTCGAAGAATATCTATTATTTTTTATATTCAGATTTTCTTTTAATCGAAAATATTGTATTTTCACGGAATGCATTTGTCTCGAAAAAGTTAAAATACCCGAAACATTGTTCTACTCTAAGTAGTATTTTCATTATGAAATCACGGCATTTTATCATTTCATCATCAACCCAGCTAGCCCCTAGAATGCCATTTTGAAATTTGAAGAAAATATTCACTTGTATGTTGAAAGAATTTAAAACAGTCAGAAATTAGCGTACCTAATATGGCAAACATGTACAATGGATAAACGATTCGGATGTCGTACAAATATTGATTGTCGCAAATAATCATCAACGGAATATCTCGACAGATGCAATTTACTTAATGGCATTGAAATGCAGTGCAATTAGAGAATAATTGATGACGGGAGACGGCTTTGGTTGGTGGAATGTTATATCGGATGTGATGGTTTTAATTGAGTTCTTAAAGAAAATTCGTTTGTTCTTAAACAACACACATTAGACATTTCCAACGAATCTACTCAATCAAGAATCAGTTTACAGTTGCTTGTACAATTGGTTATTCTCACCTGGAGGAACCAACATTGAGAAATAATCGAAGGACGTCTCTAAATTCACTCCAACCAAAAGAAATTGTTATCATCTAGGTGGATGTACCAGATGCTTAGAAGAAGATCTGCTGAGATGAGAGTAGGAGAGAAAGATAATCAGATCTGCACAACCAAGGGATGTCAACCAGGAACTAGAGATTACTCAAGATTGCCAATTTTTAGAATAGAATAGAATAGGCGTTACTATCAGCAATGGCTTTTTTTGGGAAAATCACGTGAGGTCCATTGCCAAAAGTGCATCCCAAAAACTTGGATTTCTGTTTCGAGCCAAGAGCTATTTCACTCCCAGTCAGCTGCTTATGATCTCTAAGGCACAGATCCGACATATCCTGAAACTATTGGATTCTGTCCAAAAAAGGGCAATTAGTCTCGTCGGTGGTACATCGCTTACAAACTCGCACACTTCTCTGGAACACCATGGAAAAGTTGGCAATTTATCTCTATTTTATAGATATTTTCATGGGCGATGCTCTTCTGAAATATCAACAATCGTTCCTACATTAGCAGTCTCTTCGAGATTAACACGTCAAGTTCGGTCTTCACACCCCTTCGTGGTCACTTTAGAGACCTGCAGAACGTCCCTTTCCAAAGACTCGTTCATCCAACGAATATCAAGACATACATTGGTAATGGTAGATTTATTATGAATGAAGCCATGCTGTTGGCTTATTATAACTGAGTCCACATGATTGTATACTCGATTATATATTACCCGTTCAAGTATCTTTAACAAAGCTGGTAAGACTGTTATGGGTCTGTAGTTTCTTGCATTGTTCTTATCGCCACTTTTGTGTAAGGGGGTAACTCTGCCAATTTTGAGAAAGCTTGGAAACCGATTTTCTTCAAGAGGAAGATTTAATATCAATGTCAGTAGTTGCTTTAAAAAGTAACAGTAAGCCTTGAAAAAGACGGCTGGAATGCCATAGATTCCAATGGCTGCTTTAGGTTCCAGCGTCTTGATAGCATTTGTTCACTCAGAATTAGTGTGGGATTACAGGCACTCCGCTATTCGTGAAAGTTGATTTGAAGAAAGCAGCAAAACCGTCTGCAATAGCAGAAGGAATAGGCCGACGGAGGCTGAGGAGGGTTTTGGAATAGGCCTATGCAGTCTTCAGCTCGAAAGCTGTCACTACCGCTGTATTCCAAAACCCTCCTCAGCCCCCGTCGGCCTATTCATTCTACTTGCAATATCCCTATCATTGAATAATCATTATAATAATTGAATAATTCACAGTTGAATCACTATCGTATTTATTTTGTGATACAAATTTCCATTCCTGATAACCCTGAACAATCAACCATCATTCTTAACTTGTTCCCAACAAAGGCGATATTATCCACCCGTTTCCTGAATAACTCCCATTCCTATCTAAGAATTCAACACACGTCCCAACTGCGAAGTCACTAATGACGGCAATTTCAAGAATTCTATCAATGACATCTCCGATTATCTCTGGCACATAAATTTTCGTGAGGAGCTTCACTAGGTCGCAGGTTCCACATCAATTAGCCGGCATTTATTAGGATGATACCGCGGATTTCAGGTTGGGTTGGAGCTAATTGTCGTTCGTTACCCAATTTGTGGGCGAACTGAGTGAAAATGTGTGTTTCGACAATGGTTCCAAGAAATTGCGTGTGGGGCTTGTGAATTTTGCTCGAGGAATTGTACCAGATAACAATAGACGGTCTTCGAGATATACCTACCGATCGGAGTTTCTCAATTATTCTGTCACAGCCAAAAATATTAATGTACGAGATACAGCAAACTGAAAAAATATTTCAAATGCTTACCGCTACAGCAGAAGATTCAGATGTTCTCTTGCATTTCATATAAATCAACTGAAAAATGGTCTGAAGCAGAACCTCCCTGTATTTTTTGACAACATGGGGAAATTTTATGGTTATATCTATAAACATCTATTATGGCAGATCCCAGAATAGTCCTATAAAATTTGGACGTGCAGAACATATTGCCGTTTCCATGAATACCACAATAGCCCTGTCATCATACTTGGACACCATTAAACGCGTGAATATCCCAATCGATTAGAGGTGAATTGAAATACATTCTCCCGTTTGTGAAATTTCAATACCTTTCCATCTGTTTGATGATATTATTTTCCCTCTTTTGTTAAATAGATAGATAATTACCCAGGAGTAAATAATATATGGAATGTGTAATCAAATGTTCTAGACATCATGCTCAAATTATCGGTTTTAGTGAAGTGGAATTAAAAAGAATTGTATTCCTAAAAAATGAAAATTAAACTATGATTAACCTGGGTTCAACAAACCATCGCTGAGCTGAGCATTAAGCTCAATTCATAAACTCCGCAGCTGACGCAGGTGCTATCGGATATCTTCTCAATACACTTTGGAACTGCAACGTATAAATTGAGCCATAACAATCATGATGGGGGAGGCAAAACATTAGAGACATCACAACAAGAGGAAAGAAGTAGTGGGCATTGTTGAAATGAACCAAACGGACCACACAACTCCTACGTACTCCTTTAACATTAACTTCAATTTATCCATCCGATCCTGTGACTCGAGTCTTCGACTCGAGAGAATTTTCAAAATATTCGTGTTGTCGAAAAAATGAAATTTAACGATGTGCGAAGAATTGGTACAGTCTTTCATCTGAAAATCGACCAAATTCCTTTCCTTAATAAGAATCGATGCACCATGAGAAAAGAGGAAAGATTTGTCAGAGCTTTCTTTTTCTTATAGATTGGTTCTGTGGACAGTATTCCCGGATAATTCCATCCTACATAAAAAAGCTCCCACATTTTCAGGATCCAGCTTAATGGGTCTATTTGTTATGCTTTCAGGTTTTCCCTGTTTTTTTCTAGAACGTTCTTTAATAATTCCGATTCAGATAATAAACCATCAAAAAATATAACTTCTTTTTCATCTCTTGCATCATTGTCCAGCATAAAAACTCTGCATTTTAGAGATTCAGGTGACACTCATCAGACCATAAGAGAGGTAATGACAATGTCTATTCCGATAACTGCCCCATTACAAACAAAAAAACATCAAGCATGTCCGGAGCATCTAAAAAAGCGACTTTACAATGGCGGCAAGCATAGTGGGATATTATTTGGGATTGCAACAATCCTGAGGCTCGATTATTGCCGTCATTGTCTTCATGGTTTCGTTAACGGACAGGATTTCGAAGATTATGTCGTTCCGGCGACGATGTACAGAACGATCATAGCCATGTGGAAGGGAACGGCCACTATCTGAATCTGAACGAGGATAGACGTTAACGGAGTCATCTGCGCATCTTGGCGCAAGGTGACTCATCGCACAAGGTTATCGCGCAAAAATACTTATAGTGCAAGGTGACTTATCGCGGAAGGTAACTTATCGCGCAAGGTGACTTATTGCGCAAAGCTGCTTATCACGAAAGGTGACTTATCGCGGAAGGTAACTTATCGCGCAAGGTGACTTATTGCGCAAAGCTGCTTATCACGAAAGGTGACTTATCGCACAAGGTGACTTATCGCGCAAGGTAACATATCGCGCAAGGTGACTCATCGCGCAAGGAAGGTGACTTATCGCGCAAGGTGACTTATCGCCCAAGGTAACTTATCGCGCAAGGTGACTTATCGTGCAAAGATGACAAATCGCGCAAGGTGACTTATCACGCAAGGTGACTTATCGTGCAAGGTGACTCATAGCGCAAGGTGACTTATCGCGCAAGGTGACTTAACGCGCAAGGTGGCTTATCGTTCAAGGTGACTTATCGCGCAAGGTAACTTATGGCGCAAAGCCTTTTATCGCGCAAGGTAACTTATGGCGCAAAGCTGCTTATCACGAAAGGTGACTTATCGCACAAGGTGACTTATCGCGCAAGGTAACATATCGCGCAAGGTGACTCATCGCGCAAGGAAGGTGACTTATCGCGCAAGGTGACTTATCGCCCAAGGTGACTTATCGTGCAAGGTGACTCAAAGCGCAAGGTGACTTATCACGCAAGGTGACTTATCGTGCAAGGTGACTCATAGCGCAAGGTGACTTATCGCGCAAGGTACCTAACGCGCAAGGTGGCTTATCGTTCAAGGTGACTTATCGCGCAAGGTAACTTATGGCGCAAAGCTGTTTATCGCGCAAGGTAACTTATGGCGCAAAGCTGCTTATCACGAAAGGTAACTTATCGCGCAAGGTGACTTATCGTGCAAAGATGACAAATCGCGCAAGGTGACTTATCGTGCAAGGTGACTTATCGCGCAAGGTGACTTATCACGCAAGGTGACTTATCGCGCAAGGTGACTCATAGCGCAAGGTGACTTATCGCGCAGGGTGACTTAACGCGCAAGGTGGCTTATCGTTCAAGGTGACTTATCGCGCAAGGTAACTTGTGGCGCAAAGCTGTTTATCGCGCAAGGTAACTTATGACGCAAAGCTGCTCATCACGAAAGGTGACTTATCGCACAAGGTGACTTATCGCGCAAGGTAACATATCGCGCAAGGTGACTCATCGCGCAAGGAAGGTGACTTATCGCGCAAGGTGACTTATCGCCCAAGGTAACTTATCGCGCAAGGTGACTTATCGTGCAAAGATGACAAATCGCGCAAGGTGACTTATCGCGCAAGGTGACTTATCGCGCAAGGTGACTTATCACGCAAGGTGACTTATCGCGCAAGGTGACTCATAGCGCAAGGTGACTTATCGCGCAAGGTGACTTAACGCGCAAGGTGGCTTATCGTTCAAGGTGACTTATCGCGCAAGGTAACTTATGGCGCAAAGCTGTTTATCGCGCAAGGTGACTTAACGCGCAAGGTGGCTTATCGTTCAAGGTGACTTATCGCGCAAGGTAACTTGTGGCGCAAAGCTGTTTATCGCGCAAGGTAACTTATGGCGCAAAGCTGCTCATCACGAAAGGTGACTTATCGCACAAGGTGACTTATCGCGCAAGGTAACATATCGCGCAAGGTGACTCATCGCGCAAGGAAGGTGACTTATCGCGCAAGGTGACTTATCGCCCAAGGTAACTTATCGCGCAAGGTGACTTATCGTGCAAAGATGACAAATCGCGCAAGGTGACTTATCGCGCAAGGTGACTTATCGCGCAAGGTGACTCATCACGCAAGGTGACTTATCGCGCAAGGTGACTCATAGCGCAAGGTGACTTATCGCGCAAGGTGACTTAACGCGCAAGGTGGCTTATCGTTCAAGGTGACTTATCGCGCAAGGTAACTTATGGCGCAAAGCTGCTCATCACGAAAGGTGACTTATCGCACAAGGTGACTTATCGCGCAAGGTAACATATCGCGCAAGGTGACTCATCGCGCAAGGAAGGTGACTTATCGCGCAAGGTGACTTATGGCGCAAAGCTGTTTATCGCGCAAGGTGACTTAACGCGCAAGGTGGCTTATCGTTCAAGGTGACTTATCGCGCAAGGTAACTTGTGGCGCAAAGCTGTTTATCGCGCAAGGTAACTTATGGCGCAAAGCTGCTCATCACGAAAGGTGACTTATCGCACAAGGTGACTTATCGCGCAAGGTAACATATCGCGCAAGGTGACTCATCGCGCAAGGAAGGTGACTTAACGCGCAAGGTGGCTTATCGTTCAAGGTGACTTATCGCGCAAGGTAACTTATGGCGCAAAGCTGTTTATCGCGCAAGGTGACTTAACGCGCAAGGTGGCTTATCGTTCAAGGTGACTTATCGCGCAAGGTAACTTGTGGCGCAAAGCTGTTTATCGCGCAAGGTAACTTATGGCGCAAAGCTGCTCATCACGAAAGGTGACTTATCGCACAAGGTGACTTATCGCGCAAGGTAACATATCGCGCAAGGTGACTCATCGCGCAAGGAAGGTGACTTATCGCGCAAGGTGACTTATCGCCCAAGGTAACTTATCGCGCAAGGTGACTTATCGTGCAAAGATGACAAATCGCGCAAGGTGACTTATCGCGCAAGGTGACTTATTGCGCAAGGTGACTCATCACGCAAGGTGACTTATCGCGCAAGGTGACTCATAGCGCAAGGTGACTTATCGCGCAAGGTGACTTAACGCGCAAGGTGGCTTATCGTTCAAGGTGACTTATCGCGCAAGGTAACTTATGGCGCAAAGCTGCTCATCACGAAAGGTGACTTATCGCACAAGGTGACTTATCGCGCAAGGTAACATATCGCGCAAGGTGACTCATCGCGCAAGGAAGGTGACTTATCGCGCAAGGTGACTTATCGCCCAAGGTAACTTATCGCGCAAGGTGACTTATCGTGCAAAGATGACAAATCGCGCAAGGTGACTTATCGCGCAAGGTGACTTATCGCGCAAGGTGACTCATCACGCAAGGTGACTTATCGCGCAAGGTGACTCATCACGCAAGGTGACTTATCGCGCAAGGTGACTCATAGCGCAAGGTGACTTATCGCGCAAGGTGACTTAACGCGCAAGGTGGCTTATCGTTCAAGGTGACTTATCGCGCAAGGTAACTTATGGCGCAAAGCTGTTTATCGCGCAAGGTGACTTATCGCGCAAGGTGACTTATCGCGCAAGGTGACTTATCGCTCAAGGTAACTTATCGCGCAAGGTGACTTATCGTGCAAAGATGACAAATCGCGCAAGGTGACTTATCGCGCAAGGTGACTTATCGCGCAAGGTGACTTATCGCTCAAGGTAACTTATCGCGCAAGGTGACTTATTGCGCAAGGTGACTTATAGCGCAAGATAACTTATCACGCAAGGTGACTTATCGCGCAAGGTGACTCATAGCGCAAGGTGACTTATCGCGCAAGGTGACTTAACGCGCAAGGTGGCTTATCGTTCAAGGTGACTTATCGCGCAAGGTAACTTATCGCGCAAGGTGATTTATCGCTCAAGGTAACTTATCGCGCAAGGTGACTTATTGCGCAAGGTGACTTATAGCGCAAGATAACTTATCGCGCAAGGTGACTTATCATCGCGAATGTCAGTCCGACTTGTGTGTTACAATACAGAGACAACAATCTATCTGACAGTAATCATGCAGCCAAGTGCAGTAAAGGAAAACCAATCTGAGGTGAATGATCATTTATCGCACCTGTCAAATGATCCAATCAGGAGCTCTAGTCAAGTTCGAATTATTAGTAGTAATACCACAAGTTATTGAATTTTCGCGACTATTCCACGCACTTTCCAAATGAACCAATAAGGAGCTCTAGTCAAGTTCGGATTATCGATAAGACAAACTTGACTCTTGGCTCTGATTGGCGTTTCAAGTTCAGTATTTTCAAACTTGTGTATGTGACAGTTATACGAATATAATACACGCATTAAAAAATTAGCAGATTTGTGAAATTTAATCATGACACTCAACATTTGTGTTTCAATCTAAAATATTCACTACTAATAACGCAAGTACAATTTCAATCACATTCATATGTCTGAAATCGACTTTCACGAAATTAACTAAAAATATAGGTAGTTATGATGCATAGTACCTAACAATGAAATTCCTTCTAATAACCACAATTTTTTATCATCAATAATCTGGCAAATTCCATGAGATATTGTAAGTAAGCTAATTCCGAGACACCCTGAATAGAAATTCAAAGTTACTCACACGGAGAAATGAAAAATTAGATTTCTATCAATAGGTACATGCGACCATGCAATTTTTTTTCATTTCAACACGTGTGCTTTTTTCTTTCGAATAACAATAAGCTACTGTCCAAACAAAAAAAGTTTTCCTACGACAACGTATGAAAATGTCAATAATCACACTGTTTTGTTATTCAGAAAGTAGCTCATATTACCATGGTATTGTTTATTTGAAAGAAAAAAAAGCACTAGTGTTGATATAAAAAATATCACAACGGTCGCCTGAATTTATATAGAAATAATTAGGTATATTGTGAAGGTACTCACTGTCAATATAAGCATTCTCAAATCAAATTCATATTATTTATTGAAATTTCTGTCTCGTTTTGAATTATACCGAGAATTCTTCATCTATTAATTTCAATGTGTCTGATACATAACCTCTTAATTCACTTTAAAACTGGAACCTATTCTCTTTACTGGAACTATTTCGATGTTGATGACAGCGGGTTAGATCATTCAAAAGAGTACGGCTACAGTTTTATGCGCGGCTTGCTGCTTGCATCAGTTTGATATCACCAACGAGAATATTCTTTGGTATCACAGATGTTTGCAAAGAGTCAAAGACGCACTAACTCGAGTAACTCGTACGCGCTTGCGCACTACGTACTTCTATGGTTCTGTATTCCTGGTTGCGCGATTACTGGCGCTAGCAGGCGTATGGTGTCAAGGTTGTTTATGTACGCTGGTGTCAATATCAATAAAATTTGTCCAAACTAAACTAACTCAATCAATCAATTATTCACACAATGAGGAATTGTCGGAGAAGTATTCAAATGTCATCTTGAATATGGAAATAAACAGTACTTGATATTGAATCAAATCCACCTGAAATTATAGAGACCGCTCAAGTTACATTTTTTACAAGACTTCCCGCGAAATGAAAGTATTCGGAGTCGTAGGAAAAATAGTATACAAAACTCGTTGGAAAGTGCATTTCCTTCTGTCGTTACGTTTCCGCACTCACCGCTACGCGGCTCGTGCTAAACGACTACACGTGTGCAATATGTCACTTTCCACACTTGTTGTGTAATATACTATTCCATACGTGGTCGTAAGAAAAATATTTCGAACTCATGGGGCAGCTCACATCAACTCCAATCAAAATTTTTACCAAACACACTCACCTTTTCGAAATTAGTTCTCGACAATGTTATATTCATCTCGGGATACTGTGGTTCAGGAGCAAATTCATTAATGTTCAACAACAACACCGTCAGGTTGGTTTCGATTTCCCGAATAGTTCCTCGCTTCTCTCCATAAGTATTTTCCAGAGTGCACAGCAAACGCACTGATATTTTGGATTTTTTGGTACCCGCAATTGAGTGTTTGGATCGAAGGGACCAGAACGGTATTTTCTCGTCTGGGGGCATCACTTTAAGAAAACTCGCATCTGAAAATCATGTCACGTGATCAAGGTAGGTCAAGAATCACCCTGTATTCTAGCTGAGATAAGATTTCAGTATGTAGTAGATGATTTCTGCTTTGTGTCTATGATCAATCATTATAATACCATGACCTCAGAAATTATTGAGCTATAAATTATAAATGAATACCTTCAGGATAATGCCTCTGGACATTCAAAAATGTGTAATTTCGTTCCTGGATTATGAATTATTAGGGAAAAAGTGAAGGTCAGCATGAGTAATAAAAGTTATACTATTTGTTTTGTTTCTTTAATATTGAATTTTCTACTTTCAAGCTTCCAAATCAATAAGTATATTTATTTTTTTGGGATTTTATTTTCGAAGATTACTGAGAAGAACCAGATAAAATGTCTTCTAACATATTTCAAATGATTTTTCGTAGTTCGCTATGAATATTTTTGAAGAGTCTAGTGTTGATTAAGATTATGTTTTGCTTGTTCATCAGATTTTGTTTATCATATTAGTTCAAAATGAAATATGATTATTGGAGGAGTGATGTTTCATTTCTGGTACAAGGATTTTCATGTGAATTCGTTGGAATGCCATGATTTTCCTATAATTAAATTACAGATTCTACTTCTCTCGTGATGAAAAGTCTATGGAAAATGGTTCCTGAAACTAGTATTCAATTTCAACTCTGAATTATTGCATGTAATACATCAAATGTATTGATGATTATCGAAACACAAATTCCTTCGATTTCGGGAAACAAATGCGCGAGTGTGGTTTCCCAAAGCAACATGATTTGTTTCGAAAAAGAGGAGGAATTTTCGATAATCATCAATAACACGAGTTGTATTTGTTCAGATTATTTCATGAATAAAAAAAACCATTTTGATGATTTCCTATTTATTGTTAATATAAATATTAAACGTACAGTTTATGGAATTAGTTATTTATTTTGATTATGCATTGTAGTTCGACACAAGAAGATTCGTTATGCAACCAACAATACATTAATGCCATTGTATGAAAAGTGTAAAAGTGTTTGAAAAGTGTTATGATGTAGGCAAGATTACCTATGCACTAGGTAATACTGAGCTGAATTCATTATAATTGTTGTCACAATTTGTGTGGTTAGGTTACATTAGATTAATTCTATGAATGATGAAATTATCCAGAATTTGTGGAGAATGAAGTTGATACATATTAATAGTGTTTGTTTATCATGGTTCAGACGAAAATTTGGTGAAGTGGCATTCATTTATTTACCAGGGAATCGGAAAATACTATGACAGATTTCAACTGGTAAGTCGATGTTTAATTAAACTACCCTACTACTGCCTACGAATCAGAAAGCGAAATACAGAAACGAAAACACATCATGTAGGTATCCAATAGCCAATCAGGAGCCTAAATACAAAATCGAAAACATGGTGTTATTGCTTATCAACACAATCCTTTTAACCAATCAAAAACGTGTATTTTAGCATGAATGTAATAATCAGAAATATCCTATTCGGAAATCATGTTGCGTTTCAATGCAGAATTCAAATTTTGCAGTCTAAAATAGATACCCATAATACATAAATTAAGGTTGCCGAATGAAAATACAAAGCCGGGGTCATGAAAACGCCTCATGATTGATATCAGAATTGCATGTCAGAAGTAAAATAGGGTAAACACGTGTGAGGAGGCAATTGCTTTTATCCCAGAGTTGTGTGTGGCTAATTTGATTGTTAAATAGAATATTATAATTTCATTGAATAATATACTTACCTGCAGATACGTTGAGATACAGAAAATTGGTTAGATACGGCAAATATTGCAAATTCACATTCTTTTATTCAGTTTTGAACTCATACTTTACAGAAGGAAGAAAAATGTGATACACAAATTCTGTTCATAACTCTCTGTCTCCCTGGAGGGTTTTCCTAAACATGGCCATGGTAATTGATGTAGTAACTCGTGAACCTTAAGAATATCTCCGAAATTGTTAGAAGAATATAGAGTTTAACATTCAAAAGTGATAATCATCACATAAGTAGATAAACTATGAGAGTTCTACTGTCAGAAAAAGGCAAACCATGAGTCAGAGAGAGAAACGAGAAAGCAAATGTGTCAGAGAGAGAGATAGAATGCGTAACTTCACTAAGATTGCGCTCTCTCTCTCTCCCTCTCTCTCTCTCTCTGAATTGAGCAGCAGCGACTTGGTGCACGACTTGGAACATTTATCAATTGACAGATGTGAATAAGTCATATGTCAATTCGAAAGTGTTTCATGCTCTGACGTCAGAGAGAAAGCGCAATCGTAGTGACGTCACTCTGGCACATTGACTTTCTTGTTCTCTCTCTAACTCATGGTTCACCCTATTCTGATGGTAGAACTCTCATAGTATATCTACTCACATCAGCTCATTCTTAATGATGAATGAAATTTTTCAATTCGAAAATATGTATTGAGAAAAACGATGTTGGCTAAATTTCTTCAACCCCTGTATTGTTTTCGTATATAGAAGCATAAATAACGGATCTTCAATACAATACCATGTGTATTATTTGAATCATTTTCTCGTATGTCCATAGATTTCGTGTATTTTTTTTTTCATTGAAATGTTTTTCTCCAGATGACACATGTAGGAATATCAATACTGGAAAAGAATATATATTCCGGTGGAAGCTAGAATATTTTCTGTTCATTTCAATTTGAGTTATATGTATAATGGTTGGCTCAGGAGAAAAAAGTATTTCATAGATCAAGAGTTTCTAATGAAATGACAATCGAAGAAGTGTACTCTTTTGAATTCAATATGAATTTTGGAGGATTTATGTCACTTGAGAATTGAAATTCATCATAGAGAAAAAATTCTGAAAAATGTACTTCTTTTTGAAAAACCGTTCATAAACATTATCATCATCTGTGAGAGCACAGAATCCCACCGACCTGTCAAAAGGGTGTAATTGACTTTGTAAGGGCACACCGCCCTGAGTAGGGCCGAAGATAACGGCCCCACCACAGCTGCCCGCGATCTCCGCTCCACCCTGTACACTGCGCCGCTCCAGAAGCAGATCTCCCCCACAAACCGGTCGCAGTCCCAGTCACCCTGGGGGGAAACAGCCACCCTTAGGGGGGTTTGGTCGCGGTCACCGCTGTCGACGTCCAAGACGAGCGCCGCGACGCCTATCTCGGTGATGCCTAGAACGGAGTTGAGATCGGAAAACTTATCAAGTCTCATCCGATACGAATTGTCCAACACAGTTTGGCTGGAGGACCTCACGAGCAAAAAACAACTATTTTCCTAGCTAATGCCACGCATAAAATTGCACGTAGTCCATGCAACGATTCACACTGTTAATGCAGATCGCAAATGTTTCTTTCTTCCTGAGACGTGACAAATTCACATCGGGACTGGCACGCTTAACAACCTACAGGGTAGTTATCCGAGTAAAGACCGTAAGATCTCCACTCGAAGCGTTGCCTGTCCCAATGCATTTTCGTCGCGTCTATTTGACCGCACTGAGCCGCGTTCCAAGAGACATTTGGAAGTGGCGACACCATGCGGCGAAAGAGAGAAACACTCCAGAAACAAAGTTCCCATGTGATAAAACTTGGTAGTGGCTGAAAGCTCGACTAAGTCACCTAATGCAAGATGAAAGAGCCACAAATTGGGCAAAAAATTTAAATCAAAAAGAGTCTTATCCATTTTAAAATACCGAACACATACCGTATATGCCAAACACAGTTTAAATTTGTATCTGTCGCACTCCATCCATCTCACCTTCATTGGTGAGTCGCAATGACGGTGTCGTTGATAGAAAAGGAATCACTTGCAATTGTGTATGCCACACATAGTTTGAATTTGAATATCTGTTAGACCACGAGCATAAAACAACTACTTTTCTGGTTAATGTCACGCAGAACATTGAAATGTATCCACTCGCAGTCTATGCAATCACACTTCAATGCAGATGCAAATGTCTCTTTGTAAAGTTTTTATTTAATCTTTTAACACTTCGTCCAATGCATGGCTTTCAGATGTGCATTGATTTGCTTTGACGTGCTACTATGTCGACCATACGACATGAGAGACGATGTTAGCAAAGTTGAGCCAAATTTCATTTATCCATCCTTGTCTACCAGGCAACGTTGATTGAGGGCGCATGCGCTGAATCGAGCGCGAAGTTCAAATCATAAAATGTCTAATTTGTCACTCTCTCATTTATACGAATGTGAATATTGATGGTAGAACACTAAAAGTATACTTAGATTTGACAAACAGTAATCAGAGATCAGAATCAGAGAAGATAAAACAATGGTAGGCATATAAATTATCCCGAATTTTCGATATTTTATAAGACATACATGGCACTCCAATTGTGTCTTGGTTTCTGGAATCGTGAATCTTATCATATTTACAACAGTCTCAATTGAATTACAAATAGTATACCATCCGAACAATCATGAACTATAACGAAACACGCACACTCAATACGCAACCAACTTTTCACCCACTTCGCCATTCTTCATAAAAAAACGTGTTGAGTGGAAATAAGGCATAAAAGAATTGTTACCTTCGATATTGCGCAAGAACGCTGGAGTCAGATACACTCCCCCAGTTGTTTCATTGACGTACAGATATCCTCCTGTAGTATTGAGGGAATATGTAGTCCTGGCTACCTCACCAAAAGTATTCCTTGCGTTCAGCTCCATAATTGGAAATTCTCTGATGCTGGTGCTAGCACTAAGACTGCTGAGTGCCTTTGGAATGGTGAGGTTGACATCAGATATCGTGAAGTATATGCTGGCTACTGGAATAGAAAACATCAGACATATTGGATCTTTTGAAGATATTGAGAAATATAATGAATATATAATATGTGCTGGTTGCTTCAAAGTTCACAAAGCCTTCTGTTAACTCATCGTGGGATCAACTCAGCTAAATCGCGAGCTAAGGCATGAGTTGTCATGGTTACAAAAAAAATAAATATCTAATCATTTGTTGAATTCTTTATAAAACCGGCCCCTAGTCTATTATTTTTCATATCGCAGTTTCAACACGGAATAATCGCCAAAAGATCTGATTGTTTACAATTGGCGAAATCCGAACATGCTTCTTATTGATAAAAAACTTCTTTACTTTATGAAACAGCTAAAGCTCGTAGAATCTACTACAAATCTCGGAATTCACTACTTTTTAGGATCTGATGAGATATCCAGTTATCCCCTTTCAACTTTACTTCCGATTGTATTCATTCCAGTCGCTATTCAGTTTTCTGCATAAGTTCTTGTCATTCGTCGCCACGTTTTCAGTTCAATTCTGTGTGTTATCAAAAACTCATCTTCTAGGGTAACTGGAATTTAATTGCAATCTTCCTGGATCCTGTATTTTCGTGCGAACTAAGATATAATGAAAAACTTACGATGTTTACAAAGTTATCCAGCGTTTTCCCAGAAGACGAAAAAGGTCCAGAGAGATATTCCAGCTGGTAATTCACTCTCGAGTTTATCTCTTTTGTTTTCAGCTAATAAATGGGAATCAATTAGGATTCTTTTCTATCATTTTGTTCAGGAAAGTTCAACGTATCTTCGTGTTTTTTTTCTCGGATATCTAGTGTTTGATGAACGATTACCATGATTCATAATTCCTGTATATCGATTTGAAATACAGGGTACGTCAAAATCGAAGGCGTAGTGAAATTCACACCGCATTCACGTGCTTACATACAATATTTTCATTATTTCATATAGATTCTATCGTGATATGACACGGTGTAACTTGGTGTTAATTTTATAAAATACGTAAGATCATAATTGGCAGCAATGACTACTCAATTGTGAAATGTATAATTAAAAGGAAAAAACTTCGATATTGAGGTGTTGACTTCGTCGGAGTTTGCTCTGAAATCCATTTGTTTGAAATTACTCCTAGTTTTTTTACTGTGTCAATAGATTAAAAAATGTTAAGTTTTACACTGTTGCCAAATCTAATTCAATCATAATATTTCTGTTGTATTCTGAGTGTAATCTGTAGAATAGTGTGAAAAATAAATGCTCTGTAGGCGATATCTTGAACCTAATGTCCATCCCGCTTATCCTAAGATTCTTGTTACTTTCAAATTCGTAATATTTACAGATTAGTTTCAATCATCTAGTCACCATTTCTGTTATTCATGAATCATCATTATGGGAGCGAACTCAGAACACCGTTTGTTCATTTAAAGGTCTTATTAAAGCACTATCTCAGTATTAAACTAGCATCCTCTAACAATACACATGATACGCGCCTTTATAAACTCTTGATTTATCTTCACAAGTCCGAAAAAGTTTCTTTTTATATTTATCAAACAACCTGTTAAGAATGTTCATATTGAAGGATTAAGCGTTAGACGTAGTCGTAAGAAAACTAATTACATCATCAGGTCAGTATAAAGTCGAAGTCTCAAAGTGATAGCCCAGACCAATCGATAATAGCCCTACTGATTTAATGACGTTACATCCCCGTTTAGAGTAAATTCTAGAATCCTATAGGGCAGCAACCTCTGATGGCAAAGAATCCCTCCCGATTTCGCCACTTTGGGCTATCCACGCTGATTTATTGAAGCAGTGGAACGATTCGTATAAAGCGTTCCTTTTTGGTGTCTGAATATTTCTTCTACTCCGTGAAATAGTCATGCTCTTGAAGGTAGATAAAGGTAATTCAGCAACAAGCTGCTATGAACAGGGTGGACATATTTCGATGTTTGTTTAGGGTATCTCAGTAACTATAGGAGATGCAAAAAATGGAGGTTGCAATCTAGATCTCTTTTTTCGATACAAATCCACAGGTGAAAACAAAAATTTGCTGTCGTCTTTTACTATCGAGTTATAAACAGAAGTTCGATTTTTCGACTTTCAAAAGTATAATCCAGTGGCGTCTAGAACATTTTGAATAAATAATATTAAATTCCTAGTTGTCGCCTGAAGTTTTATTTATTCAAATAGGAATCAAAGTTATATCATCTATAAGAGGGTTTGTCTGTTTGTGTCTGTAAAAATGTCAATCAACTCATTTAATCATAAAAGCGGGGATGTAGTACGAAAATTACAAGAAATATGAAATATGCTATAGAAAGCTTCATTCTTAACTTCGAACAAAACTATGATATTGCATCTGAGATATATTTTAATCGATATCCAGAAAGAAGTCAACCTGATAAAGCTATTTTCAAGAGAAATAAAATCGTATTAATGGCTTACCGTTACCAACTGAATTTCTTCTTTTGAGGCTATATTGAAGGAAAATCATGCAAGGCAAAATTTTATATAGACTGGGTGACTTACATTTCAAATATTCATGTTCATAATGAGAATGTTATTATAAAGATGTGTCATTCATATATATCGAACATTATGGTCATAGTTTTTTGAATGATCTGCAATCAATAAGATTTTCTTTTTACCTCTTGAGTTTTATCAGGTTGTCTTCCTTCTTTAATTACTAAAAGTCATTGGTCATCAAATCCCAAAAGCTTTCACTCAAAAAGCTTTCTTGAAAATTGAGACCAATTTGTACTTTTCAAGACAATGTCCAAAAGCAAGTTCGTCTATAAAAAACTGACCAATTCCAAATTTGGTTGATTAATATCTAAGATATGGAGGGAAGAGGGCGTTTGAAGTGAGACACGCTGTAGATGGTATTCCATGCATTTTTCCTAAATCATTTATATCTACCCCATAATAAAATATTGCCAACTTCAATTCAAATGGGACCGGCCAAGGTTTAACGACTCCCTGAGAATTTTAATCTCCACGTATACAGGGTGATTCAGGTTTTGAGGCACAAACTGAAATGGATGACAGAACAAATCATTTTATTCAAAAATGTCATAATAATACTTCCTAGAATACCATATTGATATGCTCCTGAAGTCTTCCAGAGGGTGATTTTTTTCAGAAACGAACCGTTATCGAGATGGATAACCCATATCTGTTCTAAAACATGTTGAATTTACTTTCGCTCACATTTTATAAATGGACAATATTCCTAAGAAATGCAGTACAATTAACTGAAATTAGCAATGTTTCAAGTTTTTCAGTTTTTTAAAGTTGGTTGAATGATTCATGCATACATTCTACAATTTTGAAAATGTTTTCCAAAGATGAAATCTAAGCGAAATCTAGTCAAAATTAACATGATTCAGAACGGATATATGCTTATTTTTCTCGATAACGGTTCGTTTCTCGAAGAAAATTGTTGGGTAGAAAAAGCCTCTAAATTAAACGACCCACCCAATTTGGTAACTGGAAGACTTCAGTAACGTACTACGAAAAGGTTTGGGGTGATTAAGAAGCCTCTACCCCCAAAAACGAGTATATTTCAAGAATCTTGAAACTGCTTCGAAAGATGACATAAGGAAGTATTAACCCCGAGTTTAACCCTACCCAATTTCGAATCGATTTATTCAAAAGTGTACGAGATATTTTGATCAATAGGAAAAAGAATATTCAACTTTGACCCCCTATCGGGATCAGAATCATGTTTATATAAACTTTTTTGATTGAAATGATGAGATCTATCACCCTTGTTAGTTTATGCCTTAAAACCTGAATCTTCCTGTATATATTTTTATGCAATTCCACCCACGCCGACTATAGACCGTAAAGTATATAGTTTTTCGTCCATCGTTGTGTAATATGAGTCACCCCCGTCTGTCTGGCAATGGAGGGATGCACTCTGGCATTTGCAAAACGGTCCTCTATCAGGGAACTTTAAGGACCATTTTATGCAACTCATCCCGATTATTTGTGAATCAGTCGGGTAGAGGAATTTCCTCGTTTCCATCAATACATTTTGATACATTCTGATAGCTTGATGAAATACTGCTGTCTTAATCACAACAGAAAGGTTTGTTTGAAGCGTGATAATGGATTATATACAGGGAACTCAACAAAAAGGCAGACAACGAGCAGAAAACAACTACTTTCCTGGCTAATGCCACTCTGAACAGTTTATTATATCCACCCTATGAACCGATTCACGAAGTGAACACATGCATGTGATATAAATTTTTACTTAAATCAACACTTTTTTATGTGTATAATATGTTTTGCGAATGTAATCATTCATGGTTATAACTGATCTCTATCTAAATCTGTATTTGTATGTAACTTGCAGATAAAACAGAATTAATTGAACTGGTGATCTGAAATGTAGATATAATTATTGTATAAACAACTAATCAATAATGGCACCAACCATGCGTTTCATTTTCATAACAAAAAGCAAGGGATTCATGAAAAAAACAAGTATATAATTATTACTTTGAATCAGATTAGATTCATCCTGTAGGTACTAGGGTATTGTACATGAAGAAATTCGATAATACAGGGTGTACTTCTATGGGTAAACGCTATGCATGCTATTGCATTAGGAAATATCATCACATGATCATATTACTACTAGCATCATTCGAATTCGTTCAAAATAATACATGAAGCTCAAAAATATAATAACATAGCATTTCCTATTCGAAATAAGCAAGTTATTCAATGTTATAAGCCACTGAATATATTTGGAATCGATTTTTCTGTTATCCTGAATTTCTAGAATTCCATTCGGATGGGATGATTGCAAACTTTTAATGATTGGGTTTCGTGGTGAATCCTGTATATACGAAGCTTTTCATATATGCACCATAAACGGCACAACTCACTGCCTATTAGGTATTCATTCATTCGATAGTTGTTAATCCAGAAACTGAAGCAAATCATAGATTTGGCAAATACAGTTACGGCGTATAACTGCCTACATTCTACAGCGATAGTTATTTTTTGTAATCATCAGAAAATATAGAAGAATATTGAGATTATTTTCTATGTAGGTACTGTTGACACTGAAGAGAAGAAACATAGCTTTGGGAGGGGAATTATTAGACACTTGAGCAGCAAAAGAAAATAGAACTAAAACGTCATGCAACAACTGAAATAAACGCCATTCTCAGGTATACACAGGTGGCTTCCCAACAACAAAGGGATCTGAAATAATAATACAAGTTCAGGGCTTTCCGAACGAGTTCATTGCAAGAAATATATAAACGAGAGAGACATTTAATCAAAGAGCTCACACCACCAACAAGGAAAAATATCAAAACGTGCCTCATATTTCTCAAGGGCTTTGTCAATGTACACGGTGATCATATATAATGTCCCCCCCTCTCAACTTTTTTATTTTTCACAATAGACAAAAATAATTAATGTAAAAGTTGTACAGGATGATGCAAGCTATTTGCAGTATATATTGTTATTTATACAGGACGCTTCAGAAATGCGTCACAAGTCAAAGTTAAATTTTTTTGAATGGAACACCCTGTATATTGTTGATTTTATAGAATTATCAAACAATTCTGAACATTTTTCGTATAATATGTGCCATACCTAAATGTAATAGTTTTTGAAATATTCGCATTTCCAGGTGGCTGGGAATTAGGCAATCACGAAAAAACTGAAACTTTGTTTATTAGTGACAGTACTGACAGTCACACGATGAGGAAATATAGCATATTATTTGTATTGAAATTTTATTAATGCCTTATTCAAAAAATGATAAACAATTTATTTCAACAGATAATAACGTTTGAATTGCTCAAAGGGAACTCCATAGAATTAACCCCCGGATGCATCTTCCTGATAAGAAAATATTTCATAAGATCTATAAAAAGTTTCAACGATATTTTTCAACTAAATTTTGCACAGTTTTCAGGTAACACACTGTAGCGATATATGAGGAACCTCATGTTTCAAATAAATACGAGATTATAGCTGAAGGACTGTGCTTACAAACAGTGTAAACGATTCAAATTGTTCAAAGCAAAAAACAGTTATTCAGATTTCAACAGAGGCAAAATTTTGGGGTGGAATGAAATTAGTGTTGCGTAGTTTAGTTGTTTCAGATATGATTTTCTGAATTATATACGATTATGTTCCTCAGTTCAAAATAAAATCATTGATATTTTCTTTATAAGAGGTCATGAATAGAGGTCTGGTATTGGAGATAACTAATTTACAGCCACAAAAACGTTTTTTTTTTTCGAATGTAGCAGTTTACTTAGAATACGAATATTTCGAAAACTATTACATTCAGGTATAGGACATATTATTCTAAAAATGTTCGGAATTGATTGAGAATTCTAAGAAATTGACAATATACAGGGTGTTCCATTTGAAAAAATATAGCTCTGACTTGTCACGCATTACTGAAACATCCTTTATAAATAACAATATATTCTGCAAATAGCTTGCATCATCCTGTACAACTTTTTTATACATCATTTTTGTCTAATGTGAAAAATAAAGAAGTTGGATGGGGGGGACATTATAAATGATCACCGTGTACAAGGATGAATATGCGCAGCCTAACAGGAAAGTAGTTTTCAATCCACTCAGAAATGATCAAGGAAAGGTTTGTTCAAGGATTACCATATCGAAGTTCATCAGGGTTATCTTCATCGACCCAACTCCCCCATAGCTCGTCTACTGTGAGACAATATGGTATTGTCATGTTCTAGTTCAGAGCACTTTGGTGGGATGAAGTTATTAAATAACTTCTGGTGGGGACATAGCGATGCTAAGGCAAGCGGGGGACATTTTACTTGTCAATACACCCACTCGATTTCAGAACTTGATCTCTAGCGAGCACGATTCAATTCGAGATTACTTGTCCATGATGCTATCATCCCCGTATCTATATTCAGCCTAGCAGAGCAATCAGAAGAGAAACTACATGTCATGAGCAGTCCGAATAAAATCAATTTTCTTCTTAAAGAAAATTCTCATCGTTGTTAATCTCCAGAAGTTTCGGAGGCGAAAAATTGCTTATTTTTTTTTCATGCCATGATTAAAATGTGTGTCAAAGATCAGCAACATATTTGAATCCTCTTACCAAAGAGACAGAGTCAAAAGTGTATGAGAGACAACAAGAGCTAAGATAATTACAGGTACAAAAGATCAAGTATATCATTATACATATTATAATATTGTGACACATCAAATGCATCGATTTGTCGAATTCAAATAAGAGATATGTCTACCAAAGCACAATAAGTACAACCGTTTGTGAATTACATGCAAATTCAACTAAACTGTCTTAAGTTTCCATAATTTCAATCAACCGTATAACAAGAAGTAGGTTTTTTTTTGAAACGCTAAAACTGAGGCACGGCCTTATGCGCTCGTTGAATAATATACTATTAATACCAACTTATTTATTTAATTTTCACTATCTCCATATGTGCATTATCATTATTATTGTTTATCGAATATTTGTCACGATTATGATCAAAGATCGAAACTTAAAAGGATCCACGAAAGCGAATCGGGTTGTTAAACCATCGAAGCCTTCCTGCATCTGACTCACCTTTTTTTCGTGGGCATAAAAGACCAGTTCACCTCAATTTGGATTTCGGTCAACAAGTTTGAATCCGTGGCCAGAACGTCTTAGGGGTCCATTAATTATGGAAGACGTTTAAGGGGAGGAGAAGGTCAAGCCGAATTTGGGAGACAGGGTTCTGGCGAATATCACGTGATTTTTTCCCTCAAGATACAGATTGAAATTGTGAGAAAATTGACTGAAATTAGGTAATAGTATTATATTCTTCAACGAGCGTAGAATGGTTAATATTCTTGAGGATTAAAATTTCGGACGCGAGTAGAAGTCTATACTTTCTCCACGACTATAACAAAATACATTTTGAAATTTTCCAAATTGGTATCATCATTTTGCTTTTATAGTTTAGAAAGCGACTAAATTTATGGAAATTTGAACGGCACATTCGTAAATGCGGGGTCGGGGCACTAGCAAAAAATCTCACGTGAGATTGGGGAAAACTTTTCTTGCCCTCCCCTCATAACATCAAACCATGAGATTCATAATTATTATCATACAAGGAGAATCAAAGATTTCTATGTTGAACTAATTATTCACGTACTAAAATAGTTATTGATGTATCAAGGGCGTAAAATGATGCCTAGGTCCATAAAAGCAAGTTACGCCCGAAATACATACAACATTTTATGCAAGACCAGTATATTTTATTGCAAATACATCTTCACCTCACAAGCCTGATATGAATAAAACGGTTCTTAAATACCTTTTGAACCCCTTTAAAATAATTTTTGCTACGTCCATGATGTTCCTCAAGAAAAAGCATTACATGAGAGTGTTTTTACTTTTTTTCTATCTCTTATGATAAGGGAGTCATTAAGGGTTTACAATTTGCTACTCTTCCAGATTAGTGTGTGAATAAATAGGCTAGTAGCCATATTTTCTGTCAATACAGACAATAGTCATTACGAAATGCATTCCAGTGAAGAAGAAAGTGTGTATTGTACTCCACCAGAAATCAGTAAAGCAGCTGAGGATGCGAATGATTTATTGTCCGGCGAGCGGTAAAGTACAATTTTACGCCCGGCGGGCAGTAAAGTAGTCCGAGGGCGGTAAAGTGCTATTTTACGTTCGCACAACCGGGCGATAAAGTGCCATTTTACAACCGGTCGTGCATAAACACTGTTTCCTAATGATTTGATGAAATTTAATGAAATTTCATATGAAGTAAGCGATGCTTGAAAAGTGTCGATCAGTTCGAAAATCATTTTTAAAAATGCATAAAGTCAGTTTATCTGATTTCTACAGTGTCACACATAAAGTTCGCGACATATGGAAGTTTTTTATTAATAGATATAAAGAAAATTTGACTTCGCAGTTAGTTTGTGCTTGAAAAATGAGTAAAATACAGCATCTCTGCTTTTTTTATATGCTACTCTTAACCTGTCAAATTTGAATTTTTTTTCGAAAATCCTCTAAAAATCAATTTTTTTTCTTTGGAAATTTCGAAAAATGGCAGAAAAAAAGTTGCTCAGTTTCCAATTTTATACATTTGATCCAAATTTGGACTCTCTACTGTCACTTCGACTTTTTTCAATTTTTTTTTTAAATTTTTGAATCTTTCGCTCTATCGATTCGAACGAAACATGATTCAAATTTCATAATTTTGATGAATATGAGACTTCAATATCACATCTTGCCCAGGAAATACCCACATTGGCCTGTTACCAGAAAATAAAAAAATGCATCTCCAGAAATTCGTCTTTGTTGTTGCAAAGTTCATCTGGATTTTCAATGTATGGACGTTAATATGGCAGTAATCGAATAAACGAATTTCTCTTCATTCTTATTACAGTCGTATTTTTTTGATGGATTTTTATCCAGTGACACTGTATATCGTGAAAACTCTGTTTCTGAGTTCCAATGCCTCAAGAATTGTTTGTTTTTCCAATTATGAGAAAAAATATTGAACCTACGAAGAAAATTGTTGGGAGTCGAGTTGTGGCAAAATGACCGACTCATGATTTGCAAAAAAAATGAAATGTGAAAAAAAATTAATTTAAGCATGATTCGATGCAAACCATTTCCATAAAATGAATAACAAAGCCGTTCAACGTTATTTGTATTTTTTGATAATAGAACAATTGTTCCCCTTTTGAATGCCCAAGCTAAACATTACAAAATCCGCTCATCCATCGAACAACAAAAGCCGGTAAATGCACTCACCAAAATTAACTCTCGCGATAAGAAAAACAGTCCACATGCCCGTGCGAAGGCCCATTTCGAATTCCGCTAGTAAGTTATCCACGAACTCATAACAACTCCGAAGCTATTCGCGACGTCATCGCTCTAAAAAAAAATTCGAGCAAATTTTCGCGCGACACGCGATGTCTCGTGCCCGGAGCCGCCAAAACACCCCGGATCGCGTGCCGGAAAGCTCGGATGAAACTTCGGGCGAACGGCGGAGGAATGAGCGTCGCGACGCCCACGTCGGTATACGCTCGCACCCTCGCGCCTGTCTTCTGGAATTTTCGCTCATGATGGCGATGATCGCTTGGTAATACCTCGATATGATGAAGCGAAAGGATAGAACATCGAAAAAAAGAAGAAGAGCACATGAAAAACCCATGTCCAGAGTCCAGAACAGAATTTGTTGAAGTCAGAATTACCAGCAATTGAACAATAGATGCAGCAGAAGAGGAATATGACCAAGGCAGTTGGAAGAAATTCCTCATCTAGTAAGTGCATTCCTCTCCTTGATTAGAAACGATAGTCATTGGCTGCAACTCCAGAAGAAATAGCTTACATCTAGCAAAGCACAGAACAATAGACGCAGCAGAAGAGGAATATGACGCCATGATAAGAACAGAGCTCATCGAATTCTTCAATGGTTCCCCTCCATTCTCAACCTCCACCAAAACAATTGGAAGAAATTCCTCTTCTAGTGCATTCCTCTCCTTGATTAGAAACGATAGTCATTGGCTGCAACTCCAGAAGAAATAGCTTACATCTAGCAAAGCACAGAACAATAGACGCAGCAGAAGAGGAATATGACGCCAAGATAAGAACAGAGCTCATCGAATTCTTCAATGGTTCCCCTCCATTCTCAACCTCCACCAAAACAATTGGAAGAAATTCCTCTTCTAGTGCATTCCTCTCCTTGATTAGAAACGATAGTCATTGGATGCAACTCCAGAAGAAATAGCTTACATCTAGCAAAGCACAGAACAATAGACGCAGCAGAAGAGGAATATGACGCCATGATAAGAACAGAACTCATCGAATTCTTCAATGGTTCCCCTCCATTCTCAACCTCCACCAAAACAATTGGAAGAAATTCCTCTTCTAGTGCATTCCTCTCCTTGATTAGAAACGATAGTCATTGGCTGCAACTCCAGAAGAAATAGCTTACATCTAGCAAAGCACAGAACAATAGACGCAGCAGAAGAGGAATATGACGCCATGATAAGAACAGAACTCATCGAATTCTTCAATGGTTCCCCTTCGTTCTCAACCTCCACCAAAACAATTGGAAGAAATTCCACTTCTAGTGCATTCCTCTCCTTGATTAGAAACGATAATCATTGGTTGCAACTCCACAAGAAAGAATCTACATATATGATGGAACATCGAAATGAAGGAGAGGGAATTGACAACCAGAACAATAGACGCAGCAAAAGAAAAATATGACGCAAAGATAATAACAGAGCTCATCAAATTTTTCAATGGTTCCCCTTCGTTCTCAACCTCCACCAAAACAATTGGAAGAAATTCATCTTCTAGTTCATTTTTCTCTTTGATTAGAAACGATAATCATTGGTTGCAACTCCACAAGAAAAAATCTACATCTATGATGGAACATCGAAATGAAGGAGAGGAAATTGACAACCAGAACAATAGACGCAGCAAAAGAAGAATATGACGCCAAGATAAGAACAGAGCTCATCCCTTCGTTCTCAAACCTTCAACAAGAGCTCATCGAATTTCTCAACGGTTGTCCTTCACCAAGGCAATTGGAAGAAATTCTTCTGCTAGTTTATTTCCCCTTATGACCAGGAACAATATTTTCATTGGCTACAAGACAGTAAGTATAAGCCAGCATCTTTACTGGAATGACAGCCAATTCTTCTTAGGATCCACATAATAAGTAAATACAAGTGTCCACAGCTGTAATACGGAGTTTCCTCTTTTTCAACTTTTTTGAAAGACATATTGTGCTACATTGTATTCCTTCAATTTGACTTACTTACCTTTTAACACAATCACGGTAAAAAGTAGATGGTGAATTGATTCCTATGCAAAGTCATATAGGTAAAAATATCTAACATGGTTTCAGAAATCTCAGTGGTGAGCTTCTGGTTTGGGACACACTGTACCTAATGCACAACATCAACTTACTTATCATATATGGGGTCTAATCTATATTTCATGGTCACATCTTAAAAGCTGTAATGTTCACAGATCATATACAACATAAAGACGTCAAAAATTTCTTAATCAGTGATGACGTCTTCCGGCCCTGATGTGTGCTGCCTAAAAAAACAATAAATTGACATCCTGATATTATGTGATCGATACATTCATTAGGGAATGACCTCCATACGACCTGCAGATGATCTCAAATGACCTAAAAAGATAATTAAACTTTGTGCAGCGATTCCATCTTCGTCTCATATCTGAGTTATTTCCTTCCATTATGTTTTCACATGTTGCAAATTTCGCTATTCCAACGATGCCTAATCCTAGCAAATAGTTCAGTTCTATACTAAAGTTTTTCATTTCCAATTTGAAAATATTCGATTCCAATCATCAATATACGTTCTAGCTATTCAAAATATAGTATAGTATTACCTACATTATTCCAGCGATTATTTTTTTCGTACGATCAAACCTGTTGACCTCAGTTTTGTTTATAGGAATAGGAACTAATTTCTACCTGGATTTTATTCGCACATAAAACAAATACAAAGAGAAGGAATTGTTAGAAAGAGCTTGGAGTATCTATTCTTTGATTGAATCACACTCCTTTTTGGGGAGTTTCCAGCTAAAATTCGCTAGACGCGATCCTTAAATTAGACAGTAAAGCCAATTGTAATTTTTGTAAAGTTGGACGACGTGATTCGTACAGGAAAATATCCATAGATAAGAAGATAATGAACGACCTAGATTCTTTCATTTTGAAAACTATTTATACACAAAATCAGCCATTTAATAGTGATCCGTTCGGGGTAAACAAGTACAAATTTATGGCAGTGCGTGGGTATTTCCATCCCCACACATTAATTACCCCAGTGACCGGGAAACTCCTGTAGATTTGAGCCGATTAAATTTTATTCCTGGAACTTTGAATTGATGTGATAATATTCGTTTGATGACATATTAATATTTCATGCTCGAAAAGAGTGGTCATCTATCAAAGATTATAGGAATTGATGTAACGAGTACTTTCGTGAAAAGGGGCTGAAAAATTCATTAAAATTCCACCGCAAATTCATCTGTATAAACGCCCAACTTTGACTTCATCTGACTAACAAGATATTCGCCCAGTTCCTTCAACAGTCTCACTCAACTCCTAACAAGAACTTGTCTGTTTCAATACATAGCAATCATTATTTGATAGTGAGTAAGGTCCCTGGATAACAAAAACAATAAAAGCAAAACCAGCAAATCTGACTAGCAGACCTGACAACTTCCCAATTATTAGAAACATGCATTTCTTTTGGACTCATCCCACTCTAGGGAAATAATCTGAGATCATATTACAGTGTCTCAAAAGGGACTGAATTAGACATAATTAGGTAAATGACATCTGGTGTTCCACAGGGATCCAATTTGGGGCCCTTATTTCCCATATAGTCTCATTAATGACATGGTTTCGTCACTTACCGTCTCAATCACTTTTTCATGCCGATAATCTGAAAATATTTCACAGAATTACTTTCATCAGAGCTGTTTATTCTCATGGATAGAAACGGAACGTTAAATTTCCGTTCTGTCTTCCTTTGAATGCCCCAAAAAAATTTATTCGCAGTCTCCTTGGAACGCATGAACAATTTATATTCATTAGATTTTCAAAAAAGGCGAGATCAGTCATACTATAAATGATGTATGGAATGACAGAACTGGGAGATAATACGGTCAGTTTTTTCGCAGATCACAAAAGGGGCCATAAAGAACGCGATAATAATTAAAAATGAAACCCAAGTCAGGGATATTTCCGAGTAATAATATTTCATCCATATTACGCCCGATATGCATAATGGGACGAATTAAAATATCTTCGGTGGGTGCTTTGTTCCCTATGTAGGCCATGAATACATGCGGATATACAGAGGAGCGTCAGTAATATTACCAACGAAGCTGCAATAATAAGAGCACGTTGTGGAAAAGAATGGAAATATCAGGACAAATGGCATCTTCGGATCGTTGGAATGGAATATGCCCCCATAATATTCCCATTCCGTGCGAATGAACACAGGGTGTGCATTTCTGGATGTGCTATCGCTTAGTTCCGGCTACGAATTTGCTAATGGATTTCTGGAAACTCGTTAAGTTCATGCTGTCCAATCTCTTTGATGTACTCAGAAATGAGGAGCAAATAATATGGCGCGTATCGCAGGCATATTGCGACAAGTAAAAACCTCCACTCTTATGCAAATTCATTGCAGCAAAAAATCCAGGTGATTATGTGTACGGGGTAAATGTAATCCCCTGGTATATTTGCATAATGAGTATGGAATAAAACTTCGAAATAATGCTTCACAAAGGTGTGTCTGTAAAGGGTACTCACAAAAAACCGGGCACATATTACTTAGTCCATCAGAGGATTTTTAGGTGAATAACAATAACAATAATGTTGATCTTAAGGCTGTTACTAAGGCTCATCAATAGTATATAATGATACAAGTTTTATTTTGTCGCACGCGTTGTTTGGAGTACGACGAGCGAAGCAAGTGAACAAGTGCGACAACGTGTCTTATAAAACGTGTGTCATACACAATTTTTTCTATTCTGAATTGATTTGAAGAAGAAAATGGATTTAATATCGATAAATAACAGAAACATCTTCGATTTGTTACAATGATGACATTGAAATAATTAAAATCTGACGCACAAGCGTAAAGCCCAGTTTACAGTTGAGCGATTTTGATTTTTGCAATACCTGCGGTGAAAAATTCAATGTTGTTATAGTTTTTATTAGTTAATTCAAATCAAATTACACTCTGAATTGAAATTTACCAATTAAAACATTGAGCCAATATCACCAAATCCAAATCGCTCAGAAGTAAACTGAGCCTAACTCTTCTGACTTTCATTTGACAGTTCGATTGTACCAATCTCCGAATAATAAAAAATTCGTATCGAAATAGAAGCTATTTCGACACGCATTTGCGTTGCACAATGACTCCATTATACAATCAAAATAGAAAAACATTTTTTCGAAATTGGTTTTCATCTCGAAAAAGGAAAATTCACACAACTAGATAAAATTTCTATGGAAATTTGAACTAATATTGGTGTAGTGTATTGGATTATATAATGAATAAAGATATTCGCATTCACTGAGTCACGTTGAAGATAGCATTGATGAATGTGGCAGTTGATATCAGACCGTGACAAAGTGAGGGTGGACAAATAGGAAATAGTTGTTTCATTTAACCCTTTACATCGAATGTAGGAATGACACAATAAATAGACACCACATAATGGCGACGAGGATTGAAGGTAGGAAAACCATGTACAATAATTTATAACAGCAATGGCAAAATAGAGACCATGAATAGGATACATGGCAAAATAGAGTCCATGAATACGATACATGGCAAAATAGAGTCCATGAATACGATACATGGCAAAATAGAGTCCATGAATACGATACATGGCAAAATAGAGTCCATGAATACGATACATGGCAAAATAGAGTCCATGAATACGATACATGGCAAAATAGAGTCCGTGAATACGATACACGGCAAAATAGAAACATTGTGACCATGAAAAGGATACATGGGAAAATACAAGCATATGGAAACATAATTTATGAAAAAGTCACATAAATTCGAATTCATACTAAGAATGAGAAAGGTAGCTATGATAGATGGAATCTATGAATTTGACACATAGATTTCCACAAAATTTGGAAATGAACTATGAATTTGACACATAGATTCTCAATCGCAGCATTATTATAATGAATTGAATCTATGAATTTGACACATAGATTTTCAATTACAGAATCCTGAAATGGCCAATATGACACCACTAGAACCGTTCAACTGTGATGGTGAAATTGGGTTCGTTGGAATTAAATGGGAAGAATGGAAGAGAGGCCTAGAAGTTTACTTAGAAGCCGCCAAAATCCAAAACTCTTCACAGAAGAGAGCTACCCTATTGCACACTGGAGGTTTAGGCTTGCAAGACATTTATTATAATTTGCCAGGAGCTCACGTATCTGAGAATGAAAGTACCGAAGAGGGCACCATTGATGTGTTCAAGGTAGCATTGGAAAAACTCGATCAATATTTTTCTCCAAAACAGAGCAAAGTATACGAGCGACATATTTTTCGTCTGATAAAGCAGGAAAGTGATGAAAAATTTGAAAAATCCCTTATACGATTGAGAAATCAAGCGACGAAATGCAAATTTGCTAATCAAGAAGAGAACCTCATCGACCAGATAGTCGAAAAATGTCAGTCTACCGAGTTGAAAAAGAAAATCCTCGCTATAGGCGATACCATCAATTTAGATACAATTGTTGCAGAAGCAATTGCACTCGAGGCGGTTGAAAGACAGTTACAGCAATTCAATGAAAGAGAAAGTCGTCCTGAAGAAATAAATTAAATTTCAAAAAAGCGAAAACCAAATGAAAAACAGGAAGGAAGATACCATCGAACAGAAGTCAAAGCTTGCTACCGTTGCGGATCAACCAAACATTTGGCGAACAGAAGTCAAAGCTTGCTACCGTTGCGGATCAACCAAACATTTGGCTTCAAATTGTCCAGAAATAAACTCCATTTGCAGCAAGTGTGGTTTCGCTGGGCACATTCATCAACAATGCAAAACTAGAGCGAGCAAGAGGAAATCATCCTGGAAGACAATACAAAAACATCATCAGACGGACAAGAAATCAAGATACTCAAAACCGAAGCGTGATGATAAATATGATGATCGAGTGGACTATGTATTTCACGTCGATCGTGATTATGATCTGGTGTGCTCTATAGCTGGAATTCCTGTTCAAATGGTAGTTGATTCAGAAAAGGGCATGAAGCCATTGGACAAATATATGTCAGTTATCAAATCTTTTCGAACACCAAATTCAATAGAGGAACTACAAAGTTTCTTTGGGTTGGTCAACTATATTGGTAAGTGGATTCCTAATCTAGCTACCATAACCGAACCACTAAGACAGTTGTTACGCCTCAAATTGGGTAAACACGGAAAAATTGGAAAACATTGGCTAATAAACTAAAATGTAGCATTTCTTAAATTGAAAGAATCTTTGAGCAGCATCGAAACCCTAGGCTACTACGACCCTCAAGAGAGAACACGGGTCATAGCAGACGCCAGCCCTGTAGCGCTTGGAGCAGTTTTAATACAGTACGACTCGGAAGGTCCACGAGTAATAGCGTATGGAAATAAAAGTCTGTCAGACTGCGAAAAGCGATATTGCCAGACAGAAAAAGAAGCTTTAGCTCTTGTCTGGGCGATGGAACATTTTCACATTTATTTATATGGCAAAGTGGGAACGACTGCCAGTAACACCATAAAAGCACTCCAAGAAATATTTTCACGTTTGGGATACTCAGTATCTATTACAGCTGACAACGGTAAACAGTTCAGTGGTACAGAAATGAAAGATTTTTGTGAAGAATCGGGCATTAAGTTGTTCAACACTATCCCCTATTGGCCTCAGCAGAATGGAGAAGTTGAGCGTCAAAATAGGGACATTGTAAAGCGACTTAACAACAGCCGGTCAATTGAAACCGATTGTAAACAAGATTTACTGAACTATATCATGATGTACAATGCTACGCCACATTCCACAACCGGTAAAACACCTGCCGAATTATTTTTTCGTAGACAGTTTCGGGATAAAATCCCAACAGTAAGGGATTTAGAGAACAAAATAACTGATGAGGAATTAAGAGATTATGACATGCAGAAGAAATCGAGTGGAAAGGAATATAGCGATAGAAAAGGAAGAGCACATCAAAGCTCTTTAGATTTAGGCGATAAAGATTACATAAAGAATATGATCAAACAAAATAAATTAACATCGAATTTCAACCCCATACCACATACGGTGATCGGAAAAAACGGCGGTGATGTAGAGGTAGAGAATGATGAAACTGGACAGCAATATCGCCGAAACGTGGTTCATTTGGAAAAAATGGAAGGAGAATGGAAAGTAGTAAATAAACCAAATGAATTAGAAACGTTTTCTGAAGATAGATCTAATGATACAATTCCATGAATTATGTCTGAGAAATTCATATTTTAGTATTAGTATATATGTATGATTTAGGCTATTTATATATGTTCAAATTTAGTTGTTATATTATATTATATTACTATACTTTATAAAAAAAGGGAGAGATGTAGTGTATTGGATTATATAATGAATAAAGATATTCGCATTCACTGAGTCACGTTGAAGATAGCATTGATGAATGTGGCAGTTGATATCAGACCGTGACAAAGTGAGGGTGGACAAATAGGAAATAGTTGTTTCATTTAACCCTCTACATCGAGTGTAGGAGAGACACAATAAATAGACACCACAGTTACCCTTCTGATACTAAAAATATACGTCCTTAATAAACCTATCTACATCGAATTTAAAATCACCCTGCATAATAACTTCCATATTCATATTGTTGTACTCTGATCGCGAAAGTGTGCATGACACAAGAGGAAATTGATCAATAATAATTAGGCATTGCCATAAAGGGTGAATCAACTGAATTAACAAATTATGCACCATCATAGTGTTATGTCGGTTATCAAATAACGAAAGCAAAATATGAGTTTTTGACTTCGAAAGGTTAGATAGATCAAATAAATCGTGGTCCAAAAAAACAAATTAATATATGAAGACCGGCACCGTTTTGTCTTTCCAAAAGTGACGCCTACCAGAATTAGCTACACCATGTAGTTCAATAATGTGTTCGAAGCTAATGAAAAGACAGCATACAATTTCCTTCCTCAAATATTTGTTATCTGTTAGACGAGAGAGGGTGGCGTTCAGAACTGAGCGAAAAAGAGTAATTGTGGTGATGTGGATTTTCGATACAATAATGCAGTTTATACGGGGGCATTCAAATTCTCCAATATCAGAAACAACCCATGAAATACGAGATATTTTATACGAATCCAACTATTGTATATGATGTATGTGAAATGAAACGGATTTATGTATCATAATGAATCATCTAATTCATCAGTCAATCGATATAATATGAACGTTTTATATAATTTATTAATCCTTATATTTTCATCATATTTTGTACACGATAACGTCACGTTAATCACTGCCTCATCTGTCAATTGTCGGTTTGTGTTTAAGTTCTGTGGTTTGGCGACAGTTCGAAATAGATATTAAAAAAAATAGGAACGAAGGTGTATCTCATGAACAGACATACAATAATGTTAAAATGTGTTTGGACTTTTGAATTACCTACCATATAGTTTATACTACACTAAACCAGACATAAAATAAACAATAACAATTCATATTTTATTAAAATTTTTGCATATTATTCCTGTAATCAAATCAATAATTTATTAGAATTGCAATTTATTCCAATAAATGTGCTATAAATATCGCAATTGATTATATACAAACAAAATTAAACATTGAAAAATACGAGTTTTCGACATTTGATATAAAATGGATAATAAGTTTTCTATATTATGGACAGCTCAAATGAAATTCTCAGATTATGAGCTTTACAATATTATATAATTCTATCAACACATATTAAAAAAGATTACACATATATAATATACATTGTGCAAAAACTGAATAGTAGGAGTTTTTCAAGAAAACCTTCCGACAGGGTTTTCAATGCTCTATCTTCGTCTCTGCTTGAATTTTGAAAATATTAAACTTTGAATCGCGCCAACATTTTGGCAGCAAACTGTACTGATGCGTATTGCAGCTTCTTTCGGGTCATCTCTTTATCTCCTGAATACCTCACCTCTTCTTCAATGCATACCACCAGAGGAACATCGAAATGTGTATAATTGAATTCACACCAATCTTTATTTTAATCACATCATCACCCATTATGATAAGCAGAAGCAGATCTTCACTTGTCATGCCATAATAAAGTCGTATATTCGACAAAGATAGTGAATTTTCTCATTGATATACGGGAGAAGTAGGACAGGACCCAGAAGATAACCTTGGTGTACACCACATTATTTCACATCGGTATATTTATGATACACACAATCAACACATTAGAAGAGTTGAAAAGAACTGCAGGGGTTGGTCCATGCCAATTGCAGGAATGCAAATATGGCATCAGATGTTTTTTTTACCAGCTAGATAGCTTATTGGACAAGGATTTGATGATATTCCAAACAGTATAATTATTTTTGTAAAGTTTTACTTTTCGAAACAATTGTTAGGTACATGTTGTAATTCAAACATCGAATAATTCATGAGATATGCAAATGATGGGTACTTTGAGACATTTTTCACGAACTGTATCCAAAATCAAAAATGTTGTCTTTCATATTCGTTACCGAGTGGATTACTCTAGACAGCTCAATTAAATTTCTACAGTATACTTTTTTCAAGTACTGAAAACGTTGATATACCCCTGATATGGACTTCTTGCTGCATGTCACTTAATATCAGTGTAATAATCTTTATTTTTCAACTCCATGACAGTCAACTCTGCAGCCTGAAAATATAACACTCATTAAAGGATAACTCTCCAATTTAACAGTTGATAGTTTCATCATATCATTGTTGGTGAATTATTTCGGTGCGATATGAAAATCACTGTCTGCGACGTTGCCAAATTCATTTCACATTTTCACTAATCGCTGACAAATAAAGACAAGATGGTCCCACCCCTCAATCGTTTCAGCAGATAAATCATTGAAACAACTGAATTTCAGTTCAGAAAAATCAGAACTGAATATGCATGCTTCCGTATTGATGCCTGCAGTGACCTGTAAAATTGGTTGAAAACCAGGCATACATCGAAGTAGGCGGAATCAGTTGACATTCCATCCATCTCTGACGTAACTATCAACCTCAATGGTAAAGATTTTCACATTACACTCACATTTCGGACTGTTTCAATTGAGTCAAAGACGAGGGCTTCCAGAGTGACCTTGACATCACCGTTCCAAAACAACTTGAATACGTTCTCTCCAAGATTCTTGCTCATCAGTAACAGAATATGACAGCTCCTCTCTCTGAGTAAGGGATTGGAATGTCTGAGTAGGTTGACGAAATTTATTCGATTCTCTTCCTGATTGTGGGGTTGGGAGGTGACTAACACGCTTTCAACCACCTCATTGTTTTCTGGCAATCTCCTCAGTATCTGTGTCATTATAGCCAGAATGTCAGCTACCACCCTCACCATATTTTTGGCTGGAAAGAATAGTTATTCATGTAGCAAGAGCGTGAAGTAGACATTTATGTGTTTGTGGTACGATTCGATTCAAAATAGGAACATGAGGGTTTACAGGATCGGAGATTATGCAATTCTCATCAAAATTCATGAATTCAAGATGGCGGTTCCAAGATGGCGGACGTATTTGGTATCCAACAAGTCCAACGAACACTTAAAAACAGCTAGGTAGTTGAATTTAATATCAAAAGAATTTGTTCTTTCATGTTTTTATTTGAGTGTCTTAGAAAGACTAATGGAAATAATCTTTTAAATATGATTAAAGATATTGTTACGAACTGTGCTTCCACGAGACCGGAAGTCATTATCTCGGCGGCATGACTGATGGCCGTGATTTATGGCCTCGCTCGCCGAAAAACCAATTAGCGGATGACTCATACATGTCGCAGTTTTTCGAGAATGAACGGTATTTATTGAGAACTCTATTGCATATTCAAGATTTCAGGAGAATGAATAACTTGTGCCTATATAAAAGGAACAGATCGGCACGGACAGGCAGTTTTAGTTTGGAAAGAGTTCAGTTCAGAAAGAAAGCTAGTATTGTGAACATTGAGATTTGTAAAGCGAAAATCGTTGTGATTCAAGAATAGATTGATGGAGGTTGATCGTAGTGTGATATAGTGATCGTGTATTCATACAACCTCATTAGGGCTAATAGATGTATGAATCATTGGATTGAATTTCAATAAGATAGTGAATAATGAATGAAATTAATGATTTGGATGGAGAATATTATGAAATGCAAGTTAAATGAATGAAGTATCGAGTCTTCTTGTCTTTCACACTCTCTGACGTAATCAGCAGCGGCATGGAACACTCGACAGCTGACAGATGACACGGCGACATGGAACACTCAACAGTTGACATATGACATCTGTCATGTGTCACGTGTCATGACGACCATCTTTGATGACGTCAGCAAAATTTGTATTTTCCGCCATTATGGCGGCCATCTAGGGATGGAACCGGTGTATGCACACTACTACTGCGTTGGTATAAAAAATCTAGTGTGTATTTCGAGTGCAAAGTGTCTTGCCACTCTCTTTTTCTCGCAACGACTGCGTCATGTACCCACCGGTCAGACGCAGGAAAGCGTTCATCAGCGGGCACACGTTCAGCACGACGGCGGCGTCGCAGAAGTGCGCGAGGAAGTCGTCGTCGAGGTGCACCAGGTGTGCTACCAGCAGAAAGACGTGGCCGAGCGTTCGAGCGTCCGCGGCGTCGACGTCGGTCAACGGCCGATGCGCCGCCGTCGCGACGGCCGAGGACGCGATGGGGGAGTCGGAGGAGCCGGAGGAGGGGGTGTCCTGCTCGCGTTCGGCTCGCAGGAGGAGCCTGGTGGCGTACACCAGGTTGGGGACTAGCTTCACCTCGAGGTAGACCTGGAAAAGGGGCGTCGGGGGGCGTCGATTGGGTTATTGTCGGTCTGAATCTGAATAGTGGATGCACAGAAAGTCGGGCAGACTTTGAGCTATAACAGCGGGATACTAAAGAAGCTAGCAAAGCCACACACGAATTTCGACTCGGGATAGATCACATAATTTTAGGCTCATTTTAGGCTATTTTATTACCCTATTCCCAATTTTTTTGCTCCCTCCCTTAATAGAAAAACTTGTGGCTTTGCTAGCTTCGGCCGAACTCAGCAGCGCCATTTTTAAGCATTTTAAGCACTAATTTTAGGCTAATTAATTACCCCAATTTAATTTTTTTTGCTCCACGCATTACAGAAAAAAACAAGATTTTTCGGTTTTCGCCAAGTCGTTGATGCAATCATTTCAAATTATAACTTTTTGACGATTTAACTTGTCAAACCGATGATACCCATCGCTGGATCAATAAAATGTTCATTTTGGAATGTTTTATTCGACGTTTTCAAAAAAAAAACTGTGGCTTTGCTGGCTTCGGACGAATTCAGCAGAGCAATTTTTTCAAAAACATTATTTTTTCCGTCATATGATATTTGGATATTTCAAGAATAATTTTAGGCTAATTAATTAAATTAGAAAAATAATGTTTTTAAAAAAATTATTCTGCTGAGTTCGCCCGAAGCCAGCAAAGCCAGTTTTTTTCAAAAAACGTCGAACAAAACATTCCAACATGGACATTTTATTGATCCAGCGATGAGTATAACCGGTTTGACGAGTTGAATCGTCAAAAATTTATGATTTGAAATAATTGCATCATCGACTTGGCGAAAATCGAAAAATCTTGTTTTTTTCTGTAATGCGGGGAGCAAAAAAAAATTAATTAGGGTAATTAATTAGCCTAAAATTAGTCCTAAAATATCGTTATATTGAATCGCAAAAAATAGTGGATTTTCAAAAATGGCTCTTCTGAGTTCGCCCGAAGCTTGCAAAGCCACAAGTTTTTCTATCAAGGAAAGGAGCAAAAAAATGGGAATAGGGTAATAAATTAGCCTAAAATGAGCTCTACAATTTGGCTATTTCAAAACACCAAAATTATTGTTTTTCGAAAATGGCTCTGCTGAGTTCGGCCGAAGCTAGCAAAGCCACAGATTCTTCTATCAAAGAGAAGAGCAAAAAATTTGGGAATAGGGTAATGAAATAGCCTAAAATGAGCCTAAAATTATGTTATCGATCTCGAGTCGAAATTCGTGTGTGGCTTTGCTAGCTTCTTTAGTATAACAGCGGGCTGCCATAATTGCAAGGGCAGTCAGAAAAAATGGTTGGTTTATATATCTTTATTTTGTAAGTGGAGGGGTACATTTTATTTCTGCTGTCTATATTTCCCTGAGCGTTGTTTTGGGACTCTCGTTGTCCTTTTCAACACTTAAACTAACTAAAAGGTCTTGAAATCAAGTAAATTTGAGCTTGTTTGGTGTTTCGATCAATAGAAGGACGAATTTCGTATTTCAAATAGAAGAAATTTGAGATATCCAACATACAAAATTACAATCGATTAAACATCAGAATAACGAATACTATCAAACTTGAATGTAGTTTATTGTAATATCTGCAAAAAAAAACTTGGAAATAGTGGTCAGACGAAATAAAAAAACTATGGAAAAAGTGGTATTATTTATTGGTCACCTAATACAAAATACGGCCATGCCACAGATTAGAGAACCTTACAGATGAGACAGTCAGACAGAGCGAATAAAATTAGAGTGAGATGTTGAAAGCGCTTAATTTAAAGGGCCAGTCATAGATTTGCGCAGGCGCTAAAATATTGATCGCGTGTTTTGTTTACATCGAATACATCGTTGTCATCATTTTGTTGGTTATGTTACAAATGTTTTCGTTTCACACGATTCACGGTACAATATTTAGGATGTTCTCACAATGTGCAACATATTTTATTTTCCATAAACCATAATTCAATAGGAAATGTAATAAAGGTTTTGAGGATAATCACATCACGAGCAACGATGAACAACCTGTTACCTAGGTACCTACAGTATATATTTATTTCAAAGTTTATTAGCTTTAGATTATAGGATATATTATAATCTGAGATTACTGATGGCCTGTTTGCTAGTAATCCCAAGGTAGGTACTCATTTCTGGTATACCTTACTCTTTCAAATGAAAGTAACAATGAAAATTGAATGCATGTTAGTTTTAGATCAGAGACTTTGTGTAGTGTGTGTGTTTTGAAAAGTGATCTGTTCCTGACTGTAGAATTGTGGTTTATACAAGAAACACGTGTTGAATTAACAATGAGTGAATCAAAGAGAGAAGGTGTGTGTATAATGATTGCAAATCATTTTCAAATAAATTGGAGAATATATAATTACATTGTTTTCGAAACCTATATTGAGATACCTATTATTGACTTTAATCAAAATTTTCCATTTCCATGAGAATATTATCATTTTATGCTCATTTCAAGTTCCAAGATGAAAGTAATACTTTTTGTATTCTTACTCAAAGTTCGAAATATTCGAATTTCATATGAAACTTCATTCAGAATACATCGAGGAATCCATCTTATTCCTGATAGAAACTAATCTCTGATGACAACTTGTTCATAATAAATCACTCAGAAGTAGGTAACTTTTTATATTGTTGTATAGTTGTATACCTATCATGCATTAAAATGGCAACATTGCACATCAGGAGTTCTAGCGGTGACAACGACAATCCGGCAACTGCAATGCGCCGAATTTAAAGGTCCGATGTCAATGAAAACGGATGTCGGTACATCGAACAAAATGGGCGGAGTGTCTCATCAGTAAGGTTTTCTAATCTGTGGCCATGCGAACTAAATCATTGAGGTGTTAGAGATTGTGCCCACAAAAACATTCGATCAGAAACGCAATACCAATAACGTGAATTTCAGGCAAATCTCACAGTGGGCCGATTTCTTTTTGCTTTGTGCGGAATCAAGGTTATAGGATGGTGAAACAGCTTCCTATTAACGCTTAACAAGCACTAGAATAAACTGTTGACCTTTGCCTACTTGATTTAATAGCGTAGTAATATTTCCTGAAGTTATCAGAGATGGCGACATACCTTGTGTCGGTAAAACAGAAACTGTGCATCTGTCATACTTTTATCAGTTTCATCTATTCTAGATGAAAAATGACTGAGAAGAGTCAAGATATCGATAATTATTCCAGATTCACTGAAAATATTGTGTTTTGATGTCGTTTCAACTCACGTTTGTCAGATGCGAACCACAGAAATACGTAAGCAACAGAAATCTTCTTCGATAATCGATCTTACCGCCATCTTCAAGTAGCTGAAATATTAATACCTTCTCAAACGGTCTACAAGTTTTTCGCAGAAACAATTGAAGAGCTGTTTCACCATCCTATATCCACCTTGTGCGGAATCCTTTGAGATGTCAAACCGTGACAGATGATCCAAACAAAGTGGATCTACATCTCGACAATATATTTGAGACAGCCGCGTTTTAATAATTCGAGTTCAGAAGGTCAAAATACGCAGAGTACAGCAAAAAATTAAAGAAAACGAAATAAAAAATATATGATTTTATTTCGAAACGCACATAGGAATTCTGTGGAACAAACACGTTCTCATCATTGGCGTTGACAAAGATATAAAATAGTATAATTCATATAAGCATCGGTGGTTCAGTGGTAGAATGCTCGCCTGCCACGCGGGCGGCCCGGGTTCGATTCCCGGCCGATGCATACTTTTTTTTATTCGTCACGTTAACCGCGGCTCAGAACACGCGATTTATCGGTATTTATCCGGTAATCACTTTTTACGATTTACATTTTGTTTCAATTTTGACATGGAACACTTATTTCGTCAACTGTCAAGTGTCAAATTTTTCCCTAGATTTTTCCCAAAATCTGTCAAATGTCAAAATCCGCCATGATAACTCTTTCTATTCTGGGAAGGGTCAATTAATAATAGCATTCCGTACTGGGAAAGAAAATTTAGAATCAACCCAGCTACCGTCTCCTGATTTTTTCCATGGAGCTTGTAGATCACCCCGCATATGCTTCTGTCTCTGTCTTTACCTGTCTGATTTGCTTCAAAGTTTCTTCAGGAACGTCCTTCACCACGAACGGTAGGGACAACAACCTGGCCACGAAGCTCAAGACCTTGGAGCTGGCGTTCGGATTCCTCAGGGGGGACACCAGCATGTTGGCCTGGCCGGATTGCGTCAGAGACCCCAGCTCACCGTTGACGACTTCCTGTATGGTGCGCTGCAGGAAGACGGTCCACTCTTCGGTCTCGATGGGTTGGTTATCTTCGACCAAGCCGATGGTCTTGCTGGCTTCTACAAACATTAACGTTGGTCGCGCGGTATACGCAAGGTCCAGGCGGTTACGGAAGGCGAGGTGGGCAATAAGTCTTCGGTGAGACCCTCCCCCAAGGGTTTTTGGTGGGTCTCACTCATGGACTGTCAGAACGCGAGGCATTAGACCGTGAGAGACCGTATTCTGGTAGCCCATCAGGCTTACTCCCGAAGAATACAACAGCCAACCAGAAGGCGAGAGCTACGAAGTGTTTTTAACAGCCAACATAGTTGCAACGCAACCCTCGAAGTCTCATAGAGACTTGTATGGGTAAGGAAGACGAGGATCTTAACTTTTTAAGTGTCATCCGAAGCATTACTCGGCTGGTTATCGTTGAGAGTCCGAAGGATTGAAATCTAGGTACCAAGAATGTTCGGTTGGTCACCTATCTCCTCCCGCTGAGACGCTGGATCAAACGCCAGCGCCTCAACGCACTCAACCACCAACCCAGTTGATGTGAAACAAAACTGGAATACACTAAAAGCCGAAGAGGCTGAGGTGTATCTGGTGGACCGGCATTACAGCAAAAACAATTTTAAGACGGTTTGAGACTGTCTACCAATACTCAAGGGGCTAGAAGAAACATCAAAGTAACCCTTTTCCGAGCACTAGCAAGAAAAAGAGCGTGTCAACAACAATGACTAGGACATAACCATTTCAATTCAATGAGGAAGAAGCACTAAGAAGTAAGAAGTACACAATTGCAAAGACTTCCAGGACTTTTCATAATTTCGACTGCTCATGCGCGAATTTCATTGTCATTTGACATCCTAAAGTATGTTGTTGATGACATAACAGCACCATTAGAATTCATCATAAACTGGGGCATCAGATCAGGTCAGTTCCCAAATGCTTTTAAATCTGCTATAGTAAAACCGTTGTTCAAGAAGGGAAATAGACTGAATGTATCAAATTACCGCCCGATATCATTGATTTCCAATTTAGGTAAAATTTTCGAAATGATCATTAAAGCACGCATCCTGAACTTCCTTAATAAATTCGAAATTCTAGCCAACAACCAATTTGGCTTCAGGGAAAATAGGTCAACAGAGGATGCGATAACTTATCTCACTTCAAAAATCAGTGACTCTATTGATAAAAAGAAACCAGCACTTTGTATTTTTATCGACCTCGCGAAAGCGTTTGATACAGTCAGCCACAATCATCTCCTGACGATACTGGAAAGCATAGGAATTAGAGGACAAGCATTCGATTTGATGAAAAATTACTTGGCCAATAGAATACAGCAAGTCATAATTGATGATACCAAAAGCGATTCGAGATTAGTGGAGTATGGTGTTCCCCAAGGAACAGTTCTTGGTCCTCTTTTATTTAATTTATATATCAATGATTTGTTCGAACTATCACTAAATGGCGAAGTATTGAGTTTTGCCGATGATACGGTTATCATTTTAAAAGAAAATACCTGGGATTCTCTGAAATATAAAGCGGAAAATGATTTGACTAAAATTTTTAATTGGTTCAAAGACCGCTTACTAACAGTAAATTTCGACAAAACACATTTCCTTCCATTCACATCATATTCGAAACACCTACCAACCTATAAATCATTGATAGTTAACATTGATGAACATCAAGCAATTCCTATAAATAGTGTTGAGAATACCAAATACTTGGGTATATTCATCGATAATACCTTGAAGTGGGATGTACACATCAATTATATAACAAGAAAACTCCGTTCCATCCTATATAAGTTTAAATACTTATCGAATATTCTCGCCACAGACCACCTCCGAATTCTATATTATGCACTAGTACAAACCCACTTAAATTATGGTATTATAGCATGGGGAGCAGCCGTCAACAAACATATAGATAAACTACAGAAAATCCAAAAGTTTTTTTTGAAAATTATAAACCATAAACCACGTACCTACCCTACAAATGAATTATATAATGAAACCCATGTTCTTGATATACGGCAATTGTTTTTTGTTGCAACGGTGACAAGACAGCACAAGCACAAAAATGATCTTATTAAAATATCGCATATGTATGATACCCGATATAGAACAAACTCTTCATACGTCCCAAAACCTGAAAAAAATATTTTACAACGGAGTTATATTTACCTGGGACCCAAACTCTATAATACCGTTTCCCTCGAAATAAGGCATTTGAATTCTCTCAAAATGTTCAAGAATAAAATAAAAAAATGGATACTTAGTATGCCTTGAATGATAATTCACCAGTATATTGATACTAAAAATACATATTACTGTAATCATTGATTATAAATAGTAATTATTCCTTAATATTGTATGATTGTGTATATACCTATCATGTATTAAAATATAGTCATATCCTCCTCTAATTGGAAATCTCTACCTGATATGTATGTCAATTATTTGAATAAAATGAAAAACCACATTCAAGGTTCTCCTTTTGTGGTCCTCCTTTCAATTTATTCACTTTTTTTTTTGTTATGCATTTCCATGCTCATTATGTATTATGTATGGGTGAATAAATATTATTATTATTATTATTATTATTATTATTATTATCACCAAGGAACCTTCAACTACCATAATAGCCCGTATAATTTTCTCACTTTTCACAATGGTTTGTAACATGTTTCTCTCGTTTTTCTTTTACTGTTTATGTTTCTCAGTTATTCGTGAATAGGTGGAAATTGTATCGACTGTTGAGTGCGTTTTGACATTAGTTTTTCTCAACTGTTTTTTTCAATTATAGATAACATTCGAGAAAATATCTCGTGAAAAACGGTCGACATAATTACTGAAAGTTATTTTTAATTCAGATGATGCCTGAAAGAATATGAAGGACAATCAACAATCTCTTAAAACAAATCAAATTCATCAGAACAGAGGCCCAAATTTGCAGTTATTTATGGATTATCTACAGGAAACGAGGGTATCTAGTCATTTCTTAACACTTCTCAAGATCCCATGATTTGATTCAAATTTTATACTGATATATCAACTCAAAAAAAATCAAAGGATGACTTGCTCACCATCCCCTTTGGAAGAGGTCCCTCCTATGACCCTAGTGGTAAAATTTTGACTATGCTCCAAGCTATCTCCAATGGTTTTCTTGGAATCCTGTGATGTTATAGTCATTTTCTGGAAAGATTCTATGACGTCAGTCTTTGGGGGGATATTGGATCCCTTAGAGTCAGTGGGAATGCTTGCATTGGCTCCCACAGTTTCATTCTCAGGAGGGGGTGTCTCCTCTTCTATATTGTTATTTTTCATGTCCAGAATGTTTGGCTTTTTGACAGCCTCATCAGTAGAAGAATTGTGTGATGTTTTACTGATTTTTGAGGAATTTGATTTTGCCTGCATGGGGGGTTGATCTGATATGTCAATGCTTCTGGTAGAAGATGTTCTGAAAAAATTACCTGTACTTGGGAAGAAATTGCTTGAACTCTGAGTTAGATATTTCTGAATAACCAGTGACATGAATATTGAATTATAATAAAGGAAACATTCGTTTAAATATTCATATCATAACATTCACAAACCTATGTTTATTTTTAACACTTTCCTTCCTTTGTTGTTCCTTGGCTTGGAATGTAGTTGGGGATAAAGGTTTGGTCAAAGGGGCACATGCAGAATCTTTCAAAATGAGTATATGTCCCTTAACAAACTGATGATTCAGAATTTCATCCCAGGTCATCCTTTTTGAAGGATTTTTTTGTAGAAGCCCCTGTAATTTCAATACAGAGATTTTCCTAAAACTGTGAATTTGGGAATTCCTTGATCAATTTCATTCATTCCCATGAACTGTCTTTTGTTGTGTTCCATATGAAATATGATACTAAACAGTTGATTCAACTTGATAGAAACTGAAATTGTTCATCATATGAACATCTTCAAAGTTTTTCATCAATGTTGACACTCTTTCCATCTGCATATTATTTTCATTTTGTAATCCTATTCATGAGTTGTTGATACATAAGGATCAATGATATCATAAGACAAATTGAGCACTGACCTTCAAAAAACAAATACAGCTTTCTGAAAAAAATGTTGGCCATGTAATTTGTTCATGTCTAATCATCCTAATCAATTTCAAAATAGATTTGGTGGAAAATGGGGGAGACCCCATCAATAATTCATACATTATACATCCCAGAGACCACAGATCTGCACTATAGTCATAAGGCTGTTCATCTATGAGCTCAGGTGCCATGTATAAAGGTGTTCCTATAATGAGTTTTCTGTGAATAAACATTTAGGGTAGGTAGAGTGTAACTTTACCTTTTATTGAAGTCAAAACATGTGTTCCTGTGCTCATATTTCTTGCAAATCCAAAGTCACACAACTTTGCTTTGTTATTCACATCTAATAAAATATTTTGTGGCTTCAGATCCCTAAAAATTATCACTCAAATTTCAATCTCAGATTAGCATGATTGAGACTCAGATCTCAGAGCAGCCTTCAATGTCCATATTATCTTACCTGTGTAAGATTCTATTGGAATGTAGATAAAATAAAGCAGAAACTAAATCATACACAATTTGTTGGACACGTTCTTCAGGTAAATAACCCATTTTAGCAAATTCCATTGTAAGGGTCATGTGAGCAAACTCAGTTACCACAACTATCTGAAAAATATCTCTATCGATAAATAAAACAAGCAAGTTGGAGAATAGATACCTCATTCTCAGTTTCAAATGAGTCTAACATCTGTATGATGTTTGGGTGATGCAAATGCCTTTGAATCTCGCATTCTCTACGAAATCCCTTGAGTTCTTTAGCAGATCTTCCTCTCTGAAACATAGGCAATAGAAATATCGATCAAGGAATATATCTTCGATCCTCTGGTTCACTAACTTTACTGATAACTTTGAGTGCAACAAATTGGCCTGTAGATAGCTGCTTCGATTTATATACGCGGCCAAATGACCCTTCGCCCAAGGTTCTGATAACTTCATAGTTATCCATATTTATTCACAGTGTAATTTTCATCATTGCGAAAAATCTTTCAAAACAAATCACAACAAACAACATAACCACATTGTTCAGAAATCTGACAGGAGAGGGCCCTGGCCAGCTGCTTCAATTTCCGAATACACCCGATTAGCCAGTGACGTGCAACTCCACTCTTTTCTGGTCACAAAATGCATTTTTTTAGTCAGCCAGCTTTTGATTCATCTTATCGTGGGATATTCCTTCCCTGAATCAGACAGCTATTTTCGGTTTACCCTATAGTATAAATAAGTGTGGTAATCGATTATTGCGCGAAAATATAATTTTTGGCAGAGCTATTATACTCAAAATATCGTATGTCATGTAATTTTGACTTGAATTTTGAGAAGCGCAAGGCATTCGAGTTTCAAATACTGAAAAATATACAGGGTGTTCAATTCAACAAACATTATTTCTATGGTTATATCATATCAGATGAGATACAGGATAGGGGGTCCCAAAATGCAATATTTTCAATTTTTCAATTCCAATGGACACACTGTACTTGGGTTTATTTGTTGATTTCATTTGTCACTCTGTCAGGAAGTTTGAATATGCATGCCCTTTGTAGTTTGTATTTTCTGAAACCGGGGAAAACACGCCACTGATTGTTCGGGAATGTTCGGAAAATTAAGGCAGTCAGCCTCATTTACGTCGGTAACGAAATTTGGCATTATGGTACTTAGCCACTTCCTGACACTGTGGAGTGTGGAGAGTAGTTCGTGATGTGACCCTTTGACGATTGACGTTGACACTGTTGAGTGTTGACGTTGACACTAATAGCCAGTACATAATTAGTATAATGTTTAATTCAAAAGTGATTTTCTATATTTATTTATTTCGTTTTTGTTAACATAAATAATACATATAGGAAGTATGTCTCATAAAATCGATCCAAAAGAAGTGTTGTTATATCTAAACGAATTAGGTTACACTAATGTTACAGCCCAGCAATTGAAAGAGTTTTTAACAGGTTAAGGATAAGGAATACTGCATTGCATACCTATCGGTACTCATGGTACATTTCTTTCAGATTTGAAGAAACTAATTAAATTTGAAAATAGGCATAGAAGAAGCCCAAGATATGATACATTGCAAACAAGACAATCCGATGAAATTGGTGAGGAAAATGGTGAAGAATATTTGGTGGATTCAAGAAGGGTTACTCCAGATTCAAAACATTCAATATCTGATGAGAGGTCCCAGAAACAAGAATATGATAAAATTTTTCATTCATTGCATAATCACCACACTGTGTCATCAAGAACTAGAACAAACAATGCAAGAGAGAAACACATCTCAGTGCATATAACCAAACCAAGACACACAAAAATGCATGACCACTGTATTCATGCAGATAAATCAAGACAAACAAGTACCACTGTGGGTTGTTCTGAATCAAATGTAGAGTTAGCAAAGAAGGGTGATAGCACAAAGACTGATATAGAAACAGCCACAGCAAATACCATAGATCAACCTGACTCAAAACAAAGTGCCAAATCAGAAAACCAATCAAAGAGGTCAAAAAGTTCAGGTTGGTTGAACTAGATTGCTCCAAGAGGATTTTTATTGTATCTGTTATACATTTAGTAATATTTTTTGTTGATTCTGTAATATAAGATGTTGATTGTGTGACAAAGTATATTATTTTGTCTAATTGCATATTTACTCTGGTGGGAATATCCTCTTTTGTTCTAGTGATACGTTCAAGTTCTTCCAAGGCTTTCAACAAATGTGATCCTGTAACATTATACCACAAATATAAGGAAGAATGGAAGAAAATAAAATTTCCTGGACAGGATCATCACTCTGATTTGAGGTGGGCAGTACGTGAGAAACTCATGAGTGGACCCAGTATTCAAGTACCTCTAAGAAGAAGTAGTAGTAGGAAAAACTTCAGTAATTTCAATTGACTTATAAATTTCTCACTTCTAGTGGTTGTTATGGATGACAAAACTTTTTTTGACAAGATGTTTTTTAAGAATATGCCCCACCTATTATTTTGTTGATGTTACTTTTATCAGATGAATAAATAACTATTCTATGAATTGATTTTTAATTATATTACCTGTTCAGTTCTTTGCTGAACAGTCTTGAATATAAAGTGAAACTTAATCTCATGTACCTAATCAGAAAAAATATTTGATTTTTTCAAATTCAACTGCCTGTGAAATATACCATATCACATAATCTGCCTTAATGGTGTTTCAAAGGAGCTCTAATGAAATATAAAATGAAAAGATTTGTCAATTACCAGCTTATACAAGTTCATGTGCAACAAATCAGATGAATATTCATTGGTATTGACATGGTTTTGTACAGGGTACACCACTTAAAAACCAATATAATTTTTTCAATTGACATTGAACACTAAATTCCAAAATAAACAATATCCTGACATATATCCGTGGAAAACAAACAATGGAGATATATTTTCAAAACCCACTATGTTGACTTCGATATTCTCGAATCTTGTGTGCCTGGATTTTTTTCCTAGCACCGTTGAATTCAGCATGTGAACTTTGGTAACTTTACTAAATTTCTAAATTCTAGTAGCAATAGTTGAAATGTTATCGATGACTATAAGAATCGGTATTTTTTAGGATATTTCAGGAACTACTCAAGATATCCTCGATTTCTCTCGATATTCGAGATAACCATAAAATTGCGCATCTTTTTCGTAATTTAACCTAGTTCGTATATATCTCTATACGTTTCCGATTTTACATTAGTGTACCATGAAATTTGCATTACCCTGTATATACAGTTACAAGATATCTCCCATTTTACATGATTTCTTTTAGGAACGTTTTTTATTTCTAGGAGATATGAAGGTTAAATATATATTATATATATATATTTCGATTCTTTTCTGAATTTTGAACCACCATGTATTTGTTTCGATTAAATATCAATCAACAAAGTTGCCGATTCGACCAATAATTAATGAATATAGTTTCGACAAAAAAAATTCCCAAAGTTGAAAAATCTCGATTTTTCACACCCTAAAAGAAGGGTTTTCGAATTACCGGTCAATAATTGTAATTGTAAATCGAATTTTCATTTCCGTGAGAGTTTTCAAAATTATTTTGAAATATCTAGTACATATTCAAGAAAAAGATGATTTTGTTGAAAAACTGAAACAACCTGTGTATGGTGCTACAATATACATTTATTCTCTAAACGTTGACAACAGGGTTTATTTCAACTGTACATCAATGACAATTTGATTGATATGTATAGTTTGAGATTAAAAAGGCGCCTAACGCGATTATTTAAAAAATATCTCCACCGAAAAAATTATCTTGACAAAATTGCCGTAATCTAAAATGAACAGAAATTGCTGTGATCTGAATCGACAAATATTTGAGAGAATGTAACTGCTGCTTTACTGTCCTTTCACAATTCGACTTTTTGTACGTGTTCTTCGTTTATTTTGTAGCCGATAAAGTTGAATGAACCCGCATCCAAAAAGTTGTGGTGGGACTTAAAAAAGTCGATTTGTTGTCAGTAGGTCAGTGGACCAACGTTTACATACCTTGTCTAGTAATTTCATCTTTATCTTCTTATTCACAATTACTGATTACATGGATACCTTTTCTTGATAATTTCGAATGGTTATTATGGTTATTTTTTATTCAAATTCTGTATATTTGATAGTGTCCCTGCTTTGCTATAATATGTGAATAAATCCACACAGGGTGTGACCAAATTAAATATACGGAATATGCTTCTATATTATAATGGGGTGGCAAGATATGAATGAACTGCATATAAAAAGGTATCTTCGGAGATTATGATGAACGCTTCTCAGCTTTTCTTCTGCATGTGATAGAAGAGCAATTTGAAGGTATATACTAGAGAAAATCTTTCTGAAACTCTAATTGATACATTTCAGAGGACGATATTGCTATGATTTCTAACTAGTATTTTTGTTAGTACACCCGTTAGTAAAATCAAAGACGAAATTAAGTTTCTTGATATATCATTCAATTCTAGTCACCTTTGACAATTCTTCAAATAATATTTTCATGAAGAAGTTATTATGACTACATATATAGGGACATAGGCGTCGAAACTTGTAATTTCCAGGGGGGGCAAAATTCGAAACAAAATGAAATTATTTGATATTGTTTATATACATTATGAAAAGTAACAAATTGAAAATATAACGCATTTTCTAAGTTATATTAGAACAATAATCAAAATACCAAACAAAAAACTGTTGTCAGGTATATACATAATTAGGGGTGGGCGATAATGATTTGGAAATATCAATATTTGTACCTGTAGGGATTAAAGAATGTTTATCCTCTTTATTATTGCGGTTAATAAACATTCTTTAATCCCTACAGGTATAAATATTGTTATAACTGTGTAATTAGGTATAAATATGGTTGTTATCGTAGTAGTTAGTTTAGTCAAGTGTACTTCTTATCGTTTTTCGTTTGTTTACAATAACTATGAATTTTCATCAACGGCCAAGTCAATTGAAAAAAGAAAACTAACTTTTTTATTTGATAGCATCATATATATCAAATGTGAAATAGAAAGTGTGATGCATCGTTGTCAAGGTAATTTTGAGTAGAAATAAAAAATTGCAATAAATATACAGGGTGCTATTTGAAATAAAAAAGTCAGAGTTACTTCCTGTCGAACCGGAAGTGACTTTAAATTTTTGTTTTGCCCAGTTCAAGGTTCCTTGAACGAATTGGAGATCATGGAACTTTCAAATATTCATCTTTCGAAATGGCTGAGATAATCCTTTGGAACAGGCGTATACTGGGACAACCGGTATATCATTTTCCAATATTTTCCCGCTGGTCCAAGGCCCATTTGGCAACGTCGACGCGCCGACTCGTTTTTACATGACCTCGTCAAAAAGTACCGCATCCACATCAAAATGCCTCTTTAAACGATCGTCTACCTATAAGAGTGAAAGTTCAGTTGTGGTCTCGTAGTAGGTACCTAACCCGTTATGTATTCCGGAGCACATTGAGTCTGATATCACTTATACCAAGCCCATTGACCTCACTAATTCAGCGCCTGATAATCCGGTTCCTCGATTGTTTTCAGGAGAACTTATATACAGTGTGCCCAAGATCCCAGGCAGCAGGCTGACGTCATTTTGACGTATATCTTTGGTGATTATTGGTCTGCAACGTCCCTACCCTAAAAATGTCGTCATTTATGACGATATTTTTTAGACGTATTTTAGACGTCATAGGCATGACGTTGTTGTACCTATTTCTAATGATGTAATACTGGTAGCACTTCTAATCAAAATAACAGAATTCTTGTCATTATTACCGAGAGATCGGTAATCATCGGCCGTGTCATCGGATGGACCGAGCCGGGGTTACTCGCCGACATGATGCACGTCACGTGGTCACTTGGCACTTAGCAGTACAGCGCCTGCGCCGATCCCCTGCCCGGTTGGTACTCGCGTCATCACGCCATTTTATTGCAATCATTAATGTTCGCAAATTGTTCGAATATATTTTCCTCATCGCTTAGGAAATGGCTTTTCTATTGAACCCGATTGAACTAAGATATGATTGAACGTTATAGATGAGTTTGTACCACAGATTGATTCAATACATTGTTCACAACTTTTACTAGGTGCTTTGAGATGTCTTTTTAACACAATATATTTATTTTCACCTCAGATTCGTTTTAATCTACAGCTTTTTTATATGGTAAAAAACGTACAGACGTCATTATGACGTCTAATAAGTATTTGAAAATGACGATAGGCCGTCATCATATCGTCAATGCGACGTCATTTGCTGACGTCACTAAATGACGTCTTTCGTCTGTGATATTATCGTCATTATGACGTCATCCTTCAGGTCAAATAGACGTCTGCGATGACGAGAAAAGTTCGTCATAATGAAGTCAATCTGCTGCCTGGGATGAGGATGAACAGCATGAAGATCTCGATAACCGTAAGAGTTACACAATGTATATCAAATAGGCAAAGAGTTGAACAATTAAGGGTTCAATAGATAGATGTTGAGACATCCCAAACATTCCTGGTATGGGACTGCTTGAAAGCCCTAGAAGAACTGTAGGTAGTCAAAATAGACTGACTCTAGCCTGGGTACCAGCACATGCAGGTTATAATGGCAACGAAGAGGTTGATAAACTAGTCCGAGAAGGAGCAAACCAGGCTCTGAATGGTCCAGAACCGTTTTGCGGTGTAGCTTTTTTTATGTTCTGGTTCTCACGATAAGGGATATCCTGTAATGTTCAGAGAACATCGTGAGAAACAAGGGAAAGAAGGTGGTGTTCTTCTTAAATTTCTGGGTCTTTGGATAGGGACGTTCTGCAGGTCTCTAAACTGACCATAAAGGGTTGTGAAGACTGAACTTGACGGGTTAATCTCGAAGAGACTGCTTGTTGAATTGTTTCTCACCAATTTCAAACTTTCCTTGATAGTGATCGAAGGACCAGAAGCTATTCAGCTTCAAGAGCAGACTGCATTTTGTTCATAATAAGTTTATTGCATAATTGCTAACACAAGTTGAAAACATGACTGGAATTGTTGAAAAAGCACAAAATTATTTCTATTGGTAATGTCGGTAATTTCTCTGAATTGTTTATTATTTCGTTGTTTTTTTATTATGGCTACCGCGTTGTTATGAGATATAGGCCTACGTTTAACAAACTTGTAACCATGAGTCCCAAACGTCAGACATTAATGTATAATTACAGGGCGATCTCTGGTTGATCAATAATGGAATGTTGAACTATGATTCAATACTGCTAATGGAGGAACGATTGTTGATATTTCAGAAGAGCATCGCCCATGAAAATATCTATAAAACAGAAATATATCGCCAACTTTTCTACGGTGTTCCAGAGAAGTGAGCGAGTTTGTAAGCGAGGCATCACCGACGAGACGAATTGCCCTTTTTTGGACAGAATCCAATAGTTTCAGGATATGTTTAGGTGCCGCACTCCAAATATGGAAACAGTATTCCAGGACAGGTCGGATCTGTGCCGTATAGATCATAAGCAGCTGACTGGGAGTGAAATAGCTCTTGGCTCGAAACAGAAAACCAAGTTTTTGGGATGCACTTTTGGCAATGGACCTTACGTGATTTTCCCAAGCAAGGTAATTGCTGATAGTAACGCCAAGCATCGGAATGGATGACTTCAATGGTATGGTTACTCCTGACTGAATTATGTTGGGCACAGTGAGATCGGCGTTTCTAGAGAAAATACATGCTTGTGTTTTGTTTGCATTGAATTCTACCAGGTTATTAGATCCCCACTCGAGAATTGTTGCTGAATCCATATTTATTTTGTCAACATTTCTTCCTCGTTCTTTTCTGGTTTGACGGACCGATATAGGAGCCCTGGAAGAGAAAGCGTATGGAGGTACTATCATCCGCGAAGCTGTGTATAGGACATGAAGTTGCTTCCAACAAATCGTTGATGTGAAGTAGAAATAGTGTTGGTGCTAAAATTGATCCCTGCGGAACACCAGCATTTATGAGTAGAGTATATGAAACTCCATCGACCACTACATGGAGAGACATGTTTGAGAGAAAACTAGCAAGCAGGGAACACAGCTGAGGGAGCAAACCATAAGATAGAAGCTTGGCGAGGAGTCCCTGGTGCCAAACTCGATCAAATGTCTTGGAAATATCTAATGCCACGGCTAAATCTTCTCCATATTTTTCAATAGATAGCTGCCATAAATGTGAGACGTAAGCGAGCAGGTCACCAGTTGATCTCTGATGACGGAATCCATATTGCCTATCGTTGACAATTCCTGAGTGTTCCAGATATTTCATGAGCTCGATGTTGATGGCTTTTTCCATGACCTTTGAAATAATTGATAGCAGTGCGACATGTCTGTAGTTGCTAGGTAAGATCTTTTTGCCTTTTTTAGGGATTGGTTGTACTCTTGCAATTTTCCAGTTGGACGGAAATACCCCCAAATTGTAAGAGTGGTCGAACAACTTGCAAAGAACAGGTGTTAGTTCAAGGGAACATTTCTTGAGAACAATCGGTGGGATTCCGCTAAAGCGCAAAATGAATCTTTTGATTGGTGGAAAAACTTGCCTGGAGTGAGACAGGCTAAAGAGTTTATCAAACAATCATCATTCACAGATTGGCGGTTTTTGGTTCTTATTTTTTTATGAAGTTATTTGAAGAGTTTTGATAAACCAAAGACAATTTCTCATGACCACTTTTTCAGCTCTAAAAATGGCGTTCACAAAATCCCAGCAAAACATTTCGTTTCGAAGAAACCATCCTCAACTTCGTTTTCTTATAAAGCACAAAAAAGTACACCCTGTATGAATTTGCATTTTTGGTAAAATTAACAAGCTATGAATTGGACGAAAAAATTAATGAAAAAAGTCTAATCCTATTAAAAGTATGAAACACATTTTGAATTCGAATTTTTATCATGGCTTATAAAGCAGAACATAAGTATTTAATTTTCATGCAGAATATCACATCCTCAAATATTTGAATATCAATAAAAAACAAGCTGTTTAATATCATCGTTTTCGGGCTGACAGTTTAATTCAAGTTTCATTACAGTACACTATTTTATTGATCGGTATTTTATTCAATATCGATTTTTTGTTTATAGCGACTAATACCTACCTGCATTGAAAGTGGGGAAAATTGCCTAAAATTGCAAACCCCCCAATAAAACGCCTTCGGTCCGTCCCAAATATGACCTGATCTCCCAAAGTATAATCAAGTGAGCAAAAGCAACATTGTTGCACTCATTTCCTGCTTAATAAAAGCAATCAACTGTGATACTGTCAGATCACCTCTCTTATTGGTAATCCATATTCAATTATGCAGTGATGTTTATTATCTCAACACCTGGTATGCTGGAAAAAGTAATTTGTAAATGTTAAGAGCTTATTTCACTTTTTTACGAACAGGATTCGTATATAAAATATGTTTGGAAACCACAGAAACATAACCTATCACTACTCAGTTTTGGAAAGTTGCTCTGGTATACAGCTCAACGCATATTTTGGCATTTGGGTTCACATAGCCAGTTCATTGAACTTTAACGATCACCAATAAATATTGCCATACTTACAAAGCGAGCCCCAGATCTTTGGCTGAGGGCACGTGCTACAGGGCGAGCAATAATAACGTGCCAATACTTCGATTCGATATAATTTTGATGTTACGAATAAATGGCGGAAACAAATTCACTAGAAGTGTAGGAAGATAATGAACAATTCATATTTCTTCATTTCGAAAAATTGTAGATTTTCCTTATGTTTAGGCAACAGAAACATTTTTTCACAGACTGGATAAATTGATATACAGAAATAAAATCAAGCACCTATAAATGATAATATTATTTTGAAGGTTTTATGTAGCTCTCGGATCAATTATTCAGTGAAGTTGATAGTTTGCTAGATTCACTATTATCAACATCAGTTGAAATAAGATCTGAAAATCAAAACATTAATCGAAAAGTCAGAGGTGCTTTCCTTTTCTAGGACCAAAAATATTTCAATTTCTTCCCATTCAAACTCAAAATATTCACAGAGTCTACGCCTTTTCAGAAATAGAATCAAGGAATCAATTTTCTAGGACCAAGAGTTTCTCAATTTCTTCCTATTGAAACACAAAATATTGAGCCCACGCATCTTCAAAAACAAAATCGAAAAATTATTATTTTGCACTCACCTACACTTACACTATATAGACGGAATAATGTTAATAACCACAGAGGTATTTGTTTCCACTGAAGATAGCAACCTAGTTGCTGAAATTCGTTTCGATTTTTCAGATATTTTTGTGGTTTTCAGGTTATACATATAAATTTTATAAATCGGAGTTACCGAAAATATTTTGTTTTCAAAATTGACCTCGAAAACATTACAATCAGTTAACAACTTGGTTTTCGTAGACGCAGATCAACCTCTAGATTGCTTTATCAAAATTATATCCTCAATATTTTCGAGAATAAACTGCAGTTGGACTCTACATTTCGGTGCCTTGGCGATAGATAACAACTACTCAAGAGTTAATATATTCGATTTTTAATTGATATGTCGACTGTTTGCCATAGCAATATATCACTGACTAACCAGTATTCAAATTAATCGGAAAAATTTTCACCATAAGAAGTCAACGATCTCTCGGAAGGTTATTCTCGAACTGAAATTCATGAAAGTGAAACCAAAATCAATACAGGAGAATACGTGTGTACCATTCTGAAATATTTTTCAAGGTCCACAACCCACGACAACACTATTCTGGTAATGTTACTTTTTACTCGGTTACCTCAAAGTAATCATCAAAAAACTTGATATGACATTTGAGACGCTTTCTTCATGTAGCAATATACAGTACCTACCATGAATATACTATCCACCTCGATATAATTTTGTTCGAAAACAAAAAACGCATGGCTGCCCAATTTTGGAGAGATTAATCGTCCAACAGATTTGGCAAGGTACTTTTGGATGTTCCAGAAACCTTCTCAAAGAAACTATTCACACTAGCTCTCTCGACCGTTTCCTTCACAATGTCTTAATGCCAATAACATATTTGAACCTGATGAAAGATTATTAACTAAACCCCTGGGTTGGTGGTCGAGTGCCAAAATTATTTTTTTTTTCAAAGTAATTCGATTCAACGATTAGTGTGCCTTCTATCAAATATGGTATCCAGTTTGATTAAATATATAATCAATTCAGCAAACATCTTCATTTTCTCAGGTGTACATAAATCATCTAAATATAAACATCAAATTATTCTTTAAAATAATCATTCGAAATGTCCTTGTATACAAATGAGCGCGGCAAAAAAGAGAAATCGTTATTTACACATACAAGATCAGAATATTTAAATTCACATGGAATTAATTCAATATAATCATATAAGGTTATCAACCTTATATAGATAATACTTAAATTGCCTGTTATTTTTTCGTGGGATTGTTTATTCCACCCAATTCAAGGTGGACGTCCAGATCAGGGAGTGTCATGACATTGAAGGATTTCACGATTCTCTATTTAATGTTATATCATAAGATCAATGATCATAGGATGACGTTTTCTCAAGCAAAAACATAATAATTCTTCTCCATGATATCCTTGATGGGACCAAACGACGCAACTCCTTAGTTTATCGTAAACATCTTTGGTGTGAAACTGTCAAGGTTCGTTCTAAAAACTACGCTGGATTCGGTCACATCCCCAGATATCTTCCGATTGGAAATTCATTGAACTAACCCCCAAAACACATACGCAGCTGATAGAAGATAATGAGAACAGAATAATGCGTCAAGAATACATTGAAACCACACCTATAAAGGTTTAAGGTCGTTGGGAAGTAAATGACACTTCCTTGCAGATTGCTCGACCTTTCTCATAAACTTGGAATCAACGCGTTTTCTATTGAGCTTTCAAGCAAATCGATCCCTCCATGAAGTGGTTGAAGGTAACAAAATGGCTATCAACGACGGTGTTCCTCAGGGATCTGTTTTGGCCCCCACTTTATTCCTGCCACACATCAACGATGCGCTATAGAGGTGACCCGTCCGTCCACAACCTATCAGATGTTTGTACACTCCCTGCCGCCTTCTGCTTCAAAGTTTGATGCAATCAAAACACAAGCTGCTATATTTTCCCCCAATCAGCGCAGAAATACACCATTGTGCCAAGGAGTTGACCAGGGAAAAAGTTGAAGAAAAAACCATTGCCATTTACTCCGATATCCAAGCGCCAATAAAAGCAGTCAATACAAGTTAACTCAAACTGGTTTGGGACTGCTAAGAATCCAGGCAGTCATAGTGACTCTATGCAACGAAGAGACTGATAAACTAGCCCGAGAAGGAACCAACCAGGCTTTAAACAGTCCAGAACTGTTTTGTGGTGTAGCTAAAGCTATACAAAAAACAAGCATCAAACTCTGGATGCAGAATAAATCTTTAGAATGATGGAATAATCCGCCTGGAGTGAGACAGGCTGAAAAGTTCATCAGGAGAATAAGGAAACAGCAGTACATGTATCAATGAGGGGGTTTATCAAGACCAAGGTGTCTAACGATGAGAGAAGAAAAACCAAATGCTTCCGGATATATGAAGGAACTAACAACTAGCCTACAAAGTCTGATAGTGAAAACATGGCTAGACAAGGGCCTCTAAGTCATTGAGAGGGCATACACAATAGATCTGGAAAGGCCGCAGTGTGGAAGCAAATAATAGCTCATCAGCCTCATACCAATCAAATCTAATCTAATGACAGATGATCGTGTGAGGTTCGTTGCAAAACAATTGCAAACAGCTACTCACGAGCTACTCAAAGCACATATTATCTCTTGGGAAAACCACGTGTGGTCCATTGGCAAATGTGCATCCCAAAAACTTATCTTTTTCTGTTTAGAGCCAAGAGCTATTTCACTCCCAGTCTGCTGCTTATGATCTATAAGGCGCAGATCCGACCTGTCCTGGAACACTGTTCCCATATTTAGAGTGGGCACCTAAACATATCCTGAAACTATTGGATTATGTCCAAGAAAGGGTCTTCTAAAACATCAACAATCGTTCCTCCTTTAGCAGTTTCTTCGATATTAACCCATCAAGTCAATTTTTCACACCCCTTCGTAGTCACTTTGGATATCACTTGGAAGACTAATCCAACGAACAGAAGAGCGAACAGAAGTTTAAGAAGAACACCAACCCCTACCTTTTTTTCCCTTGGTTCTCACGATGTTCTCTGAACAAAACAGAATATCCCTTTTCGTGGGAACCAGAAAAAAAACGAAATTGAAAAAATCTACCGTAATTTTGCGCAAGCTGGCAACGCCGCGAGCGCGTAGTACCTAGTAGTTTCGGACAGTGGGTCAGTAAGCGCACGCCGGGTACCGCACCGGCGGCAGTACCGCGAGTCGTGATCCGGCACCTCAACCAACTTTCAGTGGGTTGAACGACCGCTCCGCTCCGACTAAATGTCAATGAACTCGGAACCTTTTATTATTTACGCTCACAACCTTCAGCGAGCCTTCGGCCGTGCCTTCGCGGCGGCGCGCATCCGGCGGTGTTGCCGATGCCACGGATTTTGTCGGGGGATCCACGGATTTTCATCGGCGTCGTTCTTTCAACAACAAATGAAATGTTCGAAGTTGATCGTGAATGAAATTTGAATCAGGACTGCTGCAGTACCTTTCATTGGCATCAAACTTCGGAATTTGTTATTATAATAATAATAGTTATTATATGCTTCAGCATTATTACTAATGAAATAAATTTCCTTATCCTATGATTAATTTGAAAAAGTCAAATTATACTTTCTATGAGCAGGACCTTCGGTAAAAGTGACCCCTTTTCGACTGTTTTTTTAAATTTTCCTGTACAGGGTGTCCATAATTCGCGGGCCAACATGGGGAACTCGGGAACGGTTGAAGATACAGGTACAGCGTGGGATAAATGAGGAAGAAGTTGTGTCGCGAAGAAATTGTTCGAAAGTTTTTCAATTTAAATTTTCGATTTTTTATTTTAATTTTTTATTGGCTTCATTTCAATAGGTACGAAAAGAAGATAGACAATTTCTCACAGCTATTTTTATGCTCTAATGCAGTATAGAATTTATAATACGACGTTTCGTTATTCGAGGGCCATCTTCAACTTTTTTTTTCTCAATACTCACCTGGATTTTTCTTCTTATTCTTCAACTCACCTGGCGAACTTGGATACGTTGATATACCTATACCTTAATTAATTGCAGTTTCGAAATGTCGACTCAATGTAAATATGTTTGAACATTTATTTTAAGAACAAGTCATTATTTTTAAAATATTCAATTTGTTATTTCAATTATGTTTATTGTTCAGTTGTATTATTGATTTTCTCATTGTTACCTAATGAAATTTTGTTGTTACTGTTTTATTCATTAATGATAGATCTGTTGAGTATAAACTGCGGCTGATGTGTACATGAATTTTTTTTAAGATTCTGTGACTGATTATCCGAATTATCCATGCTTGGTATTACCATCAACATTATAGGATCACAAAAACCCAGTTATTTTTTCAGAAAATATCCTAGCAGTCTCATCAGTTTTAAATATATAGGATGTCAAATTTAAAATGTGAAAGCTACCAACTTTTTTTTTTCTGGACGTCATATTGAATTTTTGTAGCTTATGAATCAGAATAATATACCTATATTTTCCATCGATATTCCGACAAAAAAAGGAGATTATTCTGGAATAAGGAAGATATAGTGACATCTTGAAAACTGGTATAATATATACACGTACAATTATTGTTCAATCAGACGATAGAGAAGAAATTCAATTACAAATAAAGATTCAATCCAGTTCTAAAATGAGGTAAATCTTCGTCATTACTTAACAAGGATTGCATGTGGCCTTCTAGATATAAAAACCAGAATTATTTGGTGAGGTAATTTCATGTTGATGTTCTGCAAAGAACAAGAAAACCTAAAGGCGTAGCTCATGTTTTGCCTTAACTTTGATTTTTGGGATACCTTGTACACTCAAAATAAAAGGAAAGAGATGTTTGAGAACTGTGGTAGAATGAATCCTAATCCTATAAATCTGTGTATCATCCTATAATTATTGATTATCATTATTTAAATGTCACACTAGATGTAAAATTCCTTTGCCACTCTCTCGGAAATAATTCTATATAAAACTAGACTATTACAAGGAACATATTGAGAGGAATATGAAAAATCCCGAAGCAAAACATATAGAAGGTAACAGTACAAAGCAGTTCAAATTATTCTAAATGTTATAGGCTTTTTTTGAATATGGATTTCTATTCGAAGTTTTAGGTGAATCACTCTATATATATGATGCTATTCTTTGATGGCCAAAAGCTTTACAGCAAACATTTCTATGCTCCGAATTAGTTTATGCTACACCTCCGTTATTTTGAAAGTTACGGAGATCGATATTATTATATAAATCATAAAATATCTAGAAAGTGAAGATATCGTTTCAGTTCAACATTATAACATTGTCGATGACAACGATCCATTAACTTACACAGGGGGTGTTTCATGAAAATACACAAAAGCAATTGTGGCGTTCGATTATTTTTACGAATTTTGCTTTTAATTGTATCAGTAAAGTTGAATACGCAATATCATTGGGTAAAATTTAGAACGTCATGACCGAGGAATTCGAGAAATTACATCCCAACCTGATATACTATTGAACGATATCTTGAGTTTCAAACCAAATTTCTTCAAGATAAATCAGTACAAGGTGATTCAACTTATCCGAACAATCTTATTCTCCAATGTTCAATTTTGAAGTGATAGAACACATTATAAATCGCTTGTTCTCACTCAATTGAATATTTGAATGTACATCAAATTGAAACTTGTCACATCAGTTGCTGAATAGTTATGGTTTTATTCAGCTATAAACACTTATAACGCCCTGTATAGCGGATCAACGGAACATTTTGGCATATAGGTGAGATTAGATCAATTATCTTATCTTATCGGTCTCTGAGATCAGATTTATACAAACATTTCATAGATCGAATATACCTAGATCAATAAATAGCAGGACTTGAAGAGATGAATCAGATCATTCGATTATCCTGTTCTTAAAAACACAGAATATGTTCACGATGTTTCTAGACAATGTTGAGAATTATTGTTCAATGATATGAGATCCAGATCCTTTGAACTTCTGGTGAAGGAGCCGGTTATACGTGAAGTTAAAATAATTTGGTTGAATCAGTCCACCAAAATTACCAAAATTAAAGCAATGTGATTCACAACTTATTGGTGGTTTCACAACATATTGGTGGTATACTTCTATCATAAAACAGACTAGATGAATAACGCTCAATTCTTACCACAGTAGTCGTTTGGAGCCAACATCTAAATCAGTTACTATAGGATTACCTCATTCTAAAACAAGGATAGCAACAACAGATTTACCCAGTACCAGTGTTTTGCTATCTTGAAAGGATCTGAATTTGAATAAATTGACCTACTAACAAAATTATCGTATCCATTCTTCCTATGACTGAATGAAAACAATGTAATATCAAAGTTTTCTGAAAATATACATCTTTGATTTATTACCCGATTTCACAACTATATTGTTTATTTTCTGGCAATATGAAGTTTCAATGTGTCGAACTTGAGAAATATAACTTCTAACATGTTGATATTACTTTTCAACTCCACTAAATATAGGCTTATCTACTACTCATCTGAGCATTTTATTACCACTTGGGCCAACCATTTTATCACTTGTAGTGAAATGATGCGAGCAAACTCTAGCGTTTCTTGAAATATTCTCTTTCTTGATCATATTTTTACATATATCTACTAACTTTTCATCTCTAGGAAACCCGATAATATTTCCAAATGACCAAAAATCGTTTTGCATATGAGGGTGGGTGAATAATGTTTATACAACGAATGATACGACACTGAGTAACTCACCAGTGGAATTTTATGTTCTGGTCACTACTTTTAAATCGTCTCTTACACTTTCGACAGCGTTTCACCATCCTTCAAATTCGATTTGTACAGAGTAAACAAGGTTTTCAAGTGATATCTTATTGAAATTATCACACAAAACTGGAAATATGTCGTTTAATGAACCATCAAACAAAATTTGATTTGAAAACGAGACGTTTCGCGCTGTCACTGTCAGTGTTCGGTCGATTATCGGTTGAACGAAATTAGCGGCGTTGGCGCATTCACCAAAATGCTGCAATCTCCAGAAATACATGCTATCTATAAACCACTTATATTTAAATTATACACACTTTTGATACACTCATATGTCTCATATAAGTACCCACAGAAGGAAATATATATTTGGGAACCTTGAAAAAATGTGGTCTTGGGATGATTATCACTTTCAAATGTTACGATGTGGCAACCTCTGTGGGGGAAAAACACATAAATATGAATTTCATCTAATGACATTTAATAGAAACAAATAGAGGGTGATGCAAAACTCAAAATTCTGAACCACCCGTATTTGTTTCAATTAAATATCAATCGATAGTAAATGGAAAGTTGAGATAGGGACATGTAATTCGTTTTGAGCAAGAATGGATAGTTTCGGCAAACCTATATCTCTGTAATCTTTCCCGCTATACCCCAAGTATGATACATCGACGAAATCAGCTCTTCAGGAAGAATTTGAAAATGAAATAAAATACAGGGTGTTCCATTTGAAATAACAAAGTTGTTGCTACTTTTCGATAGAAGCGGCAACACTGAATTGATGAAAATATTTTAGATCGATAGACCAAGAGCAACTACTTGAGAAACCAAATTATCAGAATGATCCTATGTCCCGTTCTTCGTAAACGTCTAAGGTACCCCTGTATAATGTACCTTCCGCGTCATAAATAAGATATCAACCATCATGATTATCTTGATGATCAAACAGTCCGCGTGTTTTCTATCGCCACCAAAAGAAAAAGTCAACATCATCCGGCTATTTTAGAATAATTTCACTGTGACCTCAACGCCTCTCGATACGCTAAAGCTGTTCATGGTGATAATTGCATGCAATCGCATTTCACTGTCAGGGGTCTTTGACATCACAAGTTTCACCCATTGCACTAGATTTTCATATCGTATATGGGTCATCTCTGTGGCAATGCGATCGAAAGCTTCTCCTACACAACGAAACGTGTAGTATAAATCTGTCAATGACCTTTCTCTTCACATTTTAATAGCTGAGAACCGCGGACGTACAGGGTGTAGGTTTCATTTTTGGCAACTCGACGATTGGATCCAGAGAAATCCTGTGGAATCACATATAGAACCATTTCATTTCCACAAAACAGTTTATTATGATACAAGTTTTATATGACGCTATTTTGTCGCACGTGTTTTATAAAACGTGTGTCATATACGATTTTTTCTATTTTGCATCAATTTGGAGTATTTTATTGAAAAAATAAAACTTGTATCATAATATACTATTTCCTACGACCACGTATGAAAACGTCAATAATCACACTGTTTTGTTATTCAGAAAGTAGCTCATATCACCATGGTATTGTTTATTTGAAAGAAAAAAGTACTAGTGTTGATATGAAAAATATCCCAACGGTCGCCTGAATTGATAGAAATAATTAGGATATTGTGAAGGTACTCACTGTCAATATAAGCGTTCTCAAATCAAATTCATATTATCTGTTGAAATTTCTGTCTCGTTTCGAATTATACCGAGAATTCTTCATCTATTATTTCAATGTGTCTGATACATAACCTCTGAATTCACTTTAAAACTGAAACATATACTCTTTGCTGGAACTATTTCGATGTTGATAACAGCGGGTGAGATCATTCAAAAGAGTACGGCTACAGTTTTATGGCTTGCTGCTTGCATCAGTTTGATATCACAGTATCACCAACGAAAAGATTCTTTGGTATCACAGATGTTTGCAAAGAGTCAAGGACGCACTAACTCGAGTAACTCGTACGCGCTTGCGCACTACATACTTCTATGGTTCTGTATTCCTGGTTGCGTGATTACTGGCGCTAGCAGGCGTATGGTGTCAAGGTTGTTTATGTACGCTGTTGTCAATATCAATAAAATTTGTCCAAACTAAACTAACTCAATCAAACGGTAATTCACATAATGAGGAATTGTCGGAGAAGTATTCCAATATCATCTTGAATATGGAAATAAACAGTACTTGATATCGAATCAAAACCACCTGAAATTATAGAGACCGCTCAAGTTACATTTTTGACAAAACCTACCGCGAAATGAAAGTATTCGGAGTCGTAGGAAAAATAGTGTAAAAAACTCGTTGGAAAGTGCATTTCCTTCACTCGTTACGTTTCCGCACTCACCGCTACGCGGCTCGTGCTAAACGACTACTCGTGTGAAATATGTCACTTTCCACACTTGTTGTGTAATCTACTATAATATCGATAAATAACAGAAACATCTTCGATTGGTATCAATCATGACGTTGAAATATTTGAAATCTGACGCAGAAGCGTAAAGCCCAGTTTACTGTTGAGCGATTTTGAAATTTGCGATACTATCGGAGAAAATGCGATGTGTTTATTGGTCAATTTAAAGCAAATCACACTCTGAATAGGAATTTACCAATAAAAACATTGAGTTTTCACTGCTAGTATCGCCAAATACAAAATTCTTGATTATTCTCGACTAGAAACTCGTCTTGAAATTTCTTGATTTTCAAGACAAAAACAATGTTATTTTAAGAAATGGTACATCCCTAATATTTTCAAACTACGTCTAAAGATATAGAGAGAAGAGATATAGAATGCTGTTTCCACATTTTTCAAATTTATTTATTTGCAACTCAATGCTGATGATCATTTGAAAAAACTAAATCTAGTACAGGTCGACATTTTGGGATTGTTCGATTACTCTATTTGTCAGGACGAAATCAAATAGTGCGCAGTTCCAGTTCAATTTGTTTTTTTTTTGAATGCTTTTGCCTGAAATCAAAAAGATTGACTGATGACAAGGAAATCATATCTCAAAAATCTAAAGAACGATTTGTTTAAGAAAAAATTATTCATCAAACCAATTTGTTGCAAAGCAATTAACTTAATCAGTACATATTCATCTCAGCTATACGATGTTAACCCTCGTATATCACCCAATTTTTAATTGTGTATACATGCATGGACACATCTAACATCTAACATTTATTTAGCACAGGAGACATTAACATCGAAAAGCCTGATTCCGGCTGAGATAACTGCCATAGTCGGCATGAAAAAACAAAAAGGACTTTTATAGTAGTGCGCCTACACCCAACTATTTACCTGTACCATTTCGAATGAACCATCGTTCTTTCTATAGTTGAATCACATCAGGAGTCAAGGAACTAACTGTGTGTTCTGTGAGTTGAATTCAATGGAGTATCCATGAGCTGGTGAAAATTATCCAATTTTCACTAGAAGATTTTATTTAGATTCACTTATAGCTAACGAAACCAACAATGTAATAAAAGAAACCATGAACCTTCACCTTGTAAACCTTCAATTGATTGATATTTAGCAGGTGTGCATAATTCTGGTGGCATTATAAAATTTCTGGAGAAAAAAAAACATGTCGGCTCCAATATGGCGGAGGACTTTTGTGATAATGGTCAGATTCGATTTGAAATTGGTATGTAGGGGTTTTAGGGGTAGGAGATCATGTATTAATTGTCTAAATTGTGAAATTCAAGATAGCGGCTCGAAATTTTCGAACAGGGTCTGTAATTATTTGAAAATGAGTATGTGGAAGATTTCGTGATCGCAGATCAAAAATTTGCAATTAAACTTTATGGAATTGAAATGGCGGCTCCAAGAAAGTGTGTTTTGTGGAAACTGCATTCCTGGATTTGGACCAAGGTCCCCAGATCTTCCTGTTATTGATTTCTTCTTGTGTGGTCCACCAGACTGCAGCAACTAATCTAAATGAGATGCAATTAAAACAATTATTGAAGGATCACTGCGGAAGCAAAAACATTGGCGTTTTATGGAAGGATCCAATATTACAAGGGCATTCTTTCCTTGTTAATATGAATATTGTGACAGACGTGTTGACATCATAAATAGGAAATGTAGGGGGTGGCCTTCTTAGGTGGATTCATAAACCTTATTACTTTAACGGCTTTATTAATTTCTAATAAAATAAACAACTCCACATATCCAGAATGGCGGACCTCTCTTCCCACCCATTCCCACGGTTTATAGAGAGACACTATTCCCGCCAACTGTCACTTGTCCTGTCTTACATCATTTGTCACGCGTCACACTTCTTCTTCTTATTTTATTAACCTCAACCTTTCGCAGGCAGGCTGTACGGCCTGTTCGATATTACACTAAAAGCCCTGATTACACTACAGATAGAAGATTCAGATCTTAATGACAGAGAATCACGTTAAATATAGTTTGTTAGCCATAATAGTATATTATGATACAAGTTTTATAAGACGCTGTTTTGTCGCACGCGTTGTTTGGAGTACAACGAGCGAAGCAAGGGGTGCTCCAAGTGAACAAGTGTGACAACGTGTCTTATAAAACGTGTGTCATATACAATGTTTTCTATTTTGCATTAATTTGAAGTATTTTATTGAAAAAGATTGATTTAATATCGATAAATAACTGAATGATCTTCAATTGATTCAATGATGACATTGAAATATTTAAAATCTGACACATGTGCGTAAAGCCCAGTTTACTGTTGAGCGATTTTGATTTTTGCGATACCAGCGGTGAGTAATGCGATGTTGTTATTGGTCGATTTGAATCAACACTCTGAATTGAAATTTACCATTGAAATCATTGAGTTTTTCACTGATAGTTTCAAGTAAGCTGGGCCTAACTCTTCTAACTTTCATTTGACAGTTCGATTTTACTAACCTCCGAATAATAAAAATGCGTATCGAAACAGAGGCTATTTCTAAACGCATTTCTTTCTTCGAACATGCGTTTATGCTCCCAACGAGACAAACACGCCTGACAACCTGTAGACCGGTTTCGGGCTTATTGGCCCTCATCAGTACAGGGTAGTCAATTTATTAGGGAGTGTTTCTTTCTTCGCCGCTTGGTGTCGCCGTCTTCATTCTCTTCTTGGGGATCGGCTCACTGCTATCAAATATGCGTGGATGCTTCCATCGATTCAGACCTCGCCTCGTGTGGAGATCTCAGGATCTCTACACGGTTGACTACCCTGTACTGATGAGGGCCAATAAGCCCGAAACCGGTCTACAGGTTGTCAGGCGTGTTTGTCTCGTTGGGAGCATGAACGCATGTTCGAAGAAAGAAATATTTGTATTTTTATTCATTTATATGAATTGATGCATATACTATATGGATATAATTCAATATTTTGCGTGGTATTTGCCAGGAACGTAGTTTTTTCTGCTCGTTTTCTACCTTGTTATGTTAGATTATTATAATAATGTTGTGGAGATGACTTTGAGATATTTATTTTCCTTTTTTTTTAATAATGATCTTAGCTGAGAAGGTGATTGGGAGATCAACATCCCTAGTCCCTTACCCCCCAAGAGCGACAATGTCATCCATGCACGATTTGGAATGTAGCTGTGCGACTAACGATGGCGATGAAAGCGGCAGGTTGGGGCATTGCACTGGCTCTCAGATGGCCTTTACACGGCCATAACAGGGGTGTCACTGACCACTGGAAGTGTCTTCGACGGCCATTTGCATAAGAATGGGTTCGGGTAGGTTGATGGCCTATCATGTGGATGAAATGTCTGGTTTTGTCTCTAATACCACCGATCAAAAGTCAAGCCACCAGAATGAAAATCACAAGGATTATTTATGTTATCTACCGCCAACGCACTATTTGGCGCATGCTGCTATAGCTGTTAATGCCAAAATGGTTATGGGGCCAGTGAGGTGGGCCAGATTTAACACGAGTTCTTGCAGTTTGTGTATCCTTTCACATCAACTCGATGTGCAGGCAGAGTTCAACCAATTCCAAAAATTTGTTGTCGTTTTACCATGAGGTCGGAAACAAACTATATAAACGTATAGGTAACATTCATGTTATGATGGATTCCTAATGGAAAATTTAGAATGAACTATCACGACATATGTAGCTACTCGACAAAAACAGCAATTTTATTACTTTGTAAAAAATTATTTACTAATCAAAATGTATATACATGAAATAAATACAAACTATGGAACTGGAAGAATATAATGCGATGATAAAATGTGGAATATATCGTATTTGCTCTCGCTAATTAGCTAAAACCTATACTATGGATAGTCTATGATTTTCCTCAATCACAGGTTGATACATGGCCAAAAGTGAAAAATACATTGGAATAAATCAGGTTAGGAGTTGTTTTGATAACAATAGATTATAGACACTTGTACTACTATAAATGAAACAAATCTTGCTGAATTCCGGCTATTGGTACTCAGTACTTACCATTACATTACATAATCACCTCATACATTGATCATTTACATGGTTAATATAAGTAATATAGGTTCAGATTCTCTATATGGATAATTTATTAATTTATTTATCCAGTCTATGATGTAGTGTGTCAAAATGAGCTTTGATATTAAACTTTTTCAAGGTCAATCTCTGCATCTATTGTCTTTAAACATAAGATACCCGTAACATTTTCGACCAATCAGAAGTCTATATTTCGTATCGTTACCATGGCAACAAGATACATGGCAAGTATATTTCTACCAACTTTTGGTATAGCATAAAGTTAGCCAAAAATAATGGTTTGAACTACAAGCAGCTACCTTATTATTATTTTTCGTAGCAAAGGTCGGTATTTTGTATTTTATTTAGCGTAATCTTAACTGGAGTGAAATTTTCTCACCGAATACCACTCTAGTTTCAAGAAAACAGAAAATTTTGTCTCGAACACAATAGCTATTTGTGTATTTAGAGTGCAACGTGATAGATTGCACAATATTTTTTCTACAAACACAGTTCCTAGACAATAAAACTCGATATTCACTATTATGTTGAAATTCAATCCAATAATTTATACTTACATCTAACAGAAAAGAAGGGATAATGACTGATAATGGCTGGCGGCTTGAAAAGTCGCATTTTGAACCCGTTTGCTATTGAGGCTACTTGAAAACTTATGTACATCCCACACTTATAATACGTTATAAACAAAAAATATGTAGTCAAACTTATTTATGCTTTATATTCAACGGCCTGATGATTCAGAAATACAATAAGTTTAGGATACTTACTGTGAGTTTGATACATAGTTGATACTTTTCCTCTGGTGGGATAGGTGCAAAATTAACAATGTTCGTACTTTAAGCTACATTAGTTGATGTGTTAGATCAAATTTGATGTTCTCCGGCCGATATTTTCTTTAAGTACCAAGCTATGTTTATACAAAGCTTGGTTTATAGTAACCTTCAACTAATAGTACATTATATACCGCGGGACTGAAGTAGTACATTTAATCCTGAAGGTAAAGTTTATGGCCCGACCGCAGGGAGGGCCATAATTTACCTGAAGGATTAAATGTACTTCAGTCGCAAGGTATATACGATACTTTTCGTACTTCCGGTATGATTTTATTAATTATTTCAATAATTTCAAACAGTTTTTTCTCTCTTCAACTCATTTAATAAACTGTCTTTAAAATAAGTTACCATAGTAACATTGCGTTGTGACAGTTATAATTTAGAAACATTGTCATTACTAGTGTCATTGTAAAGAAACATTGTTATTGATAATTATTGGTATCATGAGTGAAGAAGGTGTATCTGATATTGATAAAAGAGCAGCCGAAGTAGGTGAAGAATTGTTACCACCGAAATTTAGAAAACTATACGAGCAGCAGTACGATGCTTTTAAAAAGTGGTGCCGCTTAAAAAATGTGAGACAACCTACTGAAAATGCGCTGTTAGTCTACTTCGATGATAAATCAAAAGCGGTTTGTGCCTCAACTCTCTGAGACTGGTCAATATGACGAACTGTCACAATATTAATTTGAATATTAACGTTAATTACCATTCTAATTAATTATATTTTTCAATAAAATATCCCTTAAATTAGTTTGTTTGTGATTTAATCGTTCCGGGAGTTTCGTCAATATTTAATCCCGGAGGGATTAAATGTGACACTTTAGTACCTGTCACAAGGGAGTGAAGTTGTCACTTTAGGCCCGGAAGTACGAAAATTATGTTTACACTAACTTGATCGAAGAGTAATGGAAAAAGCGCAAAAATATGAGATTTATATCTGAAATAGAAAGCACTTGTCGGACCCTTTTGGGTCAAACAAAAGCTAACTCTGCCTTTTGGTAGAAATTACTCATTATTATTGGAATTTTATGTAACTATTCTACCAATAAAAGCGTTCATTATTATTATTATTATTATCATTAATTATTATTTTCCATCTAGCAACATAATGATGATGATTTTGTTTTCGATAATGATGGATGCTAGCGCAATTATGCTGTCACCTAATGACATTCTTTCCGCACACGAGCGGCAATGCTGTCACTTAATAACATTCCTCGCGGTTAAAGTCAATTTTGAGTTGAGATTTGACAGCGTCAAAGGCTACTTTGTAAAACCATTTGTAGAAAAACAAATTATTACTGATAATGTGGCTACCCTCAAACCAACGGCACCATCTCCAAGGCTCGGATCCGCCTTTTTCGGGGTCCCCCAGGTCCGACGCTTCTGGGAGTCATCCCCAGAAGGCCCACGGCCGCGGGCCCCAGGTGCCGCGGCTAGCATCTGAGGTCGTCGACGTCGTCTCCGCGCAGTGAAATCGGAAACCTGGAGGTCGTTGACACCACAAGAAAGTTTGTCAACAGAGATCGCGGCACTCGGTCGATTCGCGTACTCCAGATCTGGGTCAGGTGACCCACTTTGCTCGAATTAGGTTGGGCCTTTATATCGGCGCTGAGACTCATGGTAGCAAGGTCACGTGGGGTCAAGGGAGACATTCGTGATGTGTCGTGACACAGATTAGAAAACCTTGCAGATGAGACAGTCACGCAGGGCGAATGAAGTTAGGTAGAGAGAGAGATGTCGAAAGCGCAAAATTTAAAGGTCCAGTCATAGATATGCGCAGGCGCTGGAATATTGATCGCGTGTTTTGTTTACATCGTTGTCATCATTTCGTTGGTTATGTTACAAATGTTTTCGTTTAACACGTTTCAAGATCCAGTATTTCGGATGGGTTTATGTTATTACAATATATAACATATTTTCCATGAACTGTTTTCTTCAAAAGGAAAAGTAATAGGTTTTAAGGATTATCACAGCACAGATTGAACAACCTATGATAATAGGTATATACCTTCATTATCTGGAATGTGAATCAGGTACAATAGTATGTTTATTGGTAATCGTTACTGTGTATATACAGATAGCAAATCATCTACAAATAAATCGGAGAATATTACATTGTTTTCCAAAGGACGAGAAACTATGAGTACTTAGATTGAGTGATATTTATTGACTTCAATCAAACCTTTCCATTTAATGAGAATATCACAATTTTTGCATAACTATACTGCTATATCACATTTCAAATTGATGAATTTAGATTCTGATCATTTATTAGATAATTGAATCGTGTTTTATTTTTCCTAATCACAATGAATGTACTACATTCAAAATATTCGAATTTCATCGTAAAATTCATTCAGAATCCATCTTATTCCTAATAGACACTAATTTCTGATGACAACTTGTTTATAATAAATCACTCTGTAGTAGATAACCTTTTATCACAGATATTCTATATTGGTTTTGATTATGCATTACTAAAATGACAACAATGCACATCAGCAGCGACAACAACCATCCGGCAACTGCGATGCGCAAAATTTAAAGGTCCAAGGTCAATGAAAACGGATGTCGGTACATCAAACAAATTGGGCGGAAAGTTTTTTCCCCTACAATTGAAATTTGGTAGGTAAGTATACCTATCACACTTGGGAAACACAACATTTTGGACTATTGAGCGTTTTTGAATATCTACAACTCTTTTACTTGCCGCCTCTCCTTTCAATGTAATTGAAATCCTCTTTTTGATTTTGATACTTTGTGCTCTTTTGTATGATTTTCAAAAACTATGGATTTCGAAATAAATGTTAAAAATAGTTTAATTGTAATCGAACTTTATATTTCGCACATCCTTTATTTGTCATATATTATTTGAAGTTATCAACTAACAAAAATTATTTGTTTTACTAGGTAGACAAGCATAAGATTCGATGATCATGGATTTTCAAAAGAACAGAATACAACGCGATAACCCGACATACCTTCTTTTGATTTTTCCTCTGAAATGCAACATGCTCCATAATTACCTCCAAAAAAAACTACGACATCAATTAATAACCACTCTTCGATCTTCTACTGAATTGATTACAGTTAACTACAATTTTTTTTTAAATTTTCAGTTTATATTCCGAGAAATCGTTCGTGGGAGTTCGTTGTGGGACACCCTGTATATTGTGTAATGTAATATCATTGATATTTTGCCAAAAAGTCTGTCTTCCTTTGGATAAATTGCTTGAACAACTAAAAATTTTTTCATCAGAAATTTCATTCGATACCTACAGCAATATTTGGTTCAGATTTTCTCGTCAATTTACAGATTGGTTACATTTTTCTTGCACTAAGGGACACTTATCCAATAAAAAAGAAGCTCTGTAGTGGTCGAACAATCCCAGATAGTGCTCCTTGTAAGAAAAAAATGTACGTGGACACAGTGTATAATAAATCGGAGATGCTGCTACAAAAGATATTTTTTTAATGTTCTGGTTCTTACGAAAAGGGATATCCCGTAATGTTCAGAGAACATCGTGAGAACCAAAGGGAAAGAAGGTAGGAGTTGGTGTTCTTCTTAAATTTCTGGAGATCGTATGCCTCGAGGAACACCTCCCTAGGCAATGAGTTCCAAAGTCTCGATGTTCGTTGGATGAACGAGTCTTTGGAAAGGGACGTTCTGCAGGTCTCTAAAGTGACCACGAAGGGGTGTGAAGACTGAACTTGACGGGTTAATCTCGAAGAGACTGCTAATAGAGGAACGATTGTTGATATTTCAGAAGAACATCGCCCATGAAAATATGTATAAAACAGAGATAAATCGCCAACCCTTCTACGGTGTTCCAGAGAAGTGAGCGAGTTTGTAAGCGAGGCATCACCGACGAGACGAATTGCCCTTTTTTGGACAGAATCCAATAGTTTCAGGATAAGTTTAGGTGCCGCACTCCAAATATGGGAACAATATTCCAGGACAGGTCGGATCTGTGCCTTATAGATCATAAGCAGCTGACTGGGAGTGAAATAGCTCTTGGCTCGAAACAGAAAACGAGTTTTTGGGATGCACTTTTGACAACGGACCTCAAGTGATTTTCCCAAGAAAGGTTATTGCTGATAGTAACGCTAAGCAAAGAAATGGATGGCTTCAATGTTGGGCACAGTGAGATCGACTTTTCCAGAGAAAAGACATGCTTGTGTTTTTTTTGCAGGTTATTAGATTGCTACTATGACTTCAGCACCACCAGCATAAGTAAATGAAATCAGAGTGGCTCTTGAACAATAATCAAATCTAGAGCACTTTTCCGCATTCATTTTTCTCTAAACTACTTGCTCTCCATAACAACGAGAAATCTCAATCTCGAACGCAACTCGCTAACGAATTTTTATGGAGAATGTGTGTTGTGACCCATTTTCCCACGTTGTGGCGCTTGCTACGTGCCATTGCACTTTCGCTCGTCAATCCCAAGTCAAATATAGATTCATTGCCATTGGACATTTCGATTACAAGAAGAGAGATAGTGTCATCGCATTTAGAGATCTTCGAACGTGGTTAGGTTGGGAAAGCCGTCTCAAAAGAGGTATTGTGTGAAGAGGAATTGTACACTAGGTACACTAATGTCATTAATGGTGGATTTATGCAGCAATTTTAAGTCATAAGTTTTTAGTAATAAGATTTCATTTCTGTGGTTGTGTCAATGGTCACTTTACAATTTCAGTCATCAATATACATTTTTTCTTTTTACCTAACCTTACCTATAAAAAACCGTCACAGATTTAAAAACTTCGAACGCATGCGCAAATATGATCAGTTTTAAGTTTTAAGCCATAAGAGATAAAAGTTGGCCAACATTCTTATGACTTGCAACTTAAAACTTATGTCTTGCAACTTAAAACTTATGTCAAGTGTCTGAATGGTAACATTGAAAACCAATGATTGAACTTCTTACGACTTATGACTAAAAACTTACGACTTAAATCTTATGACTTAAAATCGCTGCATAAATCCACCATAAGTGACAGCATTCGCGCTCGTGAGCAAAATATATCGAATGAAAACGCTCGCCTCTACCATAAGTACAGTATCACATATAAAGTTCGCGACATATGGAAGTTTTTTTTTATTTATAGATATAAAGAAAATTTGACTTCTCAGTTAGTTTGTGCTTGAAAAATGAGTAAAATACAGCGTCTTTCCTGTTCCTTTTCTTTTTTTTTTTCTTTTGATATTTCGGGTTTGTATGTTTGATAGATTGGTGACATGGTGTCATGAAATGCTTGAATGTTAGATATCAAAGTGAGTCGCATTTCTTAAAAAAGCATCAATCCCTTATGTTATAAAACATCTCTTGGAGTAATTGACCCAGATAAATAATTAAGAAACTAATTATCGGAAAATTCAGAATATCTGACCTGAATTATTTTATCAATTCAACCCTGAACAGCATGTGTTGAGATTATAGAATAATCCTTGACTTTGGACTATTTTCTTCAACTATAAAATAATTATTTCGTGGAATGTTATAAAAACATCGACATTATCGTCATTGACCCACATTCGATAATTCTCATTCCAATTCTCGCGACTGTTGTAACATTTTTATTGTCATCATGATCGAATATTACATTATTCTATTTTTTCTCTTTTTATCTCTATATATATATACGGGTGCACGAATTATCACAAAGTACAGTGCCCACAATAGAAGTAGTCAACAAACAAAAATTATGATAATAGGATCATTATCTCTGAATTTTTTTCAACAATCAAAATAAAAATTATTTTCCAAACAGGCACTAGGCCCAATTACAGGACACAATATACAATTTTCGGGTGAAATAGTTGAATATAGGAAATATATATCGTAATATTAATACATTCATAGAATATTAGAAAAGAAAAGTAAATTACAAAGTTCAATTTATGAAATATAACAAGATTGTAATAATAATCAAATATATCAAATAGGTGTTTGTTGATTCGCAAACATAATGTTTTTTATCTCTTTTTCGAAAATATTCAATGAGTTAATATATGTCTACTTTCTGACAGACTTGATTTAATTTATGACACATTGCAAATAAGGGAGATTTGAGTAGAATATTGGTTCTTGGTGTTGGAAGGTAAAAACATTGTTTATTTCTACGATTAAATCTTGGCACATGAAAATCAAGTTGAGATAGTAGTTTGGGTGAGTTGACAAGATTGTTTACCAGTTTGTATATGAATACACAAGAATAATAAGTTCTTCTATCTTCAAGTGATAGAAAATGAAAACGTTGTAATAATATATTATTATCTATTCCCTGACTGGGAAAGACATTATCTAGTTTGTAGCTGACATATTTCATAAACCGTCGTTGGACATATTCAAGCGATTGAATGAGTGTAGTGTATATGGGTGACCAGATAAGACATCCATATTCTAGACGGGATCTAACAAATGAGTTGAATAAAGTTATAAAACTATCCATGTTCCTGAAATCTTTACAATTCCTGAATATAAGCCCTAACATTATTTTCTCTATGTGAAGTGCAAATGAGAGTTTGGTATCAATAATGGATTGATGCTGGACATAAAAACAAGCACTATGATGAAAGGCACCCAATATTTGATGTCTCGAAGCTAACACACTCTTAGAAAGCTTGGTTTCATCTCAAAATTGAATCTCCATGTAAAAAAAATTAATATGTATCTCCCGCCAGAATACTGATTCTAACCTAACTTGTGGTCCATATACACATGAACGTGCGCATTTTCATCATCTGGGGGGGGCTATTGATCTGCCAATTTGCTTGTCACACACGAACAAGCAGCAACAAGCTCTATATAGGGGTATTACCCCGACTTCGTACGGATACTCTAGCTATTAAGGTTTTTGACCCTCCCGACTCGAATATCATCCATTTGTCTTACAGCTCTTATTTGTAGAACTCGTTTCTTCTGTGCGATTTCATGTTGGACTAAAAGGTCATTGTGATCGTTTGTATTTTTACATTCTAAAGGTTACTTGTCCGAGGTAAATGAATTGAATTCATTTCAACGGCCAGCAAGCTATTCAGAGGAACGTTGGTTGCCATTTTAATGAAATCATTAATAACTCTCATCAATAATTCATTGATCTCTCGATTCTTCGAGATGGATTCCTCAGTCTATCACGTGGTATTTTTACCTTCAGCTCTAGATGGGCAATTTCCTATGCCGTTCTCATCTTGAAGATCAAGATATATCAAGAAGTGTTTCGTTCTCTCCATATCAAGTGAGATAAATGAATATGAGCTTTTAGTAACTCTTCCATTTTCTGGGTACCACACTTCTCTTCAAGTCCACTTTATTGCACAAACATTCGGATGCGAGCAATGAATCCTTCTCACAGATACGTCCCTGTTGTCCTTGTTTGTTAGACCAACTTAGACTTTCCATAGTTTCATCTTCAACATGAATCAACTGTGGATCGTGAGAATTAGATAGGCTTCTTTCCGTGTGAGCTCCATTTCAGTCATATCCAACGGCGTTGATTTAGAAGTGCTTTTCTCCTCAAGAGAACAAAGGATGAAAAATGCCAGGTGAATCCCGAAAAAATCCTAAATTGTTCTGATCTTTTACCTTTATAAAGAAATCTGGCCTTTTTGAAATTTGATGATTACATGAACATGTCCGAACAAATCACGTGTTATCGTTCTAAATTTCTTGATTACAGTTGTATTGATAATGCAGAAAATTCGATATTTAATTCGGAACTCACAAACTATTTGTTATTTTCAAAATATTTGGTGAGAATGTTGATAAGTTTTTAACCTAGATGATCAAATCTATGTTGTCTCCTCTATTTTTATCGCATCGTTATTTAATATTTCGTAAGAATGCCCTACATCATTATCAAGTGAACATTTATATATTTTATTATTCTGATAAACGAAATATTCATCTTTAAATGCCTAGCTACCTTGCTACAGTTCAGTATATGATTTTATCTACCATACATCAAATCATGGAATCAAAATACTAATGTTTAGCCAATATACAATTATACAACATAAGGAAATATCAGATATCTCACGATTAATAATTATAATAATATGTCCCATTAAGGTTATCAGGTAAAAATCTGTGAGTTTCATTTAGAAACCAAGTCATAGAAGGATAGTCTGAAACGAGCGAGCTGAGGAAGTCGTAAGAATACGAAAATAATGTCGTAAATATATGACCTTGAAATTCCCAGCTTTGATGAGAATCTTATGATATTTGGTCTAAACTTAATATGATTATGATAAATACATAATGTGCGCCTGAATATAGTCTCATGAAGAGCTTACACCAGATGACCATTAAATGATCTATCAAAACACAGAACTGATTGTCATTTATCGCCTTCATTAACTGTCATTCCTAAATTAATGCTTAAATTAAAGTATAATAATTATTCATACGCTTATATTTATGATAATTAAAGTCATGTTTATTTTGACTAAATACACGTTTAGTATATAGAGCTCAGTCAATAGTTTTTTCGCCTTTTTTGATCATTCAATAGCTATTTGCTTATTGAGTGTAAATTACCGCTCTAAAAATATAGTTATCGAGCGACACCTATCATATTCATACTTTTTCTCGATTTATCTGGTATAGTAGGTTCAAATTTAAAATGTTTGCTCTTTCTACTTCATGAGGAGGTGCCTTGGATAATTGACAGCAACTATTTTTACTCATTCGAGAGAATCTCAGTTCGTTTTCAACAATATATCATGGTAGAGGCGAGCGTTTCCGCTTACGAGCGGCAATGCTGTCACTTAATGACATTCCTAGGAAAACGTCAATTTTTTGTTGATATAATTATGCCTATCATGTTTTTGAAAGCCTACGAAGCTATGAGGAAAAAATGGCCCGAAGTTGTGAACTAGTTTGGGTAAGTGCACTGGAATTAATAATGAAAAAAAAATGGGAATTTCATCCTCATAGGGGGTTGACATAAAAATCCGTTAATTGACCTCCATTAAGCTATCATAACCACTTTGGAATTTTGAAGTTTTTATTCAGCCATAATTTGAGGCTAATTTGAGGCTAATTTATTACCATATTGCCGAATTTTTTGCTCTTCGTTTTACACGAAAAATCTTGGGTTCTGCTAGCTTAACGTTAAGCTGGCAAAACCACTTCCACTACAAGAAGTTTTCAAAGGATCTGATTACATCATAATTTAAGGCTCATTTAAGGCTCCAATCCTAGCCTAATGCCGATTTTCTTGCTCTCCGTTTAAAAAAAAAAATCGTGGGTTTTGCTAGCTTAACCGTTAATCTTAACACACCATAATTTAAGGTCCATTTAAGGCTCTCATTGTAGCCTATTGCCGAATTTTTTGCTCTTTGTTTTTGGAACACCATCAGTTTCAAAATAATCGCGGGTTTTGCCAATTTTGACCCTCAGCAGTTAACGACATTTGCTTACTATATGGAATTTGTCCCGCATATAGTTGATTTGATTTCCCACTTCAAAAACTTCTCGAGGTGGCCCTTTCATGTATAAAGAGTTCCTGGTGACACTACACGTTTCAAAAAGTACCTACCTACTTATATCGAGAATAATATGAAAACAAAATAATTTAAACACAACATAATATCGCATATCGTTTACTAAATGGGGAAATATATTCGTTCAAATTAGGAAGAGAATTATATTCAACATTCCTAAAAGTCCTTAATCCCCCCAATCGAATATGACAACTGCGCAGAATGTCGTTATTGTTACAGTCTATATATTATATAATGATCTTTATTTCTGACAGTGACATTATAAGCTTATATCGTCATAGTTACGATATCTATAATGAGGGTCATAACTCCCTTGGGATATTAAGGTTCAAAAACTCCCTCTTACCTTTTACAGGTGAAAATGGTACAAGAAATGCTTATAAACGTTTATATGTAATGAAAACTAAGACATTTTTTCCTTATTCACGTCATTACAAATAATAAATGTACAATTTTCAAATGTTCCCTGAAAATTACTTCCGCCGCTGGAAACAATTTCTTCTTTTTTATGGGCTAAACGTTTCTGACTGCAATAAATCTACCAGAAAATACTGAAAATACTTTACCAGTTCTTGAAAATATGCCAGAAAGACAGTTTCGTTGGCATCTTTTGACATAACATATTTCTCTGTGTCAGCCACTTCAGATATAAGTTGTATTCTTTTTGATATAGGGCTTCACTTTTCGATGGAAGTAATGATTGTCTTGCTTTTTCCGCTTTTTTTATAATATCCTCCATTATATCAGAAAAAGATCGTCGATTTGTGGTAAAAAATAAACACGTTTTCAACGGAAAAACATTGATTGATAAAGAAAGTTTGCTTATAAACATGTAACATAGCGACAACCTAGCAACAACCAACAATGCTACAATCAACGCTACCTAATTCAAATATACCAGAAAGGTTATGAATTTAAACATTTATTGCGTTCTAAATATGGACATATTGTTATGAAAATCGGTCAAAAATAAAATTATCTATGTACCACGGGAATTATAGAGCCTTAATAACCTCTGGCAATTGCTGTCCCTCGGGCCAGAGGCCCTCGGGACGCAAACTTTTCCATCGGTAATTAAGGCCCTCATAATTCCCTTAATACATAAATAACTATTATAACTTAAATCCATAAAATCATACAATTCATAGGTTATGCACATGTCCATATATTATTACAGGATGATAGATAAAAGATCATCTTGACAGTGACGGACGTCAAACATCGGATGTGACTAAAGCCTACATCACATTAATGCGACATGACTAAATCCTAAATCACATTACTGTGACAGTTATGATTTGTTGTGACAATCGCTTGAAGAACGTAAATGGCCGGATAGCCTTTAAGACAAAAGTCGTTTCAAAAGAATGTCATCAAAATAAAAACGACATATACCTAAGGCATATTGCGTATAGCCAAGATGAATCTGACAGAAATAAAATATGATTTCGCTTGTGATTGGTTGTCACTCACGGGTTGGTATTTAGAGCTCAATCTAGATTTCCGGGCGTTTTCGATGATTCGAAATACACTCAATGGTAAAAAAACCGTCCAGAATTGATCACAATGTAACTTATTTAATTCTTGTTCCGATTTTGTTGAAATCGTAGATTTATTTATGTTTAGGAAGGTTAGCCTTGTATTTTTGTTCCAAAAACAAAGAGCAAACAATTCGGCAATAGGCTACAATGACAGCCTTAAATGGGCCAAATTATGGTGAGTCAAGATTTTTCATAAACTATTTCTTTTATGTTTGGTTTTGCTAGCTTAACGGTTAAGCTAGCAAAACCCACGATTTTTTTTTGAAAACGGAGAGCAAGAAAATCGACATTAGGCTAGAATTGGAGCCTTAAATGAGCCTTAAATTATGATTTAATCAGATCCTTCGAAAACTTCTTGTAGTAGAAGTGGTTTTGCCAGCTTAACGTTAAGCTAGCAGAACCCAAGATTTTTCGTATAAAACGAAGAGCAAAAAATTCGTCAATGGGGTAATAAATTAGCCTTAAATTAGCCTTAAATTATGGCTGAATAAAAATTTAAAAAATCCAAGGTGATTCTGCTAGCTTAATGGAGGTCGTTGATTGTTGTAGCTACTTCATTGATGCTAATTAGCCCTGTTAGGCGCACGTGTTGGATGCCCTGAAGTCAGGCTAAGGTATCTCGCTGATAATTCGAATCGAAATGTAATTTTTTTGCAAAACGTCTGGCAGAGGATACGTTGAACCACAGAAGTGGTTGGCCTTAGATTTTCATAAAAATGGAAGCATTGCACCCGCGGTAATCGACCTCACCTCAGTCCTCACTAACCGACCAGATGACGCTCTAATAGCTGAATGTAGACGTTGAGTCTGTGAATGTGCTGGACCTCTTGCGTTTCTTCTTCTTCTTCTTCTTCTTTCGAATTCACGTTTTTTTGGTAATCTTGGCAATCGTATCGTTTTCTTTCACAATATGCTAACGAGCGGTTTTCGGATACTCTGAAATGTTGTTATTGGGAATTCGTTCAAGGTCCTGGATCGAACCATGTCTCCAAATCAAACACTTTTTTCAGATTTCTACGAAGTCGTACAGCGGACATGCGATAGTTTTTTCTTAATTTCGAGTTATAACTCCAAATTAAGAAAAAAAAATCGCTTGTCCGCTCTACGCCTCCGTAGATTTCAACTAAAGGATACAATAAAAATCAATTCAGAAGTTTGCTGTGATTATTTTAAACAAATGCATCTTTTTTTATGTTCAGGTTCTCACGAAAAGGGATATCCTGTTATGTTCAGAGAACATTGAGAGAACCAAGGGAAAGAAGGTAGTCTCGATGTTCGTTGGATGAACGAGTCTTTGGAAAGGGACGTTCTGCATGTCTCTAAAGTGACCACGAAGGGGTTAATCTCGAAGAGATTGCTAATGTATGAACGATTGTTGATATTTCAGAAGAGCATCGCCCATGAAAATATCTATAAAATAGAGATAAATCGCCAACTTTTCTACGGTGTTCCAGAGAAGTGAGCGAGTTCGTAAGCGAGGCATCACCGACGAGACGAATTGCCCTTTTTTGGACAGAATCCAATAGTTTCAGGATATGTTTAGGTGCCGCACTCCAAACGTGGGAACAGTATTCCAGGACAGGTCGGATCTGTGCCTTATAGATCATAAGCAGCTGACTGGGAGTGAAATAGCTCTTGGCTCGAAACAGAAATCCAAGTTTTTGGGATGCACTTTTAGCAATGGACCTCACGTGATTTTCCCAAGAAAGGATATTGCTGATATAGTAACGCCTAGCATCGAAATGGATGACTTCAATGGTATGGTTACTCCTGACTGAATTATGTTTAGCACAGTGAGATCGGCTTTTCTAGAGAAAATACATGCTTGTGTTTTGTTTGCATTGAATTCTACCAGGTTATTAGATCCCCACTCAAGAATTGTTGCTAAGTCCATATTTATTGTGTTTCGCAATTCAAACTGCTATCCCATAGTTTTTCGATGTTTAAAGCTTTCTTGAATGACAGCTGTACAATAAAAAACCCAAAATAACCTTGACTCTCGACTTAGGTACTAGGTGAGTTCTTCAAAAATTTATTGACTGCGTTTTTTGAGAATTCACAGATTTTCCATTGGTAGCTTCTGATTAATTGGACACACTCTATATCCCTTGCGTTTTCTCTCACGTAGGAACGCTCATTGAAAGTTGGTTGTTTTAATTCTATTGTTGGTGATTCCATTGATTGATAGTACTCCTACGCATTTCTTACAATAACCAGATGAATAATTGACATTTGACATATGTTCATATTCCAACTACTTTCTACTATCAATCACATATATGCATTTGATTATAATTCAAAATATAATATAATTTCATTATATTTTATCCACTCTCATTTCCTTTTGTACGTATTTCGACAAAAACATTTAATTGTTCTTTCAATCCAAGATGGGCAAGAAAACAGATTCTCCAGAGCAGAGCCATATCAATTCTCATTCTAACCATAATCGAAAAAATTTAACGGTCAACCTTGAGATTGTATCAACCAACAAAACTACCTCTACTACTTGCCTAATATTAGAATGTGGCAAATATTCGTATTTATGTAATACCTATCTAATCAAAATGGAAGAGTTTGATGCATATTATATAAATTGGTGGTGTATGTACAACGTATCATCGGAATCATGACATTGTTAGTTCTAGACAGAAATAAGAATAGCTCATGGCAATAGGAATAACCAACTATCCCAAAATATTCGGATGAAATATTCATATTCCATTTGTTACATAGATTGTTGAATCTATCATTTGATAATGATAACGATATTTCACAATATCAATTTGGAAATGTGTGAATAAGGAATCCCTGAATTGAAATGCCATCAAATTATTCATTATTTACCTGTTCATTGAAACGCACTTTCTAATTGAATGGTAATTTCGTTATGATTCTCCTCTTTTGATATTTCAATGTATCTTCAAATACATTGAAGTAATAACAGAAGACGATAAAATTGTATTATTATCTAACCATTCAATTTTACTAGCCTTAGTTCATAGGTACTACAAAAATTAACGTTTTTTTTTATTTGGGCCAACCAATATATCTTTTATTCTGAAATAACAAAAACATGAAATTTTCATCTCGGGAAAACCTGAATGTTCTGAAACCACCACAACAATTGCAATACAGGAAGATGACTATATTACTGATATAAGTATATGCATGTCTGGCAAAATGAATCTTGTCATAGGAATTCAGGGGTGTCAGAGAAAATAAAGAAAAAATCAAATTGGATTTTGTGTTCCTAGACAATTTTGAATATTTGAAGGTTGAAGTATTGATTAGATTTTGACTGGTGAAATCATTTCCTATCCTGGGCATGTGAATCTTAATTTGTCCAATATATTTCGACGGTAGCGCCTCTATTGTTGTATTTGAGAACCCAACGTAATGAACTGAAATTCAATTGTGTCAAATCAAGGATTTTTCTGCTCAAACAATGAACAGTAGCACCACCAGGTTTTATTTTCATCATTGTTGAAGGCGTCGAGAAATACCCCACTAGGCAATGAGTTCCACAACTACCTCGGTCGATAGAAAAAATAATTCAGGCGGAGAGAAGTTCGGCATGAAAGGGTGGCTGGTCAGTCTACCAATGGCAAAGAGAGTATTCTCCCTGTGATGATTACGTAACTGCTCTTTTTTGGCCTCTGTTTACTGGACTATCACAGGCATTTCGCATAGTCGGCAGAATTTCGTTGCTTGACCATTGCGGAGTGTTGTTGCGTGTCTGTCTTTAAACACGAGTGTCAGGATTTTATCCTATACGGTGAGTTATCAACAATGATTTATTTAATTGCTACATCAATGGTGGACGTCGATTCGCTAGATTGATGAATTTTATCTGCTGTATCCACCGACCCCATGATAGCTGAAAACTTAGAGAGCTTTTGCGGCTTCTGTTTTCACCACGTGTTCTTAGACTACATCAGTCTGTGACCTTGACAGCGACGATAGCGACAACAGATAAGTTGGATATCGTCAATCGAGTGAAACACTTTTCCACATAACATCGCAAAGCTCCAAAATCGTCGTATTTTGATTCTACTCGATTCTCGGTTTCATGCAAAATATTTTTCTGCATAATGAATGTGAAGTTTTTAAGAATAACCCTCGATTACTTTTTCGGTCACTTCAAGTTTAAAAGGAGACAAAGTAATACAAGACACCAGCCAGCAAAACCCAATAAATCAATAGAAATCAGCGAGATAAGAGATTTTGAAATCCAAAATATACAGACTCTTATGGCAAATAACCAGGGCTCCTATATCGGCCCGTCAAACCAGAAATGAGGAAGAAATGTTATAGACTTAGCAACAATTCTCGAGTGGGGATCTAATAACCTGGTAGAATTCATTGCAAACAAAACACAAGCATGTCTTTTATCTAGAAAAGCCGATCTCACTGTGTCCAACATAATTCAGTCAGGAGTAACCAGACCATTGAAGTCATCCATTTGGATGCTTGGCGTTCGAGTTGGCGTTACTTTCATCAATATCCTTTCTTGGGAAAATCACGTGAGGTCCATTGCTAAAAGTGCATCCCAAAAACTTGGATTTCTGTTTCGAGCCAAGAGCTATTTCACTCCCAGTCAGCTGCTTATGATCTATAAGGCACAGATCCGACCTGTCCTGGAATACTGTTCCCACGTTTGGAGTGCGGCACCTAAACATATCCTGAAACTATTGGATTCTGTCCAAAAAAGGGTAATTCGTCACGTCGGTGATGCCTAGCTTACAAACTCGCTCACTTCTCTGGAACACCGTAGAAAAGTTGGCGATTTATCTCTATTTTATAGATATTTTCATGGGCGATGCTCTTTTGTAATATCAACAATCGTTCCTAAATTAGCAGTCTCTTCGAGAATAACCCGTCAAGTTCAGTCTTCACACCCCTTCGTGGTCACTTTAGAGACCTGCAGAACGTCCCTTTCCAAAGACTCGTTCATTCAACTAACATCGAGACTTTGGAACTCATTGCCTAATAGGGAGGTATTCCCCGAGGCATACGATCTCCAGAAATTTAAGAAGAACACCAACTCCTACTTTATTACCCTTGGTTCTCACGATGTTCTCTGAACATTACAGGATATTCCTTTTCGTAAGAACCAGAACATAAGAAGAAGTTCTAGCCTGATAAGGAGATTGAAAGATCATAAAATTAAAATAAAACAAAGAAAAACTGATTATTTCAACAATAAAATCATGAATGCAAGTAATAAAACCAAAGTAACATGGAATATCATAAATAATGAATTAGGGAAAAAAACTGAAATGCATGAAAAAACTATTATTCTGAATCGAAATACTAAAAGAATTGAAGACTCACATGAATTAGCTGAATTATTTGCAAGCACTTTCTCAAATGCTGCGCAATTTGCTTTGAAGGAACATGTCGGTCAAAATATTTCCTTGCCTTGCACAGTGTCTAGAAATTTCATTATCTCTCATCCATTTCAAAATGACCCCATAACGGAATATGAAGTGTTGAATACTGTAAGCATGATGAAAAATAAAACATCATTTGGGCTGGATGAACTGTCAATGGTTACAATCAAGCAAATTATAGATGTAGTAATAACCCCCTTGACATATTTACTGAATCAATCTTATTATCAAGGATACTTCCCCACTGAATTTAAAAAATCTTTAGTTATGCCGCTCTTCAAAAAAGGGGACCGTTGTGAAATTGACAACTACAGGCAAATTTCTCTCATTTGTTCTCTTTCTAAAATATATGAAAAAATTGTTTCAATTAGGATGATGAATTATTTGGAAGAAAATATGATACTATCTAGAAGTCAACATGGATTCAGAAAAAATAAATCAATAGAATCGGCAACTAACAGTTTACTGAATCATATTTATGAAGTTATTGATTCAAATAAGTTTGTAATGTCTTTATTTTTTGATCTATCGAAAGCATTCGATACAGTTTCCTCTGAATTCTTAACAGAAAAATTAACAGGACTTGGCTTTCCCAATAATATTGTGAAATGGCTGGACTCATATCTACATGGGCGTACTATGGCTGTAAAATGTAATGGCATTAAATCAAGTTTTTATGACGTCGGACTTGGAGTTCCCCAGGGGTCAGTTCTTGGGCCCTTATTATTCTTATTATATTCCAATGACTTGTCAGAGTACATGAAAGAATGCCACGTAACCATGTTTGCAGATGACACCACCATAACAGTTGCAGGCAGTGATATTGGGGAATTGATTACAAATGTAAATAATATTATAGATTGTTTCAGTTCTTGGTGTCAACGAAACAGATTGATATTGAATTCATCCAAGTCAGTAGTAGTGCATTTTCACAATAGGAGAAATAACGTACTAACACATGATTTGAAAATCATGGGTGAGATTAAAATTAGTAATGAAGTGACATTTCTAGGGACTCACTTAGATAAAAGTCTAATATGGAAGCCACAAGTGAACAATGTATGTAATAAGTTGAATAAAGCATTTTACGCCATTAAACAAATGAAACAATGTCTAGACACATCAGGCCTACTGAACATATATTTTGCCATGGCGTATTCTCATATATCCCTAAATGTCATGGCATGGGGTTGTACTAGTGAATTCTGTAGAGTGTTTGTGGCACAAAAACGTATTTTGAGACTGATCTTCAATATGAACTATTTGGAGAGTTGTAAGCCAGTATTTTTACGAGAGAAATTGTTGACAGCTCCCTCAGTGTATATTTTGAAATGTATCACTTTTGCTAGGAGTAATCTAGATGAGCTAGTATCTAGTTCAAATATTCACAACTAATCTAATAAACCCCATCCTGTTCTAATTGAATGTATGAACAATAGAATCAAATCTCAAATTCTCAGTGAAGCGAAAAACCTGAAGGGTACTGGAATATTCATTTCTCCTGATTACCCGGCGGAAGACTACCAGAAAAAGAAGCTGCTGTATGAGTACCAAAAATTTGCCAGAGACAGAAATCAGAAAGCTACAATCAAAGGATATCACCTCATCATCGATGGAGTTCCACACAGCCTTGATGAGTTGCATCAGCTGAAAAGTGATGCTGTGAATGCGAATGAACTTCACCGTAGTGATAGCACTTCCTCGACAGGTAGCAGTGCCTCTCATAAGAGGTCCCGTGAATTGACCGACCTGGCTAACAAACCTTCGAAGAAAACTCTGAGATCGCAAACAAACAAACAAAATTTATATAATTAATATTATATTGTATTTTCTTCGAGTATATAAATTAGGTCTGGCCCATATACTATTTGATAAAGCATAAAGCTAGTAACCCTGTTAAAAAAAACTCATATTGTAGAATTACTTCTTATTGAGATTAGAATTACTATTTTTGCGATTTATTTTAATTTTTTTTTTGTCAAATTTATTTCTTTACCAGGTGTCCACATTTTGTTGATGATAATATTAAACTACAATATGTTAGTCTCAGTTGGCCACATCAATATTTGTTCATTAGCTACAAAATTGAATGAAGTCGAGGGTATCATAAGTGCAAACAATTTTTTCGTCTTTGCTGTGTCAGAAACATGGTTACATTCTGGTATTTCCGACAGTCAATTGAAAATTGATGGTTATAAAATTATAAGAAATGATAGAGAAGGTAAACGAGGGGGTGGAGTAGCACTTTTTATCAGAACAACTTTGAATCATACAGTCATCGTATCAGAGAACGAATCATTTATTGAGCATCTATGGGTTGAAATAGTTATGGAAAAACAAACCTTCGTTGTTGGTGCTATTTATAGACCTCCTAAGGGTGATTCCATGGCTTTTTTGAATCGATTTGAAAATACATTGATCGATATTAACCCTGAATATGAAAATATCATAATTCTCGGAGATTTCAATATAGACTACTTCAATCCTCATTCAAACCTTGTAAATGACTTTATGTCTGTCACTGAGTCCTTCAATCTCATACAGAATATATCTGATCCAACCCATATTACGAACAGTTCTATGACATTGATTGACCATTTATACACTAATTTTGAGGTGAAAGATTGTAGGGCAACTGATACCAGTGTGGTAAGGCATTTCTTAATACAATGTTCTTTTGATATAGGTAATAATAAAATTACCACAAAAAATGTAACTTTCCGTGATTTTTCTAAAGTAGATCTGAATACTTTCAATCATGAATTGGAATGTAAAGATTGGAACTATTTTTATCAAATCGGAGATATAGATGAAAAAATTGATTTTTTGAATAGTAATATCCTAGAAATGGTGGATAAACATGTTCCTGTCAGAACTTGTGCTATGAAGTCGAAGAAAAAAAGGCAACCGTGGATTACTGACAATATTAAATTGATGCAACGACTGAGAGATAAAGCTTTTCAAAGGTACAGAAGATCAAAATTGCCTGCGCATTTTGACTATTATAAAGAACTTAGAAACTATACATCATCTGCGACAAAAAGAGAGAAAAAAGCATATTTTCATTTCAAATTCACCAATTGTACCTCCAAAGAAAAATGGCATGAAATCAAAAAACTTAACATCACAAAAAAACGTAATGATGACTTACCAGTATCGCTGAAAAAACCCGATGATTATAATAATTTCCTTATAAATGAATCAAGGGATGATCGCTCACCAGACAATGAGTTACTGAATTATTATCGTGATAATGTTCATGAAAATATCACTGACAAATTTTCCTTCAAAAATATCACCGATCAAGAAGTTCTGCATATTATACAATGCATCAAAACCAAAGCTTATGGAATCGATAATTTGAATATTCAAATGATTATTCTTTGTTGTCCGTTCATATTGCCTTATCTTACCAACATTTTTAATCTTTGTATAGTTCAGAGTTATTTTCCTAAAGTTTGGAAGAAATCATATGTATTACCATTACCCAAAGTATCCAATCCTACCGAATTCAATCAACTGAGAAGTATTAGTATTTTACCAACGCTTTCCAAAGTTTTGGAGAAGATACTAGAACGACAGATCAGGGAATATTTGTTAGAGAAAAAATTGTTGCCATTAAATCAATCTGGTTTCAGAAGTGGATACAGCTGCTCTACAGCTTTGAGTGCAGTTACCGATGATATTGTGTATTCATTGGACAATAATGAAGTATGTGTGTTGATATTGATTGATTATTCTCGTGCTTTTGACACCCTGAATCATAAAATCTTATTGTCGATTTTACACTTCGTTGGCTTAAGTACCGAAGCTTTATTTTTTCTGGAATCCTATCTTTCAGATCGTGAACAGCAAGTCAAAATTGAAAATGATCTGTCAAATAGCTTGGTAATAGATCAGGGTGTACCGCAAGGTAGCATTTTGGGTCCTCTTCTCTATACACTATATACATCTAACTTTCACCGCCATATTTCTTATTGTAATTACCATTTTTATGCTGATGATACACAAGTCTATTATTCCTTTAAATTGAATGACATGCAACAGGCGAATATAAATATCAATCGAGATTTATCAGCACTCCAATCATTATCCCAAAAACATCTACTGAAGGTAAATACTTTGAAGTCTTGTGTTATCTTATTCGGTAGCGAAAGTCAGAGAACTGTAGCATCGAACCAATTGCAGATTTTCATCGGGGATGCTCAATTAGATTTCAGTGAACAAGTCAAAAACCTGGGTCTCCATATAGACTCAAGGCTGAAATTTGATAAACATGTCACGAGTAAAATCAGAAATGCATATGCTTCTTTGAAACTTCTGTATCCCCATAGACATGATATGAACCCACAAACAAAAAAAATGTTATGTGACTCTCTGGTGTTGTCTCACTTCAATCATTGTGATACAGTTTATGGGCCTTTTTTACGGAAAGCTGACGCATATCGTATTCAAAAAGTGCAAAACTCATGTCTACGTTTAATTCATGGATTAAGAAGAAGAGACAGAATTTCTCATAAAATGAAGGAAATGGGCTGGTTGAGTATGTACAATCGCCGTAGACTTCACTCATATTGTCTATTTTATAAGGTTCTAAAAACTGAAAAACCGGAGTACCTCTATAGAAAAATCACGTATAGGACAGATATACACAATCTGAACTTGAGGAGAAAGCATCAAATCAACATACCTATGCACAATAAACAAATGTACAAGTCATCATTCTCCTACCAGATTGCGAGTTCAAGCCAATACATGGATATCCCAACCTTCTCATACTCATTAAATTCTTTCAAAAATAAATTCAAAGACATGTTTCTTTCACAGCAGTGATGATATGGATTTTGTCACTCTATCTTCACATGAAATTCAAGAAGTTATAACTTAGACATAATTTACTGTCATATTTCTTGTTTATTTTATTTTTTTTTTTTTTTCGTTTAGGGAAGTGTGGAAGAATCGGTCAATAGACCTATCACTTAACCTTTTGTTTGCCACTCTTTATATTCTGTATGTGAGTCATAGAAAATGTTATTCTTTTTTTTTTCTTCGGCAGACAATAAATTATATTATTATTATTATTATTATTATTATTATAATACCAGAAATGGCGGTTTACTAAGGATTCCAAATCACAAAACCTCCAAATACGAAAACTCTCCTGTATTTAATGCGATCATTCTCTTCAATAAACTGCCAATTGCAATTAAACAAATTGGTTCAGATAAAAAATTCAAAAATGCAATAAAAAACCTGCTACTGCAAAAATGTTATTACAGTGCGAAAGAGTACATGGATGATGATCTCAACTAGTTAGCTGGTGTATGTATATATATATATATATATATAATTTAAGCATAAACCAAAAAATGGACATAGGTATATATTTTTATTATCTGTTTTTAATATTTTTGTTGTGATTTTGACGTTTATCATTATTCATTAATCTATATATTTTATTTTTTTCACCTATATTATTTTAATTGTGTGTATGTGTATATATATTTATATTTGTATTATCTTTTATTGTATTTTGACATGCCATATGTACTAAATGTACCAAAGTGGTAAATAAATAATTCTAATTCTAATTCTAATTCTAATTGAATACAGTAACGAAAATATTGCTTTGCATAATGCAAAATACAAAAATTGATGGGTAAATGCGCAACAACTCAGTTATTCAGTTTTTTCAATAGGACACCCTGTTAATCATTGTAATTTAGGAATCTTCATTGAGTTTTGAGCAATTATGATAAATGGTATCGTATCATAAAAGCCAATTCAAAATTCCTATTTTGACTAATTCTTGAGGTACCTTTGCACCAGTTTCATGAAAATGAGAAATATCATCAGCAGTTAGAAATATTCAGATTGCTTTCAAAAGATTGGGATATATAGAATGTTAAAATACATCGTGTTCCATTTGTTTGGTGCGAGAGTATAGTCAAAACGGTAATTCATTTCCAACTTTATCAACTTTTGTGATATCCTTGTTCAAAATTCTTGTATTAAAGAAATACCATCTACTCAATTTTTATTTGTGAAATGTTAAATGAAGAAAAGTTACGTGAAGGGTGACGATCTTGTGCAATCTGCTTTCACTGTGTGAATCGTTACATGGACTACGAGCAGATATAATCCAATGTTCTGCGTGGTATTTGCCACGAAAGTAGTCGTTTTCTGCTAGATCTATTTTTTTTTTCCAACTTTATCGTCCATTTTAATAGAATAGAAATTTATTTATACTGAGCAACAAACCGAATGATTTCCACTTACATGATGCACAGTTTTGTTAAAAGTTCCTTACATACAATATTGATAAAGTACAATAATACAATAGAAATCAATATAAAAATATTACAGTTGAAAACAATAAATAATAAAATGACCATAAAAGATTCAGATACATTTGAGTATTCGAAGGAGTTGTCCCTCTGTAATACTGAATATATCCAGTTCACAGTTCCTCACCATTTTGTTAACGGTCTCGAGACATTGTCGAGACACGAAATAGATTGTCTCTTCTTCTCAGTCTTATGTCAGGTACAATAAAATCGATAGTTTGGATAATTTCAGGTACTTTCAATGTTCTAAATTACTTCCGAGGACTCAATGCTTGCATATTAAATTCTTGTAGTTGGCTGGTATACGATATAAATAAAGGCCAAACATTATATTTTCTGAAGAAGAGTGTTCTTAATAATCGTTTCTGGATTTTTTCAATTTTATCAGAATGTAAATAGGTCTTTGGATTCCAAATGACACAACCATATTCCAGCTTAGAACGCACAATGGAATTAAAAAGCAACAAACAAGTATCGTTATTGAATTCACGGCTAGATCTCAATACAAAGCTCATTTTTCTAGAACATTCAGAAACTAAGTATTCAATGTGTCCAGAGAAACTGGGACACACATGAGAAAATAATCCCGAGATCTTTCATCTCGTTGATTCTCTGTAAATTAGTCTGATTAAGCAAATAGTCATTGATAGTGGTTGACTTCTTTCGAGTAAAACTCATTTATGGTTATTTCAATACGGTTCTCTTCAGTTTCATTCCAGATGGAGTGGTACCTTTGTGTCATCGCGTCTTTGGCAGCGATAGTGATGTACCAGATGTGGACCAGACGCAGCCTCCCACCTGGACCATGGGGCGTGCCCTTTTTCGGTTATCTCTTCTGGATAGACCCCAAAGCACCTTATCGCACTCTGGCCAAGCTGGCTGATGAATACGGCTCTGTCTACGGACTGTGGATGGGTAGTGTCTACACGATCGTTCTGACGGATGTCTGGATGATCAAAAACCTGTTTTCCTCGGATGCCACCACTGGCAGGGCGCCATTGTTTTTGACCCACGGGATCATGAAGGGTTTCGGTAGGTCGGAATTTGAGATCTGTATTTTCATTAGCCAGAAGTACAAGGTGGACCAAATTCGAGGAGTAACATGGGGATCTCGTAGACCTTGAGAGGTACGACAGGGTCGGTTGAATTGTGGCAAAGTTGCGTGATTTTGTGCTCAATTTCCAGAATATCGGAAATATCCCACTACTTCCGGAGATATCAAAAAAAAATGAAATTTAGTGAAATTGTTTAGGTTTTTTCCTGATTTTATTTGGAGAAAATTTTCCAAAAAGAATGGCAGTTCATTGCCACTTTTTCTTTCCTACAAGATGACGTTGTCACATTTGCAGTCCGACGTTTCGTCTTCGGCCCACCACCTTCAACTTTATTTTTTCAAATGCGGACCTGGATTTTTGTTTTAGATTTGGTTTTCTTTTGGTACCCTGATGATAATGACTTATCACAACTATCGGAAAAATTAGTACATATGAGAAAAATTGCCTATTGAAATAAATGCATTTTTCCATCTCTCTTTCACACATTGCTCTTGTTATAGGTTTGTTTTCGTTGCACTCGTTATTGAGAGCGCTTCAAATATTCTAGTTTGCTTTGGAGTAAATTTAAGTAAATGTGAGTAAATCAGTTCAGATTTCTATACCCAAGTATCCGAAAAAGGTATACTTGTTGATAGCTGATATCATAAATGATGATGACTCAGACGTACCAGTTGTATTTGACAATTGCAGAAAAAAATTTGAAACTTCGTGCTATAACATGATGTTACATCAAAAGCTGAGATTTTGAATCAGGTAAAATTTGATAGAAGAAACCATTAAATGGACCATAGGAATTATTCAAGCCGACGTCAGTTCATCTTATGTGAAGAAAAACCATGTATATTTTGGAGAAAATGTAATGTTTTTCCAAATTTAATAACAAATACTAACCTGCCAAATGATTTTTGTATGTGTATTTCATATCAAATCATATAATATCTGTAATTTCGCAGTTTTTGGTGACGTTTCTAGAATAAAATACTTTCCAATTCTCGTACAATCACAAATAATTTTGTTTTGGTACAAATTAATAATTATGATTTGAAAAATGAAATATTCACATAGACATCAACTATAAAGACATTATAGTAACCTCTGTGAATATTTTGAAATTTGGATGAAAAAATATAGCCAAAATCGCTCCATCGATAAAAGTAACGTAATAACTGATTATTCTTTGGCTAGGAGTCAATGCCATTCAAAAACAATAATCAAATGTTTTATACTGTTTGTTGACTACTTAAATTCTGGTATAGGTTGTGGTGCAAAAACAATAAGCTTTCCGTCCTATGAAGAGATAATCTCTTCTATGTTTTGTTTCATGAACATTACCATCTTGAAAATTAGATTTTTTAAAACATAGTAGGTATCAAGAAAGTTATAACAGCAAGTTGATTTTGACAATGAAGATTGAAACGACACGAATCCGTTTTCGAGGATCAACATTTTAAGGGAGTAAATAAAAGGGATTTGTTGAGTGTTCCATCATGTCAAAACTTTGGAGAACTTTCTCCAACATTGCGTTCGGTCCTCGAAAAGCGTACCACCCTGTATACGCACGCACCGCTTGCCACGCACGTAGAGAGCTCGATCTCATAATTTGGAAATCGGCTCCCACCGGCATGTAACAGCTTACATTCGAATTGATGTTTCTTGCAAAATCCCATCAAGGAGTCGTTAATCCCAACATAATTTCGGTGAAATTACTGGTGAGTGGCGTTTCTCTCCCATCGAGAGAGTCATCAGTGCATTCACCCGTGTGGTTCTAACCGCTGGTTTTTCGGTGGGACTTTTTTTTGGCCATCGCTGGGTCAGTATGTCATCGACACTTACGTCACTTGGTGGTGTCGTACGCACAACTCACGCACCTGCGTTATTATTTCGCCATTGGCGGGGCTTCGCAGAAAGCCAGTCAACCGAAAAAGTAACAGCAAGTCGCAGGGATTGAAAAATATTGTAACATTGGCGACTTATCAAAGATTTACTGATGACTTCGCTACGTGGAAATCAACATCCACTTATTGTTGGCATTGCGATTTCTCCAATTCAATTTCTATAGGAATCGCATGCGACAATATAATATTGAGAAGTTTAGATAAAGTGCTAATACTATAAGACACATTTCAATTCACTTTTTTCTAATATTGAACTCGTGACTTGAAGAAGTCTCTTTGTACATTTTTTGAGCTGTCCTATTGACACGTTACGATAACCCAACGATCAACTTCATATAAATAGTATAAGGCTTTTGATACCAATCGATTGAAGATCGGATAGGTTATCAAAAAATGGCTGCCTCAGAGAGCAGATCTTTTCTATTGTATTGACAGCTTCTACAGAAGTCATTCCATCGTAGGATTTCCATACGTGCAGCATGGCACCCTCCCAGTAATAGCCACAGTCGCGTTTCCAATGGAATTCCTGGGAAGAGATAATAGTATATTACACAACAAGTGTGGAAAGTGACATATTTCACACGAGTAGTCGTTTAGCACGAGCCGCAGCGTACATAAACAACCTTGATACCATTCACCTGCTAGCGCCAGTAATCACGCAACCAGGAATACAGAACCATAGAAGTATGTAGTTCAAAAGCGCGTACGAGTTACTCGAGTTAGTGCGTCCTTGACTCTTTGCAAACATCTGTGATACCAAAGAATCTTATTATCTTTGGTGATACTGTGGATATCAAACTGATGCAAGCAGCAAGCCGCGCATAAAACTGTAGCCGTACTCTTTTGAATGATCTAACCCTCTGTCATCAACATCGAAATAGTTCCAGCAAAGAGTATAGGTTTTAGTTTTGAAGTGAATTCAGAAGTTATTTATCAGACACATTGAAATTAATAGATAAAGAGTTCTCGGTATAATTCAAAACGAGACAGACATTTAAATAAATAATATGAATTTGATTTGAGAATGCTTTTATTGACAGTGAGTACCTTCACAATATACCTAATTATTTCTATATCAATTCAGGTGACCGTTGTGATATTTTTCATATCAACACTAGTGCTTTTTTTCTTTCGAATAAACAATACCATGGTGATATGAGCTACTTTCTGAATAACACAACAGTGTGATTATTGACGTTTTCATACGTGGTTGTAGGAAATAGTAATTTACGTAACAAGTCCGGAAAATACTGTTTTTTTGGATGAGTGGACAAAATTCTAGGACGAGCGTAGCGAGTCCTGGAAGTCTGCGAGTCCAAAAAAAACTGTTTTCGGGCGTGTTGCGTACACAATTTTTTCGGCAACCGTGTAGAATAACAAATCAAAGAAACACATTTCTTTCAAAAATTGAAATGTTTGCTAATTTTATGTCAGATAGCTGTCAGTCGTTATTTTGCTGCTATGGTAATGATCAACTGCATTTATCAAAACCATACTACCAAGATTTTCATATTTACAATGACAACAACGATGTGATTCTTCCCGGCCTAGTCCGGGAAGTACGTACTTCCCGGACTAGGCCGGAAAAATGCCACTTTCTCAAAAAAAAATCGTCTGGAAAGTACGTACGTACGTCCAAAATGAAAATAGACATGCAAGGAACGCCCCCAATGTGAATTTCAACGAGTCGCCTCTGATCATCAGGTGAATGTAGTGATCCTCGTTTATTATGTTTGGGGGAACTATCTGGCATACAAATTGTATACCAGATAAAGTGATAGATGCCTCGGAATTTAGATTCTAAAACCTATTGCATGTTCACAATCACGTATCAGTTACTAAATCGATCGTTGAAATAGTTTATACAGAGTGGATCGAAATTATTTGCGTCTACGAGGCGAAGCGACAGCGAAGCCAAGCACGCAAAATTTACGGGCAAGCATCTAATATTTTAACCACACTTTTTTCTTAAAATAATAGTATATTACACAACAAGTGTGGAAAGTCACATATTTCACACGAGTAGTCGTTTAGCACGAGCCGCGTAGCGGTGAGTGCGGAAACGTAACGTAACAAGTATTGTTTACTATTTTTCCTACGACTCCGAATAATTTCATTTCGCGGGAGGTTTTGTCAAAAATGTAACTTGAGCGGTCTCTAGAATTTCAGGTGGTTTTGATTCAATATCAAGTACTGTTTATTTCCATATTCAAGATTATATTTGAATACTTCTCCGACAATTCCTCATTATGTGAATTACCGATTGACTGAGTTAGTTTAGTTTGGACAAATTTTATTGATATTGACAACAGCGTACATAAACAACCTTGACACCATTCGCCTGCTAGCGCCAGTAATCACGCAACCAGGAATACAGAACCATAGAAGTACGTAGTGCGCAAGCGCGTATGAGTTAGTGCGTCCTTGACTCCTTGCAAACATCTGTGATACCAAAGAATCTTCTCGTTGGTGATATCAAACTGATGCAAGCAGCAAGCCGCGCATAAAACTGTAGCCGTACTCTTTTGATTGATCTAACCCGCTGTCATCAAAATCGAAATAGTTCCAGCAATGAGTATAGGTTCCAGTTTTAAAGTGACACATTGACATTAATAGATAAAGAGTTCTCGTTATAATTCAAAACGAGACAGACATTTAAATAAATAATATGAATTTGATTTGAGAATGCTTATATTGACAGTGAGTACCTTCACAATATACATAATTATTTCTATATCAATTCAGGCGACCGTTGTGATATTTTTCATATCAACACTAGTGCTTTTTTTCTTCCAAATAAACAATACCATGGTGATATGAGCTACTTTCTGAATAACACAACAGTGTGATTATTGACGTTTTCATACGTGGTCGTAGGAAATAGTATATTATGATACAAGTTTTATAAGGCGCTAATTTTGTACTGATTCAGGGTGACTTTATAAAAACTTTTAACATTTAAGATTTATCACCTAACATTTAAGACTTAAGAGCTGATCAGTTCATTCTGTTATAAAAAAACTTAAGATTTAGGAATATTTGACATGGAACAAATAATTTTGACGTTGGCAAGTTCTAACCTACATCTATTATTATTGTTTTTGTTAGAATTTTCTTCAATTTCATTCAAATATTATTTGTGTCATGGACGATATGCTCTATTAATTCAACAAGTTGAAGAATTCAGGCATATTTATGATAAACAAAGTAGTTATTCTAAAACAAACTCGCCAGGAAAACTGCCTGGAAAACAATTGGCCAAATATATCTTAGAAAACTGAAGGTGGAAATGGAAAATTGAATTACGGAATACATTTCCATCATGAATCATGATTTGATCCTGGACAGCCTACATCAATGAAGATGAATTTATGAGATGCATCACAGATAGCCATCAAGAAGTATCCTGTTCCAGCATGTTTTGTATTTTGTATCTGAATATGCTTTCCATCAAGGGCACCAATACAGTTTGGCATATTCCATTTTTCATAAAATTCCATGGAGATTCCATGCCAATCAAGTTTTTCAGTAAATTTTCCACAGTACATTGCTGGTTTCCTCTATGATGACATGTGTACATAGTAGTCAGTCCATCAACATAAGCAATTTGCTGCATAAGAGCATCCCTCTGATCTGATAAATAGCTATAATTTGGAGTTATTATTGATGACATCGATTTCAAAATAGAAAACTGTTCAATATCCATATTATCCATCAGCATGTTCAAATAAAAATGGAGTTGGAATGGGTATTTCTTTTCCTATGTATGGGTTTAACTTTGTATTTTCAATCCAAAAATCTATGCAAACTACATGAAGTAAATGATGGCCATGGTCTTATCACTATTATAAAAAAATTGATAAATGCAACCAAATAATCACAGACTATCCACACCAACAAATAATATTCGAAAATATAACCCAACATTCAAATATCGCGGGAAACAGGTTGTCACTTCTCGTTGCTCGAACATGCGCATCTCCTATTTTCATTTATGATCATTTATCATCCATTTCTTATGTTGGAAGTTGGTCATCTTCTTAAGTCTTAGGTGTAAAATCATAAGTCTTAAATGGTTTTATAACACAACCAATGATATTTCCATGATTCATCTGTCATAAGTGATAAGTATTAAATGTTAGGTAATAAATCTTAGGTCTTAAAGTTTTTTATAAAGTGGCCCTCACAGTTGCAAATGTAAATTTGGAGATTATCATTCCGAAACAAAATTGTTTTTGGGATTGAATTTCAGAATCGTCCTAGTTCATACTAGTTCATAGCCGTATTTTGGAGCAGTTTTTTTATGATTCTCTTGCACGAATCTCTTTAGAAAGGATTATTTAGGAGGTTATCAACCTTTGACCGTGTTTTATAGCAACGTTACATTATCCTACTATAAAGTGAAAATTGTTACGAATGAAAACAGAACATGTAGAAAATGTAAAGATCTGTCAGGGAGGGGACTTACACAATATTCATCATTTCATTGAATTGAATATTTCGAAAAACTTTGGACTTTTTTGGAATATATCCTACAGCTTGACCCTTCAGGAAAGCAATAGTTTTTGGATATTTGTTGATGCCATTATTACTAAGAAAATAAAGTGATTTCAAAGAAGTATAATTAAAAGTGAATTTCTTCCGAGATATTTTCGAACATCCAGCCACAAGAGGATCCAATACTGACTATTCGTTTTCGAGATATTTATAGAAGTGGAAGTTTGTTCAAAACAATGGACATCATTTGACAATGCAACTGTTGGAAGATAAATGTTTGCATAGATTTTGTTTTTCAATTGGCAGGAAAAAGTCGAGTGGTGGATAAATCTGTGTATCTGATAATATCCCATGCCACTCTCTATGATCATTATCTTTGAGCAGTTGAAGTCAGCTTTCTATATTGATTGATTGATTCCGAAAAATAATAGACAGAATTCGGGATATTTATTCAAATATTTATTATGCAGGAACTTGCTTTATTGATTTGTTATTCCACAGGGCTGTTGAAATAAATGATAAAACACATGCACCCGTGACAACAAGATTCCAAGACGCACCGGAATTATTACTTGAACAACAAAATTATCTCCTCATAAGAGTATTGGTCTACTAACCACTGGACGCACTTTTTTTGTTCATTCCCGATCGTGGTAAAATCGAAAGAATGCGTAGCAATCAATCCGGAAAGGTGGTAAAAAAAGTATCCGACTGAGTCATCGTTCTTTGTCTCTCGATAAATTACGGTTGTCCAAATCGAGAAAGAAAGCATTTCACCTTGGCGTATATAACGGTTTCTTTAGAGTCGATGTAAAGAATCGTATACATCATCAGTCAACTAGGGTATTTGAACTGGTGTACAAAAAAATTAAGATTGATGGCTTTTCTATCAAGACCTTCGAATTGCCATTGTCTTTTGTCTTACTAGACCAGGAAGGGCAACCACAACTCGAATTTGGAGTTCGTTGTAGACTGGCTGAGAAAGAACAAAAAATAAAAAGAAGAAATCATGTAAAACAGCGATTTTTTCACTGCTACCTAGGTACTTGGTTGATTCGAAATAGTACCAGTCAAATGTCTCATTGATTCGGCTGATTCGCGAATTTTAAGACATACAGGAAGATTCATTGAGATGTAATAATTGAATATTTTCGTACATCGTACTTTCAAATCAATTTTGCCCATCAAATCATTGCTAATTCAACTATTATTATATAATTCAAAAACAGTTATGTTTGGAACGGGTTGCAGAGTCGGTTATAAAACTCACTGAATGCTTGTTAAATTGATACAACATTAATTTTTTTTTGCTTTGGATTTCAACCTCTAGCCACACTACAACATTAATTACTGGTATGAAATGTATGCACTGCTCAAACGGTGTAGATAAGACTAAGATCCAAATTTTCCAAACATCAATAGGTAATTATCTTACACTATACAGTAATCTATATTTCATGTGTTACTCGTTTACTATCATCAATATTCGTTGCATATAGTATAGTTCATGAATTCCACCCTTATCAGAACTATAAATAGGTGCGTTGGCGCCTTATTGGTCTACGAAATTTAGGCCAATCGGATTTGATCTATCCGATGCATACTTTTGTGACTGTGGTATTTACTGAGATTAATAATTTGATATAATTTTATTTGCCGCAGTCTTATTTGAGTTGGTGAGTAATGAAAAATTAATTCAGCTTGTTAAATTGGGCAATTGATTACACTATGATTGTTTATCAGTGTTTCTACATTGTGTTCCAGTTTTGGTAATCTAAATTTGGTTCTAAAATGATTATTATGTTGATCCATACATCAAAATATTTCAAACATATGGCTATAAATAGAATAACGAATGAGTTTCAAATTGTACCAGAGCGAAATCATATACGTACTACTGCTAGGCAAGATATCAGGTCTTGTGATAATATATTATGTGATAAAAATCAGATTTTAAATAATGACCATAGCTTGGTTTGGAATAAAAGGTTTCATTGGACCAGAGCGCATCTACCATGATTGGCACATTCCAAGGCATTTTTACATCATTCAAAGATTGTCACCATCAAGCAGTAATTGTTAGGCTATGGTAGAGATGATCTTCGTTGTCTATTACAGGTCTCCTTAACAGGTCACTTCAGTACATACAGATATAAAATACGAATATATAACAAACACCGAGACAAACACATTCATAAATAACAAAAAAGTAGATATTAACAATCAGGCGATTAAACAAACTATAAAGCAGCAATGATGAGAGTAGGTATATTGTGTAACTAGTGCGGAAAATGGGATATTTCTGCACGAGTTGTACACTATACTTTTCCGACAACCTACATGAAAAACATAGGTATATAAGGCATATATAAGAAAGATGTATCACACATAGAGAACAAATTTTATTGAACATTCAACAGAAATATTTGGGTACATTTTGGTCTGTATTTATGAAGTATTGGAAAAATAATTATTGATGGTAATATTTGAATAATTGTTCAGTACTAACGGAATACTATTATTTTCTTTTATCAAACCTAAATTGCATACTTTTGGGGGAGTAGAATCTATCATTTCATCGTCGGATGATATTGCAGCAAAGAAAACTGAACAAATTATACGATTAGGTACCTATCTACTTGGTAAATCACATTGACACTATAATGTTATGAATTCGTGTGTAGATATGTCATTGTCACAGCTACCTATGAGTAAAAATCAGAGTATAGTTAACTATATAGGCCGATTCAGATTCATGCATTTCCATGCAGGGTTTTTGAAGCACGTGCAACTTACAGGCACATGCATTTCTGACGCTTGTGCCTGAAAAAGGCATGACACTTCACATATGTGCATTTTCATTGCATTTCTTACCCGAGGTCATATTTTAATTGATTTTTTCAGTATTGTCAGTTCAAGTAAATCGAAAATTTCATCTCATTGATTTTCTCGAGATTAAAATCACAACAGAGAAAGGCGGGAATGTATTGAAAACTTCACAAAATAATCATCAAATTCAAAATAAATCAAATGTCAAATTCAAATAAAAGATTGTCAAATATGCACAGGCTTTTAGGGATATTTTGGCAAAAACGCATGCAATACAGTGGAAAATAAGAACTTGTCCTTATTCCATGCATGCCCACCACGCATTTCACAAGCACGCCGACAGGCATAGATGTGAACGACGACAGGCACGCATTTTTCATGCAGGGTCAAAAATGCAGGGTGGGCACACATGAATCTGAATCGGTCTTATCAGGTAATCGCACTAATCGCAGAGCGTGAAGATGAAGATGAACGAACTAGTGCGGAATATCTTATTTTGTGTACTAGTTCACAGTGCGAAAAGATACGTATTTCAGGCAGGTCGTCGAAAAAGAACATTCCACTAATCTAGAAAAGAAAAAAACTACTTGATCCTTGGTTATATTTTTAAGAAACTCCGGAAGTGCATTATATAAGCACCAAAAACTCGAACGAGTTGAGACCTGTTTTGATGCGGGTATTATGATCATGAAAGGATTGGTTCTGTTTAAAAACTTGCGTGATGCGTTTGCAAAGGTTTTGAACACTCTCTTTTGCGTCACAAATGAGTGCAGAGTATCTGTCTGTGATGGTAATATAAAAGCAGACCAGAGTTGTATAATAGTATATTATGATACAAGTTTTATAAGACGCTATTTTGTCGCACGCGTTGTTTGGAGTACGACGAGCGAAGCGAGGAGTGCTCCAAGTGAACAAGGGCGACAACGTGTCTTATAAAACGTGTGTCATGTGCAATTTTTTCAATTTTGAATTGATTTGAAGAAAAAAAATGGATCTAATATCGATAAATAACAGAAACATCTTCGATTGGTAACAATGATGACATTGAAATAATCAAAATCTGACGTATACAAACGTAAAGACCAGTTTACAGTTGAGCGATTCTGATTATTGCAACACCAGCGGTGAAAAATTCAATGTTGTTATTGTTTTTATTGGTCAATATGAATCTGAATTGAAATTTACCAATTAAAACATTGAGTTTTTCACTGCTAATATCACCAAATCCAAATCGCTCAGAAGTAAACTGGACCTAATTCTTCTGACTTTCATTTGACAGTTCGATGGTACCAATCTCCGAATAATAAAAAATGCGCATTTGCGTTGCATTATGACTTCATTATACAACCAAAATAGAAAAAAATATTTTCAGGTTTCTTAGTAGGTAACACTGCTTATTGACTATTTTGAGGATATTATCGCATTGCTGACGAAAATTGAGAATGCTGTTTAGAAAAATATGTGGAAATTTTATACTTGTGAATCGATGTTGTGAAGCTAAATATCAGAACGAATCTTCGTTGTTTTAGCACTATTTTCTCAACTGCACAATATTGTAACGTAACGAACAAAAACTTCGAATATTGATTGACGTTAACTGGAAGGTCTGGTGGTTCCTAGCCAATAAAATATTTAATAGCCATGCTAAAATGGCATTGTTGTGGAGAAAGTCGCGTATTGGATGAGAAAGCCGCCCTGAAAATCAATTATGATTTTTGTCGGTCGGATCATAAATCCCAAAATGAATTTTCGGACAGCGTTTTTTTATTTATGGTTGGCCAGACGTGACCGATTTCAATTTGTTCAACCATTAAAGGTGTTCGTATGACCTACTCACAGACCTACGGTACCTACCTTCGACAATGTGGTAGGTACTGGGAATGGTCAAAGTCAAAAGACTTTTTCTACATCCGGTTCACAAAGTAGCCTTTATTGACGCTTTCAAATTTCAACCCAGAATTGACGTTTTTCGAGGAACGTCATCAAGTAGTGACAGCATTGCCGCTCGTGAGCAGAAATATTGAAAAAGCACTCGCCTCTACCATAGGTGTATTGTTGAAACAATATTCGATAGCTATTGGTGGCAGCTTCTTAGCGTTTTAGGGTTGGTACCAATCTGTCATGAATGTCAAATTGTCATTAATGACAACTATCATGAATGTCAACTGTCATTCGATTCGATTGTTTTTTTATCCTGAATAAATTTATTATAAATATGAAATAACTGAATATTTATATGAATAGAAAAATATTGATTACTTGGTCGGCTCATAATAGTATATTATGATACAAGTTTTATAAGACGCTATTTTGTCGCACGCGTTGTTTGGAGTACGACGAGTGCTCCAAGTGAACAAGTGCGACAACATGTCTTATAAAACGTGTGTCATAAGCAATTTTTTTATTTTGAATTGATTTGAAGAAGAAAATGGATATAATATCGATAAATAACAGAAACATCTTCGATTGGTAACAATGATGACATTGAAATATTAAAAATCTGACGCGCAAGCGTAATGCCCAGTTTATATACAGTTAAGCGATTTTGATTATTGCAATACCAGCGGTGAAAAATTCAATGTTGTTATTATTTTTATTGGTCACTTTAAATCAAATTACACTCTGAATTGAAATTAACGAATAAAAACAGTGAGTTTTTCATTGCTAGTAATGCTAGCAGTGTTACCACCACTTTGAAATACAACGTAATAGAATTATAGTTGAAATAGTAATAGAAAGTAATAGATTTTTCGTTGTGATGTATTCGAGATGTTTACAAGATATAATATCAGTTTTTGTTCTTGTAGCGTACTGATAATCTCATTCCAACTTGCAACTTGAATTTCATTTTTGTACCTACAAATTCTCATGCTACAAACACAAAATATGAACAAATCTATAGTAATTTTTGATTTATTTAAATGTATCAAGGCATTGTTCAAGATTCGAATTTTCCGCCCGCAAATATAGTGCTTCGATTTACAATCAAAGACATGAGAAAGGTGGATGATACAAGCAAAATATAGAAGTTGGTTGAATTGACCCTTTCCAGAATAGAAAGTTGATATTTGACAGATTTAGGGTAGAATCTAGGAAAAAAATTTGACACTTGACAGTTGACAAAATAAGTGTCCATGTCAAAATTGAATCAACATGTGAACATTCCAGAATAGTATCCTTTTTATTTGTGCCTTTTTATTCTAAGAAATATCTATATCGATACTCTGGAATTTGGATTTGTTTCCATTTCAATTCAATTTTGACATGGAACACTCATTTTGTCAACTGTCAAGTGTCGAATTTTTCCATAGATTTTTTCCTGAATCTGTCAATTGTCAAAATCCGCCATGATAACTTTCTATTCTGGGAAGGGTCAATTCTTGGGTAAAATTACGGGCTGTTCAGTGTTGGTGGCTGTTCACCGAAATAGTAACCGTTTTTTGGTCTAAAGTAATAGCGTAATAGACTTAGTTCAATAGTAATAGATCTATTACGAAAGTAATAGCAGTGGCAACCCTGAATGCTAGTATCACCAGATCCAAAATCGATCAGAAGTGGGCCTAACTGTTCTAACTCTCATTTGACAGTTCGATTGTACCAACCTCCGAATAATAAAAAAATCGTATCGAAATAATAAATAATAATAAATTGATATTTCAATTTTATTAACGTGACCTGTTTTGATTATCCTACTCTGTCCCCATCCTTTATGCTCTTCAGAAACACTAATCAAACACTGTTACATAACAATTTATTATCACTATTGTAATAAGCCGCAGATAGTGTAAATTCGCACCATAAAGTAGCTCATTATGGCTATTAAAAGCACGTAGCACGTGATTCACCTCAGCTACTGGTATGGCTGTGTTGGAGATGTTGCTGAACAGTGCGAAATCGCGAAGAACACATAGAAGAAAAGAAGAGATGCTATTGCGAATACGCGAAATTCACTCACGTCCGTTATTGATGACTGACGTTAGACTCTATTTACTTTCGCTATCGTTCGAGAAGCTATTTTTATTTTTGCACAGTTACACCCAGTGCCGGATTAGCCACGTAGCAAGAGTAGCAAATGCTACGGGCCCCGCGAATTTGGGGCCCCGCGCTCCAACGCCTGTCTGACCGTAATAAAAATTATTCTGATAGGAGCGCAAAATATCTTGCATGAAAACTCGTCACGTTGAATCGTAAAAATAAGTAGGTTTTTTACGAACTTTAATAACGTTAATGCTCTAATGTTTAATTGAAATTGATAATCGGACTAGTTTCAACGATGAATAAGTTAGAAACGGGAATAATGACAATTACATGGAATGGAATCCTAGAACGCTTGCAAACGACTAGTGCTTCACTGCAGTCGTCTGATCAAGACCTTAATACTGGGCTGGTGGACGAGTGCGTGTATCGCTGGCTTAGTCAAGGGGTTCCGGGTTTGAATCCCGGCGGGGCTATATATTAGTAATTTTATTTATTTCTGTAGCATCGTTTAGCGGGAGGAGATAGGTGACCAACCGAACATTCTTGGTACCTAGATTTCAATCCTTCGGATTCTCAACGATAACCAGGCGAGTAGTGCTTCGGATGACACTTAAAAAGCTAAGGTCCCCGTCTTTCCTACTCATACAAGTCTCAATGAGACTTCGAGGGTTGCTTTGCAACTAAGTTGGCGGTCTAAAAACACGTTTCAAAAAAAACACTCTTCAAAAAACACCTTTCAATACAGGATACGCACTTTATGAATTATCATATGGCTACATCCAAGCAATGCGATCCACATTTTCTGATATTTAGGCTAGAGCCAAAGATCTGACCAACTGTGAAGAATACCAGCAACAGACATCAAGACGAATCAAGCAAAATACAAAGTACGACCATTTCAGCGGCTTTCCTACACTCGACGATTTTGTTGAAATTCAAACACCTGGACAATGTTTCGAAGTTCAGGTGTTTATTGTTATTGTGGATAACGTACTGTCTGTTTTAACTAAACGTATGAAAGTATATCATAAGCTTAGTAGTGTTTTTTAAATCGAAAGCTAAAATATCTTACAACAGAATAGTTCCTCCAGTATGGTCAGTGCTTACGAAGACGATTTGGAGAATTAGTGTAGTTCGCAGAGCTGCTGAAAACAGATATGGCTACTGTTATTGACAGCAAGAAACAGGAGCCTCTGGAACAGCAATTTTATAAACTTTTATTAAATAATTCTTTAGAATCGTGTTTCCCAAACTTAGATATTGTCTTGCGCATTAACATGTCTCTCATGATCACTAACTGCGTTGGCGAGCGTTCTTCTTCAACATAAAAACGTATTAAAAATTAATTAAGAAACACAATGGGCCAAATTTGCTTAAAGAAGTTGATATCGAAAGTGTTATCTCTAAAGTTGCCCATATTAAATCCAGAAAAGTTCAGTTGTAACAGTTTTGTTTTATTCAATACCGTACACTTGAGGACCTAAAGCAAACCAAGGGCCCCATGACAGAATTTGCTACAGGCCCCGCGCTGGCTTGATCCGGCACTGGTTACACCGCATTCGTTGACCATCTATTTTAAACGATTGCCCATCAAGATCATTCGAATGTCATTGATGGAGTTATTTTTATCACCAGATCTGAATTTTGGGGATTCGTCAACCGTTACAGCAACCATACTTTAAGAAAACACCTTCACTCAAATCCAATGTTTTGAAAGTCCTTCGGATAAGCTACTTGTAGCTAACCATTGAGAAGAGCTACGACTGTCTCAAACTAGGAGACATCAGAGTTCAACTAATTCCAAAAGAGGGGCAAGAAACTCTTCCTTTTCCTTTCTCCTTGAGTTCGCCAATACTGTTGTTCAGTGGTCTCCTGGTTTTTCTGATACGATACTATAAATGTTTTCATACTGAAGATGAAATCAGCAAATAGGCAGCAAACAACATGGTAACTTTGATGTGGGTGCCAGAGGTCACAAGGAAGTTGAAGGCAACGAGGAAGAAGACTGCCTTGCCAAGGAAGGGACAAATAAACAATTTCTCGGCCCATAACCCATCTGTGGACTTTCCAAAGCCCACTTGAGAGAGGAATTCCGACGCTGGGAAGCAGATGAAATGAAATCTCACTGGAATAAAGTGCCAGGACAAAGACAAGCGAAAATGCTAGTGAGGCTTTCGATAAGGAAAGCTAAACAGCTTTTCAAGTTGAACAATAAAGACTTGAAACTGGTTACAGGACTCCTCACTGGACACTGCCCTCTGGAGTATCAGCTGAAAGAGATGGGCAAATCATAGTTGATGTTTCTACTTCGCTAAACTGATGCAGAACATTTGCTTTGCTCCTAGATAAATGATTGTTGAATACTTTCTCATAATAGTCTGATCAGAGCATGATTTCAGTTGAGAGACTCGTACCTACTCGTTCTAACTGATTCTCCAGAATAACTAGTTGTTCAATTTCTGTGGCAAACGGGTCTCCCAATGCCAAGTTAAAAAAAAACTACTTGTTCTGTGGGAAAGATCGTGACTGCTTTCAGTCAGTTCATTCGGTGAAGCCACAAACCTTTCAGTCGCTTTACCCGAATTAGTACAGGTCAGTTTGGTAATCACGCTCACTGTGTGGTCCTTAGGCAATGTATTAAAAAGCCGTATTATTCATGAGCGGCCTTGCCTCTAGCCATTCGTCTATCTACAAGATAAATTTTCCTAAAAGCGAACTAGACGACCATCGAGATCCTTTCGAAATCAAAGAGTGACCGATGAGGACTTGATGGAGGAGTGAAGAACCTCTGTTGGCACGTGAATTTAGTGTCTGCGACGTTGTTTACGTCGAAGACACAGAAGATGATGAAATATCAAAATCAGTGTGTTATCCAACGAGCACATTATGATTGCCAAGATTGACTTAATTCGTGAATCAACTCAAAATCGGATGATTTTAACCTCAAGGTCTTACTCATGATGTACTTTGAATAAACGATAAAATGAGTTCATCCAGAAGAAGCTTCTATGCAATTTTAGGAGCTTCCAAAAAATATATAGAGTCAAGTAATATGTCCTAATTATCTCAGCTCCCTCCGAACGATTTGAATACATACCGAAGATGCACTCACTAACATAATGCTATTAATACTACAAACAATACAGGTGAAGATACTAGAATTAATCTTCATCTGGAGACCCACCCACATTGGCATACAATTGAAACTTAAACTGGACTGAAACTCGTTGGATCAACCCAATTCATCCTGGAAAGGAAAAATCTAATAGCAGTGACAGTTAAGGCTAACAAAAAGGGTTCCTTGAATATCTTATAAGCAATTTGAGTTTTGTAATCTATTGGTATTATAGATGACATTTACTATCTAATCTGACCTAACCTAAATATGAACATCGTTTACGTTTGATTTTCAGTTGAGAATTTACCACAAACTTTCTTTTCAAAGGCCTCATTTGCGCAGAAGGTGAGCTATGGAAAGAGCATAGAAAATTCGCCACAAAAAGTCTCAAACAGCTAGGGGCCACGAAGACAAACCTCAACAAAAGTAGAATGGAACACCTCCTAATGGAACACGTGAATGGCCTCTTGATGGTGATGCTTTCACAAAAGCCTTCTTGAATACCCTGATAATATGAGGATTCGTTTTCAGTTTTTCACGAAAAATACAGGAATGGGCATCGATCCATCTAACCACATCCGTTACCATGTGGGATCGATCATGAACTCCATAGTTTTCGGCAAATCCTGGGAGAAAGACGACAAGGAATGGAACTGGCTCCAAGAGTCTCAAGAGGAAGGTGCCAAGCAAATTGGCGTGGCTGGTCCAATGAATTTTCTGCCTTTTCTCAGGTAAACAATTTAGCCCTCGTGGTGATTCAAACATGAAGAGCATTCAGACACTTCCTGATGCGGACGGATCAAAACACTGTGAAATTACAGATTTATACCAAGGTATCAGCAAATGTTGGATTTTCTTGTGAAAGGAAAAGAAGAAACCCATGAAGTCTACCGAAGAATCATAGCTGAGCAATCTGAGCAGTTGAAACACCATGATATTGACTTCGAAGCCGATGTTGATAATATTCTGCAAGCGTTTCTGCTGGAGAAGGAGAGAAAGAGTGAAAGCGAAGCTTCCAAGCTCTACAATGACCAACAGTTTGTTCATTTATTGGCTGATTTATTCGGTGCGGGAATGGACACAACTGTAACAACCCTTCGGTAAGTTTCAATCCAACATTCTCAATGCAACAGCTACACACATAAAAAGAATTACTCAATTTGATTTGATATGCTTTGATTGAAGAGTATGGCTTGTTTATATATACTGGAATAAATGTCTGCTCAATTCAAGACTATTATGTTTCCAAGTAAATACACTCATACCAATGTTATAGATTTCTTGAATCGTAAATGAGAGTTCTTCGTGAGAATAATACAATATTTCAGATTGAGAACACAATATATTCAAATCAAGACAATCATAATCTCTCAATGACCCGCACTTTTCTTGAACAAAAAGAAGCAGATTTTTAGTTTTAGCTGTAGATTGTTTTGTATCAAGAATTTTATCAAATTAGAGGAATTATATCGATTTCCTGAAATGAGAATCATCCTCAACTCCCGTTCTCTTATTGGGGCTCTCATCAATCACATCATCACTTGCAGACCTTCTTCTTGACAACCTTTTCCCCTATTCGTAGAGATTATTTCTGAACTTGTCCACCAGTTTACCTCGCAATAAGGTTGTATTCCTCTGATTTCAAACGACTGAAAAATATATAATTCACTACTCCATGTAGGTACAATGTGAGAGATAATCTGACTTATTTCTTCAAATCTGGGTTCACATTCTTACTACTGAATTCATTTTCCATGGATCGAAATTTGGTGAAAAAATGTAAAAATATGTTAGTTATAATATGCAATATCAAAATAACTAAGATGTCTACAAGTTCAAGAAGCTCTTTTCCACTGTTCAATCAGTGTTTGGACAAATTTAAACGCTCATCCGCACATAGGTACCTAACCCCAATTTTCACTCACTATGCCGATCCTGGTTATTCAAGTTTTTCACGAATTATCAGTTTTCGAAATGATATAGCTACGTTAATTGATTACACAATAATACCTACCCAAGAATGAACGTATAGATATAGGCATGTAACTTACCTCTAAAAGTGGTAATTATATCCTCAGATATCTCCTAAGACCCCAGTTTTTCTTTCATGGTGAGCCAATATTTCTATGCCAATAAAATAGGTTGAACTGGTTGAACAATGATGGATGCACGACAAGAGCACCGAAACAACACACTCACACCGTTTGGTAACATTTTCGGCTCGAAGGGATCGCAATTATATTCAAGAAAATGTTATGGTCAATCCAAAGAAACTTTCTCAGAGATTCACTTATTCAGAGATTAATTTTCTTGTCAATCTCGTTATTGAAGAAAATGCTACATATGTTTTTTTGAAAGAAGACATTCCGTGATATATTTTTCAAGAAGAATTTTTTCTGAATACTTTGAATTTCTTGAATTCAGAACATTTTGTTATACCGAATGAATATTCCAGTGAAATAATTTTCTATAATTGACATATTCAATGAATTCATTTCAAATAAATTATTTCAGAAGAAGAATGAGCTATCTCAAAACAAGAATTGGACGTTGAACGAATATATCGTTTTCATTTGAGAATTTGTTTTTATGTGTGTAGCTGGAGAAAAAGTAACCAGCTGAGTAGTGCTTCGGATGACACTTGAAGAGCTAAGGTCCCCGTCTTCCTAACTAATACAAGTCCTAGACCTAGAAGGGTTGCTTTGCAACCAATTTGTAACTCTCCCTTAGCTTCTTCTTCACCATGCACAGGTGGTACTTTCTGTACATGGCCAAGAACCCCAACATCCAGAGGACGGTGCGAACCGAAATAAACCACCTGACCCAAGGACGTCCTCCAAACCTGGAAGACATGGGTCGCATTCCCCTCTACGAGGCCTCTATGCTGGAAACCCAGCGGATAAGGTCCGTGGTGCCGATAGGGGTTCCCCATGGGGCCCTGAAGGAGCTGGAGGTGGCTGGGTATAGAATTCCCAAAGGTACCATGATCGTCCCGCTGCAGTGGGGTATCCATATGGACGGGAAAGTTTGGAAGGACCCCGACGTTTTCAACCCTTGGAGGTTCATTGATGAAGAAGGGATGTTCGTCAAGTCGAGTAACGTGATTCCGTTCCAGTGTGGTAAGAACTTATTTCTTTTGAACATGTGGTTTTCATATTCCTGAAGTGAAATTTTTTCATACGACAACCTCAATTTCAACGGTAACTAGATGAATTAATCGATAAACAACAACGAACAATTGAAGAGTCACTTCACCATCTTTCTTGAGTTGAATCAACAGTAATTTTTCCGATCAGCATTCTGCAATACTAAAGAAGCTAGCAAAGCCACACACGAATTTCGACTCGGGATAGATCACATAATGTTAGGCTCATTTTAGGCCATTTTATTACCTTATTCCCAAATTTTTTGCTCTTCTCTTTGATAGAAAAATCTGTGGCTTTGCTAGCTTCGGCCGAACTCAGCAGAGCCATTTTTGAAAAACAATAATTTTGGTGTTTTGAGATAGCCAAATTGTAGAGATCATTTTAGGCTAATTTATTACCCTATTCCTTTTTTTTGCTCCCTCCCTTGATAGAAAAACTTGTGGCTTTGCTAGCTTCGGCCGAACTCAGCAGAGCCATTTTTGAAAAACAATAATTTCGGCGTTTTGAGATAGCCAAATTGTAGAGCTCATTTTAGGCTAATTTATTACCCTATTCCCATTTTTTTGCTCCCTCCCTTGATAGAAAAACTTGTGGCTTTGCTAGCTTCGGGCGAACTGAAAATCCACTATTTCTTGCGATTCAATATAACGATATTTAAGGACTAATTTTAGGCTAATTTAATTTTTTTTGCTCCACGCATTACAGGAAATAACAAGATTTTTCGATTTTCGCCAAGTCGATGCAATCATTTCAAATTATAATTTTTTGACGATTTAACTTGTCAAACCGATGATACCCATCGCTGGATCATTAAACTTTATGTTGGAATGTTTTATTCGACGTTTTTAAAAAAAAACCTGTGGCTTTGCTGGCTTCGGGCGAACTCAGCAGAGCAATTTTTTCAAAAACATTATTTTTCTGTCATTTGATATTTGGATATTTCAAGACTAATTTTAGGCTAATTAATTACCCTAATTTATTTTTTTTGCTCCACGCAAAAACAAGATTTTTCGATTTTCGCCAAGTCGATGCAATCATTTCAAATTATAATTTTTTGACGATTTAACTTGTAAAACCGATGATACCCATCGCTGGATCAATAAAATGTCCATGTTGGAATGTTTTATTCGACGTTTTTTTTTTAAATATATGTCGTTCGATATAGTACATCAAGACTAATTTTAGGCTAATAAATTACCCTTATTTAAGTTTTTCTGTACCACGCATAACAAAAAAAAATATATTAGATTAATCGATTTCCGATTATTGTAGCTTCAGGCATATATCTCAAATGATGCACTTCCCGCCAAATAAAATTCCATTTCTGATATCCTGCGATGCATCGGAATAGTCGACAACATCTATTTCATCAGCTTAGATCACGTGCTCCAAATGAATCGGCAACATAGCAATACCATTCTATAGTCGAACTCATAATGCGTGGAGCAAAAAAAATTAAATTAGGGTAGTTAATTAGCCTAAAATTAGTCTTCAAATATCCAAATGTCAAATGACAGAAAAAATAATGTTTTTGAAAAAATTGCTCTGCTGAATTCGCCTGAAGCCAGCAAAGCCACAGGTTTTTTTTTTAAACGTCGAATAAAACATTCCAACATGAACATTTTATTGATCCAGCGATGGGTATCATCGGTTTGAGAAGTTGAATCGTCAAAAAATTATAATTTGAAATGATTGCATCAACGACTTGGCGAAAACCGAAAAATCTTGTTTTTTTCTGTAATGCGTGGAGCAAAAAAAATAAATTAGGGTAATTAATTAGCCTAAAAATAGTCCTAAAGTATCGTTATATTGAGTCGCAAAAAAAGTGCATTTTCAAAAATGGCTCTGCTGAGTTCGGCCGAAGCTAGCAAAGCCACAGTTTTTTCTATCAAAGAGAAGAGCAAAAAATTTGGGAATATGGTAATAAAATAGCCTAAAATGAGCCTAAAATTATATTATCTATCCCGAGTCGAAATTCGTGTGTGGCTTCGCTAGCTTCTTCAGTATGAAAAACTGTATTCATAGACTGTTCTTTCTACGAGATTTCAGTAATAATTTTCATTCTTATTCTTTCAATCGAAAACCAAAAGAACTAGACGTTTGGGACGTTCTTGAGACATATTTTTACAAGGAATCTAAATCTGTCATCGTATTTTCATTTTTTGATTTTAGGAAAGCGAGTCTGCATTGGATATGATTTGGCTCATATGATGCTCTTCCTATTTGCAACAACCGTCATCCAAAACTTCACTTTGTCACTAGAAAACGAAAATGTTGATTTCACAGGTGATTGCGGAATCATTCTTACTCCCAAACCTTACAAGCTTATTTTCACTAAGACAAATATAGTTGAGAGTTGAACGTCAAACGTCATCAGTGATTGTGATTTTGATATTGCATTGTATTCACTAGACATGTTGATTTTTTTTTTATTCGTAGTGTAGGTTTGTGTTTTATGTAGATTGTAACTATATATATATTCGAATACCCTGGTTAAATATAAGTTTTATAGATCCACACCAAATTCGGTTTCAATGCTTCCTATTCATTTATATAATCCATCCAAATCATTGACAGTGATCGTTTCAATTATTTTTCCTCATTATGAATTGTCTTCACCAAAACCTCTTATGCGAACAAATACCATGACAAGTCTCTATGTTAATTTGATTGGCCTCCTCGATCACCTGACTTAAACTCTCCAGAGTTTTTTTTGTTGACTTAGTCTCTGTCAATCCAATAGTTGCATAATTCATTTCAAATTACAATATTGAACAAACTTGTCATTGTAATTTTTTGTGTTTTATTTGTATCCGTCCTCATATAGTGGAACACCCTGTATACAGAGAAAGTATCACGAATATAAGTCAAAAATTGACACACAGTGAAAAAATAATTACACCAGCTAACACCGTCTGGTGTCTCCTGAGGTCCTGATTTCCATCGTGATATGGCACGGTGTAACTTGGTGTTAATTTTATATAAAAGGTGTTTTTTATGCGTTAATTTCAATTACAGCACCATTGAGAATATTAAATTTCAACCATTTGGTGTTTCTTATGATTCACCACATTCGTGTCAGTTTTCACTACTAAGATCGGAATTAACACCACTCAACTGAAATGTATAATAAAAAGGACTCAACTTTGATATTCAGGTGTTGTATTCGTCGGAGTTTGCTCTAAAATCCATTTTATTAAAATTACTCCCAAGTTTTTTTTACTGTGCATATAGTTTTATCGTCATCTTATTTGACGTTTGAGAGCGTTTGATTTCAAAGGTTCTTCTATAAAAATAAAACTTCTGGAAATATGATTGATCAATTAGTTTTATTGAAGTTATATTATGGATCTGGATATCATCTAGGAGCATTTGGAAAACCAGAGAATTCTTCCAAAAACTCAAAATTAAGTCAAAATCAACTTCTAATCAGAAATACTCATAGGTTATGGAATTATAGGAGAAAGAAAAGCCAGGGTTTCAAAACAAATTATAATTATATATATTATATACAAATATTTCATGGTACATTCATAAGTAAACAATTGAAAGAAATCACACACAGACCTACAGATATTTGCTATAGTTTCAAAATCAAACACGCGTTTCATGTGTTCTTTCTCTTTTATAACATATTCGTATAGTATATTACACGAAGAGTAACAGAATCAAAGTACACCCCAATAAGTTTCTCTTTTAAATTTGAAACATTCTACCTAAGTAGATACTGAATAAATGTCACATTTTGACATTTGAAGACATTTTTGTCGTTTCTGGTTTGATATTGTCAAACGGTTATATCCGTTTTGATTGATTTTTCGTTTTCTGCTATTGCTAAAGGTCTTTTCCATCTTTAGACATACTAAATAAACGAACCTACTTCTAAATGAGAATGGAGTATCCTAATGAGTATATCACTAGTTATTCAACAATGAAATGGTAAAATCGTTTACATACACTCAGTCACTCACTGGTTCAAATAAATGGTAACATGAAAATGAACGCCCCTCCAAACCCCTGGTAATAAAACATGACTCAAAACATTAATATTACAATGTAAACTATGGTAAAAAAAAATCAAAATGGTAAAACATCGGGTTTGAAGTGACACATGATGAAAATGATTGACTAGCTCATGGATATCTAATACTAGGGATGATATTGAACACTTTTATGCACAGCCGAACCAAATCGGAATTACGAGTTGATAATATTATTACTGTCGGTGTATATAAGTACTGTGTCTCCTCTTATAAAACAAGGAAACAAACCGTGAACACCGAACTTTTGAGGGAATGAGTAATATACTCACCCCCAACAAACATTTTTGTACTATACAATTCAATGATTTTCCAGTTTGAAGTGAATCCCTTCGGAAATGATTGCTACAAAAGACATATTTCAACGCAGCGAGCCGCGTTCCAAGAGACACTTGCAACTAGCGACACCTTGCGTCGGGAGGACGAAACACTCCCATGTCACGAAACAAAGGAGTGCCGATGAGAGATCGACTAGGCTAAAGCAATGAAAAAGGGGCTTCCTCATGTCGACTTCAATCTCAGACTCGCCCCAATAAACTGGAAAACCACCTGTGACCGCCCTTGGGTGCCCTAACGGCTTCCGGCCGCCCTCAGGCCACCCGATGGCTGTTCCCACGCCATCGTCCTCTGGCGCAGGGCCACCCTGAAGGGCCTGGGGCTGATGGTGACACCTGCGATGCCCTCGAGGCTGGGCAGCGTCTGGCCGGTCGGCACGGAAACCTCAAAGGTGTGCGCGAACGCCGAGAAGAACATGAAGAGTTCCATGCGGGCCAAAACGTCGCCGAGGCACATGCGCCTGCCCACGCCGAAGGGCAGGAAATAGTCGGGCTTGGTGACCTTGCCTTCGGCGTTGAGGAAGCGCGAGGGGTTGAATTTTTCCGGCTCGCTCCACAGGGTTGGGTTCATGTGGACTGCGTGTAGGAGGGGTACGATTTGGGCGTGGCGGGGTAGGTGGAAGCCGTTGACGGTGACGTCCCTGGAAAGAAAAAGGGGAGGTCAGATTGGATGCTTGAGGTCTTTTTTTTCAAAACAGACAAAATACTATGTGAAGTTGAAGGATAATTATCGACTACTAAAAGAGGTTTTTTCTTGATCATATGGTGATAGAAATTTCAATATTACAGCTGTAGTTTCGAAAAATGAACTGTGATTCTTTATTCTTGCTGTACCAATATTTATATTTTAAATAGCAACACAAACTTGGTTGATGAAAAAGTTCCAATCGACCCATAGTTATCGAGTACCCGTGAGTACCTTGGAAAAGTTGTTTGAAAGTGACAATTTAATTCATTTACTAAAAATGCCATATGTCGCGGTGTTCTGTCATTATGACAGCAAAAAAAGTTTGCCCTAACTATTCCAGCGACAAAACAGAACCTAACTTTTGAAAGCATTGTAAAAAAATTTTGATGACATCAATTTCTCATTGCAGAAACTCCCACTGAAGAGTTAGCTTTTATTTTATTGATTTAAATATTCATTAAATTCGTCACCGAATTACACTCTAATATTTTATTGAGTCGAAGTAATTCGACAAAAAAAAGCTCTTGTATAAATATAAGTGACAAATCTCTCTATTATTTGAATTCCTTTGAAATGGCACCTTCTCGGAGACTATTCCCATTATGGTTAGTCCAGTGATAATTTCTTTCAAATTCTTCAGTCAGAATAAGATTAATTTCTATCTACATTTGAATATTCAAAGAGAAACAGAAAGTTTTACCTATGAGTATTGAAAGGCAAACAATTTGTTCAGGTTGTAAAAGTGAATAAAGGATTGATGCTGATCGTGTGGGTCACGTGACTTGTTTACATAAAAATATACAAATTCATCAAACTCCACTGTTTCTCCTAACAAATTTTGCGTGAGATCAATCTTGTCGTACATCACATTACTGAATTCAAAAAACTAATTTCAAGCAGAATCACATCATTCGAAAGAAAAAACTGACATTCTCTGATGTTTGAATTGAAGTTGAAAAAGTTTTTGGCTCATCCTCGTAGCATTCGAGATTCAATCCGGATTCCGGACTAAAACCTATATATAGCAAGCGCCATGGCTTGGAGCATTGGTATAATTAATCATGTTTAGTAGTTATCTAATCGAGACATCCTATACCGGGTGTTTCTCAAAAGTGATTTTCCTCTGAATCTTTTTTTTACAAATAAAACTGCAAAAATTTGATGTGTTTTGTTTTGACGCATTCAATCACACCAGATTGTGAGTACAATAACGACCCATTTGTCACTTTTTGGTATTTATCATCTCAAAATACGCAATATCTGATTTTCTGAGAAGGATCGGTTGATTTTTAATCAAGTTGTTAGGGAAAATTGTTTTGATTGAGTTGTAGGTACTTTTTTTCCACAGGTTCATTTGAAATTTACAAAATAGTAGTTAATTATAAGGTTTACTCAATCTTTTAAATAAAACGTATCGATATTTTGAGTAAAAATATGCAATAATATGAGTATTGAATCCAATAATGAAAATACATAATGATGTCAAATTGTTTGATGGACAAAGTGATATAATGAATCGTAAGATTAAAATAGGGTGCGACATTGTACTCACAGTATAATTTTCTATTTAAATAAGTGAAAATATACCGGGTGTTCCACTTGAAATAAGAAAGCAAGGACAGTTTTATCGAAGATAAATTATGAATATACAGGTTTAAAAAGATCGTTCTGTATGTCAGACCGCTCAGTATATCTGAGCGTACACACCAATACTTTCAGCTGAAGATCATTGTAATTGTTATAAACTGCTGCTAAATTACAGTAACACTATTGTAATTTTTTTCACTCGGTATTAAACGACTCTTTTAAATGTAAAGCGAGCTCATCCACTTTAAATCCTATTAGGTAATGGGACATTCATAAAATCACCAGCGGTCTCAGTTTACAAAGTTATTAACTGTTATGGCGCAACAATGCGTATGTTGAACTCACGTCTTACATAAACGTTTAAAAGTATTGTCTTTTAAGCATTCGTTCTGCGTACCGATTACGAAATATTTAAGAAATCGTCTGAATTGAATGACCAAAGTTCATCGACCGAAAATTATGGATTATTTTTAGGCTGGTGGCTTTCACTTTTTTCAGAGGTCAATTCTGTAAACCATGCTTCACGGCCGAGTACGACACGTGATATATATAGATTGTCAATGCGCGCCTGATGAAGGTTCTTCATATTCAAATCGTTTCAAGTGGGGGAACTCAAATCGAAAAAAAAATTCGAAAGTGTGTAATCTAGATCGACCCAATTCTACTGTTATCCCAATACGACAAACGAATACGGTATATAAAAATTTTGAGCCCTGAAAATGGATTATCAAGATTCGAAACGTTGAGACAGAAGAAATATTGTAAATTTTTTTGTTGCAAGACCATTTCCGAAAAAAAAATTATTCATGCAACTAGTCACTGGCAAGCATAAAACATATGGCGCAAAAACTGAATTTTAACGCATGCATAGATTTCTCAAAAATATCTAAGGTCTTATCAAAGTTATCATGGAATTAAGATTTTTTTTCTTCAAACTTTAGAACCCTATGATGGTTAAACAGATTATACCTTCAGGACTAGTATGTTCATATATGAAGTTATTTCCTAAAATTGATCCAAGAAAAACCTCCTCAAATGTTAGTAAGTCATTAAGAAACACCCTGTATATTTAGTTGTTTCATTTAAAAATCGAATTTCAAGTTTGAAATACTTGTTCTAACTTTTCATTTAGATGAATTTCAAATGGCTTGTTCCTCAGTCTATTTCAAACTAACAAAATCACTGGTAGTCTTAAAAAATATCCTATTTCTCCAGGTCTTTGAAAATCCAAATGTGAGTATTTATCTGAAATTTTAATTCTACTGTGCTATAAAAAAGAATTGATGAAATACATATTTCACATATAAAAAAAAAAAGTTGGATACAAAAGTTGCAGCGTTTCATTCGATCTCATTAATGGCTCGAGTGTTATTCATACAGGGTGTTTCAAAAAATCGCAGCGACTGAGTAATTCCTTTTTTCACAATCAACATTCTGTATATCATTGCATTTTTAGATCCTACGAACAATAATCATACAAAGAATGGATGGAAAAGTGGTCAAAAATAGTAGGGAAGTCCACCAACCCGTACTTCCTTATACACAAGGAACTCCTCAAAAAACTCTCCCACATATTCCTATTTGATGCCCCCAAAAAATATTCCACAATAATTACAAGACTCAAATACAATCATGGTTGCTTCCCGGCCCATTTACATAAAATTGGGATCCTCGAATCACATCTATGTCAATATGATAATGAAACTGCTGATTTGAATAATCTATTTTTCAACTGTGAAAACATTCCTGGAATTAATAATTTTATGAGAATAAGAAATTAACGTAATGTGTGTAAAAAAAAAAAAAAAAAAAAAAAAAAAAAAAAAAAAAAAAAAAAAAAAAAAAAAAGTGATCACCGAGTTGCTGCGTTTTTTTGAGATGGATTTTTTACAATATGTAAAATCATGACGGACCTTAGGTCCTCTGTGATGTATATTGCTACCGAAAATATCCAATTCGAACTTTTTCTCACCTGAGAGGAGCATGGGTGGTCCCCATAGGAACGATGCTGGATATTCTGAGCACCTCGTATATGGTGGACTCAGTTATGGGCAGGTAGGCCAGGTCCTCCAGTTTGGGCAGCCTCTGGCGACCCACCACCTGGTCCAGCTCTTCCTGCACCGCCCTCATCTTGTCAGGGTGATGCAACATGAAAAGCACCGCCCACTGCAAGGTGCTCTTAATCGTTTCCATGCCAGCAGAAAACAAATCTCCCATAATTTGTTGCATTTGACGATCTGCAACCAAACCAAGAAATCATAAACCCGATCGCGCGAGTTCACCAAGTGTGCATCAAGAAGGTTGTTAACAAGGCTTACCGTGGTTTTTGCCTTCGAACAAATGATGTCCCGTTCCCAGCTCATCAGCCTTCTGGATCTCCAGCAAATACGTGTCTAGGAGATCCCGCATGTGGCTGGGATCGAAGGTCTGCTTGTGTTCGTCGATAGTTTCTTGAAAAAACAACGCCATCTCATTGCGGTTCTGAAGAGAAGAACGTGGTTGTTAACAACTTCAGTTTGAACCGCCACCCGTGGTTACTAACCTGGGATATCTTCTGGCGAGTGGTGTTGTGGCCAGGAAGGTACTTCAGAACCGGGATAAAGAGGGCTGCTTCAAGTGATCCGAACAGCCGGAAACCCTCGTCGATGAGGTTCATGAATCTGATGAACCTAGCGTCGTTGTGTGAGAATCTCACTGACATGATAACATCACATATCACGTTGGAGATTGACACTGCAAAGACGGGGTTCAGGTCCACTGGCTCATCGATTCTGGCCTTCAGGATCATGAGGAACTCTTCGACCTCCCTCATTATCCTGGTCTCCATCTGGGTCTTTCTGGAATTCAGGTAGGACATCCCGAAATTCCGTAATCCGTCATGGAGGAACCTTCTTTGGTCTTTCCACAACTTGCCGGCTATGTTAATAACGCCTGATGAAAAACGTTGGCAATCAGTAATCAGGATGTGATAATTTATGGTGTTTTGTTATTAGGTGATAGCGGGGAACGTGCTTGGATTCAACACAAACAATCCTGATACGATACTAGTGATAATTGATAGAGAAAAGAAAACGCGAAATCCAGAGACTGGCAAATTCATTCAACACGACAATCACAACAATTCATTCGATTCATCTTGAGAGCCATTAAAGATCTGGGTTAGACTTGATAACGTATCAATGGCAGAGAGAATAAAAACGAGAGATGTGACTGGCGAAGGTCAATCAAAAGTGTGTCAATAAAACACACCAGTTGTATTTATAGAACCGCGACAACTCATAGAATATTCAAACCAACTCACCGTAGCCACCCAGAATATTTGTGAATTCCGTATGGGGTCTTCCCGTGAAGATATCCTTGCGGAACGTGTCCCTGATCAACTTGTAGTCACTGAGGACTACAATCAACTGGGTTCCGAGCCGCGTGGAGAACATCGATCCGTACTTCCTTGTGAGATCCAGGTAGTGCAGATGTAGATCGCTCTTGAGGAAGGGCAGCGATCCCAGTACGGGAAGACCCCATGGTCCTGGCGGTAGGGCTAGGGCCTCTCGCAGCATCTGCAGCCCCCGAACAACGAAGAGTACCGCAAGGAACACCATCAGGACGTTGGTCGTTAGTTCCCGCACAGTAAACTGGTAAATCACGTACGTGCTGTACGAGAACATTTCAAATGATTATTAGTGTGTCTGACAACCGCGTAATAATTTAACAGAGGTGCACACACACCATCTACAGAAGTGTCATTGTAAGCAATGCTTTTATACGTCAGACTACTACTTAGTTGATTCAGTGTGGTGGGAAGGCTTTCGTGGGAGGAGCGAGGCTTCTTGGCCAATGGGGAGTCGCTTCGCATCCCCCCTCACTGCTACCTTCAGAATGCACTTCATTCATCTAGCTCTTCAGTCGCTTCTTGGATGAGAGTGGAACGTCTTCGCAGGATGCCCTACGATAGTTCGCTGCAGGTTGTTTCTCGGTGGTTCTTCTAGTTCAGCTGTTGTTTGTTGTTGTTGCTATAGGGTTGAGTTTCATTTTTGTGGCGTATTTGTGAGATGGCGAGACGGGCAAGTAATCAACAAATGCGCCACAAAAATAGTGTCACCAAGAGGGTGACTTTTTTGTTACACTAGGCGCTATTTGGCGAGCTTGCATAAACAGGAAATGATAAGCATGCTTGTATGATTCTGCATCGAAATAAAACCCAGAATAAGTTGTACAGTGCATTTAATGTCAGTCGGGAAATTCAAATGAATAAAAATCATGACTCAAACACTTATTTGAAAGAACGAAATTTTATAGTTTTGGGAAAAATCTGAGAGGAAAAAATAAAAATCAAATTTTAGCCACAAAAAAAATCAATTCGTAAGAATACATTTCTGACAAAAAAACATTACTGAAACCAACAGTAAATTTTTTAATGATATTTTGAATTTTTTTTTGACTTTGATGACATAATTATGTCTGCTGCTTCGTAAGTTCTTGTTATGTCAATAATTGAATAATCGTTTTAATAAGAAATACAAATGAAAATTGTGTAAATACGTGATACATGACCAATTGAGACTTAGAATATTCTCAGAATAAAATAGAAATTACTTGGGGATTTTCACAAAACATCATTCGAAATATCACTGTTGGATTCAATAATGAGTTTTTTGCCGAAAATTTATTTCTTCAATTTAATTTTTTTTGTAACAAAAAAATCATTTTTTTTTTATCTTAAATTTCTTTCAAAACTCGTGCATACTTAGCTATAAAATGTCGTTATTAACAACCTATCCGATTACCATTTTTCGATATTTTAAGTTGATTTTTTTGTGACATAATCTTAATATTTTCAAATATCCTGCCAAACACGAAAAGTCGATATTTGTCAGAATTTATCAATATGCCGGTCAGTGTATTAAATATATAAAAATAAAATAAAGCAAACACTTTGGGATGATTCCTAGTCATTTTTTCAAGAAAACTTCTCGATTACGAATAATTTTCGGGCATAATGTTCATATAATTTTATTTTATCAAAAAAATATAACCTCGAATAGAATCACTTCCTCGATTTTTTGCGCACTATTTCCGGACACCCAGTATATCTCAGAAATATTATAATTAATATATTACGGTCACAACCGAGGTCACACAAATCAAAATCTTTTCGAATTTGGAAATCACAAAATTTCGAATATATTTAATGATCTTACAGCGTAGAGGAACACATTTCCCGAAAAAGAATTATTTTAAAAAATTATTATACTGCATATAAAAATCGTAACTTAGAACAGAATAGGACAACGTGATTTTGCTCTAAGAGAAGTAGATATTGATAAAAAATTAGATTTTCCAAAAATCATAGCGAAACGGTAGATGTTATTCTTTGACCTCTGAAAACAAGCAAGAAATGAAACCTAATCACTTTAAGTAAAAATCGAGGTAAACCAATCAAAGAAATCATTGCAGGTAACACTTTTCAACTGCGGTTTTTCAATCAATATATATAGATATTAAGAAAATCATATACCTATATTCGATGAAAGTTCTTTCATCATCATCATCATTATCTCAAAAAAGGGGAATTTTCTAACAATATACATGAAATGCCCTCGAAAAAAAACATACAATGTATCAGGGTGTCAATCAGGTCGAATTGGCAATAGGTACCTTATAACTTTTCATACTTAAATAGGCGACTAGATGTCTTATAATCACACCAGGAACATGTATCAATGAGGACAGTTGGAAAACACTTTTTTTAGGATCAAACCATTAACTGTTCATGACGAAATATATTTTTAGTCGCCTGGAAAACGCAATAAATTGTAGGTGTGTTCCTAAATGAACATACTAGTTGTGGATATGTTTATGAATGAATAATATAGATAATAACGATTTCATAATGAAAAAAACATGTCTCATTTCTAATGGACGAAGAATTTAACTTTATCTACTTTATCAATACTTTTTCAGTTCGATCATATATTTTTTTTTTTAGTCAGTTCAATATGGTATCGCCTGGTATAAAGTTTAGGTTTGATCGAACTTATATTTCATCTTGTAATATAGAAGTATTTATGTATTCAAACTCACATTGATATTTCCTGATCAGCAATCATTTCACAAAAATATTTAAATAGTTTTCGTGTATCCCTTTCAGTAGGTGAAAGAAAAACACTGAAATTGTTTTTACTCGCCTGCAAGAAAAAACGCTGAAAGTTGTATGTATGTCGTTTCTTGTAGCGAATGTTTTCAAGCAAAACAATAATATTTGCAGAATCTGAATATCGAAAGGAAATTTGGGGATTTGAACCAATAATCACCCCTCATGTAACTTAGTAGTTTATGAAACGATTCGAGATTCAAAGAAAGATTTTTGCAGCATTTTTCAGCGACATTCCCTGCACTTCATCAAAGGATATACAGGGCGTTCCAAATGAATGAATCATCGGGCAGTACTTGAATTTTACAAAATGAACTCCATGTATTTTTTCACAATCGCCTAGAGATTATTATTAGGTATTCAACGATACCAGGTTTGAGGGCGTTATGTCAAACGACTATATAGATATAGCCGATTTTCTGATGACTGTGAGATTGGTGGAATGATGGATGAATCTCTGTCATGATGACATAATGGATGTTGTTATTTATATTTCAAACAATGGTGCTCAAAGTGTTGTACAGCAGCAAACAAACAATGATTATTATTTGTATGATACCATTCCAGAGCGCTAAAAGGTAAACATTGCGCTTATATAACAATAATTACACCACAACCTTGAAGAGTGAGCATGCCAGTCAAGGAAGTAAATGAATGCATTTCTGGGTGTATATCATCAATATAAATAGATGTTTGTTGTTGCGCATCATGAAAGAATTACATGATGATCTATGGCTCCATGATATTTGATTGAAGCAGAAATAATAACTACCTTCCTACGCAAATGTTGATAGGATTCTGTGAATGTGAATCTCATTCTTCGAAATCAAAAACCCCTGCATGTGAATTTCAAATCGAATCAGAATCTTATCACAAACTTGTCTGCCATCTTGGAACCGCCATTTTGAATTCATTGATTTCGACAAGAAATTCACAATATCCAACCCCAAAAATCTCACAATGTTGAATCGAATCAGAACATCGGAGTTATTTATGTATCAAGGGCGTAAATAGCCTTTTATATACCGCAGCGTGTAAATAATAAATACGCCTAGGTCCATAATAGCAAGTTTCGCCAGAAATACATACAACATTTTATGCACGACCAGTATATTTTATAGTAATAGTAAATAACTCTTCACCTCTCAAGCATGATATGAAAATAACGGTTCTTCAATACTTTTAAAACCTCTTCATAACAATTTTGCTACGCCCATGATGTTCCTCTGGAAAAAGCATTACATAAAAGTATTTTTACTTTTTCTCTATCTCTTATAATAAGGGAGTTATTAAGGGTTTACAATTTGCTCATGTTCCAGACTGGTGGGTGAATAAAAAGGCTAGTAGCCATATTTGCTGTCAATACAGACAATAGTCATTACGAAATGCATTCCAGTGACGAAGAAAGTGTGAATTGTACTCCACCAGAAATCAGTAAAGCAGCTGAGGATGCGAATAATTAATAATTTATTGTCCGGCGGGCGGTAAAGTGTCATTTTACGCCCGGCGGACGGTAAAGTAGTCCGAGGGTGGTAAAGTGTTATTTTACGCCCGCACAGCCGGGCGATAAAGTGCCACTTTACGCCCGGTGGGCGGTAAAGTAGTCTGAGGGCGGTAAAGTGCTATTTTACGCCCGCACAACCAGGCGATAAAGTGCCATTTTACGCCCGACAGTGTATAAAAACAATTCTCGTCGCAGCCCCCTTTTTTTGCTTGTTTGACAAATTGACAACATTTTTAACGGTGGTTTTGTTCATACTTAGTATTCGAACACAACCACTAAAAATATTCGGATAAATCTGAGATTTTGTGTAACTAAGCCAATGATTTTTTCCGCTGTCATATAAACCAATATCATTAATTTACTAATTCACCTGCTTGACAACGTAATGAAAATCATGTAATTTTTTATCAAAATTGCATGCCAACCTATAATTATATAATTATTTCAAGAACATTTAAATTATTGTTATGAATAAATATTGTAGTAAATGTAATGGAATGAATTATTACCTGAATTAATAAAATAACAAAAAAATTGTTCTGATTCAGAAAGTACCTACCTATACTTGATATATGATATATTATGCTTCTTATTTCTATTGGTCTAAGGATTTTATATATTATGGACAATTACATACAGTTTTCATAATGGAAAGAGAACAGCGGTTGAACTGAACATGTTCAAGTTTTTTGGAAATCATCAAAATCTCCCATAATGAATAGAACTAACATATGAAAGATTTATGTATTGATAATTCTCTGTTAGGTACATTTCGTGAAAGCAATTCCTTTTTGCTTCTTGTTGCCACCAACAATAGGTATACCTGAAAGTGTATTTTATTCCTTCCCAGTTCTCTTGGTAACCACTAGTTCATCACCACGTGCAAAGTTTGTACATATAATATACTGCATACAATGATGATATTTCGGAAAATCACATCATGATGCTGAATATGACAATCTGAATTACGAAAATGATATGACATATGACATGGCATATCAATCTTTACTCATATTCTTCACAGCCTTCAATGAAACAATTAATGGAAATCAATCAAATATTTGAAATAAATTTTACGCGAATTATTCATCAATGATGATGTGAAAAACGTATAGTTGTGTGGTCCTACTATAGACTCATTTACCTTGATCAGTAACTACGTATTAAACTTACATAAATCGAAATCGAGGTAAAATTCAATAGCAGGCAGAGATAAAGCAGCCTACAGCGATTATAAATGTCAAATAAATATTACTTAGTACAACAATCAATTAAATAATATGGAAATAGTGTTTTGGGTCATTGAACCGGCAATTCTATACACGCTGCATTTTAGATAAATTAAAAGAAATTAATGGATTATTACGCAGAAACCACAGAGAGGTAAATGACCCGTCTAATGATTTTCTATGTGTTATGCATCTGATTCAAAGTATACGAAATGAAAGTAGGTGCAGATGTTACCGATTTTGATAATGCGTGTTTGTGTATTCATAATCGGGAGGCGAATAACCTTTTTGAGGCCTTCGAAGCCGGAAATCTAATTCTTGTTATGTCAACTTCTAAGGTGAATCACATTAGTTATCTTGGTTAATTGATTCCAAGAACGTATATGCTTATAGTTTTTTTATTCCGATTATTTTGTTCTTTGATGCCAGAACAATGATAAAGTACCTATCATTGTGTTCCTGAAACCTTTGCTGAAACGCAAGAACTTTCAAAGTTACATCAGATCTTTCAAGATGACCTTTCTATACATAAATTTTAAGATAAGTGTCATTTTTAAAATTCGAAGTAGGTACCTACTTCTAATGTGAGTAATGTGCCGTTTAGAAGGACATAATTTTCGAGATATCGGAAAAAATCAAATGTCAGTAGGTAGTTACTTCATCATTGCTACTTTTTGACCTTTATCAAATGACGTTAACAGATTTCGAGTTCAATGTTTCGTCTTCGAAAAGTCATCTTCAACTTTGATTTTCACGCGGATTTTTTCTAAATTCATCATAAAGTATGGAAGGAAGATTTACGCCAGTTTCGCTCATATTTCAAGATGAAGAAGAAACCTATCCAGTTTTTTTTGCATTAGCACTCAGTCTTTTTGCCACGAATGATTTTGGTTATGCAACTTATTAACCTATCCAGTTCATTCTTGTCTTGCCCACTCTTTAGTTAAAAGAACAGAAGCAGCAATGTGAACCAGTGTTGTTCCAGGTTTGTTTTTTTTTTTTCGTGCATTATTTGTCAGTTGAAAGGTGCACTTCAGATGCCAATAGTGCACATTTTTTGTAATAGATTTATAGTACTATTTCATGAACTTTCCACGCATGCGCAGGGAAATTTGCAGTGATGACAGACTGCTTGAGGAAGGATATTATTATTTTATTAATTTATTCTGTCAATCATAGAAATAGGTGTGATTTATGATTATGATTTACTAAAAATGTATACTGATTCACTGAACATGTATTTCAATAATCATGCAACAAAAAGCAAACTCAAACAGAACTCAACAAGAAACTGGATTTACACAAGCATATTCGAGAGCATATTAGAACAAATATCAATCTTTCTCAGAATTTTTGGTTTGTAAAAAATTTCGGGTAAAATTTCACATTTTATTACGCCATTCTAGTGACTCCCTACTATCATATATCAAAGATAAGTGATACTCTTTGCATATATAAACAAGATCATTGTAGAATTTGGACAACAAAACTGTCAAGTGTCAATGGTCATTGACATCAAGCTGACATCCGACAATCGAAATTATTTGAATTTCTTCTACTTCTCAGTTCTCATCAATGACATTCAACCAATATTATCAATAGATCATTGCATTCAACAGATTTTAAGCAAAATATTTGGTAACCATTGTAGCAAATTTCAATGAAAATGAAAAGGTGCACTTTTTGAAGGAAATACGGAAAGTGGTGCCGCAGTGCGCACTCAGTTGAAAAAGGGCGTCAAAGTGCACAATTGTGAAGCCAGGAACAACACTGAATTGTGAACTGAACAATCAATAGCTATTTCGCTATTTGTGTATTCACAATGTGAATTTACAGGGTGAATCTTTCGAGAGCGGCAATACATTTTGCGTTCGTAATATACACACAAGTTTTTTTCTACAAACGCAGTTCCTAGACAAAAAATCTCTATACTTCATCACTAGGTACTACTACTGGTGTTTCTTAAACTACCATGAAGTATGAAGTATAATAATTGAAATTTACCTTAGATAAAAATAATTATGTTATTTTTCGCCTATAGCTCTTGATTGAACGCAAAGTATCGTAATGTTAAAGTAATACAATAATTAAAAGCAGCTAAGTAAATACTAACATTTATAGATTTGAGTTAGGTTGGAAGACTCATGCTTAGATATTCCTAAGCGATTAAAAATCGGGATTGAGATGGGTTGCTCTAGTAACTAACTAATAATTAGTTATATCAGAGTATCTTATTCTATTTTTTTTTTCTTGTAACTATCTAACGTATTCGCGTTTCAATGTGCGTGCCATTTTCGCTGATTCCACTGTATTCGAGAAAGACCACAGTCGAAATTAACTGTACCCAGTCAATGACCTGCAACCGATAAGTGATATAAAGTACTCTTGCCGAACTGATTGGTTATCGGCTACTGCACTTTAGACGAAATGGAAGCAAAATAATAATTGTTCTGCAATTCAGAATTTTATTCGGAGGTCATCGAACCAACTTCATTGAGTGTGGCGAGCGCCTAATTTTTTTTTATTGAACCGACGTCCACCAATGTCTTGTCGGAATTTTTTGTCATGAGATTTGGATGACAATCTAAATATTCTCCATTAAGTATTCTTGCTCCAGTTTCAACAACAAGGAATAATTATGTTCAATGTAGAATACCAAATACGAGTGCATGAGGAAACAGTGCATTATCCCAAGTGTCCTAAAAAATAACTATAGTCGCATCAAATTGCACGTAAAAAATACGTATGCCTTTCACTTCCAGTAACTTTTTCAAGCAAACAAAATAACTGTAATTTTGAAGCACCCTCTTTCAGACTACCTAACTAAAATTGGTCTGAAGAGTAGGAAGATATCAAGTATAAACACACTCCAAACCAAATTTCGATATAATAGTATTTCTGAACTCGAAGATGAAACTGTATTTTTCTATTTTGGTTGTATAATGAAGTCATTGTGCAACGCAAATGCGTGTCGAAATAGCCTCTATTTCGATACGCATTTTTTATTATTCCGAGATTGGTACAACCGAACTGTCAAATGAAAGTCAGATGTGAGTTAGGCCAAGTTTACTTCTGAGCGATTTGGATTTGGTGATATCAGCAGTGAAAAACTCAATGTTTTGATTGGTAAATTTCAATTCAGAGTGTAATTTGATTTAAATTGACCAATAAAAACAATAACAACATTGAATTTTTCACCCCTGGTATTGCAATAATCAAAATCGGTCAACTGTAAACTGGGCTTTACGCTTGTGCGTCAGATTTTAATTATTTCAATGTTATCATTGTTACCAATCAAAGATGTTTCTGTTATTTATCGACATTGAATCCATTTTTTTCTTCAAACCAATTCAAAATAGAAAAAATTGCATATGACTCACGTTTTATAAGACACGTTGTCGCCCTTGTTCACAACGCGTGCGACAAAATAGCGTCTTATAAAACTTGTATCATAATATACTATTCTGAACTCATGATGGTTATGTCACTAAACTCCTATTTTGTAGTCCTCATATCCTATACTGAAATACATCGTAAAGAATTCACGAATTCATAAAATTCGAAATGAAAGGCAGCTTTGTTTTTCGAATAGTTCAGGAGGTAGGTTCAGGGGTTTTGAGAGGTTGTCTGTGAGAAATTCATTCCAAGGATTCCAGTTAAATTTCCAAAGTAGTCAGTATTGAAGGTTGTATAGGGCACCAATAACGTTTAAAAATACCGGATGTCCCAATCAAAAAAACTCATCATAAGCAGATATATAACAAAATAACCTGACAATAGTTTTGAAGTCTAAAGGTATGAAGATTTGAATCCTAAGAATAGAAAGGATGAGTTATGCTTAAACACGAAATAAATAATGTGAAGTAATCGAAAAAGGTTAAAAAGATCAAAAGATTCGATTATCAAAAATTTGGTTAGTATAATAGTATAGGTACCTATATAAAGTTGGAGACAAATATAGATTTAAATAAGAATTCAAATAGTCAATATCCCGAAAAAAGAGATAGTCAGGTGAATAAGAAAAAATAAAAGATGAAAAACGATTTTTGTTACTAGGTAATAATAGTTCTCATGACACCCTTAAATTCTTGTATTTAACTTTACAGAGATCAGTTGCGATCATTTAGAGAAGATCAATTATTGGAATCAGGCTAGGATAAGAGTAATACAATCAATGAATAATTATATGAAGTGTTTTTCATATTTCTTGAGTGATAAGTAAGCACGAATGTGAATGGATACTCTTTATAATTCTGATAATCAACCTCTTAAAATAAGTAACTAAATTATATAATAAGTACATAATCATAGAGAGTTTATGTGTGGCCATGTAATTATCAAATCTAATTCGTGTTATTCATACCTATACATAAAAATATATTCAGATTTTGCATGTCAAATATCAAGGTGAAGGTATGAGAACTATATGAGTTCAAAATTCAAATTGATATTAATACCTATGGGTTGTTTCAGAAAAAGTGTGCACCACTTATTCTAAATACTCCAGGAATCGCTATACAGGGTCCTCCATTAGTTATTCCATTATACCCGCAATTTTTGCACGGCCTATTTGATGATTCCTAGAATACAATCACTCAGTATACTTTTGGCATGATACCTACCACAACACGCCGCAGTGTAAAAAATTAAAAAAATCCATGTCGATGCACTTTAAATTGGCTATATAATCATTTTCATGCAAATTCATCATATCAACGAATAATGATTGGACTATATTTTTATGTACCACGTTAATTTTCGCATTGTTAACGATAAGTGTGAATGAATAATTAATTCCGCTGAATGATTTCTTCAAAATACAAGTATTTTTATGAGTGTGATTTTCCAACCTAACCTAGGACAATGAATATAATATTGCGAGTTCAGTAACATTGCGAAAGCCTGTCCCGTTTTACATAGTTTATTCATGTAATCAGTCGAATTTTATCATTCGCACAGTGGAATAAATGTAATATATACAGCCTGTCAATTAAAAAATTTGCACTGCAACATATCGGAATTAAAAAGAGAATAGGATAAATATAGAATAATAGAATCTGTAACAAAGTTAAAATGAAGAAAAATCGATCCTGGTGGAAGAGTCCAAATGCAAGCAATAGCACTCGTGAGGATTCATTCTAAACGAGTAACAGACTTTATTTTCTCCACGACCAGAAAGTATGAACGAAAACATTTTTCTGAAAATGATCATGATAATATGTTCGAAGAAGATTTCGATGTCATTGAATGAGACTTGATGATGTTTTCCTAGCTGAAATCATAGTCCAAAAGAATCAATATAAATTATTTTCGAAATCATATATAAACACACTAGAATCATTCATCAGGACTAATAAAACATTGAGACAAATTCCCAAACTGACAAAACATGAAAATACAGACGAACGAACAAAAAGTTACATTCTCTATGATTTTCATGTGAAACTTCAATACCATCAAAATCAACATCAAGACATAAGAAACAAATAACTGGATTATGATCTATTCTATTCTAAAATGGAGATCACTAAGTGGAATGGAATGAAATATAATAGCCAATGAAACGAATGGCAAATATAAAAAACTGAAATAATAGGCTTTCATCTTATTATCTGGCAGTAATTGCATATCAACGGGAACACTAGGTAACTAATTTGTTTTTATGTGTATTATTATACGTATCGTTTTTTTTTTGTTGAAGTGGGTAGTACGGAACTTATTTGAAATACAATCGTCCTATATGCAGAAATACTAGATCTTTCAAATGGTGATAAAAAAATTCAATATTAGAGCAAGAAAAAGATGAAAATGATAATCTAAAGTAATTTACGTAACAAGTCCGGAAAATACTGTTTTTTTGGATGAGTGGACAAAATTCTAGGACGAGCGTAGCGAATCCTGGAAGTCTGCGAGTCCAAAAAAACTGTTTTCGGGCGTGTTGCGTACACAATTTTTTCGGCAACCGTGTAGAATAACAAATCAAAGAAACACATTTCTTTATTAGAACAAAATTTCGAACATTTCAATTCTTATTTATATTAATATTTATATTAAAATTAGAACAATTGTTAATATTGAATGGATTCAATTTGTTTGAAATGCTTGGTATATTTAAGTGCCTTTTGTTGAAGTCAGAACAAGAAGGTAAAGTTTCCGTTTCACATTGATTGTTTTCATCTGATAATTTTTGAATGTTAGCTAATTTTATGTCAGATAGCTGTCAGTCGTTATTTTGCTGCTATGGTAATGATCAACTGCATTTATCAAAACCATACTATCAAGATTTTCATATTTACAATGACAACAACGATGTGATTCTTCCCGGCCTAGTCCGGGAAGTACGTACTTCACTTTCTCAAAAAAAAATCTTCTGAAAAGTACGTACTTTCCGGACGGTTGCCGAAAAAATATTGTTCCGAATATTTTGATCACAAAAAGAATCATCGCGGATTTTCTCTCGCCATAATAATGATCACGAAATTTTGACTTTCAAAATTGCTAACTTCATCATCATCATCATCATCATACTCCTGAAAGTGCAATTGCCTTGAACGGGGCAAATCACATGACTCTCGAGTCATCGCATCATTGAATGTGTGTATTTTCACTACACTCCTTTGTATAGGAAACATTTTCCGCGCATTATTATTAAATAATAAACAAATCACTTGTGTCTAATCTTTTGATTGGTCAATGCATTGTAGATGAGCCGTGGGTCATTTCACGTAAATGCACTCTGACTTCTTGATCAGCATAATTTCGACAAAATTTGTGTGAGTTTGCATAACACAACCAAAATATTTAGATGCAATATATGATGTTTCGTAGTATTCGGACACATAGTAACAGTAGGTGTGTCAATCCTGCTACAGGGTGTTGCAAAGTGAAGCAGAGTAGCCAGCTGCGCTAGTTTGAAACTCTTATTTATCTCTGAAATTATTTTATCTACTGATGATTATAGGTACATGCTGTGAGGTTATATTTCTAACATTGAGGAATTTTAGGTAAAGGATTCCTGTCAATAGAAAACCATCTGAGATTGAGATCTAATCATTTCGACAGCTATAAAAATTGTTGCATCCTCATAGTAAGGGATTGTATCTTAAATTTTCATCGTGCTTATCCATGATTGTTGGAAAAATGTATTCTGAAGAAGTCACAAACAAAAAACCGCATAACACAGAAAATACGAAATCGGCGATGAGAAAACAATTTTTGAAATTTTGTACAGCCAGAAGCTCCAAATTGAAAGAAATAAATGAAATATTTCAACGATTTCAATATAAATCTCCTTGGTTGCCATAAAATCGCATTTATAATGGAATCGGTTTGATTTTTCCAGAAATCAATAGTTTTTCTGATTTCGCCAGTGAAGTCAACAGAAAATTAGAAAAAGAACCAATGATGCAAACCATTTCTTCAAATTAAATACAAGAATTTTCAATACAGTCAAAATAATAGTAAAAAAAATTTAAATTTTTCAAACACTGCAAAAAAGCCATTTGATTGCAAGCGAAACATATCGAACGGACAGTAAGTTATTTTTTGCCTTTTCTCGCAGAAAAATCACGAAATCAATACAAATCAAGAGCCCAATTTACAACATACCAAAAATTTGCTGAATTAAGCAATGGACTCATAAAGCGGGATTCACAACCAAGCTTTTTGCGTTTTGCTTTATACGTTTCGCCTTCTGATTGGTGACGCAGAACTTGGATTCAAACTGACGCACCAACACCACCAATCAGAAAGCGAAACGAAGAAAGCAAAACGCAAAAATTTTGGTTGTGAATCCCGCTTAAGAAAGCAAATATGAAAACACAGAATTATAATGAAATTCATTCATCTGCCAAACCAATAAATATTCATGAAGCATTATCATTTTTCATATAGGTCGTATTTTAAGCCTGTTCTCTTCTTCCTTTTTCAAAAATCGTAGTCAGTCTCCCTTTCTTTTATATTCATATTACTTCGTTGATGGAGTCAGAACTTTCTAGAAATCAATTTGATATACAAGTCTTTTGTCCGAACCCATCATTGATTCTTTCAGATTTCCTCGTAATCATTATGTGTACTGATACAGAGTGATGTTCATTCAAAAACATATTTTCCCACAGACAGAAGACATTGATCTCGGTGTAGTCTTTCACATTGTTTTTATTCCCGAAGATCAACAAACCCGATCAGACTGCTCTGCAAAGGTATTATTTGAAAATGGAAATATATATAGCATCGGTCGTAGAACTTATGTCAACTCATCTTGTATTATGCACGTATGCCCATTCAGCAAAACATTCTGGAGAAAAGAGCCGCACCATTGATTATTCTTCTGAAGGTTTCACCACTTTTTCGAATATTTTTGTTTTTTTTTTCCGGAAGCATCAGGAAGTAAAAAAGAAAGCAAAAGGGAAGGTGAAATGCAAAAAGAGAGAAACACAGAAGAGGAAGGAGAAGAGAGAAACTAAGGATATGAAGAGGAGATAAGAATAAATGGACAAAGGAGAAAAAAGAGAGAACATTCCTGTATATTTTATTTCGATTCAAATTCTTATTTCGATATTAGCATTCTACAATAATATTATCCAAGGTCGGTTTATGCTTTCACATAGTACATAGCAAGTGTTTATTCTCCATTGAATGAGTTTGTTTTGTACAGATACGTAACAACCATGTTGTCCCATAATGCTTGCAGAAATTCAAGTGTCTGGCAAATTCCTCTCCTACTCAGCATTTTTCTTGTTCTCAGAATTATTTACTACCAATTTGGCTCTGGGAATGTAACATAAGTGTATATCATACCTACATATCAGTTCTCAGATTTGGCTGGCGAAATCCGGATCTCACCATGTTCTCAAAAAATTCATTCAAACACCGATAATTTGTCCAATTTTTAGCGAAAAAAAAAATATATTTTTCCAACAAAGTTTGGCTCCCGTCGGGTTCAGTTTGATTTTCATTTGGAATGGTGAATTTTTTGGAAAACGCTAGTTTTTTCTGCAACAATTTTTTGAAAATGAGTGAATGTAAGCGTTTGTGTGATTTGATTGAAAGAATTACGAATTCCACAACAGAAGGCGTTAGTTTACCACTTTTCCAAACTAATACAAGTCTTAGACCTACGAGGGATGCTTTGCAACTAAGTTGGCGGTTAAAAAATACAAAAAACCACAAAACAAAAACTTTCAGTAGTCATCATAACTTTTGTGTTTGGCTTTCGGTGAAACTGAATTGACAGTTTCTTGTGTCTGGTGGATTCTGCTGTGATAACTGATATAAAATATCAATTGTCATTGGAACTTTTTATAAAAAAACTAGGTAATAGAAGAAATCATAGGGATGCTAACCGAAAAATTGTGAATAATACACAACTATCAAACAAATTATAAAAATGAAACAGCCTTGTAAAGTGGCTTCCTTGGAAAATGTAAATGTAACCATAAATAAATCATGTGGATATAAAGAAGGTACTTAAAAACCAGCAAAACCTCAATCTGATTGGTCGATTTCACAGGAAGAGAAGAATAGTTTTCCAAAGAAATTACATCAGCTTGTGATGACCACAAATATTCCATTCAAAGTTGTCACGCAAGGTTCAACCAATGGTATCGTATTCCTACTATATACAGAATACACAATCAATAATAGAACACCTGTGGTAGATAGTGCAATGGAATCTATCTCTGCTGGTTATTGACTCTAGCATGCTTCCGTCTAAAAACTGCCAAGGTCTCAATCATAAGGTTACATTCCAATATTTCTAGTAAACAACTAGACATGCGATTCCACTTCAAGAGTGCCAGAGGCGGATTTTGAGAGAACGCACGTGGAAATGTGAGGACAACGAGGCCCGAACAAAATAGCTCAATGCCACAAGAATGGTTTCTTCCAGAGTGAACCGTTGAAACTTGATCACAGAGACTTGTCACTGCAGGGTATTCCCAGAAGGAGGCCAGACAAAAAATATTGCATCGATGTTTTCTAGGAAGAATTATGCGTTGAATGGTCTATAGAACTTTGGTTAATAGAATTTTCTATGCATAGGAAAACCTTTCCTTTTTCATTGACATTGGTACTATTCGTTCAATAAGAGACAGAGTCCAACGCTATTTCTGAGTACTTTAGAAGCATTTCACTTGTTAAACATTCAAACTTTATATATTCGTGTATTAATCGTCTTTTGAGATGCATGTGAGGTCTCTATTGCAAAAACCACTTTCTTAGAAACTAGGATTTCTGGTCAAAGCCGTGAGGCTTCTGGACTTTATTCAGAGGATATCTGTTATTATCTCCAGTGACGACCTGAACTCATTCGCATCCTCTTTCTTGTAAATTGCAGAAATAGTAGGAGATCACTATCGATACCTCGATACCAGATCCAATTCTACAATGAATTACATGATTTCAAGCCATCCATGTCGATGATGGGGTATTGTTTTTTTTTAGTCAAACACGTAGTTTGGTGAAATATGCGTGTCATTATTGTCATACAATATCGCGGCTAGAGGCATATGCAAAGAGACAATAGAATCTTCAAACGATGTTCACAATGTCAAAATAGGATCAAAACTTGTTGAATGTCCTAACGGATCCCGTTCATTTTGGTCTTTCGCCAAAGCTGTAGGAAGAAATTTCACTTCCAGCTCATTTCCTTCTCTAACCAATGAAGATGGAACTCTAGCTACGACTGCCCAGGAAAAAGCCAATATTTTTGCGCACCTATTTGCTGGGAATTCCACTCTGGCTTTACCTATTGACAATCATATACCAGAGATCACTTTTCGCCAACGTACTATCTGAAAGATTTTGTTGGGTCTCAACACCAACAAAGCCTGTGGATCTGATGGAATCCCACCGATTGTTCTTAAGAAATGTGCCCCCGAACTAACACCTGTTCTTTGCAAGTTGTTCGACCACTCTTACAATTTGGGGGTAATTCCGTCCAACTGGAAAATTGCAAGAGTACAACCAGTCCCTAGAAAAGGCAAAAAGATCTTACCTAGCAACTACAGACATGTCGCACTGCTGTCAATTATTTCAAAGGTCATGGAAAAAGCCATCAACATCGAGCTCATAAAATATCTGGAACACTCAGGAATTGTCAACGATAGGCGATATGGCTTTCGTCATCAGAGATCAACTGGTGACCTGCTCGCTTACGTCTCACATTTATGGCAGCTATCTATTGAAAAATATGGAGAAAATTTAGCCGTGGCATTAGATATTTCCAAGGCATTTGATCGAGTTTGGCACCATGGACTCTTCGCCAAGTTTTCATCCTATGATGGTTTGCCCCCTCAGCTGTGTTCTCTGCTTGCTAGTTTTCTCTCAAACATGTCTCTCCATGTAGTGGTCGATGGAGTTTCATCTGATACTCTGCTCATAAATGCTAGTGTTCCGCAGGGATCAATTTTAGTACCAACACTATTTCTACTTCACATCAACGATTTGTTGGAAGCAACTTCATGTCCTATACACAGCTTCGCGAATGATAGTACCTCCATACCGCTTTCTCTTCCAGAGCTCCTATATCGGTCCGTCAAACCAGAAAAGAACGAGGAAGAAATGTTGACAAAATAAATATGGATTTAGCAACAATTCTCGAGTGGGGATCTAATAACCTGGTAGAATTCAATGCGAACAAAACACAAGCATGTCTTTTCTCTAGAAAAGCCGATCTCACTGTGCCCAACATAATTCAGTCAGGAGTAACCAGACCATTGAAGTCATCCATTTGGATGCTTGGCGTTCGAGTTGGCGTTACTTTCATCAATATCCTTTCTTGGTAAAATCACGTGAGGTCCATTGCCAAAAGTGCATCCCAAAAACTTGGTTTTCTGTTTCGAGCCAAGAGCTATTTCACTCCCAGTCAGCTGCTTATGATCTATAAGGCACAGATCCGACCTGTCCTGGAATATTGTTCCCATATTTGGAGTGCGGCACCTAAACTTATCCTGAAACTATTGGATTCTGTCCAAAAAAGGGCAATTCGTCTCGTCGGTGATGCCTCGCTTACAAACTCGCTCACTTCTCTGGAACACCGTAGAAGGGTTGGCGATTTATCTCTGTTTTATACATATTTTCATGGGCGATGTTCTTCTGAAATATCAACAATCGTTCCTCCATTAGCAGTCTCTTCGAGATTAACCCGTCAAGTTCAGTCTTCACACCCCTTCGTGGTCACTTCAGAGACCTGCAGAACGTCCCTTACCAAAGACTCGTTCATCCAACGAACATCGAGACTTCGGAACTCATTGCCTAGGGAGGTGTTCCCCGAGGCATACGATCTCCAGAATTTTAAGAGGAACACCAACTCGTACCTTCTTTCCCTTGGTTCACACGATGTTCTCTGAACATTACAGGATATCCCTTTTCGCGAGATAAAAAATGTCCGGAAGCAAAACGTATACGAATATTTGGTCGTTATTAACGGCCACAATACGTGATAACGTAATTCTTTTGGTTGCTAGAAAATAGCATGTTTCATTAGGATCAAAAGTGAAAATTGAAAATTAGGAGTCTTCAAAATATGACATGAACTATTGTCATTTTTGAATCACAGTGTGTACAACCCTGTACGATTACATCTCCTGAAATAGACTTTGATCACTCCGTATTCCGTAGGTAGTTGATTTTCGTAAATATCAAGGACTTTAGATATTACGACATCCCAAAGATGAATGACACATTGATATCCCCAAGACTTTGATTTCATTTTTTCCTTCAAATTAACATAAGATCTGGTGACCCTGAACCTAGAACTGTTTACTCCACAAGACGTAGCGTGACTATTGTTGATTTCCTTATAAATTAAAATGTGATTAAACAGCATGTTATTGAATACGTCTAGATCTTGTTTTTTATTAGTGACGTAGTTGAATTTCCTACATCTGAATGTGTAGAGTGTAGATGCTTGGAGAATTTCCAAGAACTCACAAGATGAATGATCATAGGGAAATGTTTCAAGGCTTGTCAAAACCATTTCTACTTTGAGAAGTTGAAACAACATGTGAAGAATTCGAAAAGATACCCTGGCAGATTTTTTTCAAAAGACCAGCATCTACCCGAGACGAATTGAAGAAGAAAAGCCAATCGCGGTTATCAAAAAGAAACCACTGTGTATATGGTCCTGTCTGCTACAATGATCGAAACACCACGTATATTTATGCAATATAATCGCTCAAGCAAATTCGTACAAGGATATTATCGTGAAAACCATTAACCTTGAACTTGAGATAGAAACATTGTGAATTATTACTTACAAGGTCAGGAATAATAGTGTTATCGATGATTCTTTGAATTAGTGAAAATAGCCATTCTACGAAATCTGTTGTTTGCGAGCAATTATTGGAGTGTTCCATTTCGTTGAGACTTCTGACTTCTGAGTATGATCAGTGACGAAATGTTCCTAGAGAAATTGAATGTCTCTTTTAGGGGCATAATTGTGTTATTGCCGTCATTATCATCTTGATTTTTCCAATTCTAAGGAAGACGAGAATACCCTTTCTGGTAACTAAAGACCCATTGAACCATGATCTCTGAAGAATCTGGTTGGGAAAGTACCTACTTTTCCTCAGGTTTCATTTCATGAATTAACTCAAACCAATAAATTAATGAAAATACGAAACCAAAGTAGGTACATTTCACAAAATCATTATCAACCATCTCCAAACGAATGTAAGATAAGTTCAGTTCAGGAATATCCGTTTAAAATCTTGCATTTTTTCTATCTTCCTATTGAATAATAGTTGGTACCTACATCGAAAGCCGAAATTGAGTCCCTTGATGGTCATTCACCCTGAAGGCAGAAAGGTTGTTGGTCCCTTGAAAGGATAGTTCTAGCATGTTCTAGAATCTGAGAGACATAGGCGTAGCTAGATTCCATTCAGTAAGAAGAAGCTTTAGTCAAATATAATGATGGGTCTCATGAAATGAGACCCAGAAAAAACAGCAGTTTTATGCACGTTGTTAATCCTTTCATATTTGTAAACTTGGTGTTTTCTCCAACTAGACAGCTACATTATATATATTTATTCAACTAATTGCTAAAAGAGGAAAGAAGATCTAGAATCGGTACATTTTAAGAGCCTCAAATTCTGCTCTATAGTCTTTGAGAAACTCCATAGCATGGATTATCGCAATTTGCTAAAAGACCTACTCATTGCATTATCTGGGACTTGGGACCAAAACAAGTTTGAGATTTACCTATTCTTTCTTCACTTGAATGACTTCGTTACCACCCCTTGACTACGCACTTGAAAATGTGTGGATTTAATGGGGTACAGGTGAATAACCCCTATTTTGAAGATAGACAACTGTGTATTGGATAAAAAAGTCTAGACAGCCGTAATATACCTACTGGACGAATTCTTTTCAGTCTACTGACCCCTAGATGAAGATTCTGAAAGTACGTTTGATGAGCATCTAAAAAGCGCATTGTTTGCGTGTTTATTAGATTCAATCGGAACAAAGTATAACATCATTTTTCTGCAATCGAGAGAATTGATAATTGGTGGGATTTTAAGAATGATAACAATGGTTTGCCATGTTCAATGACGAGTACATATAAGCAATGTGGGCATGGTAACATAAATCTCCGAATTTTTAACAAATGTACGTATATATTTCTTTATGAATTGGTTAATTTTTCTGATGCATAGGTACGACTCCTGAAACCCTACGTTACTGTGTATTAACCTTTGGTTTATTTTTGGTGATTTCCTCTGATTTCAAATACTCAAGGCATGTCAAATATGTATCTCAAACAATCACAAATGTTTAATGATTTTGGTAATAAATATCATTTCAGCTTACACCAAATATTTTAGGACCCAAAAACTGAGTCGACTTTATGCTTATATTAGTTATATTCCATCAAAAATATTCCACACCACAATGGACTTAATAGTTGATATTTTGTTTTATATTTAAAAATATCGCAATTCTGATTATTCATTTTGGATCTGAATTCATATGATCCTGGTATAAAATTCAGAAACGTAGGTAGGTACATGATTGCAGACTTGATCAGTTGGTTTTGATACTATTGGTTGTGTATACTTAGGTACTTGTATATGTTATATATTGGGAATGATTGGGTGAAATTACAAGACTTGCAATAAATATCCCAAACGCCGTTTATCTTGTTTCAAATCGATCAAAATCACCTGATTCTCTCAGTCTACAGCTAGTAACAAAAAGTTGAACTACAAAAACATGGGTAGCCAAACATTTAAAAACATCGGTTGGTATTTCTTTCTGAAATAAAATACATACTGATGGGTGAATGAATATTCCAATAGCAATGTACACAACAAAGCTACATGACATGTTTCTCATGATCATTATTGTTGTTATCCAAACTATTTCTCTCCTAACTTTTTCATACATATAATACTCACCTCATTCTAATAGTTCTTTTTGACACTGAATTTGGTAGATCTTTTTGACAATCGACATTTGTTCGACGTATTATAGTGTATTTCGCTTTTTGATTTTGATATTGAAGACTTCCTATATAAAAACAGTGGTGCCGACATTATTATGTTAGACATTGTGATGTTCGCCTGTTTTTCAAAAAACGTCAGCCATATATTTTTCTTATGTACTGGTTCTCACGAAAAGGGATATCCTGTAATGTTCAGAGAACATCGTGCGAACCAAGGGAAATAAGGTAGGAGTTGGTGTTCTTCTTAAATTTCTGGAGATTGTATGCCTCGGGGAACACCTCCCTAGGCAATCTGTTACAAAGTCTCGATGTTCGTTGGATGAACGAGTCTTTGGAAAGGGACGTTCTGCAGGTCTCTAAAGAGACCACGAAGGGTTGTGAAGACTGAACTTGACGGGTTAATCTCGAAGAGATTGCTAATTGAGGAACGATTGTTGATATTTCAGAAGAGCATCGCCCATGAAAATATCTATAAAATAGAGATAAATCGCCAACTTTTCTACGGTTTTCTAGAGGAGTGAGCGAGTTTGTAAGCGAGGCATCACCGACGAGACGAATTGCCCTTTTTTGGACAGAATCCAATAGTTTCAGGATATTTTTAGGTGCCGCACTCCAAATATGGGAACAGTATTCCAGGACAGGTCGGATCTGTGCCTTATAGATCATAAGCAGCTGACTGGGAGTGAAATAGCTCTTGGCTCTAAACAGAAATCCAAGTTTTTGGGATGCACTTTTGGCAATGGAATTATGTTGGGCACAGTAAGATCGGCTTTTCTAGAGAAAAGATATGCTTGTGTTTCGTTTGCATTGAATTCATGTGCATGTGTTACGTATAGGCAAGCAAATCTGATGTTCATTTCTAGTGACGAAAACCGTATTCACGATTCTAGATCTTTTCAGGTAGTGGAAAAGTTCGATGTTGATTTATTTACTTTAGAGATGATAGATAGTAGCGTGTTATGTGTGTCCCCGTGTAATATGCGATGAGCTTTAGTTATGATATAATTTACCGTTTTTCAATCAGCAATAGTATAGCATAATTCGAATCACTGCCATTGGCTATGGGCTCTGACACAAATTTCGTTTACATAATTTGAACTGTTTCCAAAACAAGAATCACAATCCTCATGGGTATGTTAGTGCAAATCGAAATGGTAGTTGGTACAAAAATTTGACAGTGAAGTATAATTAAAACTTTTGATTGACATTGTCTGATTACTAGTCTAAAGCCAGAAACGTCCAGTATATTATGGCAGTCTAGACTAACTAGACTTTTTTAACCGATGGTTATCTATCTTCAAAATGGGGGTTATTCACCTATAGGTACGTCATTGGAATCCACCCATTTTCATGGGTGTAGCCAAGGTGGGATACGAAGGACCCTTGACAGAACATTTATAAATCTGAAGTTATTTTTCTGAGTACCTAATCAATTTCACGATTCAAAAATCTTGTTATTCACACATTTTGTCTTAAAAAACATTTGCAATAATGCAGGTTATACAATTTTGCCAAGAAATATTTCCAGGGTAAATTCTATCATTGTATATGAGAATGTATACAAAAAATGGAACGTTTAGTCTTTTAGATGAATCTTCAAAATGACCAGGAGCTAGATATTCCATACCCCAACAGCTACTTATGATTTATAAATTAGAGATTCGACATATCATGGAGTATAATCTTCTCAAGAAAAGTTTCATTAAGTATTAAAATAATCTATCCCAATATTACCCCAATGGATAATAGGTACATCAGTATTCAAATGAATGTTCTAATGTTATATCTTCAGTACTGTCCCCAATAAAGAATCTGTGATAATATTGGTGAATTCAATATAGGTTTTGTGTTTCTAGTTTCCTCCTACTGAATAAAGTTTAGCTACGCCTATGCCTCTCAAATTCTGGAATACCTAGTCCATTCAACCATTCAAGGGACCAACAAACTATCTACCTTTAGGGTGAACGACCATATGGAGGTCAATTTCGGCTGTGTAGAAGCACCCTTTCAACGGAAATTGTCATCCATTTATCTTGTGATATATAGAATGAATAAAATTGAAAATATTAGAAAACTGATCACGTCAACAACATACGTGAAGAATTAATTCCAAAATATGCCATAAGTACGAAAGCGTATAAGGGCCACCGAGATTTTTTAAATTTTTTCCGACTTCAAACTCGGAAATTCCGACTTTGAATTCGGAAATTCCGACTTCAAACTCGGAATTTTTTTATTCCGACTTCAAACTCAGAAATTCCGACTTTGAACTCGGAAATTCCGACTTTGAAATCGGATTTTTTTTATTCCGACTTCAAACTCGGAATTTTGTTTTACGATTAACCTTCAACACCCTATATATTGTATCGTAGACGAAAGACTATCGAAGGAAAAAAGTTCAGACCATCATATTATACAGGATGACGAGTCAAAATAGGATAAGACAATCCATATCGACCAGTTTTCCTTGTAGATTTCAGATCGACCAGACTTCTATGTCGATTTCAGATCGACCAGACTTCCATGTCGATTTCAGATCTACCAGATTTTCTTGTCGATTTTGGATCGACTGGACTTCCATGTCGATTTCAAATCGACCACTATTGGATATATTAATGAAACTATTTTTGTATATAAATTATTTATAATTATGGATGGATATGGAAAGAGAAGTCTAGATCTTTATGTTATTTGAATCATTTTCTACAACCATCACTTCTTCTTTGTATAGCACAATAATGAACTTATCTTCAACTTCTGAGAACCGGCAACCATGTTTGGCAAAGTTTAAAGGAACACAAAAGACAAAAGTTATCCTGTTAGGCCATCTTGAGTCTCACAAACAATTAACTGATATAAATTGTTGGTTTTCGAACGCCAGTTACGAAACAAATAAAATGGATGCAGATTCCGAATATTTCGAATAATAAGTCATTGACTGTTTGATGTTGTTATCCTCTTCGTAGGTGAAGTTCAACGATTTTTGAATTCACCATATTTATTGACTCAGATTGCGATATCTGCCATTCAATGACCTCTTGGAAAAATCCATACCAAAATTAAATGTGTACAGAATTGTCTAACCACGGATTGGAGTCAAAACAAGGTTCAGGCAAGCGATCTTCAACAGTTCGAAAATATTCCTCTTGACAATGATGCTCATAAATTTTCCCCATCAATAGTATTTCCGAGTGAGTGCATGAGTTTATTTTAATGTTTTGGCGAATGCGACCAAGTCAAAGGAGCTTAAATTCCACCAAAAGTTGTTACGAAAAATATCTTCAGTTCTTCTGTATTTATTGTAAAACCTGAAGATAAATGAAATAAATTGAATGAATATGATATAACTGAAGAACTATAGATAATGAAACTTTTCAAAAACTGTTGGGACTGCCTCTGAATCTGCAGATTTTGCCGAGATACTTACGCTGGTAGGCTACATCTTCAACTTGGGTATCCTCATCCCATGTATATAAAAATCCAATTACTTTTCCAAAAACTCGGGACGTTATTTTAGTGAACTCTGATGTTAGAAATATGATGTACCTACATATTGCCTTTATTTTGGATAATAATAGTTTCAGAGACATTAGTTTTCGAAAATAGAATTTTGATATTGCTAATAATGGTTATTGATAAAAATAAAATGATATTAAATATAATGACAGTTTCTCTAGTTATTATTTCGCATAGAATAAATAGAATTTGTTTTTGATATTGATGTGTTAATAAAAAATAATCGACGAGAGTATAAGTACAATGTAATTCCTGACATTGCAAGTGTAAATGAATATGAACTCAATCAGTAAATCAAGCAATAAAATGAGAACTAATTTTCTGGAAAGTTAAATCCAAACAGCCTGTAACTCCTTTATTTTTGAGGTTCTGGTCTCAATAACAGAAACTCATAACGATCATGAGTAGATTTACTATATGTTGTAATCAAAATTATCTACCAATATAAAAGCACACCTATCTGTATATTTTATGTTATATAAGTCACATCTTTACTTATGTGTTTACGATGTTACAAACTACTTAGTACCATGAATATTGATCAAGCCCAATATGGGGCAATTCCGATTATATCATCTCTCGCTCTTATCAAAAGATGCTCAATCTGATCTATGAACTTTGGGAAATATTGACGAATTCAAAACTATTCCTGAAATATTTCAACGCATTTTCTTCTATTGAGTCACAAATGCCAGCAAATTGAATGTACTTTTATTTGGGAAGAAACTAAGATTCAGTAGTAATTTTTCGCGGTAGACTGACTAGTTTTCTTTTGGAATCAGTCACGGTGGATGGAACATTATACGGTTCTGGTGAAACAGACAACTAAATTTTCATCAGGTGTATTCGAAGATTCTCCACCAATCAACTGAAATATTTTCGATAATGCGTTGTTGTCACTTCTATTAAAAAATAAGTATAAATGCAACTTTGATGGAATTTCAAATGGAACATCCTGTATAGTACCATTTTTGAAATATCTATAGATTTCCTAACAACCTCACTTGTAATTTTCATTTTCCCTACCTATTACCGTTTTCGAAATGAACATTTTTTTTTCTCCTGAAATCTCCGAGTTACCTACTTGATGCCACATGAATCGTGCCTGGCTCAGGTCGCAATTCTCTTATACTAAAAATATACCTGCTTCAACCTGAATCGAAGAAAACTGATGAGGTGGGTTACCTTGCGTAGCCAAAATTGTGTCACAGTAATTGTGAATTTAAAATTTCTTCCAAGGCCGAAGAGCCGAATCCGTACCTACTTGTGAGGTGTCTTTCGTAATCGGTTGGGAAGGGAAATGATATTGGGAAACATACATAAGACAAACACATATCATATACAGGACGGCTCACCTACAACCAACAAAAAGCTGACAGTCCTGTACCGGGTGATTCAATAAGGGTAACGAGGGACTGTATCTCAGTAACTAACAGTCGTGGAAGTTTGGGGGAAGAATCCTTCAGACGAAATCGACCAAGAAAAATTGCTGGAAATATTTTTTAAATTGATACTTCCACTGCTAGGGGGCGTAATGGCTTCGATCGTATAAAAAATTGATTTTTTTTCGGAAATTTTCCTATATAAGTTCGGAAATGAATACTCTCATGTTAATGCCAACATAATGGTCCAACTTTTTGAAAAATAAATTTTTATTGTAGGACGTCAAATAAAGGCGGTGAATATAATAAGAAACCATCCATGCCATTCTGGTTCTCACCGCCCTCGCTAGGGGGCGTATTTTATGAGGTTAACCGTTTGTTCAATTTTTCTCCGAAATCTAAAATGCATCGGTATAATCATCTCATCAGATTCGTTTAAAAGTTATGGTTTGAAGAATATTTCATTGACAAATTTATCAAAGAAACAAAACAGGTTATTGAGTTTTACATTTTTTTTAAGTAATGCTAGTACGGAAAAATCATTTCTGGACGTTTAAAGAACGATATTTTTTACTTGGAACTACTAGAGTGAGCATATTGAAAATCAACTAACTATAACTATACTATCAAAGCAGCATTAACAAATACTGTTTTTAATAAGAATCATTATTATTGGTTATTATGTTTATTGTACATCAATTCGTATTATTGCACAGGTTCAATCCTTTTGGAGTTTCAATTTGTGAAACTGCAGTTACTGAAGCAGACTCTTCGCAAATGTCTTGATTTTCTCGAACGAATGATACAGTTGCTGTATTTTGCTCTAGGATATTATCGGGAATTTCGGGATTTTCTTCAGACTTCATTTTGTTGGCATAAATTTGATTGACAGAGAAAAAACAATGCTGACAATACAGTGTTTCCATCATGGTTATTCTTTTCTGTTTCCGTACGCTAGCCTGAAAAAGTGATTTCAAAGAAGTAAACCATTATCTTCACTGAATATAATATAAAGATTTTCTTGGTCTTTTATGTGAAATATGTCAGGTTTAATCGTTTGGTCGGATTATTCATTTCAATTCCCCTAGAAAGCTTGATTACCGAACAATTCTATGTAATCTGTTTATTCCATGCATTTTCCCACAACTTATTGTATCCCAAATAGCCAAAAAAATAATACGATCCATGCCGCTTTATGAGAATCAATGTCGGTCAATGGCCGAATTCGGCAATTGAGTACAATATAGCATGTGTAATAGGTTCTAATGTTGAGTTCGTCCAATAATTCAATCATATTAAAACTACAGCACGATGTTTTTTTTCCATAATACAACCTTGTCCCACATTGGGTAATACGAAATGGGACCGTTGATTGGGCTTCATATTCAAATTAATTCATGATGAAAAGTACCTACTTCTTTTATTTGCTTAACGTATTATCTAATAGGTGTTATAAAAATAAGTATGTTGTTCGTATCCATCACAGTTTTTGTATATTTTAGTGATGCCTTCATATTTTGCGATTCAAGATTTTTCAGTCTTCACTTCGTTGTCACCAAGACTAAAAATTAAGGAATACAAGAAAAGATATATCGTGACTGCATTCACTGCTACTTTCAGTAAATTCCACAGCCAACAAGTACCTAAGCTTATAGCATCGAAAGCTTGGCCTTGGTTTCTTCCAGCAGGAAGAGATCACCATCCAGTCATGGTGAGGAAGTTGGACCAAAAACGTAATTTCCCTAACAATTAGTTAGGTTAGGTTACCGGTATCCCACAAGACACACGAATGAACTTGGCTATCTGGTTCTTCTTTTCCCTCGAACTTTATTGAAATCGTTCGGAAGGGCAGACATCAGAGTCAATGAACTCAAACGAAGGCTGTCTGGAAGCCTGATGTGAGTTCGTTAGCCCGTAATATTTCAGACAGGACTTCACGTCACTGACCTCTGCCTCGGATAGTGCCCAAACAAGATTGTCTAATGTGAATTCAATTGTTCATGCTCAGACGGTCTATCCATAGAGAAGGGGTCTAGTTGGCATCAGAGCCTCCTTCTATCGAAGAAGAGACGTAATCACTCGGATGGGTTTTATATTCGATCATATAACAGACTGGATGAATAACTCTCAATCCTTACTACACCGTAGTTGTTTGAAACCAACATCTAAATCAGTTACTAGGGTTACCTCCTTCTAAAACAAGGGTAGCAGCAACAGATTCCTCCAGCACCATCAGTATCTTGCTAACTTGAAAGGGTCTGAATTTGAATAAATTGACCTACTTACAAAATTATCGTATCCATTCTTCCTAAGACTTAATGAAAACAATGTAATATCAAAGTTTTCTGAAAATATACATCTTTGATTTATTAGCTGAATGATAATAGATTTAATTCACTGTCACATTTATATTTTCTGGCAATATAAAGTTTCAAAGTGTCGATCTTGAGAAATATAACATCTAACATGTTATTACTTATCAATACCACTAAATATAGGTTGATCTACTACTCTGAGCATTTTCTTACCACTTGGGTAGAGCAAACTCTAGCGACTTGAAAAATTCTCTTTCCCGATCATATTTTTACATTATACATATATCCACTTACTTTTCATCCCGGGGAAACCAGAGGATGTTTTCAAATTACCATAAATCGTTTTGCATATGAGGGTGGGTGAGTAATGTTTATACAACGAATGATACGACACTGAGTAACTCACCAGTGGAATGATGTGTTCTGGTCACCACTTTAAAATCGTCTCTTACATTTCACAGCGTTTCACCATCCTTTAAATTCGATTTGAACAGAATAAACTTGATTTCTAAGTAAAATCGTATAAAAATTTTCACACAAAACTGAAAAAATACAGTTTAATGAACATTTTGATTTGAAAATGAGACGTTTCGCTCTGTCACTGTCAGCGTTCGGTCGATTATCGGTTGAACGAAATTAGCGGCGTTGGCGCATTCACCAAAAATGCCGCAATCTCCAGAAATACGTGCTATCTATAAATCACTTACTTATATATAAATGAGGCACAGATTTTTTTAGGCTCATTTCAGAATGTAAAAAATGAATAAATGCCTTGCGGTACGTTTTCGATGGGCCACCATGTATATATTTGGGAAAGTTGAAAAAATGTGGTCTTGAGATGATTATCACTTTCAAATGTTTCGATGTGGCAACCTCTGTGGGGAAAAAACAAAAGAATATGAATTTCATGTTGTCTTCAGGCAATTTGGGGTGTTACAATTCTAGTGGGTTTGTTGTTCGGTGGGTTTTATAAATGCTCCTTCAAGCAAAGGTTGCAAAATTGTTTCTGGAGAACAACAGGAATATGCCAGCGAGAGCCACGTTGGTTTGAGAGTGTTTTGGTTTGGCTACAATCAGGTTATTCGTTTTTTTCCTGGACCTTGACACATTCCAACTGACGCGACGGTGTGCGTATTCGTACGTCATCGGTATTTACTATACCATCATATTGCAAATACTGATCGTGTGACCTTGAGTGGTTTTGCAATCGTTAGGGAGATGTGACTCATTTGTATCGAAAGTCGCCGAGACAAACAATGCAAAACTTTAATTACAACTTTGGGCACATGATAATTATGATGAATTTCAGTAGATGTATATGAGCGCGAGGCATTCAGTTTTCAAGTGGCTTGGTAAACCTATTTAAATGTCTGTTTTTGAAGTCGATACATTGAGGTAGGTAAGGTATTCGATTCATGTTGATTGTTTGGTTGATAATTTTTTAATGATCTTGGCAAATTCGCTCTATTTGTCATTGCCTTTGCTGTTTATGATCTACGGTGATATTTCTCTGCAATGGCTTTTCGCGTATCTAGAGCGCTAAGTGGAAGAAAACACACCAAAACTGGCGCTACCTCAATGACTCTAAAAGAAGTCCACAAGCCCCTTTCGTAACACTCAAGATGAGAAAAGAGTGTTATAGATGAATCTTGGAAATATGAAATGAAACTAATAAATAACATAATATCTGATGGAATTACGCATTATTTGCAATGCATTATCAGTGATCTACAAATATTGCGTTGACCCGTTAAAATTTTAGTGATAATTTTATTATGTCGTAATGCTGATGTACATGCATTTAATCATACACATAACCCATTCAATGTAAAAATATCGATGAACATGTGATGACATTATCTTCATTTTATTGTGCATATTTATGAAATTATAAGATAATATAACTCTTTTGGGTATATACCCATTAACAATGTAAACAAACTGTTCAGTCATCATGGAAACCAGCGAAAGTATATCCATCGATATTATTTCAACTTCTGAGAGTTTTTCATAAAGATCAGTCAGAACATTCAATATCAACAACATTACCAATTTGGTGAAAATGTCTGAAAAAAAGGAACCTGAATTGCACCTCTCGTGAACTGTAGGATATGCATCCACCCCGTATACGCTGACAGTATCACTTATAGTGACTCAAGGGATGTTACGTGAAGAAGTTAGGCTGAGAGTCAGTTACCGTTTAGACGTATAGTATTAGAAGGATGAGAGAATAAAAGTGTGTATATAATTATTGTTTCGAAGTATGTATTTCTAACAGAACTTTGTTGCCTAAAAATCCCCATTCACAATTTCGAAATGGAGAGAGAGAGAAAGAGAGAAATATACTTTATTGTCGAAGAAATAGGTTTCTTTGACAAAGCGTTTGAATAAACTTAAAATTTAGGCAAATACTAGAAATAAACTGTATAACAATTTAAACGTGACTTTACCAATAATACATTATTACAAATATTAAAAATAAGTAATTAAAATATTTAAAAAACACATATATACACATATTTAAAAAACGGTGAAATAACTAGTTCCTGATTTAATTTTAAAATTTTTTGAATGTGAATGTGTCAAATAAATGAAAATTCACCTACGTAAAATATAAAAAGAGAAAAAAAAACGAACAAACGAATGAAGTAAAATAAACTTTTAACAATCATACAATACAACAGATAATGGATTACATTACCTACTTTAAACGTTTAAAATTAACAAAACCAAGTTCACAACAAAGTATCATTGTAAAATTCGTCGCGATTGTAATAAGCTTTCTTCAATAGGGCCTGTTTGACACCATTTCTATATATACTGAACGCATTCTCATTTCTAAGTGATAATGGTACATGATTATATATTTTTTCACTTTCATAAATTAGAGAATCTTTTGTCAGGGTCGACTTTGGGATGGGAAGAGGAATTTTTGTATCTGTAATTTGTCGGGTATTGTGGCTTGCCTGTTAATTCTATTGTATTGTATTTTTTGTAGGTCAGGCAAACAGATTCTAAAATAAAGATACATGTAAGAGTTAGAATTCCTTCTCTTGTAAATAAAGATCTACATGACGTTTGCGTCCCAACCCTGCATATGTATCTAACTGCTCTTTTCTGTAAAATAAATACTGATTGAAATAAATGCTGACTACAGAATCCCCAAAATGATATACCATACCTCAAGTGCGACTCGATTAGAGAATGATAAATCATCTTTGTCGTGGATGAACTCAGTTCATTTGATACAATTCGGAGTGCGTAACAACCCGACGCCAATTTTTTTGTTAGTGCTATGACATGCTGATCAAATTTCAGTTTGTTATCTATGAATATTCCCAGAAATTTGGAGTATTTTTTATTTTCCAAAATATGTCCGTTGAGGTTTAGATCATCATCATCCGAGCTGAATGAAATTAAGTTGGTTTTGTGTATATTGAAGCACAAATAATAATTTCGAAATGGTGTCAACATATTTTGAAAATAATAAACCTAGTAGATTTATTTTCTAAGACGGACCTGGACATACTTCACTTCAGCAAAGCTTTTATTGAATATAAAACAACCAGGATAAATATCTACGATTCATCAGTTTCATGATAGATCATTATAATATTTGCCAATTGCCAATCTATATACTTTGAGGCGCTATCAGAATTTCTTCTGGTAAAGTATGTCTAATATTTAAAAAAAAATTATTTCATTATTATTTATTATGTGCAATAACTCTTGATAGTGAGAACAATTTTACGTCATTATTCTTGCGACATTGAAATAATGCATAATATCATATTAGTGTAATGATGCCAAATTTTGTCAATATATTTTATCGTTCAGAAAAACTAATAAATGAATCGTAACGAGTTCAATATCAGGAACCAGCAAATATTCGTTTAAGTGGCCACCTGTTTTTAATATTTATATGGGTCGCTAGGTCGTCTCGGCTCGAAATATAAACAAATTTGATGTTCTCCGGCCGATATTTTCTTCAAGTACCAAGCTATGTTTATACAAAGCTTGGTTTATAGTAACCTTCAACTAAATTATGTTTACACTAACTTGATCGAAGAGTAATGGAAAAAGCGCAAAAATATGAGATTTATATCTGAAATAGTTTATATTAAATGTTTTTAACATGACAAATGATTTACATTTGGCAAAATCGACATGAACCACTACTTAGAGTAATTAGCGGGAATGGGAGATTCCTACAATTTTCTCATGAAAAGTTCCTATAAATTCTCTGAAACCAGAATCAGAAGGCTAATCTCAGTGCCGCCCTCGTAAAGTGTGTTACAAGTGAACGTGAATTTGTCGAACAGTAAAAGATGGATTACCATGAGACAGTTCAGTTTTCGTCAATTAAATAAAAGTCATCTTGTGGTGCCGGTATTCAGTTCAATTCACGTAAGTTTTATAGTTCAGGAAAACATCTCGAAAGTAACTATGATTGTGATCAACAACCAAATACATGTAAGAAATCTTATTTATATTGCCGACTTTGCCTGTCTAATTGATTCAAATGCTAAATAGATATTTGTACCCTGAGATGAGTGTATTTATGTCTACACCCACTATTCTTTCTCCTGCTTAAATATTCACGAACCCAGTTATAGAAGTTATATTGTTACCACCCTGTATAGGCCAACTTGAATAAAGCAGGGTGTCATAACAATAGCTTTAAGGCGTTCATAAGTGAATAAAACAAATATGTCCGATACATTGATGTATGAATGAATCGATAAATTGTTATTATTAGATAATCCCATCCCATTAATTTTACAATATTTCGCTGTCGAAATCCGTTCAACGTACGAATTAAAAAAAAACAAGAAATAGTAGGAAAACAAGAATGGAAGATATCCAAATGAGATGAGTTGAGATCAAATGAACTCCATTTATCTTATACTTGTTTGAAACGTGTCCAAATATTCGTTTCAAGATTAGAACTTTGTTTTTTTCTTGCATATTGCACAGTCAACATTATTATGCTCTTGATTTGATAATCTCTCAATTATCAGAATATTCTAGAAACTTTATCACTTGTATTATTATTGCGACACCTCAGTGAGAAAATTTCCAATATTTATTCCAAAACAACTCCATCTAACCTTGAATGTGTTCTTGGGATATCAATTAACTAATATAACATCCTTTCATTTTCTACCTATCTATTATTTATGTCGTATATCGTATATCGATGTCCAAACAGTGTGGACACAAGCAATACATTTTATGTTCACATTTACATTACTACGTCGAAGAAAAACTTTCAGTTTCCATAAAGGTGGATAGATAGACTGGTGAAATCACTTCCTATCCTGTGACTGGTCCCAAATCTCTTGATTTCGCCTACTTCGATAAAACGTTTATAACGTGACATGGCGTGGGTGTGAAGCCGCGATTTCAACCAAATTTACAGGTTACTGCAGGTGTCAACACGAAAGTATGAATATTTGATTCTGAATGACTTCTAATCGTTTCTAACAATTTCATGGAGCCATTTTCCAATGAGTTTGCTACGAATAGGTATCGAACATGATTGAAAGAAAATTCTTCAAATATCTTTCGACAGTATCTCCATCTAATGTTGTACCTGAGAACCACACGTAATGAGCTGAAATTCAATTGTTCCAAATCAAGGATTTTTCTGCTGAAACAATTGAAGAGTAGCGCCACCAGGTCTTATTTCCATCATTGTTTCCATATAATTTTCGACATATTTCATTTACATTCTCTGTCATTATCCGATATATCAAGCTTGTTGGAGTTAAATAACCTACCAAGCATCTAGATCTGACTTTTTTGGTCAAATGGTAATAGAATCCTGGAAAACATTGCCCATTTGCAGGAACATCAAATGGTGGTTCTCGAAATGGCCAAATGAACTATACAAGAACAACTAAAAATGGTTCATTTGGAGGAACAAATCTTCGAATCAATGTTATCAATTCAATCGTTCCGTATTCCATTGTTGCTTTAGAATCACCCCGAAATATGTTGCAGGACTTTGACAGGTTACAGGAAGTGAATCCTGAGAGATACAGCCATAGCAAAACATTTGAAGAGGTAACAAGGTAGCCAATTTTAGAGTTTGAATTCGTCATCGATTCACTCTGTAGGCTAATGTTAAAAAAATTGCGACTCATTAAATATAAATGTGTACTTAAACCTTGACTTTTGTATTTTTTATCATATTAAAACTGCATAACACCATCTAAGTATCTAATTTTGGGCAGAGGTGAAGGTTATCATATCCAAGACATTAATTTTTTTCTACGTCTGCATAGTCATTATTTACGAGAGAGCTGTTTGATTTTTTGCTGCTCCTGCATTATAATTCTTATCCTAATTAAATCAATTCAAGTCTTTATTTCCTCACAGCCCTGAACCTGTTATATACCTGGTCGGTTACCATTGTTCTTTATCCTATACGCATCCTAAAAAAAATCAAATTCTCACAAAATACTGCGATGGAGCAATTACAAAGCCACAACCATTGACCTATTCAATGTCGAGTAAACTGGATGTAAAAGAAAATATAACACCAGACATCACAATTTTCTGTTAACTAGCGAATATTCAAAATGGATGGCAAGCATATAGATTGAAATGATCCTGAAGTATGTTGTACTTTCTTCAGAAAGTTGAATGAAGGATATGATATGAGTACGTAGACTCTGTTTCACCTAGAGTTTTAGTATATAATCAAGGGTTTTACCCAAACCAGCGAAACCTTACTAGTGGTTTTGCTAAAAAGGAACTTCATTCGAGTTCGTGATATTTTCGTAATTATCTGTCAGGAGATATCTGATCTGGTGAATAATTTTGAAATCTAGTGACTTTCGTGTTTTATGTTGGGGATTTGAGATTTCAACTGTTGGCCATGCCATACCGTACAATGTAGTACAACGAGTTACTGAATATCTATTATAATAATTATAATAATGGTGAGTGATATGTATTTAGAATCAACTCTTTATTACGCACATACAATTTGAAATGTACGAATACGAGCAAGTCCTTGTATTTCATATAAAACTAATCAATTGTTCACGTAGTAGTGCATTGATCCGAACCGGAGTGTTTTTGGAATTACAGTGAAGAACAATACATCACCTGCCATCTAGTGGAGAGTAGATGAGAAGTGTATTGATTCAATACAGAAATCTTCTTAATGCCAAGTCTGCTTATCCGAATGGAAAGTGTTGTAACTGCTTGTAAAAATGTACTGCCTTCTTCCGCTAGATAGTCCTAAAACACGTTAGATTCACAATCGAAACAATAATTTGTTTGATAATGTCAACTTAAAATTGTGTCGAAGAATTGTGAATCGCATTGTACCTATCTACCTATACCTACCTGATATCTCCCAGGAATAATTGAAAACTTCTTCAACATAATTGTGGATCACTGAATTCTTCTCGTTTGCACAAACAATTCAATTGATATTCAAAACCACAAGCCTATAAGGATGTAACGAATATGAAAGTTATTTCAATACAATTGTTGTTGTCAGTAGGTAACCAGGCAACCAGGAATACAGCAGTGCGTATCGACATCAACTGAGAAATTTGGTGCATTATCGCCAATGTGACGTTATGTCTCATTGACACATATTGAAATTAGTTACTTTTGCACACTTATCATGCGATCTATATTCTGATGAAAATTTATTTGTTGGTACCTACGTATTTTGACCAGAAAAACACGAATTTCATATTATCGTGAACATATCTCTAGTTTCCGAGATAATCGATGCCAAAGGTCGAAATTTCACCTCCTTTTTAAAATAGATATTTTTCTTTTTGACGTGTATTGAAGAGAATTATGAGGGCCTTAATTACCGATGGCAAAGTTTGCGTCCCGAGGGCCTCTGGCCCGAGGGGCAGCAATTGCCAGAGGTTATTAAGGCTCTATAATTCCCGTGGTACATAGATAATTTTATTTTTGACCGATTTTCATAACAATATGTCCATATTTAGAACGCAATAAATGTTTAAATTCATAACCTTTCTGGTATATTTGAATTAGGTAGCGTTGATTGTAGCATTGTTGGTTGTTGCTAGGTTGTCGCTATGTTACATGTTTATAAGCAAACTTTCTTTATCAATCAATGTTTTTCCGTTAAAAACGTGTTTATTTTTTACCACAAATCGACGATCTTTTTCTGATATAATGGAGGATATTATAAAAAAAGCGGAAAAAGCAAGACAATCATTACTTCCATCGAAAAGTGAAGCCCTATATCAAAAAGAATACAACTTATATCTGAAGTGGCTGACACAGAGAAATGTTATGTCAAAAGATGCCAACAAAACTGTCTTTCTGGCATATTTTCAAGAACTGGTAAAGTATTTTCAGTATTTTCTGGTAGATTTGGTAATAATTGTATTCATTCGTTGCAGTCAGAAACGTTTAGCCCAAATTCGTTATGGACTAAATGGTCAATGCTCAAATCGATGGTGACCATATATGAGAAAAGATATATCACCAAGTTCAACGAACTAGAGGCTTTTTTGAAACGGAAAAGTAAGGGGTATAAGCCGAAAAAGTCTGCTGTCTTATCTCCTAAAGATGTCATCAAATTTCTAAAGGACGCCCCTAATGAAATTCATTTATTGCATAAGGTAATTTTTTTCTCATAATTTTCTTTTTCGTTTGTTTATTTCGTTTTATTTGTTATAGGTTGTTCTAATTATGGGTTATTTTGGAGGATGCCGAACTCAGGAACTTCTAAATATGAGTATAGCAGATATAGAGGACCGGGATACTGTTATGGTAGTGAACGTACCGGAAAGTAAAACTGGTGTATCGAAGAAATTTACAGTTGTGGATGAAAAAGAGTTCTCTGCTTTGCCTTTATTGAGACTTTATATGTCCTTGCGTCCTGAAGGTACAAAACGATTTTTTTTGAGTTTCCGACAAAATAAATGTACAACTCAGCCAATTGGAAAGAATATGTTTGGCAAAATTCCCAGCAAAATCGCAATGTATTTAGGATTGCCAAACCCACCAACCTATACGGGACATTGCCTTCGTCGCACTTCTGCTACTGCCCTAGCCAATGCAGGAGCAACTATGACAAACTTAAAAAGACACGGAGGTTGGAGAAGTTCCACGGTGGCAGAGGGGTATCTGGAGGACAGTATTGAATTGAGAAATAAAACGGCGCGTATGCTGTTTACTTTGCCATCATCAGAAGAGGCAGGCACCTCGACTGTAGTGAACAGCTGAACAGCACCACCCATAAAAAAGAAGACATTGTTTCCAGCGGCGGAAGTAATTTTCAGGGAACATTTGAAATTGTACATTTATTATTTGTAATGACGTGAATAAGGAAAATATGTCTTAGTTTTCATTACATATAAACGTTTATAAGCATTTCTTGTATCATTTTCACCTGTAAAAGGTGAGAGGGAGTTTTTGAACCTTAATATCCCAAGGGAGTTATGACCCTCATTATAGATATCGTAACTATGACGATATAAGCTTATAATGTCACTGTCAGAAATAAAACACATTATACTGTCTCGTATTGCCATAATATGAATCCAACTTTATTCGCTCAAGATTCACACAGAGGTTTTTCGAAATGGCAGTTGGTGAAATAATAGGAAAATTACGGAAAAATCACATATTTATGATGTTTTTCTTAGACAAAAATCATAATTAATCATGAGAAACTCGTTAGAAACACGAAAATGGCGAGGTGCTCCGACGAGTCCCGAACGATGGATTCTTATCGTGGAAACAAAAAGGTTTGACAGTCGTGTCCACATCATAAAAAGGATGGAAAATACCAGTCCATGTTTTTTATTCATCTGAGGATTTCCACATCTTCGTATTTTTTTTATCAGGACCAAAATAACCACATCATCAAAGTGATCAACTTCAAGCACCAAGACGTGGTGACCCACCCCATCATCAAGCTGATCGGCATCATCCAAAACACCCCCAGCACCACGTGCCGAACCGGCGACCCCAGCGTCCACCTCTACGTGAACGGCGCCACCGTCGCACACTCCACCACCCACCTGGTGCACGGCAAATTCAAACTGCTGGCCGAGTTGCAGGAGGGGGAAAACCTCCTGCGGATCGAGCACTGCTGCAGGCACCTGGTGATGGAGCTGGGGCTCCAGGTGGAGCGGCGCACGCGCTGCGTGGTGCCCCTCTACGTGGTGTGCCACGGGGATGACGGCCACTTCCAGGTGGGGGTGGGGGTTTGTTTCGATGTGTCGTTGTTTTATTGAATATTCGGCGATAAACCGGGTGACCCGGTGCCAATTTACCCCCCTGCATCGTTGTTGTTTTATGTGGATGTTTAAAATTCGGTACTCAAACCAAATATGTCACTTCCGGTTTTTCCAAAAACGATATCAACTTTCGATTTTCGAATGGGACACCCTATATATAGGTATTATTGAATGAAAAATCCAGCACATTCAGGCATGGTTGATATAGAAATGGTGAAACGAATCTCATTAATAAGGCACTAGAAACATTTTTAGACTTTGGCCTACTTGATTATGTCGAATTTCAAACACTGGTAATACTTCCACGACTTCTTATGGATGGCGCCACGTCTGCTGATTCCGCATGATGAATATTAATTTTCACAACTTCGCACTCAATCAATATCATGATTGAATAATCGAACAATATTCATGGTTCAAGTCTAAACTATAATTGAAGGGGTTAGAATGAAAATTGTAAATTTGATCCTCCTACCACAGATATCGAGGTGAAGTATGAATTATGATATGATAGATTCATAATATGGTGGCATCTTTTTGGTTCATGATATAGACCTAAATTTTCAAGTAGCCTCAATAGCCAATGGGTTCAAAGCGTGTTTTCTCAAGCTGCCAGCCCTGGTTCGATCCTTGGGCAGGGTAATTCTTTTTTTCTGAGTCATTTTCTCTTCTTCTCTGTCAGATGTATGAATTATCGGATTGAATTTCAATATAATCAGGCTCTTCTTCATCCAGGCACCTCCCTCGACGGACTGTGGTCCAGAGGGCGCCTGCAGAAGGATAACCTTGGGCGCAAAGATGCTGCAGTGCGTCACTGCAGAAAAGATGATCGAACGCGGCTTGGGCAGAAAGACTTTTGACTTGGAGGGCGACTGCCGGGTTTTTCAAAGCCGGATGAGCTGTCTGGAAGCTCGGTCGATGAAGCCAACCGAATTGTGGGAGAATATAGGTGAGATATGTATGATTGAAAGAAAAAAAGTCGCAATAAATTGACAATATAAAACACGGTTTGATTTTTAAGGGGTGATATAGGGCACATCATTTGAATAATTTTTGTTTATATAAAAAATATGTCTGATGTTGGTCAGTATTATATAAACTAGTTCATGACTATGAAACGTTTATTTTAGGTAGGGAAATCATGAAATCTCCAATCGGATCCGAAAACAAGAAATATCTAGCGTTCTTGTCATGTACCAGATATTTAGGAAGTAAATACGATGAATCGATGAAAACGCATGAGGATTTTTTGAAAATAACCGAAGGATATGTGGCTTTGGGTGGTGGAGGATTGGCCATATTCGGGACTGCTTGTCTATATACTTGGCCGGAACATTTCCAAGATATTATCGAGAGATTTGAAGACGAAACTCCGGTGGATAAAACACGATTTCTTGATGATAGCTGTTACAGGTAATCAGATCTGGAGAAAAAAAAACACTTTCGATAATTTGAGAAATTGGAAGAAACGATGGAGTATTTTTTTTCTAGAATTTTTCTCCATATTTCTCCTCTACGGAATTTCATTCGGCTAATATAAAAAAATTCGACAGATGCTTTATTTATGCTAATTATTGAAAAATTGAAATTCTATTGATTTCCAATTATTACTATTCTGAATTACAATAAATGCATTCGTAACTATTGAACTCTCTCTTATTTCCAATAATTGACTATTCTGAATTACAATAAATGCATTCGTAACTATTGAACTCTCTCTTATTTCCAATAATTGACTATTCTGAATTACAATAAATGCATTCGTAACTATTGAACTCTCTCTTATTTCCAATAATTGACTATTCTGAATTACAATAAATGCATTCGTAACTATTGAACTCTCTCTTATTTCCAATAATTGACTATTCTGAATTACAATAAATGCATTCGTAACTATTGAACTCTCTCTTATTTCCAATAATTGACTATTCTGAATTACAATAAATGCATTCGTAACTATTGAACTCTCTCTCATTTCCAATAATTGATTATTCTGAATTACAATAAATGCATTCGTAACTATTGAACTCTCTCTCATTTCCATCAATAATTGACTATTCTGAATTACAATAAATGCATTCGTAACTATATTGAACTCTCTCTTATTTCCAATAATTGACTATTCTGAATTACAATAAATGCATTCGTAACTATTGAACTCTCTCTTATTTCCAATAATTGACTATTCTGAATTATAATAAATGCATTCGTAACTATTGAACTCTCTCTTATTTCCAATAATTGATTATTCTGAATTACAATAAATGCATTCGTAACTATTGAACTCTCTCTCATTTCCATCAATAATTGACTATTCTGAATTACAATAAATGCATTCGTAACTATATTGAACTCTCTCTTATTTCCAATAATTGACTATTCTGAATTATAATAAATGCATTCTTAACTATTGAACTCTCTCTTATTTCCAATGATTGACTATTCTGAATTACAATAAATGCATTCATAACTATTGAACTCTCTCTTATTTCCAATAATTGACTATTCTGAATTACAATAAATGCATTCGTAACTATTGAACTCTCTCTTATTTCCAATAATTGACTATTCTGAATTACAATAAATGCATTCGTAACTATTGAACTCTCTCTTATTTCCAATAATTGACTATTCTGAATTACAATAAATGCATTCGTAACTATTGAACTCTCTCTTATTTCCAATAATTGACTATTCTGAATTACAATAAATGCATTCGTAACTATTGAACTCTCTCTTATTTCCAATAATTGACTATTCTGAATTATAATAAATGCATTCTTAACTATTGAACTCTCTCTTATTTCCAATGATTGACTATTCTGAATTACAATAAATGCATTCATAACTATTGAACTCTCTCTTATTTCCAATAATTGACTATTCTGAATTACAATAAATGCATTCGTAACTATTGAACTCTCTCTTATTTCCAATAATTGACTATTCTGAATTACAATAAATGCATTCGTAACTATTGAACTCTCTCTTATTTCCAATAATTGACTATTCTGAATTACAATAAATGCATTCGTAACTATTGAACTCTCTCTTATTTCCAATAATTGACTATTCTGAATTACAATAAATGCATTCGTAACTATTGAACTCTCTCTCATTTCCAATAATTGACTATTCTGAATTACAATAAATGCATTCGTAACTATTGTAAGTCAAAATTAATGGTGTTTTCTCAATTACAATGGATGACTTTGTCCTCGACTCCAATTGACTAATATAAATTTTGTATGACATTGACATTCAAAGGGGCACTCTGGGCGCATGTTTTTCAACAACTTTGGGCTCAGTCCTCCACGAACTCTACCACACGTTCGACCTGGGTCACACCCAGCATGGCATTATGGGCAGAGGCTTCGACAACATCCACAGGGTGTTCACCAAGTCGGACCTGGCCACCTGCGATCCTCCGGAAGCGCAGAGGGCGCTCCGGGAAGCTATCGAGTTCAAGGAGGCTCTGGAGCCGTCAGCTTCAGCTTCGATCTGTCGAGGGGAGAACGCGAGGAAGGAGTTCACGGTCCATGGGAGGTTCGAAGAAGTCGATGACACCTTGTTGGCGGAGAACTGTGCAGTGATATTGTGCTACCACAAGTAGGGTTTACAAAGGGTCCGAGCTGAATGAGCACCTAGTAGACGGTATAATATTGTTTGTTTACTGGATACAGTGCCGTGACTTTTTCTCAAGGTGGATATAGGATGGTGAAACAGCTCTTCAATTGTTTCTGCGAAAAACTTGTGGACCATTTGAGAAGGTACTAATATTTCCACGACTTGAAAGAAGATGGCGGTAAGATCGATTATCGAAGAAGATTTCTGTTGCTTACGTATTTTTGTGGTTCACATCTGACAGACGTGACTTGAAACGACATTAAAACAATAAATTTTCGATAAATCTTGAATGAATATTGATGTTTTGACTCTTCTCAATCATTTTTCATATAGAACAGATGAAACTGATAAAAGTATGACAGATGCACAGTTTCTGTTTTACCGACACAAGGTATGTCGCCATCTCTGATAACTTCAGGAAATATTACTACGGTATGAAATCAAGTAGGCAAAGGTCTACAGTTTATTCTAGTGCTTGTTAATAGGAAGCTGTTTCACCACAAGGATGGTAAAACTAGAGAAGGATGGTTCATTCAAGCGATTTTTTCGGCCAAAAGGCGTGGCTTCCGAAGGCGCGCGATGACGTAGGGCATTAAAAGTAATTTTACTGTGATGTACCTTTTTATAATCGATACATATTGATTATTGATGGTTATTGGTATCATATGGCTTCAAATATTAGTAATTTTTGTGAACAAAAACTCCTTGATTCACAAAAATTCCTGAATGTCCACCCAGAAAGTAATACATGAGATAAGTTAACGTTTACAATTGAAGAATTCATAGGTACTGATGAATGATGCATGTAATTTTTGTGTGCATATATATTATTCAATGCACAGCAGGTTATTTAAAGTTCATATATTTTGAATTGAAATTGATATACCTACCTATTTTATCAAGTTTAACAATTATCAATGAATGGTGAATATAAAATACATTCTTTAATTTGAATTATGGGTACCTTACATTATAAATAATAGGTATATAAATATATTGACATCAATTTCGATTTTCTTATTAGCTGACTATCCTCTTCATTTATACATTGGACTCTACTATAGATGCAATCCAGGTTGTTTCTTTATTTGCAGGTTTTTATATCCTCATTATAGCTTGAAGTATACAAAATTCCTGAATCTGATTACATGGAACATCATAAAATAATGAGAATAGGTACTCCTTTTTCATAACACATTTTGTAGATCTCTTTCTTTTAAATTTGGTTGAACAAATCACAGCTCTGATGTATGTGACTTGTAACAGGATTCACAACATCTGCATGTTCACAACTCATCCACCTTTTCAAAAAAGTATCTCAAACAAAATCAGTGCCTTTTGGAAATGTGTGGTAAATAATACTGGAATCCTCTTGGTTTTTGTCCAAAAATAGCAAATCTGCTACCTGGCATACTGGTTATCAGATGGTATATGAAATTGAAATGATTTCATAAACACTACACACTTTTCAATGGAGGTGATGTTATAATTTATTAATATTTATCCACACTACTAAATCTTCTTACTGAGTAATTTGATTATACCTACGATTATTGAAGAACTCTGTTAAAAAAAAACAATTTGTACAGCCACAATCCACAGTATGAGAGTATCGAAATATAAACGTTAACAAAGATTGAGGGCCGTCAGTGACGTCACGAACGCTTGTTCGATGTGCCAACATTGCGTCTTATGGCAATGAACCATCCTTCTCTAGTTTACCATCCTTGGTTTCACCATCCTATATCCACCTTGCTTTTTCTGTAAGGTAGAGACATCTTCTGATAATAACCGTCAAATATTTTGAACTTTGAGTGTCATATAGTGGGTATAACGTTTTTATTCATATTCATATTCAGCGAAGCTCCTGTTCCAAGCACAGAATTGTTTGATATCATTGATTCATTGATCAGAGTGAATCAGCATATGGAAAAAAACATCGTAAGTTAGTGGCAGTGATGTGGCTGTGAAAAATGTGTAATGTCACAGAGTAGAAAGAACGTGTTCAAAATTGAAGCATATCGATTGTATGATAGTTCAAACACTTACGTTGAGTTTTTTACTTGAAGAAATCACACAAAAATTAGTCCTTCTTTCGACTAAAACACCAGACGCACTTGTTTTGAAAAATTTTCAGAACCGAGCCTGACGGAAGCTGAACAAATCAAAGTCTCGTGTATATATTTTATTTATTTTACAGAGATTTCAAACTATTTGATAATGCCCTCTTCCAGGCCGACCTACTGAATGTACCTTTTCATGACATCTTCAATACAGAGGACATTGACGAGAAAATTCACTATTTTTCCAGCTTGATATTATCATTATTTAACAAACATGCTCCTCTAAAAACAGCTCGTATGACAAAAAAACCTGCACCCTGGTTAACTTTTGCTATTAAAATGATGATCAAAGAGAGAGATGCAGCCTTAGCTAAATTCAAACGAACGAGAGCATCTGTGGATTGGTCTAGGTACAAGGAGTTGCGAAACTTCACTCTATCATCAATTAGAAGAGAAAAGAAGACTTACTACGATAGTATTTTCTATTCACGTGATTCGAAACAACTATGGAGTGCCCTCAATAAAATTAACCCAAAGAAAAATAATACAGATCTGCCAACCAAGTTACAGGAACCTGAACAAATCAACAATTATTTCAGTTCTGTTTTCATTGATAGAGAAGTTGATAATGACCTCCTCAAATTCTACAATACTGAAAAATTTCCTCAACTAAAAAATCATGATTCTCCTTTTAAAATACACTTCATTTCTGTCATGGAAGTCAGAGAAATTTTGTTAAGTTTAAAATCTAATGCTGTTGGCTTCGATGGAATAACTATTAATATGTTGAAATATTGTAGTCCAATAATTGATATCTATCTAACTCATATATTGAATGTTTGCATAGAAAAAAACTATTTTCCCAATTTATGGAAAGTAGCTATAATCAAACCTCTCTGTAAAATCAAGAACCCTCAAGAATTTTCTGATCTGAGGCCAATTAGCATTTTACCTGCAATATCGAAGGTTCTAGAAAAAGCTGTTCATCGGCAATTAACATTGTATGTTAATGAAAACAACATTGTTCCAGATTGTCAAGCTGGATTCCGGGCAGGCTACAATACGACATCAGCTTTAGTACAGGTTACTGATGATATCGTCAGAAACACTGATAGTAAAGACATAACAGCTTTGATTACCCTCGATTTCTCAAAGGCCTTCGATACGATCAACCACACATTACTCTGTTACAAACTAAAATACTTGGGTTTCTCTGACGACACCATATTCTTCATCAACTCTTACCTCTCGAATCGCAGCCAGAAAGTTTCTATTAACAATGTTATGTCAACTTCTCAAATTGTAACTTCCGGCGTACCTCAGGGGTCCATTCTGGGGCCGCTACTCTTCATCTTATATACGAGCGATATCCTAACCTCTATTAAATATTGCAAAATTCAAGCATACGCAGATGATACCCAGATTTACTCTAACCTCAATATGGAAAACTTTCACTCTGTTCAAAACCACATCAACAGTGACCTCAGAATAATAAACGACCTAGCTGATAAACATAACTTAAAACTTAATAAAAGCAAATGTCATTTTATATTATTTGGTAACAAAAATTTAAGAATGCGCCTCTCACAAGATATATCTATTGAAATAGACGGCACCCCTCTATCTATTGTGGAATCCACGAAAAACCTGGGTATTATCTTTGACTCCGATCTAAAATTCACTTTACATATTAATAGTCTGCTCAAAAAATCATTCAGCTCTTTGAAAATGATCTATCCACATAGGCACTACCTCAATCAACCCATACGGAAGTTACTCAGTGAATCACTGGTCCTGTCTAGGTTCAATTACGGTGATATTGTTTACGGTGATTTACTCACTAAATTTGATCAGAATCGTATTCAGAAAGTACAGAACTTTTGTTGTCGATTCATTTTCTCCCTCAAAAAATTCGATCATGTTTCCAATAAAATAACGGAACTGAAGTGGCTTACAATGGCTAATCGTTCTAAATACAATTTTTGTGTCTTTCTATATAAAATAATAAAGAACAGGATTCCTTTGTCACTCTATTGTAAATTAACTCCTAGGTCATCTTTTCATTCATTAGAAGTGAGAAATAAACATCACTTTAATGTTCCTCGTCACTGTTCAGTCATGTTTCAGAAATCCTTCACCTATCAGGCTGTAAAATTTTACAATTCACTCCTCATCAGTCACCTTCATTTATCTGAATTTAAATTCAAGAAATTTTTGAAAGCAAAATTTTGTGAATCCCAAATATAAATTAAGACTTGAAACTCTATTATCTAGTAATATTTTGACAAATTACGTCTGTTTATTTGACTCACGATGATTATGTTCTTTATTACCTCATGAATGTCTTTATTACCCAAATTTTCTGTCAATTGTACAACTTAGGTCAAGTGTAAGAGTAGCAATAGCTAAACTTCGCCTACTTTGTACCAAAGAAAAAATAAAGACGATTTATTATTATTATTATTATTATTTATTATTATTGAAATATAATTTTTTGTTGCTAAAAGGTGTTGAAAACAAGTAAATGTAAGCGTGTGTGGTTTTCTAGTCGAGAGAAGGACGAATTTTTTGTTTTTAGTAGCAGACACTTGAGATGTCAAATGGTGTACTCGTTTCGACTTCGGATACTTGTTCAGGAGGCCAAAATACGTCAGTACCTCCAAAATTTGTTTCTTATTGTTAGAATGCGCAATTATTGTTCCTAAAAACTGGTATTGATGGTCATATTTGAGTAAAAATGTGTGAAAGTTAAGATATGTTAGAAGTTAGAAAGAATGATGTCTTTAACCTAAAATTGGGTCGCTGACAGAAAAAACCGAAACAGATGAGCATCAAACGGCTTCTACCGCATTGTAAACAGACAATTATAATTGCAGCCTACTAGGTGTCCATTCAGAACTATAAAATGGCCCGAGGTTTGAAGGAAATATTGATAATTTTCTTTTCAGGTGGTTCAATTGTGGCGAACGAACTTCGATTTTGACTTTCGATTCCTCAAATAAGCTTGTCAAATCGACAGCAGGGGTGAGGGTCGTGGAAATCAGAAGTCCTCACACTGAACTGGTCCTGCATTATTGGGTTTTCGTTGGAAGGGTTGTCAAGTTTTCCTTCCAATTACCCCAAGAAGTGATTGAAACATGCGATGGCGACTATATTGTATTCGTTGAAGATGGCATAGGCTCCATATTGAAGGAAAATGTCCGAATATGAAATTTTTTTGATGCTCTGGATATGTTACCATTTCATTGGTGCAAAATATTTTTAGAAGAAATGTACCTACAGCGTGTTTCACTTCAAAAGCCCTTTCCCGCTTCTCTATATCTCATTTCGTCGTTAAATTAACTAAGTGGCGTAAATGGATTTGAACAATTTCTCAAGCTTTACTAGTCTTTCCCTAATAGCACAAGTTGTCCATTGGACATGCGTTTTCTGTACAGTATATGTCCAAGGTGTCCATGGATATATTTTGGACATCCATAGGATATACACATGAAGATATCCATTGAACGTCCAGACAAGGTAGTCCATTTGGTGTCCATTTAATGACCTCTTCTTCAAAATATCGATAGCCATTGTCCAATCGATGTCCACATGGAGATGTCCATTGAACATATATTTAAGGTAGTCCATATGGCTTACAATTATAGACTATATGTTGTCCATTTTAGGTCCAAATTGAGACGTTCATTGGATATTCAGAACATATGGCGGCGTACATTCAATGTCCCCACGTTCTTATTTTGAATTTTTTCCACACACATACATACATACCATTGCATTCATAAAAAGTATTCAAAATTGACACCGAAAGAAACCCTCATGTTCAAGCATATAAACCAATGGGAATTCTGTTAAATTACTTTACTCCTATATATAGAAGTGGTTCGGATTACACTATCAGCTGTTGGTCTCGCTTCTCTCCACCATGCACGAATTTGGCTAATTGGGCTCTCACAACATAGAAGTAGAGATATCAAAATACCACACATTGTCTACTCCATCATCGTACAATACCTAAATTTTCTCTAAAATGAAAATATGTCAAATTGACATGCAAGAATCAACAATTATGGAGTAATTTGAATCGTTCTCATTATTGACCAAATTTCATGGATTTAATAATATAAATAAGAAGACAGCAGCAGCCACCATGCAAGGAAGGATGAATCACAGAGGTAAAGCAACGATAAGCGAAGTTAGAGTTTGGATGGGTGACCGCGCTTGAATGCTAGTAGCTTTTTTCATTTATTTGTTATAAAATGGACATCCTATGGATATTCCATGGATGTCCAAAGCGGTGGAAAGTGGATGTTCAATGGCCTATATTTGTCCATACATGTTACCATATTGATATCCATGATGGATACCGTATGGATAGTCAAAAAGTTGGAAATGCGACATCCTATGGATGTCCATACGTTATCCGGTGTACAAAAACTGGATGTCCAGTGGATGTCTGAGATGTCCTGAGGAGGACATCCATTGAACATCCATTGGACTGAGTTGTGCTATTAGGGTTCATGTTGTCACTATCGGAAGAAAAATGGATTCATTTTCTGAAAGATCAGGAATTGATGTACTTATTCCACTTTGAGAGCAAATAAATCAGCTAAAGTTGTTACCCGAGAAAAAAACTACGCCATTTTTTGATATACGCGCTTTGTGAATTAAACGACGATTTATTAGTCATTCGAGTCAAATTTGGACTTCCTTCCTTCCTTCTTTAATGGGCTCAACCTTTTCGGTTATTTACCCAGGTTCCACTTGTTGCTTCTTATTATTAAGGGAAGGAGCTGCACCTGGATGCGTCTGATACTATGATCATCACCTCTTCCCTAATGCAAACTAAAGGGGTTAAAGTTTGACTTTTATTGATTTCAGATATGTGGTAATGATTGGTATGAATAAGTAACCATGCATCCATGCGTTTTAATTGCAATGAAAAGTAGACAAAAGATATTTTAACTTCAGAATGGAGAGCTATATGAATTGGAGAGTATCAATAAATTAAAAAAAGAGAGTTTACGTCTCAACGAATTCATAATACAAAAAATAGAATTTCCGGTTTCACCATATTGAAAATATTTTTTACGATCACGTACGACAACGTCATGAAACCCACTGTTTTATTTGGAGAGTAGCTCATATTATAACCATTACATTGTTATTGAAAAAAGTACACGTGCGAAAATAAAAAAAATATAGTTGTTTGAGAGAACGAACCAACTTATATTTACATACTGCAGTATTCCTGGTTGCGTGATAACCTATACTGGTGACAACTGATAAAAGGTGACATTTGAAATAACTTTGATATTCATGACATTCGTGTAGGCATGTGGTTTCGAATATCAATGAAATTGTTTGTGCAAACGAAAGTTTTTTCCACACTTGTTATGTAAAATATACTATTTCCAAATTGGCCTTATCGATTTCAGTAGACTGCAATTTTTTTTAAATTTCCCCAAGTCTAGTTTGGACAACCTGGATATTATATATTATACCGTTAATATCAAGGTGGATATAGGATGGTGAAACAGCTTCCTATTAACAAGCACTAGAATAAACTGTAGACCTTTGCCTACTTGATTTCATACCGTAGTAATATTTCCAGAAATTATCAGAGATGGCGACATACCTTGTGTCGGTAAAACAGAAACTCTGCATCTGTCATATTTTTATCAGTTTCATCTATTCTAGATGAAAAATGACTGAGAAGAGTCAATATATCGATAATTATTCCAGATTCACTGAAAATATTGTGTTTTGATGTCATTTCAACTCATGTCTGTCAGATGCGAACCACAGAAATACATGACCAACAGAAATCTTCATCGATAATCGATCTTACCTCCATCTTCTTTCAAGTCGTGGAAATATTAGTACCTTCTCAAACGGTCTACAAGTTTTTCGCAGAAACAATTGAAGAGCTGTTTCACCATCCTATATCCACCTTGGTTAACATCATTGGCAAGTCGGTTGCCTAGGAAATACCGACAATACAAACAAACCGACTACATTTTGGAACATTGTCACCCCTTGACAGCACTGATGTTTATATAACAACAAAGTATTTTACTCGCTGTATTTATTCGAAATGGGTGAGCCGACTGAAACAGATTTGTTAGAAGGTAAGCATTTTCCGAATTTCCCACCACCAGATTCATCATTATTATATCAAGCGCAGCAATCAAAGATTCCCTGAATAAAGAGGGGACCCTTGGAAAAGTGAGTGGTGAAATACGAGCGGCTGTGATGGCGGTTTTGAACAGGAATTTCGAAAATAGCGACCCTCCAAAGATACCGGAGGAAACCAAATTGATAAACGAATTGTTGAGGGAGTTTCTGGCATGGAATGGATATTTGTACACCGAGCAAATACTAGTAGCAGGTATTGAATTCCAACAATTTTCACAAAATATTTTTTTTTTCAAAAATTTATCCTTCTTCACACGTAACCAGAATACAACACTTCAATCTTTCAACAACAGTCACAACAGCCAACCTGATTGTTCCCTGAGTTTGAATGAACTGATGAAAAAATGTTTTGATTATACGAGAGAGACGAATTTTGTTTTTTCAATAGCAGAAATTTTGTATGTCAAATCGTGTCGAAACAAAATGGGCCGAAACACGTATTTTTAAATTTTGAAAATATTCGACATCGTCATCTAACGGAGAAATTAGCGTATTCATGGGTTTTGTTTCACAAGAATTTGCGATTGGGATTCATTTTATTTGTGATCAGAGGTAGGTAATATTAACTTTAAATAAATTGAGATAAGCGAAATGGGACTAATTTCATTAATTATCTCTCTCTGTGACATAAGAATGAATGCTTCAAAATACAATGTTTATGTACATCGTGTTCTCAAACAACTCAATAGAAATGCAATCAAATTTGATATGATATAAACGAGACATCCTTAAAAAAACTTGAAATAGGTCGGAGTTTCATTTATATAAGATAAAAAGGGGCATGAAATTGGTTATTTGGGTTGAAATAAAACGCCCTGTGATATATTTCATGAATCGAACTATTGTTCTTTCGTTCTCATGAATTCCTTGACATATTTTGTTTTCAACTTGCTATTTAATTATCATTAAATTCTTAGAGTCTGGGCAGAAAAATGAAAGAATCGGTAGAGACGTCCTAACTACAAAATTTGGAGTGATAGACGATGCCAAAACTGCTAAAATACCACTTCTATACTACATAGTTGCAGCCTTCCAAACTGCTGGCGAAGATTGAACGAATCTACTGGAATATTTCGATTTCCAATTTTACCATATGTATACAAATTTTGTGAATAAAACATGCCAAACATATTGAAAGCTTTATTACTGACTTTGTTTTTTCAATTGGACATATTTTGCTTGTTCAGTTGCTATATATTTCAATGCATAGAAACCCGCAACCAGTTGAATGGATAACATCAGCAGCATTATACTTTGCACAATTTTTTCTAATATGTACATTTTGAAATGTGGATGAAATAGAAGAAGGCATTGGAGTGGAAGCTGCAATAGAATTGACAACATCCAAAAACTTGCCAATTCGGGAATCTGAAATTGATCAATTCAAAATGTTATTAGGTATATGACAAACGAATAAGATAGTCAACATATATTTCCATTAAAAACCATATAGTTTCACCTTGATTTTCAGATTTCCCTCATATCCAAGGTACAATCTCACGAATTCCATGATGAAGACAGTGCAGACAACTGTAACAATGATGTATCTGTATAGATCGTTGAAGGTGTGATACTGCAAAGTAATGGATGATCATTAAAATACTATCGATGGTATATATGTTCCATGTTATCTCACATTCTTATCTAGATACAACAGTATAACGCTACCCCATACAGGGGCGAATACGACATTGAAGTACAACGACATCTGAAGGGGTAAATTTGATGTAACTTTGATACCTGAAACAAACAGAAGTCCAAGACTTTCATTGAGTTTGTACTGGCGATACCGATATCAGTATTAGATTAAGATTGGTTGAAATATTTATTTGGGCTACCAAAATCTAGTATATTCTTATTGTTCTTCAAGAAACCATATTTTCAACCAGAAACCCCTGGTCAGCAATGTTTTTCTGAAACATTATAGGCACAAACTACCCTCACGATGAGGCAGTTAATTTAATTATGTCTATGTCTATGTCTCAATGAAAAATTTCAACTGGAAACTCCCGGTCAGTCTTTAAAAAAAATTGAAAGTTTTAAACTGAAATAACCCAAAATAAATAATAAGATTTCTCTTCACATCATAATCTTGATACTCGCAATACAAAATTTGAAAGTAAATTTGAAATCAACGTGCCTAAAGTGCATATTTGTGGCACGAAACCGCTCACGAGTTCCATAAAAGTGATATTTTTTGGTAGAAGTGCGTAAAAAATTAAACATTTAAAATACTATCGTTTTTTCTATTCGTTATAAATTTATGTACAAAAATACAAATAGGTATAAAGTTGCATCCAGCTTTTCTTCTCTGAGAGCAATGCGAGTAGCGAGTAGTATTTTTTCGTATTCGGCGTGTCTTTCTGATCTATAATTTTTTCGCTACCTATTTGATAAAAGCATAAAAATATCGAATTATCCGTTGTCATACAAAAATTTGCATGAATTTCATTGCGGAATGAATATCACAGCAATTCGTCAATTTTGAAATAGGTAGGTACTCCAACAAAATAGCTATTTTCCCGCTTGGAAACGTATAGGTAGGTAATGCATCATATTAACTTACCTTCTATAAGATTTCCATCATTTACAAGACCAGGAAACATATCGTTTTCGAGAAAAGGCTTGTATCTGTCATGCTAAACACCTATTATATCACCCATAACCTACTTTCAGTAAATTTCTTCCTGATGGTAAAGGTTATACGTTTCATGCATATATCGAGACCAAATTTTATCATTTTGTTTGATTTATATTTGTTTGTATACATGCTGTTGCTATGGACTTGCGTCCTTTGTTTCTAACACAGCACACTAGCACCCTTTGGGGCAGTTCTGCAATAATCGTGATTCTCGAAATATATCTTGACAAGATTCGGCATTCTTTCGAAAACTAATACTATAGGTACCATGATATATAGGTACCCACGATTAATAAGCGCTTATTGATTGGATAATGAAATAATCTCTCTATGAAACGTCGGTGCAGCAGATAAAAAGATAAAATAGATATACCTACCAAACTATACATTTTATCTGATTTAGTTCTGAGTGGATAACCTGGCCAGATGAGTTTTTTATTTGATAAGATGAACATCAATGAACAAAGTACGATACAGAATGACTATTTCATAACTAAATCAAGGTATGACTTCATTATTTTCACGCTGAAAAGCTGATGATCATTTAGGCATACATCAATACCATTTTCAGTTATGCATTTCTCTCTGAAAATCGGAGCTCCTCAAGTATCTAATGCAGATTTTGAAGATCACAATTTCTTCAAACATTTTCACTTTCAAATATGACATTTTTTTAAATTTTGATCTAGCAAAGTCGGAACCATTTATATCTCTCGTACGATATCATAAGATGCTAAAAATTTGTTCTTCGAGGGTTGAGACTTACTTGCAAGAAAAATCAAGCAACGAGAATATTGTCGAAGAAATCGAGAATACCATTTGTGCTTGGAGTTTCTCGTCAAACGACGATCTAGAAGCCATCAAGGCTGACGTTGATGATTTAATTGAAGCCGTTAGGCAGAAATTCTTCGCCAGCAGTGACGATTCACTCATTTACAAAGGTATCAACTGGTCTGTATGAGTCTGGAATTGAGGAAACCCCTGAAGCGCGTTGATATTCTGAAAATGTTTCAGTGTCGTCCACAATTTCATCTGGGACAATGTGATGCCGCTGATTCGAGCTCATTTCAATGAGGCTGATTCAGATCAGCACGAAAAAAGTAAACTCCTGTGTAACATGAGCACTAGGCCAGAAAAGATGATGCACAATTTCAGTTCGATACCGTTCACAGCATCTGTAAGTCCCAATTTAGAATTTGCTTCCCATGGTTGAAGTGAAAACTCATGCAACCATATGCAACCAGAGTTGTTATTTTTTTTTCAGGTAGTTGAATTGTCTATGTTGGACTCCTTCAAAAGCCCTATAGAAAAATTGAGTTGTCTTTGCACAACTTATGATTTTTTGTTTGCTGAAGCGAAATCTGCTTTGGTTACCTTAATTTCAGAATATTCAGGTAGGATTCAATGAACTTACAAATATACAGCGTGTACCAACTACTCACTATACTGTGTGGCATCCCTTAAACAAAACTGAATAAACAGATAGGTACGAAAAAAATAGAAAGGAACGAATTTGCTTAATTCGGATCTCAGATAATGGACGCTTGGTAAACCAAAAACTGTTTAGATCTGCACAAAAATTTCAATTACTATAAAATGTCGATAATAATACAAGAAAGCTCGAGGTACCATAACTGTATAAGAAAAAAAATCGTTGTGTTTTTGTAATAACATCAGTTTGATTCCAGATAGGGAATTCGAAATACCTATGATAAATAATGAGCAAGTTGGTCCAATTTTACTTGATGTTTTCCTCAAATCGAAGCTATTACATCCATACAGTAACTTATTCTATATGAAGCTTTTTGGGGAAACTATCATAGAACGAGACCATCATATAAGGTGAGACACTAAATAATCGCAGCAAATGTTATTACAAATTGAATTAAGTGTGTGACGAAGTAATCGTAGTATCTTATAGCTATTGAGTTAAATTCGCAATGTTGCATAAACCTTGAAAATTCATAGCTTTTGCAACATTACAAAAACTACCCAATTTGAAATAACTATACCGATATATCAATATTGCAATTTGAATGCATTCATACTAACGACTATTTCACGCATTTGCCAAATGAACCAATCGATCAGGAGCTTATTTAGTCAAGTTCGGATTATCGATAACAGAAACTTGACTCTTGACTCTGATTGGCCTGTCAAGTTCGGTGTTTCAGAGTTGGTATGTGACAGTGAAACGTCAAATATAAATAATCACGCTGATTCTACCAAATTTCAGATTTTTACCATTTACTCTGTTTGTGAAATAGTCTATACTAAGTCTGTTTTTTATTTCATAACTCAACTGAGTTGCTTGAAGGAATGCACTTGTGGTATTACTACTGATAATTATTTTCAATTCGCAAGAGTTAGGTACAATATTCGACCTTTGAAAAGTGAGTACACAAGTTTTGAAGACAATAAATAATCTATTATTTACAGATCGACCTTTAGAAGTTTCGAACATGTGATTAATGCAGTACATGACATGACAAAAAATTACTGTGGCGACGAACATAATCACATGAAAAGAGATCTGCTAGACATGAATGATATCGATGTATGCAAAATCATGGAAATATCGGCTAATGGTGATGATCGACCAGAGTCACACGAAAATGCTACCTTGAACGATGAACGAAGAAGAAGGCTAGTTTCGCTAGTTATATTATCGACGTCAGAAAACGATTATGTACCAACAAATATTTCGAAAATATTTATGGATTGAAATATTCAAATACCGGAAGTATTAGATCTATCATTTTCCCATAAAAATCAACAAACCACCAAAAAAAACACGCTTTAATCAATGATACAACCGGGTGTTCCTAAGAAAAAATCACTAACAGAACACACTTATTAGAGTAAAATTTCAAACTTGGTGGTGCGTTTTAATTTCTTGGAGAACAATGTATATATCCAATAAATTTGATCGTATAATCTACGTAGGAATAATTTCGAATTCTTCTCCATATATTATATATCCTCTCTGTCATAATAAAATCTAGAGAATTAGCGTTTGTTGATATTTTCCTTGCCTTTCTTGTTGATCGCTTTATTAAAATCCATGTGTATTGATTTTCACGATCGTGGAAATTTTATCGTTTTTTGTTTGTCTATACAATGACAACTGAATGGCTTCTGATTGTTGCTTTCCAGAAAACTATTTTTCTGATGAGTTTAATGTGAATATAACTCTTAAAAAAGATTTAAAAACGAATAACTCTATGCTAGCGTCATCTATCGTTGGAAATGAGGACTTCGCATTTTATGAAAGATTAGTCTGACGAAAACATTGACTGGTGGTCCTGTCACTTCTATCCTGTTTTTCGTTCTTGTGGTGTCACTTCTGTCAGGTTCTGTGTCTGAAAAGTGAAAAAAAGCTGTGTTCATTTTACACCCAATGGAATAGAAATGTAATTGACTTCTCGAAGATCGAAAGGAATACGACAAGGGATTCTTTTCACGTACCACTGTTTTTATATGGTTTTTATAATTCAGTGGCTAAATCAAGAAGCTAATGACATCTAATGACATTTGACAATATTCTACTTTTCCTACTAACGGACGCATAGTCACTTCCTCAAAAGAAAAGATATCAATTTTACCGACCATAATTCTAATGTCGTATTTGGTTTTGCGCTTTTTGTGAGAACTTTACGAGTTTGTGAGTTTGGCTGTTGAATTGGGTGTTTATCCGTTATTTAAGGATATTCAGTAAGCTTATATATTCAATATTTATTTCCTATTCATTCTATCCTCAAAATAGTATTGCTTCTCGGTATTCTTTGTAGTTTCCGAATGTAAGGTTATTCAGAAAAGGAATCTTCAACTCGCTAAATGCAATTCAGTTTCTTTTTGTAGTTTGTTTGTTTCCCTAATGCTTGAAAGTTGTGAGGCTTGTGAAGTTGTTTAACGTACTAGCTATTTATGAAATCTGAAGGAAAACAATGAAAGTAACAATATGACTTATATTCTTTTCAGCGGTGAAATTGGTGGAATGAATGAGATTTTGTGAACATCTGAGTGAAAGAAAACGTATATTTGAAATGGCGGCACTTAGTCAACAAGCAGCAGCAGCAGCTTTGCTGGACTTCAACCAGAAGCTAGATATCAACCTCCTGGACAGTGTAGTTGTGAGTATGTATACTGGAAATGGAGACACCCAAAGGATGGCCCAGGAGGTATTGACAACTTTGAAGGAACATCCTGATGCATGGACAAGAGTTGATACAATTCTGGAGTATTCCACAAATCAACAAACAAAATACTATGCCCTTCAAATTCTTGAACAAGTCATCAAAACAAGATGGAAGGTGCTTCCAAGAAATCAATGTGAAGGTATCAAGAAGTATATTGTATCCCTAATCATAAAAACAAGCTCTGATTCAGAAACATTGGAAGCAACCAAAACTTACCTAAATAAATTGAACATGATATTGGTGCAAGTGTTGAAGAGAGAATGGCCGAAAAATTGGGAGAGTTTCATACCTGATATTGTTGGTGCAAGTAAAACAAATGAAAGTTTGTGTCAGAACAATATGATTATCCTTAAACTATTGAGTGAAGAGTTATTTGATTTCTCATCTGGACAAATCACTCAGACCAAAGCCAAGCACTTGAAAGATACAATGTGTACTGAGTTTTCTGCTATATTTCACCTGTGTCAATTTGTCTTGGAAAATTCTCAGAACCCACCCCTGGTAAATGCAACCCTAGAAACATTATTACGCTTTCTCAACTGGATTCCTCTTGGATATATATTCGAAACCAACCTTATCAACACTTTAATTTTCAAATTTCTACCAGTACCAATGTTCCGCAATGTTACTCTGAAATGTCTCACGGAAATTTCTGGGGTCACAGTACGCAATTATGATGATATGTTCACCTTCTTATTCATACAATCAATGACCCAGTTGGAGGTTATGTTGCCCTTCACCACTGACATAAAATCAGCCTATGCCTGTGGGCAGGACCAAGAGCAAAACTTCATCCAAAATCTGGCACTTTTCCTGTGCACATTCCTCAAGGAGCACAGCAACATAGCAGAGAACCAAGTCAACACCTTGGTGAGAGCCCTGGAGTATCTGGTACTGATCTCTGAGGTGGAGGAGGTGGAAATATTCAAGATCTGCTTGGAGTACTGGAACTCCCTGGCCTCTGAGCTGTACCAAGAAGTGCCCCATGGGGGGGCACGCCCGGTATATTTCGGAAGCGCTCGACAGGGGCCCACAAAGGACCTCTTTGTCAGCATGTACCAGGAAATATACAAGGAGATGCTGAACAAAGTGAGGTACATCATGATATCCAGAATGGCCAAACCAGAGGAGGTGCTGGTTGTAGAGAATGACAATGGGGAGGTGGTCAGAGAGTTCATGAAGGACACAGACTCCATCAACTTGTACAAAAACATGCGGGAGACTCTGGTTTACCTGACCCACTTGGACTGTGCTGACACAGAGAAAATCATGACCACCAAGCTACTGAACCAGGTGAATGGCACTGAGTGGTCCTGGAAGAACCTGAACACTCTCTGCTGGGCCATTGGGAGTATTTCGGGGGCTATGCATGAGGAGGATGAGAAGAGGTTCCTGGTGACTGTCATCAAAGATCTGCTCGGGCTGTGTGAGCAAAAACGCGGGAAAGACAACAAGGCCATCATCGCGTCTAACATCATGTATGTTGTGGGGCAGTATCCCAGGTTCTTGAGGGCTCATTGGAAGTTCTTGAAGACTGTGGTCAACAAACTGTTTGAGTTCATGCATGAAACCCATGATGGGGTGCAGGATATGGCCTGTGATACGTTCATAAAAATCGCTTTGAAATGCCGTCGGCATTTTGTTACTACTCAGATAGGAGAATCTTGTCCTTTTATTGAAGAAATATTGACATCTATATCTACTATTATTTGTGATCTGCAACAGCAGCAAGTACATACTTTTTATGAAGCTGTGGGGTATATGATCTCTGCTCAAGTTGATGCTGCTACACAAGAAGCCTTAATTGAAAAATATATGATGTTACCCAATCAAGTAAGGCATTACTTAGTTTATCAAAGGGAAATTCTATTTTTATTATGTATTCAACAATTTTTATCCATACATTTGCATAAACCCTCATTTTCAATTTTTATATCACAATAATTTCATATCTTGCAGGAAAAACATTAACATTTCCAAGTATTTTGAAAAAATGCATCATTGAAAATTCACTGTAACATAAAAAATTGCTTTCAGAATGGTTTGACCCTAGTTTTGACCAAATTTGATCTAGACATATTATCCATAACTAGGAATAAACCGTTTATTTCATAATTTTGGGGCCTCTGCAAAATCCGGTGCCCTGGGCTCCAGCCCCAAAGCCCCCCTTTATCCGCCCCTGCTAGGAAAATGCTTACTTTTTATTTTATTATTACCATGCTAATTTCACTCAAACCCGTGAATTTATTTACAAATTGGCAATCCTGTCCATATGTCATTAACAGGAGCATGGAACTGTCAAATGTCAAGAAATGACTAATGAACCGATTCTCCTAATTAGGATATGTCTAAAGCTCCGATCGTCGTACATAATAATAATCTTATTCTTCCAACAATTCCTGGATATTAAATATCAGTGGAATGATTATTGGTTTGAGCCAGAAAAATAGAGTTGAAAAAAGAAACTGTTGTTTCTATTGTTTTCAATTTGGTAGTAAATATTTTTAAATATTGAAGATGGGATTATTTGTATTTTTTCAGCCGTATTATTTTTCCACGTAGCAGACGTGAAATGTTTACCTTATCTATTCCAGATTTTAAATAATCGGTTGATTGATAAAAATGATCTTATGTGTTAATCAATATTATTTGCAGGTATGGGATGACATTATTAGCCAAGCGAGTAAAAATGTCGATGTCTTGAAAGAGATCGAGATCGTCAAGCAGTTGGCTAGCATTTTGAAAACGAACGTGAGAGCTTGTAAAGCTCTGAATCATGCTTATGTCCTTCAACTTGGGCGAATATACTTAGATATGTTGAATGTCTATAAGGTTAGATTCAAATTTAATGAGATTGCCTGGACCCAGTAGGATCACTCCCATGGTATTCTAATCTTCCGGGACTCGTCGGCTATTGAGGCTACTTGAAAACTTATGTCTATAATACTAAATGAACCAAAAATATATAGTGGAACTTATTTTTTTTGCTTCATATTCAACGAACTGGTGTATTTTGAGAAATAAAAGTTTAGGATACTTCCTATGATATCTTTAGCATTCAAGCATTTCATAGCTACCGTGTCATAATTCATAGCAGTGCTCCAAGGGAACAAGTGCGACAACGTGTCTTATAAATCGTGTGTCATATACCATTTGTTCTATATAAATAACAGAAACATCTTTGATTGGTATCAATGATGACATTGAAATATTTAAAATCGGACGCACAAACATATAGCCCATCAGTTTACTAATGACCGGTTTTGATTATTGCAATACCAGCGGTGAAAAATACAATGTTGTTATTGTTTTTATTGATCAATTAGAATCAAATCAAACTCTGAATTAAAATTAACCAATAAAAACATCAAGTTTTACACTGCTAGTATCACCAAATCCAAATAAATCGCTCAGAAGTAAGCTGGGTCTAACTTTTTTGACTTTTCGATTGTACCAACCTCCGAATACTAAAAAGCGCGTGTCGAAACACAGGCTATTTCGATACGCATCTGCGTTTCATATTGACTTCATTATAGAACCAAAAAAAGAAAAAACTAAAGTTTCCATGACAAGATAAACCTAGGAGTGATATCGCTGGGAACCACCCATCTCTCGCATCCCCACCTCGACCGGCGACCGCTTTTTTTTAGGTTATGTCCGAGAACATAACCGCCGCGATTCAGCTGAACGGTGAGACGGTAACGAAGCAGCCGCTGATAAAAGCAATGCGGGTGGTCAAAAAGGAGACGCTGAAGCTGATATCCGATTGGATATCGAGGTCGAACGACAACAGCATGGTGCTGGACAACTTCATACCGCCCTTCTTGGACGCGGTGCTGCTCGACTACCAGAGGACGCAGGTGCCGGCTGCCAGAGAGCCGGAGGTGTTGAGCGCCATCGCTACGATAGTCAACAGGCTGGAGAGTCACATCACCCTCGAGGTATATTTTTTTTTATGGAGCATTTCCTCCAGTCATTTTCAGAAATATTATCTTTCCATACTCGTGTAAATTTTTCGAATTTCGAATCAATGAGTCTAGGGAAACCATGTGACGTCAGTGCGCGAGCGATGTTGTTTGGTTGTACTACGCATGATGTCCTGAGCACCTGACAGCGTTGCCAGATCAAAAATCAAAGAATAAACTGTCTGCAATCTTCTGCAACATTGAAAATTGAAAATAAGGGCGATTAATTGCGTTAAATCACCGCAAGACTAGTTCTTCTACTTATGGAGACGCTTATGGTTAGAAGAGTATATTGTTTTCATCAGAATATGAAAGTATTACTTTGTTCAAAAAATAATATCAATTAAAGAGAAGGTTGTGAACAGAAATTCTGATATAGATAATGTGTTGACAATCTCAGTAACCATGAATAATCTGGCACTACCAATATTTTTCAAGTACTTCCTATCACATTAATAAAATGATCAATCGAAATGTTCCATTTCTCCCGTATGGTATCTGATAAGGGTTTTTTATCACATGTGTACTCTTTCAGGTAGATAAAATAGCATTTGGTTCCTAAGTATGATTTCGGACATCATTTTCTATCAATTTCTCTTAATATTACCATTTCTTGTGATGTTTTCATTCCACAAATCAGCTGTGATGATGTGCGTTTTCTTTCTCATCATAGTTTTACATTGTTGTAGGTTTCAGAGTGATCCCTAAGTTCTCAACAATTCCAATATGTTATTAATTTTCAGGTTCTCAAACTATCCAGCGTATACACCCAGTGCACCATGAAAATTATCAACTTCGGAAAATATCTCGTACTCTGGACGAACGTCTTTCTACTCCACCAAGCTGTTAAAAACACTTTTTCTTTGCATCGTCAGAAATGCTGCCATCACAGTTGGTGTCATTTTCCCCATTAGCATTATTTCAATCAATCTACCTGAAAACGGAATCTGTAAATCCAGAATGGCTCGAAAAATCATCGGTGTTGTTCCAAAATGTGTATGACCTTGCCTTTTGGTATCAACAATTCTTGTTCAAGTTCTCCACTTCTGGACAAGGTTAGGTTTTCACGTTTGTCGAATTGCCATATCATGACATTTCTCATTCATTCAAATTTACTTTTCTGGCCTGTTGATTTCTCCTACTTCGATGAACATGACGTTGCGTGGATAAATCTTGCTAAATTCACTCTGGTTTCCAACCATATTTACAGGTTACAATACAAAAACATGTTGATTCGGTTCTGAATGAATTCTTATGCTAACAATTTAACCTAGCAATGTCCCAATGTGATTGAAAGTGACAAGTTGAAAGATCAAATTGGAAGAATGGTACATTTTTTGAAAACAAGTAAACTTAAGTGTGTGTGGTGTTTCAGTTAAAAGAAGGTTGGATTTTTTGCTTTTAGTAGCAGAAATTTGAGATGTCAAATCGTGTTTTTACGATTCCCAAAAATTGATATTGGATTCATTCGAGTAAGCATATGTGAAAATAAAAATCCGATACTTTCTTCTCGTTTCTATTCTCTGTTAGAAGAACATAACTGCAACCTAAAATTGGGTCGCTGATAGAGATAAAACTGAAACAAATGAACATCGGGCGACTTCTCAATGTGTATTAACTGTATATTAACCCTAACTGAACTGGACACGAGACACAACACCAAACTCTTCATACACAACACACCAAACTCTTCGCCAAACGCCGTTCTCAATTCCTTCAGAAGAATGATACTCCATATTCAATACATGACTGACTGCTCTTTTGTAAACCACAAACGATAAGCTTTGTCACCAGCGGAATGAATAAACGGATCAAGAAAAGCAATACATTTGCCGGCACTCTCTCAACGTTAACTGTTCTCATCTTCGCACCGAAGTGAGTCGCTCCTTCTTACGTGATGATGACGTCACAGATTTGAAAACCTTACTGATGGGACACTCCACCCATTTTGTTTGTTGTACCGACATCCGTTTTCATTGACCTCGGACCTTTAAATTCGGCGTATTGCAGTTGCCGGATTGTCTTTGTCACCGCTAGAACTACTGATGTGCAATGTTGCCATTTTAATGCATGATAGGTATACAACTATACAACAATATAAAAGGTTACCTACTTCTGAGTGATTTATTATGAACAAGTTGTCATCAGAGATTAGTTTCTATCAGGAATAAGATGAATTCCTCGATGTATTCTGAATGAAGTTCCATATGAAATTCGAATATTTCGAATTTTAGCCCATTCATTGTCATCAGGAAAAATGAAATACTATTCAATTATCTGACGATGTAATGTATAAACAAATACACAAAATATGGCACATCTTTTATGTTACATAGAGTATTCTGAATTTGAAAAGCAAATCAGGAAGATATATTTGAGAAAAAAATTAATACAAAGCGAATTTATATATTGTTTGGTGAGGTAGGTATAAGTTTTATGAAAAATACCTCGAACTTTGAGTAAGAATACAAAAAGTGTTACTTTCATCTTGAAATGTGATATAGCATAAAATGTTGATATTCTCATGGAAATGGAAAATTTTGATTAAAGTCAATAATAGGTATCTCAATATAGGTTTCGAAAACAATGTAATTATATATTCTCCAATTTATTTGAAAATGATTTGCAATCATTATACACACAGTAATGTTTGGTGCACCTTCTCTCTTTGATTCACCCATTGTTAATTAAACACTTGTTTCTTGTATAAACCACAATTCTACAGTCAGGAACAGATCACTTTTTAAAACACACACACTACACAAAGTGTCTGATCTAAAACTAACATGCATTCAATTTTCATTGTTACTTTCATTTGAAAGAGTAAGGTATACCAGAAATGAGTACCTACCTTGGGATTACTAGCAAACAGGCCATCAGTAATCTCAGATTATAATATATCCTATAATCTAAAGCTAATAAACTTTGAAATAAATATATATTGTAGGTACCTAGGTAACAGGTTGTTCATCTGTGCTCGTGATGTGATTATCCTCAAAACCTTTATTACATTTCCTATTGAATTATGGTTTATGGAAAATAAAATATGTTGCACATTGTGAGAACATCCGAAATATTGGACCGTGAATCGTGTGAAACGAAAACATTTGTAATATAACCAACAAAATGATGACAACGATGTATTCGATGTAAACAAAACACGCGATCAATAATTTAGCTCCTGCGCAAATCTATGACTGGCCCTTTAAATTAAGCGCTTTCGACATCTCACTCTAATTTTATTCGCTCTGTCTGACTGTCTCATCTGTAAGGTTCTCTAATCTGTGATGACGTCTCATTCCAAGGGTGACTCAGGTGATTCATCACCTCGTTACAGGTTTCCATCTCTTCATTAACAATATAGTTTTTTTTTTCATAATGTAACTCTAACTTTTGTGTTCTTATGACTTGCTACGAATGTGGTCAAACAAATATCCATCTATGTATTCATTCCAGGTGCCCAAAATATTCGACGCAGTCTTCGAATGCACCCTCGAGATGATCAACAAGGACTTCGAGGAGTACCCCGAGCACCGCACGAACTTCTTCCTCCTGCTGCAGGCCGTCAACAACCACTGCTTCGCCGCCTTCCTCAACATCCCGCCGGCGCAATTCAAGCTGGTGCTCGACAGCATCATCTGGGCGTTCAAGCACACGATGCGCAACGTCGCCGACACCGGCCTGCAGATCCTGCTCAAGTTGCTGCAGAACGTCGAACAGCACGAAGCTGCGGCGCCCAGCTTCTACCAGACCTATCTCACCGACATCCTGCAGCACGTCTTCTCCGTGGTGACTGACACGTCGCACACGTCGGGCCTGTCGATGCACGCCACCATCTTGGCGTACGTCTTCTCGCTGGTCGAGGCAGGCCGCGTCAACTGTCAAATCGGCCCGGCGGCCGACAATGTGGTGTACATCCAGGAGTTCACGGCGGCGCTGTTAAAGTCGGCGTTCCCGCATCTAACTGACAACCAGATCAAGATTATGGTGCAGGGCATGTTCAATCTGGACCAGGATATACCGGCGTTCAAGGAGCACCTTAGGGATTTCCTAGTGCAGATCAGGGTGAGTGGATGCTTGAATGTGAAAGTTATATCGAGTTTCACCCCAAACGCCGCGAGAGCTCTAACCGCAGAAACTGATAAGGCGGCTTCAAATATCTTCAGAGGTCTCTCCAGCCACGTGACCACGCATCTTTGACGCACCTTTCACGAGTGTTTCACGTTTTTGTCACGGGACCGAAGACCTCTGAAGATATCTGAATCCGCTTATCAGTTTCTGCGGTTAGAGCTCTCGCGGCGTTTGACCTTGAAAGAGACAAAATTGCCAGAATGGACCATTGCAGCTGTTAGAAATACATACTTCAAAACAATAATTATATACACACTTTTATTCTCTCATCCTTCTACTACAACGTCTAAACGGTAACTGACTCTCGGCCTAACTTCTTCACGTAACATCCCTTGGTTCATCGTATCACTGAGTCACCCGATTGAGCCACTAAGTGATACTGTCAGCATATATGGGGTGGATGCATATTCTACATTCGGCCATCCTGGGGTTAGTCTGTCCTCAGACTCTATATCGTCCTTATAACATGATGCGGATACGTGCGACTTTCGCACATTTTCATGGTGACTTTCACCCACTTACATAGCGACTTTCGCTCTTATTTCATGGTGACTTTCACCCACTTACATAGCGACTTTCGCTCTTATTTCATGGTGACTTTCACCCCTTTACATAGTGACTTTTGCTCTTATTCCATGGTGACTTTCACCCACTCACATAGCGACTTTTGCTCTTATTCCATGGTGACTTTCACCCACTCACATAGCGACTTTCGCTCTTATTTCATGGTGACTTTCACCCAATTAAATAGCGACTTTCGCTCTTATACCGGTGACGTTCACCAATATGCTTGAGAAGAAGAATCCTTCACCTTCGCCACACAGGTCACAAGGACCACTACCAACTGACACCTTAAACCAATACTCCCTTTCCTTAAAGGTCCTCGAGGTCCATTCCAGGTCCAAAATAATAAGCTTCTTATAACTGATGACTTTCACCATGAGTTACCTTACTCAATTTCAACTTCAAGACATTCCTTTGGTTACTCATTTTCACTTCGAAAATCTTGTTAAACTTATTACCATTAAAGAAACTGATGGATTCAATATCCCACCGCTGTCTTTGTTAGAAATACATACTTTGAAACAATAATTATATACACACTTTTATTCTCTCATCCTTCTAATACAACGTCTAAACGGTAACTGACTCTCAGTCTAACTTCTTCACGTAACGTCCCTTGATTCATCGTATCACTGAGTCACCTGATTGAGCCACTAAGTGATACTGTCAGCGTATACGGGGTGGATGCATATCCTACCATATCCTACACAGCTTATTTACTTGTGAGTCATACTCTTTGGTCGCAAGTTCTGGATGATGTCACCCGCGCTGCCATCAACGTCATCAGCCATGTGGTAGAGAGAGTTCCGCTAACGATGAGTCCCTGATTTCCTCATCAATTTGAATGGAGCGGTTATGTTTCATTCACACATTGAAATTCTCTGCTATAATAGATATGAATGTGGCGTGAAAAGGCTGGGAGCTTCTTTCCAAAACACAAACTAGTGTGCTTCAGATTACATATTTGGTTGTAAGGAAGTGAACTCTGAGCCGCGATTTCTGGATTCTTTTGTCGGATGTTCCACTGAATTTAAGGCTAATAAAGCCTTAATCAGTTCTGAATTGACTTACCTCCGAGTTACTAGGACTCGTTCGTGAATCTGATATGAATAAGTTATTGATTTCAACATTTGTTATAATAAAGTAAGAGTTATCTTGTATTCCCCTTTTTGTAAAACTGAAGTACAGAACTGTCAGATATACCCAATGTTCATAAAAACAACAAGGAAAGGTAGAAGACGGAGCACTAATGGCAAGTGATTTTCCGAGTTGAAAGCCGGCAAAGTTCGTTTTCCAATGTGCATGTGCAGTTACTCGATTTTTCCACATTACTTTCCCTATTAGCACATAGATAAGTGCCATAGGAGAAACAACTTGGCAACGATGCGGCAAGAAAAGACGTTCTGCGCATGTACAAGTACTAGGTCTAGATATGTATTATGTTTTTGTCGCTAGCCCTCCCAAGATTCGAGAGTCATTTGTCAATTTTCAGGAGTACACCGGCGAAGACGACACGGATCTGTTCTTGGAGGAGCGGGAAAAGTCTCTGCAGGCTGCGCAGTCGGAAAAGCGCCGCATCCAGCTGTCAGTCCCGGGCATCCTCAATCCTCACGAGGTACCCGAAGAGATGCAAGACTAGCGCGACTCCTAGAATTGTAATTATCATCGTGAGAGTTTTAGAAGGATATTTTTCTATTTTCATCATCCTGTTCAGACTAAGAGTAAAACTGCAGACCGGCGTCGACGTGTTTTGTGCATCCTGGCATCTCGGCATTGGGTTTTCCTACGCTTCCGATGGTTTTTCCTTTCGAATCGTGTAGATGACATGTTAATTGAGGGGGACATTTTGCGCCAGTTGAGGTCGAGCATTTATCTATTTTTTTTTTTTGATGTGCAACTCGGGTGTTTCGGTAATAAGAGAGGGGTGAGAAATTGTAGCCTTGGTGTGGAACTGACACTGTATAAATAATGTAGAGTGTTGCTGCTAGTTCATTAACATGTTTTCTGTACAAATTTGATAAGCACAAAACACATTTTTTAACAAATCATTACGACTCATTAAATAAGATAACTATTGTGGATGCATTTTTGTTTGAATGTACGATTGACTGTTATTGGTATGTATTCATTTTAAGTCAGATCACTAGATGCAGTTATGTTAAAGCGATTGTTTTCTAATAAAAATAAACCTTATTGAAACATCACGGATTTTTTTAACACAATTTCAAGTTCATTCTTCGTTTTTGATCTACCTACGGAACCAACAGTGACAATAGAAGATGGTGTTCTGTGACAGAGTGGCGCCATGTTGAAAACATTCGACTGTTTCATGGCATCCGGTATTCGTTTATCTACCGGGGAGTCGGCAAATTGTGACTTTTACAAGAAACAATGGGGAATATTCCCCAATTCGGCTTTCTTAAAGCAAATGCAAGTATGAACTTATTGATTATGAGTTTCATTCTTGAATTTTTCGAATTCGTTGCGGAAACTAAATAAAGTTTTCAAATATGGGGTTTCAAATTTTAAATCGTTTTGTTTTTAGTTGGATACACGAACAACTCACATTTCGACACACTCTTATTATGAATTCTTGATGTAAATGTATGATTCAGGAATCAAACTGCCAATATAAAAAAATAATACGTCAAAACATGAATTTCAGTTCAACAAAAACACCAATCCATCCACAAGATTCAGTTCGTGCTTATATATAGTAATAATTTCGCAATTTCACGCACTAGCGCATCTAGGATTCAGTTCTGGGGGGGGTAAATGTCCAATGATCAGGTATATATATATACGAGTCCGCCATAATAAAAAAAAATCGACAAAAAAAATTGTCATCAACATTTAAACAAAGAATAAATTACAACAAAGTGATTTTAAAAATAACTCTTTGGAGAAAGGAAACCATTGAACAAAAAAGCGACGACAAAATAAAATCTAGTATGATTTTTTTATTAGCACATCGGTAATAACATCCTCATCATCTACCTGAATGTCTCTGTGTTAACGTGTGAAATGAAATGAGACGATCACATAATATGATTTACTCGACAAAAAAACCATACCTTTTGATAGAAGCACTTTCTGAATGAATTTGTATACCTATTATACCAACGTAAAAAATCAAGAATTTTCACCACAGCGCGCACAGCGTGTTCTCAGTACAGACAACCGTTTGAGTTGACCTTAGAGCCACTCTGCCGCTTGCCGCCTACCTACTGTGGGTAAGGGTAAGGGCACAGATAGGGCACATATGTTAGAAAAAGTAGGTAAGTAACTTAACAAAAATGAATGATGCACATTCAGAGGGCCGCTGTTAGTCTTAAAGAAAATGTTGCCAGAAATGCCAAATTGCCATTGCCAATACTAGCGTCAAGTATGAGAATTTCAACTTCATTTTTTTTTAACCTTCATCCCGTGTTCTGGGGGGGGGTAATTACCCCCTCTACCCCCCCTTGTATGCGCGCCTGATTTCACGCAATTTTCAGTAGAAGTGGGTGCATTTTGGGATACATGTTTGGATATGAAAATAGTCTAATTTCGATCCCAACAATACGTCCTTGAAATATCCCTCAAATATCCACATCGAATTTTGGAAATCGACTAAATATTAATGTAATGTCTGCTTTTATTTTAATATCCGCTTCCGTTTGGACACTTTTTTGGAAATAATTCCATCTCTGATGAGCATCTACAGAAATGTTTGCACCTTGAGCAAACGTAAATAACGAAACACATTATGGGTGAATCATTTCAGAACACAAAAGTGAAAAATAGGCAGATGAGTGAGTATTTCTTTATTTTGTATATATATGTTTATTTATATCGTTTAATGAAAATTACCATATGGCATCAATATACAAGGCACTGAAACACTTCATCAGCTACAGAGTAAGCGATATCTTCAAAAAAATACCTACAATCCAGCATCTTGATAAATCCTCCGATGATCTCAAAATTATAATTCAGCAAGTCTGACGCTTCTAGGGTAGGAGGGGTGTAAAGAATCTAATAGCCGTTATCGAAATGTTTCCTTATGAAAAACGGTACAAAAATATTTCTCCAATAAAATTCGAATCATAAAAAAATGCACCACACTTTTCAGAATCTAATTTGGAATCCCTTGTAATCGGGTGAGGCGAGGTTTTGCCAATTTGTTAGATCACAATGATCTATTTGGCTTCCTGGTGAACCCGTATTGGACAGCCACATGACCCTGAAATTTGAAAACACTCAATAAATGTTGCGTCACAAACTTTTTCGATGCGATATAATAAATATAGTTTGATTTTGGCTCGATGCCAGGGTTCGTTTTATTCATTTATCAAGGAAGTTATTCAGATGACTGTAATTGGACCAGCATAAGAATGTTTTATCTTACTGGGCACACATATCAAGTTTTTGTCGAATCGAACAATATATGTTTTCTATTTTGATCGAATAACGAGATTTTTTTTTCTACAAGTATTGGAAATCATTAGAAATCCGGATACTTCAACTCACATTTGTTCAACTTTGGATCTTTGTCCTTGTAGCTTTCCCTGTATGGTTCCCTTCTTGGTATTCTTCACCCAGCCATTTACAGCATGGTGTTCGCACATTTCTTTGCAGTATTTGGTGAAAGACACACCTGTTCAATAATTGAATTAAACCTTGTGAAATATAAATAAAACTGAATAAAATGGCTTTTTCCCATTTCGCGCCATAAAAAAATTTTGATCACTACGAATGCATAAAATAATTATCTTTACAATTTTGCAATGTGGAATTATTGTATACATTGTTAATAATTGATATTTACGAGAAACTAAACATTCCAAACTTGTTCAGGAATAAATGAGATTAATGGGTGGATTGAAAATATTCCTATATTTTGATATCAGCATAAAATTGCATTTATGAACGTGTGTTACAAAAAAGAAAAAGTAGTCTTCTTTTGACGTTTGTAAGGATAATAATCAAAATCACCTATATTATGTAGTAGGTATCAAAAAAACATATACTACAAGTGTGATTCATCAGTAAAAAGGTGTAATTTTTTATACTGACTTCAAATTAGTGAAAATCCAATATGGAACCCATGGAAAGAAATCGACATATTCGAGAAAATGAAAAATACAGTCGTCTTTTTTTTCTTTGTGCTCAAAACCAATCGTATTAAGCCATGTTTTCTTCAAGAATTCAAATTCACCAACCAATTTTGAATTCAGTAATTCAACCAAATTTATCTTACATTTCTAGAGATTCCAAGGATGAGCATTCTTTTTCGGGGTATATTTACTATATGTATCGTGGAATGATGTAAATCGCAAATCTGACGAAAAATGTCACCACTAATCAAAATCTCTCTGGCTGTCTTAAAAGAGATCAGAAGAAAAATGTTTTTCATCGGTCAATATAAAAAAGAACTTTTTGTATTAGCCAGTGAAGTTGTATCCAACTGTATTCCACAACTATTAGAACCACATAATAATTCATATAATAAATAAAAAATTTAAATAACTCACCTTGTACTTTTCCAAACACCTCAAATTCAACTGAAACCAGTGGCTCTCCGATATTCATATTCACTCAATGATTTTTTTACGTACCTTTTCGATATCACAAATCAATAATCTCTGATCAGCTTCCTGTCAATAATAGAAGCAGAGTTTTACTGATGAGAGGCGCACATACATCTCAATTATCGATGAACTCCTCTAACTATTTTTAAACACAACAAAAGCAAAATGCTACATCGATAAATAGAATAATTACCGTTCTCAAACACGAATTTGGTGTACAGGGTGATTCGGAAATTGTATACCAAATTAGTGGCCCAATGAGGAAAATAAAAACTTCAAAAATGGGGAAATCTCATCATATGACATCAAGAATGCATTGGAAAATGCGATGACAGATTGATAGGTTCCTTGTGAAAAAATGCCTTTACGAATTTCCGCTTCTCCAATAATCCAAGAACTGAAAATGATACCCAAATCAAATTTTCTCTCAGATATTTGTTCAGCATGAAAATGCGCAAATTTTGAAACAAATAAGGGGAATAGGGACAGAAAATGTATGTATGTAATTGTTACAGAAGACCCTGAATTCTATATCACCATGAGAAAAATATTTGGAAAAATTTGGTTTTATTCGATACATATATAATTGCACTGAATTCGTTGGGAAATGGCTAAATGGAAAGCCACCAGCTTTAAGAGAGAGAAAATATGTCTGCCTATAGCGTTGTCTTTGTGTCATCAAGATTGCAACTAAAAATAACGAAAATGTTATGATTGCGACGTAAAAAAAAGAAGAAATCTAATAACACATTTATAATGTGTTTGGAATCAATCAACAATTATTAGTTAACAATGCTAACAAAATATTCTAAATAATCGAAATAACGAAAACAAACTTCTTTTTTACGTTAAAATAATAATATTTTCATTATTTGAAGTTGCTGTCTTTTTTCTCTCTCAAAGCTGGCTGAACTTGTCAATTGTTATTTGTTATCAACTATCACAAGTCATTCAGAACCGAATCTTTTGATGCTGATATATTGTTATCTGCAGTTAGTGCAGTTACCTGTAGGTACATTGAATTTAGCAAGATTTACGTTTCAGTCGTGCTTATATGGTTTGAGGGTTTTTATTATTTTTTCTAATGTTCGATCAGTTCTCAAATATTCTCATGCACAACATTCTTAGAATAACAAATATCGACGTGCACAAATCAGAACTGAACTGAGCAGAAAAATTAATTTTGAATATAGCCTAAAAATTGGTCCTAGATGAATGTCGCAGAAGACTTCATTCTGGGACGTCATTTGTGTGTAGAAAATGGTTACAGAGGAACATCCTAGGAAAGTCATTTTATTGGCATCCCCTCGAAGTTCTAAGGAAATTATTATGTCTGCCTCGGGGGATGATATTATTACGATGAAATAATTCGCAGTTATATATTATAATAAAAAAGAGTTTATTCTCGAGATATTTTTCACAAGTATTCTTCTCTTAGAGTTCCTGGTATGAAAAGCAGGAAAAAAGTGAGGGGAATGGCCCCAAAACTTATTAAGCGTAGAGGCACCATGCAGTATAAACTGTTTTTTTTTTGCCAGAGTAAGAATACAATGCATTCTAAAAATCTGATGATATAATTCACTTTCAAAAATGTTTCGCATCGGACAATTTTTAATATTGACTCCTATCATCTCGACGAACAATCTCCGTTGGTGTTTCTTCTGCTGCCGGGTCTGCATGCCCTCTGGTGGTGGGGAGGATCAAAGAGGGACAATTTGTCCGTACCCTTCAGACACTCCACCACGAGGGTGGTGGCGTTCACGTCAAAAATTCCCCCACCCTGCTGAGCGGGTCGGCAGGGCCCTCCTGGTTTTCCCATTTCATAACAGCGCCCCCCGTATCTGGAAAGCGAAACAGAAAAAACGGGGCGTTTAAATATCGGCCGAAATATGGAATATGCTTGTATTATGGACGACCAGACTTCCATGTCGATTTCAGATCGACCAGACTTCCATGTCGATTACGGATCGACCAGACTTCCATGTCGATTTCAGATCGACCAGACTTCCATGTCGATTTCAGATCTACCAGATTTTCATGTCGATTTCGGATCGACCAGACTTCCATGTCGATTTCAGATCGACCAGACTTCCATGTCGATTTCAGATCTACCAGATTTTCATGTAGATTTCAGATCGACCAGACTTCCATGTCGATTTCAGATCTACCAGATTTTCATGTCGGTTTCGGATCGACTGGACTTCCATGTCGATTTCAAATCGACCACTGGTATCCTAAACTTGTCGAATTTCTCAAAAAAACACCAGTCCGTTGAATTTAAGCAAAAATAGGTTTGAATATATTTTTTTGGTTCATAATTGACAAGCTCAGCCAGCTTTGAGAGAGAAAAAATATGTCTGCCCTACTAGTGTTGTCTTTATCGTCAAGATTGCAACTTTAAATACCTAACGAAAATGTTATGATTGCGACGTAAAGATAAGAATAATTCACTGTAGGGCAGACATATTTTTTCTCTCTCTCTAAGCTGGCTGAACTTGTCAATTGACGTATATTATAACGGTACGCTTTGCTGATCATGAATTTTGTGCACTATGATGGGGATAATTTGTAATATCTCGCAAAAAACAAAAAACTCTGATTTTTGCTTGAAACTTTTGTTTGATGAACTATACGCAATACGAGAGATATATAAAAATGGGGTTAGTTCGATGAAGCTTGGTAGGTATAGATATTTAATGCTCACATCGCAAATCCATCATGGCATGGATTCTTCTTGCACTTGGGAACTACTTCTCTTTCAGGAATGATCAAATGTTGACCTTCTTCACACGGACCTTTGCGGTAGACATGAAAACAAAAGTCTCTGTCAGGGTAGTAAATGTAACCTGTGGAAAATTGGATAAGAAATAGTTTTCGATATTTTTTCTTTTCCTTTCAGGTTTTATACTAAAAATAGCAACTCAGTTACGTTGATAATATTGTGGTACTATTCAATATGAAGAATAACTGTTTACATCCTTTTGGAGTTAAACGATCGAGGAGTATGTATATATCTTACCAGGGCCACAGTCGCAAATCCAGTCATGCTTTTGGGTCCCTGGATATAGTAATTGATTTTCTGGGCATAGGCTTGGAACATACAAAGGAACTCTATTCTGAAACAACATTGCACCAAATTTCCATACATACTTTGCCTCCGTATGACGTCATCTTGCATTAGATTTTCCCCCAAATGACGTCACGTTTATGCAAATTACGTCACGTTTATGCGAATGACGTCATAACACAGAGACAAGGCCTTTTGTGATAATAATTCTGGAGGAATGTGATAATTTTGCATAAACTTTATGAAAGAATAATAACCTAAACATTGAAGTAAACTTCCTCATTATCATATAGGGAAGGCAACGAATTGTGAAAACTCTATATAACTCTAAAATTCATTCATTTACCGTTGTATTTTCACTATCAAGTCGCTGTGAGGGTAGTTCTGGAAATCCTAACTGGCAATGAACAATCGACCCCAGAAGAAACTGAATTATAAGAGCTGCTCTGGACGACTATAAAATATAAAAAAAGACGGTTAATATACATTCGGTATAATATGATTTTCTGTAAGTTTATAGGTACCTACCTATATAGCCTCTGTGAAAGAGAAACTTCAGTGCGGTTGCTATGCATAAATTAATATTTTGTGAAATATATTTTCTGGAAATGTAGAATAGAAAGTCTATAAGAAATGTGAGTGATAAAATAGCGTATTTATTCTCATAGTATTTTGATAAAGAAAATGCCAGATGGTCTCATTGGACAAATTCACGTCGCGTATAACAAACAATAACTTTTTGCACGTTTTGTATATATAGCAATTTCTAATCTATTGATAAAAATATTTATTGTCGAAGTACAATTCAACGTTTATGGATTAGATCATAATCGACCGTCAAATTATGACGAAATAAGAATAGGCGGGAAAAGAAAGTAAATAAAATAAAAATTCGGTCTTTGTCAATGACTGTTTACATATATGTACAGGATGTCCTCATTTCGAGTGCCACTATTATGCGGATCTCGTCACTTTATTTTGAAAAGATACGAAGTTGATGGTTGAATCGGGACAAAAGTTTGCGCATTTAAAATTAATGATTTTTGATTTTGACTGAAACGATGTCATATGTTATTCGAATTTTCTATAAAAAATTTTGAAAAATAATCAACAGTTTCGAAAATATCACAAAGAAACTAAAATTCCTCATTTCCGTTTTAAATTTTTTCACGATTTCTAATCTTATCATCCAACCAATATATAATTATTCTTTTCAGTTCATTTTTCTACGTGAAAATACGCCTTAATTTAACCAACTTAGTATATCTATTACCTTTCTGAACTACTTGAAAAACGTACTTAAAATAATTATTCAATCCTCAAAACGAATTTGTGAATACCTACGCCACTGTTCGCCAAAAAACATTTTTTTGAAGAAGAATCAAACAGCAGAATGAGCAGACACACAATTTACACATGTTTCCGCGGTATGAATGGAATGCATCTTGTTATATATTTATTTATGTTAATATTGAACTATGATCCGTGGAATTTCCTGTGATGCTTTATAAGTAAGAAAACTGTAATTACTTATATTGTGCTACATAATCTACTCACCATAATGAGTAAATTGATTGGTAGAAATACTCTCAAAACAGTCTCAACTGACTCTTAAATTGAACGTGTTCAGTTCAAGAACAGTAGATATATATACCTACATATTAACATATAATTTGATTTGAATAGAACCAAAACACGTTCCTTGGCTGGGTTATTCCGGTATCGATTCCAGTGTCGTTTCAAGGTGGTGGTGGTCAGGTATTTATCAGTATTTTTGTGATGAATAAAACCAATTATTTTCCTGTGATTTTCTGAACTAAGTACCTACTGCGCATGCTCCAAAATATGGGTATGAGATGACATCAGTCAAGAGCGACTCTCTCTTATAGATAGGGCCTGTTGAATGCGTCATTATGTTCATCCTGAGATAATTTTGAAAAAATGATGATGGTTCAGTGGTGCGTATCCACTTTATCATCTAATAAAATGACCACTATTTCAGCAATATAGCGGCGTGTTTTGATAATGTAGGTAACATATGATGCATAACCGAACACTATCAAACGTACCTATATATAGTGCAAAACTTTACAAAACTGATTCCTGTTTAGATCGCTTGTATGTGTAGCCAAAATCCTATGCAACTTATTGCAACGATTCAAACGATTGTCTGTTCAATATGTATAGTTCGATCAACTTGTACAACTAATTGCATAATGCATGGGCCGTTTTATGCAACGGGCACTTTAGTGCTGTTTTTTCTTGCTTCCTCGTTTGCTACTCATTCAATTGCGTATTGTAACTCAATACCTATTATATTTAAAGATACATGGTCATGATTATGAATAAAACACTTGGAGAATATAACAGTTGTATCCGTATAGTTCTGACCCTGATAAATATTAGGAACGTCTAGACAGGTTCTGCAGACAGAGGCGAAAATTATTGCATGATGATGAAACTTATTGAAACATGCTCGAAACGTCATGCGACTACCGAATTTCCCACTCATTTTTTGAGTCCAAAATGTTAGATTCTTTGAAAAATGTCAGCACGTCAACGGTCGTTAGAAAAAATAAATCAGCAATATCATCAAAACTATCAGTAGATTCAGAAGAAGCCATCGCTACTCCACGCAACGTCCAGAATTTGACAACAGCACACACAATTGCTAAACACTCTCGTGCGCTAGTTGCGATCACGCAGCGTATGTTTTGTGCCGCTTCTTCGCCGAGTCGGCTGTTGAAATAGATTCTATCATGAACCAAAGCAATAATAATGTTCTTTCTGGTGAGCAGAAAAATTTGCTTCCTCCATGAAAGTATTTATATATTCAAAAAAATTGAGTATAATATAAATGCATTACATCTGATACGATATGCTATGATGAATATTGTTCGTCCAGCACATAACTTCTTTCCAATTCTGACACACTCCTCTACTGTTTGGTCTGTCACTAGTCAAGCCCAGGCATAATTTTTTTGCCAAAGGCAAACGAGTCCAGTCCCTCAACGTTATACCTAAAGATATCAGTAGAATCTGCTGGAAAAATATCACTAAAAGCAGACTAGCCAAGATTAGGCTATACACAGCAGCTACGAAGGACAAACTCAACCTGAAAGAAAAAACAAGATTCCTCAGATACCTTCGGGAGGTGACGAATACGCAGAAGTTTACTCACTCAAATAATTTATATACTTCAGAACAATCATCTGGTAATAATATCGTTTTGTACAATGTGAAAGGATGGCACACTGAAGTCAAAGTCAAATTAGAACTGTACAGCAGAGCTATTATGGCGAAAAAAATTGCCAGCACAAAAACAAACTGGTTATGTTTCCCAATGCAACAGTCGAACCTGAAAAATTCGTTAGAGTTAGGGTAGTTGGATTTTTGTAACTAGGTATAGTGATGCACAAATAATGGCGAATCAGATGAAGATAATTTCGTTTGAAAGATCAACATGATGATATACGAAATTGGCGGCAAATCGCCGAATTCATACTCATAGCATTTTAGTTCAGCAGTTTTCCTATAGATGGCGTCATTCAACTCTTGTGACTACCTTGCGATTTGCGGGAAAGATAATATATTATGTAATGTGATATTGATAAAGTACCTAGTTGAAAGTATGAAAATGAAAAAATTAAAACATCGATGATGAAGTCCAAAGTTTTGATTGTTATGTCTCCTTCTGTTTATTTTTATTTATTTCTCTGTTTGAATGTTCAGGTGGAATCTTGCAAGTTAATTTTGACCAATTTGGTCCGATTAACAATCTTACAAAATTGTTTGTACATACACCCTAATAGCACAACTCAGTCCAATGGATGTTCAATGGATGTCCGCCCCGGGACATCTCAGACATCCACTGGACATCCAGTTTTTGTACACCGGATAACGTATGGACATCCATAGGATGTCGCATTTCCAACTTTTTGACTATCCATACGGTATCCATCATGGACATCAATATGGTAACATGTATGGACAAATATAGGCCATTGAACATCCACTTTCCACCGCTTTGGACATCCATGGAATATCCATAGGATGTCCCTTTTATGACGAATAAATGAAAAAAGCTACTAGCATTCAAGCGCGGTCACCCATCCAAACTCTAACTTCGCTCATCGTTGCTTTACCTCTGTGATTCATCCTTCCTTGCATGGTGGCTGCTGCTGTCTCCTTATTTATATTATTTCACTGTGCAAGTGCCAACACGAAGGCATCAACGATCGACGATCGCCTTCTGCAGTTCCGAATCACAGTCGAATACTTCTGGGTATTCGCGGACCCGCAACGAGACCTCTCCTAGAGTACGCTGAACCCGATAACCCCCTACAATGATGGAGTAGTGGTATTTTGATATCTCTACTTCTATGTTGTCAGAGCCCAATAATTAGCCAAATTCGTGCATGGTGGAGAGAAGCGAGACCAACAGCTGATACTGTAATCCGAACCACTTCCATAGGAGTAAAGTAATTTAACAGAATTCCCATTGGTTTATATCACTTGAACATGAGGGTTTCTCTCGGTGTCAATTTTGAATACTTTTTATTAATGCAATGGTATGTATGTATGTGTGTGGAAAAAATTCAAAATGTGAACGTGAGGACATTGAATGTACGCCATATGTTCTGAATATCCAATGAACGTCTCAATTTGGACCTAAAATGGACAACATATAGTCTATAATTGTAAGCCATATGGACTACCTTAAATATATGTTCAATGGACATCTCCATGTGGACATCGATTGGACAATGGCTATCGATATTTTGAAGAAGAGGTCATTAAATAGACACCAAATGGACTACCTTGTCTGGACGTCCATTGGATATCTTCATGTGTATATCCTATGGATGTCCAAAATATATCCATGGACACCTTGGACATATGCTGGACACAAAACGCATGTCCAATGGACATCTTGTGCTATTAGGGCAGAAAATACCAAAATGGTGGATCCAAAATGGCGGACCAGATTTCTGATAATTAGAGATTTTTTAGGCCAAAGATGATGGAATGATAACAATTCAGCAATATCACTCAACTGTGTTTTGTCAAATCAAACTGCTGAACTAAGATTCATTCAAATAATCAAGTCATTTATATTTTTTTTTTTAGCAGAAATGTACATACCAAACACAATGATGATCTCTATCAGGGATCCTCAATTGACAAATGGAACACTGAGAAAATTGTAAGTGATACCTTCCTGATGTTCTATTCTCAGCTTCATTTTCTCTTATTGTACAAATACTTTTGATCTTGCTTTTCATCCAATACAAACATGTGACAAAACCAAAAATAAACACACTCAAGGCAATATTTTCTTCAAGCAGTATCTCCAGAAAAGGAATGACAATAAATTCGAATATTAAATACAAAACTACAATGGATGTTATTGTCCAAACAAAAAAAAATTTTGTATGATGAACAGTTCTGATGAGAAAATTGGAAATAAATAATAAGAAAATGCCAACTGTAGTAAAAGAAAAAAATGTCCACCAAATACTCATTGATGCTACTAATAGCATGATTGGCACAATAATAACTGGTAAAATAGCATCAAATGCTATTTGCTTAGCACCCCCTTTCCATGGTATCCTCAATCTATTTTGCATGGTTGATAAAATTCCTTTTTTATTTGCCTGTGACACTTTACCACGAGTTATCAGACTAAAATATAACTAATATAATGTGAAATTTACATACTTTCAAAAAAACTCAAAATACCTTTCAAATGCTTGATCAAGATCTTCACAATCACAACAGCACATCAAGATATGGCTTCTTTCTTGGTTTCCATTGTAATATTCACAGCAACACAGTGCAGAAGTGTCATAGCTCATCTGGATGCTTGGTTCTAATTATGCTTAATAAGAATGAAATTAAAATTATTTTTGAGCTACCAAATCATGAAAACATCGTAAGTAGGTATATATAAACAGACCTCGGATTTATTTTGACATTTGCAGTCGCAAAGAAATTCTCAAAGATCAGATATGTTTTTCAGTGAAATTATGAGATGCTGAAAGATTTTTGTTGATTCCTCTGATTTAAAAAAAAAACAGAAAACTCGAACATAACCTCACAAAAATGAAAACATCAAAAATGATTCTTCTTTTTATTTCTAGGACTAAATCCACTGATGCCTAATGAACTTGTGCCAAAACAACGCACCTAAATAAAACTAAAATAATAATTAGAAGAGGAGTTTAAGGTTATGTTATATGCTTTTGATTTTAATTTTTCAATCATTTTTCCAAAGACCAACTGTATGTCGTATCAGGCGAAATTTGTTTTTGCTTCCGCATGTTGTTTTTCACTAGGAATAATCGGATATGTCCATTACAAGCAACATTTAGATAGGTTAGTTCAAGATTTTCTTTCCTCCAATGATGTGTGGTACCCCTCTTTTGAAACTCAAAACCTTTATCTTTTTAGGGAACAATTACATTCTGGCGTTCTAAGAGACATTGAAACACGCCAGCGAAGAAAGGCTGAAAATCTATATATCCTTCAACAACAAATTGATCTGACAAAAGAATTGAAAAAAGAACCAGAACTTTAACATGCTGTAACCTAGGCTTATAAAAAATGAGATTTTTTAATCAGTTTTCTGTACATTTTTAAAGAATTTCAAAGTTTAGAAAGTAGTAAATTAAAATAGTTTTGAAATGATATTCTGGGTGTTTTGATATGTGATCTGACAATTCTGACATAAGTATTTTGTTAATGGTTGGGTCTTTGATGACAACTGCAAATACGTTAGTATTTAGATTTTATTAATGTGGTTGATAAAGTGCCACTTTTTGACTTTACGCCCGGTAGGTTTATTTATATGGACCCCAGTTCCGTGCTGTGCTGTGCTACAGTGCTTTTTGGGAATTTTGGGTCTACTCTGTGTGCCTCTGGCAAGTTTCTACAGATGGACCCACGGACCTCATAGCTAAGAATGAAAACAACAGAAGATAATTTAAAGGTTTGGTTATGTTTATGTTTCATTTTCCGCGAAAACTTGCTTCAATTTGCTTTGTTCTGTTGATGACTGATGTTGAATTCGTTTCAATGCTTGAATTAATCAAGTGTTATTCGAGTGATTTCATTCTTCAATATACTACTCATGAGGTAGATAAAATTTCAGTGAATTGACTGAACTTGAATTGTTAAATTCATGAGTGCGGACGCAATAATCGTATGATCAGATAAGCTATAGTGCATAATTTGTGTTGTGCCTTGTAAAGTAAAGTGGATGCGATGGAGACCAAACGGCTTTCTATGAACACTTCACTGAAAAATGCCAGGATATTCGATGATGTGAGTCAAAGAAACATCACTGTCATAGCTTATCCTAGATGAAAGATTTGAAATAATTTTAGGATTCATGGCAGGGAGAGAGTGATGAATTCACTGAAATCACGATAAAGAAAGAGCCATATCTTGAGCAAGACATAGATGATAAAAAAGAAGAAAAATACAGCTTCAAAGATGTGATAGTGAAGCAAGAACCAAAAGAAAATAAGGAATTTGAACATAATATAAAGAGAGAGTTTGACTGTTCTTCTGATAGTACTTCCAATGAAGAATTAAAGAGTATAAAACGGGAATCTGAACAGCAAGATGAAAAGAAACCAAATGTTGAACTTGATATAACTCCAATGAAAAATTTATTCCAAAATGAAAATACAAACCCCTCACCATTTAATAAGGAAATGTTCAAACATTTCTGTCTCAACAGCCCTGATAGCAAAGATGGTGTGGATTTTCCAAACAAATCAAATATTGAACTGGATGTGAAAAGATCTATTTTTCATGGTGATAGCTCTAATAGTAATGAATCAAAAAGTGAAGAATTCCAGAAAAGGCCAGTTAGGGAAAGGCTTGGACCTAAAGTAGAGGATGATTTAAGTCATAATAAACATACCAAAACTCCTGTTAAAAGGAGACTGGGACCTGATTTAGAGCATAACACTTTACCTATGTATGTACATTATGTGAAAATGAAAATTTTCAACTATCTACATATCAGAACTTTTATCTTCATTTCAGTAAAAAATCTAAAAGAGACATTGAAACAGATCCAGAGGTGTTAATGAGGAGGCAAAAACAAATTGATTATGGAAAAAATACACGGGGATATGATAGATACATCAAAACTGTACCCAGGTAAGTTTGGCATTTAGTAGCATTTTTGGCAAGAAATTACTTCTCTGTTATTATATATGAATTTATTTGATTCTCGCTTTCAATGGAAATCTATGTGAATACCTTTGACTAAGGCATGATATATATATATTTTATATTTGAAAAAAAATGTAGCTTAATATCTTTCACAGAAAACAACTAAAACTCACACTCAGGGCCAACCTTTAATTCATTCTAACATTGAAGTTCTTTCAAGAATTTTGCAGGAAAAAATTCTACTGGCTCTTAGCATAGTACCTAAATATTTTCAAAATACATAAGTTAAATGATAATGGCATCCATTGATCTCAAGAAACATTCATGTTTATGACACAGAAAAAAAAGTCAAGAGAAAAAAATGAAATCAAATGATAAACTTCAATCAGAATGAAGGAATGTGTAGGAAAAAATAAATTGATGTAATATATTTCTTCAATTCAATCTTGAATTTTGATTTGAACTGTTATAAATGTTCAATCATTCATCTGGTGTGGTGTTAATGGGTACCAAAATTGATTTTGAAGGTAAGATTTTATTGTTTTTTTTTTCATATCTTGTATGATGGATGAAAATACTGGGGAAAATACATACTTTCATTTTGAAGAGAGAGTCAATATTTTGTTAATCCCTTGGTTTGTATAGTTTAAATGTTGATTCCAAGAAATTGTGGCTTGCAAATTCATTTTTAAATTTGCAGTTGAGAGTAAATCAAACCAAAATAAATAATTCTCAAATATTCAAGTGTTTTTTCAAAAGGTCAATTGATTTATTATTTTCAGTCCACTGTACAACCATAACCTTGCAAATAAAATTTGTTTTGACTCTCATCTCCAAAAATTTTTTTATTCCTTAGGAGTGACAGGGAACAAGATGATCCCAAAACACCAAATAAATTCATAAAGTACTCTAGGAGAGGATGGGATGGGTTGATCAAACAATGGAGGGTAAAGCTTCATAAATATGACCCTGAAGATAGTTGAACATATTTTTTATTTAAGTAACAATCTTTCAATTTTAATTTTCACTTCAACTATACAAAGATGATTTTAAGTTTATAACAATTAGTATTAACGTTTGTTTCGTTTTTTAGTTTGATTTGTAATTGAACCTAAAAGTGTAGTATGAAATGTACATCAATAAATCTGTTCGTCAGGTTCTGGAATATTCAGTTGCTGCAGATTATGAGGATCAAAACCATTTCTTCTGTTTCCTTCCAAAGGACGAAGAATCTGTCCATATTGTAAACACTTTATGATTTCTTGTGCCCTATTTATGATATCTTTATCCATACCACAAGCTTCGGCAATGTCAAGAGCAAAACTCTTGGAAATCCCTGAAATGCAATGACCATACGCCATAAGAGACGATGTTTTAGCAAAGTGAAGCCAGATTTCCTTGTCTGACTGGCAAGGTTGATGGAGAGCGCATGCGCGATATTCAAACCATGAAATGTCTGAAGTGTCAATCTTCTATTCAAACGAATATTCTATTTTTTATGTGAATGATTATTATCCCTTCTAATGCAGGACTAACCCTTTCAGATTTGAAAGAATGAACCAATCAAGATTAAAACAATATTCAAACACAATATCAATATAATATGAATTATCATGAACTTTCCAATTTTTTGTTAGACATTGATGGCACTTCCATATTGAGGCTTGATTTCAGGGAAACGTGAAAGATAACCTGGACATGAAACACTAACAATTAGGAACAATAACAAGAAAAGTGATACCTTAACCTAACACGATCATTTCTAATTTGAGTACTTACAGAGAAACAACACTAAGAGAGGCGTTCTCGACTGTTATCTTGTACTTTTATTTTGGCGAATAAATTCAGCCTTGATTTGGATAGGCTGTCCTCAATATCACTATTCATAGTTGATAGATATATGGTTTGGGTTCAGCAGGTATAATTTGATTCGAAAGAATTTCAAGTTGTGGTATGGTGGTTGCAATGCTGTGATATGTTGATGTACCTTCCACCAATCTGAAGAGAAAGCACATTCCGCCGGGCTCCTTCCGGTGCTCCATTTTCTGATACTGGATGAGCGGCGTTTTCGGCAAGTGGGACACGATCTGTTGGAAATGCGTGGCGACCAAGATGTGCGGACACCCGTCCGCCCTGTCAAGGAAATAGCGCAACAGGCCCACCAAGAGGCAGATGCCATCTTCTTCCGTGGTGCCCTTCCCGAATTCGTCCATCAGTATCAGCGAGCGCGGTTTGATGTTGTTCAGGGCGTGCGTCATCTAGAAAGATCGGTATCGGTTGTTGTGAGAGGAGCGGATTTTGTGATGACGGATCAATGGATATGAAAACTGTTCGATATTATTGTCCCTGACTCGATAATATCTAACATGATGATCATGTAAGGACAGTAAACAATCCCTCTGAGACAACTGGCAGCAGACAACAAGGCCACCTTGATGTGGGTTCCCGGTCACAAGGGAGTTGAGAGCAGACAGCCTCGCCAAAGATGATATTTTGACAGATTATCATCAATGATGTTATAAAGATTGAGATTCAAAGTAAGTTTGCAGCTAATAGCTAATCTATGTTGTGGAAGAGTCAGCAAATCAGCCGATCTAGTGTGTTGTAATCGTGTGATTCGAAAAACTACTAGTATACGTTTAATCGTCTCAAAACAAGATAGCATGAGATAGCACTGAGTAAAAGCCATGAACACCGAGTCGAAAGCTTTCGAAACAATCGAAACCCGATAAAAATGCCCACCCGGACCGATGACGTCACACGCCTCACCTGCACAATGTCAATCATGAACGCCGACAGGCGCAGCGACGCCGATTCGGTCGTCTGCAGTCTCGAGTGGATGCTCTCGAGCATCCCGATGTCGGCCTTTTCCGCCGGCACGAAAGACCCTACGTGGCCGAGGTAGACCAGCAGCGCCACCTGCTTCAGGTACATGCTCTTGCCGCTGCCGTTCGGCCCCGTGATGATCTTGACTCGGCCGTTTGCGCCGCCGCCCGAGCGGAAGTCGTTCGCCTGCACCTAATGCACAGATTAGAAAACCTTACAGATGAGACAGTCCGACAGAGCGAATCAAAAAAGGCCTTTTCGGAAACCTACTCGGGTTTTGACACGATCCCCTAACCCGCACGTTCGCTTATCTGCGTTTATTGGGAAAAATCACGGAGTGCGCGACATCTATAATTGATCGCATGAACTACTCGAGAAGTGAACAATAAACTAACCTCCATATGTTCATATGGGTAAAATGTGAACTTTATTTATAAATTTCAGTGATTTAAGCATTGAAAGTGTTGTATTTTGATGATATTTTAAAAAGAATTGTTGTTAATAGACCACACAATCTGAAAATGCAAAAGATTAGAAGAGGTGATATGGAGATAAAATCGCGAAAAATATGCTTGTTCCACAATGCTCTACGTCTACATACTCAAGGTCTCAAGGCAATTTGATTATTTGCTGAAACACTTTCACCCCACATAATTTCCGAAATGTTCGAAATTAATATTTCGACTTTCACACAGGCATTTTCAAATGAATTTCAGGAAAAGAACTGGAAAACTTCGAATAAAAACCGAAATTGATACCTGGACACACCTGAACTTTGGTGGCATTTAACAAGAATCCAGTGACAATAAAACTGAAACGTCGACAACAAACCCTAAATAAAACTTCAATCCAATGGTCGAGTACGAAAAATCGACCTAAATCTCTGAGATAACTGAAATTTTCTTCAATATAAACTTTGGTTTAACAAGAGATCAAATGACAGATTATTTGTTGATCACCCCTCGATCCGACATTTTGTCATTTACAGCGCCATCTGGCGTTTCGTGATTTATCCCTATCGCCTCGATTACTAACCCAGGGTCGTTTTTCGTAACCCGACTTGTGATCCGGGTAAGTTTCCGAAAAGGCCTAAAGATGTCGAAAGCGCAAAATTTAAAGGTCCAGTCATAGATATGCGCAGGCGCTAAAAATATTGATCGAGTTTTGTTTACATCGTTGTCTTCATTTTGTTGGTTACGTTACGAATGTTTTCGTTTAACACGATTCACGATCCAGTATTTCGGCTAGGTTTATGTTCTGACAATCGATAACATATTTTCTATGAACTACATAATTTCAAAGGGAAAAGTAATAAAAGTTTTGAGGATTATCACAGCACAGATTGAGCAACCTGTGATCATAGGTATATACACCTTCATTATATGGAATGTGAATCAGGTACAATAGTATGTTTATTGTCAATGATTACTGTGTATATAAAGATTGCAAATCATCTTCAAATAAATCGGAGAAAATCTGTTACCTGGCTGAGCAGATGCTCCATCAGGGGGTGCCTGCCGTTGATGATCTCGAAGTGGTTGTGGTTGTTCAACGTGGGGCGGACGTACGAGTTTTGGGAGGCGGTCAGAGCCATTGCTATCAGGCTGAAAGCGGTCATTAAAACATTTATAACGAATGGGCAACAAGTGGGGATATTATCAAGGATATAGCGAAATGTTGTGAGAATATAGTCGAGAACTGATAGAAATTTAAAAAACCTATATAACCAGACTTAGAACGTTCTACAGGCACTGTATTTTCACTAATAATACCACTAAAGCCTCAATTATTACTGGACAATTTTTGGAAAACAAATTTATTAAAAATATTCGTGTTCGAGAAAGAATTTTCTGTTTCTAATTGATGCTAGCAGTGGTATTCGGTGGTAGTTCAAGCCATTTTTCTTGAATAACTTTATTCGTATCTAAAATTGGTAGAAACATACTTTTTTACAAGAAACTCGAAGTGGTACTTGATATCTGCGAAGTTGAACGTGAATGTAATTTTTTTCCTATAAACGTTTGCCAAGTTTCCAGTGTAATACCATGCTCATTCTCCAAAGGAGGAGACAAAGATTTCCAGATAATGTGTTCAGTTGCTATGGTACCTAACTATGCAAAATATAGGCTTTTGATTGGTCGAAAATGTTTTGGGTGTGAAATTTAAGAATAATTGATTATTACCAGTCCATCATTCCAATGATCTTGATAGGCTCTCGAATATCCCTGTTATATTTCAATATGAAACCAGATAGTCTTCGTAGAATTCTATTTTCGTGATCGATTATTTCTGCATTAATGTCGCCCAGTCTTTTATCCAGTTCTAAATGAAAATTATATACAGTTAAAAATGATACAAAACAATGTTCATCAAACATCCATGGTTTCATCAGCTTATCATTTTATTTTTCATAGAAAATGAAGCGAATAAATTCATTATTAAATTGAAAATGAGAGAAATTTCATACACACCAAAACACATAGGATTCTTGTAGTGAAATGTTCCTCTTAAAGTGAACTGAAAAAGAAACAATTATTTTCGTGTAAGAAGAAAAATAATGTAATAAGCACAGGTTGAATAATTTTTTTAGTCAAGGATCATCGAAATGATAAACATGTTGTCATCTGATGATGGGAGGAAATGAACTAATAATAGTATTAGTTTATTTCCTCCCACCCCGAATTTGGGACCCTATACATGAAGAGATAATTTGCAAAAGTGTGAGATGTAAGAATTCAACTATTATTCGGGACCACATGGATGACATGGATTATTTACAATCACCTCGATGATCCACATATCCATCAAGCAACTTTTTTTATACACTACACAATTATATACCATGAAATTGAAGCCCAGAGGTTCCAACTCCTCGGGCGAGCAGCCCGGCTCCCACTCAGCCACACCGATCAGGTGGCCCATCTCGGGCAGGTAGATGACAGCGCACTCGTCGAGGAAGTCTGGCAGATTATTGGCCGCGAAACGGGCAGCCGCCGTTATGTCTTTGGCGATGTCTTGCTGGCGCAGCTTCTCTGAGAAAAAAAAAACGCCCACAGTACAGTTTCCCTCCATCGGTTTGTTCCGGGGGAAATCCCGAAAAGTGGGTGTAGGTATGGTGGACGAGTCGCCTTGATGAGTTCTACAGACATCACATTGAAAAAATTTAGCAACTTGACAGAAAACATGACAGCAACAAGACAAATACATGCTCATATACGAGTCCACTGATATCTTCAACAATTAAACCCCACCCCTTCGACAGTTTGTAGCAAAGCCTCTCTCCTATCCGATCCTATGCTGCCGGGCCTATCCGGTTCGTTTGGTTATTTCCCCACGATCTCCATTAGGAGAACACGCAAAATGTTGCCAAATTGAATAAATTGGGTCCAATTCAGAACCAGCGCGCGTAACCACCTATCGAACGATAGGTCGTCGAATTTCAAAAGCTACAAACTGGATCGAAGCTTCCAACCCACCATATATCCATTCACAACTCACCCCCTTCATATCCTAACCCCCACAAGACACTTCAAGAATTAGGAGGTTTTTTATGATATTTTCCCTCAAGACTATGACAAAACAAAGACAGAAAACTCTCCACATATTTTTCGAGGCCCTGAGCCAGACCATAATTAATATATACTCATATGGGATGTGGCACGTTCTTTTGGTCACCAGGCAGCCCTTGGCGGGGTCACGCAACGTGCACAATTCGACAACAGCACACACAATTGCTAAGCACTCTCGTGCGCTAGTTGCGGTAACACAGAGCGTGTGTATCGAGCCGATTTTTAGCCGAATCGGCTGCCGACTCGACGAAAACCACTTTGTCTGTTTTCACCCTTAGTGTGGCAAGAAATGCGCGTTATTCATCTGGTCTGTTTTCACTTTTCATTGGATGCATCCAATATTTGCGTTTCTTTTCTCTTCGAATTCATTAAACAGCACGCCAACGGTCGTTAACCATCACTATCACCAGAAGATTCAGAAGAATCCATCGCTACTCCACGCAACGTGCACAATTCGACAACAGCACACACAATTGCTAAGCACTCTCGTGCGCTAGTTGCGATCACGCAGCGTGTGTATCGAGCCTATTTTTAGCCGAATCGGCTGCCGACTCGACGAAAACCACTTCGTCTGTTTTCACCCTTAGTGTGGCAAGAAATGCGCGTTATTCATCTGGTCTGTTTTCACTTATCATTGGATGCATCCAATATTTGCGTTTCTTTTCTCTTCGAATTCATTAAACAGCACGCCAACGGTCGTTAACCATCACTGTCACCAGAAGATTCAGAAAAATCCATCGCTACTCCACGCAACATGTACAATTCGACAACAGCACACACAATTGCTAAGCACTCTCGTGCGCTAGTTGCGGTCACACAGAGCGTGTGTATCGAGCCGATTTTTAGCCGAATCGGCTGCCGACTCGACGAAAACCACTTCGTCTGTTTTCACCCTTAGTGTGGCAAAAAATGCGCGTTATTCATCTGGTCTGTTTTCACTTATCATTGGATGCATCCAATATTTGCGTTTCTTTTCTCTTCGAATTCATTAAACAGCACGCCAACGGTCGTTAACCATCACTATCACCAGAAGATTCAGAAGAATCCATCGCTACTCCACGCAACGTGCACAATTCGACAACAGCACACACAATTGCTAAGCACTCTCGTGCGATAGTTGCGATCACGCAGCGTGCGATTCGAGCCGCTTCTTCGCCTATATTCCGCTCCGTCTGTTTCCACCCTCAAAATGTTCTCTAATATGCGCTTCGGGCGGCCTTACTGGCGTCGAGGGCGGCGTCCAGCCCGTACCGGATGGTGGGGCGTCGGCGTCCCTGGCCGGCGTCGAAGTCGAGGCCTTGCTCGATGGACTGCTCGAGCCCGATCAGGTCAGCGGAGACGGCCTCGTTGAGGTCGCCCAACAGGCCCGGCCGGCCCTGGTGCGGGCTGCACAGGTCGCTGATGAAGATCGCGTGGTAGATCGCCTGGAATTTGAGAGGGTGAACGAAGTTACCGAAATTAGGGATACGGTGAGGCGCAATATTGAGATCTGTCAAATGTCAATAATGTCAATCCTGTCGTATTATGATTGGTTATTGAATATAAAACATATATCTACCTTATATAAAACATTCCAGTCTCTATTATTTGCTCTAGAGTTCTCGATTTTGGAAAGTATCACCTGGAAAGAATTTGTTAATTTCTGAATCTAAACTAAGGTATTCCAGAATAAAAGAAAATCGTACATTGATGTCTCCTCCAATCTCCTTCATATTATCCCGTAAACTAGCGATGAATTCCTCATTACAAGGCTGGAGTACGAAACTTATGAAGTCTTGGCGTTTTTCAAGAACATCTCTGTCGTTTGTAGGGTTGAATAATATATTCCTAAAGCAGTAATTTTAAACATATATCAGTGAGGGAATATATGAATGTGTAATAAATCATGTAAATGAAAAGGCGGGCTTGGATTATTATGATGTCGCGGGTCTCACCAATGTGATTTATTGCCTACTCGCCTTCTGAAAACGCCTGCATAACGTCGTATTGTTATTTAGCATACATTATATACTTGTGTTGTTTCATGTATTACTCGGCGGTTAACCAACATCACATTAAAGATCACTAATTGGAAGTCAATCCAGATGTTAAACATACCTCAAAGTTATTAGTCCATTTTTCGACTTGCAGTTATTCGAAAATAATTTATATATGCTCAGACCTTCTCTGGAACTCGATGCCAAACCTCTCTTGAAGCTGGCATCATGACCGCGTTTGGAAAAAATTTGCAAAGCATCAAATGTCGGGTTATCTATCAGAAGATGATTCTTTCTGAAATGTATCGATACATTTTTTTCGTCAAGTCAAGAATAAGACATTTTTATACACATAAAAATAAAATAAAAACAACTGACTCGATCAGAAATTATATGCCTCTCACCTAGAAATCTGAGATATGGAGAGGTATTTCAAATCATCTTTGGCCATACCAAAAAAGGACCAGTTTTTCTCCAAATATTTCACCAGTGTCCCAGTGGCCTGCACAGACAAACGATTGTCGAAATCGATGAGAGAATGTATCGTTAGTTCCCTTCTGACATCAGAGGGTTCATCTTCAATTGAAGGTAAGTTAATCTGCGATATTATTGATTTGCAAATTTCATAAGCTACAAAAATGATAATTTTTGAGCATCATTTAACGCTTCATGAAAATGTTTCAACAATTAGCATCGGTATATTATAATACTCACAATACTCTGTGGAAGGTACTAAAAAAAAGTTTGGCGGCAAAGTACGAACACTGTCTGAAGTTACCGTTGAATCGGATCTATTATTGGTGATTATATCTTTCAGAAACCTTATAAATTCCTCCATAATAGTTCCTGTGCTCAAGAGAAAGCTAGGATTTATTTCTCGAAGTAAGTGTGTAGTTGCTACGAATCTTGGAGACATATCCAAAAACTCCTCATACACATAAAGCTTAAAAATAGTTGTGCGAAAAGTGAGGATTTTAAGAATGATGGAAGAAATGGAATGTTTTTACCTGCCTCTCTTGAAAGTTATAGCAAGCTGCACCTACTTTGCCATGCTTAAATAAAATACTTAATAAGGTCACGGTTTCTTCACCATCCTCATCTAAATGAAAATTATTGTTATAGATACAGTCGGAATCGTTATTTTGCTGACCTCTAAGTACCTCTAATACTACAGTACTGTTCGACATACTCATATCGGCAAATATAATAAAGGTACGTGGGTATTTATCAGATTTATCGAAAATTCAAATTTGAATTAACGGATTTTTACTTAAACCTTATGACATATGTGACATATACGCCATATCGTAATAAGGGTCGCCAACGTAAACTAGCAACGCCGTCTAGCGTCATGGTTACAAAACTGAACGTGCGACCAATCATGCATGGGTTGAATGTAGTCAAGTTCAATCGCCGACTAAGGGATAGCGCCACTTACGACAATAATCTAATTGAAAATTACAATTTCTACACTGGTACCACAGATTCTGGTGCTTTTTGACACCTATGTTTTTGCTCACCTTCCGTCAGCTTTCCGTTGAAGATAGCTTCAAAAGATTGGTATTCGTGATGGGAGCTATTCGAAGAGAACTGTAGCAGCAGCCTATCTACTGAGAGTCCTTCGAACTAAACCCATAGAACTATTTCGGACTCGATGCTGTAGATGGAGTGAATATGCACTCGGTATATATCTGTCTTTCATTTCAGTGGCTATTGGAGAGAGAAACACATACACTGAATGCGCAGAAGTGTGAAAATTCACAATCCACTTGTACCATGACTACCATGTACCATGATTATGGAATATTTTTATTCAAAAATAATGTACCATATTTTTGATCTCTGAACCCTATAGATCAAAACCACTGAAAATCTGAGTTTCTTTTAGGTAAACGGAATATAATCGACTGTTTGTATGCTTAATTTCTGAATGAAGAATAATTTTGGCAACACTGAACGATAATTCCTTCATTCATTGGCCGCACGTGACATCACTGCGACCAGCTGTGTTTTCTGATGGTTTTCTGTTTTGTGAATTTGTGATGAAAAATTGTTGAAAAACTGAAAAGATGGCTGCCCTAAAAACCGAAATCAATGAGGAGAATCAAAATGAACGAGACGAGGTTCAAAAAGAAATTGTTGAAGAAGTGAACATCGAGAATCCCGAGGTTTCTAAAAAGAAGAAAAATAAAAAGAAGAAAAAAAATGGTATTTTATGGACCGGAGAAAAGTTATACAATTGATTTTCAAATATATTTCCCATTTTCTAGTAGATGCGGAGGGTATCATTGCTACTGATTTAACAGAGGTGACAGAAACAAGTCCTGTGGATGGTCTAACTGAAGCTGCATTGGACGGAACAGAAATAGATGGGGATGGTGAAAAAAAGAAAAAGAAAAGGAATAAAAAGAAGTCAGGAAAGTTACAACAAACTAACCCTCCTTCTATCCCAATTGTAGAATTATTCCCTGATGGAATTTTCCCAATTGGTGAGATACAGGACCATCCTACTTCAAAAGATGACCGTACAGCCAAAGATAGATTTACCTCTGAAGAGAAGAGAGCTTTAGATAGAATGCACAATGATATCTATAATGAAGTTCGTCTGGCTGCAGAGGCTCATAGACAGGTTTGATTTGTTTTTTTTTTTCAGGGTAGGGTACTGGTTACAAAAATTGTGGTTAATATCACTGATGATTATAATGAACATATGAAAATACTACCAGTTTCAGCACCAACAATCAGTTACAGAAAGTTATCAAGCTTCAGCTTATTATAATTTTCCTTCAACCAATGAGTCCAATCAATTTTTTTTCAATGATCTTATACTGTTGAATAACCTCTAGAGTTCCACTCTAGATTAACTCATTTCAATTTTTTTTGCAAGAAAGTTAACAATATTGAGGAACTTCATCATTAACATTCAAACTGCCTAAGATTATTTCAATAAGTGTACACACATTGTTATAATCATTTGTTAGATTCATTGGATTCTGAACCAATAAATTGCCACAAAGTATTCAACTGAGTTCTTCTCTAAAAATGGAAGCAGTATTTTTTTTAATCATTTCAGATTGAAAATAGGGACATTTTCAAATGAAAAGCATTACACCAGTGGATTAATATGAGAAGGATATCCATTTATCCTGTATGAAATGCATTTTTTTTGTTGAGCTGAAATTGAATGCACTTCTTTTGCTCTGTCACTTGGGATTTCTCTGGATTTCCCAATGAATGTCAGTTCACTGAACTTCACATGTGATTTTATAATAATACCATTTATTAATCCCAAGAAACACATGTTCATGGAGGGACTGAAAAAAAAGCAATAAAGGGAAATTCATCTATCAGGACATTTGAAAATATGTAATTATAATCCTGGATTACTATTGATCAACAGAAAAGTAATGATTTCATTAGTATTCATTATTGGACCATGTATTTTATTTTATGTAATTTCCCCTCAAACTTTGCCTACTAATATGAATAATGAAATGAAGCTAAGACACACATTCATTGAATTTGTCCACAAATTTTATGTTCATCCATTTTTTTCAAAAATAGTTTGTAGTCATTTTTAAAAAATGTTAAGAACACAAATACACACAATTTGAACATATGTTCACATGTCACGGAAATGAAATGATATGATACAGTTCAAAATAAGATTTAACATTCATCAATATAAACAAGAAAAAATATTAATCACAGCAAAGTTCCATTGTAATATTCCCCAAGGTTGTAGTAAGGTTTTGTGGCAAGGGCCTCTTTAACAAGATTTCTGAACTTTTTATAGCTCTTCTCTTTCCTAATTTCCTGAGGTACTATGTGGTTATACAGCTTTTATCTTTCATAAATTAAAGAATACCCTGACTTGTTTCTGGAACAGGAAAATGAAGTTTATTTTTGTTACTTGCCGAGTTACGTAACTTGTATGTTCTAGAGTATCTGTTTTGTTGTTTCTTTTCAATAAGGTTCAAATAAATTCCAAATTCCAAATCCGAAATCATGATAAAACCAGTTAGGTTAATAATACCAGTAGCACAAATACAAATCCAAATCAGCAACAATTAAATTGTTTCTATTTTCAAAGTTTTCTTTAATATCGCAAAATTTTAAATAATTTTGAAACTCCATTTCAAAAGTTGGAAGTTGGTCATCTTCCTAAATCTTAGGTGTAAAATCATTTGTCTCAAATGTTTCCATAATATTAACAATGCTTCTCCTACATCCCATATGTCTTAGGTGATAAGTCTTGAATCTTAAGTGTTTTTGAAAAGTGTTTTTGACCGCCAACTTAGTTGCAAAGCAACCCTAGACTTGTATGAGTAAGACCTTAGCTTTTTAAGTGTCACCCGAAGCACTACTCGTCTGGCTATCGTTGAGTCCGAAGGATTGAAATCTAGGTACCAAGAATGTTCAGTTAGTCACCTCTCCTCCCGCTAAACGATGCTACAGAAATAAATAAAATTTCCAATAGCCGTGCCGGGATTCGAACCCGGACCCTGTGGGCTCAGAGGCCAGCGCCTCAACGCACTCAACCACCAACCCAGTGATAAATCTCAGATGTTGAATCTTTTTATAAAGCCACCCTGAAGAATTCGTACTCTCATAAATAATGGTCCGGATAAGTATCTAACCGCTCGCTTTTACAAATCGATGCCCCCACCAGAGATAAGTAACCCTAACAAGATGTGCACGTCAATGTTGTAAATTGGCAATATATTTTTCATGGTTCTGGAATCAGCCACTAGATGGAACTAGTGCCGTTGATTCCAAAAGAGTGAACATAGCTTTTCCATCTGCCATATCTGGCTGCCATGTCCCAAGGCTATGTTCACAGTTCAATGTCAAAATTTTCTTTTTTTTTTTCTTCATCCGTTTGTCTGTCTTTTGTATGCGAATATGCAAGTGTCAAGAAGCCAAATAAATTTCATCAGAATTTCATCTATCTTTATCAAATACTCTTGAATAATGTTGGAGATTGAACATTTGATCACCATGTATATAAATATGAACCAACCAGATGGATACGAAGATGGGACAGATTTTGTGTGAAAGCTTATAAAAAGTTTGTAAGAACAATCAATCAAGGTAACTATTGAACCAGGAGATATCTACTTGAAAATGCAAATTATTCAGAATGATATCTTCATTCATCAAGAATCATATGTAAAACAAATCATCCGAAAATATCACATGGATGATGCCTTTCCTGTATCATATCCAGCAGAGAGACTAAAACTGATCAAGCTGAGGAAAGCAGTGATCTTGAAGAGAACATTCATTCCATATCAGCAGTAGGAAATTTGATTTATTTGGCGATTTTGACCAGACCTTATATTGCATATGCTGTCAAAACTGTTTCCCGAGCAGTTTCCCATCCCAAAATGTTTTGTTGGCAGCAGGTTTAAGATTTTTAAATATAATATTCACCAGGTACAATCGATTATGGGATACTATAGCCTTTTGAGCATTTTTTATATTTTATATATAAGTTCAATAAAGCAATTTCATCATCATAATTGAGCAGATAATTGAGAAATATAGTATTTAGAATTTCATTAAGCAAATCTTGATAATATAATATTTCGATGAGCCATTTCAAACCAAAGAATAAAAAATAAAACCCATTTATTCATATCAACAATTTCAAAGGCAAACAGCTTCTTCATAATGAAGGCAATACCTGAAGTTGATGTCAGGATTTTTTAGTAGCATTTGAATATGCTTCACGGCGAATTTTCCATGTATAGCTCATGTTGATACACTTTTTTTCCAATCTTCAAGTTATTATCTACACCTCCCTTCTGTGATAATTTTGTTTAGTCCAGGATGAATAGTTGATGGTGATTCATATTTTCTCACCATATTCAAACAAAAATTTTCGAAAAATAAACATGTAAAACCAAAACGTGAAGGTTAAGGTAAAGGTGGATAGATATACTGGTGAAATCACTTCCTATCCTGTGACTGGTCCCATATCTCTTGATTTCGCCTACTTCGATAAAACGTGTATAACGTGACATGGCGTGGGTGGATCTCGATAAGTGAAGCCGCGATTTCAACCAAATTTACAGATTACTGCAGGTGTCAATACAAAACTAAGAATATTTGATTCTGAATGACTTCTAATCGTTTCTAACAATTTCATGGAGCCATTTTCCAATGAGTGATGCGAATATGTATCGAACATGATTGAAAGAAAATTCTTCAAATATCTTTCGACATTATCGCCATCTATTGTTGTACATGAGAACCCCACGTAATGAGCTGAAATTCAATTGTCCAAATCAAGGATTTGTCTGCTGAAACAATTGAACAGTAGCGCCACCAGGTCTTATTTCCATCATTGTTAAGGTTATTATCTCTGACGTGAAAAGTTCGTGAAAGTTCGTAATTTGTTTAGCTGCGAAACGCTAACGTCACATGAAAGAAAATGAAGATTCATGCTTTTTAAACACCATCTGTGAATCAGTCACGTGACTATATTTCCAAACCTCCCATAAGACGTGCACATCTTGTTAGGGTAACTCATCTCTGCCCCCACAGACGCGGCAGCACATGCAAAAGTGGATCAAACCCGGCATGACGATGATAGCGATCTGCGAGGAGCTGGAAACCACTGCGAGGCAGCTGATTGGCGAGAGCGGTCTCAAGGCCGGCCTGGCCTTCCCGACGGGCTGCTCGCGCAACCATTGCGCCGCCCACTACACCCCCAATGCGGGCGACAAGACCGTCTTCGAGTACGACGATGTGGTCAAAATCGACTTTGGCACGCACATCAATGGCCGCATCATCGACTGCGCCTTCACGCACACGTTCAACCCCAAGTACGACAGACTGGTGGAGGCTGTGAGGGATGCTACGAATACCGGGATCAAGGCGGCAGGTATACTTCGTTGGTGTTTGGGAAAGGTGGCGGAAAGATTGCCGATGGGAAGGGATGGAAATATTGGATGCGGAGGGAAATTGGCCTCGTGATGCTTGTTCCAAAATTTAAAGTTTTTCCTCTCGTCTAAATCACTTTTTGAGGCTTTTAACTCAACGATATATATTACTTGCTAACTTCATTTTATCTTTTCATGTTATTGACATTTGAAATCTTCCAGTTCAATAATCAAGTTCAGCCTTTTTAAATATTTTTTCATCATTTTATTTTGTTTTCAGCTTAACTAATCTTCTCATACCTCCAGACAATGGAAGTCCGAAACTCTACTTCATAACTCAGGACATTGTCAGCCATATAACAAGTGTGGAAAGTGATATATCTCGCACGAGTAGTCACTTTCCAACCAGTTTTGTGCACTATTTTTCCTACGACCATGATTATTTTCATTTTGCGGGAAGTCATGTCAAAAATTGCACTTGATCGTCCTCTGTAATTTCAGGTGTCGCTTCAATAAGGAAGTTTCCTTCGCACGGATTCTCATGAAATTATTGCTTACATGTTTAAATAACTAGTATTATATTCCTGCTGTCCAGAATGATTGCTGAAATCATCCAAATAATTTCAATTTTCAAAATATAGCGACTACTACACTACCTACATTCTTTGGTTATAAGTTTCGGCAAAAAGAAGTAGACAGCTGTGCTCTTGGATGAATTGAAATATTCATCAATACATGGAATATTCGGGTAGCATAATCAACTTCAAAGAAAAGTTGCCAGTGTCCTGACCTGACCATAATTTCATAATCAAAAATTATTCAATACTTATTTGTCGTCTATAATTGAGTCAAATTGGATCACACGAGAAAAAAACGTATTGGATAAATTTTCACAAACTATAACGTGGAATAATAATCTGAATTTCGGAAATGTTTCCATGTCATTGATATTTAATTTCATATCACCGTTGAATTGAGAATGACAACTTCAGTGAGCATAAGTTTCAAAACCCATAGTCATAGGATATTTCAGGAGATAAGAAAAATATCCTCGATGTCTTTCGATATTCGAGATGATCATGAAATTGCGCATTTTTTTCGTAATTTAACCTTCAGTTCGCATCTCCCTTCGTATCTAATTTAACAATAGTGTACCATGAAATTGGCATTAGCCTGTATATTCAATGGAGTAAACCATTTCCTCGGTATTTTTTTCGCTCCTTAGCTCATACTACATGCAAGCAGTTCCTTCATCATCTGAAAATTGATATTTCAGGCATCGACGTACAGTTGTGTGAAGTTGGCGCCCAAATACAAGAAGTGATGGAATCCTACGAAGTAGAACTCGATGGCAAAACGTATCAAGTCAAATCGATACGCAACCTGAATGGGCACTCCATTTCCCCTTACAGTAAGCTCATCTATTAGTCGCGTCACAAAAAAAATTCTATTCGCGATAGGTGCTAAGCGGTACGCTACCTAGCGGTGACTAGTGAAAACACTCGAAGTAGGATAACCTTTATTTCTGTGGGATAACCACTGAACTTTCGGGGGTAACCCACAGACAAACTTAACCTCTGTCCTGTTTTCATTCGGTTCTGATGTGAAAGGTGTAATCCATTTTATCGTTTCAATTCTTGTTTGGTGGCATAGACACAAATGTCAGTTATGTCACAATGACATCAATGTCACAAATACGAAGACAATACCAAAGAGTATAGGTTATACTAACAAGAGAGTCGACTCAGCGTATTTATGAATGAAATAGTAAAATAGTATCGATTGACCTTGAAGAGGGAAAAATAACCATTGTGAATGAAATGGTTATGTGAGTTATGTGATTTGATTGGTCGTTGGGTCATCTGACTCTGTCTATGTCAAATTTCACAAAATGACATATTTCTTGAAGTTTGGCTTACATGATGCCGTTTGTCTGCTGTTAACCAGGCGTCGCCTCTTCGAATTTTGATTGGACTTTAGATAGCTTTCTGTCGCCCGAATTAATTCCTAGCCAATCACAAAAAACTTCTCTAAAATCATGAATACTCATGAATTGAGCTTTTTACAATATTTTTTCAGAAATAATTAACTTATTTGGCAATTTCACTTTATTATATAATAATTACAGTGTGTTAAATTGACCAGCAGGAATCGTCTTTCATCACTTGTGAATTTATAATTGAGGAAATTTTGCAGATACTTATATCCAACGTCACAGAAAATTGATTTCATAACAGCACACTTCAAGGATTTTCAGTGGATCTTAACAATTCTTCTAAGATTTTTTTGGTGAAATCAATAAGGATCAATTACATGATAAACCTTCTCCAAGTTCAAGTATAAAGCAATCATCTAATTTGAGAATTTTATTTCACCAATGCATCATAAGAAATGTACCTACAAGAAGGAATTACTACTCTAAGATGTTCTAGTGACCAATGACCTGCCCAATCTTTTTTTCCTTATACTATACACTTTGATATTATCAATGCCCTTTCAGAATATTCAATAAAAACTTCTCTTGATTTTCTGTTCCTCTAGATTTTTGTACTGATTTTCAGATCCACTACTGCTTCAGTTTGACCAGTGACCAGCATTGCTATAGCTAAAAATATGCAATGTAATATGTAAAGAAATTATTGAATAATATAAAAATAAGATGATTCTGTAACTATATAAATTTACCTGCAACCACTGTAGAACTGGAGTGATATTTGTATAGGTACTTCATCTATAGCTTTCGAACTTTCTTTGTGACCATCAAATTCCACTGCTTCAATCAAAATATTCCTCAATGCAGAGATAAGTTAGTGGGTAATTTATATTTGGTGTCGAATAAATAAAAAACGGCAACCTCGACTGCTCTTATTCAACACAAAAGTCTCTGTTTATCAAAGCGATATTTTGAGGTTAGGTCAAATATATAATAACAGCAACACAAGTAAAGATTTCACCACAAATGGTACAGCCCAATTCCCAAAATATATCCAGTAATCGTTTCCTCATGTTATAAATTCACTTTTTTCCTTAAAAAACCTCAGATGAAAATATAGCAAATTCCTTCAATCAGTTGTCAAATATATTTAATTCGTAGTAAATTTTCAAGGTCATTTGGTAACATTCCCGCCTTTCTCTAAGTCAACTCTCTGGTTAGTATAACCTATACTTTGTGACAATACTATTGCGAGAAGTTCGAGTTGTTAGCATGAGATACCGGCTACGTGTTATTTTCCATCGCGTATTATTGTGTCACTTGTCTGTAATCTTCACAGGAATTACTTGATTGCAGGAATCCATGCTGGGAAAACAGTTCCCATCGTCAGAGGCGGCGAAGCCACTGTGATGGAGGAAAATGAGTTTTACGCAATTGAAACGTTCGGTTCGACAGGTCGAGGGGTTGTACATGATGATATGGAATGTTCTCATTACATGAAAAACTACGACGTGCAGTTCGTTCCGTTGCGGTAGGTATTTAATTCGTCCGGATTGAATTCGGTGTGAATATTTAAAAAGTCGTTTTCTTGCGATAATCTTCTCATCTTTTCACATTTTTGCTGAATAATCATAGCAATATAGAAAACGTTCCAATAACGAACAACAATTCAAGATTAATTTTCGTAGTTTTGTCACTGATTAATTTATCACATATACAAAGTCATGAAAATATAATGAAAAAAGTCGATTTTCAATGAAATAACATATCTTGACGTATGATGTCAACACATCAGCCCTCAGAATTATTGAATGGAAAGGCTCACCTAGGAATACGTCATTGAATAGGTGATTTCACTAGGAATTCGGCGGTCATTTCCTGGTCTAACAATATGCTTGGCCGTTCTCATCATTCTTTTGAAGTAGCGCTATTTGAAAAAAAAACACGTTGAAATAAAAAACTCGTAAAAGAATTCGTAACTAATTTCAATGAGACATAACCTTACATTGGTGATAATGCAGCAATAAGCCAATCCAGAACACGTGATCAAAAATGGCTGCCTTGAGGCACACACGGAGTGTTTTGTCTATTTGATTACATGTGTTTTTGTGTTTATAGTTTGAATTTCCTTTTCGAAGGTTACAATGGCTTATGACAATAAAAGTGATTATCTGTTATCGTTAGAGACTGAAGATAAAGACATTGCATTACAGTTAAAGCAGAGCTGGTTTTCCTAAAATTTGAAACCACATTTCGCAACAATAAACCTTCATGAAAAGATATGTAACTTTTTACCTTTCAAAAAATGTTCAGCACATACTTTAGTTACTTTAGTTTAACTTCTGTGAGATCTTCCCTTTTGATTGCTTTCAACCATCTTTCTCTTGGGATTTTTGAGAGTTCATTCAATTCTGTTTTGTGTGCAAAATGTAGTACACTGGGTATATTGAAAAACTTCACATCATCACGATTTCCTCGACTCCCACACTTAACAACACAACAAGTATGTGGCATGTTTTTGTAGCTTCAATTTTATAAGAAAATTCACAAATCACAATATAGTCTAAACACAGGATATTCACAAATGAATGTTTAAATTCGTTCTGGAGTTAAAACTTGTTTTAAATTAAAATCACAAGGTTCAAATAGCTAGAGTTCTAATGCACTCAAACGGTTTGTATGCCTCAAGGTATCCATCTTGAATTTGATTTGACAGCGTCTTGGTTTGGTCCATTTTCTCAGTTGATGTCAAAACGCCCTGCTGTATTCCTGGTTGCGTGATTACCGAAATAACTTTCATATTCGTGACATTCGTATAGGCATTTGGTTTTGAATATAGATGAAATTGTTTGTGCAAACAGGTGTAAACGAAGAAAATTCAGTAATTCACATCAGGAATTATCTAAAAAGTTTTAAATAAATTGTGGGAATAGACATTAATATCGAAAAGATATCACCTGAAATTGTAGAAACCACTCGAGATATCTTTTAAATTGAAAAAAATTGCCGTAGGAAAAATAGTGTCCAAAACTGAACTCCTGTTGAAATAACCTATCCAATGAGGTATGGGGTGAGTAAAAGATACCCCAAGGTGTGTCCCCCTTGCGGAAATAATCAATTGGGAGAAATTCAGGGTTGGTTCTTTGAAAAATTATGTCTTCACACTGGCATTTCATGAACTTCCGTTTTCAGTTTGCAATCATCGAAGACTCTTCTCAACATCATAAACAGGAACTTCGGCACTCTCGCTTTCTGCAAGAGATGGCTGGACCGAGCCGGAGCCACCAAATACCAGATGGCGCTCAAGCACTTGTGCGAAAAGGGCGTAGTGGACGACTATCCGCCCTTGTGTGACATCAAGGGCTGTTACACGGCCCAGTTCGAGCACACGATAATGCTGCGCCCTACTTGCAAGGAGATCGTTTCCAGGGGGGATGATTATTAATTTTTTTATTGGGATGACTACTAACGTTTGATTTTGATTTGCGATACAATAAAATTATTGCCATACGTGATTGTTTTTTTTTTGCCCGAGGAAGCGTGGCTTCCTTTGCATTTCAGGTTGTTTATATCGTAAAAAAAAACATAACCAAAATTGGAAACTCGTTGAAGTATATATATGAATAACTTTGGCCATCGTGAAAAAGTGCCAGTTCGTTTTTTTATAGATTCTACTATATACACGCTTTAGGTATGTAGCGGAGTGAACTTTCACCTACTTGCAGAAGTCCTAACAACTTGACATTTGACAGGTGTATTTTTTTGAATGGCGGTTCCAATATGGATGACAGGATTTGTGATAATGGAGCGAACCGTATCAATTCAAAATAGACGTGTGGGTGTTTTCGGGGCCCAAGGTTGAATATTGTTGTCAAAATCGATGGAATGAAGATGAAGAATGAGTTCAAGTTCGAATAACTTGAAATTTTAGACACGATTAAGAATTGATATTCATCATTTTATGAACGTTATGAGAGTTCTGTAACAAGTTGGACTGCATATAACATGGGTTCTGTAATCAAATCAAACTTTAATCAATGTACATTTCGAGAAAAAGTTGGACTTCGGTTTTGAATCTCGACTGTTAAAATCGAGATTATGCACAAATAAGTCCAAAAACAATAAAAAAAACTGAGGTTAGTTTGCATTGCTGAAAAAACAGCCAATCTTGTTGAACATTGTTTCAGATGTGTTTTTAAATGTATTATTTCCATTCATATGTCTTCATCTTTGATTAATCCATTAAAAATGAATGAATGCATTAATATCATTTTCTGAAAGGGATTTGAATTTTTCTAATGAAATGAAAAATACTAGGTCCAAGTATAATATATTTCTTAAGTATAACCTACATGGATAAATTATATTTCATAAAGAGAGCAGTTCTAGTTAAAAGTTGCTCATAATGGCAAATTAAAAAATATAGATAAAACAGATTTTCCTATAAAAAATGTAGTCATAAAAATACTGCAGTGGTGGTGCTACATAATTTGAAAAATGGCCCATTTGATTTGAAAATTAAACCTCTTCAAACAAATCTGGCTCATTATTTGAAAGAAATTTCTAGAAACCATACATTGATTTGATGCTTAATTTACCTATTGTGTCAAGTAGAAGAACTGCTCTAGTTATTCATTGAATGGTACAGAGAATGACTAATTTTAGTTCTTTACTAAGAGATTTTGCATGTCTTCTGCAATCTCACCAGCATTAGGTTTTGCTTGAAGTTCATTTTCCTGCAAACCTTGGCTTATACGTGAACAAGATTTCTTGTGCCAATGCCAATCTAATCTTTGGCAATTCCTATCACAGTACTGCACACTTTTACATTTTGAACATTTTTTGGTGGGTTTCTCCTCCCCACATGTGTTACATAGGGATAAACTGTCCACAAACCCTCTTTGACCATTTATAGATGCATTTATGACACTGAATGCAGATGGGGGGTCCTCTCCAGCCAAACTGGTCACTATTTGGCGAAACAAAGTACATTCTCTGAAAGGAAATTCTCTAATGCACTCTCTCAAAAAGCCATCTAAAACTTCCAATTGCCCATCTCTGCCAGGTTTCAAGAGTTTCCTTGTGAACAGTTCTGTTATATCCAATTTCTTTTCCTCTTCTGCTTCATCTTTTTTATTATTATTCTGTCTTTGCCTAATCTTGGCAATTTCCCCAATCACATATGCAAGGAAATGAAATTTGAAAGACATAACTTCATTCATTTCTGCACCACGTTTGATTTCCCTTTCAGACATCAATTCCAGTACTTTCTTCAGCTCTGTCAAATGGTCAGATAAACCAACAAAGTTTTGTACATTTAAAGCAACTTTCACTGGGTGAATGTTGACCTGCATTATGAATTTGTGGAAACTGTCTGCTAAAAAAGCTGGTAAAGCAGGATTTGACTGTGTTCCATGAACTTGGGTGTAGTAATCTACATCTTCTTTGGGAATATAATTATTGATAACTGCAACACAACTATGATGACCTACAAAAGCAGCCATCTGAGCAGCAGTACGGCCAACAGTGTTGGTCACCAGAGGTTTAGCACCTGCTAATAAAAGTGCCAAACAAACATCAGAATTCCCAGATAGACCGGCAAAATGTAAAGCGGTGTAATTATGTTGGTGTTCACAATAATTCACATCAGAACCCTAAAACAATGATTTATGACATTAATATGCATTGTGAATATAAATCATTTCAAGAAGAAAACATGCCTGATCCAGGAGGAGTTGAGTGATGTCCTTATTTCCTTTATAAGCTGCATGTTGCAAAGGTGTCATAGAGTTTTCATCAACAAAATTCACATTCAGTACTTCTGATAAAAGGGTTTTCAGATGAACGATATCATTCTGGTCTATGGCACTGAAAACTTGTTTTTCGTTTTCTGTTAATTTCTTCATATTGTTTCAAGTGATTTTCAACCCTCGACAGCAACTTCACCACTTCTACACTTCCAAGTACTCCAACCTCGAACTCGAAGTTTTTAACAAGGACAAGAACTCATCACTAATAAACACGAAGATATGCCAAAATCTGGTAATGGAAATTATAGGTGAATTTGATCTTTAATTCATGAATGATGATTGATCTAATTAAATTATCGATATTGACAGTGTTGTCAAGTGGTCGTGGTCACGGTTTTGATTGGCCAGTGGCGCGCAACTTCACAAAATGTCGAATGCACTTATTTGTCTGCCAGCTGATTTCAGTTTTCAGTGCTTTTTAGTAAAGATCACTGAACTCAAACGTGGTAAAGATACGGAAGTTTATTTCTGGAATTGAATACATGGAAAATACTGTGAAAAAATTATTTTTTTACAAAACATTTTTTTTTGGAAACCTATGCAACTGTGCGATCGGATATGTTCGGAAAAAAATATTAGGTTATGTGTGACATTGGCAGCGGACATATGATTTTGACAAATCTGACTTTGGCGTCGGTCACATTTGTCAGTTCCTTATCATTCCCTTTTAACTTTTTGACATTCTCCGATTCGGCACAGCTAAAAATCGGCGATAATAAATTGGTTTGCATGTTCTTTATTGTAATGATTAAAATATTTGAAAACTAGATTGCTTAGTGTATATTTGTAGGATCAACCAGAACTGTTTGTAAACCAATTTTCGCAATCATGCAGGGTTCCCTCTGGAAAGTAGTTTCTCCAATCAAGGTAACAGAATTGAACATACTTTTACGTAATATAACCAGAAAGGTGGTTTTTATGGGTTTTTCGCGAATAGTTGATGAAAATCCATAATAAACTTATCATCTCAATGCACAGTTAAACTGTAAAAGTTCAATTTTAGACAAATCTGAAAATTAACCAAAGACTTCTGGGAATTCTACAAAGTAGATCATATTCTAGCACAGAGGATGCTGATATTGTTGTGATTGGTTCAGGACCTGGTGGTTATGTTGCAGCTATTAAAGCAGCACAATTAGGAATGAAGGTAACAAATCTTCCTTCTGATCACTTATTTGAATTAATGATGCCATTGCTTCTTTCAGACAGTATGTATTGAAAAGAATCCAACATTAGGAGGTACTTGCCTCAATGTTGGATGTATCCCTTCAAAAGCATTATTAAACAACTCACATTTTTATCACATGGCACATTCAGGTGATCTTGCAAACAGAGGAATTGAAAGTAAGCTGAAAACTAGAATGCAATGCATGTGTCTACATTGATTCTTAATGTTCTATGTCTTGCAGCTGACAATGTGAAGTTGAATTTAGGAAAACTGATGGATCAAAAAACTAAAGCAGTTACTGCCTTAACTGGTGGAATTGCTCAACTTTTCAAGAAAAACAAGATAACCTTAGTCAAAGGTCATGGAAAAATAACTGGTATCAATCAGGTAACAGCACTGAAGGAAGATGGCTCCACAGAGGTTGTTAATACTAAAAATATTCTGATTGCTACTGGATCAGAAGTAACTCCATTTGCTGGCCTTGAAGTGAGTAATATAATATCATGCCAAAAAATATTATGATTTATTCAGTGATGGATTATTTATCCAGTCTACACTTTGTATGAAAAAAGTGTCCAATTCCTCATGTGCAAAATGAAATCTTCAATCACGTTTTCAAAATTATTCATTCCATGTGGATCCATATTGCAAGAGTTTCTCAAATAGTATTTCTTATATATTCTATTGTCCAATTATTTTTTACACCCCACTTTCCACTCAGCAAGTTTAAAACAGTATTCAAGTCATTACTTTTTGTTATATGGATATGTAAATATAAATCCAAATGGAGTCTTATTGGAATTATTTAATCAAACAGAGTGGAAGTTGATTACAAATATCTGAGTTTTCAGACCATGACCATCTAAATTATTCAGATAATTTCAACTAATGATACTCAACTCACTAAAAATTTTAATGTGAAATCTAGACTTATGATAACAAATAAACCAAGTCATATGACAAAGTATAATTTATGTAAAAGTGTTCTTTCTTATTGGAAAAGAGAAATGAATGGTCTTCCGATCAATGTGAGTAAAAAAAATAACCCCGACCACAATTTTTAGTTTTTCCAAAAATATTTTTTCAAAAAATGTTCTCGTTTGAACAGGCAAAAATATCAATTGTTGATAGAATTCACTGAACATGGAAAGATACTTACGTCATAGTTTTTTCAATTATCATCAAGACAAACATGAAATTCGGGGGAAATAACATTATCTTGAATCTTCAGGTTGATGAAGAAAGGATTGTTTCTTCAACTGGAGCTTTAAAATTGAGTGAAGTACCAAAAAGGCTAATTGTAATTGGTGCTGGAGTTATTGGTGTTGAATTGGTATGTTGAAAAAGATGTGGGAACATTATACCTATAGAAAAATGATACAATGTATCCCAGCTTCACAGGGAAATGAGGAAACTGCAGATATCTGGCTTCAAAATTGATCAATAGTGACATTACCAGCCCCTATTTGGAACAATTGAATTTCAGCTCATTACGTGGGGTTCTCATGTACAACAATAGATGGCGATACTGTCAAAAGATATTTGAAGAATTCGCATCAAACTCATTGGAAAATGGCTCCATGAAATTGTTAGAAATGATTAGAAGTAATTCAGAATCAAATATTCATACTTTCGTGTTGACACCTGCAGTAACCTGTAAATTTGGTTGAAATCGCGGCTTCACTTAGCGAGATTCACCCAAGTTATACACGTTTTATCGAAGTAGGCGAAATCAAGAGATTTGGGACCAGTCACAGGATAGGAAGTGATTTCACCATTCTATCTATCCACCTCTATCTAATATAAACACATCTGTCAACTGTCATTACCTTGTCTTTATGAAATTTATCGTATGCGCGAAAAAATCTCCGAAATGAACTTGACAAATAATTTAGTATTTCTTCCGCAAATATATGAATGAACATACTATCGGTCCATCATGATTCCAGTTGTTTGCGTTTCCGTAATTTCCCCGTGAAACTGAACCACTCGGTAGATTGAAACCAGTATCTTATAATTTAGGGTTCAGTATGGTCTCGGTTGGGATCTGATGTAACGGCAATCGAATTCATGCCGACCATCGGTGGTGTCGGTATAGACGGCGAGGTGGCCAAATCGTTCCAAAAAATTCTCACCAAACAAGGTTTGAATTTCAGGCTAGGCACCAAAGTAACTGGCGCCCAAAAAGATGGTAACGTCATTAAAGTCAGCATCGAAGATGTCAAGGATTCCAGCAAACAAGAAGTGGTGAGTCGGATATGCCGGCACATTTTTCATTATTTTCGTATTCCGTGGTGAAATGTTTTGTAGTCTGGAAGTATTTCGATTCTTTGAAGCCCATGTCACCTCAGTAATTAATTGCCAGTCACTTTCTTCCTTGATATCATATGAATTCGAAAACGAATCATACACAAATGTTCACGGTAAGGTTCAATAACCATATTTATACCATATTTTAAAATCACTTCGATATTCGCTTTGATCGCTAGACAAGTCTCTATGTTCACAATACTAGCTTTCTTTTTATACCAACTGTCCGCGACACTGCGGTACTTTATATAGGTACAAAACAATTTTTCTAGAAAAGATTCATTATCGAGAATATCCGAGAAATTCCAAGAAATATCATCGGCAAGCTATTAATCAGTCTATGACGCCGCCTAGATAACGGTGCCCCTGTTATATTAAAAAAATTACTCTCGGAACATTCACTATAACCATAATGAAAATTTGAATGATTCTGATTTTGTTACTTGAAATGTTTTAGTTGGAATGTGATGTACTGTTGGTGTGTGTTGGTAGGAGACCTTACACTGAAGGGTTAGGTTTGGAAGAAATAGGTATTGAAAAGGACCAGAAAGGGAGGATACCAGTTAACTCGGTATTCCAGACGGTCATACCTAATATTTATGCCATCGGCGATTGCATACATGGCCCCATGTTGGCACACAAAGCAGAAGATGAAGGTTAGTAATAAGCCAATCCAGAACACGTGATCAAAAATGGATGCCTTGAGGCATATACGGAGTGTTTAGTCTATTTGATTACATGTTTTTTTGTGTTTATAGTTTGAATTTCCTTTTTGAAGGTTTCAAAAGTGAATACAATGGCTTGTGATAATAAAAGTGATTATCTGTTATCGTTAGAGACTGAAGATAAAGACATTGCATTACGGTATAAGGAAAAAATTAGAGTTATTCAAGGCATCGATCCTTTCACATTTCGCAACAAATACCTTCATGAAAAGTTATGTAACTTTTTACCTTTCAAAACATGTTTAACACATACTTTGGCATACTTTAGTTTAACTTCTGAGATCTTCCCTTTTGATTGCTTTCAATCATCTTTCTCTTGGGATTTTTGAGAGTTCATTCAATTCTGTTTTTTGTGCAAAATGTAGTACACTGGGTATATTAAAAAACTTCGCATCATCACGATTTCCTCAACTCCCACACTTAACAACACAAGTATGTGGCATGTTTTTGTAGCTTCAATTTTATGAGAAAATTCACAAATCACAATATAGTCTAAACAACAGGATATTCACAAATGAATGTTTATATTCGTTCTGGAGTTAAAACTTGTTTTAAATTAAAATCACAAGGTTCAAATAGCTAGAGTTCTAATGCACTCAAACGGTTTGTATGCCTCAAGGTATCCATCTTGAATTTGATTTGACAGCGTCTTGGTTTAGTCCATTCACCACAAGGCAATTGACATGACAATAACATTGACAACTACGTGTCAATGATTTTGACGTCGAACAGAAATGATAAGACAGATACTGCAGCGCCAACTGTCGAAAAAAATATCTGCGAAGTGCGGATAGATTTATTCATTTTACTGTATTTTATATTAACCTACATAATCTGCTGCACTTATCCTGTGATAAAATAAACTCCAGGAAAAAGAATTCTTCAAGAACATATAATTATTTTCATTTCTTCCTCTTATATATCTGAACCACAATCATTCACAGTTGAAACACAACATGAAATTGAAATAAAAAAATCAAAATCAATCATTCACAGTTGAAACACAACATGAAATTGAAATAAAAAAATCAAAATGTATTGTATTTCCCGCAATAGAATGACATGCAACAACTGTCCGCCATTTAAAAAGCCTATCACGGAGCATAAAACACAAGAATAAGTGACAGCTGTCAAAAGCCGCCATTTATAACTTGTCACCAAACTCGCGCGCATTTCTACACTGATGCCGTCGTCCATGATTTCGATTGCCTCGACGATATTTTCCCATCGCAGGCATCGTCTGCGTGGAGGGCATCAAGGGCGGGCCCGTGCACATCGACTACAACTGCGTGCCCTCCGTGATCTACACGCACCCCGAGGTAGGGTGGGTGGGTAGGAGCGAAGAGGACCTCAAGGCCGAAGGTGTTGACTACAAGGTCGGCAAGTTCCCATTTGCGGCCAATTCGCGCGCCAAAACCAACAGCGACACTGACGGATTCGTCAAGGTAATTTGTTTATTTATTCATTTTATCGTATCATTGATGATTAGCGGGTTTATACAGATACAAAAATAATAACATGAGAATGTCTCAACAACGCACGTGCGCATATCCGAAAGTTGGTCATTTTTTATTTTATTTCTGATATCTTATTTTATCTTGAGTCGCGTTCCGATATTACTGAATTTATTGATGACAGTCAGCAATTTCGGAACCAATTCAGGTTCAGTGGACTACTACCAGTATAATTCAGTAATTAAAGAATTATCTAAAGCACTTAGGGCCGGTTTATCAATGCAGGGTTAGGTTAATATAACCCAAGGTTAACAGCTAACTCTGGGATAAAATGTTTATTCATTTCGAGGTGGGGTTAAATGCTGTCAAAATCAAACGGGGAGTTAGCTCTAGGATAAAGTTAACCCCGGGTCAGCTAACCCCGCAGGATAACCCTCCATTGATAAACCGGCCCTTAACAGTACTGGTTGGGAATTTCGGAACTCGACCTTAGTTAGAATCCATAAGGTGGCGCCCAACGTGGGGCGCCCTATTATCGGTTTTTTGACAATAATGGATTTCATGGATCCATTCAAGTCAATAACATATGAGATTAAGATTAAATAGTGCGATGACTACCTCCCTGACATCTGCTAGGTTTAATTTGGGGAATATATGAAAAATATGAGGAATTCAGTCATAATTTGTTACTTATCCCTACGTTTTTACATCTTTCGCCGCGATCGCAGATCTCTCTCTCTCTTTACCGTCTCAATAGTACATTTTTTACAACAACTTCACTCTCTTTTGAACAGCCCCCGGAAAGGCTTGAGGTCTCGATCCGAACGTTCTGTCAAACGATGGCAACGGAAACACCATAGATGTATAGTAATTTGATTGAAGGGTATATCTTTTATCTTTGTTCCAATAGTTTCCAAATTCAAAAGATATATAACTATAACTCCTTAGGAGGCATGTTTATGTAAACTTTTGTCGCTATCTTCGTTCCTAGAATCTGCATCTGAAATACAGGGTGTTTCATAATAAATGCGCAGGACTTCAGGATATGATAGCTCTTTCAAGAATATGAAAAAAAGTTCCTATTGACTTACCCTCTAAAATGCACCATTTTCGACATACAGGGTGTTGAATTAAAAATAAATAAATCGTTTTTTGCGAATATTTCTGGAACCGTTTATCGCACATAAAACAGATTTTGTAGGCATTTTCTACTCATAATAAGCTATGTTTTGGGCTGATTAATTATTTTTTTAAATTCATAATCGGTGAAGATTTTGAAGGGGTAGTGGGTGTTATTTCCTTCAACTTTTACGACACTGGAAAAAGTACAATTTTGAGCCACCTATTCAAACCGCCAATGTTTTCTACACAAAAAAGGGACTCTTGTTTATAAGCTCTAAAGTTGACCGTTTTCAAGAAAAATCAACTCTCATGTTGAAAAACATGGTAAATTTTTTTAAATAATTTTTTTCATAATTATACAAAATTTATTTAAACGTTAGAACTACACCTTTTCCAGTTTTATTTCAGAAAGCATCAAGTTAATTTCAGAATAGTCACTTGTATTTCAGAAAGTATCAATTGTATTTCAGAATAGTGAGTTGAATTTCAGAAAGCGTCAAATGTATTTCAGAATAGCGAGTTCGATTTCAGAAAGCGTCAATTGTATTTCAGAATTGTGAGTTTAATTTCAGAAAGCGTCAATTGTATTTCAGAATAGTCAACTGAATTTCAGAATTCGTCATTTGAATTTCAGAATATGTCATTTGTATAAAAATTACGAATTCTGAAATTCAATTGACTATTCTGAAATACATTTGACGCTTTCTGATATTGAACTGACTATTCTGAAATACATTTGACGCTTTCTGAAATTCAATTGACTATTCTGAAATACATTTGACGCTTTCTGAAATTAAACTCGCTATTCTGAAATACAATTGATACTTCCTGAAATACAAGTGACTATTCTGAAATTCAATTGACGCTTTCTGAAATAAACTTGATGGTTTCTGAATTACAACTGGAAAAGGTGTAGTAACAAAACCAAACGTTAACTTCATATTTGCAAAATAAAAAAAAATCATACTTAGTTAAATTAAGTGTTGGAAATGTCCGCCGTTAGCTTCAATGCACGAAGCAATTCTTTGATGCATTGACTGTCTAACACGTAGGAAAATACCCGGAGTGTTCCGAATTATGTTGCAAGAAGCAACAATGCGCTCTCTTAAATTGTCAACATTTTCAACTGGAGTAGCGTTGACTATGGTTTTAAGATGGCCCTGTATGTCGAAAAAGGTGCATTTTAGAGGGTAAGACAATAGGAACTTTTTTCCATATTCTTGAAAGAGCTATCATATCCTGAAGTCCTGCGCATTTATTATGAAACACCCTGTATTTCTCTGCAAATCCGGGAAACATTGGTCATTAAAAAAATGCAATCTCCTCTAAGGTGCTGGCCGACAAAGTGACCGACCGCATCCTCGGCACTCACATCATCGGCCCGGCGGCCGGTGAGCTCATCAACGAGGCGGTGCTGGCGCAAGAGTACGGCGCCTCCAGCGAGGACGTCGCCAGGGTGTGCCACGCCCACCCCACGTGCTCCGAGGCGTTGCGCGAAGCCAACTTGGCCGCCTACTTCGGCAAGCCCATCAACTTCTAGGAAAGGGTTTAGAGAAGCTCCTATCCTCCCCCCCCCCCCAGGTCTCTGTAAATACTGCGCGGCATTCGCACTCGCGGGTGATGTGTCAACTGTCATTCGGCAAGCAATATGTGTGGTGTAGTTTGCTGTCCCTGAAGTTATTTATTAAATATAAGGCACTTTATTTGTAGTTGGTGGTTTTATTCTCCGAACAACAAACCTACTAGAATAATTGTCTGAAGCCAACGTGAAATTCATGTTCGTAACATTTGAAAGTGATAATCATCCCATGACCGCATTTTTTAAGGTTCCCAAATATTATATATCCTTCAGTAGGTACTTATATGAGTCAGATGAGTGTATCAGGAGCTATTTATTCAATATTCGTCATATAATACAGTGCCCAAGTGGTTTATAGATGGGATGTCGATCTGGAGATGGCGTAATTTTTGGTGAATGCGTCAACGCCGCTTATTTCGTGCAACTGATTATCAACCGAACGCTGACAGTGACAGCACAAAACGTTCTTGTTTTCAAATCAAGTTTTGTTTTATGATTCATTAAACGGTATTTTTCTTTTCAATTCGAATTTAAAGGATGGTGAAACGCTGTGAAATGTGTCAAATACAATGTAGGAGTGGTGACCAGAACACAACATTTCACTGGTGAGTTACTCAGTGTCGTATCATTCATAGGATAAACATTATTCACCCACCCTCATGCAAAACAATTCTTATTGGTAATTTGAAAACATTATCGAGTTGCCCCGATATGAAAAGTTAGTGGACATATGGAAAAATATGACATTGAAAGATACTCTCACCAACATCACTCTGACCGAGGCCAAAATTATTTGTCAATTCACGAGGGAAGTTATGAGACTACGATCTTTTATAATCAATGAATAGATTAAAGCAATACTGATTTTTTCGTTTTTGTGTGCTTTATGGATACGATCAACACACTGTTGTATTACATTTTTAATTGTTTAAGTTATGAGTTTAAGCTAGATATGCTCGATGGTATGAGAGCTTTTTTTTTTTCTTTTTTTCTCTTCTTCCCAGATGAAGTACTATTTTAATTTATCTTTTTTAGGAACACTGAACATTACCAAACTCTTGTTATACATTATATTTGTAAGAAACAATAAATGAAATGAATGAAATGAAATGACCGGAAAAGAGAATATTTCTTATTTATCATCGGTTAATAACATTTTTCTGTCATTTTTTTCGTGTTCATCATGATAAATCTTTAAACTGTCGTTTCAATGATGGATTTGTAGTGCCAAAAGCTTCTAATTTTTTTCGTAAATAAGTGAAAATTCAATCGAAAACAGGCTAAACTTGGTAAGATTTACCCACGTAATGTTCAATAGCGTTATTGACAATATGTCATCTCTGACTAAGAATGGAGAGACGTTTTTTCTACAATTAAAATATATTGGTTTGTTTATTTATAAATAAAAATAATTAAGTATAAGTATAAACCGAGCTATAATATAACAATAGATGTAGGTAAGTTACTACCGATTCACAATAATGCACTTGGCTATTTTGGCACTAGGTGATCTTTCACCATATACTATAACTTATCAATTTTTCAGCGGATGCAGTGCTATCGAAAAAAACTTGATTAAGAATAGCGTTGAGAGATGTTATTCCCACCATGATTTTGAAAGTATATAACCATTTGTTTCATCACCTGAAATTAATATCTTCAGAGAAGATAACTGAATATATAAAAATTACATATATTTTGGGAAAGTAATGAAATATAAATAATATATATGTAAAAATGCCTTGCTAGTTGGTGCATTATACAATCGGTTAACTTTACAAAATACAACATTTACACAAGCTGTCTGCAATGGCTGTTACAAACAACTTGCATTTACCAATAATGACAATGAAAATACTTGATATATGATATGAATATATATCAAACAATAATCTATGTACTTATATATTCATATAAATTTTATTTGTCACATACAACAGGAGATAGTTTCGTTCGAGGAGAATCAGATGGCTGTCTAACTCTCTTCAGGTAGGTATGGTTTTAATATATTCAAATCTAAAAAACATTGACAGTAGATTTATATATATATATACCTATATTCGAAGATCGCGATACAAATATAGCTTCTTGAATATTCCCTTTCCATTAAAATTATGGTCCAAAAACAGGCACTGACGTCTTTCGGTCGATATTATTAATATTAAACTTTTATATAGGTGGAGGTTTTTTGTTCAAAATTCATCTACGATAATTCCCTACTATTTTAAACAATGAGTAAAAATCCAACATATCTAATAAGCTTTATATGTTGCATTAGTTTCCCATCAACATATGTCAATTTGAAGACAATCCCATGAATTAATCGGCAACTGAATATACTTATTTAGATTTCGGCTATCGATAATAACGTAGGTAGGTTAAATCCTTCCATGACGTAATTTTTCTCTCATCATGCACACATCCCATTCTCCTTATGCGGTTATATACCTATTAAATATTATAATATTTTCTCTCCGTACTTATTTTACTATTATTTACAATCATACATCTATGATAATTATAGGTATACTAGATGGTGGGTGGGTCAATTTAGATTTTTTTATTTTTTCGAATTCTATCAACCTCATCAGGAGGATAACAATCGAAAAATTTTCAAAATTATTAATAAAAGTACCCTAAATACATTTACATCCTACTTTATTGCCTGTAACAGGTATAAATCAGCTAGATATAGTAAGTGTAATCGGGCCCTATACCGACTTTACTTAACTATAACTTAGCCCCAATTTAGCATTTACCTTATTCATGATGAAATATGAGCTCTGATACATACCGACCAAGTTCAGTTTTGTTGTTTCCATAGCTCATATTCAACTCAAGAAGACAATCATGGCTGAACGATTGTCTTCTTTCGGACTGGAACACATAGATTTTACATATTATGTACAATGCATTTGTGAAAGTATACCTACATGTTGGTCTCCATCAATATTGCTACTCAATACGTTGCTTATTTTCAAGTTGTATCTATACATTTTACCAATAAATCATTATGAGCTCTGGACCGGTTCTACTTTTATGTCTACAGGTGGGCAAAATGAAAAAACTAAAATCAAACATAATATTCCTCGAATTTAGATATCCTCTTATTTCACACTTCGACTGGTGTCAAATTTGGGGTCTCTGGAGGCACTGCAACACGAACTTCTTTGCTGTCGGACTCAACGAGACCGTTCAATTGGCCACCCAATTGAGTATCACGCCATGGAGTTGTCACAATCCTGAGTCGCTGCAAAAAAAACCGGTATATCACTCTCAATCATTCACAATTTATGACATATGTTTACCTCAGCGAATGGACCTGGGGTCACTGCAATCTTGTATACGGCGAAGATGGGAATCATCATCACCGAGGAGCCAGCGATCAACCATCCCAGAATGTTGGCCCACGCTGGATAGATGTAGTTCTCGTAGGTCAAAGGCTCGTAGTCGAGCAGGCCGTACACAATTATGAAGAGCAGGAAGAGTGGGGCAGCGATTTTCCAGCAGAATCTCCAGTAGTAGCCGGGCGAGAAGCCTATCATATCCTTGATGTCGTCGCAAAACCTCTGTGTGCCTGGAAAAGATATATAAAAAAATTATCATTTGGAGGTAGCGATGCTGAATACTGATACACGGTTGAATATCAACTGAATCAAACAGAATCCAGAGAAATATCGCAGAGGCATTGTCTAATTCAGATAGTTGATAGCAAAAACACAGCTGCAAGTGTAGGTGATGGTAATCGCGCTTTAATAACGTGATGATTTATTACTTATTTCACAAAAAAAAAACTAAACGTGACTGGTAATCGTCATTGTGGACGATGACGAAAATTATCAGACTCACCATAAATCCATGAAACGGCGATGGCTTCGAAAAATACAGCAAACAACATCGAGTATCCAGCAGCGTACCTGTCCAGGAGGTGGAAAAAGTAGAAGCCGCCTTGAGAACAAGACGCCAATCCCACGATGAAATAGATGGAAAATAAGCACGCGACAAAAATTTCTCGATGCCTCCCGATTCTGGGGAACTCGTCACTCAAGGCCGTGATTATTGCTTCCGAACCACCAAACTAAAAAGAGGTCGAAGATTAAAAATATATTCATTGGGTAGATCATGAGGAAGAATGCTACTCAAACAGAACGGATCGAAATAAGAAGCATAATCATTTCATGTAATGTAGAGAAGGATATTAATTGTAGTGAATATCTTTACCGAGCTATCCAATCCCAGCGTGAGAAGCATCATGAAGAATATCAACGCCCAGAATATGCTGCCAGGCATTTTGGCGATTGCCGCTGGATATACGATGAAGACCAATCCCGGTCCCTCGGTGGCTACTTCCTGGATAGGTCGACCTGCCGCATGGGACATGTAGCCCAGTACGGAAAATATTACGAAGCCGGCTATGAAGCTAGTCCCACAATTGATGGCGCTCGTCAAAATTGCATCCCTGACGAAAGAATAATGCTTCAATCAAGATCTCATAATCCAATTGAATTTAATCCACTCTTGGAAATACAATGCTGAATGTTACTTCAAGAGTGCTTGTTAATTATCTGGAATAACTCATCTCATCTCTAACACTATGGTTTGAATAATATACATTAATCAATTTACATAGAAATAGTAAAACGATACTTACTTGTAAACGTTATTGTGGTATTTATTGTAAGAAGCATAAGCTAAGAGCACTCCAAAACCGGGACCCAAAGAAAAAAAGACTTGCGTTGCAGCATCTACCCAAACCTGATAACAAATAAAAGTAAATATTGGTGAAGGATCATTGTTAGTATTCTAAGCAATAATATATTGTGTTGAATATCTATGAATTGAAATTATTATGCATTATTCAGAAAATGGAGATTGCAGGGTTGAATTGTAGAACATCGGAAACCCATAGAGAAATGACAATGATCTTCGACAATTGAAACAATTAATCTTTCGAAAATATTCCTAACTTTATGATTATACGGTATGACTGTTAAATCAAACATATTTGCTCATCATACTTTGTGTTGAATATCTATGAATTGAAATTATTATGCATTATTCAGAAAATGGAGATTGCAGAATTGAATTGTAGAACATCGAAAACCTATAAAGAAATGGCAATGATCTTCGACAATTAATTGATCTTGCGAAAATATTCCTAATTTATGATTCAAACTGTTGAATCAAACATACTTTTTATAAATATTCTACAAATATGAGTACGAAAATATAGAGCTTGCTAGTGGAAATATCTTGATGTAGGCAGATGTGTAGGTGAATAATCAATTGCAGAGTTGAACAAAGTGTGAAATTACCTCTGCTGATCCTATGGCACTAAAATTGGGGCTCAGATAATACTCTATCCCCTCCGCAGAACCCGGTAGAGTGACACCTCTCACCAGGAGTATGAGCAGAACCGCGTAAGGGAATAGGGCGGTGAACCACACCACTTTTCCAGAGGTAGATATCCCTTTCCACAGGGAAAAGTAGCATATCACGTACACGGCAAAAAGGCACAACGCTATGTCCCATTTGATCGAACCCAAATCATGCAAGCCTTCGCTCTGGTGTAGTTCCAGAATAGCTCGACTAAAACAGAAGAATACATTATTCGGTTCATAAATTGGGCTTTCATTACGGGTATTGTAAGTTGTAAGATGGAAACTTCTTGATAGATCGAAAATACCGTTGGGGGTCAACTCTAAGGAAGGGATTTTTAATTCTGGAACAAAGTAACGTTACTTACTTGAAATATTCCGAGGCAGCAGATGCAAAACGAACCTCTGGTAATACGATTTCTGATCGATTGAACTCCGTCTGGTTCTTGGAAGGATAATCAAACTACAAAAGCATGTCTTAAGTCAAGTCAAATGTAAACAAAAAAGGAACAACATCACAGGCAGCTGAACGGATTTTTGTAACCATCATGCTTCATCGTATACTCACCGGTCTACAGTTGGGGGTATTCCAAGGATTGTCGCAGGTGGTCCATGGAAGTAAATCGGTGAACGAAGCAAAGAAGAAACGCAGGGCCCAAGCTATTATCACGTTGTAGTAGAAATCCACGTAGAATGCTATCAAAACCACGGCGTAGCCTATACCTGAGAAAAATTATAGGCTCTGGAAGTATGTAAGAAAATTCCAATGCCTAGCAATATCAATATAGTGACGATAAAGCGAGTATGTCAATAGAAAGAAGGACGTTGAACGTCAAATAAACTCAAAAGATCTGGAAAGAAGGAAGATAAATGTTATGGTTGATGAAAATTGGGATAGAAAGAAACATAGGATAGGAACAATTAATTCGAAATATCGGCACTTTGACGAACTCTTGATAGAACAGTCCCTTTCTTTCTCCTTGTATTTCTACTAAATTTATGTCAATTCCTCTGAACTATAGCTTGCTCAAATTATATGTCTTCTCGATTTTTATTATTGACAAAAATTTACATCCATTACGATTCAGACGATTCTTTGACTTAGTTTCAAAATGGTATCTAGTTTGTCTAAAATCATCGTGTGGTAATCATAAAAACCTACTATCGGTACTTATTTCATAAATCCACGAAGATTTAGTGCTCTACTCGTATAATATGCGGAACGTTCTGACTCCCCAGTATGAGAACCTGCTTCGCAATCCATAATCCTGAAATCTGGTCAACATAAATCCTGTCCTATCCTTTTGAGAGAAGAAAAGAGAGATTTCTCTGCGAATCATATAGGGGAAAAGTTCGGTTTCCGGAATTATTAGGCACTTTACTTCGTCGCAGGGACGAATCCAGGGTGCGTTTCTCCCAATACGTTTCTTTTTTATCTTTCCACTATAACTATAAGGTAGAACAACCAGATATCATTTCGAAGTAGCATGAAATGCGTTGGAATGAAATGAGGAAATAACTGAATGCTTTGGTAAAAAAAAAAACAGGGATTTGGTGAGTGTTTCGTTTGGAACCTTTTGAGGAGTATTCAACTAACAAATTATCGATTTGGTGGATGATCAGAATTGGAGTATTGGTAAATGCGCATAGAATGACAAAATGTGTGACAGTTGACAGGCAAGAGAGCGAGTTATTGCATTATCATCCAACTCCGAGCCATGTGCAGACGACATAAAATCAATTTGGTACATAAATTCATAGCTGAATTTCAGCGCCAACTCCCGTGCTGTTATGAGAAGAGTGCAAAGTCAATTATCGTCCCGGAAGGACGGAAACGGGAGTCCGGAAAGTGTCGCAGAAATGCATTGTGATTCCTACTCGACACCACAAAAGCCGTTCATTCAGCCGACTCGACAGGGAAAAGCTGCACGAACACCAGAGGATGATTAATGCCTCGGGTACATTTATGGATGAAGATGAAAAATGTGGAAATGGCCGATTTAGCGTCATTTTCTGTCGTACGACCGCTCTAAGTGAAATATCAAATTTTTATCGGTGGCACTCAGAAGAGGAGAACTTATGCGGGAAGGAGGATTTTCCATGAATTGCGAGTTGGAAATACGAATCCTGTTGTTTCTCTGCAAATATTTGTGTGGTAATTCTACCCAGATGGTATTGAAACACATAATTTCCAGTATTTCAGTGAAAATTATCTTGGAACAATGTGTTTTTTGGTAAAACTTCGTTTATCGCACTCCTATGAGTTCGGAAAAAATTTTTGGTGGAACTTACGCGGCGGTCTCAAGTATTTTCGGAGATACGGCCCCATTTTGTCTTAAAAATGCACCATTTCAAATCTCCATTTTCTGCTAATAAAAACACACGAAATTAATCCTTCTTTGAGCCAAAACATCACACATGCTCACATTCACTTGTTTCCAACACTTTTTTGCATAAAAAACTGTTATTTTCACAAAAATTCGCCCTTTTTCAAAACGTAAACAAAACATCTTTTTTCACTGATTTTCTGGTTATTTTTATTCGAGATGTTGGCAACGCCTTACCATGAGCCAAACAATCACGTTGCCAACATCATAAATACAAATTACCAGAAAATCAGTGTAAAAAGGTTGTTTTGTTTACATTTCAAATAAGGGTGAATTTTTTGAAAAATAATAGTTTTTTCTGCTGAGAAGTGTTGGAAACAAGTAAATATATGCGTGTATTGTGTTTTGGTTCAAAGAAGGGTGAATTTTGTGTATTCCTAATAGCATAAATTTTAGATGTCAAATGGAACATTTTTGAGACAAAATGAGGCCGTATCTCTGAAAATACTTGAGACCGCCGCGTTTTGACTTCAGATTCGTGATCAGGAGGTCAAAATACGTGAGTTAAATTTTTTTCGAACTCATAGGAGTGCGACAAACGAAGTTTTACCATGAATTTTTTTTTGGCTAATTGTTTCATTCACAACTGACATCAATATGCGAATTTTGCGAGACCTTTTAGGTGTAGTGAAATTAATGAAGACATTTATTTGACTATAAGTGAAGAAGTTTATAAAACAAAAGTTTACGTGTTTAAGTTATAAAAGAACATAATGAACTTTTTTCAAATTTCGTGTGAACTTTTGCGTAAACAATATACGTAGTGGGTACGAACATTCAAAGTTGACAAACAAGTTCGAGGAAAGGGGTCTGGAGAATTATCATCTAACTAACCACACTCTCGATAATTTGTTGCATAATTTCAAAGAGTGTCAGTTCAGCAGTTGAATCATTCTGTTGAACTCACACGAATTTTATAATTTGAAATGACATTAATAAACTCGATTCTTTCACAAAACAACTTGGTTTACGCAGTCGCAGAACATCAGATTTAGATTCGAATTTTGTAAAAATCTTACCTTTGAACATGGGGCATAATCTTCCCCAACACGTGATGGCCCCTTTCCTGTTGAATTGTCCCAGAGCTAATTCCATGTAGAACAAGGGAATCCCACCCACAATCAACATCACACAATATGGTACCAGAAAAGCCCCTGAAAGAGGAGGGAATAAATAATTAGGTATATTAGTGAAATTAGTCCGAAACTATTTCTACTATACATGTCTGATGATCAACTCGCTACTAAAGAGTAAAGCTGAATTTATTTTGAGATAATATGCACTTGATGTATATCCTCGCGGTTAATGGCAATGGACTAAACCAAGACGCTGCCAAATCAAATTCAAGATGGATACCTTGAGGCATACAAACCGTTTGAGTGCATTAGAACTCTAGCTATTTGAACCTTGTGATTTTAATTTGAAATAAGTTTTAACTCCAGAACGAATATAAACATTCATTTGTGCCTGTGTTTAGACTATATTGTGATTTGTGAATTTTCTCATAAAATTGAAGATAGAGCTACAAAAACATGCCACATACTTGTTTTGTTGTTAAGTGTGGGAGTTGAGGAAATCGTGATGATGCGAAGCTTTTCAATATACCCAGTGTACTACATTTCGCAAACAAAACAGAATTGCATGAACTCTCAAAAATCCGAAGAGAAAGATGGTTGAAATCAATCAAAAGGGAAGATCTCAGAAGTTAAACTAAAGTATGCCAAAGTATGTGCTAAACATGTTTTGAAAGGTAAAAAGTTACTTTTCATGAAGGTATTTAAGGTACTTCAACTGATCCATCAGAGTGAAAGGATCGATGCCTTGAATGACTCTGATTTTTTCCTTATACCGTAATGCAATGTCTTTATCTTCAGTCTCTAACGATAACAGATAATCACTTTTATTATCACAAGCCATTGATGTATTCACTTTTGAAACCTTCAAAAAGGAAATTCAAACTATAAACAAAAAAAACATGTAATCAAATAGACTAAACACTCCGTATATGCCTCAAGGCATCCATTTTTGATCACGTGTTCTGGATTGGCTTATACGCACTGCTGTATTCCTGGTTGCGTGATCACCTATTGGCAGCAACGGATAAAAAATTACATGTGAAATAAACTTTCATATTCGAATACCAATGAAATCGTTTGTGCAAACGAAGAAAATTCAGTAATTCACATCTGGAATTGTCAAAAAAGTTTTCAATTATCATCTGAAATATAGAAACAGACATCGAATCGATAACACCTAGAACTATATAGACCGGCGCTCAAGTTACATATTTGAAGTTATATATATTTTCCGCGAAATGAAAAAAATATTCAAAGTCTTCATGTTGAATACGTTTTGTTGTATATCTCAATACATTCTTCATATCAAAACAATCATTCCCGTACCTTATACCTAATAATTTTGCATTTGCATTCTGATTATCCTATTTATAATGAGCATGGGCGATATGCATATGGGTATGATAAACATTACTCCTTCTAACATTCGCGCTGAAATCGAGCGTATAACTTTATTACGTGATAAAGTGGGAAGAGGGAGCAACTTTGCTCCAGCTCTAATGGCCCCCGAATCGAATTACGTATCGCTCTGATATAAAGAAGACCTTGTATGATTGGCACTTCGCTTCCTTCATTACTCGATGACTGGATGGTCCGTGTTCCCTATTAATTACCATTTTGAGGGACACCCTCCTAAGTAGGGGCGATATAAGCTCCCCCTGTGGAAGGTCTCGGCCCTTCAGTGAAGTTTACACTAAGTGAATATTTCGATTTGACCTAATTTTTGGCAACGAGTTAATTTTTTTATGGGACACTCGATGAATTCCAAGCTAAGTATTACAGTATCAGAATCAATCATGTCAGAATTGAGGCAAAATGGTATGATATTGTCTCGTTGAATCAATTAATCATTGCCCTATAGGTAATAAGTAGCTTTACCAGTCCCAATGGGGATTTTAGGATGGAATTCTCGTATCATTCCGTGAGTTTAAACCGTGTTCTACTTTTAGCTCGAAATTATACAGGCTGTCTTATAAAATTTGAACCATTTCTAGAAATAACAACGATATTGACAGGATAAGCACTGGAAATTTACGCATCGAAAGTTTGATTTTTTTGCTTTATTCCTCAGATGATATTTCGAACGCGTATTTTGTCAGCTCTGGGCAGTGAAAGAACAGGAAATTTGTGTCCTCAACAGTTGATCCAACTATTTAAATAATATCATGGTATTTGAGTATGGTATTATTCCCTTTGAATCTTTAATTTCCTGATAAGACGCTTCGTTGGACAATTCTTCCCTTAGGAAACGTTTCCATTCACTTATTCTGTTATTTCTTCTGATCCACTTTACTAACTTATTTCAGCTTATAAATATAAATTTTATCATTGAAAACTGTTTATCATTCATTATTTTTTAATTATTTTCAACAACCCGTACATCGTGGCTCATATAATTATTCTGTTTCAGCAAACTTATCTTTCCTTAGGATTCGAATTTTCGTACTTTTAAAAAATGGAATTCCAAAATTCCTCCTTGTGAATAAAAATGAATATAAACGAGTCAAAGGAAATATATATAAAAAACATGAAGGAAAATAGAAATATATATAGGTACAATTCAAGCGGAAAATATTTATTGGAATAAGGAAATATGAAGGAATATACCTAAAAGATTCAACGAGAATAAATACAAATATCAGTTGCGTTGTTTTTTTACTGGGAATGACTACAACCAATCACAATACTCAAAATGTCTACTCCACAAATATTTGAGTTGTTTCCAGATAAAACAAGAATGTATAATGTTTCTTAGTAAGGATAGAGGAATAAAATGGTATTCTTGATTTTTTTTTCAATATTTAGATGTCTCGTCGATTTGATATAAGGAAATATAGGGAAATAAAGGAAAATATAAGGAAATATAAGAATATATAAGAAAATATAAGGAAATGTAAGGAAATATAAGGAAATATAAGAAATATTAAAGAAATATAAGGAAATATAAGGAAATATAAGGAAATATAAGGAAATATAGGAAAATATAAGGATAGAGGAATAAGGATAGAGGAATAAAATGGTATTCTTGTTTTTTTTCAATTTGGTTGAAATAAAGGGAAATATAAGGAAATATAAGGAAATATAAGGAAATATAAGGAAATATAAGGAAATATAAGGAAATATAAGGAAATATAAGGAAATATAAGGAAATATAAGGAAATATAAGGAAATATAAGGAAATATAAGGAAATATAAGGAAATATAAGGAAATATAAGGAAATATAAGGAAATATAAGGAAATATAAGGAAATATAAGGAAATATAAGGAAATATAAGGAAATATAAGGAAATATAAGGAAATATAAGGAAATATAAGGAAATATAAGGAAATATAAGGAAATATAAGGAAATATAAGGAAATATAAGGAAATATAAGGAAATATAAGGAAATATAAGGAAATATAAGGAAATATAAGGAAATATAAGGAAATATAAAGAAATATAAGGACATATAAGGAAATATAAGGAAAAATAAGGAAATAAAAGAAAATATGAACGAACACCCACCTCCGCCATTCTTGTAACACAAGTAGGGGAACCGCCAGACGTTGGCGAGGTCGACGGCAAAGCCGATGACAGACAGAAGGAAGTCGACCTTCTTGCCCCACGTCTCGCGCCCGTCACCCGTGGTGAGGGCAACGTCGGGGGGTGGGGCGGGGCGGCGGGTGCCGCTCCCCCCACGCTGCTTCCCCAAGGACATCTCTCAGGCGTGCGGCAGTCGGCGGCGGCGGGGGCCGTCGAAGCTGGAAAAAAATTGATTAGGTGGTGATGATGATGGGAGGGGTCACTGGTTTTCCTTCAGCTCGACTCTGCGAGGCGTCGGAACCGTATCAAAGCAGATTTCCACCAAACGGACAAAACCGCAATAAAACAACAACTGTGTCGATTTCGACAAAACAAACTTTTGTTGTCATAGTAAGAAACATTTTGAAGACTTTGTGTCGCGAGTTCGCGTTTTCCTCAACAACAAAAAGTCCCATCGCCAGGTGGAAAGATCAAAAGGTTTCGTTGTTTTGTTTCTGTTTTTGTAAACAGAGTTCGCTATGTGGAAACGGTTGGCGACAACAGTTCACTATTTTGTTCTGGTAGTGGTCTGTGACTTTGATGGCATGATTAAAACTGTTCGTGAAGTGGAAACGACAGGAAGAATCTTCAAAACAAAACACGCGACAGGCTAATTTTTTGTTTGTTTGGTGGAATTCGAGTTTCAAAACTACAACAAGTTTTTTGTTTCTGTATTTGAAACTGAAACTGGTCGCAAGTGAGTCCGTTTGGTGAAAATCCGCCTTTGTTTAGTGTTCTGTTTAGGTCCTATACGTGAGAGAATTCTTTTCTTTACCTGTAAACTTTCTATTACGCAGAGACATCTAGGCAGTGCCAAAAGACTAAACTGTATTGTTTTTCTGAGTTTTTATTAAGTCGGCAAAAAGGTGCTGCCCTCAGAAAAGAATAATTGGAGCATATCGTATCACTGGCGTATTTTTTTTTAATTTTGGGAGCGACTCAATGATGGTTTCAAGACGCCTCAATTGAGGTCCCTGATGTTTTCAAGTTACCCCAGACTGGAGCGGCTTTAAAATAACACTGTTATATATTTTTTCACGAATGAGGATGGTATAATTTTCAGCCATAACTAATGCAAACAAATATTGCAAGCAAATTGATATAGTGAAGTCTGTATTGTACTTGATTTTCGATAACGTTGATCAAGAGTAAGATCATTTTTTCGAAGTTACAACATTCAAGATGGCAGCTCCAAAATGGAAAAAAAATTGATTAGGGCCCGATGCTATTGAAAATAAGTACGTAGAGGTCGCAGACGAAGAATTTTTAGTCAAAATTTATGAAATTGTAATGGCGTTTCCAAGATAGCGAGTTTAAGGATTAGAAACAAATTCAATTTGGAATTGGGAGTAATTATTAAGACAAATAATTAATTAATTAAATAAAGTATAATGAAAATATTGAGCAAAAACAGATCTTGCACTATTCAAATTGTTCTTTGTAGTTGGTTAACATATAGTGTGTAGGTAGGTATGTATTGTATATCTGCAGATGTTTTCTACATATTTTAATCTATGATGAATGTCAATCAATTCCTGTTCAACAATATATATCTGTGCTTTCTCCTCTATCTCTTTTTCGAGACTAATTCTGCGACAACTAAATAGGTATCGAATTCAGAATACAGTATAAACTTCATATTAACAATTATGGGTGTATACAATAGCACAGCACATTGATTATCGGATTAATCTTGATCATCACTCAACCTCGATTGGTTCATGAGTTACTTATCGTGTTGGCATCATGATGGAAAGTGCTTGATGTCAATCACATGTCATGGACAATGGACACTGCTGGTCCAATACTGCGTTTGATTGGCAGCAGGATCATCAGGAATATTTTGATGTGGTGTTTGTCCCTTTGATTGATTTTGACCCTCAAAATTATCCACTTATTATTACCCAGGATACGTGGGGTGTGATGGGATGCATTATTCATTCAATTTAGTTCCAATTCATTTCACAATGTATACCTACCAGAAATTGTCAAAAAAACAAAAAACACTATCATGATAAATCAATTGTTTTATTGATCATTATTAGATACCTTTACTAAAAAATATCGACATGCTGTTCGTATATTAGGTAAACCGCCAAACTCGTTTTTTTTGCAACATCGTTCTTCTCTCGCTGTTTGAAATTGAAGTACACATAGACTGAAATGTCTCACATTATCATGCTTTTTGCCATATTCAAGTTAATTCGGATATGATTTAATTGGATAATTGGAAATACCTATGCCCACGTTAAGCCACGTGGCCCCAATTGAACTAACTATACGTTCACTGGAATCCCCATTTAGTAATTACATTGATGCAGTTTTGGCGATAGAGAAATTACTGTACTTATAGATACAGAGTGGGACCGAACATTTTCCTTCTGAGACACCTTTAAAAATTAAAATTCGGTTTACTCTTACGAAATCAATATCTCAAAATTGGTTTCATCCGCATGGGTTTTCATCAGCAGAACATTATACCTATATATTCCATGTAAAATCATTTTTTGAACTATATTCGAGACTCGTTTAATTGTCCTTGATAATTTTTCAAGAAAAGTCTGTTCAATGATAAGGAGTACAATTCGTATAACCACGTTGATGAAATATGTGTTCTATAATATAAAATATAATGTTATATATACATGCAAACGTATACAAACATGATTTTTATTATATGACGTGCTTTGAATAACGTGAAACCTTTGTGCAATATTTAAATGAATATATTTCGTGAAAACATTTCAAATGTATGCATATGATAATTAACATCTCGACATCATCACAATGGTAACATAAGACAACTTGTTAGAAACATTCCAAATGTAAGGTGTCATATAATGATATCTCGACTTTGAAACACACGATGGTTATGTTTGTTCAAGTTCTTTAAGTGACGTACGTGAAACGTTTCTGAAATTATTTTGTGGTATCTTGCTTAAAACATTTCAAATTATCCTCATCTAGGTATGATATTAAACATCTCAATATATTGACACGTTGGGAACATTTCAGAAGTGCTCTGATGATGTGAAACGTTTCTGAAATATTCCAATGAATATTGTATCGTAGTTATCACGAAAAAAAACTTGTTAGAAACATTCCAAATATAAGGTGTTATATAATGGAACGTGAAACGTTTCTGAAAATTTGTAGTGGTATCTTATTTGAAACATTTCAAATGTAACCTCATCTAGTTATGATATTAAACATCTCAATATATTGACACGATGGAAACATTTCAAAAGTGCTCTGATGATGTGAAACGTTTCTGAAATATTCCAATGAATATGTATCGTGGTTATCACGAAGAGAACTTGTAAGAAACATTTCAAATGTAAGGTGTCATATTTAACGATGTGGAAACATTGGAAGCATTTCTGCAGCGCATCATGATATAATCAAAAACATTTATGAAACGTTTCAATATGAATATACAACAACCGGATGTAGTTTGCTATAAATCGATATCACCCCTGTCTCTCAGAAAAAAATCCAAGCGACTTGTTTCTGGATTTTTTCAAAAAACTTTTCCACTACCGAAAAAAAAAACGAGAAAAAATCCAGCACACTCACTCACCGTTCAGGAAGTGTCTGGATGACCATCTCCGTCCAAGAGTCAAAGGCGAGCCCTAAGCTGGGGCAGCCCGACAGCTCTTCAACCGTTTCTTGTTCTCGGCGCACCTTTCCAGGATCACATTCGGCCAGCGAGTGCGGAAAGGCGCCTTTTTCCGAGCAAATCGCACGACGAGAACAGCGTCGCATGCGTCACCTGGTGGCTGATGGTACCACCTCGAAGGTCCGGCGGCCCTCGGATTGGTCGAGGTGGCGAGGGGGGGAGGGGCGGCAAGTTTTTGCGCGAATTGCGGTGAGTGGAGTGGGAACAGTGTTGCCGTTACTATTACAATTGTAACAGATCTATTACTAAAAAGTTGCAATAGTACAATATTACGACGTTTAAGAAAAATCGAAAAATCACTATTCAAAAATATTGAAATTTCAAGAATGGGGCCATCTAAATTTCAGAGAAAACATACATAGATCATCAAAACACTAAAGGGAACTGATGTTATTACGATGTTTGATAATTTTTTTCCAACACTATAGTGGATTTTCAAATATATTTTCTGAATTTAATACAAAACCTTATTAAAAGTTTGAAAGATGAATGGCGATCTCTTCAACACTTTTAAGAAATAATGAAGTAAAAAAAATTACCATTAGGTGAATCCTGGGGGCAGGTATTTGAAGTAAATAATTCGCTAGAACGAACCCATGTTTCCAAGTTTAAAAATATTAATTATTGTTTTACAATGTCCAGGAGACATTTTAAACAATTTTAGTATTACTGCTTGGCAGTTTTGGTGATTTTTCAATCCACATCTAAGTGATAAGTCATTGACGTATAAAATGAGAGCAAAGTTCGCAGTACTAATTATGACATCTGTCAGCCAGAGCCTGGGATCAGTCGTTCTGTGTCGACGTAGACAGTTCTGTGCACTGCTTTGCTTTATATTTTGACACTGAAATTCACCTTTCTGAAAGCAAAAGGGGGTGCAAAAAGGGATGATCATGTACTTACCCCTTGTTATCGGATCCAAAGAAATGGGGTTTGATTAAGAACACCATATCATTATCTCTTCGGTCTTTATCAATTTTTATCTAAAAGGTACAAAAGTATCTCAAGATATACATATAATTTTCGAAATAAAAACAAATCAGAAGAATAGGTAATATAATTTTTTAAATCCGATATCACTCATGCTCGGCACCTAACTAGGATGACACCTCGTTCTGAAAATTAAAACTGAACCCCCCCCCCCAAGCCTATGAACTACTCGGTTCATCCCCGTCGAAATATCTACACCGGAAGAACCGCCATCAAGTGCCGCAATCCTGCTTCTGCTTCATGGTCTTCCTGACCTTCTGCAGCACATTCGTCATCTGCTCGTACTTCCCCGTCGAGTTCGGCAAATTCTCAAAGTTGATGATCGGGCTGACGTCCTTGGTGAAGTTGTCGTACTTCGGAATCCTCGAGTAGCGAGAGCTGCTCTTGAGGATGGGCGTGCCGAAGGAACTCTCCCGGAAGCAGCCGACACTGTTGGAAGCCGGCGAGGCGACTCGATCTTTGTCCACTTCTTCGTCAACCTTTTCGGGCGCCGCCGAATTCGATGTGGTCTCGATAGAGGTTTCTTTGTCTTCGGGGTTTGGCTGGGGGGTGGCAGAGTTTTTGCCCTCCTGGGTACTGTCTGGTTTGTCGTTGGACGCCGAGCTGTCTTGCAGAGCTTCCAGTAGGATCTCCTTCTGTTTTACCAGTTCCGTGATTGAGTCGTCGTTATCCACCGATTCTATCACCTGAAAAATCATTGGACTTGGGCTTAAACTACATAAAATCAATCCCTCTAACATTATACTTCATCATAATCTACAGAACAGGTCCTCTATCTCTTACAAAAGTTCACACGTTGAGATTTATTTATGTCGGCTATGCGTCAAATTCAACGTCACCAATGAGAATAATTCTACCAACATAACCAAAGTGAAATATGGAGAGATCCAATCAGCCCCTTCTTGTTCTAAACTGAATTACTACGAGGCCACTCCATACACATATCAGCCGCCATTTTGACACACGACCAATGAAAGCCGAGGTCACACCCACGCAATCCATTCCAGACCACGCTCAAGTTTACCCCCAACCAATAAACCGCGCCCCTTTTACCCCTTTCCTTAGCAGGCCACGCCTCTTGGGAGATGGTAGAGTGGGGGTGTTCTGAACCGACGCTATTACTACTTTATTTCTCAACTCGGTCATGCTGACGGGTTGTAGAAAGCGAATAAATATAGTTTTGTAATCCCAGTTTCGAAATGAGACTTACATCAAGCGGTGACACCGTCTGTCGAACCTCTTGCAACGACCCATTACTATTATTGTCATTTGCAGCAGGGTCCACGTCCATACCTACATTTTCTTTGGCGTACTGGTTATCGAAATACTCGAGCATCATTTGTTTGCTGAACCTTTCTGAATAGGGAGGTACTTGATATTCCCTGAATTCCTGTAAAGAACGGCGTATATTCTTCAGAATTTTGTCAATAAATAAGAGTGGACGAATTGTCTTGATCCCCTCATTACTTACGTCTACGAAATTTTTTTCCAAGGGCACGTTGAACCCTGGAAAGTCAACAATTTTGGTGGGATCCAACCCTTGTTTTTGTTTGACGGTCTGTCGTACATTTTTGCCATCAGCGTCGAACATGTTCAAATTAGAACTGACACATTTGGCCTCTTCTAACCACCCTGGCGGATATCCCAAAACTCTCATTCTGTAGACGTAGAAGGGTATCTGTTTTTTTCTCAGACCCAGAGCTTGCCGCAACTGACTGGATATCTTTCCAGGTACCAAATGACTATATTTCTGGTCATCTTCCAGGTGATATCGGCTGAAAAATAGTCAGTGACAACTCAACTTGACGGATAAGAATGGATTAGATTTTCCCAATTATTGTTCTGTCTACAAAAACAATTATAATAATAAGTTTCAAATATTCATAGATTAGCCTGGTCATAATAATTTGAGAAATTCTTGAATTCTCATCTGAAGTATAATTTTTTAATAACAAAATGCTGATTAGGAACAAAATGCTAAATTTATTTATTATTATGCTAAATTCATTTATTTATTTATTTATTATTATGTATACTAGATTGGTTTAATAAAAGCATTACTACTAAAAAAAAAGGTTATGGGCCTTTTGCTGATTTGAATTGTTAAAAAAAAAAAATACCTCGTCAAATACTGTACTGACCTCCTGGCCAGAATTCATTACTGATAATTAATATTGTTGATTCATGATCTTGGGTAATACTTTATGCGATTAGAACAATGAATAATGTTCAGGCACCGAATTGTGCTCAAATGAGGTATAAAATAAAAGTGATGAGTCAAAATATTCAGTCAAATATTCATAACAATAGGAAAAATAATTTTTTTAAAAAAGAAGTTCGGCCAGGTATTATTATAGTCTGATCCAAAAATAGGACGATAGTCTTTATTCACTATAAAGTGACATTTCTATGCAAAATATCCCGCTTAACCGTACGCCACTGAATTAAGGATGTGCGACTGTGCATGTGCATGAATTTCCTCTAAAAATTGAATGCACCATTGCACTATTTCATGAACAATAACATTTTCTGAGAAACTAATAGAAAAGTTTCCCATATGGTTCCAAGATTTTGGCAGATACTTATGCAAAAAATAATACAGGAGCTTTACTATTTTCATGAGCAGCACTGTACATTAGGTTAGAAGTTGGATGGGCAGTCTATCTCTGGACAATTTGGAAAATAATTGTTATGAATGGCAATAATAAACAATAAGTACAGACTAATTACTAGTTGACAGCTCAAAATACTGACTGGTCTGCAGACTATAGACTTATTTGCAACTGTTCTAGATGCCTCATGTAAATACCTAAATGCCATATAATTACACATTTCATTCACTTACGAAACTTGTCTCTGTGCTTTGAATTTCTGACGCATTGCATTTATTTTAACAAAATCTTTTGGTAAAGGACAATCTCTTATTGCATGCTTTCCATCACAGTTGAAACAGGTTTGTACAGAAATTTTTACATCTTGCTCTTCATCTTCAACATTCAAATCAATGTTGAATTTGCTAGAATATATTGATGTGTTTGGTTCTGGAGCAGAGGGATTAGTGTCAACCACAAACAATCCTTTGTCTTTCTTTGCCTTTTTCTTTTTTTTCTTGGGAGTTTTTTCTTTGGGTGGTGAGTGTGTTGGTTTAACTGAACTCTGTTTATGTTCATCCAAACACATAGTTTCATCCAGAACAATCCATTCATTGGCATTCAAAAGGCTGTCTCTTCTTACAGAAATATTCAGTTTATCATCATGTTCTACTTCCAATTCTACAAAAGTCTGTAAAAATTTCAAGAATCTGAACTTGTACAGTTCTGATATCCTCTCATCACTAAAATTGATTGAAATGTGCTGATCAGGTATTGATGTATCTGTCATATCAACATCACTTTCCTGAGGTATTTTTTCCTCTTTGGTCAATACAATGTTAGGGTTCAGGACAATTTTCTCACCCTCTTGTTCATGATCATTCTTATGATCAATATCTTGCAGGTCAGTTTCCCCAATTGTCTTTTCAATTTCCATTTCTTCAACTTTTTTCTGAATGTCTAATTCATTTGATATGTTTGAAACATTGTCATCATTTGAAACAACGTTGACATCATTTGAAACAACGTTGTCATCATTTGAAACAACGTTGTCTTCATTTGAAACATTAATAGTATCTTTTAGAACTTCTGAATCTCCTTGATTTTCACTGCATGTGATTGGAAGCATATTATTATCAATATCTTCATTGTGTTTGATATCTGGAATATTTCCTTCGGGAGGTATTTCAGCGACAGGCTTTGAACGAGTAGCATCTCCTTCCAGGTCATCTAAGGCATTTACAACAGATTCCACAAAAGCAGACTCGGGTTTGAACAGTTTGGCCTCTGGCTCATCAGTTTCACTGTCTGAATGATCTGGCGATACATCGTTATCGCTGACTTCGAAGACAGCATTACGAGGGGAACTTTTCCGTTTTCCAGGCCTCTGTGGGTTCATTTTCCGTTTTAAACTGTCGATTTATTATTTAAATATTTTGGGTATTTTTGGACTTCTCAAAATTGATGACACTGTTGACAGTTTGTAACCGGAAATGTGTAAATGTACGACCGCCGGATAATTATGATCCACCGCGAGATTTTCAAACAGTATGATGCATGTGATCCCCTTGATGATGTCACCGCGTTGCCTTCTTATTTTTGACTGACTGGGGTCAACGTGAATCAGAAGGAATCACACTGATGGGATGAGTTAAACCCATGTTAAACCACTCACTTTTGCCACAATGTGTTGAGAAGTTGAAGCCAACGGATGAAGAAGTAACTTTTTCCCAGTATAATGATCAAGCCACCAGCTCTTGGGAAATACATTTCAGGCTTACATTCCGAAACAATATCTACGATTTGGTGGAAATTATACCAAAATCGGACAAGAATTGAAAAAGTTACGGGGCCTTGAATTTTGCTACATTTTTCGGGATCGGTGTGTATTTTAATGGGTTCGGTGAAGAATCTCATTCGAAAATATATTCACAAAATATACATATATCCACAACAGATAACATTCATTAAATTTAAGCGGGCAGAAGATCGAAGTCATCAGAAACATGCACCATGGGAACGTGGGTCTCGTCTATCTTGGGAGTGATCTTACGGTCACACATACTGAGTTCCTTCATTTTCCATTCCCAATCCATCTTCTGGACGGCGTGCAGGGATTCTGCTTCGTTGTGGTGCCGCAGCAGCATCCCCTCCTTTATCTTCTCCCATTTGTCGTCAACATCCTGCAACCAGCTCAGGAACAACCGCCCTGAAAAAACATACCGGCTAAGTGTCAAAGTCAGGTCGAGGCGGACCTCAGACTAACAAAAAACATAGAACGGTATATTCCATCCTTTCCGTGATGCCAACACGACTGTCAAACCGTCAAGTTTCCACGATAAGAATCTATCGTTCGGGCCACGTCGGACAAACTCGGCGTAATCGGGTTTCGAGCGAGCTTCCCAGATTGTTTTTGATTCATGACGTGATTATTCGTGTTGTTGTGTTATCGTTCTCAAGGCGTTGGCAACATTTCGAATTGTGTGATTAATTCACATGTATCAAATATATTCGCGATACAAAATAAATCTCATGTAACAACTGGAACTTCTCTAGATATATTACAAATGAAATATTTCGGCATTCAATTATTAACTGACATTCAGAAGTCAATATTAAAAAAAAACAGATGGCAATCTCCCATACCGTTATATCGGGATCTCGCGTTCCTGTCTTTCTCCTCTTGCTCGGGGGTGATGAGGTTGTAAACCTCCTCGTCCCTGAGGATGGTGCAGACGGAAAAGGGCAGAGACTGGTTCGCCAGCGCCCTGGCGGCCCTACCGTGCACTCGCAGGATCTCCTGTTCCACGGACAGGACCAGCTTCTCTTTTTCTATGACGTGCTGAAGCAAATGAATTTGTCCCTTGAGGTTAATGACTTGAGAAAGTCTCAAAGTGGCGGGAAATCAAATGGGAATTAGGCAATCCAGAATGCTGTCGAAATAAATCCAAGATGGCCGCTGGAGTACATACAAATCGTATATATAATAACAACTATATGGATAACACCTATTCTTCTCTTTACGCGAAAGTGAAGCCAGTTTTGGAAAAACAAAAGACTGTCTGACTTGCTAATGATGAATTGTGCGCATGCGTTGGTTTTGACGAGTTGAAATCCACTGACGTTTTTAGAAATTCATAGGTTAGGTATATTTGTTAACCCAAATTATGTAAAAGGGCGTCAATATAGTTATAAATGTACTTACTGATTGTTTACAGAAGTGATTAGTGAGTGATAACAGTGATTGATCAAAAATTAGCCCACGAATCTTGTTCCGATTACTTTATCGTCACAGGTTTCTATGCAAATCGCAAGTATCGCTTTGTAGATCACATCCATTTCTGCATTTATCATCAACTATCATTCAATATCGTCAAACAATCCATCAATGAATGAATATTTGAAAAATATATGTCATGATGAAATAAAAACATCGAATTGAAGGTTATCTGACACATTTGACTGATTTTTAATAATTATCATACGTTTGTCGCTCACTAGAAAGCTACTCTCCTCCATGATGAAAACGAATGTCGATTCTTAATTCAAACTTGCGCATGCGCATATTCGCGATTTGTCCCGCAGACTGTCATTTGTTTTATTTCTCGGCTTCAGCTCTGGTATCCATGTTACCTATATAGTTATTATTAGATATATGATACAAACTTGATGTCCATTGTTAATGTATTGTTTTTTGTTATCTTATGTTGAATGTATTTTTGTTGGTTTGGATTATCGTGAAGCAGAAAGGTATGACTTAGGTATGTTTAAGAGGATTCATTGAAATATGATCACACTATTAGGGGTCTAAGACTGTTTTTTTGATGCCTTGTTGAAAACAACGTGACAATCTGAGTTTTTTCAAAATTCCAGAGGTGAATTAAATATTGAACATAAACCAACAACTTTCTATAAAACGGCAACCCTTGATCTAGACAGGATTTAACTGAATCAAGTCAAATATGCTTGAGTTTGCAGCAACCATTTTCTGACTAGTAAGTGAGTAAGTTCCAACAAAATTTGGGTAGCAACGAGGACGTTAGAGAGAAACAACACTAAAACATTAAGAGAGTCGCTATTGTCTGTCATTTTCTACTTTCATTTTGGCGCATGCGCAGACATTCAACCTTGCCAATGACACTCTCTTGTTTCGGCTCCAGATAGGCTGTCCTCATTATCAATATTCGTAGTTAATAAAACGAAACTTTTACCTGCGTCCTCAGTCTGTACCTCTCCTTCTCCTGATCGCTGAACAGATCCTTCATCTGCTGCGGCAAATTCTGCGGGTAGGTGACATTGGGGGTGGTGGGGGCGGTGCCTGCTAGCACGTACGTGCACCGGTTCATCAGGTAGTCCTTGAAGCCCTGCGGTGGCTTCGGCTGAACTGGGAACAGTCCCCTGCGGCGCTTCGCTATCTGAAACCGGCCGTCAGTGACACACCCGAATGGGAACCACGAAAATACAGAGAATGGTAGGACGTGTTTGAAAAGTGTTCATAACCTCAAACTTAGTTGCGTAACAACCCTCGAAGTCTTACTATGAGTTAGGAAGACGGCGACCTTAGCTTTTTGTGTGTCATCCGAAGCACTTATCGGCTGGTTATCGTTGAGAGTCCGAAGGATTGAAATCTAGGTACCAAGAATGTTCGGTCACAGATTAGAGAACCTTACAGATGAGACAGTCAGACAGAGCGAATAAAATTAGAGTGAGATGTCGAAAGCGCTTAATTTAAAGGGCCAGTCATAGATTTGCGCAGGCGTTAAATTATTGATCGCGTGTTTTGTTTACATCGAATACATCGTTGTCATCATTTTGTTGGTTATGTTACAAATGTTTTCGTTTCACACGTTTCACGGTACAATATTTAGGATGTTCTCACAATGTGCAACATATTTTATTTTCCATAAACCATAATTCAATAGGAAATGTAATAAAGGTTTTGAGGATAATCACATCACGAGCAAAGATGAACAACCTGTTACCTAGGTACCTACAATATATATTTATTTCAAAGTTTATTAGCTTTAGATTATAGGATATATTATAATCTGAGATTACTGATGGCCTGTTCGCTAGTAATCCCAAGGTAGGTACTCATTTCTGGTATACCTTACTCTTTCAAATGAAAGTAACAATGAAAATTGTATGCATGTTAGTTTTAGATCAGAGACTTTGTGTAGTGTGTGTGTTTTGAAAAGTGATCTGTTCCTGACTGTAGAATTGTGGTTTATACAAGAAACAAGTGTTGAATTAACAATGAGTGAATCAAAGAGAGAAGTTGCACTAAACATTACTGTGTGTATAATGATTGCAAATCATTTTCAAATAAATTGGAGAATATATAATTACATTGTTTTCGAAACCTATATTGAGATACCTATTATTGACTTCAATCAAAATTTTCCATTGCCATGAGAATATTAACATTTTATGCTATATCACATTTCAAGTTTCAAGATGAAAGTAACACTTTTTGTATTCTTACTCAAAGTTCGAGGTATTTTTCATAAAACTTATACCTACCTCACCAAACAATATATAAATTCGCTTTGTATTAATTTTTTTCTCAAATATATCTTCCTGATTTGCTTTTCAAATTCAGAATACTCTATGTAACATTAAAGATGTGTCATATTTTGTGTATTTGTTTATACATTACATCGTCAGATAGTTGAATAGTGTTTCATTTTTCCTGATGACAATGAATGGGCTAAAATTCGAAATATTCGAATTTCATATGGAACTTCATTCAGAATACATCGAGGAATCCATCTTATTCCTGATAGAAACTAATCTCTGATGACAACTTGTTCATAATATAATAAATCACTCAGAAGTAGGAAACCTTTTATATTGTTGTATAGTTGTATACCTATATATCATGCATTAAAATGGCAACATTGCTCATCAGTAGTTCTTGCGGTGACAACGACAATCCGGCAACTGCAATGCGCCGAATTTAAAGGTCCGAGGTCAATGAAAACGGATGTCGGTACATCAAACGGTACATCAAACAAAATGTCGGAGTGTCTCATCTGTAAGGTTTTCTAATCTGTGGTTCGGTTGGTCACCCACTGAACGTTGCTACAGAAAATAAATTTTCTAATAGCCGCGCCGGGATTTGAACCCACACCCTCTGTGGCCAAATGCCATTGCCTCAACATACTCGGCCACCAACCCAGTTGGAACATCTGAAATTCAGTTGAAATGGCCGTGCTTGGCGAATAAGCACCTAGTACTTGTACATGCGCAGAACGTATTTTCTTGCCGGATCGTTGCCAAGTTTTTTCTCTTGATACTGTTACGTACCGCTGGCATTTCCGAGAAGGCCGGAAAGCATCCGCTCGACGCGTGACTCATAGCGGAGGTATCGGTTGCAGACGCACCGCTATAATCAGCGGATGATTCATTGCCGTCGAATATGAAAAGTGCTTCCAGTTTGTTCCTGTTCTTTCTGGACAATGATGTCTTTGCCTATATAGGAGCCGCGGTTTCGCGGACAAGTCAGCTTAGAAAGAAAGCTACTACAGTGAACATTGAGATTTGTAAAGCGAATATCGTTGTGATTCAACTAAGTGTTTATTGAGTTGTATTTAGTGTGTTTAATGAAATAAATTGTTCAGTTTTGTACTGACTATTTAAAATTCACGAACCCAAGTGGAAATAACGTAACAATACTTTGCAGGTGAAGTTCGCAAATAGATTAGTGTTCTATCAGTGTTCTGCCAAACCCGTTTTTTTTTTAATTTTTCGGCTACAGCTAGGGGATCCTTGTTACCTATATAGTTATTATTAGATATATGCTATCGGCGTTCTAGCATGACGATGACGTCAACACCGCCGACTCATACCTGCTTCCGTATGTTGAGGTACAACTGGTAGCAGTTGGTGATGGGCTGCTCGTGAGGATGGAGCGGCGCCTCGGAGGGCGACTCTGGCGGCTCGGGCGGCGCCGCGGGTGGCTCCTTGCTCTGCTTCATCTTGCGCTTGCGCGGGTGCAGCTCGACTGGCGGCGCGGGCGGCGGCGGCGGTTGGGCGGGCGCCGGCGGCGCCGAAGAAGACGGCGCAGGCTGGTCCGGCTCGGTGCTGGGTTGCGCCTTAGCCTGGAAGGGATTTATTTGGGGTTGGGTTCGTTTCTCAGCTTCTCTATGGGTCAGCAATGACTTTCTTGTTTTGTTTTAAACGAACAAAATGTTATTCTCATAGAAGTGACGTAATTTGCTTTTATTGGTGTTCATAAAAATCAGTTTATTTGAAAATATATAATGTGAATATAAATTTAGGACTATAGCATGTTAAGAAAATAAATCTCGAGAAATTTGACAAAGCTTATAAGCATAGTTTATAGGACCACCAGAAACGCATGGGGAATTCAGTAGTCGGATCCACAGATCCATTACAATTCAAAATTCCCGTCCAACCTTAGAGACAATCTCGTCGAGAACATCCACAACTTGATCTTGATCGATCAATAATGAAATGAAGCTAAGACAAACTCTCATAGAATTTAACCACAAATTGTATATTATTCATGAATTATTTTCAAAACATACAATTTTATTTTCGAACTATTGATCACAGCATGTTGAGAAACTTTAATGGAATCTATTTCAACAAAAATAAATCTCGAGAAATTTGCCAAATATTATAAGCATAGTTTTTAGGACCACCAGAAACGCATGGGGAATTCAGTAGTCGGACCCACAGATCCATTACAATTCAAAATTCCCGTCCAACCTTAGAGACAATCTCGTCGAGAACATCCACAACTTGATCTTAGATCTATCTGCCTTCGATCAATAATGAAATGAAGCTAAGACAAACTCTCATAGAATTTAACCACAAATTGTATATTATTCATGAATTATTTTCAAAACATACAATTTTATTTTCGAACTATTGATCACAGCATGTTGAGAAACTTTCATGAAATCTATTTCAACAAAAATAAATCGCAAGAAATTTTCCAAAGCTCAAAGGCGTAACTCTTAGGCCCACCAGAAACGCATGGGAATTTCAGTAGTCGGACCCACAGATCCATTACAATTCAAAATTCCCGTCCAACCTTAGAGACAATCTCGTCGAGAACATCCACAACTTGATCTTAGATCTATCTGCCTTCGATCAATAATGAAATGAAGCTAAGACAAACTCTCATAGAATTTGACCACAAATTGTATATTATTCATGAATTATTTTCAAAACATAATTTTATTTTCGATCTATTGATCACAGCATGTTGAGAAACTTTCATGAAATCTGTTTCAACAAAAATAAATCGCAAGAAATTTTCCAAAGCTCAAAAGCGTAACTCTTAGGCCCACCAGAAACGCATGGGAATGTCAGTAGTCGGACCCACAGATCCATTATAATTCAAAATTCCCGTCCAACCTTAGAGACAATCTCGTCGAGAACATCCACAACTTGATCTTAGATCTGCCTTCGATCAATAATTAAATGAAACTAAGACAAACTCTCATAGAATTTGACCACACATTGTATATTATTCATGAATTATTTTCAAAACATACAATTTTATTTTCGAACTATTGATCAACAAAAATAAATCGCAAGAAATTTACCAAAGCTCAAAGGCGTAACTCTTAGGCCCACCAGAAACACATGTGGAATTCACTAGCCGGACCCACAGACGCATCTCAATTCAAAATTCCCGCCACCAATCAGGCCCAAACCCAACCAACCTCGTCGCCGCCTCCATTGGCCGCATCCTTCTTCTCGTCCCCTTTGCCGGAAGCCGCCCCGGAATCCACCCCCGACGTCGCCGCCGCGGCGCCCTCCTTATCGCCGCTGCAGTCACCGTTGACGGAGCTAGCGACGACGTACGGCAGCGCCTGGTGCGCCCTCTGTGAGCCGTTTTTGCCGCCCCTGCCGCCGGCGCCGCTCTCCTGCTCGCCGCCCCCCGTCTGCGGGATGACGATCTTCAGGGGCGGCACCTGCATATGGCGCGGGTTAGTTTTAGCACGGGTTAGAGGACTTTACAGATGAGACACTCCGCCCATTTTGTTTGATGTGCCAATATCAGTTTTCATTGACCTCGGACCTTTAAATTTTGCGCATCGCAGTTGCCGGTTAGCCGTTGTCGCCGCTGGAACTACTCATGTGCAATGTTGCCATTTTAGTAATGCATAATCAACACCAATATAAAAGGTTATATCTACTTCTGAGTGATGCATTATAAACAAGTTGTCATCAGAAATCAGTTTCTAATAGGAATAAGATGTATTCTGAATTAATTTTACGATGAAATTCGAATATTTTGAATGTAGCCCTTCAATTTTCATCAGGAAAAATAAGTCACGATTGAATGATCTAATAAATAATCCTCCACTTGAAATGTGATGTACAAAAGGAAAAGTTTGAATGAAGTCAATAATATCACTCAATCCTTTGGAAAACAATGTAATTTGATATTCTCCGATGTATTTGAAGATGATTTGCAATCGTCATATACACAGTAATGATTGCAACTAAACATATCATTGTACCTGATTCACATTCCAGATATACAGTGCTGTAACTTTCGAATCATTCGGGATCGGAATCTGAAATTTTCTGGGTAGCAAGTATACTATATTGTTCATTTTCGGACAAAAAAAACTCGTTCGATCACTTCCGGGGTCAAAAAATAAACAATATGGTATAATTGCTACCCAAGAAATTTCAGATTCCGATCCCGAATGATTCAGAAGTTACAGCACCAATAATCACAGGTTGTTCAATATGTGCTGTGATAATCCTGAAAACCTTTATTACTTTTTCTTTTGAATGATAGCTCATGGAAAATATGTTATACATTGTAAGAACATGAACCCATCCGAAATACTGGATCGTTAATCGTGTTAAACGAAAACATTCTAACAAAACAATGACAACGATGAAAACAAAACTCGACCAATATTTTTAGCGCCTGCGCATATCTATGACTGGACCTTTAAATTTTGCGCTTTCGCCATCTCTCTTTGATTTAATCCGCTCTGGATGTCTCATCTGTAAGTTATCTAATCTGTGGTAGTAGGGAAGCTGCGCCCAAGGCGCCGGCGTCACCTTCAGGTCCGCCTTGCCTTCCTCGCCGTCGGCGTCTGCGGGTTTGGGGCTGGGGCAAGGGCTCCGCTTGTCGCCGCCCGCTTTGGAGGAGCCCGAGGCGGCGGCCTTGCTCTGGCCGCCAGCGGACTGCTTGCCGGTTTGGCCCTTGGTTTGACCTTTTGGATGGAAATGATTCGGAACTTTCATGTCTTGATTGTTTTGATTGGAGAATATGGTTTTCCAATCAGAAAACCGAAATCGTGAAGATGATAATGTTTCAAATCGCCATAACTCCCGAATGGATGGACCGATTGTTAACTTCGAGAATATGATTTTCTTTGTTCTTCTTCATAGAATTCATTTCTCCGAACGAAAAAACCGATATCGAAACAAATATTTTTCTTCATAGAGAAAAAATCACGGAAAAATTGAAGCAACTCTTGAAACTTTTTCGATTTTTTTCAAATCGCCTTAACTCCCGGATGGATGGACTGATTGTTAACTTCGAGAATATGATTTTCTTTGTTCTTCTTCATAGAATTCATTTCTCCGAACGAAAAAACCGATATCGAAACAAATATTTTTCTTCATAGAGAAAAAAATCACGGAAAAATTGAAGCAACTCTTGGAACTTTTTCGAATTTTTTCAAATCGCCATAACTCCCGAACGGATGGACCGATTTTCAAGTTCGCGTATATCATTTTGCTCGTTTGTTCACCTAGAATCCGTTTCTCCAATCGAAAAAACCCAAAACCATCAAACAACGAAGGCAACAAAAAACCAACCGACACCCCTCTGCGCCGCCCCCTTCCCCTCCTTGGGGTTCTCCTCCTTGCGCTTCTTCCGCCTGCTCTCGTCATCGGCGCCGACAACAGACGCCGACGCCTCCTCCGCTGCCTCCCCCACGTCCGAGAAGCCCCTCTTGCCCGCCCCGGCGGCGTCGTCCCCGGTCAACGCCGGCGTCGCGGCCACGTCACCCTCGGCGTCGGGACGCTCCTCCGTCGCACCGTCGCCCTCCTTCACGGCCTTGAACTCGTAGACGTCATCGGGGCAGGCCTTATTGCCTCCCCCCTCCATGGGCTCGTCCTTCGGCTGTTTGCCGCCGCCTCCGGTGGTGGGGGTGTCGCAGGTTGCTGTGATTTTTTTGTCATCCCTCGAGGTGCGCGGTGGGGGTCGCACGCTGGAGATGTTTTCTGGAAAGGAGAGGAACACACTTTGCTCATCATCATGCTTGAAACAAAATTCAAGCATACCAAATTCACTGTTCTTGAAACCATGTGTCCCCAGCGAAATATACCTACCCACCTACCCAACCACCCACCTATGCAAATTTTCACACATAACTGGAAATATGCCGTTGAATAAGCCATCAAACAAAATTCGATTTTAAAACGAGACGTCAGCGTTCGGTCGATTATCGCATGTAATGCAACAAGTGTATTGATGATTATCGAAACACAAATTACTTCGATTTTGAGAAAAAAATCATGTTGCTTGGAAACTGCACGAGCGCACAGCGCGAGTGTGGTTTCCCAAAGCAACATGATTTGTTTCGAAAAAGAGAAGGAATTTTCGATAATCATCAATAGCACAAGTTGTATTTGTTCAGATTATTTCATGAACAAAATCAAAGCCATTTTGATGATTTCCTATTTATTGTTAATATAAAACGTACAGTTTATGGAATTAGTTATTTTGATTATGCATTGTAGTTCGACACATCGTTATGCAACCAACAATACATTTATGCCATTGTATAATGTAGGCAAGATTACCTATGCACTAGGTACTACTGAGCTAAATTCATTTTCATTGTTGTCAGAATTTGTGTGGTTAGGTTACATCAGATTAATTCTTGCTGAAATTATCCATAATTTGTTGAAAATGAAGTGGATACATATTAATAGTGTGTGTTTATCGTGGTTCAGACGAAAATTTGGTGTAGTGGCATTCATTTATTTACCAGGGAATCGGAAAATAATATGACAGATTGCAACTAGTAAGTCGTTGTTGAATTAAACTACCCTACTGCCTACGAATCAGAAAGCGAAATACAGAAACGAAAACACAGCATGTAGGTATCCAATAGCCAATCAGGAGCCGAAATACAAAATCGAAAACATGGTGTTATTGTTTATCAACACAATCATTTCAACCAATCAAAAACGTGTATTTTAGCATGAATGAAATAATCGCATGTAATACAACAAGTGTATTGATGATTATCGAAACACAAATTCCTTCGATTTTGATAAACAAATCGTGTTGCTTGGAAACTACACGAGCGCACAGCGCGAGTGTGGTTTCCCAAAGCAACATGTTGATTTGTTTCGAAAAAGAGAAGGAATTTTCGATAATCATCAATAACACAAGTTGTATTTGTTCAGATTATTTCATGAATAAAATCAAAGCCATTTTGTTGATTTTCTATTTTAAACGTACAGTTTATGGAATTAGTTATTTTGATTATGCATTGTAGTTCGACACACCGTTATGCAACCAAAAATACATGTATGCCATTGTATAATGTAGGCAAGATTACCTAAGCACTAGTGGCACTAGGTACTACAGAGCTAAATTCATTTTGATTGCTGTCAGAATTTGTGTGGTTAGGTTACATTAGACTTGCTGAAATTATCCATAATTTGTTAAAAATGAAGTGGATACATATTAATAGTGTGATTAGTGTGTGTTTATCATGGTTCAGACGAAAATTTGGTGTAGTGGCATTCATTCATTTACCAGGGAATCGGAATATACTATGACAGATTGCAACTAGTAAGTCGTTGTTTAATTAAACTACTCTACTGCCTACGAATCAGAAAGCGAAATACAGAAACGAAAACACAGCATGTAGGTATCCAATAGCCAATCAGGAGCCGAAATACAAAATCGAAAACATGGTGTTGTTGCTTATCAACACAATCATTTCAACCAATCAAAAACGTGTATTTTAGCATGAATGAAATAATCGGTTGAACGAAATTAGCGGCGTTTGCGCATTCACCAAACATACCACAATCTCCATAAATACGTGCTATCTATAAACCACTTATATACAAATGAGGCTCTGTATTATATGACGAACATTGAAAACATACCTTTTGATACACTCACATGACTCATAATATAAGTATCAACAGAAGGATATTTATATTTGGGAACCTTGAAAAATGTGGTCTAGAGAATTGAGAATACACACGGCGAAAACTGCATATTTTGAATTATTTAAATCCCATCTCAGATATGGTATTGCTTTCTGGGCTTCTTCCTGTAATGATTTATTGAACACGGTTTTAATTATCCAGTATAGAGCTCCCAGATTCATCTTCAAAGCCAGAAGACGGAATGCTTGTAAACCAATTTTCAGAAATCTTATGACATTAACAGCTATTGACCTCTTTCTTAGTCATAAACGTGAAACACGTCAAAAACTGTACCGAAATCCTCTCCTCGGTCTCTCTTACAAAAAAATCTCGGATAGGTTATATGATGTATTATGTATTTACAGTTTTTGCTGGAAGATATTACGTAATGTTCGAATAAACGTCTCTAAAAGTCCCCAATACAGCGGGACAATCAAACAGCATCATGGCCGTTACTTGTGACGTCACAAGTCCTCTGATATGCATATTCCTGTATTGCAAGTTTCACTATCTTTCGGAACTTATTTCATTCAATGAACAAAACAAATCGTCTCAGCATTTATCATATTGAAATGGAGGCCTCATGTTTGATAGCTGTTTATTTAGTTCATTTTGAATGACATGTATGTATACTGATGAGTGATATGTCATTAGTTTTCCGGAAAAAATCTTCATCGGCGTTTGGTTTTGGAAAAAACCACATCTCTTCGTTCTGGGGGTTGTGGTATTTTTTCCAGAGTTTGGTGATCTCGCCTATCTTCAATGTCTAAGTCACCATTTCATCTTAATTGAAATAAACAAACCTCGAAACAAACGATAACAGATAATGTGATCGTGTTGGTCACTTTCCTTATGGCGTAAAAACCCAAAAAAATTGCAGCAGAACTATTAATAACGTTTCAAATCAAACAAAACATATCGTAATCTACAAATTTAATAATTATGTAGATGTGGTGTTGCAATTTGCTTCGAATTCGTGCAATGTTGATACCGGAAAAAAACCAAGACATTGCAAACACGCTGCATGAAACATATTTCAAATAATCACGAGATCCACCCTGTACCAATATACTTGAAGGTTACAGGCCTACAGGGACGGCCTTCCAGTTACCGTGGCCACCTTGTAGGTATTTTTTTCCAATCTCAATATTTATTCAATCCCCTGTCAGCTCTGAGTGGCCATTCAGCCGGATTTATGAGCACCGCTCTTTTGTTAATCTGTTACCACTGTCAGTGGATCCCTATTTTCCCCTAGAATTTCCCAACAGAATCGCGACTGCGCCACCTTACCAAATCCGTCGGTAAAAAACGATGGTTGATTTGCATAAACATAAATACTGAATCCCAACTCCCAGCATTTCGATCGAAACATAACAGATCAACAAAAAAGCGCCCTCAAAGAACGACCGATAACAAACGACGTACGAACAACAATGCACACACCCGCACCCAAACGTCAAAATCATCGATAAATCGTGGCCCACATTCGAATTCGTACCCGCTGCAGGCAAAAGGCGGGCCCCGCTAGCTCCGAATGGCCGCCATTTACATACCTTTGTGTGTCTGAGACTGCGACGCCCGTCGCTGCATGCTGGCTAAGTGGCACTCGGCCGCACGCTCTCCCCTCTAGCCGATCGCGGTTTGGATTGTCGTCGCCGGAGCAAGAACGAGAACGGCGAGCCGCCAGAGACCGGTGTAGAGATGGGCGGGATGTATCGATGTTCGAGCAACATCGATTATTAGCCACCCAGTTCATGGGGACGGTAGGGGATAGAAGGACGGTTGATTCAGCCACTTCAATGTGCTGTTTTGACAACTGGAGACAAGTTAGTGGTTTCTGAGATGTTTTGGAAAAAACGGGAAATTGATGGTTTTGTTTTTATTTATTTGCTCGGTTATTTTTCAGAGGAAACGGTTGAAATCCTGTTTACTAAGGTAATTGACCAAGCCGAAGAAGTTGGGATTATCAGAAATAGTCAGACTTTGCTAGTTTCAGAGGTGTCATGCAACTTTCGCAAACTCGAGACAGCTCGAAAAAAACATGTTTCTGCTAATTACTACTGTTTTTTTTCAAATCAAACTTGGTAGGCCATTCAAAGAAATATTTCAATCGACATGACAGTTCACAGTAGTTATATGACATCAAAATCATTTTGAAGTTTGCATTATTCGTCAGTTTTTTTTATAATGAAAATGGTTCATTATAAAAATTGTGGAGAAAAAGACATGCGTGATATTATTCAAATCAGATTTCCTAGAAATATTAAAGAAGCGTAAATGATATGAACAAGACCTTTAAAATTGATATTTTATGTCGATCTTGAGTAGGGTGATTTCTTCTGATGATTGAGAAATGTTAATTCATTGTTGTCAATTCCTTATAGTTTCCAAACGGTAAATTTAACAAAATCGTCAATTTTCAGTTTTTATAAAATAACTCAGAAACCACAAGCTTTTTTTTCAGTTTTCGAAACAGTATATTGAAATGGTTCGAATTACTAACTTTTTTCCAATTATATCTTCTTTCTATCTCTTACCGTTTAGAAGATATCGATAATGTCCCTATGAAATTGTTTGGCACCCTGTATATCGATATTTTTGGTTCCAATGTTTCAAAGTAATTGGTACATATATAATCGAAAATCTATAACGCACGTGAAAAAGCCGCATGACAGGAAAAGTACTTTAGAAACTAGAATTCACAAGTTCCATAGATGTAAGTGAATCATCAACTTCAAATCAAAATTTTCGAAAACATCGATATTTTGTGTCGATATATCGTATACACAATGATATGATGTAAAATTTCTTGTATATAAAAGTAAGCAAACATCGATTTTATTTGTCGTGCCCATCTCTACCCCGATCGGCTCGGCCGCTGCTCGATAAAAATCAAACGGGATTTGCGGCGTTGTCGGACCGCGGCTCGGATTTCCGGATTTTTATCGGCGCGATACAGGGCCGGATTCATAAAATGAGCCCGTCTGAAGTCCGTTTCCCCTACTCATTTTTTAACCACCTGGTGTAAAGAAATATCGATATGTCTCTTATCGATATTTTTTTCTTTCATGATCGTCTTCCCCTTTACCTATACCGGGTGTTCCTCAAAAGTGGCTCACCCCTATAACTGTTTTATTTCTACCGATAATCAAGTTGAAATATGGTGTGTAGGTTTAATACATAAATATGCATTTTTTTGACGTATTCATTTGTTTTAGAAACCGTAATGCGCCACGTTTGTTCCACTTGAAAAAAATGAGTAAATATCATAATCACGATTTTGTTAACTATACAGGGTGGATCTAAATAACACCGAAAAAATTAACTTTAGTAGTAACTTTTCCGGGGAGGGTTTTTTCAAAAAAGTTTATACCAAACACTCACATTAATTTTCATCACAGAATCACCCCTTTAATTTTTTCGGTGTTATTTAGATACACCCTGAATATTATTGCATTTTAGAAATATGCTCATAATTCGTAACAGTTTCAACTAATACACATTATTTGTACATTTAATTGTATTGACATTTGAAAAGTGACATTCTTTATAATTATCGATAATATGGATATTTTACAAAAAATAAATTATCGATTTTTGGATAATATCGATAAACATACATAATGTCGAACTATCGATAATCGATGTTTTCAAATAGTTATCGCCCACCCCCGATTTTCTGAATCTTGTATCAATAACTTTTCCATTTTCACATACTTACACAATTCAAGAAAGTATTCGAATTTTTGGTCTCAACCACTTGTGGAGGATGGAAAAAGTATCTATTTATCAATAACATCAGTAATACATTTGAAAAATTATCTATAATACCGTTAATATCCATAAATTCTGATTATCGATAAACAGATAATATTGATAAATTCTAATTATCAATATTTCTGTATCGTTATTGCCCACCCCTAGTAATGAATTTATTTGAAAAATTTTTTTGTTCATTTATAATAAACAAGGTTTTTGCTTTTCATCACACATCAAAATTTAGAAGTGAAGATTGTCACAGACTCACCTGGCAAAGGCAAATTGGTGTTCAACAGATAAGGTTTAACAACAGGTGGAGCAACATCTAAGGGGGCCTTTCCTTTAGAATTCTTGGCATGAATGTCAGCACCATGCTCAACCAAGAGCTTAATTAGTCTCAAGTGCCCATTTATAGCTGCATCATGAAGAGGGGTGTCATTATCTAGACCCCTAGCATTTACATTAGCACCTGCTTGTACTAACCTATAAGCCACTTCATACCACCCATGATTGCAAGCCTCATGAAGAGGGGTCCAACCTGATTTGCAAAAAAAATTAATTGTCAGTTGATGCTACAAATTGAAATTTTAATGTTCCCCATCTCAAACATTTTCATTCAGATCAAGGTAATTAAAATATATGCAACAACAATCCATGTGTTGTATGTCAAAATCCATAACCACGTTGCTGATCTGGGTCAACAGTTACTCAAATTCATAAGCTTCAAGATATTCATCAAGTGAAATTACCAGCAAAATCAGCAACATTTGGATCTGCACGATGTGCCAACAATTTACACACTTGCTCAACGTCCCCCTTAATTGCTGCTAAATGCAATGGAGTTTCACCTCTTTCATTGCGATCCCTCAAGCGAGAATTCGAACTAGGGCTTCTGGAACCCGTCTCATTGGAACTTGACGTCATCTGCATCAACAGGGCCATTTGCTGCCTCTCAGACATTGGGGCTACGGTTGTACTTCTGCTACTAGCTGACCCCTTGGGTCGCACTGATGCAGGCATATTTTGTTCATTAATACACTATGGAAACTCCAAGATATATTTCAACTGCAAAATAAACAATTAACCTCTCTCTGCATACAAACATTTTCACATCATTTTCATGTGAAAAAATACCTCTTGGAATTTGGAAACACATACACGATGCAATCACAATGTTGACAATGACATGACAACACAACTATCAATGCCGTGTCAATCTGTCAATGCCAACTTTTGATTTTCAGAGGGTAACGCGAAGACGTCAGTTGACGGGATCACATTTCAGAATAGGAATTCAACTATTATAGCCAACTTAAATTTCCAGCAATCGCTTCCGGCATTTGACTGACGTTTGGATTGTCGAATGATTTGACGTGGATTCACCGTGGATTTGAGTGATTTGACATTTGACTGATTTGACGACTTCTTGCTTAAAAGTTCAAAATTTGGGTGGTGCTGTTTTGTTTGGCTGTTTGTATGTCATGTTGTAGCAATGGTGGTCTTGAATGTTTATTTATTTTTGTGCCTTACAATTACAAATTTTATTTCAGCACGTAAGTATAGTGAAATTTTAATTATACGTGGTCATCAAATCGAATAAATTTATTTATTATGTCATGGGAATTTGCCCTTCGAACAATAGTTTTTCTTCACAAATATATGTGTTTTGGAACTTTATATGAAATATGCATAATCTATGAAATATACATAATTTCGAAAGTCTATGGATTGTCTAGTTTAGGAATAATTCTAGTATGTTTAATCTGAGTTGTGAGGTACCCTCCTATTCGAAAGTTCCAATCAGCTTTGAAAAATCATAAAGATATAAGTCTATCATAAGGAATAATTTTAATGAGTCATCCGTTTAGTTAATTATTGAATCATAATTTTCAGAGTATTACAATGAATATGAATGCAACACGCCTCTCTTGAGTAGGGCAGCAATAAGTGCTACATCTTCCATGAGTGAAAGAGGTCCTGAAAATGCAGTGTTATATGGTGAGTTAAAGGTCCTTATGTCAAATGATAGTTTCTTGAACATTTGTGGATAATATATATATTGTTTTGGTTCATACATCTTGCATTTTTTATGTCTATGATATATAGATGAAAGATCCTAAGTACCAATAAAAAAACAAAAATTATCTTGTAATAATTCAGTGCATCAACAACATTTATTGTGGCTTTTGCTGTTCTATGAAAACACTGGATATGACCAAGTTTCTCTTTTGATAGGTGGAGAGAACTGAATGATTTCAAAGCCATCCACAAGAAAACATTTCATTATCATGAATCCCTCCAGTGTTAGATGGGTATTTAATTTCTCCAAATGGAGTCCTTCACAATCTGATATACTACTTGCTTCTTCCTGTATACAAACTGAAGAGAAAAGCCGTTTGGCAAGATTTGTTTTCAAAAAAGACCTGAAATCCTCCCTAATTGGATTATTAATGCTCAGAAAATTTGTATCTGAAGCTTCTAATAGAAAATACAATGAAATCAAATTTGTGAGAGATGAAAGAGGAAAGCCAATGCTAGATGATGATCATGAAGGGCCCAAACTGAATTTCAATGTGTCCCATCATGGTAACTATACTGTTTGTGTGGGGCAAACAGGAAATGTAATGTTGGGTGTTGATGTAATGAAACTAGAATGCTCTGGAGTGAAATCTCTGTCTGAGTTCTTCAGATTAATGACTAGACAATTTTCTGCACATGAATGGGATAGTATAAAGGGTGCTGGAAGTGAGAAAGAACAAATAGCTATGTTCTGTAGGTGAGTAGGTCAATGATTTTTCAAAATATTGCATCAGTGATGAACTGAATTTGCTGAGTAATAAACTGAATGATGATTTCTTTATAGGCATTGGAGTTTGAAAGAAAGTTATGTTAAAGCAATAGGTGTGGGTATTACAATAAACTTGCAAGAAATCAGTTTCAGAACCAACACTAAAAGTTTATCTGAAATGAATATAGTTTCTGATACAGAACTATTTGTGAAGGGGAATAAGGTCAATTGGAAATTTGAGGAAATGTTGTTGGATCCTGCACATTGTGTAGCAGTGGCAGTGAATGATGTTGATTCTAGTGGCAGCCTTTTCATGGAAATATCTTTTGATCAGTTGATGGAGAACTGTGTACCTTTTGTGGAAGCAGATGAACAGTTTTGTGAAGATTACTTCAGGAAATTGGAAAAACCTTAGAATATATGTTTCTAGTTTTTATGTTGAATTATGGAATAAAAATGCAAGAGTAAAAGTGATCATCTCTGAAAAAATCCCATCTAGACACATTTGAGTACATGAAACCTGGTGATATCATTCAATTATAGATCCACAAATGTTCAGAATCAATGAATATGCCATTATGACCCTTTTAGTTTCTAATAGATGTGTACCATCCAGTAGTATGGCACTGTATTCACCCTTCTCCTGCACGAAATATGTGTTATAATTTGTTTTGCATGATGATTGCCTAGATTTTTGTTTGATCAATAGATATCACTACCGTTATACCGGGTGGTCACAAGATTACTGCTGAGCTTTAGCTTAGGCATCAAGATCGATAAGAACTATCACTTCCGGTTTGTCCGGCAGAGCCGTCAAATTCATCGTTTCACCTTGTATATTTTCATGACTGACAGTTAATAACTCGTTAGCGTTAGCAGTTCTATTAGTAAATAATCGGGATAGACCAAGAGCTCGCGTGAAAAATGGTTAAAGTAAATATTCCAAAGGTTTGATGCTTTTGATTGAAGTACCTCACAATAGTAAGTGTAACAACACCCGTCTGCCACCTTCAAGTGGGGGCATTATTTCGGGAGGGGGTGTTGAAAGGTACATTTTTTTGTCAATAGATTAAAGAAATTCTTCCAGGCTGAAATTCGGGACATTTGTTTCCTTTGTGATTGTGAACATTACTGCGCATTCAGATTTTGAGCAGACGGGGGCGTAATCGAAGCAGACGCCGTCAAAAATATGTCAAAAATGTCAAATGACAAAAATAAATATTCCAAATTGAATCTTGCATCAAATTATAGGAAATGGAAATATCTTCAACTATTCTAGGAGAAAAAAGTTAGCAGACGGCGCCCCAGGGCCGGCAGACGCCCATTTGTCATGTGAAGTGTCTGCCATATTTTTTTTCGGACGATATCTAAACGGTGTTATTCCAGGCTGAAATTTGGTAGTTTCGTTCAGTTTTTGGTTGTGAATATTACTGTGCTTTCAGATTTCGAGCAGACGAAGGCGTTATCGAAGCAGACGCCGTCAAAAATATGTCAAAAAAGTCAAATGACAAAAATGATTATTCCAACTTGCATTTTGCGTCAAATGATAGATAATAAAATTATCTACAAGTTTTCTTCGAGGAAAAAATCAGCAGACGGCGGCCCAGAGCCGGCAGACGCCCATTCGTCTTGCGAAATATATCTCTTGACTTTGGTCTATATAGGCCTGATTCCAATCTCTAACTGTATATAAATGAAATTCGATAACTACCTGCTTCTATTTTCTGTTTTGAGGAAGTATTCAAAAATTTTTGTGTATAGATTGATTTCTTATAGGCTGCTCTTGTTCGCGATTACAAAATAAACATAGTCCGAAACCATCACAAACATATATGTGTAGTCCCACAGGACTCAAAGAATGCGCACAGTTCTGTGGAACTGTCCATGCTTCTGATGGTTTCGGACTGTTTATTTTTATGAACACGAACAAACCTTGTTTTAGCACATATAAGAATAATCGGGGGTTCACAGAAGACTGCGACGTAGCGTCTGGAGAGTGGGGTGTGATTTGGGTTTCTCATTTGTTCTTGTTTACCACAAGCGAACACTAGAAAATAGCTATTTTTCGTGTGAAGGTTATTATTCCAAAATAGTGGTAGTATTCTTCAGTTGCATTTGAGTTTTTCTGTGTTTTTCGGATCTTCTTGGTGAGTTCGAATTGATCTCTTTAAATTGTATACCTTGGAAAATCATGTTACATAATTTTACAGCAAGAATATGGCTTTATCTGATGACACTGAAGTCCCAGTGAAAAAGTGTTGCATACACATTATTGATTCAGAAGATAATACCGATAATTTGAAGTTGTTTTCCGAAATCACTTTGAAAAAATGCCTTGATGTTCTGCGAGCCAGAAAATTATTGAATTTGAAATATTCACACTTTGAATTACCAGAGAGATGCGACGATATTTGCGGGTATCATACTTTATGTTATCGAAAATTTACTGCTGTGAGAACAAAACAATTAGAACAAGCCACCTCTTTGTCATTAGTAAGTGAAAATTTAGAACAATCAGTGGAATTCACTTCAAACGTTCCATCTTGCTCATCTTCGAATTTGATAGGAACGAGGTCAAGTTCCGTCCAGACTTTGCGAAATCCACGGAAAGGAACACTTGAAAATATATGCATATTTTGTAATAAGTCGTCTCTCCGATATAATCACAAGAAAATTCCTTTGAGTTCGTGTGAAACGAAAAATTTCGAAAACAATATAAAAAAATATGCCTCTTATATGAATGATTCAAATCTTTTGACGAAAATTGCATCTATTGATTTTATCGCTAAAGAGGTAAAATATCACAGAATATGTCGAGTTAAATATGAACAGAAATATCGGCAAAAACAGAAATCAGATGGAAAATGTGAACCTTCACTGTTCAGAGTTCAACGGAAAATACATCAAGAGTCATTCGGAATGCTTTGTGCATATATTGAAACGTTTGTGATACAGCGTAAGTTGGCTTTATATGTCAGTATGATTTCGTCTATGTATGAACAGTATTGCTTTGAAAATTGCTCACAATATATGGAAGAAAAAAATGCATCAGATATAAGTTTCACAGTACATAATATAAGGTCGAAACTTAAAAATCATTTCAAGGGCGCAATTAAATTCGATATCCATAAGAAAAAATCGTTCATATATAATGCGTCAATGTCTTCAGATGAAAGTAAGGCACTTCTTGAGGCTGAAAATAAAATCAATAATGAATTGGATGTGCAAAACACTGCATTTTTATTGCGAAGAGAAGTTTCAAACATTATAAAAAAGCCACTACCCGACAATCTACAAATTGAAAATATTTATGATGGCGAATGCGAATTCCCACCTCTGTTGAAACTTTTTTTCAGTAGCTTACTATCTGGTCCTCATTCACGTCGCAACAAAGACTTTGAAGTAATTAAAGGTGATTCCCTGTGCCAAGATATTATCTATAATGTTTCAAATGCAAGAATCAAGACTTCCAAACATTTAGAACTGGGTATCGTTATAAAAAGTTTAACCAACAGCAGAAAAGTAATTGAAATTTTGAATAGACTAGGACATTGTGCCAATTATTCCCTATTAGAGGAGATAGAAACCGAGTTGACATATTCCTCTGTCGAATCGTCTTCTTCAATTCCGAGTACACTACAAAAGTTACCAGAGCTATTCACCGGCTTGGCATTCGACAACTTTGACAGATTTGTTGAAACGTTATCAGGCAAGAACACATTACATGATACAGTTGGTATCATATATCAGTTCGATAAAGCTGGGAAACAAACTGTATCATTGCCCTGTGAACCGTTTTGTGAAATTCAACCTTCAATACCTTCAACATCCAGAAAACGAAGGCGGGCATTTCAAATAGATGATCAAGAAATTGAACCTTATTATAAAAAGCCAAGGCTTGTGAAAACCTTCGAAATATCAATTGATGATATTAACAGCAGAGCATCTTTCCCAAAAGAACTTCTTCTGGTTGATTATATCTGGATACTTTCAGTAGCCCTATTGCAAGAACAACTACCTATGTGGGTTGGCTGGAACAGTGAACGAACGAAAGACGAATTTCCAAAACAGAATATCTGGTACCTACCCCCTATAAATCAATCGCCTACAAATCACTCTGTTGTTCTACATACCTTGAAAATGGCTCAACAAGTAGCTGATGAGTGTAATCAGAAATACATATGTGTTACCTATGATTTAGCCATAGCTAAGATGGCTCTTCAAATACAGGGCGCTGAGCATCCCAGATTCAACAGGGTCTTTATATTATTAGGGGCTTTTCATATACAAATGGCCTTTTTCAAAGCTGTGGGAAAATATATAGAAGAATCGGGTGCACCTCACATACTATGTGAGGTAGACATACTGGCGCCAGGATCACTCAGAGGATTCATCACTGGAACGCACTTTAACCGTTGCAAAAGAATCCATGAAATATTAGCGGCTGCTTTACAAACATTACACATAGAAGAATTCGTTAAAATTAAAACGTCCGAACATAATATGTCCGAGATAACTCGCGATTTGAAGAAAATCCATGATTTAAAAACGAAGGATATGTCAAAAGCAAAATATTTGGAAGATTTTCTGGAAAGATATCGCATATATTACAAAGAAACTCTAGATGGGAAACATGGACCTACCGCTCAATTCTGGTTAGTTTACATAGAGTTGATACATTTATATAAAATGTTTTCGAGAAGCATTCGCACTAACAATTTCGAATTATATATGATATGTCTACCACAGATTGCTACATTAATGTTTGCGTTCAACCACCAAAACTATTCACGATGGATTTTGAGGTTTTACAATGACTTGAGCAATGTGAGTGAAACCCATCCTGGATTACAAGATCATTTAATACAAAGAGGTTTCTCTATTCGCCGTACTGATAAACCTTTTTCACGATGTCCAATAGATCTCACATTGGAGCAAACGATAAATAGAGATGCCGGAAATAAAATGACAGGTGGGGATTGAGTCACTCATTGAGGACTTCAATTATCTCTCACCTATTTGAAAAATTGAATTTATCTGGAAGAGAAATAACAGATGAGTTAAGGCCTCATGTTATCAAAAACAACTGGAATGCATACAACAATGTTTTGAATGGAATCAAATCATTTTTGAATCCATTTGAAGAGTCCACTAACATTGATAGTTTATTTGATATTAGTAAAGGAAAATCCGCGAGTACAGAAACGAAAAACTTTTTATTGAATGCTATGAAAATCGGAGAAATAGCAAGAAATTCTTTCATCACAGAATGTAATGATGATGAGAATAGATTCGAACAGCCTATAAAGAAGGTTAATGTCAAAACATTTGCAACAGATTCGAAACCCTTGGTATGTAAATATGAGAACAACAAAATGAAAGAGGTAAAATTCGAACGAGATTTATTTGGGAGAATTTTAGTTCTTGCAGTGCAACATGATATAGATCTTGAAACTATTTTGAAATTCCCATTAACACCAATACCGCTATCTTTGAGCCATATGGATGGGTCTATGAATAAAACAAATAAATCAAATCTGCTTCAATTATTAGAGAAGAAGGGTATTACCGATTCATCACCTAATGATATAACTTGTACGATTGTCGATGGTTTTTATTTCATGTATTTGCTTGGTGCTGATGTTCCGCAAACTTTCGGCAGAATATCAAGACATATACTGGTGAAGCTTTGTAAATCAAAAGGATCTCGAGTGGACCTTATATTTGACAAGTTTTCTCATCCATGGATTAAGGATATCGAAAGAGAAAGAAGAGGCACAGAAAACACTGTTTATGTAATTTCTGGCCCTAACCAAAAGAGACCACAGAACTTCTACAAAGCCTTACGCAACCCTTCCTTCAAAACTTCCCTCGTAAATTTCCTAATACAAGACTGGACATCTGACGAATATATTCAAATTATTGGAACAAAAATTATTTATGTGACTTGTGGCGATGACTGTTATAAGTTCACTGCAGGAGATGGTAACATAAAAAAGAGTCTTCACAATGAACTAAGTTGCCAACATGAAGAGGCCGATACCAGAATCGCTTTCCATTTGTTTAACATCGTGGGGGATTCTAAGGTCATTATAAAAGCTTCTGATACTGACATTCTCATAATTTTATTGGGAAATATGGATATAATAACAACCAAACGACTTCAAATATGGATGGAATGTGGTACGTTGTCCAAAAACAACCTAAGATTGGTCGACATCAATAAAATTGCATCCGTCCTGGGACCCAGTTTGTGTAACGCTTTACCAGCGTTTCACGCCTTCACAGGATGCGACAACACTGCCTCATTCGCCAGAAAAGCGAAGCTGGCTCCGTTCAAATTATTGGAAAAGAGTAAAAAGTACCAAGAAGCTTTCAGTATAATGGGAGAGAGTGAAACGCTGTCTCATGGAACAATTGAAGGTATGCATCGATATGCAATAGTAATTCGATATATAACTAATGTTGTAATTTTTCCAGATTTAGAAGAATACGTATGTGAAATGTATGGAAAACGAAAATTATCCAGCGTCAATGAGGCTCGGTTCGAAATTTTCTTGGATTGCTACAAGCCAAAATCTAATCAATCTCCTTTCGGAGGTATCAAGAATTTTGAAGCTAGCCGTATTCCTCCATGCAGAGATACATTGATTTGTAAAATACGCCGGACGAATCAAATTGCAGCTATTTGGAAATCAGCTTGTAGCGATAAACCAAAATTCTTCGATCCGGAACGAAATGGATGGATTATGGAACACGGTGAATACAAAATAAAATGGTTCGAAAGCGAACAGTTTCCGCAAAAGCTAACTGAGGTGCTTGTAGCCGACGATTCAAGGGAAATTGATATCAGTGAACCTGAAGACGCCTACAGTAGTGATGATGATGATTAGGTTAATGGCATATTCCCACCATGGGTTTCGTTCTATTGTGTTTTGTTTTTTTTATTTTTTATTTTCTACTTTTCATGATGAAGTTTGTTTTCAGTTTTTAAAATCTATGATGTTGTAGTTGTAGTTGATTGAACGCTGTTTGAATGTTTGAATGTATATCATATTTATTTTTGAATTTTGAATGATTTTGGACCCTTTTTGCATATACGAGAAGGGGGGCTTCGTAGTTGATGCCATAGTTTCATCAATATTCGAAACCATAGCAGATAATACTTTCAATCAAAAATATAACAAATGCCCCAAGTTTCATTCTAGAATGACGCAGTTATAGTATCATCCGAAAAAAAGATATTTCCCAAGACAAATGGGCGTCTGCCGGCTCTGGGCCGCCGTCTGCTGATTTTTTCCTCGAAGAAAACTTGTAGATAATTTCATTATCTATCATTTGACGCAAAATGCAAGTTGGAATAATCATTTTTGTCATTTGACTTTTTTGACATATTTTTGACGGCGTCTGCTTCGATAACGCCTTCGTCTGCTCGAAAACTGAAAGCACAGTAATATTCACAACCAAAAACTGAACGAAACTACCAAATTTCAGCCTGGAATAACACCGTTTAGATATCGTCCGAAAAAAAATATGGCAGACACTTCACATGACAAATGGGCGTCTGCCGGCCCTGGGGAGCCGTCTGCTAACTTTTTTCTCCTAGAAAAGTTGAAGATATTTCCATTTCCTATAATTTGATGCAAGATTCAATTTGGAATATTTATTTTTGTCATTTGACATTTTTGACATATTTTTGACGGCGTCTGCTTCGATTACGCCCCCGTCTGCTCAAAATCTGAATGCGCAGTAATGTTCACAATCACAAAGGAAACAAATGTCCCGAATTTCAGCCTGGAAGAATTTCTTTAATCTATTGACAAAAAAATGTACCTTTCAACACCCCCTCCCGAAATAATGCCCCCACTTGAAGGTGGCAGACGGGTGTTGTTACACTTACTATTGTGAGGTACTTCAATCAAAAGCATCAAACCTTTGGAATATTTACTTTAACCATTTTTCACGCGAGCTCTTGGTCTAGGACTTCCTGATTCCAATGTTGATTTTTCTCAATGAATTGTGTTACAATGTTATTTGCCTGAATATTCGGAAGAATCGTTTCGGTGAGAACTGCCTGAACATTGTTCTGGTCGCATTAAGTATTACCTAAGAACATGAATCAACAATATTCATCATCAGTAACGATTTCGTAATCATTACAACATACCGGGTGTTGATACAATAATAATGGTGATAATAATAATCGTGCCGTTCCTTAATCGGGATTCACAACCAAACTTTTTGCGTTTTGCTTTTCACGTTTCGGTTTCTGATTGGTGAAGCAGAACTGGGAATCAAACTGACGCATCACCGCCACCAATCAGAAGGCGAAACGAAAAAAGTAAAACGCAAAAAGTTGGGTTGCGAATACCACTTTGGACTATTTTGGTCGTTATAATTGCTAAATTATATTAATTTCAATTTCTCACATTGAAAAGTAATTATTGTTGGCATTGAAAATGAAAATTATTTCATGTAATTTGATGGTCTGGTAGACTCTTCATGTGTTTATCTTATGAAAAAAATCTTGATTGGTTGAAAATTATGTTTTACAAGAGTGCTTTCGTTTATAAGGGTCACCCTGAATATATAGTAAGGGATAAGCGTATTGTTCTGTAATTTCATTCCATTTTATGAAGATTTCCTATTTTTTGTTATTAAAATATTAGTGCAACAGAATGTTCACTTTCAATATCCTCGTAAACCAATGCTCGAAAAATCAAACCCATAGGAGTTATTAGAAAAAAAAAACAACTCCCAATTATAGACACTACTCTTTCTGATCGGATGAATCATCTCTTAATGTAACCAGACGATTCTCGAGCAAAATTTAAACAAGTTCACCAATGTTCTTATTTTGAGAAGTTCTAATATCCCCTGGATTTGTTGCATTATTATTACACCAAAAACTAACTTTGTCAATGAATATATAAACTATGTTGTATCTTTGTCCCAGAACCTGATGATTCATTCTCGAAAAATGGTAGTCAACAGATCAAAAAACAATAGAAAACATCTTTCGAGGTAATTTTGCATTTATCATATGATTTTTTTTGTACGTATTTAGACCTCAGGAATCCAAATTTGATGATAAAATCGTGAACCAAACACTACTTTTCGAGTCAATGCATTCCAAATTTCGAAATTTCACCCTCTTTGTCTGGCAAGTTTTGGGCAAGTATTGTATCTTCTTAGATGTAGGGTCTTCACGTATATTTTGAATCCCATCTCAACTTTTTTGTCTGTAGTTCAATTGTTTTTTCAAAAAACGATCAAGTAGTTTTTCTTGTAGATTTTATATACACTGTAATACTTAAAATTCGCGACATATTGACTTCGCAGTTAGTTTGTGCTTGAAAAATGAGTAAAATACAGCATCTTTCCTTTTTTCATGTGCTACTCTAAACCTGTCAAAGTTGAAATTTTTTTCGAAAATCCTCAAAAATCATTTTTTTTTTAAATATCGAAAAATGTCAAAGAAAAAAGTTGCTCAGTTTCCAATTTCATACATTTGTTCCAAATTTGGACTCTCTACTGTCACTTCGACTTTTTTCATTTTTTTTTTAATTTTTCAAATCTTTCGCTCTATTGATTCAAAGGAAAATGGTTCAAATTTCATAATTTTGATGAATATGAGACTTCACTATCATATCTTACCCAGAAAATACCCACATTGGCCTGTTACCAGAATGTAAAAAAATACATCTCCAGAAATTCGTCTTTGTTGTTGCAAAGTTCATCTAGTTTCTTCATTTCATTGTTAAACTGATGTGAATTTTCAATGTATGGACGTTAATATGTCAGTAAACGAATTTCTCTTCATTCTTCTTACACTCGTATTTTTTTTAATAGATTTTTATCCAGTTTGATCATTTTTCCATATGTCGTAAACTTCATCATGTGTGACACTGTATGTAAACATGAAAACAGTTGAACATATAAAAAAAAGTTGCCATATTTTTGGGTTTCCTATTATTTCACCATCTAGGCTAGAGAATTTACTCAATAAACGATCATAGCGGACTCGTTTATTGATATATTGCTCAATCACTGAGTCATACATGTTTCTCTCTTCAATACATGTCAAAAAGAAAGAGGCGAAATTTTCAACTTTGGCATGGATTATCTCGAAATGTAGTGGTTTATTCACGATATCATCATCAATTCGGATTCCTGAGATAAAAATAAACATGGATACGATAATTTCTATTGAAAAATGGATCGCAAGATGAGTGAAAAATTACGTAGTATTTTGATTCGAAGTGAAATGAGAAAATGAATGCAAACTCGAATGTTCGCATCGCTTTTCCCCCTCTACCCCGAACTAACCGAAAGGCCAAAAACACCTCGAACTCAAATTGACAAATAATGATGATAAGGTGGAAACGCTTGGAGCGCTCGCGATAGCGATTTTGATCAATATCTGGTCATCGACTTGGGCCAAGTGATGAACCTCACGAGAATCCGCAGCCAGGGTAGGCCGCACAGCAATGAATTCGTTATGGAATACCGAATCGGCTACAGCACTAACGGCCTTGACTACGCCGACTATAAAGAGTCCGGTGGAGACACCATGGTGAGATTTTTTGTTGTTGTAACTGTAAGAAGGTCTACTGGATTTCCGAATAAACCGTGTATGTGACAGCACGTGCGCTTTTACACCTAACGCACACTTGATCTAACCTCTAAAGTTATCGATGATTTAAGCTCAATTTATAAATGTATAGGGAAAAATCACGAAACGCCAGATGGCGCTGTAAATGTCAAAATGTCGGATCGAGGGGTGAACAACAAATAATCTGTCATTTGATCTCTTGTTAAACCAAAGTTTTTATTGAATAGAATTTCAGCTATCTCAGAGATTTAAGTCGATTTTTCGTACTCGAATATTGGATTGAAGTTGTATCTAGGGTTTGTTGTCGACGTTTCCGTTTTATTGTCACTGGATTCTTGTTAAATGCCACCAAAGTCCAGGTATCAATTTCGGTTTTTATTCGAAGTTTTTCAGTTCTTAGTTCCTGAAATTCTTTTTAAAATGCCTGTGTGAAAGTCGAAAAGTCAATTTCGGATATTATATGTGGAGTGAAAGTGTTTCAGCAATTACAATATTGGAACTGAAGGCCTCAATGAAGAAATCATAAAAAGTTTTGTGTTGAGATCCTCCACAATGCTCACATGAAATCACCATGAAACTAGATGAGATATGATATGGGTTTATTTTAATGTTCCAGTAAAGCAGATTTATTGTTAATGTTGTATAATTCAATTTTGAAAAGATCTATTGGCCATTTTGACTGGAAGCATATAAACTCCACCTTTTTGACTTATCAGTTTTCTTTTCTATGTTGGTTTGTTTTTATTTTAAGGAACCTAGATTATATGATAATGTATTCAAATAGATATACCTATTAGAACAAAGTGAAGTGCAAAAACTACCAGGAAGTGACAGTTGATATAGATTCATCATTTTGTGGAGATTTGATAAACTCATTTAGAAGAAATGATAGTGTTCAAATAAATGATTTAACATAGTTTTATTGGGTAAATAAGAGTAAATGGCTTTCTTTAGCATGTCATATGTTTTTCTTAATAGAATAATTTGGGAAATGTAAACACAATAATAACAAATCAGTATTCAAATCTTTTAATCATTGGTGAATGAAATAGATTCCCTTCAGACTGAGAAAGACTACAACTCATAAAAAATGCAATAATAAACATTCTTGAACACGTTAAATTCCTAAATCCAAATAATACTGCCAAGCAAGCAGATGATAATACACAACACCAGAATCACCCAAAACTTCATATAATTATCAGGAACATTATTGTTGTGTGTCATATAGGTTGTTGTTGGTTTTGTATTTACAGTGGAACTCTCTTCTTTATAAATCTTCCCTACTTGTTCATTTCCATGTTGCTCCAACTGCATATGATTATTTGATATTTGCCTGAGCCTGTAATAAATTACAAAATGATTAAAATGAACCAAATGAGGTGGAGAAGAGGTGGTAGCATAGTGACAACAATAATGAAAAATCGAACTTACCACTGAAACAATCATCATGAGTGCTTGCTACAAACATAAATTCCGAGATAGCTGCTTTCTCTATCTTCAAGATCATCTTCCATTTCTAGGCTACTTGCCTTAGGATTTAGGTTTTCCCAAATCCTGCCCATCTTCTGCTTAGAAAGCCTTGAGTATGTTAGAGCATTATATGGAACAAGCATATTTTTCGCGATTTTATCTCCATATCACCTCTTCTAATCTCTTGCATTTTCAGATTGTGTGGTCTATTAACAACAATTCTTTACAAAATATCATCAAAATACAACACTTTCAATGCTTAAATCACTGAAATTAATGAATAAAGTTCACACTTTACCCATATGAACATATGGAGGTTAGTTTGTTGTTCACCTCTCGAGTAGTTCATGCGATCAATTATAGATGTCGCCCACTCCGTGATTTTTCCCTATTCCAAAATGTATTGACGGCACCTGCGTCAGCTGCGTAGTTTATGAACAGATGTTTATTTTTAGCATAGTCCATCTACGAACAGTAACTGCAGCGTCAATTGTAGCTACGGCACCGGAGTTTATAAATTGAGCTTTATGTACAAGATGATTTCCAAGTTGTTGTTCTTGAGCTTGATGCTAACAGCATAGTTCTTGCAGGGTCAATTGATGGGCTGTCGGTCGTTGAATCTTTTGAGAACATGCCGCTAACTTTATTATTGACGGCAGTTTTATGAAGAATTCGCCGCCGTGCAACTGGTTGAATTTTTTTTTTCGAGGTCTCAACTGACTGCAAAGACTATACCGGGTGTTTCACAGTGGATGGAACATTAGAAGTATCTGGAGAACAGAAAGACAGATCATTTCAAAAATTTGTGGACGTGGGTAATCAAACTTGCTCTATCCGCCTGAAATATTTTCAACAATACAGTGTTGCCGCTTGTATCAGAAAGTAGTAGCTACTTTGTTATTTCAAATAGAACACCCTGTATTTTGTTAGATTTTTGAATTCTCCCTGAAGAGCTGATTTCGTCAATGCCTCATACTTGTGGTCTAGGGTGAACGATAACAGAGATATAGGGTGTGAAAAATCGTGATTTTTCAACTTTAGGAATTTTTTGTGTCGAAACTATTCATTTCTGCTCAAAACGGCTCACATGTCCCTATCTCAACTTTTCATTTACTGTCGATTGATATTTAATTGAAACGAATACGGGTGGTTCAGAATTTTGAGTTTTGCATCACCCTCTCATTTGTTTCTATTGAATGTCAGTAGATAGAAAATGGAATGATAAGATAGTGTAAGCCGTTTTCAGCAGAAATGATTAGTTTCGACACAAAAAATTCCTAAAGTTGAAAAATCTCGATTTTTCACACCCTATATCTCTGTAATCTTTTTCGCTATACCCCAAGTATAATAGGTCGACAAAATTAGATTTTCAGGAAGAATTTGAAAATGAAATTGAATACAGGGTGTTCCATTTGAAATAACAAAGTAGCTATTACTTTCTGATACAAGCGGCAACACTGTATTGATGAAAATATTTTGGACGGATAGAGCAAGTTTGATTATCCACGTCCACAGATTTTCGAAATGATCGGTTTTTCTGTTCTCCAGGTACTTCTAATGTTCCACCCACTATGGAACAACCCTGTATAGTTGTGCTATACAATTCATACACCGAAATGCATATAACTTGTCTGTTTATTTTTGTATTATTTTTTGATTGGTTGCAATGAGGGAATTTCCAATATTGATATTTTTATTTTTTGATACAATAAATTTCATACAAAATCATCTTATACGTATTTTTTTGAAAAACAATGATGTGAAAGTTAAAAATCGCGTTCATACAGAAACTAAAGTCAGTTCCCCCTCTCTTATTTTTGGACCACCTGCTAGTTCGTAACGAAATTTGGAGGGCTCAAATTGGAGAGGGAAGCTTACTTTCTTATGGGAAAATGACAGCTGAACATTTCAAAATGGCGGCTGAGCGTCATTTTGAATTATTTTTTTAAATAGAACATTTTCTAAATCTGCTCATAATTATGTCAACAGTTTTATCTAATAGGCTTCACTCCTCTTCCTCTATCTATTTCCTAAATATTATCAAAGTTTAAAATTAAGCGTGGATTTCAGTCACTTATTCCGGTAACTGAGTTAAGTTTGACAGTAAACAAAATATGTTACCGTGACATCGTTTTTTGTTTTGTGATTTTGGATCGGTTTGAAATTAAAAAAATGTCGCTTTTCAAACGATAATTTTAAGAAGGCAATTCAATTTAGAATTGAAGTAGATTCAAAAAAACTGTTGAGGATAATGAAAAAACTTCGAAAATGAAATTAATTCAAAAAAATAAGGAAATATGATGGTGGTCTGCCGCCACTTTAGAACATTAAGCTGTCATTTCTATATGGAAAAATAGGTTTTCATCTTCTATCTAATGTCTGAATTTAGTTGCGACAGTTGGCACAATAATTTGTAGAGAGGGGGAGTACAAACTTTGGACGAAGAAATAATTACAGCGAAGTTTGAACTTCTAAAGGAAGTGAGAAAATCATGGATGAAATGTTGAAATTTTAATTCGCTTATTCACCTTTATTGGCTGACACGATTTAGGGTTTCATTATCTTGATAAAACTGATACATTTTGTTTGATATCCAATCACCAGTACATTCTTCAGTCGACAACAAGTTAATCATCTTGTATAATACTACCCATTACCTGCATGGCTTTTGTTTGTTTTCCTTCCATGTTATGTAGCATAGAAAACTAAGAGTACTAATAATAGATCTGTGTTGAATTATTATAATACGTAGATGTATTGGATTCATTAATATGGAACCAAAGTTTTCCGGAAAATCGTTTCTTCATATTCGAACAAATTTGATCATTGTTTCTTTTATCATCAACTCATTCACCTAGTTGTGGAATTCAATTCTCCGCGTGACGTCATGATAAATATTGTAAGAGGGTTTGAACTTGAATTAGCCAAATTTGGCAGCAAAACCCCCCAACATATACTTATTACAATTATTCAAATTTCACTCTCCACGTGACGTCATTGCAATATCGCACGATGACGTCTCGATTTTCCGTTCTCACCGCTTTCAGTCCCACGACTAACCAAACAATTTCCGTCATTGATATAGGAGGAGCAGCTTGGAGCCCTAAAGAGAGCACGTACTTTGAAAAGCTTATTCTGGATTTCGGTAGTCGTTATCAGATTCAATCGATAGCGACACAGGGACGCGGTGGCGGTTCTCATGAATACGTCACCGAATACATTATCGAGTATTCGGACGACGGTGAAAGTTGGAAAAGTCTCCATGATCCTGATGGGGAGACTGAGGTGCATATCAATCTCTTTCACAGCGATGTGGTCTGTCATTAGAGATGCCATGAAAGTTAGGCCACGAATACTGATGCGTAAAATCCGGGTGAATGCAGATTTTTATTTTTTTTATAACCTCATTTCGCGTACTGCTCGGCGTACTGTCGATTCGATCAAAAAATTTGCAGAAATAAACGTGTATAGCAATGGTTGTACTATTTTCATTGCTGCTTTTTTCTTCTGAGGTGGAGGAGAATCATCATCATTAACTTTATGCACGCATTTTTCGTTGTTTGATCAAATCACTATTCATGGCATCTCGTAGTTTTCATCATCTCGTTTCTGTATATATTTTGATTTGTGCTAAGAACTGCTGTTTTCAAACATTAACATTTTTCTTGAAATCTTTCGAGCGAATTATGCATGAGGAAGCATTATCTTTTCTTGTCTTCTCTATTTCTCTCTATTTTGTACATACATTTTTGATATTTCTGATTGGCTGAAATTCGATTCGATTTACTGCCGTTTCAAAATTTGGAAACTTCATTTTGGAAGTATGTATTCGAAAAACAAATTTCGTTTTTCACAAAGCAAGTTTGATTTATTTCTTCAGTTCCATGTTTTTGTAATCGTAAAAACAATAACCCATGAAATCATAGCAGTTTAAGCTTCGGGTGATTGAGGTTATGTTAATAATAAAAACACGCAAGTATATAACAAATCTCCACTGCACATGCGTGGATTTGCACCGTCATTTGACGTCACCAGGGGACCTCAACGATTCATCGCTATAAGTGCCGGTGTATTTCTTTCGTTTTCCACATCGGGTCGTAACATTTTTCCCTCGTTTCATTACTGTTCACATTTGCTGAATTTCGTTTCAATGAATTTCTAATTTCAAATGAAGCTCTCGAAAAATGCGGCATTTTCCACAAATATTCTCAAATTGAAACACGAAATGACGTCCAAAACTCGCTTTGCAGAAAAACCGAAAAACCAACAGGAATAAGTTGAAAAATACTCAGATAAAAGGTGTTGAAAACCTATAAAAATGCACAGGCTCTTATGACAAATGAACGGTGTAGGTTCCTCGGTGACGTCAAATCAAAGATGAAATCAACATATCGACGCATTGTGTATAAAGGCTGGATTCCTATAGATCCGATATCTGTTATTAAGTCGGAAGTTTTCATTCGAATATTATAAAATATCAATGCATTTTGTAGAACGATAGTTATGAAAGTAATGGTAATGGTAAATTGTCTACAGAATTGAAAAAAAAAGTTGCCACAAATGTGAGTGCATAAGATTTTTCCGAATATGAATGATTAGTACTCACTGTGAATCATACACTAAACTGAAAATTAACCTCAACTCGATTGGACACGAGACACAACACCAAACTCTTCGTCAAACACAATTCTCAAGTCCCTGAGAAGAATGATACTGCCTACTAACTCATTTGGACACGAAACACAACACCAAACTCTTCACCAAACGCCGCTCTCAATTCCTTGAGAATAATGATACTTCCTACTCTATATTCAATACATGACTGACTGCTCGGTTGTAAACAACTATCTCCTTTGAAAAAACTTATCATCTTTTACCGCACCAAACGATAAGCTTTGTCACCAGTGGGATGAATCAACGTATTAATGTGACTATACGGTGTTATTCTTTGTCAAACTGATTAATCGTAATATTATATCGGATGGATTCAGATTCATGGAAATAGTAGCACTAAAATATCCGACCGGTTCCGAATCGTACGTCCTATATATCGGATCTTCTAAGGGAATTCAGCCTCTTGAATCATGTACACCTTGTAGCAGCAAACACCGAAATTTTCTAGATGTTCCGCGGCAACGTAGATGGCGACACAGTCCACAAAAACGAATTCGAAGTTCCGATCATAGCCCAGTGGATCAGGATAAATCCAACCCGATGGAGGGACCGCATATCCTTGAGGGTTGAGCTATACGGCTGCGATTACGGTGAGTTCGACTCGAATAACGAAAACCTTGGCTAATTTTTTCGACTTTTTCAGAGTCCTACGACATGCACTTCAATGGGACCTCCCTGGTCAAGTACGACTTGTTTAGGGAACCAATTTCGGCGTCGAAGGAGAGCATCAAGTTCAGATTCAAAACGACCACCCCCAATGGGGTGTTGTTGTACAGCCGGGGTACCCAGGGGGATTTTATTGCCCTGCAGCTTCGCGATAACAGGTTGCTGTTGAACATCGATTTAGGTTTGTGGGGTTGTTTTCTTACCTAACCCAGACTAATAATAGATATTGAATGGTATTTTCCATCGTTTTCATGATGCTAATACGACTGTCAAATCTTGTTGTTTTCACGGTAAGAATGTATCGTTCGGGCCTCGTCGGACAAACTCGCCGTAGTCGTGTTTCGAGTGAGTTTCTCGGATTGTTTATGATTCATGACGTGGTCATTCGTGTTGTGGTGTTATCGCTCTCATTTCGCGACATTTAGAATTGTGTGATTAATTCACTTATTCATGTATCAAATATATTGCTCTCCACTTAAAAAGGTGAAAACTTGTTCGATTTGTGGTTTCAAGAAGTTTCCTGGGATTAAAGTTGATTAAAGTGCCAATAGTAGTAGATTCGGGAATGGAATAGTGCGGATTCGAGATTATGAATATTGTTACGGACTGTGCTGTGTTCCGAGAATACAGGAAATCATTATCTCGGCGGTGCGCGACTGGCTGTGATTTATGGCCTAGCGATAACATCGGTCGCAGACGTATCTACAATTAGCAGATGATTCATTTTTTCTAGTTATTTCCTGTTATTTCTGGAGAATGGGTGTTTTTACTAGAAATATTGGTTTTGTACCTATATAAAGGACCGCAGTGTCGCGGACAGTCAGTATTAGTTTTGAAAGAGTGAATTTAGAATAAAGCTAGTATTGTGAACAAAGAAATTTGTATAGCGGATATCGCAGTGAATTATTGTATTTTATTTCGAGTGTGAAGTGGAATAAATTTTTCAGTTTTGTACTCAGTGTTCAAATTCACGAACCCATCAAGCAGAAATATCGTAAATATCCTTCCTGTAGAATATAGTACAAATGAATAATAGTGAATATAATATGTATCAAAGAATCAATTTGTGTTTTATTTCTGTAAATTTACCGCCCGGTCTCCTCACTCCCCGATTCAAAAAGAGATGAAATGTAATGCATTACATATACTGTATATATTGTTCTGAGTTTCCTAACTTTCCTTAATTTGAATCACTAATATTGTCTTTCTTACTGAAAAATAAACGATCAACTATTTGATAATTTCTTTCCTGTTTTGTGTGGAGAGGCATTTGAAAAAAATAAATCGAAATGCAAGTGGTCCTGTCACAGAGATCAGATGATTACAGTGAAATCACCCCAGAAATTTGAAATAAATGTCAGTCAGGACTCCGAGTGGTGAATTTAACGGTTTTAGCTCGAATCATTCCCCAAATAATGACGTTTGAAACTTACAGGCGCTGGCATAGTTACCAGTCTTTGTGTTGGTAGCCTGCTCGATGACAACATTTGGCACGACGTTGTCGTATCTAGGAACCGCAGAGACATTCTGTTCTCTGTAGACAGAGTAGTAGTCCAGGATAAAATCAAAGGGGAGTTCCAGAGGCTCAACTTGAACAGAGGGGTGAGTTTTCTCGTTGCTCCCATTCCATTTCGTGGACCACCACCGAATTTTTGTTTTAGTTCTACATTGGGGGAGTCCCCAACATACAAGAGGGTTTGGTGGTCGTACAGAATTACACCGGGTGTGTCGAGAATCTCTATTTGAATTCGACTAATCTGTTTCGCGAGATCAGGGAGGCTTTCAGTTATGGGGAAACTTTCAAATACGAAAAAGTCAACACTTTATGGAATTGCCCAGTGAGTTGTTACTTTCTTCTCTTGCTGGATTCAAACTATAATAGTTATTTTCTTTTAGGAGCCACCAATTGTACCGGTTACATTTAAAACCTCGCATTCTTTTGCGAAGTTGAAGGGTTATGAAGGGGCGTCATCGCTGAATGCTTCATTTTCTTTTAGAACCTATGAAGATAACGGACTCATGTTGTACCACCCGTTTTCGTCCAGCGGTTATGTTGCTGTAAGTTTTGACATTTGGGACTAGAATTTTATGTTTCTTTAACAACAACAATTTGTATCATTCAACATTTTTGCAATCACCCTGAAAAATCGGTTTCCGGATTTATTAGCTACAATCAGATACGTTTCAGAGCTAATTATGCAACTGTTTGTGAACTCGGGTAAAAACCAGACATAACTTCCTCCACTTGAGTTTTTTTATATTAATATAAAGCAAGAATGTTGAAAATAGGCCAGAATGTAATAAAGTAAATATATCGTTGTAGTTTAATTCAACTCCAAACAAATAAAATGCCATCGATAGATCGGAATAAAATTGATTCAAAATTTCTGTTCAATTTTGACGATTTATTCAGATCAGGAACGGCAGAAAATTGTAACCAATTATTCATGTTTATACTGTCAATTTGGTTGAAAACCAGGCTAAACTAGGAGAGATTGTTCCACGAATTGTGGAAACGTATCAGAATACTCATCACCACCCCAATAAACCTAGCAGAACCATTTTCGAATTTCAAAATCGTAATAGTGTAGTAATTTGTTACTAATTTATTACTAATTTATTACCACATTCCCGAATTTATTACCCTTCATTAAGGCAAAAAAACCAACGGTTCTGCTAGCTTTATATAAACCTAGCAGAACCACACCTTCAAAAATATTTTTTTACAAAGTTGACATAGGGCATAATTTGTTACTCTTTTATTACTAATTTATTACCATATTCCCGAATTTTTTACTTCCCATTTTTCATGGAAAAAATCATCAATTCCAATATTTCGATCTAAACCTAGCAGAACCAAAACTCCAAGTATCCGTGTATAGAAATTTCATTCAGTTCATAATTTATTGCTAATTTATTACTAATTTATTACCACATTGGCGAATTTATTACTCTTCATTAAGACAAAAAAACCAACAGCTCTGTTATATAAACCTAGCAGAACCACACCTTCAAAAATATTTTTTTCATAATTGACATATGTCATAATTTGTTACTCTTTTATTACTAATTTATTACCACATTCTCGATTTTTTATTCTTCGTTTCAAGAAAAAGATAATCAATACTGATATTTCGATATCAACCTATAGCATAACCCGAGAGGCAGAATCTAAACCCCTTGTACCCTAGTCCATAGCTCATTACTGACTTACTTCATCGAAAAATTTATTACCCTTCATCAAGACAAAAAAAACACGGCTCTGCTAGCTTTATACAGGGTGGGTCACGGTCGATGGTATCTTAAGACATTTATGGAGAACGGGAGATAGGATCATTCTTTAAATTCGGGGTTTCTTGGGTCCTTGGTTAATCATAATATCAGGATATGATGAAGTAGATGCCATTATACAGTTATGAGAAATTTGATTTTCTTATTTCAAATTATTCGATCAGCGGCAAAATTTTTGGCGGTAACATTTTTCGGGACCTCTGTTCTGGTTAAAACTGATTGATTGAAAACAAATCATATAAAAAATCTGTCATTCATTTTCATCTACAATCTACTGAAATTTCATTTTAACGAATACATGGTGATTTAGAATTCTGGATTTTGAATATTTGTTTCAATTCGATATCAATTGATGTCAATTAAGCTAGCAGAGCTGTTGGTTTGTTCTTCTCATTAAAGGTGATAGATTCGCCAATGTTGTAATAAATTGGTGATTAATTAGTAATAAACTATGGACTGTATGAAATTTCTATTCACTGATACTTGGAGTTTTACTCGGAGTTTTGGTTCTGCTATGTTGAAATCGAAATATCGGAATTTATGATTTTTTCCTTGAAATGGAAAAAAAATTCGGGAATTTAGTGGGTATTAAAAGAGTATTAAAGAGTATTAAAAGAGTATTAAAAGAGTGAGAAATTATGACATATGTCAATTATGAAAAAAATATTTTTGAAGGTGTGGTTCTGCTAGGTTTATATAACAGAAACGTTGGTTTTTTTGTCTTATTGAAGAGTAATAAATTCTCCAATGTGGTAATAAATTAGTAATAGATTAGTAATAAATTAGTAATGATATATGGACTGAATGAAATTTCAATACACGGATACTTGGAGTTTTGGTTCTGCTAGGTTTAGATCGAAAAATTGGAATTGATGACTTTTTCCTTGAAATTGAAAGTAAAAAATTCGGGAATATGGTAATAAATTAGTAATAAAAGAGTAACAAATTATGCCCTATGTCAACTTTGAAAAAAAATATTTTTGAAGGTGTGGTTCTGCTAGGTTTATATAAAGCTAGCAGAACCGTTGGTTTTTTTGCCTTAATGAAGGGTAATAAATTCGGGAATGTGGTAATAAATTAGTAATAAATTACTACACTATTACGATTTTGAAATTCGAAAATGGTTCTGCTAGGTTTATTGGGGTCTCATCACCACAACTAGAAATTGTATTTTTTTTCCAAACAAACAGGCAGCGATAAAAGAGTCATATTTCTTCTTCTTTTGGATAAATTTCTTTACCAACAATATTACCGCGCAATTCCTTCCGCTAATAACCTGTTAGCGGCATATTCTCGAAAGATTCAACGACCGGCAGCACATTAGAGTTTGTTTTTCGGTGTTTCCCGTAATCTCCAAACAACACACCATTCGCGAAAATCACGGAGTGGGCAGCCTCTGGTGTCAAATTTTCTAAGCCTTCCGAGGGTGATCAACAAAGCAATTTAGCATTGTATTGCATAGGCTTTTTTATTATTTTCAAAGAAATTGAATTGTTTTGAATAGTTTCCGGACTTGTTTCGTGCTTATCAGCTAGTTACTAATATTATTGAAACATGCAGCAAGTTCAAAAGGTCGTAAAAACGAAATCGACAAATATTTGTTCAGTATTTCAGCGTTCCTCCTACCGTACAGACATCGTTCCTTTGGCACAAAATCCAGAATTTCCTTTCAGGATTGTGTGAAAAATGGATGATCACGTTGAAAATAGGAAAACTTATCACCACAAACATTTACGTTTGTAGTAAGCACTTCCTATAGAACTGGATTTCACAAGTGAATGCGAAGGTATGTCTTTCAGGTTAAATCAAACAAATGAGATCTGGTTTAACTGTAGTTGTGTCTCTTGTTGTTTGTAATGAAAACATTGATTTTACTTTAGGACCATCAAGGAGAATTAAACCAAGAGATAGGCTCAAAAAGAATGCAATTCCTGGAAGTCATCACATGCAAACTTCAAGAGTGATGGCAATGTAGGCTGAATGAAATCAAATCTTTATTCAAAATAAATAAGCTGTGAATTGAATGAAGTATCAATTGAAATAAATGAATTTGAATGACTGGTGGACCACAAGGTCTCAAACTTTAAAGTTATTCTTGGAACATACCTACTCATCTATATTATATAATTATTTTTATTACATGAATTATCATGTTATAGTTAACATGAAAATAATAACTTGTGTTTCCTATTTAAGATAGGTAGGTATCTCAATATAAGCACCCCTATACTTACTTCTCTCAGAGAATAAAGTTAATTGACTACAATTCTTTGTTTTTATTTTGCTATTCATCTATTTTTGGGTTAGGATAAAATTATTACAGGTTTACAGATAAATTCACACTTCCACTGCTAATTTTTTCATGGAACTATTTTAATTTCATATTAGAGCTACCTACCCTAGAGCTGAAGTTTGTGAACAGGAGTTTATTTTTATGTGTTTCGACATCTATACCACAAAGTATGTGACCAGCTTTGAATAATGCTTTTCGCTATTTTAAGGGTTTCTTCATATCTCCAATATACTCTAGATACTTATTTCAATCTTGGCCAATGTTGAAATAAAGAGAAATCATTGAAATACAAATACCTTAGTGGCTCCATTGATTTTGCAGAGGTGGTTTGAAAATCATATAAAAACATAATAAATCCACGGAACTCACATAAAATACCTGTTTTGAATTCTTTAAACAATAATCTATCAATAGCGCCCCTTTTGGATACTCAGGATTATTTATTTCTTCCCTAAAATTCGAATTGAAAATTGACATATTACCATTGAAAACGTATACCAAATGCTTGTTGATCACCCTCATGTCGTCAAATTTTTGACATTTCTCGAGCGCCATCTGTTGGTTCGTGATTTTCGCGAATTGTGAACTATAGATAGCGCTAAACGAACCGGCACTTCATCCCCCTACAGGTGTACCTCGAAGCCAGCAAGCTGAAGGTCGAACTCGTCACCGCCGACACCCCCAAAATAGTGTTCGACAACTACGAGGAGCGCCTCAACGACGGCCGCTGGCACTCTGTCGTCCTCACCATCGCCACCAACAAGATCGTCTTCGACGTCGACCGCCGCCCCATGCAGACGTCGCGCCTCCTCAAGATCCTCACGGGCGGGCAGTACTACATCGCGGGCGGCGTATCGGCCGCCCTCGGCTACGCGAACGCCGTGCTGCCCGGTTTTGTCGGGTGCATGCGCACCATCGGCATCGACGGCAACCACAAGCTGCCCACCGACTGGACCAGGGAGGAGTACTGCTGCGGCGAGGAGGTGGTGTTTGATGCGTGTCACATGAGTGACAGGTGTAATCCGAATCCGTGCCAGCATGGCGGCGTGTGCCGGCAGAATTCCATGGAGTTCTTTTGTATCTGTGAGGTGGGTCATCGAGGATGTAGAGTATTTTAGAATGCTGTCAAATTAGACCTGCTGGACCAGAACAAACATAACCACACATATTTTCGCTGTCATTCGAGTTGATTTTTTTTTCTGTTGGATGTATTTAAAATCAGTTCTTGAGACATGTTTGGTCCCGAAAGAGTCTAAATACTGATGTTGTCCAAGAAGGCAAATTTTGAAAACAATTCCACGTCAGTTTCCACTTCATCACTTTTAATAACACAGGGATCAACGGAATTCATGACTCTTATTTTATCGATCCCTATATCATTGCAGATTCACTACCACAATTTTCTGAACCCAATAAATATTTACTTTTACCTTAAAAAACCATAGACGGAATAATCTTGGAAATATCATGAAAATATCTGCTAAATCAACAACTATAACTTTCCTGTTAACTGGCATTTACATTTACTTTGTATTGACATAATTTGGCGCCATGTTTGGTCCTTAGGTCACATATGCTTACGCTAGATACGGTATCCAGGTTATTCGTTTGGTAGGTCTAGGGGGATTTAACGTACTGCCATTGATTGATCGTTTTAAAATTTTGACCATACATATGTATATGTTGCACCACGTGATATCATTGTACTTTTTACAGACCCCTCTAATACCAAACAAATACTACATGATGCCGGATCTATAGCGTAAGCCTTTATGATCTAAGGTTTGGTCCAACAAGGTCACGTGTTCTAAAATGCTCTATTGATCTTCGACAACGGGCATTTCCAGTGTCTTTGAATGTGTCCAACTTTGATCGCTATGTTCACAATTCTAAACTGACAGCGACACTGCGTTCCTTTATATAGGTACAAATCATTCATTCTAGCTGAATCACTCATTCTCGAGAAATTACAGGAAGTTCTAAGAATTTTCGACTATAAATCATCCGCTAATTAGACACGCCCGATGTTATCGCGAAGCCATGAATCACAGCCTGTCGATCACCGCCGAGATAACAGTTTCCGTATTATCGGAACGCAGCACAGTCGGTAACAGTTTCTTCAAACATGCTTTTTTTTTTCATTTTTATAAATTATCGAGAACACGCAACCCGATCCTACCCGACATTTCCTTACCATCCCCAGGGCACCGGCTACGGCGGGGCGGTCTGCCACTCGGCCATCAACACCCTGTCTTGCGTGGCGTACAAGAACGTGCGGGCGGTGGGACAGCGCGAGGAGATCAAGATCGATGTGGACGGCAGCGGGCCGCTGGCCCCGTTTCCCGTCACCTGCGAGTTTTACTCCGACGGCCGCGTCGCCACCATTTTGCACCACAGCAACGAGGATACCACGGCGGTGGACGGGTTCCAGGTGGGTTTGGGGGATGGGTGGGGGACACTTTAGGGTAGAAACAGACGAGGAGGTTTTCGCTGAATCGACGAAGAAGCGGCTCGAATCGCACGCTGCGTGATTGCACTAGCGCACGAGAGTGCTTAGCAATTGTATGTGCTGTTGTCGGATTTTGCACGTTGCGTAATTACATCGTAAATACATTAACGATAGGTGAAATATATATTTATTGTGGATGTAACTACCATCAAATCGGTGTAAGAACTTTGGCAAATTTGCCAATAATGCAGTTTTGAAAGGGGGGTGGGTGGGGGACACTTTAGGGTGGAAACAGACGGGGAGGTTTTCGCTGAATCGACGAAGAAGCGGCTCGAATCGCAAGCTGCACTAGCGCACGAGAGTGCTTAGCAATTGTGTGTACTGTTGTCGAATTTTGCAAGTTGCGTAATTACATCGTAAATACATTATCGATAGGTGAAATATATATTTGTTGTGGATGTAACTACCATCAAATCGATGTAAGAACTTTGGCAAATTTACCAATAATGCAGTTTGGGAGGGGGGGTGGGGGGACACTTTAGGGTGGAAACAGACGGGGAGGTTTTCGCTGAATCGACGAAGAAGCGGCTCGAATCCACTGAACTCAAACAAGAAATGGAACGATAATGCAATTCAGCAGTTTTACGCTAAATTGAATTCGCGTATACCAAGTGATCATATAGCAAAATTGAATGTGGATCATGCGCAGAAACCTTTTGCACAGGACCGGCACTACCAAAGATGACAAACTCAATAATACAGCTTTTTAAACAACAGATAATTTAACAAGAACACAAAAACACAATATGAAGCCGAAAACAGCTTGCTGAAAATCGAAATGGACAAGATTCGAGAACAAAATGTAAACAAAACTTATAGGCTGACGAGTGGGCTGATGCCAACTCTTAGTTCTGTGGCTGAAATATATAATTTTAGACATACGTTCACACATCAAAAACGTAGTCTCAGACATGCCCAGCTAACCCTGGCACATATTGCGCATGTGCTCGATTCAAGGTTTATGATTCGCCTGTTGGCCGTAAATAATCCTCGCGCATCCTGCTATACTGTCGTTCCATTTCTTGTTTGAGTTCAGTGCTCGAATCGCACGCTGCGTGATCGCACTACCGCACGAGAGTGCTAAGCAATTGTGTGTGCTGTTGTCGGATGTCACAGTTTTCTCGAAGAAAAAAAAAAAAACTCGCCACGACATCAACCTTCCAGGAGTCCGGCAGCTTTGTCCAGGACATCCACTACGAAGCCGACGACGACCAGATAGCGGCGCTGATCAACCGCTCGACCACGTGCCGCCAGCACGTGCAATACGCTTGCAAGGGCGCCCGCCTGATGGGCTCACCCTCCGAGGAGCTCGCCTACCGCCCCTACTCGTGGTGGGTGTCACGGCGCAACCAGAAGATGGACTACTGGGGCGGTGGGCTGCCCGGCTCGCGCAAGTGCGAATGCGGCGTGATGGGCGTGTGCGCAGATCGCACCAGGTGGTGCAACTGCGACGCCGGCGCCGACGTGTGGCAGGTAATTCACGAGTTTTTTTTTTAAGAGCAGGGATTCAGCAGTGCTGCTGGAATTTCCGATAGATGTCCATACTGTGAACATATCATAATAAAAATTCAGAATCGAGAAAGTACTACAGATTTCTTTATAACCATTAATCTTCGCTAGTCATAGCAGATTTCAACAGATGTCGCTCGAACAGGCCAATCATTTTTTTATACAATAGATCCATCTACTCTTTTCCATAGCGCAACTTTTCTTACACTGTGCTGTGTGTTATACCTTTCATTGTGTTGCATCGAATTTCATTTCAGACTTGACAGAAATCCTCAACATTCAACAAGATTGAAGTACTCACATTTAAAAGTATTCTTTGGGTGAATACTCATCAATGAACCAAGAATACCTATAAAGTATAAACGCTCAATCGAAGAAACTTATTACTTCAGCGTTCAAAATTCAAATACCACATAAACATGTGTCTTATGACAGTCTGTATGTCATGTCTCATGTCTATATCATTCGGCATTTCTCGGCATTATCGAATAACACCCACTGAAATCAAACTAAGCAATTTCCATTGGAATGAACTAGCCGAGTTTTTATGCACTCAGTATATTTCTGTCTCTCTTTCAGAAATGTAATAAAAGGAGGAAGGTATACACTGACAACTCACATTGACCTTGAATAGCATAGATCTTATTGCATTTTTAATAGACCGAAAACTCGTATTTCGAAACAAAATAAATTTGCATGTTAGTGCCTTCTAATAATAAATCGTGAATATTTGACGTATTCAAAATCATTTACGAAAAAATGAAGGTTCATTTTACCTTCGAAAAATTAGACAGGTAACAGGCCATTGATAGATAGTTTTGAATAGATGTCAAATAAATGAAAGTGAAGTGAGGTTTTCTATATTATTTTATTTCTATATCAATGGTGATGTGTAAAATAAAAAGGTATTATTATATCATTATTTGTTGTAGATTGAGGAAATATAGGGTTGCCTTTGAAATCTGTAGAAGAATCTGAAAGCTTACCTGGGAATTTATACCAGCATCATAAAATAATGAAAGAAGTTCAAAACAACTTTAGGATCTGTCACTAGGCACTAACTACATTGCTAAGTCAAAGATTGCTGAGTGCTCAACAAGAAGCTAAAATGTATTTTCTTCAGAAATAAAATGACTTACATGACAGTTTTTCATTTGAACATATTGAAAGTGTGATGTTGATTAATATTCACTTTATTATATATTATAATATATATAATTTTACATTTGTGTGACTGATTCCTTTTCAGATGTTGAGGATGCATTTTCTTTATTACTCCTAGGATACAAGCTTTCAATTTGTACAATGTACATTATAGTATGCAAATATTGCTAGAGCTGCCATGTGATGGCCAAGAAACTATCCTCTTGAACAGGAACTCATTCAATCACTACTGGTAAAGTTGATCTACAACAAATATTTCAAAACCTTCAAATTATCCTATATACTATATTTTAGCTTACCTCTACCTTATGTTTTATTATGAATATTAGCACGGATCAACGATCAACCTCATTAAAATATTGAGACCAGCATCGAATACAATGATCTAATGATCAAATATACCATGTTCTCACCATGGCCTTTTCACCCCTGGATACCAGAATCTCCTCATCTTTGAAGACATACATCATCGCAGATAACTTATTTTTCACTCATTATTATGAGTATACTGATATATTGATGAAAAAAACTCAGTCGAAATATCAGGACCCCGAAAGTAAACACTGAAATAACATTACCTCAAAAAATTTCAACATAGTTCAAATTTTTTAGCGTTTCTCATCTGTTTCTATTTTTCCAATAGGAACTACTATGATCTATTTCCCATAAATTGTATCGAAATATGTTACTTTTCCATTATAAAATGAGATAATCGAGTTCAAAATATCTCTATGGAGACTAAACTGAGTAAACATGGGAAACTAATTTGTTTGGAAACAATTGAAACAAATTAGGAGTACCAACATAGATTTGACGTCTTAGTTGTCATTGCAGAACACTGCACTCAACTGTACGAGCCAAAGGCTGAACTATTATAGTACTAGTTTTTGACGTGTTCACGTATTTTTTACATAATAAATCTGTTTTGCTCAAATCTCTGGAATTATTTTAGAAACTTAATATTCAGGCAGGACATAGCCCAATATGTGAGGTAGGAGAGGATAAAATAATACATTCTGTGACAAAAAATTTTCAATGTTTACATTTTTCGATCGTCGATATATCTCTTCAACTAACGAGTTACGATTCCAAAAGTTGTCTTAACTTAGGTTGAACTTTCTTCTTCCCGAACATATAATAGTTTTTGCGATTGGACTCATCGTTTGGCAGAAAAGTATCAACATAAAAAGGTCTGTTTGACGGTTCTTGTGAAACGCCCCTCTTAACGAGGGGGTTGAGATGGGTAAAGTGAATCACGATGGGTGAAGTCACAGATTAAGAAAACTATATAGATGGGACAGTCAGACAGAGCGAATAAAATTAGAGAGAGAGCAAATATTTCCGGATAATGTAGGTTGTCGTCTTAGCAACTTGTCAAAATAAACGCATCTGATTGGCTTGACACAGTAGGTAAAAAAATTCTCTCTAGAGCTTGAATAATTTTTTGAAAATTTCACAAGGCGCAACCGAGAAAAAATTTACGGAGATTAATTCAAGCTCGCGGGGGATTCGGTGAGAAATTTTTTTGCCAAAATTATTTATAATCTACTCACTAACTCATCAGTGGACCCTAACTGATCACTATTTTAGGTGAATATATTTGTCGAAGAAATAATTAATTGATGATTGAAAAAATAAAAAAGGTTTATCTTGGCGGGAATCGAACCCCGTCCCCCTGCGTGCTACGCCAACACGCTGTCCACTACATCATTGCAACTTCTGATAAAAATTGCTCAAATCATGATCTTGTCACCACGCTAATGTGAGATTCGACAGCTCCTTGTTCGGCTATTTTCAGTAGAATAAGGTCTCAACCCTTGAATCAACTTGTTATTCTATCAAAATTACGCAATATTATAGTAATATAAGATAGGGAAAGATGTAGATCTGTGTTATATTGGATCAAGGTGGATATAGGATGGTGAAACAGCTCTTCAATTGTTTCTGCGAAAAACGTGTAGACCGTTTGAGAAGGTACTAATATTTCCACGACTTGAAAGAAGATGGCGGTAAGATCGATTATCGAGGAAGATTTCTGTTGCTTACGTATTTCTGTGGTTCACATCTGACAGACGTGACTTGAAACGACATTAAAACAATAAATTTTTGATAAATCTTGAATGAATATTGATATTTTGACTCTTCTCAATCATTTTTCATCTAGAACAGATGAAACTGATAAAAGTATGACAGATGCACAGTTTCTGTTTTACCGACACAAGGTATGTCGCCATCTCTGATAACTTCAGGAAATATTACTACGGTATGAAATCAAGTAGGCAAAGGTCTACAGTTTATTCTAGTGCTTGTTAATAGAAAGCACCTTGTATTGGATGATAGGTATAGCTGTCAAGAACTGTCAACCCAGGGAGATTATCACTTATTAATTTTTCACCTAGGTCACGTGACCGCAAAAAATTCCGGATAATTTAGGTTGTCGTCATAGCAACTTGCCGAAATCAAGGCATCTGATTGGCTTAATACAGTAGGTAAAAAATTCTCGCAATAAACTCCCGTCGCTATAAACAACGTCAACAAAATGGAGTCCCCTAATTGTTTGAAAATAAATTCACGCAATCCTCACGAATGTCTCCGATACAAGCTCTGCTTCGGCGTATCATCAGGTGGACGGCGGCTTCCTCGCCGAAAAGGACGACCTCCCAGTAAAACAACTCCGCTTTGGCGACACCGGCACCGCCCTCGACGAGAAAGAGGGCCGCTTCACGCTCGGCCCTCTGATCTGTGAGGGCGACGACCTCTTCGACAACGCGGTGACGTTCCGCGTCGCCGACGCCGCCATCCTCCTGCCCACCGCCGATCTCGGCCACAGCGGCGACGTCTACCTGGAGTTCCGCACGGCGGCCGCCGACGCGGTGCTCTTCCACTGCACCGGCCCCACGGACTACGTCAAGTTGAGCATCGTGGGGGGGAATCGGATGCAGTTCGAGTACCAGGCTGGTGCCGGGCCGATGGCGGTGATTAGGGAGACGTCGTACCCGTTGAATGATGATGAGTGGCATTCGGTGGCGGTGGAGCGCAACAGGAAGGTGAGTGGGTTTTTCTAGGTGTTTTCATGTTCTGTATGTCGCAGAAGTTTCTGGATATCTCGTCTTTGATGTAGTTGGGCGCCACTAACGGCCTCACTGGCTGCGTGCGCGCCCTCATCACGCGATAGCTGTCTTTTTCGAGCGGCAATCCATCACTTTGCGCTCTTAATACACAAACAACAATCGTTTAGTTTGTGGATTCGTCATACCTCCTTCTATTCAATATATCTTTGTAAGCTATACATTTCATCAATTATTTCATCCAACAAAAATCCTATTTGCCCATTCAAGGAGGCCATGCTGGTAATCGACGGCGCCCTCAAAGCCGAGGTCCGCGAGCCCCCTGGCCCGGTGCGCGCCCTCCACCTCACCTCCGACCTCACGTTGGGCGCCACTGATGGCCTCACTGGCTGCGTGCGCGCCCTCATCACGCGATAGCTGTCTTTTTCGAGCGGCAATCCATCACTTTGCGCTCTTAATACACAAACAACAATCGTTCAGTTTGTGGATTCGTCATACCTCCTTCTATTCAATATATCTTTTTAAGCTATACATTTGATCAATTATTTCATCCAACAAAAATCCTATTTGCCCATTCAAGGAGGCCATGCTGGTAATCGACGGCGCCTTCAAAGCCGAGGTCCGCGAGCCCCCCGGCCCGGTGCGCGCCCTCAAAATCACCTCCGACCTCACGTTGGGCGCCACTGATGGCCTCACTGGCTGCGTGCGCGCCCTCATCACGCGATAACTGTCTTTTTCGAGCGGCAATCCATCACTTTGCGCTCTTAATACATAAACAATAATCGTTTAGTTTGTGGATTCGTCATACCTCCTTCTATTCAATATATCTTTTTAAGCTATACATTTCATCAATTATTTCATTCAACAAATCCTATGGTAATTTTGCACTTATCATGCGATCTATATTTTGATGAAAATTTTTGTTGGTACTTACGTATTTTGACCTGAAAAACACGAATTTTATAATATTATCGTGAACACATCTCTAGTTTTCGAGATAATCGATGCCAAAGTTCGAAATTTCACCTTCTTCAACTGATAACCATCTTTCTTTTTGACATGTATTGAAGATAGAGAACACTTATCACTGACTGGTGTTGCTATAAGGCAGCTGTGAATCCACCTTTATTCGCTCAAGCTTCGCATTGATGTTTTCAAAATGGCCGTTGTTTATGTAGCCTAGTTTAAGAAATAATAGGAAAAATACGGAAAAATTACATATTTGTGATGTTTTTCTTACACAAAAATAATAATTATCCATGGTAAATGCATGTAATATGTCCTGGAATCTAATAAGATACAATACTTGCCCAAAAGTTGCCATACAAAGAAGGTGAAATTTCGAACTTTGGCATCGATTATCTCAAAAACTAGAGATATGTTCACGATAATATTATGAAATTCGTGTTTTTTGGGTCAGAATACGTAAGTACCAACAAACATTTTCATCAATATATAGATCGCATGATAAGTGCAAAATTACCAATCCTATTTGCCCATTCAAGGAGGCCATGCTGGTAATCGACGGCGCCCTCAAAGCCGAGGTCCGCGAGCCCCCCGGCCCGGTGCGCGCCCTCCACCTCACCTCCGACCTCACGTTGGGCGCCACCGTCGAAATGCGCGACGGCTTCACCGGCTGCGTGCGCGCCCTCATCGTGAGCGGGCGGCGCGTCGATCTGCGCGCACGCGCGCGCGCCGGCGTCTACGGCGTCGGCGAGGGGTGCGTCGGCCGGTGCGGAAGCGCGCCGTGCCTCAACAATGGCACGTGCCACGAGCGGTACGACGGCTACTCTTGTGATTGTCGCTGGACGGCGTTCAAGGGGCCCATTTGTGCCGATGAGATTGGGGTTAATATGCGACAGAACTCGCTGGTCAGGTAAGGGGGGATTGTTTTTGATTTTTTTTTATACACCATCCAACAGAAATCCATTTACAGGATGGGAAAGTAACAGGTACAAAAAAAATAATTTTGATCAATGAAGATAAAAAAAAAGTGAAGAAATGAGACAAGATACAAAAACTAGAGAAAGGGAAAAATAATATCAAAATCTGATTTTTTTCAATGAAGCAATGCTGCAAGAAAAAATGTCACAGCTGTTATTGATAACATTGTAGTTGTTGCAAATTCTGAATAAGGGTTAGTTTTTCTGTACATTTGTTCTAGAGGTTTCAAGGTAGAATAGAGTGTTCTGTCTTGAGTTCACTCTTGGAACATGAAAATTCAGCATACTTAAAACAGCACTACAGTTGATTTGGCCATGGATCACCTTATAAAAAAAATCAGAGCAGATGTATTCCTCCTATTTGCAAGAGAGGTAAAGTTATGTCTCTCTATTGCTTCGAGCAACTCTATTGCTTCGAGCAACTCAATTGAGTTATGAAATGAAAAGATAACGTTGTGGTCAATGATGATATTGATCGCTTGCCTAATACCCTCAACAACTTTTATGTAAATAGTATACAAAAAATAATTGATATGATAGATGTAGGAATATACTATGACATTGTAGAAAAAAAAATTAAAACTGTTTATCCTTTTTTCAACTTACGAACAAGGAATCACTCAAAGATGTCGTTTTCTCTCTTCCCAATAAAAGCAGCCCTGATAGCATCGATATAAACATTTTAAAACATTGCTTCAATAATATCTGTAATCCACTCTTGAATTTAATAAATACATCATTGGAAACTGCTAAAATGCCTGATGATCTTAAAATTGTAAATAATTGTGCCAGTACCTAAAGTTAATTATTCAAAAAAGCTAGTGATCTTAGGCCTATCAATATACTCACCGCAATAGATAAGATTATTGAAAAGATTGTATATGAACAAATTATAAGTTTTCTGGAGCATAATCAAGTTATTATTAAAAATCAATCGGGGTTCAGGGGAAAACATAGTTGTGAAACTGCCATCCAGTGCGTCTTGGATGACTGGAAGATCCAACTAGATTAAAATATTTCAACTCTGGCAGTTTTTATTGATTTACAGAGGGCTTTCAAAACAGTGGATCCAGATAGACTGATAAGAAAGTTACAGAGTGTAGGAATTGTGGGAATGGCTTTAAAATGGTGCGTAGATTACCTAACGAATAGAAAACAGAAATTGAAACTGAACGGCATCATATCTGATGAAACAAACTGTGATTGAGGTGTACCACAAGGAAGTGTATTGGGTCCACTTTTTTTTATTATTTACATAAATGACATTGTTGATGTCAGAGGTCAGTGTACTATTCATATATTTGCTGATGATACACTTATATACTTCTCATCCAAAGACACTGAATCTTTAGTTGAAAAATATAAATAAATGGTGCTCTAGTAATCTACTGAAAGTGAACTCAAATAAAACAAAATATATGTTTATTGGAAATAGTTCTATTCATTCACAATTCATCAATAAAAACTATATAATACAAATAGATGGGAATACAATAAAGATGGTAGAGAAATTCAAATATCTAGGTGTTATCATAGACCGACAGTTAAAATTCAAAGAACATGCAAACCATATAATAAAAATTATAGCATACAAGCTCAATTATTTATTACGATGTTCCTACGGTTTATCAAAATGGACTAAAGAAGTAATATTCAACACTATCATTCTGCCACACTTCAACTACTGTTCTACAGTACTGTTCTTGTTGAATCAAAATGAAATCTCCAGATTGCAAAAAATGCAAAATAGAGCGATGAGAATACTATTGTCTTGCTCTAAGTATTACTCCTATCTTGGATATGCAACAAACATTACAGTGGTTACCAGTAAAAGAATGTTTTTTATATAATGCCATGATATTTGTACACAAAATAAAAACAGGATTATTGCCTTCTTACTTACAACAAAAGCTTCATTACAACGTGCATAACTACCCAACTAGAAATAGAAACAATTTCTATGTTAGTTCTGTTTCTAAAAGTGCAACGCAAAACTCAGTATTCTTCAAAGGCCTTATACATTATAATGAATTACCAAATGACATTAAATGTGCTGATTCAATAAATATATTCAAATCTAGGTTAAAAAGGTACTTAATGATTCGATGTTACTTCCAGCAGCGACAATGATCAATTGATAACTATTATCAAAGTTAAAACTAGTTGACTTTTTGGTAATACAGGGGCTTTTTCTTGTATATTTTGCTTTGTTTGTTATTATTTTTTTTAAGTGATTTTAACAGTGTAAATTCGATTAGTAAAATATCTTGCTATACATATGCTGCTAGGTATGCCACTTTTTATTTCTATTTTATGTTGTTTGATATTATTATTGTAATGTGTTTTATCTAGAAAATTGTACTTGTGCTGTATTAATTGTAAACTGTCATGTAATTATTGTTCAGCTAAATAAACGATAAACTAACTAAAAACAGACTTATGAGACAGATTCAATCACGAGTGGAACTTTTATAATCGGAAGACGCCATCGCTTTCCAGGTACGACTTCGATGGCTCCTTCCGCTCGACCATCGCCGAGCACATCCGCGTCGGCTTCACCACCACCAACCCCAAGGGCTTCCTCCTCGGCCTCGTGTCCAACATCACCGGCGAGTACATGACCATCATGGTGTCCAATTCGGGCCACCTGCGCGTTGTCTTCGACTTTGGATTCGAGCGCCAGGAGGTCATTTACCCGGACAAGCACTTCGGCCTCGGCCAGTACCACGATCTGCGGGTGTCGCGCAAGAACGGCGGCACGACGTTGGTGATGCAGGTTGATGGTTACGAGCCCAGGGAGTTCGACTTTGACATCAAGGTGTGTTTTCGTCTTTTCTTGGTATGGCCACAGATTAGAGAACCTTACAGATGAGACAGTCAGACAGAGCGAATAAAATTAGAGTGAGATGTCGAAAGCGTTTAATTTAAAGGGCCAGTTATAGATTTGCGCAGGCGCTAAAATATTGATCGCGTGTTTTGTTTACATCGAATACATCGTTGTCATCATTTTGTTGGTTATGTTACGAATGTTTTCGTTTCACACGATTCACGGTCCAATATTTAAGGTGTTCTCACAATGTGCAACATATTTTATTTTCCATAAACCATAATTCAATAGGAAATGTAATAAAGGTTTTGAGGATAATCACATCACGAGCAAAGATGAACAACCTGTTACCTAGGTACCTACAATATATATTTATTTCAAAGTTTATCAGCTTTAGATTATAGGATATATTATAATCTGAGATTACTGATGGCCTGTTTGCTAGTAATCCTAAGGTAGGTACTCATTTCTGGTATACCTTACTCTTTCAAATGAAAGTAACAATGAAAATTGAATGCATGTTAGTTTTAGATCAGAGACTTTGTGTAGTGTGTGTGTTTTGAAAAGTGATCTGTTCCTGACTGTAGAATTGTGGTTTATACAAGAAACAAGTGTTGAATTAACAATGAGTGAATCAAAGAGAGAAGGTGCACTTCCCAGTGGCAAACATTACTGTGTGTATAAAGATTGCAAATCATTTTCAAATAAATTGGAGAATATATAATTACATCGTTTTCGAAACCTATATTGAGATACCTATTATTGACTTTAATCAAAATTTTCCATTTCCATGAGAATATTACCATTTTATGCTATATCACAATTCAAGTTTCAAGATGAAAGTAACACTTTTTGTATTCTTACTCAAAGTTCGAGGTATTTTTCATAAAACATATACCTACCTCACCAAACAATATATAAATTCGCTTAGTACTAATTTTTTTTCTCAAATATATCTTCCTGATTTGCTTTTCAAATTCAGAATACTCTATGTAACATAAAATATGTTTCATATTTTGTGTATTTGTTTATACATTACATCGTCAGATAGTTGAATAGTGTTTCATGTTTCCTGATGACAATGAATGGGCTAAAATTCGAAATATTTGAATTTCATATGGAACTTCATTCAGAATACATCGAGGAATCCATCTTATTCCTGATAGAATCTAATCTCTGATGACAACTTGTTTATAATGCATCACTCAGAAGTAGGTAACATCTTATATTGGTGTTGATGATGCATTACTAGAATGGAAACATTGCACATCAGTAGTTCTAGCGGTGTCAACAACTATCCGGCAACTGCGATGCGCAAAATTCAAAGGTCCTAGGTCAGTGAAAACGGATGTCTCGGTACATCAAACAAAATGGGCGGAGTGTCTCATCTGTAAGGTTTTCTAATCTGTGGTATGGCCATGGTATTGTCGATCTGAGTCTCCGAACAACAAACCCACTATAATAGTAACGCAGCAAATTGTCTGTGTTTTTTTTTACACACAGAGGTTTCCACATCGTAACATTTGAAAGTGATAGTCATCCAATAACCACATTTTTTAAGGTTCCCAAATATATATCCTTCAGTTGGTACTTCTATGAGTCAGATAAGCTATTTATTCAATCTTCGTCATATAATACAGTGCCTCATTCAAATGTAGGTGATAGTTTATAGATATCACGTTTTTCTGGAGATTGTGGTATTTTTGGTGAATGCGCTAACGCCGCTTATTTCGTTCAACCAATCGCTCAAGGCAAAATTTTTTATAACATTCTACTTGAAAAGTTTGTTTATTCTGTTCAATTCAAATTCAAAAGATGGTGAAACGCTGTGAAATGTGTAAGAGACGATACAAAAGTGGTGACCAGAACACAACATTTCACTGGTGATTTTTTCAGTGTCGTATCATTCATTGTATAAACATATGTATTCAGACCTATGAATTGAAATTCAACTCACATTGTCAGGACAGTAGAGACATAGATCAGAAAACCTTACAGATCAGACGTCCGTTTTCATGGACCTCGCAGTTGCCGAATAGTCGTTGTCACCGCTGGAACTACTGATGTGCAATGTTTCCATTCTAGTAATGCATCATCAACACCAATATAAGATGTTAAGATGTTTCTGAGTGATATATTATGAACAAGTTGTATTCTGATTGAATTTTACGATGAAATTCGAATATTTCGAATGTCATCAGGAAAAATGAAACACGATTCAATTATCTAATGAATGATCATACTCTAAATTTCTCAACTTCAAATTTGATATAGCAGTATAATAGGTATGGCAAAAATGGTGATATTCTTATCATATGGAAAAGTTTGATTGGAGTCAATAATATCATTAGATATAAGTAACAATGTAATTTGATATTCTCCGATAATTTGCAGTCTTTATATACACAATGATGATTGCCAATAAACATATTATTGTACCTGATTCACATTCGAGATAATGAAGGTATATAAATTTTGCGCTTTCCACATCCCTCTCTAATGTTATTTGCTCTGTCTGACTGTCTCATCTGTAAGGTTTTCTAATCTGTGCCGAGAGGTTGAATGGGATTTACGTCGTGGGGACCTTTTAGATTGTAAAGATTAGATGCTGATAATGTAAATTAAACTTCAATCACATTAATAGGTCTGGAAAGAGGTTTCACAAACTTTCCCTTGAAATAATGGTTTGAAGTAGTTCCGCGGAAAATGTTTTATTGTTATGTGTTTATATTCGAGTTCTGAAGCATCTGTGAAATTCTCATTGATTTCGGTTCGCTGCAGGTTTTCCGGAAATAGCCCTGTGTATTTCTGAATATAATTTGATAATTGAATATCAAATATACAACTTGAACAGAGATATATATTTGAACATGTATTTATTGATACTCTATGAAGGCGTCGGCAGACGCGCAATTCAACAACATCCAGTACATGTACATCGGGCGCAACGAGTCGATGACCGAGGGATTCATCGGGTGTGTGTCAAGAGTGGAGTTCGATGACATCTATCCGCTGAAGCTGCTGTTCCAGCAGAACGGACCGGGGAACGTCAGGTCCATCGGAAGTAAGTGCAACTTTTTCTTTAAATCAGAGGCACCTTCTGATGATAACCGTGAACTATTTTGAATTTGAAGCTCTCACTGGCCGTAACCTAACGTTTTCTTCAACATTTTGAAATAACGCACTCCTCTTAGAACAGCGAAGTTCGTATTTTGGCCTCCTGTACAAGAATCTGAAGTCAAAACGCGGCACTCTCAGATACTTTCGGAGATATGGGCTTCTTTTGTTTTGGAAATACACCATTTAGCACGATTTGACATTTCAAATTTCTGCTATCAAAAACGCACAAAAATTCGGCGCCTTTCTTTCATCTAAAGCATATCTCACACTTACCACTTGTTTTCAACAATTTTAAGCAGAATGAACTAGTATATTTGAAAAAAATCGCCCTTCAAAACATTGAAACCCATCGAGAACCGACCTCGACGGGAGCTGAACTTTAAGACATTGTCAAGTTGACAGGTCAAATTCTCGTGTTTTGTAAACATATCGAAGAACGATACAGTCTTTGAAAAATATCAGTTTTTCCGACCAAAATACGTGAGTAGATCAACGAAGATTATTGTTATGTAATGCTTGCCTTTTCAGCGCCCCTGACTGAGGACTACTGCGGCGTGGAGCCAATCACGCATCCCCCCGACGTGTTGGAGACCAGGCCCCCTCCGGTCTACGACGAAGAAAAGCTGAGGAAGGCCTACAACCAGGTCGATTCGGCGATCCTCGGAAGTGAGTTTTTGAATGTTTTCCCATGTGTAGCCAACTTTATGGTGGACACGGTATTCGCGAAAATCACGAACCAACAGATGGCGCTCGAGAAATGTCAAAAATTTGACATGAGGATGATCAACAAACATTTGGTATATGTTTTCAATGGTAATATGTCAATTTTCAATTCGAATTTTAGGGAAGAAATAAATAATCCTAAGTATCCAAGATTATCGTTTATAGAATTCAAAACAAGTATTTTTTGTGAGTTTCGTGGATTTATTATATTTTTATAGGCTTTTCAAACCACCTCTGCAAAATCAATGGGGCCACTAAGGTATTTGTATTTCAATGATTTCTCTTTATTTCAAGAATGGCCAAGATTGAAATAAGTATCTAGAGTATATTGGAGATGAGAAGAAACCCTTAAAATAGTGAAAAGCATTATTCAAAGCTGGTCACATACTTTGTGGGATAGATGTCAAACACATAAAAATAAACTCCTGTTCACAAACTTCAGCTCTAGGGTAGGTAGCTCTAATATGAAATTAAAATAGTCCAATGGAAAAATTAGCAGTGGAAGTGTGAATTTATCTGTAAACCTGTAATAATTTTATCCTAACCCAAAAATAGATGAATAGCAAAATAGAAACAAAGAATTGTAGTCAATTAACTTTATTCTCTGAGAGAAGTAAGTATAGGGGTGCTTATATTGAGATACCTACCTATCTTAAATAGGCAACACAAGTTATTATTTTCATGTTAACAATAACATGATAATTTAATAATAAAAATAATTATATAACATAGATGAGTAGGTATGTTCCAAGAATAACTTGAAAGTTTGAGACCTTGTGGTCCACCAGTCATTCAAATTCATTTATTTCAATTGATACTTCATTCAATTCACAGCCTATTTATTTTGAATAAAGATTTGATTTCATTCAGCCTACATTGCCATCACTCTTGAAGTTTGCATGTGATGACTTCCAGATGTTTATTGAAGGAATTGCATTCTTTTTGAGCCTATCTCTTGGTTTAATTCTCCTTGATGGTCCTAAAGTAAAATCAATGTTTTCATTACAAACAACAAGAGACACAACTACAGTTAAACCAGATCTTATTTGTTTGATTTAACCTGAAAGACATACCTTTGCATTCACTTGAGAAATCCAGTTCTATAGAAAGTGCTTACTACAAACGTAAATGTTTGTGGTGATAAGTTTTCCTATTTTTAACGTGATCTTCCATTTTTCACACAATCGTGAAAAGAAATTCAGGATTTTGTGCCAAAGGAACGATGTCTGTACGGTAGGAGGAACGCTGAAATACTGAAAAAATCTTTGTCGATTTCGTCTTTACGACCTTTTGAACTTGCTGCATGTTTCAATAATATTAGTAACTAGCTGATAAGCACGAAACAAGTCCGAAAACTATTCAAAACAATTCAATTTCATTAAAAATAATACGAAAGCCTATGCTATACAATGCTAAATTGCTTTGTTGATCACCCTCGGAAGGCTTAGAAAATTTGACACCAGAGGCCGCCCACTCCGTGATTTTCGCGAATATTCTCATCACCATTATTTCAATTGAGCAAGTAACTTTTATCAAGAAAGTAACGATTTATTTAGAGCGTCAATCGCTAAACTTTCTCTCAATAAAAACAACGAAAGCCTAACCGACAGGGGCTCTTCCACAGGCATCTTGGCCGTCGTCTTCATCGCCCTCGTCATCCTACTCATCGCCATCGGGCGGTACCTGCACCGGCACAAGGGCGAGTACCTGACGCAGGAGGACGCCGGCGCCGATTCGGCGCTCGACCCCGACACCGCCGTCGTGCACGGCACCACCGGCCACCACGTGCAGAAGCGCAAGGAGTGGTTCATCTAGGGGGCCGGCAGGTGGCGGCCGACAACCGACAGTACAATAGTTGTAGATGTGCGGATTGACCATATTTCCAATGGCTGTCGGTGGCAGTTTCTTAGCGTTATACGGTTGGTACCAAACTGTCATCAATGTCAAGTGTCATTAATGTCTACTGTCAGAAATGTCAATCATCTTTAATGTCACCTGTCATTCAAATATATTGTTTCAATATCCCAGTTTTATAAAAATTCATTATAAATATGAAATAACTGAACGTTTATGAGAAAGCCATCCAAAGCTATTTGATATGGTTAATTTGTGGGACGTTGGGGCCGACTCTGACTTTTAAGAGATTTTAGTTTGGACAATGTTCGACAGAAACTGCGGTGCTTTGGATTTCAGAGGCAGTCATTATCGTTTGCTTTTATTTTCGCCATATTGCCGCACTTTTTGTCCATTGTTTTCCATTATCCCTTGTAAACATCTCAGTCATGATGAGTCTTTTTAACAAATAAGGGCCCAGAACTTCGCATTGGAATTATTTTCAGGTGATCATTAGATGCTATATAATGTTGTTTTTTTTCTCAGCTGATTCTTACTTTCTATGCTGTCTGTTTATTTACAAATGCAACATTTGGTTTGGCATTGAAAATAATGCATGTTATTATGGAGCACCAACACTTGAACTGAAAATTTACTGTGTCTCAATATTCTCAGTTAATTTCATATGTAAATAACTGGGCCCTTCTGTTTTAAATTATGTCTATGAACATGATAGGATTTTCGTAGGTTTATGTTTTTTATTGAACATTTCAATGCCAAAGAGTCAGTCTCTTCATTCATTCTTCAATTTGAAAGAATTCAATTCTGAGTATAATATTCAGTAGATTAATATTATGTTATTTCGTTTTTTGTATATTATTGTATTCAGTGCACTAAGTGCAAAAATTCCATTTTATTTTTAGTTGTGATTATTTTCCGTCCATTTTTGTATTGACAAATCTACATTTTACTAATTTTACTTAATCCATTCTGGAATCTCAAACACCACAATGACTATTGACTCTGGCATTTTATTGATGGTTAAACTTATTTTTTTATTTGAATCACATTTGTAGGGCTAATTGTATTACAATACATTTATACTTTTTTTACAAATAAAATGTTACAGGAAATCATTGTTTATTATTTCTGGTACCCCTCACTTTATGATAGTCATTTTAGTGCAGAATATAGTTACATTATGTTTAAATTTATATCAAATCATTTATTTAATATATATGGTACAATATTTTGGATCTATAAAATCAGATCAACAAGCTGGTTCTGGTTGCTGAGTCTTCAGTAATTTATGCCTTGACTTCAAAATTATCCTTTCCTCTGAATACTGATCCTCTGGTGAAAAACGAGCTGAAAGTAGAAAGAACAAATAGTCAACTATATTGGAAATAGCTCAATAACAAATAACTATTTATTTACTAAACTTGAAATTCCATGAAATTGTACTCACCAGGATGGGCTGAAAATGTGGGATTGCCACTTGGTGTTTCCTTCTGAAATTAGAAAATGTGATGAATGAATACAAAGCAATAATTATAAATGGGGAAGTAATAATATGTTTCCTTAATCAATCTTTCAAACCAAATATATGTTAGGTGAATTATATGAACACCTTGGAATACTAAAAAGTTTGTACTGCAGACTTGACTCCTCGAAAAACATGTTTTCTTATCTCTATACTCTGAGTATGCTCTTAGGTTAGCATTAAAATGTGGATAATATTAAGGCCTTCATTATTAAAGGCTTATTAAAATTATAAAGAAAATATCTTACCTTCAAGGTATAAACCCTTTCCCCGGATTCATTCAAGTAGTACATTAAAAACATTATAGTAAACGAATAATTATTGTACTCTGAAAATGATAAAAATCGATATACTTTCGCTCGAAAAGCACGTTTCAGAAATGAGAAATGATAGGAAATGATGAACGGTTTGTTTTGGACTGTCGTTTTTCGTTTAGTTTACCTTTGCATTGCATGTGCCATGCTTTGCACACAAACGTCACGTCAATAATTGACAAACATCAAAACATAGAACACAGAATAGTATTGTTTCCGTGGTTACACAAATTCTGTGAGCAGAGGCGGATCAAGGAAGGTTAAGTGGGGTGGGTGAAACTGAAGATCACAGAGTGAATTTTGGATTCCACACACACACACACTTTTTTTCAGTTTCGCCAATCGCCTTCGTGCCCATATTACGCATAAATATATGAATTGTGATGTGTCAATTATTCATTTAGTATATTTGAAAAAAAAAATCGCAACCCATCACCCTGATGGTTGCCAAAACGACTCTCAGGAAAGCTTCAATAAGAAGACTACTTAACAATAAAAAATGTAATACAAAACAAATAATGTCACACATACAAAACACGTTGTTCAAATATTATAATACAAGAATAAAATATTTTCCTTAACAAAATATAAGTACCAAACACGACACCATTCTATTATAACAGTGAATCAATACTCATAGACCAGATAATAGGGGAACTGGTATCTACTGTAATGACAGTAGAATCACCATAAGTATTGGAAGTACTTACGAGAGCCCCAAATTCAAGTTTGCTACCATCTAAAAAAAGTAAATATATGTATTTAATTTCAACGGATACCGCCCTCTGAGATAATTTAGCTTACTTAGATCCCATTTCAACCCACTTGTTGATACTTGACACGGACTACCGATTGGTATGAGAGCACACCAATCCTGATTTTGCACCAGACGCTCTGGTATAGCTATTGAATGCTTTCCTTTATCCAAGAGCCATGTCAAAGATGTCGACGCAATTTGATATATTCTGATGCCCTTAAGGATATCTCGACCTCGGAAAAGGGCATTAATGTTTGCCATGATTTGATCAAACCGGCCGCATGTATCAGCTAGTACATAAACAGTATCAAGCTGAAAAATGCGTTGGATTATTTATATTTATTTCGCAAATGAAATTGGAAAAATTGTATCACAATTCATCTGGATAACACCATTTCATGGTTTGATTCCTTTATATCGTAACGGGAGAGCTGATTCAAGTATTTTCCCGCGTATTTGACCATATTCAATAGATATTGGTGGCAGCTTCTTAGCGTTCTAGGGTTGGCATTGAACTATACCTATGTTCAATGAGGGTTGGTACTAATCTGTCATAAATGTCGACTGTCATCAATGTCAAGTATCATTAATGTCAACTGTCATTTAATTTGATCGTTTTCATATCCTTCATTATAAATATGAAATAACCAAACATGTATATGAATAGAAAAATATTGATGACTTGATGGGCTTATCTGAACCACTGAACTCAAACAAGAAATGGAACGACAGGATGCGCGAGGATTATTTACGGCCAACAGGCGAATCATAAAACTTGAATCGAGCACATGCGCAATATGTGCCAGGGTTAGCTGGGCATGTCTGAGACTACGTTTTTGATGTGTGAACGTATGTCTAAAATTATATATTTTAGCCACAGAACTAAGAGTTGGCGTTAGCCCACTCGTCAGTCTATAAGTTTTGTTTACATTGTATTTTATTGCTCTTTGTTCTCGAATCTTGTCCATTTCGATTTTCAGCAAGCTGTTTTCGGCTTCATATTGTGTTTTTGTGTTCTTGTTAAATTATCTGTTGTTCAAAAAGCTGTGTTATTGAGTTTGTCATCTTTGGTAGTGCCGGTCCTGTGCAAAAGGTATCTGCGCATGATCCAAATTCGATTTTGCTATGTGCGAATTCAATTTAGTGTAAAACTGCTGAATTTCATTTCTTCCAAACTGACATTTATGACTATTGACGTTGATGACAGATTATTGCCAACTTAAGAATGCTCAAAAAGCTACCACCGAAAGCTGTTGAATATGGTCATAGCAAAGAATAGAGGTTAAATGGAGAAAGCTTTGGAAACCATGTTGATCACAGAAGACTACCTATCTAATTTTAATATTCTTATCAATTAGTAATTTAATTAGGTTTCCAACAAAGTTATGAGCGATTTTGTGAGCTCATCCAAGATTATTAGAACCTATATTCCATTGATATAGGTACCTGATGAATATATGACTAAATAAAAGGATATATATTTATAATAACAATATTTTCAGTTACCTGTATGCTTTGTGAGCTGCAGTATTGACTGAGCTCCATTAAAGCTTTCACATAATCAGTCTCATTCTGATCTGGTGTCACAACCACTTTAGTGCCACCACTGATGAAATGGTTCAAAACTTCTTCAGATAAAGAATCCATATCACCTGTGATGAGGTCAGGATTTGGTATATTTTGAAATTCTTGTTCATGCATGGTAAGCCACTGCTGCCACCTTTCTGTTCCTCCATCTACAGTCACCCTTACCTTAGCTACAAAATATGGATTTTCAAAGAGAGATTGTCTTGTACTCCTGTGAATCTCACCTTGCCTCCACATACGTATTACAAACTCTTGATGGAAACTGAAATTGATGGGACTGTTCAAGATTATAACACCATAGTGGTTATTTCTAGAGAATTCTGTTGTTAGGTCTTCACATGGTGACCATGTTGTGGGTTTGTGACAGTTCATCTTCAAAAAAATTCATATATAAGTGGATTTTGATAAAAGGTTTTTATGAAATTGTATGCTTACTTTGAAAACTAGCTTTGGAAATCAATTTTAAAAGATGTTCCACGGATCGCAGGCACATAAATATAATTATATTAAGCTGCACATGAAGTATTAAGTAGACAGTCATGCAATAATTAATGTAAAACTGGCAAAACAAGGTTATATCAAAGTTATATGAGCCATATTTATAAAACTTATCTACGTCGGTGACACAGCAATATCATAACAATAAAATATTCCAAAATCACTTTATAACAATAACAACTATTGACATACTTTCAACAATCAAAAGCTTCCACTTAGATCGACAATGGGTCAGCATAAGCTCAGAGGTATAAGATATTTCCATGTTACAAATATATTAGACTGTTTATACATAATTTAAATATCTATTTTATGATCCATAATCTAAAAATTGTGGCCTGACTCAAGTATCTCGTATAAATATAACATAACCTAAGATCTTTTCAAACATTATTTTCATTACTTTTGTTGTAAATTTCAACTTTGTATAATCTTGGTGTATGGTGAACGATCTCATTATATTTCAATTTTCAGTCACAACAGAATAAGAAAATAATTGATCAAAATACTTTTAAAATATAAAATTATAAATTTACCGCCAACAACGTCGAAGACACACGGAGTTGCACGGAGACTCGGAGACACGGAATCACAGATTCACAGACCCTATACGTCAGTTCGGAAGTCGGATCTGTCACTGTCTTTGTCTAGAGTAATTTGTCGATTTTTTTCTTTGTTTCTCTTGTCTTTTCAAGCCTAGAAAAAGAACGTGAGTGAGGTTTGTGTAAATTCGTGGGTGCTAGAAAGAATAATTTTGAAAATGTCTATATTAGCAAGCCCATTATCAGTTGCTGGTTCTAGAACTACTGGTAGCTCAGTACGGAATCAAAATGGTAAGTTTCAGCTTTAATTCTACCTTAATTTGTTCTCACCGGTCTAACCTAAAGTGTACCTTCATGAGAAAAGGTGTGGTATTTGTTCAAAAACTTTATTCTATGGTAATTTTCTACTTCCAGTTATGGCAGCATCTACGATCGCAAACGTAGTAAAAAGTTCATTGGGTCCTGTTGGACTAGACAAAATGCTCGTAGACGACATTGGAGATGTGACAGTCACAAATGATGGAGCAACTATCCTACGCTTGTTGGAAGTAGAACATCCTGCTGCCAGAGTATTAGTAGAGTTAGCACAGTTGCAAGATGAAGAAGTTGGTGATGGTACAACATCTGTTGTTATAATTGCTGCAGAATTACTGAAAGTGTGTTGTCTCAAATATTGTGAAAGTAGTGGGGACTGTGCTAACATTTATATTTTTAGAATGCAGATGAATTGGTGAAACAAAAAATCCATCCCACATCCATCATAAGTGGATACAGGCTTGCTTGTAAAGAAGCCTGCAGGTATATCCAAGATCATCTCACCATATCTGTTGAAGAATTAGGCAAGGAGTGCATTGTGAACATTGCTAAAACTTCCATGAGTTCAAAAATCATTGGGGCGTATCCTTTAATCTTATATCAATACCAAACCATTTTTGTCCCAACAGATCAACAAATATGTTTCCTTAATAATAACTTAGTGATGCAGAATTGTTTTCTGTCATGGTTGTTGATGCTGCAAATGCAGTCAAAGTAACAGATGCCAGAGGGAATGCCTTGTATCCAATCAAAGCAGTCAACATCTTGAAAGCTCATGGGAAAAGTGCTAGAGAAAGTTTTCTTGTGCAAGGTTATGCCCTGAACTGCACTGTTGCCAGTCAGGCAATGCCCAAGAAAATTGTCAATGCCAAAATTGCTTGCCTTGATTTCTCTCTGCAGAAAGCTAAGATGAAGATGGGAGTTCAGGTAAGATATTAACTGGTGTACCTTCAGATATTCAAAAATTTTAGTGTGTTCTAATTGATGGAAAAAAACATTGCAAATTATTATTGTGTAAATCAATTCCTTTCAAACTAACAATATTGCAAAAAATGAAAAGTTGCAATCTGAAGATCCAAAAGCCCAAAAATTGAAACATTTCAATTTTAATGCATGAAAAAGTGATGTGGAAATAATAGTTCAACTGATTTGATTTATTTAAAATCTCTTTCCTGGGATTACACAGTTACAGAATATATTTATTTTGAATTCATATTTATTGATCTATGTTTATTAAATGTACCATTAGGTATTTTCAATGACATGTTTTAGTTTCAGCTGTTGATATTTATTTTGGCAGTTGTTTTAATTTCTCATGTAGTTTTTGTATTACTTTCAGGGAATAATTATAAACCCCTTTTGGAGAAGAGGGGAGAAAAGTTTTGCATTTTACATATATATTGATATATGAAATAAATAGATGAAAGTTGGTTGAAAATGATGAATTCTTCCAGAGGTTTATCAGGAAAGGAAACATTGTCCAGGATATTTTCTAAAAATAACTGGAAAAGTGAATTTAATATTAATATTAATATTATCCAGTCCAGAATTGCCCAAATATCTTTTGTTGGGATGAAGAGGCAGTTTTCAATATTGAGATTTTCATTTTTTCATAAGGTTCATTAAAAACTATCAAGTTGCGATGAAATACCCCAAATAAAAAAATTGAAAAACTAATTCTGGCTCCTCAACCATTCTGATGATTCACAAAAAAGAAAAACAAATAAATTGATATTTGGCAGAAAAATGCTATGTTTCTGGTTTTTCATGGGAATAATTTTCGAGAAAACAGAAGAGAAAAATATATCTGTAGTCTGTTGGTTTGGAATATGGAAGAACTTTCCTAATTTTCTGCAACCTTAGATACACCACCATGTATCAACCATAAATGTTAACCTTGCTAGGATCGTCTTATTTTCGTTTGAAACATGAGTTTTCAATGGGATAATATCACAATAATTTATCATCCATCTTTTAATTTTATTTGTCTTCAAAATTAAAATTACAATATAATATTCAACTCATTCACAATGGTAAAATCTATTCAGTCAGCCTGTTTCCTCCATTCGGGTATCCTAAGTTTCTGGACAGTTTTCAGGGAAACATAAAATCCCTCTGTTGAATAGTTGTTATCATCATGAACTTTATTTATCCACTGCTGAGTAGGTTTAAGCAATCTTGTTGGGTCTCTTTTGGCAAGTTGACTGGATTTGCTTCTCAACGGTTTCAGTTCCTCTGGTTTCTTGCACTGTTTCTTCATAATGTACAGATCGTCTTGGGTCTGAAATTGTTTGATCATCCTGTTGGCTTCAGCAGCTCTCCTCCTTCTCTCCCTTTCCTCCACTACCTTCCTTTGCCTTATTTCTTGCTCTTCCATTTCGGCTTTGGTTTTTTTCCAATTTCCCACCAACATCTTCAGTTCCTCCTGTTGTTTTCTCCGTTCCTCCGCTATATCTTTCCTTCTTTGTTCTGCAGCTTGCTCTGCCAGTAAGGCATTATGCAATTTCAGTTGCTTTTCCAGCTTCCAATCCATGAGCATCTCCTTGATGGACTCATGTGGTCTGGAAGCTGCCGCATTGTTTGGCTGATCGTATGAACTGGGGGTAGAGTCGTAGTTGGTTTTCGTTTTTTTCGAAGTTTTCTTGGCTTTCCACTCTCTGATAGCTTTCCGTTTGTTCATTTGAAGAGACAAGTATTCCTTGTACCACCTCTCGTGACATTCTATTTCATCGGTACTTATGTCTGGTAGAGCTTCGTGTAGATGTCGCGCCAGAATATCTGTTTGTTTGTGCTTTTGGCGGAATTTCAGGAACAGTTGGTGGTCCTCTTTTCTCCAACCATTTTCGTGTCCTTTGCTCTTGTGAACGAACTCGATGAAGTCTCTGACTTCCTTGCACTTGGGACCGGTCGAGGTTACCGATTTTTTGAAGGTTAATGCGTGGATTGGATCCCTCGCGATTTCTGACCATATTGGTATCTTCTCAGTGTAGTAATCCAGATCTTCAGCTAAGTCACCGTATTCGTCTTTGAGTTGGTTGAGGGTAGCTTTGGATTCTGCTTTGAGGTTTTTTATGTTTTCTTGAATGAGGATCATCTGGTTCTTGAACTGCCTCAAGTCTTTTATCTCCAAGATTCTGTCATGTTTCAGCAACTCGGTTTTGTCTTTTACCAATCCAACAGTTTCCTTCAGAGTGGCCAGTAATGTTTCCCTAGTTTTATTTCTCTCATTTTCCAACTGTGTTGCCAAGTCTGAAATTTCCTGGTGGTCCTGGTATTTTTTCAGGTGTGCCAAGGTCGAGTTGAGTGATTTTTCCAGTCCTTGCTGAAGAATCATCAGTTTGTTGACTTCCATGTTCCAGAAACGTCTGATAGTTTGTCAGATCAGGCGATCACGGTTATGTTTTTGTTTGTATTGATCAAACCGTCAATGGCAACATTAGGAAACGTAGTCTATAATACACAGAACAAAAGAAATTGGTAGGTTTCTTTATTTATACCATATTCGCGAAAATCACGAACCAACAGATGGCGCTCGAGAAATGTCAAAAATTTGATATGAGGGTGATCAACAAACATTTTGTATATGTTTTCAATGGTAATATGTCAATTTTCAATTCGAATTTTAGGAAAGAAATAAAAAATCCTGAGTATCTAAAAGGGGCGCTATTGTTAGATTATCGTTTATAGAATTCAAAACAGATATTTTATGTGAGTTCCGTGGATTTATTATGTTTTTATAGGCTTTTCAAACCATCTCTGCAAAATCAATGGGGCCACTAAGGTATTTGTATTTCAATGATTTCTCTGTATTTCAAGAATGGTCAAGATTGAAATAAGTATCTAGAGTATATTGGAGATAAGAAGAAACCCTTAAAATAGCAAAAAGCATTATTCAAAGCTGGTCACATATTTTGTGGGATAGATGTCAAACACATATAAATAAACTCCTGTTCACAAACTTCAGCTCTAGGGTAGCTCTTATATGAAATTAAATAATTCCATTGAAAAATTAGCAGAGGAAGTGTGAATTTATCTGTAAACCTGTAATAATTTTGTCCTAACCCAAAAATAGATGATTAGCAAAATAAAAACAAATAATTGTAGTCAATTAACTTTATTCTCTGAAAGCAGTAAGTATAGGGGAGCTTATATTGAGATACCTACCTATCTTAAATAGGCAACACAAGTTATTATTTTCATGTTAACAATTAAATGATAATTCATATAATAAAAATAATTATATAACATAGATGAGTAGGTATGTTACAAGAATAACTTAAAAAGTTTGAGACCTTGTGGTCTACCAGTCATTCAAATTCATTTATTTCAATTGATACTTCATTCAATTCACAGCTTATTCATTTTGAATAAAGATTTGATTTCATTCAGCCCACATTGCCCTCACTCTTGAAGTTTGCATGTGATGACTTCCAGGAATTGCATTCTTTTTGAGCCTATCTCTTGGTTTAATTCTCCTTGATGGTCCTAAAGTAAAATCAATGTTTTCATTACAAACAACAAGAGACACAACTACAGTTAAACCAGATCTTATTTGTTTGATTTAACCTGAAAGACATACCTTTGCATTCACTTAAGAAATCCAGTTCTATAGAAAGTGCTTACTACAAACGTAAATGTTTGTGGTGATAAGTTTTCCTATTTTTAACGTGATCTTCCATTTTTCACACAATCCTGAAAAGAAATTCAGGATTTTGTGCCAAAGGAACGATGTCTGTACGGTAGGAGGAACGCTGAAATACTGAACAAATCTTTGTCAATTTCGTCTTTACGACCTTTTGAACTTGCTGCATGTTTCAATAATATTAGTAACTAGCTGATAAGCATGAAACAAGTCCGAAAACTATTCAAAACAATTCAATTTAATTAAAAATAATACGAAAGCCTATGCTATACAATGGCTAAATTGCTTTGTTGATCACCCTCGGAAGGCTTAGAAAATTTGACACCAGAGGCCGCCCACTCCGTGATTTTCGCGAATACTTTCAATAATCAAATAATTCTGTTAGAGGGTTAACAAACTTATTCCATAATGCAAGTTTATTCCATATTTGCGCCTCCTGCATTCCATTATATTCCGTATTTGCGTATCCCGCTGGGGTATTCCATATTTTTTTATACATCATTGGTATTTGCCAATATAATTCATGCGTATTCCATATTACCAGCATACCATCACATTCCACAATTGATTCCCCCCCTTGCCCTCACAGGTCCTCATCACCGACCCCTCGCAGCTCGACTCGATCCGGGCGCGTGAGCTCGACATCACCAAGGAGCGCATCCACAAGATCCTCTCGCAGGGCGTGAACGTCGTCCTGGCGTCGGGCGGCATCGACGACCTGTGCCTCAAGTATTTCGTGGAGGCGGGCGCGATGGGCGTGCGCCGCGTCAAAAGGGCCGACCTGAAGCGCATCGCCAAGGCGACGGGCGCCACCTTCTTGACCTCGCTGACCGACATGGAGGGGGAGGAGACGTTCGAGGCGGGGATGGTGGGGGAGGCGGCCGAGGTGGTACAGGAGCGCATCTCGGATGATGAGTTGATTGTCATCAGGGGGTGAGTGGGGGGGTGGGTTTTTAGGTTAGGACAAGGGCCGACACCGCGGCTTTTGCTGTTTGTTTTTTTTTTGGTCGGTAATTTGAAATATAATTATTGGTGAATTTAGAGCCACTCGAAAAAGACAAACACAGTTCCTAGACAAGAAAACTCGATTCTTCATTCAATCAACTCTCTGAATCATCAATTATTCACTATTATATTGAAATTCACTCCAATAATTCATACATCTAACAGAAAAGAAGGGATGGCACCATGTCATGATTCTATCACATCATAATTCATACTTTTCCTCGATTTCTCTGGTAGAATATTCAAATTTACAGTACTGTTCGCACATTCTGCTACTGATTAGGAGATTATTTTCCATCATGCAACATAATGACGAGTTCGTTTTCAACATTGATGCGTGATCGCAACTAGCGCACGAGAGTGCTTAGCAATTGTGTGTTCTGTTGCAGAAGCGATGGCTTCTTCTGAATCTTCCGATGATAGTGCTGATTGATTCTTTCCAACGATCGTTTGCGTGCTGTATAATAGGAATCGGAGAGAAAAAAAAACGCAAATATTGGATGCATCCAATGATGAGTGAGAGGGAAAACCGGATTTCTATCATACGCTATTTAATGAACTGATTGAAGATTTAATATCGACAGAATGTCGAAAGACGCATTTTGAGAACCAATTATAAAAGATCCGTACTGCAAATTATTCTATATCATCTGGCAATACTGACGACACTCTAGCCACCTAGCAAACGCTCACGTCTGTTTCGTCTCATTTATGAACACGTAATGGTGTGCTGAGTACAGTCGTGGTGCATGATACTCAGCAGGAATCGCGCGGCGGTCGATTCGGCTGCCTGATTGGCGATGTACCGTTTGTTTCATGCAATTCAAAATACTTCAACCAGACGCCGATTAGGCAGCTGAATCGGTGAAGAAGCGGCTCGAAACGCACGCTGCGTGATCGCAACTAGCGCACGAGAGTGCTTAGCAATTGTGTGTGCTGTTGACAAATTGGGCACTTCTGATGATAGTGATGATTTCTTGTTTCTAACGACCATTGGTGTGCTGTATAATAATAATTCACTCTAAAACAAACGCAGACCAAAGGCGCGCACCGCCGCCTCCATCATCCTGCGCGGCCCCAACGACTCCTACTGCGACGAGATGGAGCGCTCAGTGCACGACGCCTTGTGCGTCGTAAAGCGCGTCCTCGAGTCGAAGAGCGTCGTCGTGGGCGGCGGCAGCGTCGAGGCGGCGCTCTCCATCTACCTGGAGAACTTTGCGACGACGCTGGGGTCGCGCGAACAGCTCGCCATCGCAGAGTTTGCGCGCGGCCTGCTCGTCATCCCGAAGACGCTGGCCGTCAATGCGGCGCAGGACGCCACTGATTTGGTGGCCAAGTTGCGTGCTTACCACAACTCGAGCCAGACCAATGGGGAGCACGGGCATCTCAAGCATGTGGGGCTCGATTTGGTGGCAGGTATGTTTATGTCGGATGGGGAATTAGGGGTTGTAGTTCAAGCCTTTATTGATTCCAAACATATTACTATGAATCTTGTTATAATGTTTTTTTATGAGCTTCAAGCCTTTTTTCATTTCAAAAAGATTACTGTGAATCTTGTTGAGTTTCAAGTCTTTATTCATTCCAAGAAAGTGTTTGAAAAGTGTCCCTTGAAGTCTCATTGAGACTTGTATGAGTAAGGAAGACCTTAGCTTTTCAAGTGTCATCCAAAGCACTACTCGGCTTGTTATCGTTGAGAGTCCGAAGGATTGAAATCTAGGTACCAAGAATGTTCGGTTGGTCAGCTATCTCGTCCCGCTAAACGATGCTACAGAAAAAAATGAAATATCCAATAGCCGCGCCTGGATTCGAACCCGGACCCTCTAAGCCCAAATGCCAGCTCCTCAACGCACTCGACCACCAACCCGGACCAGAAGATTACTATGAATCTTGTTGAGTTTCAAGTATTTATTCATTCCAAGAAAGTGTTTGAAAAGTTCAATCTCTTCGCACTTGTTTGAAGTTGAAAAAAAACCCGCATATGCCGGGTCTAACCAAAGTTTCGTTGTCTAATACGCCTTGCCTGGATTTCACGTGTGTTTTCTTCTTCAGGTACAGTAAGAAATAACAAGAAAGCCGGCGTTCTGGAACCGACAATATCGAAGATAAAGTCCCTGAAGTTTGCCACGGAAGCGGCCATCACAATTCTGAGAATCGACGATATGATCAAGTTGGATGCCGAGCAAAAGGGAGGAAAGAGCTACCAGCAAGCAATGGACAGCGGAGAGTTGTACGATTGAGCCACTGACTATTTATCGCGTTAATAATTTATCGCTTATCGAAAATAATCACGTTCACTCATGTATCATTCTAATAGGTTAATTCCTCGAATTAACATTTTTTAATAAACGGAAAATACTACTGGTTTATTATTCATTAAACTTAATCTTCCGCATGATATTTTCTTACATTATTTTACCTTCCTCAATTGTTAACTCGATTCCATTGACCTCGGTTTCAAACCTATCACGGTGAGATAGATATTTTATCTATATGATGATCTGCTTTAGTGACAGATACATCCTAACCTTTATATTTAATCACCAAGATGATTACTTTGAAGATATTCGATCAAATAGAACATGCGCATCATAATTATGATACGAAGTGGAAACCAATCTATTATTAAAAACTAGCCCAGCAGAAGATTCGATAAGATATTGACGTTTCTGAATCAATATATGGTCATTTGACGTCACTGTGTTTGAGTTTTCTCTTACCGACTCATCCAGCTGAAGTGAAAGAAATACGACTAAGGCAACGCGGTGACGTCAGTTGACAGGATAACGTTACAGTATAGGGAACCGGCCAATCTTTACAATTATTTCATAATGTCGTTGCAAACGTCTACATTTGAATCTAGCTTCTGAGAAATTTCGCGGGATCTTTCAAAATTGTCAGTTTCATATTTTTCAAACCAGAATGCATACATTCTTTTTATACTTGTCGAATATTTTTACAATTTGTGTATCTTGTATGAACTCCCCTCATCCAATTTTACCACACCATGTTCATCTCATGGAAATGAATACTTATGCAACACATGAACAATGCAATTTTACTCTTATTGCCCCAAGAAGAATTATAAATCCCTACAAGAAAGACATGGATAATTTTGTACAACAAAAACCATTCGGATCATTTTGTTTGAAGTGTTCAGCTTGTCTTGCAGTTGCTGATCAGGTAGGATATTTTTGAGCATCCAACAAAGAACAATTCGTGTCAATAATTTTCAGTTAGCAAAAACCATTGGAGGGATCATAGAAGAAATGAATATCAATGAAAGAGGACAGGATTTCACTAATGAAGCTCTTCTCAAAGGCATCAATGATTTGTGTAGCAATGGATTCAAGAAGTAACTGATATTTTTGTATTCAATTCCCATGAATCCCATGTATTATTTCAGTTTTGATTTACGAAAGTACAATGAAGATAATTTGATTACAAATAAACTGAAATGCACTGAACATATAAACACACAAATGGATGGAAGTTGGACCAAAAAGTTGTGAAGGTGTGTTTCCAAAGACAATTTTTTCATTCCAATTCATTTTCAGACTGAGAGAAATGTGCAGTCTTTATACATCTTACATGGATTTGAATCATTTAAGTAATAGCTACATCAATACAACAAAAGACTTGATCACAAATGTATGCAGGTGGGGGATTGAATTATTAATGAATCAACAGTGAAATAGTCATTTTCAGAGGCAGTGGAGTTTTCCGTGATTGCCAAAATATAGATATGACAGAATCAAAAAGGAATTTAAAAGAATTGGAGTATTGTGAAAAATGTGAGTGTGCACATGAACAACTGTAGAGGTAAAATAACTATGAACTTTTACACCTATTCAATAAACAAATCCAACTATGTTTACCATTATTCTATTTTCTAAAGAACTACCACTGGAGTAAAAACTATAAAACCATTTTTCAATCCATATAATTATACTAATTTCTTATCCCAAATCAGTAGGTTTGACCTCTGTAGTAGTTGCACCTTTTTGTGTGGTTTGCTGTAACAAATTTTTACTGAACCATGCTGGTCTTGCCTTTTGCATCTCCACTATCCTTTTTCCCTCAAAGAACTCTTCAGGTTTGCTATTTCTCTCTCCTTCATAAAGTACCACCACTTCTTTCTCAACTGGCTCCAACTTCAACTCACTCTGTATAGCTTCTTGCATAGCTTTGGTCTCTTCAATGACCTTCTTATAACAAGTGGCTACAACAAAAATAAATGCACTGTAAAAGAGTGGATAGTGAAGGGTTTTCTACTCACGGCAAAGGACTCTAGCTTCATGGTCGTCCCCACATACATTACACGTTTTCAAGTCGGTTCTGGGGGTTAATATTTTCAGAACATACTCCGGGGACCCGTACTTCCTCTTCATCCTCTTCTCTATGGACCTTCTGTGTTTCGGAGTGGCCCACAGGAAGCCCTCCGCTAAGATATCCTTCAGAGACCATTTCGGACTGTTAGGGGCAGTCCGCGGGGCGTTATTATGATTGATTTCGATTGCAGCAAGGCAAAATCCTTCTGAAAAGTGAGGTTAGATTTGCGATATGCGTGTCGTGGGTGTGATAAGATGTTACATAATTTTTCCCAATTACCTGGTGGATATCCATGTCCAAAAGTGTAAATCAAAGATTGTTTGAGACTGTTAACAACGAAATTCACACGCGTAAGGAACGAGACAGACATTTCGATGACAAAGCTTTTAGGTTATGAGTTTCGAGTTTGAGTTATGGTTATGGAGTGGGAGTGGGACAGATGTGTAATAGGCATATCAGCTGGTCGCGGGGATTTCGGTCTGGGGGTACTGGGTACCTGCCCCGTGATACATTGGAAAGGTGATTGTGGCGAGTCACAATAGTCTTGGAGATGGCTTCCATGGGTTCTAGACGAGTCTGTGCTCGGGTACACGAGAAACTGTGTCAGTGGGGACATTCACAATTTTCGATTAAAAAAACTACGTGTGTGCGTGCAAAATTTGGATTTCAAACGCCCATCAGGACATTTGCACAGGATACAGGACAGGTCAGTAATTTTTCAAGTGATTTTTCAACATGTCATTTCGTAATGTGATAGGCACTGTTGGCGCATTTTTTTAAAAGAAAGTGCTATCACGATTTGGAGTAGGTAGACGGTCGTTTGAAACCGAGTACCTAACGTTTTGTTATTAACATAAAACAACTACTTTTACTTTTTCTCATTGGAAAGTTTTATTGATGATGAGTTTATTGTATTAATTTCTCGTCCTACATTCGTGCAAACAGGTAAATCGACGAAGAAAAGCAGTTTTACCAGATTAAGATGTGCACCTATAACTACTGCTTGTACATGTGTTCATCATAATCATATAGTCTCGGTCACATCATTACTTAATGTTTATGGTAATTCCTCTTTTCCACTTTTACTTTTCTAACATCCTTGGAAAAGTAGGTATGGAATTTGAAATTAGTCAAATTAAAATGACCTGTGAGTGTGAAATTTTACATTGGCGAGAGGTTTTTGTGTTCTCAATAAATTTTGTTGTAATAAATGCAGTGAGACCAAAAAATCGGCGTATGGCAATTTTCATCCAACGTATCCTACTTACTGATTATTATTGCTTTCGCGATTGATTTATTTATATTTGATTTGTGATTTTTTGATTTAACATCTTTGAAGAATTTTATAGGTATAACATTACAACCTCTACATCGACAACAACATCATACTTTGTTTTCATTGCCATCATATTATATTATCATCATCAAACAATATATATAATGAGCTCGATAACGAGTGTGGCTCTAAGTGGCTGAAATTATTTTAGGATCGAGTATTATGATCCGGAATAAACATACAAACGAGGGGACTGTATTCCACATCAAATGCCAATAAAGCCTTTTTGGTTCAACATTGGATGGTCTTCAATATTTGAGTTCTATTCACTTTTCGAATTTAAATGGAAGACAATAAGATTATTTTCTACTTTTAGCCTTATTTAGATATTCTCTAGATTTACCTGATCACAACATCTAACACCACCTGTCGATCAGATCATTATTGATGCTCTCATTTTTTTTAAATTCAAGAAAAACGCAAGTATTTCTTCAGAAATGAACTACCTATAAGTATATCATCTCTGATACTATGATAATCCCAATGTTTCAATCGTTTCCTTCGAATAATACAGAGTAAATCCTTCAGGAAATACCGGGAAATACTTCGGAAATACCTACCTTAATTAAAAACGAAATCATTAATCTTCAGTTTTTTCAAAATATCTCATGAACCACGACTTATTTTCCTGTTTTCAAGAGGTTCAAACGCAACTTTTTCTAATTAGGTATAATACATCTATCACTTACCGTTCATCAGAAGATAGCACTAAATACTGTTTTTATGAAATTGTTGGCTCCTTGTATAGAAGTTCTATGTATGTAAAACGCGTACACTAAGTTCTACAACATCCTCCCAATAGATATTTCTCAAACCATTCATCTCTCAGTCACGCACTAGCAAGAGTTTTGCCTGCAGTTTTTCCATTCTTCTTACCTACCTAAGTACTACAAAATCATCACGAACACATCACACATTTTACAGTTGTTACACAATTATGGTGGTTAATAAACAATCAAACGGACAAACGGATATTTTATTCAAAAACATGCCTAGTTCTGTGCTATCTCGCTGTGCTGTCACCTGTCAACTGTCAACATGAGCGGCGTTGGCGGCATGTCATATTTTATTTTACATTTTACTTCTGACGAAAACATCCAAGGAGAAAATATTCATGAATCTAGATTTGATGCATTAGATGTTGAAATCGGACAATTTATGATGTTAATATTTTTGTTCAGAGGAAAAAAGTCTTGTAATAACGACAGGCGCGCCGTTATTTGAGGGCAAGGGGGGGTGTATTTGAGATTTATCAGTTGATACAGAAGAATATTGTTCAAAAATATTTTTCTTTGATTTGAAAAAATGTCCCTCCTGACATATTTTGTAACGGCGCCCTTGTCAGTCGGTGTTATGAAATCAAGGATTATGAAATGACTTTCAAATGCATACCAAAAGGTGTCCATACACGACTCGCTCATGTCAATCGAAGGTCAATGCCACCGCTTTTTTCCCATTTCGCCCCAACATAAACTCCCCAGCAATTTGACTGTCCATTGAAGCGGAGGCAGCGACATGCATAACAAGAAGGATGGTGTAAAAGAAAGTAGACGAACGAAGATGGAGCAACGTGAAAGTAAATAATGTGCGAGGAATTTTTTTCGCCACGCGGTATTGCCTGCCAACGCACTGCCCAGTCAGTCTTACTTTACTAGCCAATGTAAACTAGGTACATATTATTTTGTACAATCCTAGATTCCCGGAAACCGGGACAGAAACCTTCCGAACGGATGGCCCGATTTTTCAACCTCGTGAATCCATTTTTCCCATCGAAAAAACATAATCGTGAAATAAAAATGAATCAAACGGGGGTTATATAGCTTATATAGATCATAAACGCTTACACTAGATCCGGTATTATGTAGTATTTGTTTCTGCAAGAAAGTACTCTATAAGCATACCTATATATGATCTATAAGGTGAAGCCTTCGAACTTTTTATATCATATTGCTTTTCTCCAATCAAAAAAGCCGAAATCGTGAAACAATTTTCTTCATTATCATTGAGAAAAACAATAATCAGAGATTGGTTCATTGAAGATGAAATTGAAGGAAAAATTGATAACAATTATTCATTGGTTAATGAGGATGATAATGGAACAGTGGATAACGAGGTGGATAATTAGCATACCAAAAATCAACATAAATATTCTAGCTCGAACACATAATGACTTTTTTCTATTCTGGTTCATTCATTATGAAACGCAAATGCGTATCGAAATAGCCTCGATTTCGCATTTTTTATTATTCAGAGGTTGGTACAATCCAACTGTCAAATGAAAGTCAGAAGAGTTAGGCCCAGTTTACTTCTGAGCGATTTGGATTTGGTGATATTAACATTGAAAATCTCAATGTTTCAAATGGTGAATTCCAATTCAGAGTATGATTTGATTTGAATTGACCAATAAAAACAATAACAACATTGAATTTTTCACCGCTGGTATTGCAATAATCAAAATCGCTCAACTGTAAACTGGGCATTACGCTTGTACGTCAGATTTTAATTATTTAATGTCATCATTGTTACCAATCGAATATGTTTCTGTTAATCATCGATATTGAATAAATTTTTTCATAAAAAAAATTGCATATGACACGTTTTATAAGACACGTTGTCGCACTTGTTCCCTTGGAGCATTCATTGCTTCGCTCGTCGTACTCCAAACAACGCGTGCGACAAAATAGCGTCTTATCAAACTTGTATCATAATATACTATTCTGGATATGAAATAAATGAGGAAATCGTTAATCTGCACAAGCTTTAGACAATATTAGTGAGGTTACAATCACTATCTCTAGACAGAATATACTATTTTTGAAATTGTGAAACTCATTATATTCCGAGTTTTTCCACGTAAGGTCACAATAAGCCTAGTTTTTTTTTCAATTGAACATGAAAATAGTTTGTGGATATTTGTTCACGTAATTTGAAAATGTTCAAGTATAAAATAATTTGAAACGTTCTGAAATTCATACGAATTTTCATGCTTTTCAAATTCATGTAACTGTGTATGTGTTTCAATTCAATAAGTATATTATTTAGTTTTCCGAAAGAATATCCAAGTTGAAAATTTTCCTTTCTTGTTTATAGTGAACACAAAATAGGTGAATGAATTTAACATGGAGTGTGAATTGTATTCTTCCCATAATAATATATTGTGAAACATTTGTACAGTTCTAACATTTATTTAAAAAAAAAGTTGAAAAATTTCGATTTTCTCACCCTATATATCTGTGTATAATCATTCTCACCCGATATGTCTATATCTTCAATGCAATAGCATGCGGAATTTCGTAACTGTAAATATTTTTTCAATAAGCGTACAACTAATGGATCAATACGATTAATTATATCTTTCGAAACATCGACATACACACATAGAGAGATACAAACAACCTTGGTCTTGTAAATATGTAATTGGTTTGGCCCAGTATCGTCGGGATATTGCGAGAAAATCGCAGCGTTGAATATAAGAACCATTCACAAACTATTTTGCATTTCCAAATGCCTAAGGGATATGATCTCGAAAAAATTCCTTGTGATCTGAACTCTGGTTTGAAGCATTCTGAAATCTTTGCAAAAGTTAAAAATATCAAACACAGTTTGAATTTAAATGCCACGCAGAACATTGAATTATGTCTGTTCTTTATTGAAATATTTAAAATATTACGCATAAGCGTAAAGCCCAGTTTACTGTTAAGTGATTTAAATTCTTGCGATACCAGCGGTGATAAATGCAATGTTGTTCTTTTTTTTCTTGGTCAATTTGATTCAAATCATACTCTGAATCAAATTTTACTAATAAAAACATTCGAGTTTTTCACTACTAGAATCACTAAACCCAAAATCGCTCAGAAGTAATGAGCTGGACCTAACTCTTCTGACTTTCATTTGACAGTTCGAATAATAAAAAATGCCTATCGAAACAGAGGCTATTTCGATACGCATTTGCGTATTATAATAACTTCATTAAAAACCAAAATAGAAAACCAATATTTTTTTTCATAAAAGTCCCCATATACCTCTCCTCATACAAACATTAGGAAACTTCAAAATCCACATTCACTTGAGAAGTGTTCTTGAAATAACAATTTGAAGAGATCAGTTCTCTTGATCCCATCATTGAAATTGTGAAATAGAATGTTTGATTCTGCATTTTTGGCACAGACTACTCACCAATGATGACGTAACTATCCAACTGAGCATTTCTGGCGTAACAAATGATGAACTATATCCTGCGATGCCTTGATTATGTGAATCGTAACTGTGACAGATCAAAATAGATATTTGAACACTCTCACTTGAGTTTCACTACCCCATATCGCCTTCCGTCTTCTACATCTCAGTTGTTAGTTTTGAGATAGGAATTCGATATAATTCAGATTTCATCTTAATCCGAGGGCGCATTTAGTATCTTCATTCAGAGGGTCCCGAAACATTTTGGTGCCATAATGATGAGGATGTCTTATAAAAAACACCTCGAGGTTTGACGGTATGTTTTTGGGAAGTAAACCTCTGCCTGTTTGTACTTTTACTATTACCACCTACATGCATATAAATGCGAACAAACTTATGAATTGATAAAAAAAATTGGGGACATATTCATAATTACGCTCAGCTGACTTATTCAAGAAAGAGTTTTTCGGGTCAAGTTCTATTATGTAACGAACAGCATATTATCCCAACAGGTTTATCAAATTTTAGAGTCGATAGTTGCTCAATATGATTATTCATTACAAGAAATATACATACAACATAATACCTGCTGAAACGATGTGAATATAAAACTGAAGAAACTGTAAAGAAACACACAAGAGAAAGAACACTCGTTTTACAAATTTTCATCTCAAAACAACAAAATACGATTTTTTTCTCGCTGCTAAGAATCACTACTACATCATCATTACATTATATCCTGACCATTTTGACTTTTGACACATGCAAATCGCATCTGAAAAGGTAAAATAAATCTGGCATCGGTGCATTGCATTGCCAACTTGAATCGAAAAAACTACTGTTGGTACGACAAATTCACCAAGAATGATGAAACTATACCTACACATATCAAGGATAATGTGCAATATTTATGCTTTTTTTTCGATAGGTACTTTAATAGAGAAATTAATGCGAATAATCAAGGTAGGTTGCGAGTCTACTAACCAATGTTCATTTCATTCAATTTTAATGCTCCAATTATCATTGTTGAAAAATTAACAGGCCATGAAAGTAGAAACCGGCAAGTATATAATTTCATTATAAGTTATTTGAGGAGGCTTCGCTTTATAGTAGGATAGAAACATTTATAATTGATGGAATGAATACGCCTTACGAATCGATAATAATTGAATTTACTGAATTACAGATTTGGTAATATAACATCGTATCAGGATAATAATTTGATCAGATGTTTGGACAACGTGTCTTACGAGGTGTCTTACGTGTGTTATATAATTTTTCTTCTATTTTGCATTAATTTGAAGTCTTTTATTGAAAGAAATTGATTTAATATCGATAAATAACTAAAGTATCTTCGATTGGTAACAACGATGACATTGAAATATTTGAAATCTGACGCACAAGCGTAAAGCCCAGTTTACCATTGAGTTTTTCCATAGATCTTATTGCTTACGCTAGATCCGGCATCCTGTAGTAATTTTTTGGTCTAGAGGGGTCTGAAAGAAAGTAAATACTTTCAACCCACCCGGACCTACAAAACAAGTAACCTGGATACCGGATCTAGCGTAAGCAATAAGATGAGTTTTTCACTGCTATAGTATCACCAAATCCAAATCGCTCAGAAGTTAGCTGAGTCTAACTCTTCTGACTTTCATTTGACAGTTCGATTGTACCAACCTTCGAATAATAAAAAATGCGTATCGAAACAGATGCTATTTCGATACGCATTTGACAGTGAAATTTTTCATACGACAACCTCATTTTCAACGATAATTAGATGAATTATTCGATAAACAAAAACGAACAATTAAATCTTTCTTGAGTTGAATCAACCAGAAATTCTAAGAAGTTTTACTGTTATCTCCTTTAGCATGTTAGTAATTTTTCCGTTCAGCATTCTGCATCCATTTAGCTTGCTCAGCGTTGGTTGCAGTTTGTTCACTTTAATTACGCAAATATTTGGTATCGCAATTAAACTGTTTTGTCAATGATGGTGATATATTATTCCTCGGGTGTCGCTTATTCTTTATTCAAACACACCGACTATTAGATCCGTGTACAGAATGGTTCATAATATGCACAATGCCATCGACACTCAGCAGTTGAAAGTTTACTACTAGTTTAGGTAGGTTTGGATTTGGATCCACACTTTCACTCTTGCTTCTTGTTTGCTCTTGACATTGGCGTAAAACGCCGAAGACCGTCTGCTATGCCAACTAATATTTGGTTGCGAAAAAATACACTGCATCGACATCTGGGTCAAGTATTTCAAGAAATTCTTGACTTATAACATTTTAATGTGAGTTGGTTTGTGGAATACCTCATCAGCCATTGCTTCTGAATCGAAGAACGTTTGTTAACCAAGACAGAACAATTTCTGTGAATATATCCTCAAACCACCGTTGTGAAAATAGAAACGGTCGCCGCGCAAGAAACGAAAGATTAGAGTTCCTGTAGATCACCTATATCGAGCAATAATTGATTTTGCTGTTTCTGGAAATTTATTTTTTACCACTTGTTTAAAATGAGCAGAGAAAGCAAAAGCAACCAGTTTTATGTTTTGTACCTCTATATCAAGCTCGAAAACTACCCCTGTAACAGTAAAAATCACCTGAAAAACACAAATTTGCCGTTTCTGGAAATTTCTTTCTCACCACTTGAAAGGATTGAAAGGATTTATTTATTTTCCATTATACACAAATAACATGTATAGGAATCGTCAAATTACACAATGAATCACGAAAACACAATTCACAGTGCAAACAACATCATAATAATACAGTGACATCAAAAATATATAATACAAATACACTACTTACATATTATCACGAATCATAAAATTCTTGTAAATCATAAAAACAATTCTCAATTAAATAATCCCTCAGCAAATTACATAATTTCTTGTGGTTTGTCATATCTTTCATGCACCTAGGAAGTTTATTGAACGACTTTTTTAAAATGAGCAGAGAAAGCAAAAGCAACTCGTTTCATATTTCGTACCCCTATATCAAGCTCAAAAACTACCCCTGTAACAGTAAAAATCGCATAGAAAACAAAAATTTGCTTTTTCTGAAAATATATTTTTCACTACAATGAGACGAGAAATCATGTGCATATATTTTTACGCCTATATCAAGTTCTTGGTTTTAGTAAAATCGCAAAAGATTATGAATTTCAAACCAATGTGATTTGTCGATTCATGTCAAGTCTATGAACTCTTCAGATCAGACCTATGAGTTCACTATTTGGTTTGTATATTTATAATTAGTTTATGTTTCCTAAAAAACGCTGAATGGACACAACTAATTTATTTCTAGAACGCGGGGCTCTGGGCACGTGCCCACAGAGCCCAGTGAGAAAGAGGGACCTGCCCCTCATTTCCTCTTTGTCAGCCAGCCTCTGCATTCATCTCCTCATTTGGGGTTAGCTAGGGGTGGCAGATCGGGGCCCAGGGTGCCCCACCACCCCCAGCTCGATTTCCAAAAATATCCAGGAACGCCTCGCCCGGAACAAATGCATGCAAAATGAAAATTCACTCACCCTCTGGAAACAATTCTTTCAATCCACCCCTGCTGAAGTAGTGATTTCTCCTCATGATTGCTCGAATTCCTCTCCATTTTTTCTCCTGTAACTCCATGCCATAATGATGCCGCTCTTTTGGCACTTCACATTTTAGAACACTGCACACGGTAACCGAATAAACCGCAGTTCACACGGTAACAAAATAACCAGCACTTCACACAATCACGGTAGTCAATTGGGTAACGGAAACCGCACTTCCGATGTCTTAGAGGGATAATTTCAAGAGACAATGGTGATGACACCGGCGAATTCATCATCAACATTTTGCTGAACTACCAGACTGTTCAAGCATCGCGAATGGACTACTAAATATGACTAAATCATCCTAGCTTATCGATATGATTCAGGAACAATTATATAAGATGTATGAGTATCCACAATATGGATAAAAACATACAAAAGAACTTATCTTTTTACTGCTTTTTATGATAATGAATCAATCATATCCAAGTCGATGAGAGGCAACTATATACCGAGTCTCCTTGATTTTCGAATTTACATAGGATTTTATGAATCATTTGAATTTCCTTAAAATTTCTTATTTGTTTCGAAGATACTTTCTATTTTACTGAAATCATTCAGAATTCTTCAGTAGTGGAGTTATTCGAGATTAATCAATATTCAAGAATTATATTGAGTTTATTTCTGAATATTATTTGAAATCCCCGGATACTCCTTAGAGGTAATTACTTAAAATTCCCCATTAGTCGATGCCTTTGTTCTAAACAAGATATGATTAATAATTGATCGACATTGGTTAATTTTCAAATTTCGCTAGGATATCTTAGAATTATTTCCCTTGTTCAAAAATACTTCTTCCTTGGGATTCTTCGAATTGCTTTGAGGATGGAATCAGGAGCGGCGAGTGCATGGGGGCATCGGGGCCAATGCACCCATGATTGCAATGGGTGTGGGTGCAATGTACCCACAGGGCGATACAGAAATGTCTAAGAAAGTCAAAATAGAAACGGGCGTTTTTAGCACTGAATTTGTGAACATTATTGCACATTGTTGGAAGGGTAGACAACTATGCGAGCAATCGATGATAGGGAGGGTTGGATTGATTGGAGTGAATAGTTTTCGAGCTTAGGGGTACAAAATTTGGAATGTGTTGGACATGCTTTATCTGATCATTTTAAACAAGTGGTGAGACAGATATTTTCAGAAAAGACAAATTATTGTTTTCTAGGCGATTTTTACTGTTACAGGGGTAGTTTTCGAGCTTAATATAGGGGTACAAAATATGAAACGGGTTGCTTTTGCTTTCTCTGCTCATTTTAAACAAGTGGTAAAAAATAAATTTCCAGAAACAGCAAATTCATTTATTGCTCGATATAGGTGATCTACAGGAACTCTAATATTTAGTTTCTGGCGCGGCGACCGTTTCTGTTTTCACACCGGTCCTCAAACCCACAGAATAGACATCAAAAATGATGTTTTTCTATTTTGATTTTTGGATCTATAATGAAGTCATTATGAAATGCAAATACGTATCGAAGATAATATACGGGGTGTTCCATGTAAAAAACATAAGCTGGATATCCTGTAACTCTATATGAAATAAAATGTGGAGATCCGTATCTTGCAAGACAACAGAGGTATCGAACTCCGGAGTATAAGTTGTTCAGAGATTGCCGAGAGATATATATCGATTTATGATTTATCGTAAGACATTATTTATGAGTTCTTGCAAAATGTCTATATATCCACAGGGCTTGATAAACGATGTAAAACCTGATCAATTAATTCTCAAATCAATAATTATTTTTGCTTGATTTTGAGTAACATTCCAATACTTATTGAAAGGCGGGATAATCTATCGACCGGTTAAATGACTAATCGATTCCTAATCACCGATCCTACTCACTTGTTAACCCAAATTTGCTGAATACGTAGCACTGGGACAAGTTCAGGTCAGTATGACATCCTGAAGAATATTCAAGTAGTGACTTCTCGAATGACGAGAAGGAAAGAAACCATTATGTGGAAACTATTGATCCAATATGATAATTCATCTTTGGAACCAACTTTACCAAGCTTATAAATCAAATGGGAATTATTAAGCTGTAGAAATGTCGATTTTGACATTTGAAATTTCTGTTTGAATGCCATTAACTTTGACCGAAGCAGAGTTGTGGTGAAGGTTTCTTTCCATGAATCCAGAAATCAACTTGAAAGGAATATACATATTGTAGATTGTAGGGGGGGTCGTTAAGGCCGTGCAGCCTATCAAGCACCTCCACCTATCAGATCTTTTGTGCTAAACCTTTAATCTATTCGAGGCCCGGGATTCCGAGGCTTCTTGCGAAGTTTATCAGTTTCCTGGGAGCTAGGTTCCTGATATCGGAGTGCTCTAAAAAGGCCCCTCCCAGGAACTTGAGCCTCTTGCAGTGCTGGGCATTCGCAAAGCAAATGTTCTGCAGTTTCAGTTCTCGCAGTAGCGGCAACTATCACTCTCTGTTTTACCCATCTTTTTGAGGTGATACCTCAGAGGGCAGTGTCCAGTGAGGAGTCCCGTTACCAGTTTCAAGTCTTTTTTGTCCAATTCGAGAAGCTGTTTAGCTTTCCTTGGCGAGAGGCTCACTAGCCTTTTCGCTTGTCTTTGTCCTGGCACTTTATTCCAGTGAGATTTCATTTCATCCGCTTCCCAACGTCGGAACTCTTCTCTCAAGTGGGCTTTGGAAAGTCCACAGAAGGGTTCTGGGCCGAGAAATTGTGTATTTGCCCCTTCTTTGGCAAGGCAGTCTGCTTCCTCGTTGTCTTCAACTCCCTTATGACCTGGCACCCACATCAAAGTGACCTGGTTGTTTGCTGCCAGTTGTCTCAGGGATTGTTCACAGTCCCAAGTCAGCTCAGAATCACAAGTGTATGACTTCAGAGCTTGGCTATCTGATCGAACATAAATTTTTGCCCTTCAAGTGTCCCTTTCGAGGCACTCCTGGACACATATCTCTATATAGAATGTACTTCTGCTTGAATGATGGTTGGGGTGTTACCAAGGGGTTTTGACAGCCTGAAATTTGGCCCTGTAACTCCCACTCCAGCCCTTTCATCCATATTGGATCCATTAGTATACCACACGAATGCATCCCTTTCCAGTTGAACAAACAAATATATATACATATATAAATCTTCATCATGAAATGGATTGCATAATAAAGAGTATATAATAGGTTTCTATGATGTTATGTTGGTGGCCTCTATTGTCAATGCACAATTAAATTAACACTTATTTTATTCTGCAATGTGAAAAATCCTTCATGAATGATTATCAGTAATTGTACTACCTTCTGAATAAAACATGCCGAGTTTACTGTGATATATGAATTTATTTTACGAAGAGGGGGCTATTTTTCAAATTTCTTCATCATCATTTGAGTAATGGACAAAATTCCATTCAAAACATTAAAAATAATAGAACGTTGGTTAACAAATTGAAAATTTTAATAGGTAGTTCGTCAAGTTTACTATAATGTCAATTATTTTTAGGCATGCTCATTATGTCTGAAAAACCGTGGAACAATTTATGTTGCATGGATTTCTAATTATTTGTATGAATAATGAATTTAAAATCGTCAGTTAATGTGTTCTATTAGCGTTCAATTCAATGTGGGTATGTACTTACCTATATACCGCATTAATCACAATAAATTCTTGTTAGATGGAATAAATCGAATTAACAAGTTGGGCAACGATTTCATCAAGAATAGAAACCATACACTGTGCGAGATACAAATGAAGATAAAAAGTAATATTCACCGAACCACTAACAATTGAACTTGCAAAATCTATTGTGATATTATTTCTTCAATTAGTTTAATTACTAAAATATCTTGCAGTTTTCACCCAGAGAGTTTTTGTGTCAAGTTTCATTGCAGGATGTTTCCTTTCATAATTGATATAATGCCCTTGCAAGAGCTGAAGTTTCATCATGCAAGAATAAATAGGGTGTTGACGTTTTCTGGACATACAGGTTGAGAAAAACCTAAAAAAGTTGTCTGTGGTACCAAAAAATATTAAATTTAGCAAGAATAATATCTAATGCATTACAACGTTTCAATAACGAATATCAGTTGGTTTAAATAACATAATAATTTGAATAACAACGTCTCCTCACAAAATACCTATATGAAGTCATAATTGAAGAAGCTTCAATGTGGCTAGAGTTTATTGAAATCACCAAATAACTCGAGAAATCACAGAAATTGATGGACAGATACTCAATTAAAAAATTTCAACTGAAATTATGAATGAATTCCGTAGTCGCAATCTCGAAAAGTATGTCGAATTTGACTTGGAATAAAACGATAAAGTGAAAGTTCAAACGGACCCACCCAATGCAGCACCTGTCGAGATGGTTTCGGAATATCAGTAATTTGGACACACCGATTATCCAATGAATAGTAATGGCCTGTTGTTATATCGGCATTTTCTCTGATACCTATAAGATATGCGTACAGGATGTCCGCAGTGTGAAATCGAAAATAATCAAAATGGACTCCACACAGGGTGTCCCGAAATTACATAGAAGGATTTCAGCTGCAGATTCTATAGGAACATAAATAGTAAAAACAGTTTATATAAACATGGGTTCAAAAATACCCGCCTTATCACTAGCTCACTTATCTGGAACAAGGTAGAAAAGTTGGCGATTTATCTCTATTTTATAGATATTTTCTGAAACATCAACAATCGTTCTGCCATTAGCAGTCTCTTCGAAATAAACCCGTCAAGTTCTGGAAATATTTACAAAAAACCCTCGAAAATACCTTCATCTAGGGCTCGCCTTCAAATGGCTACAACTCCTTAGGGGATCATTTCTGGACTCATGTTTATAAAAACTTTTTTCACCAATTTTGTTCCTAAAATCCGCAGGTGGATTCTTTCTATGTAATTTCGGGACACCCTGTATATAGCGACTGTGGACAGCATTTTTTTGATTTCCTGATGATACATCTACTTTATGCCCACTTTATGCTTTTCTTCTCCTTCATTAGAATTCATAATGCAAGCACAACTGAAGATTCAATAATACCGTTTTACGTGATGCGATTAATAAAATTTTCTTTCAGATAATGCAAGACTGAATATTACTTGAATGAAAATTTTGAAAGATAAACTTTGTTCAACCCATTCGGATGATATGGACATTTTGAGGAATGAAATTATCAACAAATACTCATAGATTATTCAAAGGAGATATCTTTTGATTTCTGTTATTATATTTTGAAATTGAAAATACAGTGTTTTCCATTTAACTTTGTTTTCAAACTCGGAAAATTGACGGTTATAGATCGTGTCAATTTTCAATAGAAAGAAAATACAAAATTTCGTACATGAAATACCTCGTGACATACGATACTGTGAGATATAATGTTAGGAAAGCTTTATTAATTGTTCAATCATTCAAACATGGTTATAAAATGCATAAGTATAGAAAAATTGAGTCTTTATAAAGCGCAACTTTGGCTTTCATTTCCGCTACAAAATAATGGAAAATAGTCTATACAATCTATGTCTATACGAAAGGCATCATTGAGATATTTTCGCTACTTGGGAAATAAAAATTGTTTTCTTTATATAATCAGATCATATTCGTTACAATATAGTCTATAGTTTGAATAAGTTAACACACAGTTCATAGATTAAGACAAAATTTGGTAGTATGTATATATTTTATCAATAATTATATAATTACGCGCGTATATTTCGCACTGAATAACTGAATCCTTGGAAAATCTATCTAATCTAAACGTGAATATCTTTGGCATTTATGAGAATATGAGACGGTCTAACCTACATTGCTTATTTCACAAGATGGAAAGTGGTTCTAACAAGTGCCAGTATATACAGATTGATTATAAAAGTGCTTCAAAATCTTCACTGTTCGCTTCATTTCATAAAACAGCGATTGAATAATGGCCAGTGCAAGACGGACTTTTTGTTTATTCATTCACGATTTCCAATCATTAGATTCAGACTGAAGCGACAAGTACTTTTATTAATGAATAAGTAGTGATCGTATCGTCAAAGGTTCCGGATGGGAAAAATTTAAACTCATCTGGACTCATTAGCAATCCTTGAGGCATTCCTCATTGATTATTTGTGCAACCATCGCATATGATGTAATCGTTTAGAGCCATGATGCTCAAATGCATCCATGTTATTTTTAGGTTTAGTAGTTACGCATATAGGGATCCGTTGACACGAATATCAAGCATGCTGTGTCAATGACAATGGCATTTTTGCAAGCACCTGTTGCTCGAAATAGTTGATCGACATTGAAGTTATGAAATGGCGAGCGCTAAGGAAGTGCTACCAAAATTAATACCCATATAATTCTTTTGCAACAATAGTATTTGAAAATTAAATCATTTCATCTAACGAAAGAATGATGAAGAAGATGTTAGAAAAACGTTGGCTCGAATTTATTTATATTTATCAACGATTTATGTAATTATGTAATTTAGTGAGATTTGATTAGGGTCCCGGAAACCAGAAAATGAAAATTTTCCGGAATTTCTTGAAAAACAACATATGGCAGCAAACTATTGAAAAATATGGAGAGACTTTAGCCGTGGCATTCGATATTTCCAAGGCATATTTGATCGAGTTTGGCACCAAGGACTCCTCGCCAAGCTTCCATCTTATGGTTTGCCCCCTCAGCTGTGTTCTCTGCTTGCTAGTTTTCTCTCAAACATGTCTCTCCATGTAGTGATCGATGGAGTTTCATCTGACACTCTACTCATAAATGCTGGTGTTCCGCAGGGATCAATTTTAGCACCAACACTATTTCTACTTCACATCAACGATTTGTTGTACAATACACAGCTTCGCGGATGATAGTACCCTCCATACCGTTTTCTCTTCCAGGGCTCCTATATCGGCCCGTCAAACCAGAAATGAACGAGGAAATGTAACAAAATAAATATGGACTTAGCAATAATTCTCGAGTAGGGATCTAATAACCTGGTAGAATTTAATGCCAACAAAACACAAGCATGAATTTCTCTAGAAAAGCCGATCTTACTGTGCCCAACAGAATTCAGTCAGGAGTAACCATACCATTGAAGTCATCCATTTCGATGCTTGGCGTTACTATATCAGCAATAACCATTCTTGGGAAAATCACGTTGGGTCCATTACCAAAAGTGCATCCCAATCAATCAATCAATTCATTTATTGTTTAAGCAAAACATACAGTTTTATAAACAAGGAATTCGGCTATTAAGTGAAGTAAGTATTATAATATAAGATAGAAACAAAGAGAGAGAAAAAAGTCTGAACTAAATCAGATAACATAAGCAGCTATAAAAATAAGAAAAAAAAAACATTAACCATATCTCTAGTTAAGTATAAAAAGTGCATCCCAAAAACTTGGTTTTCTGTTTCGAGCCAAGAGCTATTTCACTCCCAGTCATCTATAAGGATCTATAAGGATCTATAAGGATCTATAAGGATCTAAAGATCTATAAGGCACCGATCCGACCTGTCCTGGAATACTGTTCCCATATTTGGAGTGCGGCACCTAAACATATCCTGAAACTATTGAATTCTGTCCAAAAAAGGGCAATTCGTCTCGTCGGTGATGCCTCGCTTACAAACTCGCTCACTTCTCTAGAACAACGTGGAAGGGTTGGCGATATGTCTCTGTTTTATAGATATTCTCATGGGCGATATGCTCTTCTGAAATATCAACAATCGTTCCTTCATTAGCAGTCTCTTCAAGATTAACCCGTCAAGTTCAGTCTTCACACCCCTTCGTGGTCACTTTAGAGACCTGCAGAACGTCCCTTTCCAAAGACTCGTTCATCTAACGAACATTGAGACCTTGGAACTCATTGCCTAGGAAGGTGTTCTTCGAGGCATACCATCTCCTTCTTTCCATTAGTTCTCACGATGTTCTCTGAACATTACAGGAACCAAAACATAAAAGAAAAAAAAACATTTTATAAATGTGTTTTCTTTTTCTTCCCTAGTGCTTCGGATGACACTTTGAAAGCTAATATCATTCAAGGCCTAGACTTTACGAGGATTGCTTTGCAACTAAGTTGGCATCAGTCAAAAACACGGTAAAACTCCGTTTGTCACACTCCTATGAGTTCGGAAAAAATTTTTGGTGGAACTTACGTATTTTGACCTCCTGATCACGAATCTGAAGTCAAAACGCGGCGGACTCAAGTATTTTCGGAGATACGGCCCCATTTTGTCTCAAAAATGCACCATTTCAAATCTCCATTTTCTGATATTAAAAACACACAAAATTAATCCTTCTTTGAGCCAAAACATCACACATGCTCACAATCACTTGTTTCCAACACTTTTTTGCATAAAAAACTGTTATTTTCACAAAAATTCGCCCTTCTTCAAAACGTAAACAAAACATCTTTTTTCACTGATTTTCTGGTTATTTTTATTTGATATGTTGGCAACTTCTTACCATGAGCCAAACAATCACATTGCCAACATCATAAATACAAATTACCAGAAAATCAGTGTAAAAAGGTTGTTTTGTTTACATTTCAAAGAAGGGTGAATTTTTTGAAAAATAATCGTTTTTTCTGCTGAGAAGTGTTGGAAACAAGTAAATATATGCGTGTATAGTGTTTTTGTTCAAAGAAGGGTGAATTTTGTGTATTCCTAATAGCAGAAATTTGACATGTCAAATGGTGCATTTTTGAGACAAAATGGGCCGTATCTCCGAAAATACTTGAGACCGCCGCGTTTTGACTTCAGATTCGTGATCAGGAGGTCAAAATACGTAAGTTCCACCAAAAATTTTTTCCGAATTCATAGGAGTGCGACAAACGAAGTTTTACCAAAAACACACTTTCAAACACTGGTTCGTTCGTTCCTTTTTTTTTTCTACGTGTATATGATTTTCCAGGCGCAGGCGCTGACCAACGCACTAGCCGCGGCGGCTTCGACGTCGGCGGCGTCGCCGTCGACCTGGCACCCCTGCTCGCGTCCCGACGCTGCCGGCACCGCCAGAGGCTTCGCCACCACCAGAATGCAGCAGCCTGGCTCGCTTGCAGACTACCAGGTCGATCCTTACGTCATCCTCGAGGATGACCTCAAGGACGTCTATCACTACATCAGAAACGTAAGTGCGACTTTCGTCTGAAGACAGAATTATTTATTATTATTGTTATTATTTTTATGGTTTTTGGAATTTTTTCTTGAGATGAGAGTATCTCAGTTATTCCTTCGACTCTCGTACTGTATATATCTTGTTCGAAAAGAGTATTAGGTATGTAACGATATTAATATCCGTATAGTCATTGATTGCAGGAAGTAGAAAAAGTTCTGCAACATACTCGCCTAAAGCGCGATTCATAATAATTTTTTTTGCGTTTGAATTTTTGAGTTTTACTTTCTGATTAGGAGAAGAATTTGGAATCAAACTGAAGCAAAAGCGCATTCACACAAACACCGTTTTTTTTTAATCAAGTTAACATATATAGCTACGGAAGCGTAGAAGGGCCACGTTTGTTGATCGATTAAGATTCCAACTTTTATCTCGGAATTCCGACTTTAATATTGAAATTCTGACTTTTATCTTGGAATCCTGGCGTTTATCCCAGAATTCCATCTTTTATCTCGGAATTACGACTTTTTTCCTGGAATTACGACTTTTATCTCGGAATTCCGACTTTTATTGAACTTCCGACTTTTGTGACGAATTTTCAACTTTTATCTCGGAATTCCGAATTTTATCTCGAAATTCTAACTTTTATCTCGAAATTCCGACTTTTATATTGAAATTCTGACTTTTATCTTGGAATTCCGGCGTTTATCCCGGAATTTCGACTTTTATCTAGGAATTCCATTTTTTATCTCGGAATTACGACTTTTTTCCTGGAATTCCGACTTTTATCTCGGAATTCCGACTTTTATTGAAATTCCGACTTTTGTGACGAATTTTCAACTCATATCTCGGAATTCCGAATTTTATCTCGAAATTCTAACTTTTATCTCGAAATTCCGACTTTTATATTGAAATTCTGACTTTTATCTTGGAATTCCGGCGTTTATCCCGGAATTCCGACTTTTATCTAGGAATTCCATTTTTTATCTCGGAATTACGACTTTTTTCCTGGAATTCCGACTTTTATCTCGGAATTCCGACTTTTATTGAAATTCCGACTTTTGTGACGAATTTTCAACTCATATCTCGGAATTCCGAATTTTATCTCGAAATTCTAACTTTTATCTCGAAATTCCGACTTTTATCTCGAAATTCTGACTTTTATCTCGGAATTCCGACTTTTATCTCGAGATTCCGACTTTTATCTCGAGATTCCGACTTTTATATTGAAATTCTGACTATTATCTTGGAATTCCGGCGTTTATCCCGGAATTCCGACTTTTATCTAGGAATTCCATCTTTTATCTCGGAATTACGACTTTTTTTCTGGAATTCCGACTTTTATCTCGGAATTCAGACTTTTATTGAAATTCCGACTTTTGTGACGAATTTTCATCTTTTATTTCGGAATTCCGAATTTTATCTCGAAATTCTAACTTTAATCTTGGAATTCCGAATTTTATCTCGGAATTCCGACTTTCATCTCGGAATTCCGACTTTTATCGTGGAATTCCGACTTTTAAGTTGAAATTCTGCCTTTTATCTTGGAATTCCGACTTTTATCTTGGAATTCCGACTTTCATCTCGGAATTCCGACTTTTATCTCGGAATTCTTACTTTTATCTGGTAATTCTTACTTTTATCTCGGAATTCCGACTTTTATCTTGGAATTCCTTGGAATTAAAAACGAAACGAATCACTTCTGTATAGTTTTGATGAGCTTGAAACAATCTTTATAGAACTATAGAGCTATATACAGGATGTCCCATTCAAAAAAAAAATATTTTTTCTCTACTTTCAATGTTGGAAATAAAATAAGTACGTTACTGTATTTTACGTTATACAACTTTACTTACTTTTAATCATACCGATAGGTTCAAAATTAACCAAGATGTTCGAAAAGTAGGAAATTTCCATTCGCTCTGTATCTCAAAAATGGGGAGGGCTAAGAAAATCTGTTTTCGGTAAGGCTTGTTTCCCAATAAGCAGGACATTAATGATAACCGAAACTGATATAGCGACCAAAAGTAACGAAAATTGGACACATGATATATACAGGGCTATTCAAATTCGAGTCTATGCATGGGGATTTCGATAATGGTAAGAGATAGAGTGTTGGTTAAATGGGGGCAAAGCAGCGTATTTCAGAGGTTATTTATATGGATGAAAAAAATCTGACCTAGCTTCTTCAGTTCTGTAGTTATACAGGAAAAATCGAAAATTTCGAAATTCTTATCTTTTTATTTTACGAAGATTTTTTAAAATTTTGCCACTTTGCCATAGCAACTTTTTGTAGCCTTTCCAAATATCTGAATAAAAATTATATACAGGGTATAGTATAAATTGGGCCACCCTCAACTTTTAATATTCAAATACGGACCTGTATTTTTTATTGCATTTTTTTGAATGCCAAGAGTCATGTTTCATATCGACGTAGTATTTTCATCTGAATTACAGAGTGTTTTGGAAATATTGAACTATTAACAGTAAAACTCCAGGAATAGTGGTTTCATTGGTTGAGGGTTATGGAAAATATTGAAACAAAAGCTCTTTGTCTCTTCTTTATTATTCTCCATATGAATAGATGCAGTACTACTTTTCCCACAAAATTGAATTAATTGGTTCCATTTCTTGATTATTTCAAAAACATTCCTACCTATAATTTTATATTATATCCAAGTTGAAGCGTAATCAATTATGAAATATGCATAATGCCTTGAGTTTTTATTAGTAATCCATTATATAACAATACAACATAAATATCACATTTTCATTTCAACTTTCAACAAATTGTGTGTCTTATTGAAATTCCATAACCTTATAAGTAGGTACCTACATACAGGGTGGCCCATTAGTGTGAGTATCTCGCCTATAATGAGGAGTATGATAAAATCTTTCAGATGAAAGTTAAATGGTTTAATTTGTTGCTTATTTTAAAAATATTTTGGAATATACAGAGTGTTTCTTCGAAGCGGGGCAATACAAATCATTATTAATTGGACCCCTCTGTAATTTTTTTCGCCGTTGAACTGAGCAAAATGTTCTACATAAGATGGTATTTCCTTTTTCCGAAAATTTTGCGGCGTTGTCAAGTTATTGCTGAAAGTAAGAAAATCTTCGGAAAAACAGACCGCCACGAATACCATCATAAAAAATTTATGGATAGAATTTAAGCAGCATTATTCAAGACATGCAACAACAAGAGTGAGATAAAATGTCGGTATGGACTGAAAATTACATATCTCTAACGGGACAAACTCCGAATATCGAAAACTTGATTTTTTTAAATGAAACACCCAGTATATTATGTCACCATTTTCATTTTGCGAGTTCTTTGGGATTCCTGACTGAAAATTATTAGACAGGTCAATTTTCCCATTTCCGCTTAATTCTTCAACGAATGTAATATTTTCAATTGCCAACAACATGGAATTATTATTTTAAATTACTGAAAGAAGGACATTATTACCTACACCCGAAGATCAGAACACTTGACTAATCCTTATTAGGACGGTTCGCCCATTAGTCATACATTTCTATAAAGCCAGAGAACAAAAGAGGTCTAAGAATGAGCCCTTGGGGTACTCTCAGATTTATAGGTAATGTGTCTGATGTTTCACCATACACATTGTTAGACTGAGTGCGAGAAAAGAGTTAAGTTTTATTGTTTTCAAGCTAAATACTAAATTACCATTGACCCCTAAGACCAAATTGCCGGATGTATCTACATCATTGTAGGATTTTTCGTCTTCATCTCCTTGGCCTACATAAATTTTATGTCATTGTCGATATACGCGGAGATTTAATAGAAGACATAATTATTATGAATGATGACAACACGCAATGTAAATACACGATTTTCCCTATAACACTGGAACATGAAGATTATGTTTGTGCTTTCAATCGATTATTCTTCCATCGACAGTTGTTGGTTAGGCAATGTAATTTTTATATTATGAGGCGTGATTTCAAAATCTGCATAACAATGAGCAAAAAGTGGCATTGTAAAAATGGAGATAGGTACATCAATCTTCCTCAGAAATATTCGTATTTTATAAATGCGCAAAATGTTGAAACACCTTTCTGAAATTCTTTTAAGAATGTCACAAAATTTCTTGGACTGTCCTCGAAATATTTCCAAGTATTGCTTATGTGCAACTTATTTCTAAATCAACAGTAAACATACAGTTGCCAATGCGAACATTTTGTCAATTTAGTGTATAAAAAAAAGTGTGCGGTGAGGGTTACACGAAAAAAATTTCTAATCAATTTGTTTGCGTTACACATAAAAAAACAAACGAAATGAGTGGCATTCATTCTCAAACCTCGGGATCCAATAGCTATATTTAAATTCTCCAATTTTTTTTCTGCAATTATCACTTTGATGTAAATTTTACTTCATTTCGTAGATTCTCTGAAGTGTCGCAAGTATGATATTGTTGGAAGATCATATTTAATGATCATTTTTGCCGTTGCTGTTATGTCTCATCTCCTTGTTTTCCTTTCGGGAACCACAAAACACTTGAAGAACACTGTTACAGGCAGATGAACAGATAAACATAACAGTTCAATATTAAAAAAAAATGACCTTACAAGAAGTGACGTAATTCGCTTTAATTGGTGTTCAACCTATCGTGGCGGATTGCTGTATTTTGTACTTTTGATTCACAAAAAAGTTATCACTCGCTCACTATATAAGAATAAATAGTTTTTTTGAGTCCATGAATCCTAATTAATTAGATGAATACATAATATTAGTGACTCTTGGTTCCTGTCATCATGCCCAATTGCCGAGACCTTCAAAAGTTATCGCACAAAAACAATCAACTTGAAAATGACAACAGGCAATTGAATAAACAAAGCATTCCAAACCAACTGAAATACTTCAATGTAAAATTTTTGAATCCGTAATTATTTCGTTGCAATTATTTCTTTACTGCTATTATGGTAATGATCAATTATTGCATGTTTCCTGGTCTAACGTATCAAGTTTAAAGAGATTCTATAAACGTTTTTTCTGAAAACTCCTTGTCTATCAAAAATAATGAGGTAATTTAAAGAGATTCTTAAAACGGTTTTTTCAGCAAACTCCTTGTCTATCAAAAATAAGGAGGTATTTGCTCCTTTATCCCTTACAGAGTCGGCGCCCATGGATCGACAAGTTCAGCCAGCTTTGAGAGAGAAAAAATATGTCTGCCCTACGTTTGTAGTCTGCCCTAGTGTGTCTTTGTCGTCAAAATTGCAACTTTAAATAATGAAAATGTTAAGATTGCGACGTAAAAAAGAAGAGAATTTTATTTTCGGCAATCTTAACGACAAAGTCAACACTAGGGCAGACATATTTTTCCTCTCTCAAAGCTGGCTGAACTTGTCAATTGAAAGGGCGACTATAAAAAATTTAACGTATAGATTTATCACTTGAGATTTAAGACTCATCACCTAAGACATATGGAAAACATTTAATAATGATTTTACCGAGGATTTTACACTCACGATTCTAAGATGATAACCAACTTCCAACTTAAGAAATGGGTTTTATATGGGTATAATTGAAAATAGGACTTTGTTCAGTGATTCAAAAATGACACCTAAATAGAAACAGTTTGGTTGCTGTCGATTTGGATTTATAGAGGATTTGTGTTGGTGCTAAGCAGATAATTCGGGATAAGTCCTATAAATAGGCAAAGGAAAACTCTATATTACAGTTTCTTTTTCATATGAATCTAACTGAAACATGGAATATTTCTATAACATAACCCACTTTCATGTGTCGATTCTTTCTCAACTGACGGTGGATTTATGCAGAGGTTTTAAGTCGTAAGTTTTGAGTCTCAAGTTTTAAGTAATAAGTTATAAGAAGTTCATCCATTGGTTTTAAATTCAACCATTTATACAGCTGTCATAAGTTTTAAGTCCTAAGAAAAGTTGGCCAACAATTATCTCTTACGACTTAAAACTCGATCGATTTGCGCATGCGTCTGATTTTGCAAAAGGGTATCGTAACAAACAGCAGGAGTTGAATGCATCTAAAGCAAATAGACATAAATAAAAATAGCATTGAATCTGGAAATTTGGATTGAATAAAAGGAAATGAGAAAAATAAGCACACGAAATAACAGGATTGACACTATTGACAGTCCTTAAAACTTCTTGCATAAATGGTCCATTTTTCCTTACGACTTAAAACTTAAGACTAAGGGTGGCTTTATAAAAACTTTTAACATTCAAGATTTATCACCTAACGTTTAAGACTTGAGAGCTGATAAGTTCTGTTATAAAAAAACTTAAGTTTTAGGAATATTTGACACGGAACAAATAATTTTGACGTTGGCAAGTTCTAACCTATATCTATTATTATTGTTTTTGTTTGAATTTTCATCAATTTAATTTCAACATATAAACAAAAAGTGGTTATTCTAAAATAAACTCACCAGGAAAACTGCCTTGAGAACAATTGACCAAATACATTTTAGAAAACTGAAGGTAGAAATGGAAAATTGAATGACGGAATACATTTCCATCATGATTTGATCCTGGACAACCTACATCAATGAAGATGAATTTATGAGATGCATCACAGATAGCCATCAATATTATGCTTGAAAGTCTTCTTGTAGGAAAAGTATCCTGTTCCAGCATGTTTTGTATTTTGTATCTGAATATGCTTTCCATCAAGAGCACCAATACAGTTTGGCATATTCCATTTTTCTTAAAATTCCATTGAGATTCCATGCCAAACGATTTTTTCAGTAAATTTTCCACAGTACATCGCTGGTTTCCTCTATGATGACTTGTGTACATAGTAGTCAGTCCAACATATTTAAGCAATTTGCTGCATAGAGTATCCCTCTGATCTGATAAATTGCTAGAATTTGGAGTTATTATTCTTGACATCGATTTCAAAATAAAAAACTGTTCAATATCCATATTATCCATCATGTTCAAATAAAAATGGAGTTGGAATGGGTATTCCTCTTCCTATGTTTGGGTTTAACTTTGTATTTTCATTTCAATCCCGACCTTTCTTTCTCATGCGTCTCAAGTAAACACCAAGCCCAAAAATCATGAGCAAACTACATGAACTAAATGATGCCCATGGTCTTATCACTGTTATAAAAAAATTGATAAATGCAACCAAATAATCACAGACTATCCACACCAACAAATAATATTCGAAAATATAACCCAACATTCAAATATCGCGGGAAACAGGATGTCACTTCTCGTTGCTTGAACTTTGAACATGCGCATCAACTATTTTCATTCATGATCATTTATCATCCACTTCTTAAGTTGGAAGTTGGTCATCTTCTTAAGTCTTAGGTGTAAAATCATAAGTCTTAAATGGTTTTATAACACAATCAATGATATTTCCATGATTCATCTGTCATAAGTGATAAGTATTAAATGTTAGGTGATAAATCTTAAGTCTTGAAGTTTTTTATAAAGTGGCCCTTAAAACTAACGACTTAAAACCTCTGCATAAATCCACCGTGATAATTGTTATAAATATTAAAAGTTTTCATGAATCCACCCAGTCTCATCAAAGTCAGACATATTGTGGCCAGCAGCGTGCTTGCTGAATAAAAAGATAAAAGTGAAGGCACATCTTCGCTTTTACGAAATGTAGGACTTTGAACTTGGCCGCTCTACTGTTATCTTTTCACTTTCAGGCATTGCGGAGGAACACATTCCAAGACAATTTGTACGAAATAGCGACGTATTACTTCGATGGGCATGGAAAGGCCATACGACCCATGATAGCCATACTGACGGCAAGAGCCATCAACTATCACATGTACAAAGGGAAAAGGTAAGGTTCCATTTTTCAAACGTTCAACTCAAAGTACTCGAACAACTACTTTCCTGGCAAATACCTCGCGGAAAATTATATATATTTTTTTAATGTTCTGGTTCTCACGAAAATGTAATGTTCCGATAACATCGTGACAACCAAGGGAAGGAAGGTAGGAGTTCTGCAAATTAATGAGGGTGTAAAATTTTTCAACCCGAATCTATTCCTACATATTTGATTATTATACCCTTCACTATACCTTTCTTCTTTACAATACTAAATGTGAATTTCCCATTGTTCAAAACATTATTTTGTGGGCTGGGACTATTAACACACCTAGAGGTGCATAAAAGCAAGTTTCGCCAGAAATACATACAACATTTTATGCACAACTTGTATATTTGATATTTCATTGTAAATACCTCTTCACCTCTCAATAAGCACTACATAGAAATACATCGCAGAAAGGCTGTAAAATCTGATTATTTTTGAAACATTATAATTTTTTTTTATTTTATGGTTCTCACGAAAATGATATCCTGTAATGTTCAGAGAACATCGTGAGAACCAAGGGAAAGAAGGTAGGAGTTGGTGTTCTTCTTAAATTTCTGGAGATGGTATGCCTCGGGGAACACCTCCCTAGGCAATGAGTTCCAAAGTCTCGATGTTCGTTGGATGAACGAGTCTTTGGTAAGGGACGTTCTGCAGGTCTCTAAAGTGACCACGAAGGGGTGTGAAGACTGAACTTGACGGGTTTATCTCGAAGAGACTGCTAATGGAGGAACGATTGTTGATATTTCAGAAGAGCATCGCTCATGAAAATATCTATAGAATAGGGATAAATCGCCAACTTTTCTACGGTTTTCCAGAGAAGTGAGCGAGTTTTTAAGCGAGGCATCACCGACGAGACGAATTGCCCTTTCTTGGACAGAATCCAATAGTTTCAGGATATGTTTAGGTGCCGCACTCCAAATATGAGAACAGTATTCCAGGACAGGTCGGATCTGTGCCTTATAGATCATAAGCAGCTGACTGGGAGTGAAATAACTCTTGGCTCGAAATAGAAATCCAAGTTTTTGGGATGCACTTTTGGCAAGCATAGAAATGGATGACTCCAATGGTATGGTTACTCCTGACTGAATTATGTTGGGCACAGTGAGATCGGCTTTTCTAGATGAAAGACATGCTTGTGTTTTGTTTGCATTGAATTCTACCAGGTTATTAGATCTCGTAGTCAATGCAACGATTCATCAGTGCAGGATAGTAAACAGAGTAAAGACCCTGAGATCTTCACTCGATATAATGCATTGTCCTGCGTGGTATTATCCAGGAAAGTGGTTGTTTTCTGCTTTTATTGTCCACCTTCTTTGAACATCTCAAATATTTATTAGTGAATTGTTTTCACTTTAACTTTTTGCAATCCGTGGTATTTTGTTCGTTATCCCTTGAAATTATTGCACTATGGAATTATTTTTCTTTGTGAAAAAAATGGCGGTTCCAAGATGGCGGACGAGTTTAGTGTTTATGATGCAATTCGATCTGATTTAAAATTAGTATACAGGGGTTTTCGGGGTGTGAGATTATGAATTTTTTAACGAGATTCATAAAATCAACATGGCGGCTTCAAGATGGCGGACGAATTTTGTGGTTTTATGATCCGATTTTGCAAAGTTGGTGCGTAAAGGGGTTTTATCGAGGTCAGAAATTATGAATTCTTGATAAATATTCATAATCAATTCTTAGTTTCGCCTAATCGGCCGATATTAGCCGCCCAATAATAATTCAGACTTCACTTCCGAACTTTTTGGGGGGTGGGGAGTGGGGGGGGGGCAAGGTCATTGGCTGAGCAAAAAGTGGTCCGCGCCGCCTTTGAAAACAAATCGGGAGTCTTTTGCGATCGAGAGTATGCGTTTCTCTTTCGTTTGGGGTCGCACTTTCACATTTTTCGAACGTTCGATATAAATCAACGATTCCATTATGAAAATGTATGAAAGGACACGGATTCACTACGTGGTGACCTTGAACGTTCGTTCGTTCGGCTTGCGAGATCGTTCCGTGAGGTGCATTCGAAAGATTTTCAACCGGTGTGAAGTTAGCAGCCATTTTCCAGCAGCCGATTTTCACATAGCGGCCAAATGACCAGTGGCGTCGGATTTTTTATTTTTCGTAAATAATTATTTTTATGCCATATTATGACTCGTATTATGATGAAAATAAAAATTATTGGAATCCGAATATTGGACGTGGAAGAATATACATAGATCATTAAGAACCTTCGAATGAAAAGATCTCGAAATCCGACTAATTCAAAATTACAATGGAAAATCCCCTACAGATATCGCATTGATCTATAATGTTATCTATGTTACGAGATTAATTATTTGCAGGCCGTCCAAGGGGTGGTTGCCACCCTTCTAAACATTGAAAATATCTAAAACACCTTTCAGAAAAGTTTAGCCAAGTTGAGATTTGGTACAGAGATTACTAAGTAGGTCTAGAATACTGTGTTAAGAGATGAATTATTTGCAGGCCGTCCAAGGGGTGGTTGCCACCCTTCTAAACACTGAAAATATCTAAAACACCTTTCAGAAAAGTTTAGCCAAGTTGAGATTTGGTACAGAGATTACTAAATAAGTCTAGAATACTGTGTTAAGAGATGAATTATTTGCAGGCCGTCCAAGGGGTGGTTATCACCCTTCTAAACATTGAAAATATCTAAAACACCATTCAGAAAAGTTTAGCCAAGTTGAGATTTGGTACAGAGATTACTAAATAGGTCTAGAATACTGTGTTAAGAGATGAATTATTTGCAGGCCGTCCAAGGGGTGGTTGCCACCCTTCTAAACATTGAAAATATCGAAAACACCCTTCAGAAAAGTTTAGCCAAGTTGAGATTTGGTACAGAGATTACTAAATAGGTCTAGAATACTGTGTTAAGAGATGAATTATTTGCAGGCCGTCCAAGGGGTGGTTGCCACCCTTCTAAACATTGAAAATATCGAAAACACCCTTCAGAAAAGTTTAGCCAAGTTGAGATTTGGTACAGAGATTACTAAATAGGTTTAGAATACTGTGTTAAGAGATGAATTATTCGCAGGCCGTCCAAGGGGTGGTTGCCACCCTTATAAACATTGAAAATATCTGAAACACCCTTCAGAAAAGTTTAGCCAAGTTGAGATTTGGTACAGAGATTACTAAATAGGTCTAGAATACTGTGTTAAGAGATGAATTATTTGCAGGCCGTCCAAGGGGTGGTTGCCACCCTTCTAAACATTGAAAATATCTTAAACACCTTTCAGAAAAGTTTAGCCAAATTGAGATTTGGTACAGAGATTACTAAATAAGTCTAGAATACTGTGTTGAGAGATGAATTATTTGCAGGCCGTCCAAGGGGTGGTTGCCACCCTTCTAAACATTGAAAATATCTAAAACACCCTTCAGAAAAGTTTAGCCAAGTTGAGATTTGGTACAGAGATTACTAAATAGGTCTAGAATACTGTGTTAAGAGATGAATTATTTGCAGGCCGTCCAAGGGGTGGTTGCCACCCTTATAACCATTGAAAATATCGAAAACACCCTTCAGAAAAGTTTAGCCAAGTTGAGATTTGGTACAGAGATTACTAAATAGGTCTAGAATACTGTGTTAAGAGATGAATTATTTGCAGGCCGTCCAAGGGGTGGTTGCCACCCTTCTAAACATTGAAAATATCGAAAACACCCTTCAGAAAAGTTTTGCCAAGTTGAGATTTGGTACAGAGATTACTAAATAGGTCTAGAATACTGTGTTAAGAGATGAATTATTTGCAGGCCGTCCAAGGGGTGGTTGCCACCCTTATAAACATTGAAAATATCGAAAACACCCTTCAGAAAAGTGTAGCCAAGTTGAGATTTGGTACAGAGATTACTAAATAGGTCTAGAATACTGTGTTAAGAGATGAATTATTTGCAGGCCGTCCAAGGGGTGGTTGCGGGTGGTTGCCACCCTTATAAACTTTGAAAATATCGAAAACACCCTTCAGAAAAGTTTAGCCAAGTTGAGATTTGCTACAGAGATTACTAAATAGGTCTAGAATACTGTGTTAAGAGATGAATTATTTGCAGGCCGTCCAAGGGGTGGTTGCCACCCTTCTAAACATTGAAAATATCTAAAACACCCTTCAGAAAAGTTTAGCCAAGTTGAGATTTGGTACAGAGATTACTAAATAGGTCTAGAATACTGTGTTAAGAGATGAATTATTTGCAGGCCGTCCAAGGGGTGGTTGCCACCCTTATAACCATTGAAAATATCGAAAACACCCTTCAGAAAAGTTTAGCCAAGTTGAGATTTGCTACAGAGATTACTAAATAGGTCTAGAATACTGTGTTAAGAGATGAATTATTTGCAGGCCGTCCAAGGGGTGGTTGCCACCCTTCTAAACATTGAAAATATCTAAAACACCCTTCAGAAATGTTTAGCCAAGTTGAGATTTGGTACAAAGATTACTAAATAGGTCTAGAATACTGTGTTAAGAGATGAATTATTTGCAGGCCGTCCAAGGGGTGGTTGCCACCCTTATAAACTTTGAAAATATCGAAAACACCCTGCAGAAAAGTTTAGCCAAGTTGAGATTTGGTACAGAGATTACTAAATAGGTCTAGAATACTGTGTTAAGAGATGAATTATTTGCAGGCCGTCCAAAGGGTGGTTGCCACCCTTCTAAACATTGAAAATATCTAAAACACCCTTCAGAAAAGTTTAGCCAAGTTGAGATTTGGTACAGAGATTACTAAATAGGTCTAGAATACTGTGTTAAGAGATGAATTATTTGCAGGCCGTCCAAGGGGTGGTTGCCACCCTTCTAAACATTGAAAATATCTAAAACACCCTTCAGAAAAGTTTAGCCAAGTTGAGATTTGGTACAGAGATTACTAAATAGGTCTAGAATACTGTGTTAAGAGATGAATTATTTGCAGGCCGTCCAAGGGGTGGTTGCCACCCTTATAAACATTGAAAATATCGAAAACACCCTTCAGAAAAGTTTAGCCAAGTTGAGATTTGGTACAGAGATTACTAAATAGGTCTAGAATACTGTGTTAAGAGATGAATTATTTGCAGGCCGTCCAAGGGGTGGTTGCGGGTGGTTGCCACCCTTATAAACTTTGAAAATATCGAAAACACCCTTCAGAAAAGTTTAGCCAAGTTGAGATTTGCTACACAGATTACTAAATAGGTCTAGAATACTGTGTTAAGAGATGAATTATTTGCAGGCCGTCCAAGGGGTGGTTGCCACCCTTCTAAACATTGAAAATATCTAAAACACCCTTCAGAAAAGTTTAGCCAAGTTGAGATTTGGTACAGAGATTACTAAATAGGTCTAGAATACTGTGTTAAGAGATGAATTATTTGCAGGCCGTCCAAGGGGTGGTTGCCACCCTTATAACCATTGAAAATATCGAAAACACCCTTCAGAAAAGTTTAGCCAAGTTGAGATTTGCTACAGAGATTACTAAATAGGTCTAGAATACTGTGTTAAGAGATGAATTATTTGCAGGCCGTCCAAGGGGTGGTTGCCACCCTTCTAAACATTGAAAATATCTAAAACACCCTTCAGAAATGTTTAGCCAAGTTGAGATTTGGTACAAAGATTACTAAATAGGTCTAGAATACTGTGTTAAGAGATGAATTATTTGCAGGCCGTCCAAGGGGTGGTTGCCACCCTTATAAACTTTGAAAATATCGAAAACACCCTTCAGAAAAGTTTAGCCAAGTTGAGATTTGGTACAGAGATTACCAAATAGGTCTAGAATACTGTGTTAAGAGATGAATTATTTGCAGGCCGTCCAAAGGGTGGTTGCCACCCTTCTAAACATTGAAAATATCTAAAACACCCTTCAGAAAAGTTTAGCCAAGTTGAGATTTGGTACAGAGATTACTAAATAGGTCTAGAATACTGTGTTAAGAGATGAATTATTTGCAGGCCGTCCAAGGGGTGGTTGCCACCCTTCTAAACATTGAAAATATCTAAAACACCCTTCAGAAAAGTTTAGCCAAGTTGAGATTTGGTACAGAGATTACTAAATAGGTCTAGAATACTGTGTTAAGAGATGAATTATTTGCAGGCCGTCCAAGGGGTGGTTGCCACCCTTATAACCATTGAAAATATCGAAAACACCCTTCAGAAAAGTTTAGCCAAGTTGAGATTTGCTACAGAGATTACTAAATAGGTCTAGAATACTGTGTTAAGAGATGAATTATTTGCAGGCCGTCCAAGGGGTGGTTGCCACCCTTCTAAACATTGAAAATATCTAAAACACCCTTCAGAAATGTTTAGCCAAGTTGAGATTTGGTACAGAGATTACTAAATAGGTCTAGAATACTGTGTTAAGAGATGAATTATTTGCAGGCCGTCTAAGGGGTGGTTATCACCCTTCTAAACATTGAAAATATCGAAAACACCCTTCAGAAAAGTTTAGCCAAATTGAGATTTGTTTTTGTTGTGAGTAGTTCAGATCTAGGCATTTTTCGAAGTAGTTTCTTGAATTTTTGGAAAAAATCTACAAAAAAAAATTCAGAATTTCAGGTATAGTTAGGCAACTTTGCTATTATCTTTTCCATACATAATATTGATTTTTTTAAAAAAGTACTACCAGAGATGCTTCAATCATTTTTTCGTCTATGACGAAAAAAATTCGTCCATATCCAAACAAAATCACGGTCAGCTATACTAATCGATGATGTAAGTTCCGAGGTAATTTCTGATGTGATTTTTTGTTTACTTAAATATTATTTTGTCCTGTTACTTGCTGTAAAAATGATTTATAGGAATACGAATTTTTCTCATATACATATTCCATAAGACATAAAGTGCCCAGTGGATATACAGGGTCCTTTACAATTAGCTTTCATTATAGAAGAATATTGAGTTCCAATGAAATTATTTCTGAGACGATTATAATAATAATAATAAGTCGCCTCTATTCATTAAACATGAAATGGTGAAATAGTTTATAACTAATCACTTTCTAAATAACTCGTCAAGAAACTCATATTCGCAATATTCCACATATGATATTTCAGTATATTTCAAAGAAGAGCGCGTGGCACTATGGAGATATTAGAAAAGTGCTCATTATCCATTGGTATACCCAAGTAGCTCCTCGAGTAGCTCCATTCTCGTAAAATAGGTGGTGGTAAAATAGGTGGAACCTTACATTTTTCATACTCACTAGGGAACATACCAGTATTTGGATTTGGGTATCACGTATGTATTCATCTACTAAGAAGGACGTATTTGAAGAAGATATTGTCATCAATATTGCAAAAGTGGTTATTTTATCTTCTGCCGACGCCGGAATTTTTTTGTGATGGGGGGGGGGTGTGAATGATAGTTATCTAAAGCCTTTGGATATTCTTCAGAAATGGTTTCCCAAAATTATACAAAAAAAGATATAAGATATTCATCTGATCTATTATCCAAAGGAATCCAAAAGATGGACATTAGACAATTACACTGTTATAATATACTGACCTACCTTTTTAAAAACAAAAATAAAATAATGTATGTACACAAACCACATTTATAATATCAGATTTAAAAATGAAAAAACAACAAAAACAGACAGAATTAAAGTTTTCACATAAATTAAAAAAAAATCTGAGAACTTGGATATTGGAATGTCCTAGAATAACTTTTCATGAAATACTGAAAGTATAGGTAAATAATTGTGTTTCAATATCATTTGGTACTTACCTAAAATCACCTACTACTAAAAAAAATTCAACATCATATTATTATAATTTTATATGTATATGAGCACTGATGGTCAATGAAATTGCTCTAGTCATAAATATGCATCTATATTCAAAGAATATGTATTTTTTATTCACGAATATTTTGTGTTATGTACCTGCTTTTTCAGTATTTTTGTGGCATGATGTACACAATGTGATAGAAGAAACAGTATAGGAAAATAAAAAGTGTTTTCGTTATGTTTATGTACATAAGATTTTTTTGAAGTTTGTTCTGCTATTGTAAATGAACCTGTGACAGTGAAGTTGAAAGTTATAGGTGTTTCGTTTTTAACTTATGATTTTTTTATTTTATGCTCTTGCATCTTCACACAAACCTGGACCTTCATGAATATATAAAAACAACTTGTGTGAAGATACATAGTATTCTAGATGAATATCTGTCGTTATTGTAAACTGTTGAGTTCTCTTTTTATTTTATATTCATTTTTATTTCTGTAATTACAGATGTACCATTATATTTTGATTAAAAAAACAGCATTGAGGTAATTTACTTTATTACAACACTATCCTATAATTATACCAGATTCAGTAATACCCCTTAGACGGCCTGCAAATAATTCATCTCTTAACACAGTATTCTAGACCTATTTAGTAATCTCTGTACCAAATCTCAACTTGGCTAAACTTTTCTGAAGGGTGTTTTCGATATTTTCAATGTTTAGAAGGGTGATAACCACCCCTTGGACGGCCTGCAAATAATTCATCTCTTAACACAGTATTCAAAACCTATTTAGTAATCTCTGTACCAAATCTCAACTTGGCTAAACTTTTCTGAAGGGTGGTTTCGATATTCTCAATGTTTAGAAGGGTGGCAACCACCCCTTGGACGGCCTGCAAATAATTCATCTCTTAACACAGTATTCTAGACCTATTTAGTAATCTCTGTACCAAATCTCAACTTGGCTAAACTTTTCTGAATGGTGTTTTCGATATTTTCAATGTTTAGAAGGGTGATAACCACCCCTTGGACAACCTGCAAATTATTCATCTTGTAATACAGTATTCTAGACCTATTTAGTAATCTCTGTACCAAATCTCAACTTGGCTAAACTTTTCTGAAGGGTGTTTTCGATATTTTCAATGTTTATAAGGGTGGCAACCACCCCTTGGACGGCCTGCAAATAATTCATCTCTTAACACAGTATTCTAGACCTACTTCGTAATCTCTGTACCAAATTTCAACTTGGCTAAACTTTTCTGAAGGGTGTTTTCGATATTTTCAATGTTTATAAGGGTGGCAACCACCCCTTGGACGGCCTGCAAATAATTCATCTCTTAACACAGTATTCTAGACCTACTTCGTAATCTCTGTACCAAATTTCAACTTGGCTAAACTTTTCTGAAGGGTGTTTTCGATATTTTCAATGTTTAGAAGGGTGGCAACCACCCCTTGGACGGCCTGCAAATAATTCATCTCTTAACACAGTATTCTAGACCTATTTAGTAATCTCTGTATCAAATCTCAACTTGGCTAAACTTTTCTGAAGGGTGTTTTCGATATTTTCAATGTTTAGAAGGGTGATAACCACCCCTTGGACGGCCTGCAAATAATTCATCTCTTAACACAGTATTTTAGACTTATTAAGTAATCTCTGTACCAAATCTCAACTTGGCTAAACTTTTCTGAAGGGTGTTTTCAATATTTTCAATGTTTAGAAGGGTGGCAACCACCCCTTGGACGGCCTGCAAATAATTCATCTCTTAACACAGTATTCTAGACTTATTTAGTAATCTCTGTACCAAATCTCAACTTGGCTAAACTTTTCTGAATGGTGTTTTAGATATTTTCAATGTTTATAAGGGTGGCAACCACCCCTTGGACGGCCTGCAAATAATTCATCTCTTAACACAGTATTCTAGACCTACTTCGTAATCTCTGTACCAAATTTCAACTTGGCTAAACTTTTCTGAAGGGTGTTTTCGATATTTTCAATGTTTAGAAGGGTGGCAACCACCCCTTGGACGGCCTGCAAATAATTCATCTCTTAACACAGTATTCTAGACCTATTTAGTAATCTCTGTACCAAATCTCAACTTGGCTAAACTTTTCTGAAGGGTGTTTTCGATATTTTCAATGTTTAGAAGGGTGATAACCACCCCTTGGACGGCCTGCAAATAATTCATCTCTTAACACAGTATTTTAGACTTATTTAGTAATCTCTGTACCAAATCTCAACTTGGCTAAACTTTTCTGAAGGGTGTTTTCAATATTTTCAATGTTTAGAAGGGTGGCAACCACCCCTTGGACGGCCTGCAAATAATTCATCTCTTAACACAGTATTCTAGACTTATTTAGTAATCTCTGTACCAAATCTCAACTTGGCTAAACTTTTCTGAATGGTGTTTTAGATATTTTCAATGTTTAGAAGGGTGATAACCACCCCTTGGACGGCCTGCAAATAATTCATCTCTTAACACAGTATTCTAGACCTATTTAGTAATCTCTGTACCAAATCTCAACTTGGCTAAACTTTTCTGAAGGGTGTTTTCGATATTTTCAATGTTTAGAAGGGTGGCAACCACCCCTTGGACGGCCTGCAAATAATTCATCTCTTAACACAGTATTCTAGACCTATTTAGTAATCTCTGTACCAAATCTCAACTTGGCTAAACTTTTCTGAATGGTGTTTTAGATATTTTCAATGTTTAGAAGGGTGATAACCACCCCTTGGACGGCCGGCAAATAATTCATCTCTTAACACAGTATTCTAGACTTATTTAGTAATCTCTGTACCAAATCTCAACTTGGCTAAACTTTTCTGAAAGGTGTTTTAGATATTTTCAATGTTTAGAAGGGTGGCAACCACCCCTTGGACGGCCTGCAAATAATTAATCTCGTAACATAGATAACATTATAGATCAATGCGATATCTGTAGGGGATTTTCCATTGTAATTTTGAATTAGTCGGATTTCGAGATCTTTTCATTCGAAGGTTCTTAATGATCTATGTATATTCTTCCACGTCCAATATTCGGATTCCAATAATTTTTATTTTCATCATAATACGAGTCATAATATGGCATAAAAATAATTATTTACGAAAAATAAAAAATCCGACGCCACTGGTCATTTGGCCGCTATGTGAAAATCGGCTGCTGGAAAATGGCTGCTAACTTCACACCGGTAGATTTTCACACAGCGGCAGAAAATCTGGAATGCGATAATTCATGCGAATGGAATGTGATCTGTTGAGAAATTATGAGAAATTGTCTGAAATGTATTAACTTTTGTTGGCAAGACTGCAGCACTCAGTGTATATGTTTCTCTCTTCAATACATGTCAAAAAGGGGCATAGATATACACTGAGTTGCTTGAAAAAATCGAGTCAGAGACCACAGAATACTGTTCAGTGATTTAATGCAATCACTATTATATATCTTGGACGAATTCCCACCAAACGGACAAAACCGTAACAAAACCATATATATAATAACAACTATATGGATAACACCTATTCTTCTCTTCACGCGAAAATGAAGCCAATTTTGGAAAAACAAAAGACTGTCTGGCTTGCTAATGATGAATTGTGAGCATGCGTGGGTTTTGACAAGTTGAAATCCACTGACGTTTTCAGAATTTCATAGGTTAGGTATGTTTGTTGACTCAAATTATGTAAAAGAGCGTTAATATAGTTATTAATGTACTTACTGATTGTTTACAGAAGTGATTAGTGAGTGATAACCAGTGATTGATCAAAAATTAGCCCACGAATCTTATTCCGATGACTTTATCGTCACAGGTTTCTCAGCAAATCGCAAGTATCGCTTTGTAGATCACATCCATTTCTGCATCTATCATCAACTATCATCCAAAATCGTCCAACAATCCATCGATGAATGAATATTTGAAAATTATATGTCATGATAAAATAAAAACATCGAATTGAAGGTTACGTGACACATTTGATTGATTTTTAATAATTATCATACGTTTGTCGCTCACTAGAAAGCTACTCTCCTCCATGATGAAAACGCATGTCGATTCTTAATTCAAACTTGCGCATGTGCATATTCGCGATTGGTCCCGCAGACTGTCATTTGTTTTATTTTTCGGCTTCAGCTCTGGTATCCATGTTACCTATATAGTTATTATTAGATATATGAACAAAACAGCAACTATGTCGATTTCGACAAAACAAAAACTTTTGTTGCCAAAATAAGAAACATTTTGAAGCCTTTGTGTCGCGAGTTCATGTTTTCGTCAACAACAAAAAGTCTCGTCGCCAGGCGAAAAGATCAAAAGGTTTCTGTGCTTTGTTTCTGTTTTTATAAACCGAGTTCGCTATGTGGAAACGGCTGGCGACAACAGTTCCCTATTTTATTCTGGTAGTGGTTTGTGACTTTGATGGCATGATGAAAACTCATCGTGTATAGTGGAAACGACAGGAAACATCTTCGAAACAAAACACAGAACAAATCCTTGACAAGAATGACAATAAACGACAATATAAACAAGTGTTCTATGTAAAAGCAGAAAACGTGAATCCATATTGTGATTTGTGAATCAGAATTTGCCGAAAGGATTCAAGGTAACGCTTACCAATGACGCTTTTCGCCTGGTAGAACAGCATTTCAGCATATTTCATGAAATGCAGTGACATACCGTAACATGAAATGAATGTTACCATCATTGTAACATACAGAACAACACTGTTGCTAAACAATGAACACAGCAAGATACATTGTTATCTAATTTGTGACTTTATCTGGCGCCCAACGAGTCAATTAAAATTATTGTGGTGAATAATTCTGATAATATAATTATACTGATCAATTCATTAATGAGGAAGTCTATATAACATTGACGGCAGGAATTCAACTAGCATTGAATGATACTAGTTCCATGGACATTTCATGCTAGTTGGACACTATAGGTACTTTCTCTACGACCACAGCGAACTCTTGTTGTGGTGTTGATATATCCTTCAAACATTCTCCAATGATCAATATCATTGTTTAGTTCTTGGAGGAAATATCGTTTCATTGGAAAAAGAGTAATGAATCTTGATTAATTCCCAAATTAATCTTCCGATCATTTTGGTAATAAAGGAACTTTGAATAGCTTGTAGCTAGATACTAATAAACCAGCAACTTTGTTCTCTCTGTATCTCATCCTTTTGACTGCAAAAATTGAAATCGCTTGGATTCCATAAGAAATAATGCTCCGGTCTCAAGTTTAGTGAGTCACACTGTGTGAAATGATTCTGCGAACAATTCGCAAATGTCTCCATGTCAATTATTCTTTTCAGTGATCTTTTACCATCGCAAAGAGAAGTGGCGATGATATCAGAAATGATCCACACAGCTTCACTGGTCCACGACGACGTCATAGATCAGTCGGACTTTAGAAGGGGTAAACCTAGTGTCAACGTCAAATGGAATCACAAGAAAGTTAGTATTTATAGATTATTAAGTTGAATCACCTTGAAGTTATACGTTCAATTATAGTTATTTATTGTATAGGTGTTCATTGACATACTCTTCATCGAAGATTATTAATTGTGTATCACTCATTAACTCAAGATGGCGGCTCCAATATGGCGGACGAGCTTTGTGATTATGGTCAGATTCGATATATCAAGATGGCAGCTCATAGATAGCTGCTAAAATATCATTATCATCGTATATACAGTATTGGTTCTCAAATATAATTGGAATAGTGTTAATAAAAATAAATAACGTGCGAAGGACGTTGGTGTATGCACTTTTTATCTTCCAATCTCACTTGCAAATAGAATACTCAAACGATGCACTTTATGAATACAATGCATAGACTTTGACACCAAATGATCATGATGCATGTCAATGGAAAGAAACCGTGTGTCATTTCTGTATGTGCGAATATTCTTCATTGAAAATGCGTAGTATCGATTGTGAAAATAAACCGTATTTGAATATTTCGACTGCAGATTATTCAGTTGGAATCAATATTTCGTCTTTCGAATAATTGATACTAGTTCTACAGGGTGCTTGTTAATAAATGCTTATTCATCTGACCAAATCATTTTCCTGTGAAAAAGTAATCTTGTTGTTGCATTATGAAAAAAGTACGGTAATTCTTCCGTTAGGTGGCGAAGTCTTATTTTTTAAAAAATTTCAGCCTCACTTACATATTTTGGCCTCCTGATCACGAATCTGAAAACCAATTTGTGCGGAAACCAATACTTTTCAAGATATTCGCAAAATAAAACCTTCATCATCCTTCTTTTGGTATTGTTCAACTGCTCATCACTGGCTTGTCTGTTGTACACGAAACTCGGTGTAAGTGCTCACGGAAAATAGATACCATATTCATTATAATTCAGTTATCAGAAAAACAAAAGGAGATTGCTTAAATTTGATATTACTTCAAATATTTATGTAGTTTTTTAAATAACGGCCATGATAGCTGTCAACAGAGACAACACTGGCAATGTTGCCAGTGGTCGTCCGTTCACGTGAGGGAATTCTCATTCAATATATATCTGTCCTTCTTTTCGACACGAAGTAGAGATAGAAAGAAATACTGAATGCTCCACGAGAAAATTTGTCACCAATGTAACCTTTAGTCATGGAAGATGTTAATATGAGCATTGATAATAATTTTGAAATAAATGGTTAAATTAATAAATAGAATACCGTTTCTCATGAAATATTACTTTATAGTTAATAAGGAAGGCATATAGCTCTTCAAACAACAATTAAAGAAGGATGATAAAGGTTGAATCACTAATAAATCATCCATTGCTTACTCGATTTTCAACAGTTAATGACAATCATTACTGTGATGAATCGAGTAATAATGACAGTACGATGGGATAATATTGTGATATCCCATTGTATTGTCAAATTCAAATAGGAGTTCTACCTACTATGCACAATACAACCGCGTTTGTGAAATACACGCAATAAATTCAACAGAGACTTACCCGACTTATGTTTTCATGGTTTCAATCACTCTTGCACAAATAAGAAAGACGAGAATTCATTGTTTTTTATTCTCAACCGTATAAAATGAGTTGTTTCTTTTTTGAAACGCTGAAACTGAGGTTAGGGATGCAAAAACGAAGAAGAATGACAGAACGCTCAGAACAATCAGAACAACATACAAGTCTATATTGTTGGTTGCATAAGGCATCTAATTAGTACAGTCACGGGTACAGTGTAGCAATAGCATCTACAATAACAGAACATATCGCGTAGATTCTACTTTTCTAAAACTTATATTCTGCAATAATATGCATACTATTTTTATAAAACACTGGTTGATTGATGATGCGTGTGCACTACTTCTTTCGCTAAGGCGGCTGAGATTCAAAATTCTCACATTCAAACGTTCAAACACATCCAGTAACTATATTTCTTATTGAATTTCTTTGAATAAATCAATTATCCAAAGTAAATATGACTACTGAATACCAGGAGTTGTCTTGTACGCCGGCTGAACTACTAAAATTAGCGACAAGTGCTACAGAAAATTTCACCATGAAACTATTAAAATTTTTTTGAATTTTCAAAGTTTTGATAGTTGTAGAAAAAATCATAGCATTCTACTCGCGCATAATGGCCATTAGCTACTCAGATGAATACAGCACTCGCCTTCGGCTCGTACTGCAGGTAGGTAGGTAATAGCTATCATTATGCGCTCGTTGAATAATATACTATTACTCATTTTCTCCTCAATCTGCTATTCGATTATCAACTTGTGACATGTTCAACGCTGGATAAAAAATATGCTTTACCCTACAGGGCAACAATAGTACATTATATACCGCGGGACTGAAGTAGTACATTTAATCCTGAAGGTAAAGTTTATGGCCCGACCGCAGGGAGGGCCATAATTTACCTGAAGGTCGCAAGGTATATACGATACTTTTCGTACTTCCGGTATGATTTTATTAATTATTTCAATAATTTCAATCAGTTTTTTCTCTCTTCAACTCATTTAATAAACTGTCTTTAAAATAAGTTACCATAGTAACATTGCGTTGTGACAGTTATAATTTAGAAACATTGTCATTACTAGTGTCATTGTAAAGAAACATTGTTATTGATAATTATTGGTATCATGAGTGAAGAAGGTGTATCTGATATTGATAAAAGAGCAGCCGAAGTAGGTGAAGAATTGTTACCACCGAAATCTAGAAAACTATACGAGCAGCAGTACGATGCTTTTAAAAAGTGGTGCCGCTTAAAAAATGTGAGACAACCTACTGAAAATGCGCTGTTAGTCTACTTCGATGATAAATCAAAAGCGGTTTGTGCCTCAACTCTCTGAGACTGGTCAATATGACGAACTGTCACAATATTAATTTGAATGAAAAAATGGATTAGCCATAAATTGGAAAAAATTTTTGAGAGAAAAAAATAGTCTATCCAATTCCTCTTCGAGTGGAGATCTTACGGTCTCTACTCGGATAACTACCCTGCACTGATGAGGGCCAATAAGCCCGAAACCGGTCTGTAGGTTGTTAGGCGTGCCTGTCTCGATGTGAATTTGTCACGTCTTAGGAAGAAAGAAACATTTGCGATCTGCATTCACAGTGTGAATCGTTGCATGGACTACGAACAGATATAATTCAATGTTCTGCGTGGTATTTACCAGGAAAGTAGTTGTTTTCTGCTCGTAGTCTACCAGACATTCATTTCAAACTATGTTTGATATTTTTAATTGGATAGACTATTTTTTTTTTCTCTCATTAATTTGAATATTAACGTTAATTACCATTCTAATTAATTATATTTTTCAATAAAATATCCCTTAAATTCGTTTGTTTGTGATTTAATCGTTCCGGGAGTTTCGTCAATATTTAATCCCGGAGGGATTAAATGTGACAGTTTAGTACCTGTCACAAGGGAGTGAAGTTGTCACTTTAGGCCCGGAAGTACGAAAAATATATACTATCACTCTTATATTGGCCAGCCTGTATATTAGATAACCCTGTAAACACATACCTACATAGAAATACTGATAAGGTAAGGAATTCGACACCTGTTTGGATTATATATTCCAGTATTAGTTACCGAAGGAAAATGAAATGTGATTCAAAGTTTCGACAATACATTTTGATTGGTAACCTCATTAGGTGATGTCCATATCCTTTTTCATGCACCTTTACATCCTATTTTCCACTTCTGTTTTTGAAATCGTCAACACTATTGCTTTCACTAGAATAATTAAGTATAATATAAAGTATGTTATTGTATAACATTTTTATGCGTAGACTTCTCAATTTCAAATTATACAACTTCGTTTATAGTCATCTGTGTCCACTAGAATTTCCTGGTCTGCATGTTTTCCTCCTTATTCTTGGATCACATAATGCGTTGAGTTTCACATCATTTCATCAGCAAACACGCCCAAATAGAACAAAAAACGTGCCCATAGAATGTGTTTTTACATTCCAAATGTCAAGTGAATTAATTTATTACTGGTTATGTTCAACCCATTCATTCATTTCTGTTTGTGATTTCATGAAAATAATACAAAATGAAAAAAATCATGTTTTAGTCAATTCATAATTATACGACCGATTTCCTGGCTAATGCCACTCGGAGTCTATGCATTGATTTACCAAGTGAATACATGATGCAAATGTTTTTTTCCGCATTCTTAGATTTTTAATTTTGTCAGCCTCTCTATTGGTGGCTTTTTTGTTTGTGTATACAGGGTCACTCACGGTCGATGGTACCTTAGACGTTTACGGAGAACGGGACGTAGAATTATTCTGAAAATTTGGTTTATTGGGTAATCAGTTTTGTTCTATCGCTCTAAAATACTTTCAGCGTTGCGGCGTTGCCGCTTCTATCAAAAAGTAACAACAACTTTGTTATTTCAAATGGAACACTCTGTATTTTATTTCATTTTTAGATTCTTCCTGAAGAGCTGATTTCGTCGATCTATCATACTTGGGGTATAGCGCGAAATATTACAGAGATATAGGGTGTGAAAAATCGAGATTTTTCAACTTTAGGAATTTTTTGTGTCGAAACTAATCATTTCTGCTCAAAACAGTTAAATGTCCGTATCTTAACTTTTCATTTACTATCTACTGACATTTAATAGAAACAAATAGAGGGTGATGCAAAACTCAAAATTTTGAACCACCCGTATTTGATTCAATTAAATATCAATCGATAGAAAATGGAAAGTTGAGATAGGGACATGTAAGCCGTTTTGAGCAAGAATGGATAGTTTCGGCACAAAAAATTCCTAAATTTGAAAAATCTCGATTTTTCACACCCTATATCTCTGTAATCTTTCTCGCTATACCCCAAGTATGATGTATCGACGAAATCAGCTCTTCAGGAAGAATCTAAAAATGAAATAAAATACAGGGTGTTCCATTTGAAATAACAAAGTTGTTGCTACTTTTTGATAGAAGCCGCAACGCCGAAAGTAATTTAGATCGATAGAACAAAACTGATTACCCAATAAACCAAATTTTCAGAATAATCCTACGTCCTGTTCTCCGTAAACGTCTAAGGTACCATCGACCGTGAGTGACCTTGAATATATACATATACAAGGAACCAAAATCAGGAAATAATGAAGAATGTTTTTGTGTTTTCGTTACAGGTCACCATGGCAGGCGATTTCATCCTAGCTGTGGCCTCCATGATGATAGCTAGGTTAAGGAATAACGAGGTTACTTCAGTGCTGAGTCAAGTAAAGTAAACTTTTTGTACGACCGAATCACCTCCACTGATGTGTTCTCTGTTGATTCCAGGTAGTCACAGATCTAGTCCAGGGCGAATTCATGCAATTGGGTTCCAAAGAAACCGAAAACGAACGGTTCGCCCACTATCTAACGAAAACGTACAGGAAAACGGCCTCGCTGATTGCCAATTCAGTCAAATCGGTAGGTAAACAGGTTGTTTCAAACCCAAGAAGGCTGCGGTGCCCACTTTAGTACAAGCCAGGAAGAATAAATGGCAACACCGCAGCACATCGCAAAGGCTGAATGGTCTACCTGACAACACTGCACATTTGTCTTTTCCTGGCTTCTTATAATGTTGGTCGTGGCACAGATTAGAGAACCTTACAGATGAGACAGTCAGACAGAGCGAATAAAATTAGAGAGAGATGACGAAAGCGCAAAATTCAAAGGTCCAGTCATAGATATGCACAGGCGCTAAAATATTGATCGAGTTTTGTTTACATCGTTGTCATCATTTTGTTGGTTATGTTACAAATGTTTTCGTTTTACACGATTCACGATCCCTGTATTTCGGATGGGTTTATGTTCTTACAATGGATAAAATATTTTCAATAAACTATATTTCGAAAGGAAAAGTAATAAAGATTTTGAGGATTATCACAGTACAGATTAAACAACCTGTGATCATAAGTATATCTTCATTATCTGGAATGTGAATCAGGTACAATGATATGTTTATTGGCTATCATTATACTGTGTATATAAAGATTGCAAATCATCTTCAAATGAATCAGATAGTATCGAATTACTTTGTTTTCCAAATGACGAAAAACTGTGAGTACTTATATTGAGTGATATCTTCCATTTGATGAGAATATCTCAATTTTTGCTATACATGTACTGCTATATCACATTTAGAGTTAAGGAATTTAGTGTCTGATTATTCATTGGATAATTGAATCTTGTTTCATTTTTCCTGATGATATTGAATGGGCTACATTCGAAATATTCAAATTTCATCAATTTGATCGTAAAATTAATTCAGAATACATCATATTCCTGATAGAAACTAATTTCTGATGACAACTTATTCATAATATATCACTCAGAAGTAGGTAACCTTGTATTATATTGGTGTTGATTAAGCATTACTAAAATGGCAACATTGCAAATCAGTATTTCTAGCGGTCACTACAACTATCCGGCAACAGCAATGCGCAAAATTTAAAGGTCCAAGGTTAATGAAAACAAATGTCGGTACATCAAACAAAATGGGCGGAGTATCTGTAAGGTTCTCTTCTATGTGGTCGTGGCTTATGGTGAATTCATGCACGACGTAACTTAGTCTTAACTTAACTTAACCCTAACCTTAAGAAGTTGAAATTTGTTTTTCGAATGAACACGTTCATGCACGAAACTTTAGACTTAACGTATGACTGAAGAATGTCTTAAGTTGGCCAACTTTCAACTTTATATGCGATTCTTCGTGCAAATCAGGGACTGCGCATGATCAGGCATTGTTATACCCTCAAACTCTGTTTTGATTTCATTTTATACAAAGATATCTTAATTAATCATTATGTTGGACAGGAATCAGGAACAGTCAAAGTAAACAAACACACCACAAAATTTCTTTCCATCAATGAATTGACTCTGATAATTTTGATAAGTTGTGCATGAACACTTACAAGAATTTTTATGTCAATATTAAGTTGAGTCTTAAGTTAAGACCTAAGTTACGTCGTGCATGAATTCACCATTAGTCATTTCTTGTTCGCACACACAACGTTGCCAAGTCATATCAAACCGTAGTTTTGGTTGCGATACTCGCAGCAACACAAATGTTTGACCTTCCCCTCCCCCGTGTTTTTCAGGTGGCGATATTAGCAGAGGCCGATGAAAAACTGACGGACATCGCGTTTCAGTACGGCAGGAACCTCGGTCTGGCCTTCCAATTGGTCGATGACCTTTTGGACTTTGTGTCTTCGGCAGAAGCCATGGGAAAGCCGACAGCGGCAGACCTCAAGCTGGGTTTGGCAACAGCGCCCGTGCTCTTCGCTTGCGAAAAAGTAAGAATGTGCTGTGCATCGCTGAAAAACACTCGCCTAATTTAGTTTCCTACCACATACCGGTTTTTCCTCCGCAGCTGATAAGTTTTCCTAATGATTATTGGAAGTTACTGTGTTTATAGTCATTAAACGTGCAGCAAATGGCGTGACCTCATTATCCTCCATTAATTCGACACGATATTCGATGATTTCATCAGTGCTTTCATATCATCATATATTAGTAGATAGGTAATGCAGGTTCTGGATCAAAAGTCCGCCTATCTCTTGAAACAGTTTTCAATATGGGGTGGTGAAAAAAAAAGTGACCTGAATGAGCGATATGAAAAATCCCATCGACATCTAAGTCACTACGAAAAAACAGTTTTTACAATGAACTTTGTATTTGTATTTATTTCAAGCTTATATTCGAATTCGCTCTATTTTTGATCGAATATGCAGGAAAAAGGGTAATATCATAATCCGCAATAAAAATAGGAAATTTCATTGAAGTAAATAATTCTTGGGGATTTATTTCACAAAATTGAAATAACCACTATGTGCCTCTCCGAATATTGATGTTATCAACAGAAAAGTACTTGTTTTCATTCGAAATACTCATTTTATGCGTGCTTTCAATTCATAAAATACCAGTAGATAGGTTAAGGGGGTTCTGGATCAAAACCCCGCCCATTTTTTGGAACACCTCATTGGATAGCGTGGTGAAAAAAGGCGTGACCCGAGATGATGGTGGTATTTTATTGGTCTTTAGATGGTAAAGGTAAGATGTTAGAGGATTATTCCTGTCTCTCTTGATTTGATTGATTGAAGTAGATAATTTCTCGACGACGCTTCGAAACTTCTTTTGTCTCGATCGTTCTACAGTTAATCATCTCGCTCACTCAGACCAGTCAATATCAGATTTTTATCATGTTGATCTGGTACTCCTATCATCATTAATTATGAGAGTTCTGAAAAAAAATTATGAGCAGTCGATTGTACATATCCGAAATCGATTTTGACACATGACATGTGATCACTACTATGGACCTATAGTGGCAATTCGAAGAAACAAGTGAAAACATTACCATATCCGTTTTTTTCAGTATCCCGATTTGAACCCGATGATAATGCGCCGCTTCCAAGAGCCTGGCGACGTCGAAAGGGCCTTCGAGCTCGTCCACAAGTCCAGGGGCCTGGAGCAGACGCAATTCTTGGCGCGGCAACACTGCCAAGAGGCGGTCAGGCTGGCCAACCTGTTGGCTGACAGCCCCTACCAGAAGGGCCTCATCGTTGCGGCTGATTTCGTGTTGAATCGCATCAATTGACCTGACATCTCGGTGGAAAAAAAAGTCAGTCCAATAGGTATTTTTCTTCTGGCACAAGCTTGAGGATCAGCTGATATTTTCGGGAATGAGTACTTTGTGTTTCCGTAAACAAGAAGGAATATGTTTTTATAGGCCTTTCGGATTATGCGCTTGATGTTCTCGCTGATGACAGTTTCGTTCAGGACATATATATAATAACAACTATATGGATAACACCTATTCTTCTCTTCACGCGAAAATGAAGCCAGTTTTGGAAAAACAAAAGACTGTCTGGCTTGCTAATGATGAATTGTGCGCATGCGCTGGTTTTGACAAGTTGATATCCACTGACGTTTTCAGAATTTCATAGGTTAGGGATATTTGTTAATACAAATTATGTAAAAGAGCGTTAATATAGTTATTAATGTACTTACTGATTGTTTACAGAAGTGATTAGTGAGTGATAACAGTGATTGATCAAAAATTAGCCCACGAATCTTGTTCTGATGACTTCATCGTCACAGGTTTCTATGCAAATCGCAAGTATCACTTTGTAGATCAGATCCATTTCTGCATCTATCATCAACTTCTATCCAATATCGTCCAACAATCCATCGATGAATGAATATTTGAAAAATATATGTCATGAGAAAATAAAAACATCGAATTGAAGGTTACGTGACACATTTGATTGATTTTCAATAATTATCATACGTTTGTCGCTCACTAGAGAGCTACTCTCCTCCATGATGAAAACGATTGTCGTTTCTTAATTCAAACTTGCGCATGCGCATTTCCGCGATTTGTCCCGCAGACTGTCATTTGTTTTATTTTCCGGCTTCAGCTCTGGTATCCATGTTACCTATATAGTTATTATTAGATATATGGTTCAGGATAACCATTTGACGATGCTCGTTTGTTTGATCTGAAGAGAAACTTTGACATATGACAACGCGAAGTAAATGTTTGACTCTGTTTGTGTTTCGAAACGTGACAGCTGACAGGAGGCGCTAAATATCTGTTAACGCTCCCGGTACCTATGAAATAAATCTAGTTGGACTTTCGTAGTTGAATTTTGTTTGGAACAAAATAGATTGAGTTGTTTGAAATTGCTCTTCTCGCACTATATTTTCCGAAAAATTACTTTTTCAGAGACTGGGGGAAATGAATGATAAAACTGTTTTCGGAAAAACGTGATATTTACTCATATCGCATATTGGTATTTTCTTTTACTCTCCCATTTTACTCACTTCATAACTTGAAGCTTCTCAAAAAAAATACGATTTCCAAAATGTCTTTCATTGATCCAATCTTCACAAAACCAATTAGGTTTATCACAAAAAAAAAGCATGAATTAATTGTGGTAGCGGTGATTCAAATAGGCCATCTGGAGGTTACATTTGAACTATATCTATGGGGTAACTCAAGGTCATTCGAACAACCTTACTTTTGGACTGATAATCGGTGGGGGAAAATTGCGTTCAACTAGAAATATTTTCATCGACGATAATATCACCTTCAGATTCATTATATTTGAGTTACTATATATGTGCCTGTTATGTGGTATGATGACATTCTGGATAGGCACTGAAGATATTTTGATTATTTTCTGGTAATTCTACAAGAATTCAATGAAAAACTGGTTACTTTTTTCACTTTGTTCACACAGTTTCAGCTGGGAATTTCATTCAATTCAGTCGAGGCAAATAAAGCTCCATTTCAGTTTATAATCAGATGCAAGTTTGTTCGCTCTCTACTTCTAAATAAATAATATTAATAGTGAATTAGTCATTTTAGTTATCTGTATTTATTTATTTTATGATCATCAACGAGGATATTATACAATAAAGTTGCAAAGTAACTAATCAGAGACATTGTCAAACGATTTCATCTCAGCAGCTAATTTCATATCCTAACGAGTGATATGAATTGAATGAAGTTTTTTGAAGTTCTGAATAAAAGTCAACTAACAATAAATGAACTCTTAAGGACCGATCATAATTTCTTTCAGCACACTGCTCGGTTTACAACGAGGGTTGATGAAAATCCTCAACAGTTTAGAAAAAGATACCTTCTGAAGATATACAGTATGTTTCATTTTGAGCAGCACCATCCTTATATTTCTTCAATCCATCCCCTGTTATCCCCTGTTACAAATTATTTTTATGCTTGAAGCAGGCAGGCTGATGAATAGACGTAAAGAATCAGAGGAATTCATCTTGTAGACTATTTTATACTGAATTGTTAGACTTTTGAAAGAAACGTTGATATGCAAATTAAGTTTCGCGTAAGAAATGCCTAATTAACATTATATTACTAATTCTATGGGGTATAATCAACAAAACAGTCGGGGAAATACCTAAACTGATATGTTCTATCATTTCAATGACATCTGTCTTAGCCTCATTGTTTCAAAGTTGTCACTTGTCATATCAGCTTGTCATTATAATGCGATGTTAAATATTAGCAGCGATTTTCCGTTCGATTTTTGTTATTTCATGAATCTATTTTGAATGTTTCATCTAAATTTGTTGCAACAGTCTGTGCAGAGATAATTTTGTAGTGTTGGAAATATGGTGGTGCTTGCCAAATATAACATACTATACATGAATATATATTTTTATACAATAAACATTATCATATTGTTATGGGAATGAAGTTGAATGTTTGTTTGTCTGTATTGTATGTGGAATGTTTGTGTATTTGATGAAATAGTAAAGTAGATTGTACAGAAGATAAGGAATATTGGTTGATTTCCAGGATATTCATATCTAGTTCATAAATATAAGTATTTGAGCTCTATGAGAAATCAACAATGGGGATTTCTTTTGTTATGTATATGTAGATCATTTTGAGTTTCCGTAATACCGACCCTCAATTTTGTTATTTAATTATTAATCCTCTATTATATGTATATATATTGTTGAAAATTTCAATTACTATTGTTAATATGTATATTTGAAATGTAATAACTATTGTAAATTTTCATTTGAATAAAGAAACACTGCAAGCACTTTCTGCCTTTATTACTCAGTAAATAGGCAACTAATTATAAAACAAACATATAGGTAGAACAAAAGATTCACAATTCAAATTATCATAGATATATTACTATGACATCTTTCTGATAATAAATAGTGTAATCCTCACATTTAATTAGGCTATGAAAAATAGCCACACAAATATTTATTACTTTACTTTAGAGATTCATAAAAAACATACTGTATAAAAATGTATAAAATATGTACAAAAATTGAATTATGGATTATTTTTGGTTGAAATCACAAATATTACATAAATAAATTACATTTCGAATTATTGTATAGTCTGAGTTACAAAAACACCTCAAGTGAAATTTTGCGATAAACAAAAAGGCACCAAAATAAAATTTTCTAACAATAAATATTTAATTGATTTTAACCGCACTACTTCGATGAACAGTCATTGAAAAGTTTGTAATGCGGAAAAATTGTGTAAAATTCAAGAAGTACTTTGCCATGATGAGAACATTGTGAAGTTTCTACATTCACTCCAATAACAAAAAATGTGGCGTTGAACTAATTATAATAAACAGTGGCGCTATGGCTTGGAGCTTTTTTCAATCAACATGTATAAAAAATACATGTAAAAAAAAGTCTCATCAAAACAAAGTACACTTACATCAGGAATATTTATAAAATCGATGAATATTAACATATGTACAGTTACTATGTACAAAATGCCTTCACTATTTTCTCCTTGACCGTACCTGAAAATGAAAGTATTTTTCAGGATATTTCTTTTCAAAAAAATAACTGAAAATCAAAAGATAACATATCACCATAAAATTAAGTAGGAAAATAGTCAACTGCATGTTTTTGCGGCTATATACAGGGTACAATTTCGAGTCTAATGGAGATCGTGACTTGAGTGAAAGTCGAGTCAAAGGGTCAATGTGATTTGTTGATTTTTGTTTCCTTTGTTCGAAGATCATGCATATTATTCCTTGAGCAAGAAGGTCAATTTGTCGAATATCTGCAATCGAACAATAATAATGTCGACAGCTCGCTAAAATTTTTGCAGCAGATTTCAATTTGGATCCAAAAAGGAAAGATCCTCCTTTGCCTGCAACTTCTTTGCAGATTGTTTTCATTTCGTCCTCTCTGATGAAATTACTGCCATCAACGTCGGTGTACCGCAAGGATCCATCTTGGCACCAACTTTGTTTCAGCTACATATCTGTACAGTCTGAGGCTCTTAACTAGTCTCGTGAGCATGGGAAATTCTCTCAATATGAATTGCATGATATTTTTTTGTGCAAAAAATTGTGAATTTCCGTAGGTATATATAACAGCATTACAGGAGAGTATGTAGATGTTTTTGAAAATTTGCTGTTAGTTTTGGAACTGCATTCGTTCAACACCAATCATTTCGATATTGCTGGATTTTGTTAACAAACCTACCCTAACACCACGATGAATCATTGTGAATTTTCTTTTCTACGACTGTGATTGCGATGAGGTTTTCTCTTCCCTAATAAAATCCTCCTTAAGAGCCTGATCGTTCTCTTCATTCGCTGTAAAAAAATAAATCTATTACCAAGAGATTCTCCCTTGAACAAATATTTTTGGTTTATTGGGTAATCAGTTTTGTTCTATCGATCTAAAATACTTTCAGCGTTGCGGCGTTGCCGCTTCTACCAAAAAGTAACAACAACTTTGTTATTTCAAATGGAACACCCTGTATTTTATTTCATTTTTAGATTCTTCCTGAAGAGCTGATTTCGTCGATCTATCATACTTGGGGTATAGCGCGGAATATTACAGAGATATAGGGTGTGAAAAATCGAGATTTTGTAAATTTAGGAATTTTTTGTGCCGAAACTATCCATTCTTGCTCAAAACGGCTTACGTGTCCCTAACTCAACTTTCCATTTACTATCGATTGATATTTAATTGAAACAAATACGGGTGGTTCAAAATTTTGAGTTTTGCATCACCCTCTATTTGTTTCTATTAAATGTCATTAGATAGTAAATGAAAAGTTAAGATAGGGACATGTAAGCCGTTTTGAGTAGAAATGAATAGTTTCGACACAAAAAATTCCTAAACTTGAAAAATCTCGATTATGTCTTAGATTGTTCGACATGTTTTCTAACCGTAAGCATATCGCGATTGATAGGTTTTTCTCGAGGTTTTTCCACTATAACACCCAACAAGTATGTCAAATAATTCGATTTTGTCATTATGGAAATTCCGAAACTACAAATGGAAAAGGTGTGACGAAATTTGAATATACTGCTTGATGTCTCTTTATCTTCATCAATTATGATTTGTAGTACTCAACAGATGTAGCTCAATGTTGGCATTAGCCAGGAAAGTCAGGGGGTCGTTTTTTGTTTGACAACTGATAGTGTAGGTGTCTATGGGCCTAGTTCGAACCTTTTTCCTACCTTGATTTTGTGGCGGTTTCTACAAGTACAGTGTCGTTTGCCACGTTTTCTGTGAGTTCTTTGTACTTCTGCAGTAGCTTTGACCACTTCGCCATCACTTTCAACAGTTGCGTGTTCTTCTTTGTGTAGAGATAGACGACGATTTCTTGGTTGTGGTTCCAGGGACGTGGTTTCGATCGGCATTTTCACGTTGCCAAACGATTTGAAGTTCTCGAGAGCAACTCTGGAAATTGTGGGATGAATTGCAAACGTTTCCAATAGGTTATGGTTATTTTGTATTGAAACATTGAATCCGAATGACAACGGCTAGAACACACCAGTCCAATTTTGAAAGTATCGTTTTCTGGTGTCAAAATGTTCAAGATCATTTCATTCAGTTTCGAAATAGGCACTGAAGAGAAAGTCTACAAGGTTTTAACTTACGTATTTACTGTTTTGCAATAGTTTTCTAGCAAATAATCCAACGAACAATGGTTGTGGCAGCATTCGGTTATAATTTGCCGCTTCTGTCTAGATTCTGAAAATAAAATGGGTAGGTAATACTTTTCAGTTCTTCATGATTTTTTTATGTTCTGGTTCTCACGAAAGGGATATCCTGTAATGTTCAGAGAACATCGTGAGAACCGAGGGAAAGAAGGTAGGAGTTGGTGTTCTTCTTAAATTTCTGGAAATCATATGCCTCGGGGAACACCTCCCTAGGCAATGAGTTCCAAAGTCTCGATATTCGTTGGATGAACGAGTCTTTGGAAAGGGACGTTCTGCAGGTCTCTAAAGTGACCACGAAGGGGTGTGAAGACTGAACCTGACGGGTTAATCTCGAAGATACTGCTAATGTAGGAACGATTGTTGATATTTCAGAAGAGCATCGCCCATGAAAATATCTATAAAATAGAGATAAATCGCCAACTTTTCTACGGTGTTCCAGAGATTACAGCGATTATTTCTTTTTACTTCAATATTCTCGATAGATTTCGCTGTGATATCCCAAGATAACAAGTATCGCTTACGAGGAAATTGAAAAACTGTTGAATTTAAAAAAACTATTTTCCCGATTTTAACACCTCTCTCTGTCTCTTGTTGATTTGGCGTGTTACTTTACAATTCACAAATAGGAAATTCTTTGTTTGTAATGCAATTAAAAATTCAAGATGCTTTGTTCATAACCGTTATAACTGGAATGCATTTATCATGTACCAAATATTGACTGAGGAATAAATAGCTAGTATAGAATGTATTTGAACAACCAAAATAAATCGATTGGTATTTGATATTTACAAGAAATAGATATATATATATATAGGTATTACAAGGTGACAGTTCTGGATACAATAAACAAAGAACCGATTCTCACGTATGTCTACCTCAATATAACATATAACGTTAACCAAAGGGTTGTGGAGTAATGAGTGGAATATAGTAGTACGTATTACCACTTTTCTATTATGGAAATTTATTTTTTATTTCGATTTTTTCGATTGGAGAAACGGATTCTATGGAAAAAATTTCTCATCTGTGGTATTACGTACCAGCCATATATTATTATTACTGACCTAGTGACAGAGCTGTGTACTCAATTATGGGCACCAATAGAAACTTATCTCAGAGGAAAGTTGAAAGAAGTCATTTTCGAGTACAATGTGTGCCGGATAATATGTGTAAACTTCAACCGAAAATAAAAAAAAAACAATTTTTTCTAGCCTCGAAACTGTTACTGGAAATAGTTGGAGAAATCAATCATGTTAGTCTATCATGGAACTAAAGGGCATGAAAATCTTATTGTGACATACAAAAGACTCAAAATAGTGACTGCACGTCCTCAGGTAGCAGACAAAGAAATTCCTCTTATCAGAGAAATCGAGGAAAAGCAAGAATTATGATATGATATAGTGCCATGATATGCTTGAATATTTGAGATGTCAAAGTAAGTATCCTAAACTTGTCACATTCCTCAAAAAAACATCTGCTCGTTGACTATAAAGAAAAAATAATATTCACGGAAAAAGGTAAATTTCTTTTATACTTCGTACACTATGATAGTAGTTTGAGAAGCACCGCAGTAGTAGTAGAAGTAGTAGTAAAGTACCGAGTTTTCTTGTCTAGGAACTGCGATTGTAGAAAAAATGTTCTTTGTATCTAGAACACAAAGTGTCTTAAATCTTTTTTTGAGCGGCAATCTATCACTAGGCGCTCTAAATACACAAACAGCTATTACCTGGTGGCGAGTGATAAGCTATACAAAATTCCCCCATGATTTTGGTCAGCCTGCTTCCGCAGTAAGCCTGCTTCCTGCTTGTCAGGTCAGCCACATAGCTGGTCACAACTAGTACTGACGAGTACATGATGTACAACTGAAAAGTATGCATCTTTTGCTCCACCTGAAAAATGATTCAAAGATTTTTCAGGGCGAAATTACAATATTTTGCCCTTACATACGAAATCGAAACTGCACAAAATAATTCAGTAAATGGGGACCAAATGAAAGTTTGGGGAAAACTGCGTGTATTTATTGCATGTGGAGAGGTATCAAATTTCATCCTGGGGTCATGTTACCAAGGTGAAAATAGACGGAAGGGCATTTTCGTACGTTCCAAAATGTAATTTGAGTCTTTTGTTGATGGAAAATGAGATATATGAAAGGTTTGGTGTGATTTATAGGTTTCCAGGAGGCTACTTGGGAAACAAATTATCTATGAATTTGCAAGGGGTGACTTTTTTATTGGAAAAATAGTATTTTATTATTATAGTTGTTTTCGTTTTTCGCCCTTATGATATTTTGACATTTTATGCGTAAAAGTTGGCCCTTTTTCAAGACACAAATATTCAGCGGAACCACAGAGAAAAAAATAAAAATCAGATGATACAATTTGGCTGAAATATGGTAAGGACACCCTTTATATAATGTCATTCCTTTTAGGCAAATAAAATGAACTATTTTTATTCATTCGTATTGAATATTATCATTTGAGGGAAGCAACAGAAAGAGCTTCACATGAATACCTGAATAATGTGAAATAATCCATTAAAATCTACAATGATATTAAATTGTGAAAAAAAAATTGAAAAAATCATCAACTGAACCATTCAAATGAATAATAACTGAGTAGGTTCAGAAAACTAGCAATAATTGAACCCGCATTTTTTACGTTCGATAAAACAACAGCTACAGAAAATATACTCTCGCTCTTGGTTGATGAGTTGGCTCATCATGAAATAACATTATATACAGGGTGAATATGATACTTTAGGTGCTTTACGGAACGTGTATGCCTTTTATTTTTTTGTAACATGACAAAGTGAAAATAGATAATATTGGATTCTCCATATTTCGTATAAAAAAAAATCACCCTACAACTTTTCAAAATGCACAATATTTTGTTCAATGGTCTGCTCGAAGAGCATATAATATATTTATTTATCTTTGATTCCAAGTCACTCGATGTTTTTATGATTTCCACTGATTCGAATAAAAATTAACTTCTTCTTCTTCTTTAAACGCCTTGGGCTAGAACGAATAGTTAAACAAGTTGAATTGAAATAATACAGTATAAATTGAAATTGGTTATTTCAATGGAGATACCTCAAATAAATATGAATTCAATATGATGATTTCTTGAAAATATAGGGGATGAAATTGTTATTTACAAGTTAGTTCTATGAACAAACCAGTATGTTTCAACTCATACGTTGAAACCAAGTAATTATAAACTAAAATAAAACTTACCTTTTTTTGCTTGCTAGTTTAGCAAAATAGCAGTTGCTACCACTCGAGGAGACCCTCAAAATTCACAAATCTCACATTTCACACCCTCACAAACGAAACATGTTCAGCCTTTGTCCATCTCCTATCACTCTCAATACGATAATGACAGTTCAAACAGAGTTACAAAACTTGCTGAAGATGGTATTGGACTAATGAGGCTGCAGACATCAACAGGGTGAACATCCATTGGATGCGATCTTCGGGTCAGGTAGTAAGTGTCACCTCCCTTATTAGGTATGGGACCTTCCTCAAGTTTGTTTTGGATGGATTCCAAGAACTTTACAATAACACAATATAAATCACAACATTTGTAGTGCATGAGTAAACAAGAGTGGTGAATACGTGCATTCAACTCAAAGAGAAACAAGTGAATTGGGAACGCTTGTTGTTGGGACCGATATTTGTCAATAGTAGTCTAATATAAATCAATTATAAATATCTTAATTATAACTCATCAAGTATGAATTTATCAAATTACATTCAGATTATGTTATTAAATTTTAGTAAGTTCTTTCTATCAATATCCCAATGTGTTTAACATTTATTTAGCTCGTATTCATTTATTTTACTTTTAGCATTCTACCATTGGACTTGCCATAAATGTATCGAGTATACATGACATGATGAATAAATCTATTCTATTCTATAATACCTGATATATCATATTATAAGTTGAAATAAAATTAATAGGCCGCTGACTTTAGAAACCCTAGTTCGCATAATTTCGCACATTGATTTTTTTTCTGCACATTGTTAGGCTATGTCCCAATAGTATAAAACCAAGTTTGCAGCTTCGAAAGACTTGCGCTAAAAGCGTGGTGCTCGAAAAAGTTCGAAATTTTTCGACTTATTTCGGTTTTTAGCCCAAAAACGCTTCCTGAAGAAAAAGTCACTCATACATTTTTTCAAGCTCAACAAATGCCCTACAATTCATTCCTCTAGGTCTGATATATTCAGAGATACAGGATTTCAAAAATTCGTTTTTTTATTTCAAAACGTTGAAAATTGTAGTTTGGCCCTCTTCTAATCAAAATATCGGCTCTAATACTCATCCTACGAGAAAAATTATAGGGATTTCGAGGAAAAAATAAAACGTAATTCTTAGGGGATTTTTCAAATATTTCTGTATTCGATGGATTCCATTCAAAATATCACGTTATATCAATGTCGTAATAGGAGGCAATCATGATTTTTTTCGAAATTTTGTCCTCGACTATTATAAATCGCATAATAATCTTGTTACATTATGGTCGTTCGTTATCGTAACATAAGATAAACCATGAAAATAGACGAGTATAAGAAAAATCATGAAAAAATCCGTAGTTTTTTCGGAAAAAATTAAATCCCCAACTTGGTAGATTTAATTCTTCAATTCTGCACAGTGTGTTGAAAAATTGTCATTTTCGCCTCCACCTCGTAAGAATCACCAACTCCTAACCCCAACAACCCCCGAAACATCACACACCCTTCCCCTGCCCCTTGGACCCCATCTCTGCAGCCGAGCACATCACCATACCCTCCACCAGCACAGTCTCATCGAACTTCTTGTACTCCACCCTGTACCCACAACCCCCTTCGTCCACTTCCACCACCGGCACGAACCTTCTGCCCCAGAGGACCTCTTCGGCGAGGTAGCTGGACCTGGCGCGCATCTTCTGGTCGGTACTCTCGACGGTGCCCTCCAGAGTCACCACCACCTCCAGGTCCTCCCCAGGTAGGTCAGCGGCCGAGAGGTGGTAGAGGGGGGAGTTTTCGTCGATCTGGTGGATGACCGTGGAGGGCCACATCAGGGGGGAGTCCCCCTCGCACTCGTCCACGGTGAGGGGGAGATTGGAGAGGTGGTTGGGGAGGTGTTCGCCCTCGGTGGTGATTCGCTGACGGATCAGCTTGGCGGTGAGTTTGGTGGCGATGAGGCTGCTTTTTCTGCGCATGTCGCCGACCCTGGGGAATAAAGGGGGGGGGGGGGAAATCAGTTTTCGAGAAAAAAAAAATGTTTTTCGGAAATTTTATCAATAACTGTTCGACAGATTCCATCCAGAATGGTATTTGAATATCCCAACAAGAGACAATCTGGATTTTTTTCACCGTTTGGATACAATTTTGAAGCGATCACAAAAAAAAAACAAAAATTAAATCAATAGAATTGAGGAAAATTACTTCTAAGACAACATTCCTTAAAAATGGACATCAAGAAAAATTCATACCAGTTTTCAGACAGGAAATCGTAATGTTTCTATTTTCTATAATGATTTCAAATTTTCTGAAAAAATTCTTACGAGTTAAACTACGCAACACTAATTACGTCGCATCCCTGTTTGAATTCGAATAGCTTTTTTCTTCTTTGAACAATTCTGTTTGCACTGTTCGCTAGCTCAGTCCTTTAGCTAAAATCTCGTACTTCTTCGATCCATAAGGTTATTTCCATAAAATTGCTACAGGATGTTTTTTGGAACTGTGCAAAATTTCGAAATTTTCCCAAAAAAGATCCCAAATGAAGAAAAACAGTTTTTTTTTCCACTTTAACAGCAGAGGCATGAAGATCATCTCATTACCTTTGGCCATTTCCAAAATTGTCTTCTTATCACTTTCTTTTACAGAGTGATCTCAAAAAATCAATTTTTTGGTTTTGCAGTCATAACTTTTTTTCTCTTCAACCGATTTTCAAAATCTCAAGATCATTTTGAAGCTAAAACGTTAGATGAACAGACATGAAGATTAGACTTGACTAAAAATGAATATTAAAGATCAAGGGTTTCTGCAAAGGTGACCCAAATCTAAATCCCCCTCGAAATCCCGATTAAAAAAGAAAAATATCCAAAACGTTGTTTGATCGAAACGAAAATGTCACCAAAAATACTGAAAAAAAATTTTTACCCCCTCTGCCCCAGAATTTTTGCTGGTCAAACGGTGAGATATATCGGTAAACATATATCACCTGACCCCCACATCGGGATCGGATATTAAAAAAAAAAATTCTTTCGCCCCCTTGCCCCCTTGGGGTACTTTGGGTACGGATGAAGGGGAAGGAGATTTTTGTGATTTTTTTACATATAATTTTCGTGAGTTTCGTACAAAACTACTAAGAATCGCCCAAACTCGAGTTCTCCAAGTAACATAGTTTGATGTACTTACAGGGCTAAAAAAAGTTATTTTTCAGATTCGAGACAAGCGGACCCATAGCTGTGTTCAGCGGAAAAATTTGATCAAAAGGATAAAAAAATGTGTTTCATAGGCCAAAAAATTAAATTCTTTGAAAAAAATCCAGAACATAATGGAAGACTTTGCATAGGGGGTGAGAAGGTTACCCTGAAATTTTGTTGTATTCAGATTTTTTTTATTTTGAATTTTTTTATGAAGTCTTATATCTTCAGAAAATAAAGACCTACGAATAGTTTCTTCTGTCCTGATCTTTACTTTCACGAGAACGTAATTTTCAATCTGTCTTGTCAGTCACTCATTATGATTTTTGTTACGTTGGTTACGGACCATGCATTTTTTTGGGCTGATTTTTTTTCTAGAACATGGCGTTTCAATTCGGTTTTCTCACGCACAATTTTTGATTACTGAAAGGAGAAAAGATCTGGATGTGTCCAGAATGAAATATCCTTCCGAAAACAAGTTGATTTTCATTTAATTCTCTTCCCAGTCGGGATTTACAGAGTGTTTCAGATTTGGGTCACCTTTGAGGAAACCCTCGATCTTGAATGTTCATCTTGAGTTAATTCTGATCTTTAAATCTTCTCATATGAGGTTTCAGCTTCAAAATGAGCCTGAGATTTTGAAAATCGGTTGAAGAGGAAAAATGTTATGACTGCAAAACCAAAAAATTGATTTTTTGAAATCACTCTGTAAAGAAAAGTGATAAGAAGACAATTTTGGGAATGGCCAAAGGTAATGAGATAATCTTCATGCCTATGTTAAAGTTGAAAAAAACTGTTTTTCTTCATTTGCGACAAAAAAACGCCGCGTTTTCTGTCGCCACGCGACAAGCGACAAAAAACGCCGCGTTTTCTATCGCCCGCAACAAGCGACAAAATATGCCGCGTTTTCTGTCGCCACGCGACATGCGTTAAAAAACGCGTGCATAAAAGAGTATTCTATTTACCTGAAGGCGAGGCACAAAACGCCCTCGCGCACACAAACCACGGCCTCCCTCGAGAACCGAACAGTCTGCGCGCGCATCCTCGGCCTGGTGGCCTTGGCAAACACCACGCCCACGAGGAAGGCCTCGATGACCAGCCCGGCGATGTTCTGCAGGCACATCAGCAGGATGGCGTCAGGACACCTCTCCGTGGGTCTCTTCTCTCCGTACCCCGTCGTGTGCTGCGTCTCGACGGAAAAGAGTAAACACGACGTGAAGCCGTGGATGTCGGTTACACAGGGCGTCCAATTGGCAGCGGCCTGGTTGGGCGGCAGATGGGCGTCCTCCAGGTCACCGTGGAAGAGCGCCAGCAGCCACCAGCCGACGGCGAAGGCGGTCCAGGAGGCGGAGAAGCCGGCGGTGAAGATGGAGATGGTGTAGCGCCAGCGGGAGTCCACCAAGGTGGTGAAGGTGTCGAGGAGGAGGTGTTTTCTGGGCACTCCCGAGGGGTGGATGTTGGTTTCTCCGGTTTTCTGCACGGCTCGCAGGCGGCGTTTGGGTTTGCCCTTCGGGTCGAGGACTCTGCCCGGGTGTCTGCAGAAGATCAATTCATGGTTAGGTGGGATTATGGACTCGCACCGTCTTCAACGTGTTGTAGACTATACTGATGTGTTCTGCTAGGAGATGATTCCACAAAAGTGCAAGCTATAAGAAGTTCAAGGTTGGTCTTGCCGGTTTTCTGCACGGCTCGCAGGTGGTGTTTGGGTTTGCCCTTCGGGTTGACGAGTCTGCCCGGGTGTCTGCAGAAGATCAATTCACGGTTTGGTGGGATTATGGACTCGTACAGTCTTCAACATGTTGTAGACTATACTGAAGTGTTCTGCTAGGAGATGATTCCACAAAAGTGCAAGCTATAAGAAGTTCAAGGTTGGTCTTGCCGGTTTTCTGCACGGCTCGCAGGTGGTGTTTGGGTTTGCCCTTCGGGTTGACGAGTCTGCCCGGGTGTCTGCAGAAGATCAATTCACGGTTTGGTGGGATTATGGACTCGTACAGTCTTCAACATGTTGTAGACTATACTGAAGTGTTCTGCTAGGAGATGATTCCACAAAAGTGCAAGCTATAAGAAGTTCAAGGTTGGTCTTGCCGGTTTTCTGCACGGCTCGCAGGTGGTGTTTGGGTTTGCCCTTCGGGTTGACGAGTCTGCCCGGGTGTCTGCAGAAGATCAATTCACGGTTTGGTGGGTTATGGAGTCGTATGGTATGCTCTTCAACGAGCGTAGAATAGTAATTAATCTGGAGGATGAAAATTTCGAAAGGAGTAGGCTATAGGAAGTACGAGCTATTCAAAAAATCTGAGCCTATAAGCGCACTGAAGATTGGATAGACCCTGTGGGTACACTAAACTTGATAATCCAGAGGCATCAGAAATAGACAATAGACATCCTCAAACAGCCCGCCAAAGAATAGGATCAGTCCATCCGATTCAAATTCTCAGCACTAAATGGCTGATTTCAATTTTATGATCTACAGAGCCATAAATTTTTCACGGAGAACTGACCTTTTCAAAATGAAATCAAAAATTTCAAGGAGGTAGCAAACGTCAATGGATACACACCAAATATTTATTTTGCTGAGGAATAAATTAGGAGACCCGAAGAATAAAACTGATGACGTACTGGAAAGGTCTGGTAGAACAAGGGTAGAACCATATCAATATCTCATCAGTGACTTGTAGATAAGTAGCAAGTAAATAAAAGGAATTAGAAATATCAGGTTCAGTTTGTACCTATACCTATAAGGAAATATATCAATAGTTCATTTAGTGTAGTAACCATATTTTTGAGTTTTAATTTTCGTTCTCTCCATTAACTTGATTAAAATACCTGGAATTTTTCGAGAAATCATTCACTGTAGCCATCATAATCCACAAAATCTGTTTAAAAAAAAACCTTTTCGAATAGTTTTTGTTAATAACAGGAATTTTGATCCTTCGCTACTCATGAAAAAACCTTCAAAAAAATGGAATATCCATTTTAATAAAGGATAATCCGTTTTGGACATTCAAAATATTGCTGATTCTTGGAGTCTTGGGGAGGTAATTACCCCTTTAACACCCTAGATTAAGTATAGTGTGAATGCAGTTGTTTTTCCTGATTCAAAAGAAGAAGAAGAAGATACACCTTTTTCAAAAGTCACCGTGATACGGAAATTACTGTTTGTACTTACTCAGAATTTATAACTGTTTGATGTTTTTTGGAGGTGGCAGAACTTCCTCGAGAAAGAAAACATTGGCTGTTCCCGAACATTTGATCCATCAAGTATCTTTTTCTGCACTCAAACGTCAAATGTATCGTCATGCTTCTCGATAATTTTGCATCGCCTTCATTATCCTGTTAGCTTAATTCGTTAAAAAGGTCATTTCAGAAGACCGTGGCGGTTATTTGGAGTGTCCATTCAAATGTGAGTGGGATGTAAAAAATTCCACAACAATGCTATCTTCAAGTGATTTCTTGAGTGCAATTTTTGTACGAACATTTATTTATTATTCGGGCACTTCAAAATGAATTTTTCCGGATATATTCCGGAAAACTGCCCTTTTCACATGGGGGTTGTGTTATTATAGCGCAATAATAAATCTCCGATATTGTATTGTTATTAAGTTTTATCCGGAATAAGTAACATCATCAGTGACAATACCTTCTGATTACGATCCTAAAGTAAGTGTTAAATTGGAAATCACGTGAGGTTCTCATCTAGTACAAAAATTAAGGTGCTACCGTCGAAATATATTTGAAAGATGTTCTTTCAATCATGTTCAATACATATCGGCATCAAAAGTGATTCTATGGATGTTCATAGAATATTCTATAAGAACATATGAACAATCTCAGAATATTGTGAGGACTTAAAAACTAAGAAATATAGAGAAAAACTGTCAGGTAGATGAATGCACCTATCCAAATCCTACTGCGCCTATTGTTGCTCGGCATCTGTGATTGAACCTTCTTCTGCATTATTGTATGCTGTAGAAAATTTCTCTCACTTTATTCTTAATGCGGAGTTTTCTTCTACTTTTAAGACTATTGACACTCATAGGTTCAGAGTAAGGCAAATCAATTTTCGTAATGCTACGAAAAATAACAAAAAAATAGTTTGATAAGAAAAAGCTAATACGAATATATCGAATGTTTATTCATGAAATATTTGTAGTAGGATGAGAATAATCTGGGATAATTCTGGAAACATTTGTTCGGAATATTCTAAAACAAGTATATTTGAATATTGTGAGAATACTCATACACTATTACATACTTTATGGATGCAAAAATAGCTATTTGAGTATTTAGAGCACAAGGTAATAGATTGCCGCTCGAAAAAGACAATATTTCGTGAGCGGCAAGACACTGCGCTCAAAATCTAACACTTTATTTTTTCTACAAACACAGTTCCTAGACTATAAAACTCGATACTTCATTCAATTAACTCACATTTCATAATATTCTTCATCTAAATAATTCACCATTATATTGAAATTCAATCCAATAATTCATACATCTGAGAAGTTGCGCTTTGAACCTCTCGGCTATTGAGGCTACTTGAAAACTTATGTCTATTTCACAGTTATAATACGTTATGAACCAAAGTGATATTGTCAGTAGTAATACCACAAGTGATTGAATTCTCGCGATAAGTCTGAGTTGATGAGTTGATGAGTTGCTTCAGTTGAGATATGAAATAAAAAACAGACTCATGAGGTGAATCCAAACACGAGTGGAATTTTATTAGACTATTTCACAAACCATAGATTAAGTATTTAATCTATGCACAAACAGACTGAATGGTTGACATTAATTAATTCGATGAAATTTATCCCAAATCTGCTAATTTTGAAATGTGTGCACAACGTGGTATTCATTGAGCACTATAAAGGTGGTAAAGAAAAAAAACAAATATCATGCTCTATGGAAAAGATATCAGAATGATATGGATTACCTTACATTCAAAATTCTCCGAGGACGTTCAAAATACTTAATTTCTTCAGACTATCAAAAGTACCTTGAGTCATGTGAAAATAATATCGTTTCGGAACCAAAAAAATTCTGGCAGTATGTAAAAAATAAAAAAAATTCCTCTTGTCGAATCACCTCTGTATGTCATGATAACAACACAGTTACTGATGGTCAAGAAATCTGTAATCTATTCTCAGATCACTTCTCGTCAACTTTCAATCAACCTTTGACCAACATAAGTAGAAAAATTTCCGCAAATTGTCACACGCCTAATATCGATAACTATCATATAACAGAGGACAAAATTTATGAAAAAATAAAGGCACTTCCAAACAAAGGACCTGGACCAGATAATTTAACAACTAACATGATCAAAAATTGTGCCAAAAACCTAGTAACACCGTTGTTTATAATTTTCAATAAATCTTTGAAAGAAGGATATTTCCCAAGTATATGGAAACAGGCATTTATCGTCCCAATCCATAAGTCCGGGAAGAAAAGATTAGTACAGAATTACAGACCAGTATCAAAACTCTGTATCCTGGCTAAATTATTTGAATCAATAATCTTTGAATTTCTTAGCTACGACATTATCAATTCTCTTAATGTTGAACAGCATGGGTTTCTCAAAAAAAGATCAGTGGAAACGAACTTATTTGGCTATACTGAGTATATACTCAAGAATCTAAATGATAGGCATCAAGTGGACGCGATTTTCACCGACTTCAGCAAGGCATTCGACAAGATAGACCATGGTTTGCTTGCCTTCAAGCTTGCTGAGGTCGGTGTTAGCGGAACACTTTTGAGTTGGTTGAAATCTTATGTAAATAACCGTTCTCGAGCTACTACTATCGGTAACTGTGTATCACAAACAATCCCCATCACATCAGGTGTACCCCAAGGATCACACCTGGGGCCCCTCCTTTTTAATATTTACATAAACGATATATCGAAATGTTTCAAATTTTCAAGGTTCCTAATGTATGCCGACGATTTGAAGATCTTCCACAGTATTAAGAACCCGCAGGATACTTCCTTGATCCAACTAGATCTAAATAGATTCTATTCATATTGCATTGAAAACGCTCTATACTTAAATTTCAACAAATGCCATCAAATGACTTTTAGTAGAAATAATGACACAATTATTTTTAATTATAGACTTTCAAATCATTATCTCGACACTCGCGAGGAAGTGAAAGATCTGGGAATTATCTTTGATAAAAAAATGCTATTTCATAAGCATATTGCCTACATTTCCAAAAAAGCAAATCGAATGCTAGGGTTCATTATCAGAACATGTTATAACTTCAAAGATCCAACAACTGTTCGTACCCTTTTCATGGCTTACGTAAATAGCACCTTGAGTTATGCCTCTACAATATGGAACCCTCAATATATTATATATATAAAACAATTAGAAAATATTCAAAACAAATTTATACATTATATCAAGAATAAATACTTCCGTGACACCCCTCATATAGAAAATTATTGCATTAGAAAAAATTGAATTTACTATCTCTTGAAAATAGAAGAGACATTGCTTATACAAAATTTACTTTCAAATTGGTGAATAATATGATAGACTCAGTGCCAATAAATAATTCCATCCACTTTATCGTTCCGCAATATCCCACTCGTCGTGGACAATTATTCCACACAACAATGGCAAATACAAATTATTATCGGAACTCCCCTCATCATCGTTGTCTTAAAAACTACAATTCCATATCAAATATGATTGACATTGACATATTTTGTAATTCATTTACCACCTTTGTAAATAAACTCAAATCATATTTCTTTTCAAACCTCTGACCATTATGAGCATGTTGCACATCTTCATTCTCGCCTTCTCATGTTTCCTACAACTTATGTATGTAACTGTATAAACCGCATAGACCACTGTTTTTCTTAGTTTAGTTCATATTATTCTTACTACATTATGTCTAAATTGTGAATACTGTTTTGGGCTCGTCCTGTTTGTATTCCTTTATATAAATAAATAAATAAATAAATAAATAAATAAATAAATAAATAAATAAATAAATAAATAAATAAATAAATAAATAAATAAATAAATAAATAAATAAATAAATAAATAAATAAATAAATAAATAAATAAATAAATAAATAAATAAATAAATAAATAAATAAATAAATAAATAAATAAATAAATAAATAAATAAATAAATAAATAAATAAATAAATAAATAAATAAATAAATAAATAAATAAATAAATAAATAAATAAATAAATAAATAAATAAATAAATAAATAAATAAATAAATAAATAAATAAATAAATAAATAAATAAATAAATAAATAAATAAATAAATAAATAAATAAATAAATAAATAAATAAATAAATAAATAAATAAATAAATAAATAAATAAATAAATAAATAAATAAATAAATAAATAAATAAATAAATAAATAAATAAATAAATAAATAAATAAATAAATAAATAAATAAATAAATAAATAAATAAATAAATAAATAAATAAATAAATAAATAAATAAATAAATAAATAAATAAATAAATAAATAAATAAATAAATAAATAAATAAATAAATAAATAAATAAATAAATAAATAAATAAATAAATAAATAAATAAATAAATAAATAAATAAATAAATAAATAAATAAATAAATAAATAAATAAATAAATAAATAAATAAATAAATAAATAAATAAATAAATAAATAAATAAATAAATAAATAAATAAATAAATAAATAAATAAATAAATAAATAAATAAATAAATAAATAAATAAATAAATAAATAAATAAATAAATAAATAAATAAATAAATAAATAAATAAATAAATAAATAAATAAATAAATAAATAAATAAATAAATAAATAAATAAATAAATAAATAAATAAATAAATAAATAAATAAATAAATAAATAAATAAATAAATAAATAAATAAATAAATAAATAAATAAATAAATAAATAAATAAATAAATAAATAAATAAATAAATAAATAAATAAATAAATAAATAAATAAATAAATAAATAAATAAATAAATAAATAAATAAATAAATAAATAAATAAATAAATAAATAAATAAATAAATAAATAAATAAATAAATAAATAAATAAATAAATAAATAAATAAATAAATAAATAAATAAATAAATAAATAAATAAATAAATAAATAAATAAATAAATAAATAAATAAATAAATAAATAAATAAATAAATAAATAAATAAATAAATAAATAAATAAATAAATAAATAAATAAATAAATAAATAAATAAATAAATAAATAAATAAATAAATAAATAAATAAATAAATAAATAAATAAATAAATAAATAAATAAATAAATAAATAAATAAATAAATAAATAAATAAATAAATAAATAAATAAATAAATAAATAAATAAATAAATAAATAAATAAATAAATAAATAAATAAATAAATAAATAAATAAATAAATAAATAAATAAATAAATAAATAAATAAATAAATAAATAAATAAATAAATAAATAAATAAATAAATAAATAAAACGTGATTATTTTGATTTGACGTTTGACTGTCCCATATACAACTCTGAAAACACCGAACGTGACAGGCCAATCAGAGTAAAGAGTAGAAAAAAATCCTCCCCCGTTGGCACACCTTTTCCAGGGCTTGGAGGTAAAACCCCTTCCCCTCCCTCTGGACCACCCTTCACGAAGGAACAACCTCCCACAGCTTCTGCAGAGTATACCCCTCCTTCACCCTCTCCACAGCTAGCCCCAGTGCGGGGCTAAAAACGGGCGGCGCGTCCTTAAAATGCCCCTCGTCGGCGAGGTACGCCGCGACGACGTTGCCCATCTCCCCCACGTCCACGTCCTCGCCGTCCCCCAGGAGGTCCACCTGGTGCTCGGCCTCCTTGGAGGCGGCGCGCCCCAGGAGGTCCACCTGGGGGAGGGCCTCTTTGGAGGCGGCACACTCGCGTTCGACCCCGAAGACGGGCCTGGCCGAGTATACGGTGTGCAGGGAGGAGAGCTCCTTGAAGAGGGTGCGCAAGGTGTCCTCCGGGTCCACTTTGAAGCCTAGCACGAAGGAGCCGCTGGAATCGGACGTGGTGATGACGAGGGCTGTGCCGAATTTCGAGCCTCTGATGGTTATCTGGAATGGTTATATAATTATTTCGTCAACTTGAATTGTTTCAATAGAGTATTCTTCTATTTCTTCTGAAATAATCATCTTTTTCTATTTTGGTTTTATAATGAAGTCATTATGAAACGCAAATGCCTCTGTTTTGATACGCATTTCAAGTGGGTACTCACACTTTCAATCTGCAGAAAGGGCAGCGAGATGTTGAACCCCTCATTGACATCTGCGAACCACACAATTCTGACATTTGACACGTGAAAGGTGCCCAGGCTGCCTTGGTTGCTGGAAAGATTCCAAACTCCATGCAGCGTCGAAATGACTTGTTCTTGAGGCAGAACCCTCAGTTGCTTGTTGTGGACGATAGCACCGCGGAGTTTGAGTTCCCTGTATAGTCTGGAGGAGTTGTAGGCCCTTGAGAAGGCATTTGTTTGATACAAAAGAGAGGCGATTGCCTCAGAAGATTTAGAATTTCGGAAATGACAAATAATATAGAAATAGCACTTGTTGAGTCATTGTCCAAGATTCACTACTTGTTGAGAAAAAATAAGTGCCAGATGAATCTACGATGGATTATATCACAGCTCGAATGTGATTGGCTCATGAAGTATTACAAATCTACAAGAAAAACTTCAGGGGATCATACAATAAGTAAAGAGGGGGTTCAAAATATACGTGGAGACAATAATATTCTGTAAACTTTGCAATATATCTTCATAACGGCTAATTGATTGTCAAAAATTCCTGAGGGATAAACCAGCACCACTCTTCTACGTGAATGTGTTGTTATAAGAATACAATAAGTTTTTTATTTTTCGGAGGTTGGTACAATCGAACTGTCAAATAAAAGTCAGTAGAGTTAAGGCCCAGCTTACTTCGTAGCGATTTTGGATTTGGTGATACTAGCAGTGAAAAACGCAACGTTTCTATTGGTAAATTTCAATTCAGAGTGAGATTTGATTCAAAATAACCAATAAAAACAAAAACAACATTGCATTCTTCACCGCAGGTATCGCAAAAATAAAAATCGCTCAACAGTAAACTGGGCTTTACGCTTGTGCGTCAGATTTTGAATATTTCAATGTCATCATTGTTACCAATCGAAGATATTTCTCTTATTTATCGATATTAAATCAATTTTTTTAATAATACACACACCTGTATTTTTTATTATTTTCATTATTGAAATGAAATAACTATAGTAGATATTTGTTAATTTTCGAAAATATAAAACTTATCAATTGGCTCTCGAGTTTTTGCTATGTTTGTCATAATAATGGCTGGGACACACTGCATATAGATAGTGGTAACAGAAAAACTCACTTATGAACTTCCATCACCGAAGTGAAATGTCTTGTATTGCCTGGTATTAAGTTGGTAAATATGAATTCGTATCTTGTCCCTTCAGAAATAGTCAGCAACTGAAGGGCTTGTGTGGTACCTTTGAGTTTCTAGAAAATGTAAATTCTTCGATTTTCACCCAAACATTATAGATAAACAGGGCGAGAGGGAAAAATATGATGAAACAAAGGAAAAGCCACGCATGAATCGCAATAAGCAACGTGAAAAAAACAAATGAGATATTGAATCTCGAATATCAACAAAAATGATTACTGAAAAAGGTAGACTACGAGGGGAAAACAACCACTTTCTTGGCAAATACCACGCAGAACATTGAATTATGTCTACTCGTAGTCTATGCAACGAAAAGCTGGTAGGTATCATAAAATGTCATTGAATGTTTCCTTTTTCCCGTCAGGTTATTCATGACCCACCCTGTATTGATACTTATGAGTTTCTTACCGAATTAACGACTGCGGTGCTTGTGGAAATGATACAATCATGACCTATAGCTGAAATGAAAAAAAAAAACACGCTATAAACAAGACACCCATATTCCATCATGTTTTCTTCTTTACATAAGTTTACCCTTGGGCTGGTGGATGAATGCCAAAGAATTCGAATGTTCGTAACGATCAGTCTGCCCTTATCACCACCATTCCCTTTGGTATCCTCGATGTTGTCCATTTTGTCCATCACTTTTTCACCAAGAATCAGCCGCATTTTTCTGACAAACGAACGAACATCAGTTATTGGCTCGCGTTTGTCATATCACCCTGTGTGATACTCACGTGTAAGGCATGTCGAATTTCACCACTTTGTCTTCCCATTGCAGAGTCATGTTTGGAAAATTCGAAGGAGTAACAATTGTGAGTCGAAAGCCTGGTAATTGGTGTAAGGGGAGTTGAAATTGATTTTTACAGTGTCATAACAACGACAATCACAACAAACATTGCGATGGTTTGAAAGAAATAGTATATTACACAACAAGTGTGGAAAGTGACATATTTCACACGAGTAGTCGTAACGAGTGAAGGAAATGCACTTTCCAACGAGTTTTGTACACTATTTTTCCTACGACTCCGAATACTTTCATTTCGCGGGAGGTCTTGTCAAAAATGTAACTTGAGCGGTCTCTAGAATTTCCATATTCAAGATGATATTGGAATACTTCTCCGACAATTCCTCATTATGTGAATTACTGATTGATTGAGTTAGTTCAGTTTGGACAAATTTTATTGATATTGACACAGCGTACATAAACAAACTTGACACCATACGCCTGCTAGCGCCAGTAATCACGCAACCAGGAATACAGAACCATAGAAGTATGTAGTTCGCAAGCGCGTACGAGTTACTCGAGTTAGTGCGTCCTTGACTCTTTGCAAACATCTGTGATACCAAAGAATCTTCTCTTTGGTGATACTGTGATATCAAACTGATCCAAGCAGCAAACCGCGCAAAAAACTATAGCCGTACTCTTTTGAATGATCTAACCCTCTGTCATCAACATCGAAAGAGTTCCAGCAAAGAGTATAGGTTCCAGTTTTATAGTGAATTCAGAGGTTATGTATCAGACACATTGAAATTAATAGATAAAGAGTTCTCGGTATAATTCAAAACGAGACAGAAATTTCAATAAATAAGATGAATTTGATTTGAGAACGCTTATATTGACAGTGAGTACCTTCACAATATACCTAATTATTTTTATATCAATTCAGGCGACCGTTGTGATATTTTTCATATCAACACTAGTGCTTTTTTCTTTCAAATAAACAATACCATGATGATATGAGCTACATCCTGAATAAAAAAACAGTGTGATTATTGGCGTTTTCATAGGTGGTCGTGGGAATAATTGTTTGTCAAAGCATTTCGAAATTGATGATTTTTGATTTCCATGAGAGGAGAAAACGGAAGGAAGTGTACTATCATCAGTCAAGTGTGGACGGGACAGGACCTCTAACAGATCGTTATTGATGTTCAATAGGAACAAAGTTGGTGTCTATACGGATCCTTGTGAAATACTGTGGTTTATAAAACTGCTTCATCAGGATGATAAAGCCATCAGCAAAAATAATATTGTCATTTCTTCCGGCAGATCTGATGATGGCACATGTTATATTACATTATTGAAAGTCCGATTAGGTAGGTATGTGAAGTTTCCACAGGAAATGGGAAAAGGCGGGAAAAAATCTAATTGATAACGTTAACAATATATTAATATACTATTCAAAAATGAACTTGAATGTGCTGTTGAATATTCATCTATACAAATAAACAATAAGGGTTTGTAACATTTCACATCTATTATATAAACTATACATAATGAGATAACAAGTATAAGCAAAACTATTGTTGGAAATCAAATACTTAGTAGTAGAGTTACATCAGTCATCAATATTTACAATGGATGAAACAATTAGATATATTTCAATTTTTTAGGGCCATAATGACAATTATTATGGTTTTTGGATAACAACATTATTAGCATTCAACTTATTTCAATATGTGATTAGAGTTATTTCATTATTTCTCACCAGAAAAAAACAATATCTCAATAAAAGTGATGTGTACGAAATTACGAATTCCTGCGTACAGAACAGAGAGAAGCTAACCAATGAAATTCACATCAATTCGACAGCAATCCAAATCTTACGAATTGAGCAATTCACTTTCATAATTATACCCCACATTATATGATTATTTTTCAGATCTTCATTCTTCATCAGCATTGCGATAAGACTTCATAACTTTCATCAATATTCATGAAGAGATTCAAACATCAAACATAGAATTTGTAATTATTATTTGGAATTCCATTAGCAAACACCTACTTTCTTGGCAAACAAGCATAACTTACATCTGCTGAATCTAAAATCACATAATGTATTCGATGAGCATATCAAAAAATGTTAAGAAGGTAGTAATGGTTCTGTGAACCAGCGGAAAAATAACCATGAATATAGGTATGATCCATCCATGAGTCAATGTACTGCAACATTATGTTTTCATTAATCACATCCTCTTATTTAATTCGGCCCTTTCCAATAACAAAATTGAATCGCCATCATTGCCCTATAAACCTCTGCTCCTATAAACAGATACGAGAAAGTCTCGTTATAATTACTCATGATTTTGGCACTAAAATATCAACCACCCTGTGTAGTGGCACACTATTCCTCTATACAATAAATAAATCCTTCCACCAAATACTTGCTCAAAAATGTCTCAGGTAAGGCTGCTGGTGTTGCCTCAACGAATTGCCGAAGTTGTTGTCATAGGAAAGCACCTTGCTGATCAGGCTGAGATCCTGCGAGGACTTGCCTCTGAGCGCCCCCGAATTGTGCAGCAAATTGCTCAGGTGGTAGTTGTAATTGCCTTGAGGAGATTCCAAGAATCTGTTGCTCGATGGAGCGTTCAAGCTGGATTCGAAATTCGACCTCAAGAACCTGTTTCCCTGTGCGATGTTACCGAAACCCGGCTGAAGAGACTGCTGGATCGAGAAGGAGTTGGCGTTTCTGTTGAAGTCGCTGTTGAAGCCGGGATTAGCAACCCCATAGTTCTGCCTGAAGAATCTGGTAGCCTGAGGACCCTGTTGCCTGAACTGACTGGTAGCGAACGGAGTCAGAAAATTCACTGGCTCCTTGACAGGCAAAATCTGCGCATTAAGCGGTAGCTTTCCAGCCTCAACCAGCGGGTCGAACGAAATGCCCGGCTGCAAGGGCTTGAACTGGTCCGCAGGCCTCAAGGGCAGCTGCTGGTTCGGTGATGGTGGCGGTACCTCGACATTGGGGTTGACGAAGGGCAGGAACTGCTGCTGTGTTCTGGCCCTGTTGCGCAGCTCTTCTTGCTGTCGCAAGAACAGCTCTCGCTGCTGCTTCAGGCCAAAGTCCAGCCTCTGGATCTCCCGCTCCAAGCTGGTCCTCTTCTGCTCCAACTGGAACTGCTGCTGGAGCTTATCTTGCTGCCTCCCCAGCTCCGCTAGCTTCAACGACTCTTGTTCTTTGCGCGCAGCTTCTATCCGTTGGCTCTGGGGCTGGGCGGTTCTGTAGATGGGTTCGACCTTCTTGGGCAGCCCTAGTTCGTCCTGGTGTACTGTGAAGGCGGCCACCAGAGGGGCTGAGAAGAACTGGACGTGTTCGACCTTGGCTTCGCTTTCCTCCGTCGAGGCGCTAATTGGTGCAGTGGTGGTTTGAATGCTGCTGGTGGATTTGTCGAAGCTATCGATGGAATTCGAATTGGGCAGCGGATATTTGTCTTCGCGGAAAGGGAGATTCGTGAAGCTGCTGGTGGCACTCGAGAGTATTTGCTCGGGCTCGTCAGTCGCTTTCTCGAAGCTGGAAATGGAGGGATGCTGGATACCCTGGCTCTTTTGGAGGATCACAACTGACCTCTCCGTTGCTTCGGTGGTTGTTGTACTGGGCGTCGAGGATGTCACTGGCTCTCCATTGGAGAAAATCGAGACGGATGATGCTGACGCCTTCTCGATGTTCCTATCTTTTTTTTGATCGTTTTGGAATTCGTTTGGGGTGTCCTCGTTCTCTAGTTCAGTGAGAGCTTTGAGCAGAGCTTTCCGCAGGTTCGAGTCCAAGTCGGATTTTGGTGTGGTCTCTGACACTTCGTTATTGATTTCGACATCTTCCACTTGCGATAAAACACCGTGTGTTGTCAGGAGCAGGGGTAAGAGGTAAACCTGTAACAGAAAGAGAAAATGTTGAGGTTTTTCACTTGAAGTGAAAAAAGGCGGAATCGCACACGACAAAGAACATATCCGGATCAGCAGACGACGAAAGTTGAATGCCAATAGTGAAAGTTATACCATACCAGGACGATTATAACGTGTATTATTACATATTATTCAGCTGTCTTGAATGAATACAGATGTGAGGTGATCGATGAGAGATTTTTGCATTTTAACATTTGGTATACTTCAATCACCATTTCCTATAGTGAAAAATTCAGAGAAATAAAAAAAAATTCACTATCGTATAAGTCATAGATAACTTTAGTTCGAAGTAGTTGCGATTACAGATTGATGATATATAGTAAGGGTCCTAGATGAGTTTATCGGCTATTGAGGCTACTTGAAAACGTATCCTACTCTTATAATACCAAAAAGATATAGTCAAATTGCCACAGATTATGAAGAATAAATGATAACATAACAATAATAGTGGAAAACTTTGTTAACCGGCCGACAGATCAACAACAATTGATTATTGACACAGTGATACCCTTTGAAAAATCTTCATGCATATAAAATCAAATGAACTGTCTATTTTCTAAGAGATGTATTATGAATTGAATTTTTATTTGAATTTATTTGAATTTGAAATAGGAATCCTAATACACAGGTTTAAAATATAAATATAACAATTTTACTCAACTAAGATCATACAAACAGTTAAAATTAATTAAGTACATGAATAATATGAATATACACAGACATATACACGAAGGCAAGTATATATACATCAACAAACACGACAATATTTATAAATGAAATAAAATTAAATCGAATCACGTTCTTCATGAATATATTTCAGCAATTCTATCCTGAATTTTTGAAATAATGAGATGTATTTCAATGTAAAGGGCAAATCATTAAATTGGACAAAGCCTTTATGAAATATGGTGCTCATTGAACTTCTGTAGTTTTTTCGACTTATATGAAGATTGTTGCTGTTTTGAGTTATATAATTATGAATTTCTTTATTGAAGGTAATTGTAGTTTGCAGATATGTTGGGGTCATTGAATTCAGCATTTTATAAATAAAAATCATAGAACAGTAGTACAATCTTTGAGATACTGAAAGCCAATGTAGAGTGGATAACATTGTGTAAATTGGAGTAGACCTACTACGTTTCAAAATTATTCTCATTCCTCGGTCAACTCGGTTCTGTAATCTTTGCAATTGCTGCATTTTATTTAAGTTGAAGGAGAATAAAATGGAAGCACAGTATTCAAAGTGTGGTTGAACTAGGGTTTTATAGACTGTGATTTTTGTATCGGTGGACAAGTTATTGGCAATTCTAGTGAAGAAATATAGTTTTTTTGATATTTTCGTTTTTATATATTCAAAATGATCATCAAATGTTAAGCAATTATCTAATTGAAAACCTAGATATTTAATTGATGTAACTATTTCAATACGTTCATTTTCTAATGTTAGTAATACTAGTAATGATCATAGCTTTAGTTTTTGTTACGTTCAATTTCATTTTACTGGTTTTTAGATATAGTTCAACATCCTGTAGTACTCTATTAATTTTTTCTATAACCTGATCTAAGTCAGTTCCACTGCAGGCCAGTAGAGTATCATCTGCGAAGAGGTTTATGAATTCACAGTCAATGAACAAATTAATATCATTTAAATATAATATAAATAAGAGGGGACCAAGAACACTCCCTTGGGGTACTCCTGTATTGTTTACTTGGTATGACGAAAAATATTCATTGATACGTACTCTTTGTTTTCTTTTTGATAAGTAGTCGTTGAACCATTCATAAACCATCCCTTCTATTCCATACCTCCTAAGTTTCTGTAGCTAGATACTTCTGTCAATAGTTTCAAAGGCCCGTTTCATATCCAAGAATACAGTTACAACATATTATATCACATGCATGATGGACTTGGCCTTGGCCAGTGCGAATATGCATTTTTTAATTGGGTATCATGTGGACCTGTAGACAAATTCCGGGGGTAATAGCATGACTAGTGCAATTATTGCTTTGATATCATATCATCATCATAGCAAAACCCAATGTCAGTAGGACATCTTGATGATTGCAATTCATCATTAATTGAACTCAAACACGTTTCTTGCATTCACGTGCACTTGTGGCTTATAGGAAACTGAGAGAAAATGCGGTAGTTGCGGAATGTATGGCTAATTATTCTCACCTAAGTTTCACTATTGTACAGACATGTTTTTCCCATTTGAGATAACATTTCGTGTTGACTTTTTTTTTTTCATATGACTGAAGTGAGTTTGAACTCAGAACCTATAGTTGGATAGATATTTTCGAAAGCAAACAGAAATGTAGATTCACGCTTACAATTAATTTTCTTTTATTATTCCATCGACAACTCGATGATACCTCTCGGTGATAGGTTTTATTAACTTCTTGGAAAGCTAAATTCTTAGTTACCTACTATCGATTACCGCCTGTTTATATCTAAATTGAACGTGCACATTGACCCCTAACAATTAGAAAATATTTCCCATGACAGACTATATCATTAGAACATTACATTGTTCCTTCAGCATCGAGGAAACCTATTATAGTTGCCTATGTTATGCTATGATAGCTCTCTAATGTAAATCATATCAACATTAGGAGAATGCTCTGTAGATCGATAGCCCGATTTTATTGACAATATGGGGACAGAAAGAGCAAATGGAGAGATATCCAACCCCAACTATTGACTGCCATTGGAAGGTTCTGAAAAGATATCCCAAAGCAAAACTATGATTACCAGGAAGCGGATTAGAAGAAAGCAGCAGCGAAAACAATTCAGAGTCGGAAGAATTCTGACGACATTGTTGAGTATTTCATGCTAAGAAGAGGAAAACCGTAGGAGATGATTATCAATAACACACGGTTTGTATGGAGAGTGAAGAGGCAACTCATTAGATTTCAAACTGACGTTCGCATATTAGTAGCAGAATATAATGGCCTAACGGTCTTTGTGATCCTCAATTTAAATTATCAACGATTATTTTCTCCTAAGTCTAGATGAATTAATGTGTTTTTCTATTTTGGTTGTATAATGAATAATGAAGTCATTGTACAACGCAAATGCGTGTCGAAATAGCCTCTATTTCGATACGCATTTTTTATTATTCGGAGGTTGGTTGTCAAATGAAAGTCAGAAGAGTTCGGCCCATCAGTTTACTTCTGAGCGATTTGGATTTGGTGATATTAGTAGTGAAAAACTCAATGTTTTGATTGGTAAATTTCAATTCAGAGTGTAATTTGATTTAAATTGACCAAAAAAAACAATAACAACATTGAATTTTTCACCGCTGGTATTGCAATAATCAAAATCGCTCAACTGAAAACTGGGCTTTACGATTGTGCGTCAGATTTTAATTATTTCAATGTCATCATTGTTACCAATCGAAGATGTTTCTGTTATTTATCGATATCAAATCCATTTTTTTCTTCAAATCAATTCAAAATAGAAAAAAGTGCATATGACACACGTTTTATAAGACACGTTGTCGCACTTGTTCACTTGGAGCACTCCTCGCTTCGCTCGTCGTACTCCAAACAACGCGTGCGACAAAGTAGCGTCTTATAAAACTTGTATCATAAAAGTTGGACGTCTTTTGATGTCGTTTTATTCGTCATTCTTACCACCGCTTCCAGTAGAAAACCAATAAAACGCACCTATTATTATGAAGAAAGGGGATATATATTTATAACTTGAAATATCCGATATTGATTTTTCAGACATGATAAGTTGGATACTCTGTACAGGTAACACGCTGGTAACTTTCATTCATGATGAATCGAGACACATATTTACCGACGCAATATCAATCGAAAATAAATCATGTAGGTAGGTTATTCAAACAATCGACATTGGAAAGAAAGTGAAATTGGTTGTCCCGCATCTTATAATATAATGTAAGATGGAATCTTCTCTCAGTTCTCTCCGAAAACGATGTAACATTTCTTTTCACTTTGTCTCTGCCTCGCGGTTATAAACTAAGTAAATAAGGATAATCGACCTCGTCTTGAATGAATTAATCATTTTAGAATGAATACTTCTCGTCAATGTTGAAATTTCATCAGTATCGGTATTTGTTGAAAAGTACTAAATAGTGGATTTAAAGCCACAGCTTATGTTTTACAGCCAAATCTGATCAACACGAAAACAAAGTAGTGAATCGGTATTGATCATCTTGTCTGGTATCACACTACTTGAATAATATTTTTCATAATGAGAAACAATATATGATAAAGGTCAAGATGCTAAATAGGCAAGTATAAGCTTTCTCCTTCCGAAATAATGTTTTCACATTTCTTCCGGAGTATATTTGCATACTGGAACATGAGTGTCATTGAATATTCTCAATTGCTCATTGGTGATGCCAATTGATTATTGACCTGAGAGAACATAACATCCATATTGCTTGTTATTGTTTTAAAAACGCACTATTTCGGTGATACAATTCATCATCACATCGAATGTTTTTTTCATTCCTTCTTGATGTTCTCCTGATTCTCCTGATATTGATCTGAGAGATTTCAGCGAACAAAAATCCCACCGACTTTTTCAAAAAAGCAGATATATTGACGTGAGAATTTTCGATTGAAAATAAGGGTGGTTTTTCGATATTAAGTCAAAATATCGTGAAAAAATACATATTTCAAAACAAAAAAATTACAGTGTGTTTGGTACATGAAGAGGTAAATTTTCACCAAATTTCGTGAAAAAAATTTTTTTTTCGTAAAAGATAAAAATAAAAAACAAAAAACATGGTTATTTGAATTTATAACATAAATTTTGAGGTTATGTGAAAAAAGTGTTGAAACAAGAGTTGTAGATCTTTTTATTATCTACAACTTTGCAATTTAACTTTTCTCCATAGGACTAGTAGTTTTGCCGGAAATCGAGATAAATCGTTTTTTCCCGACCTCAGATCGCACGTAAATTATTTTTCCTTTGATTTTTGTTAAATTCTCTTTCTTTTCCAATGGGTTTCATCCTACTATAATTTTTTTTGGTTTGAAAAATTATCGACCCTGGTCTATATACTGTCTCTTGCTATAATAGGCGAAATCTAACCAAAGGAGAAAATTGAAAATGTGTTTCATAAACTTAAAAGTTCACAGTTTTCAATATACTTTGCCAAATCAATTCGTACATCAGTATATGATGACGATTAGAGAAGTTACAAGATACCCTGATCCTATTCAAAAATAATTATTACTGCCAGCACCAAAGAAACGTATTGGATCTTTCATTCTTCTACATACTGGATAATGAATTCGAATATAATATTGAAAAGTATAGTGAAAACTATAATGCAATTGAGAAGCAATCTATATAGACAGCATAATCGCAAGTCCTTTTTCAAAAAGAAGACATAATTTCGCAGTATTGAGGTTTGGAAAGTATAAATGAAAATAGTAGAGCGTACTGTATAAATTAATGATCAGATAATGCTTACAATTAGTCAATTCATCTACATAATCATTGGTTTTTAGAGCAGATATGAGTTGTGTTCACGACCTACATATGAATACATAATGATCATTATGAATTTGCATGAAATAAGAGGCAATTTGAATTTTGAGCGAACCATCGATAATGAGGAGACAAAATTCGTTCAAATAGGAGACATAAATGAGGTAGTCATTATTTTCTTTATTGGTCAGATGTCAGATGATTTCCCAATGAAAAATATTCGTACAAATTAACATATTGCGTTGCTCTGAGCACAATGTCAGTGTAATTTGAGAATGAACTTTGTCTATTATAATATATATATAAATAATTTCACACGCTAAATCTTTATAACCAGACTGTTCACTCGGGATAACACGGTAGAAGGCTAAAAGTAGTTTTCATAGCAGCAATAATTATAATGTACTATTCGAATGCATAATAATATGAATAAGGTCAGTGTACTCCTGAGAACATTTTCGGTTTCACTCTCGATTTCATTGGTTTTCATACGTTAATTACAAAATATTTATATACCTAGCCTATCGTATTTTTATTTGTGTTACCAAAAGACATTGCAAAAGACTTATAGTTGATTAGTAAACTTATCTGTCGTTATTTATATCTCAATCACAACGCATGGATTTCATCCCTAAATGCAACACCTTCAGAATGACATTTTCAAAATTTCCACATTACAGAATAGATTGAATAAACTTTATCTCTCGATTATTCCCATAGAAAAATCGATTGGTGTGAGTTCAGGAAGACGAGCAGGCCAATTAACATCAGAGAAGTAGTCAAAAACGATGATATTTTTGAGCAGTCTGATGGTCCTGTCAATCTATCATCAGGATATAGTTAAACTTGTTGTTTAATACTTATGTTTGCTTATAAAAAAGGGACAAGTGTGGACATATAGGTACTTAATATTTTATCGGTAAAATTGTAATTACACCATTAAATCGCAAGTTTAATCTTGCAATCAAAAGATGAATGTTGTTATTAGTCGAATTACGAAATTGATCTGTCAATTAAGCAATTATTGAAATTGAAAAAATTATTTGTTATCGTATAGACACCAGAATCAGAAGTCCTTATTCCCATTGAATAATTCAAGAATGGCAACATCCATTTGAAGATGAAAAAATTTAGGGATGCTATATGATTCAGATTTTCATTTCAGAATCCAAAATTGTAGTATCTCGAGATCTATACGCACGATATATGTATAGGTATACCTAGTTGAGATACTGAATTCATGTCATTTTGCTCTCCCACACTGTATACAGGGTGCCCGAAATGTCATGTAAAAAATGATGGGGCTGATAACCCTGTACAAAAAAAAGCCAAAGTTATTGAACAGCAGTGTAAAGAGGCATTATCAGTATTAGGCTCATGGTTTTGATTTAAAGCCCAAATTATTCAGATAAAATCTGATGGCTCTTCTTATTGAGACACAAGGTGTTTTGTTCAGATTTAAAAATGATTTTTCCCCATTACTTCCAAATAAATTGGTATCACATATTTGACAGAGGAAGTGTAAACCTTGCTAGATTATGTTGACAAACTTTTCTGGTTAATTTTTCGATACCAAAATTCTCTCTATTATGTAAATGACTATTTTTTCATAACGATAATAATTATTTTTCTAGATATTTGAAGTTATACATAAAGGTGCAAACTTATTTTGAGTTTAATGTGTATATTCTGTATTTTTTGCCATAAGATTGCATTTATTACTCAATTACGTCAACAAAGAAGGTAATGAATCTAATTTAAGAATCTAAAATCGACGTATCTCGGGATATTTTTATAAATGAGATGCTAAATTCATCCATTTGGCTGTTCTACTCCGCATAATTTTTTTCAGAATTTTTCGAGCACAATCAAGCTAAAAGTCCCAAATGACTCCTGACCCTTCTGTTAGATTACTGATTTCACAACATCCGAACACTCTGAATAATCCGTTTCAGCGAATTAACATGATAGATCCACTTTTCAGTTTTCAGCCACTTGTCCCATCCATCTTTCCAAAGCATATGTGATTAGAGAAAAATACATTTATATCATTCTCAATCCCAAATCGAAGCATCTCGATCATAAAAGTCGAACATCCCAAAAACGCCTGCTGAAAAGATTCGGTGTAATATTTACCCAGGCGATCCTCATTGCTGCAGGAAACACTCTGAACCGTTCACTGAAGAAACCCACTAGCACCGTCTGCAGAAGACTGAACGACTGAAGAAATCATGGATGATTCGACATGATTTCACCGATGCTAAGATCAAAATCTTGGCCGGGGGCTCGGCATACCGATGAGAGTATATTCTTTTGGCGATGACCTTAATTTTCAGCAGGTGATGCATTGTTCAGACAAATATTTCAGGTGCCTACTAGACGGACACACCTCGTATCCAATTTCCCACGAATCTACAGGGATATTGTTTGTCGTATTCAAACTTTTGGCGGGCATGGTAGTATGGCCATTAATTGACTAGTTCAGCCAGCTTTGAGAGAGAAAAAATATGTCTGCCCTCAAGACTGCAACTTTAAATAATGAAAATGTTATGATTGGGACGTAAAAAAAAGAAGACGTATATAACCTGTAAATAATTGGTTTGTTTTTCTTGTATTTTGTTTCCGTTACTCCGATTATAAAGAACATTTTGTTAGCTTATAATTGTTGAATGACTCCAAACACATTATAAATGTGTTATTAGATTTCTCCTATTTTTTTACGTCACAATCATAACATTTTCGTTATTTTAAGTTGCAATCTTGACGACAAAGACAACACTAGGGCAGACATGCATATTTTCTCTCTCTAAATGCTGGCTGAACTTGTCAAAATGGTTTCAGGTTCCAGAGTTTTTTGGTACACTTTCAAATGACATTGAGCTCTCAATCATGTAACATTCAACATATGATTCTTAATTATTAATTGTATTGTATATAAACACCTTCCTGATTGTAAATTCCTAATTATTAATTCTTGGTTGTTAGTTTAGTTGAATCTATACACCCACCAATCACCATAAAGAATTAAGAATAATATTCAGTGCATGAATTTCAATGGTAAAGGTACCAAAGAACTCAATCCTTTGTCAGTGACCAAAGGCGCTCTGGTAATACATACTTTATAAAAGTCACATTAACACAGGATTCTTATAAAAAATTATAATTCTGTCGAATGCTTGAGGCTCAATTTCTGATGTATCAACATTTCACGCCTAAAGCTTTCAAGAAAAGTATTATGAAAAATATCTTCGATTTAAAAATCGGCATCCTCTGATGAAGACTGCCCCGTTTTTCATTTAATTCAAAATGTATTGAATCTCAATAATCAAAAAAAAAACCACCAAGCTATGGAGAAAAAATGGTTTGAAGTATTGAACGGGCAGCACTTTCGAATAAACAGATTATTTTAATGTTGCCACTGGTATCATAATCGACAAAAAAATCTCTCGTTTAATTATAAGTGGAAAATATCAATGCTTGTTTCTCATTGCAAAAATACCAATAACTTCTCGCCAAAACCAAGATTGCGACTATATCCAACATATTGATCGATGTCACTGAACCAACCCTAATAGCACACAAGGTTCTAGGGACGTCCCTATTTGGTACAATTTATGTCCGAACGTCCCGGACATGAAATTCTCGTCCATAGGACGTCCCAATCAGTACATATCTCAAAATATCCCTGTGAGGACGTCCATGGGATGTCCCAGTTAGTACATTGATACAAAAATCATAAGTACAACATCCTAAGGACGTCCCAATCGGTACATATAATACATTGTCCCTGCGTTGATGTCCGTAGGACATCCCGGAGAGTACATATTTTCAAATGTCCTAATATCAACGTCCAATGGACTTCCCAATTGGTATATTACATTTAATGTTCCTGTGAGGACGTCCTATAAACAACATTCTATATGGACACAGACACACATAAATATTCTGACAATGTTTTGTACTCATTTCAAAATATATCCAAAAATCCCAAAATATTCTCGAAGAATAGATAGATGCAGAATCGTATATCAAAATATTCTGACACTGTTCGAATATACTCATTTCAGAATATCACTGACTCTATAGGTACCAATCTTTTTCTAGAAAGAAAAAGGAAAACGTATCAAGACAGGAAGATGAATTTTAAAATTGCGAAATCACATTTGATGTGGGGTTCTCGCCATTCTCATCCTCGCACGAATTCGATATACTTATCCTCTCAGAATTCATTACGCCTAGAAGTGGTTCGGATTTCGGTATTTTCAGCTGTTCATCTCACTTCCCAGTTCTCGCATGTTTTTGATTGATTGGAAGTTCCCAACTTCGAACAAGCGACATATAAATATAATTACATTGTCCTCTCAAGTACTCCATCATTGGACAAAAATATTTCAATTGTTGAAATGGAAAATATGCCAATTTGCGAGCCAGAAACCTAATAAGATCAAGTTATAGAATTTTATTAAGATCATTATTAATAGTATCTCATATAATTATTCTCAATAACAAACAAGCAGTCAGCAGCCACCAAACAACGCAGGAGAAGATACAATCATAGAGGTCAAGCAACAATACGCGCGGCTAGGGTTTGGATGGGTGACCGCGAATGCCTGATATCACTGGCAGCTGCTTTTTTATTTCTCGATTCTTGAAATTAGGTCCTTCGATGACGACCTAAGGATATCCCGAAAGGACGTCCCTAGTTGGTCCCCAAGTGGGACATTTGTGCGTCCCACAGACGTACTATGGACATCCGCGGTACCAAATTTGAACGTTCTATGGACGTCCCGAATGTCCTAACAGGATGTCCGAAGGACATCCATGGGACTTTATTGTGCTATTAGGGAATCTATAAATCATCTGTCAGGCACGTAGTGAATAAAATATGTATAGGCAATAAATTCTCAAAAAATCTTGTTTGCATCTTCACTTGAGTAAGAGAAGATTCGTTTTCATCCGCTTTCATATCCCGCGGACACAATTACAAATTTCTTATGTGCTCATACCAAGATGGGCGAGGCATCAAAAGTAGCGTGTGCGATATGATGTCGGATTTCAAATATGTGCGATTATTTTCACACGTCGATTTTATCCATCAAATGTAGGTTCCAGTTAGGCACAGACTGGCCACCATTTTATTGTTGAGCACGAGACCTGCCGAACCTCACTCTACCAGAATTATTTTTTTTGTCCAAGGGCGAAATTATGGAACTCATTATATCAAGTGAGGACCAAACTTTGTGGAGTGAAATATGGTATCGAGTATCATCAGAAATTTGTGATTTGACCTATCAGTAAATAGTTGTTTTCGAAATATTATCATGGTCAATTACTTTTGAACTATTTCTAAATTTTGACTTACTTAAAAATATTTGAATTCGTTTATTTCGGGATTCATTCAAAACAAAACAGGATGTTATTGTTATGTTATACGCATGTTTGAGTTAAAATTTGCAAAGTTGTGATATTAATGGTAACAGAATTCCTAAATAGTATCCATATACCATAGACAAATATACAAAGCGTCAATCCATGGATATACGTAATACGCAATTTTACGCTATCTGTGGTTTTGAAACGTCGATTACATCATGCGTTGACTGTTCTCTGTTATCATTTTCTATACCAAACGTTCATAAAAACCTTGGTTAGATCATATACCTATCTATGATGGGCCTATGGAAAAAGAATATTCGATTACCCATGGCATTATGGAAAGATGCCATTTTTAAACTGCTCAGGTATAATCCAGCTGCAAAATTTTCATCGACGGTGCAGGTAAATAGCTTTATTTCTTGATTATATTTCATATTTCCATTATCAATTATATAGCTACTATGATTCAAGGTCACCATGCTAGAGATGCGTACGTTGCATATTACATGCTTGATGGATATCGAATAAATACACCCAAATATCGATTGCAATACATTGGTACTTTTGAATCAATATAATTTCCCAGTGAAATTTTCGAGTGGCTCAACAAATTCGTAGGGTTTAAAGAATCCTTACAATAATGATGAATGAATCGTCGTAAAAAAGAACTTGGTAGGTGTGCGGGAATATATTTGGAGAAAACATTCCATAAAAACTCAATTAGGTAATTTAGTGATATTTAGACCAAATCTATGGTTGGAATCTCAATCACATTGTCAGTCCATTCCATGTAATAATTAAAAACTTTTTCGACTATTCCAGACTTGAATTACTGAATTTTCTTATTCGCTTTCTCAAACAATGTCATCGATATATAAAATCACATGCCTACACCTTTTATCCGTTGTCGCAAGTAGGTAAATACGCAACCAGGAATACAGCAGTGCGTATTGACATGCCAGTGACATGACAAGCGGTCAATTGTCATATGATAGACGCTCTTCTCGCGCCAAAATGGACAGACGAGAGAGACAAAGGATTGTCGTTAGTTTTTACATCTGATGGTAGCTGTAGGCAAGGGTAGAGTTCAACAAATTGATAAATTGAGACTCAAGACAATGCAATGTACAGCTTAATAATGTGTACATAAATTTTTGTAAATGTACCTGTAAATAGAAATGCTAGATTTATGTAAAAAACCAGCCCAATACACTGAGTGTAAAAATTACATGGCGCAGTCGGTAGGATCTTCCTTTGATGTTACAGTGGTACTAGTGGTAAAAGATGGGAAACTCCGCCCATTTTGTTTGATGTACCGACATCCGTTTTAATTGACCTCGGACCTTCAAATTTTGCGCATCGCAGTTGCCGGATAGTTGTTGTCACCGCTGGAAATACTGATGTGCAATGTTGCCATTTTAGTAATGCCTAATCAACAGCAATGTAAAAAGTTACCTACTTCTGAGTGATTAATCATGAATATGATTCCATCTGAAATTGTAGTTTCTATCAGGAATAAGATGCGTATTCTGAATTAATTTAACGATGAAATTCGAATATGTTGTCCATTCATTGTCATCAGGAACGAAAAAAACACGATTCAATTATCTAATTAAATGATCAAACTTGAAATGTGATATAGCTGTATAGTAATAGCAAAAATAAGGATATTCTCATCAGATGGAAAAGTTTGATTGAAGTCAATAATATCACCAATGTAAGTAGTCACAGTTTTTCGTTCTTTGGAAAACAATGTAATTTGATATTCTCCGATTTACTTGAAGATGATTTGCAATCTTTATATACACAGTAATGATTGCCAATAAACATATTATTGTACCTGATTCACATTCCAGGCAATGAAGGTATATATACCGAATGATAACAGGTTGTTTAATCTGTGCTCTGTGATAATCCTCAAAACCTTTATAACGTTTCCTTTTGAATTATAGTTTATGGAAAATATGTTATACATTATGAGAACATAAACCCATCCGAAATACTGTATCGTGAATCGTGTTAAACGAAAACATTGGCAACATAACCAACAATATTTCAGCACCTGCGCATATCTATGATTGGACCTTTAAATTTTGCGCTTTGACATCTCCCTCTGATTTGATTCGCTCTGGCCAAACTGTCGCATCTGTAAGGTTTTCTAATCTGTGGTATGACATTGAGCTTTTTTCCAGGAGCAAAAGATTGCCATCGGCGACCAAACGATCAACTACGTGAGAGCAGGACACGGCCCCAAGACGGTCTTCTGCCTGCCTGGGGTAATGGGGACCATCTGGAGGGACTTTGGGCCACAAATCTACGGCTTCGACAGGGACGAATTCAGCGTCATCGTCTGGGACCCGCCGGGTTATGGCCAAAGTCGTCCGCCGTTGAAAAAATTCACTTCGAGGTTTTACGAACGTGATGCGGAATGTGCGTTCGAATTCATGAAGGTGAAAAATTGATTACCTAGATATGCTTGAATTAATTCTCGATTGTCTTGTAGGAATTGGGATTTGATAAATATTCCCTAGTTGGTTGGAGTGATGGAGGCGTCACAAGTATCATAAACATCCCGAAAATGTCGAAAAACTGGTTGTCTGGGGTTCAGGAACTTTCATCATCCCCGAAGAAATAAGAAATATTGAACGTAAGTTGAAGATGGTCAGGTGGACACGAGAATTTTTATTTCTTTGTGGAAGAATACGGTGAATTAACAATCTCAAATGTTATTTGTCATGAGCTGCGAACCTAACCTAAAAAATCTCGTGGAACTATCATCGGTGTTTGAAACGATGAGAGTTTTGTACCCATTTTCGCAAATTTGAAATTATATTCTCAATGTTTTTACAAAACAAAATCAGAATATTTTTTCTTGTTCATTTCAGTGATAAGCGACATGAACAAATGGTCGGATAAAATGAAAGAACCCCTTTTACAATTCCACACTGAAGAAGAATTGCAAAATATGTTGAATGAATGGCGTGATGCCCTCCTAGAGATATTCCATGAAAATGGTGGCGACATCTGCAAAGATAGCCTAGCAGATCTGAGATGTCCGACTTTGATACTGCATGGAGATAAAGATCCTGCGTTACATCCGATTCATCCAGATTTCATGGTCAACAATATAAATAATGCGAAGTAAGAGCAATTATTTAACAATATTTCTTTTCGAGGGAAACGGCCCTGCCTCAAGTTTTCCGGAAAGAGATTTTGTTTGTTAATGATTCATTTATTCTTGAATAAAACAAAACGAAAAGACGGGTCTCATTGTTTCCGCTCGAAATTCAGAGTTGTCTCCTCTGAAAAAAAAAATCAACTTATAAGTTCAAATATTTTCAGGTTGCACAGATTTCCTGATGGAAAGCATACGATCCATCTGAAATACTCCGAAGAATTCAACAAACTTGTTGCCGACTTCATTTTAGAAAGGGAACAGATTCTCACAAAATAGGTATTTATTGCAAATTTTTCACGTTGATGCTGAAATGGAATTTTGTTCGAAATCAGATTGTTTCAAATTTTCATTTTTATTATTTTTTTACAAACAATTCTGTTATAAAATGACAATGTAGCTTTTTTCATCACCCACTGCCGAAAACACATTTCTATTTTTTCAGCAAGTTAGTAGCTATAAAGACTATTAATGTAGTAACAATTTTTAAAAATTACTTCAAATAGTAAATCTCCGTATAACCTAACCTAAAATAACCAAATATACATAACCTAAAGCATTTTTATGTAGGTTGCAAGGTGAGTCACACTTGACTCATTTTCTAAAATTATTCATTATAAAAATGTCAGGTACGATTGCAATTTAAACAGCTTCGAACTCTATATTTGTTTGGGTCCCCAGGAGAATTTCGCACATTCTTCATCAAGTAGAAAACTAAAAATCAATTCCAAGGTCGACAACGAAATACACTGGATTTATATCCCGTGCAATCATTTTCTGAATAATTTCACTTGATGCTTGAAATTTTGTGAGGAGATATTTGGGGGCTTCTTATCTCAGAGGCGAATTTCATTTCCCTCACACAGGGTGGTTGAAAAATGCAGATGTTCTAGTCGCATTATAAATATATTTCCACTATTCTAAACTGTGCTTTCAATTTTAGATAGACATTGTTCTAAAATCGAGAGGAAGATAATCCAGAAACATGGAGATGTATGTTCCATTTGGAAAAATGGACTTAGTCATTTCTTAATATGAATTAAACATTTGCATTTTTTTATCTGCGAGAGAAAGTAAGATTAAGGTCTGGAATGAGAAGCCTCGAATTTTAACCTCCATTCATTTCAAATTTCATCGTCAATAATTTACATTTCTGAAATTGCTGTGCTAAATAATTGAGATAAAAATGTAGAAAAAGGAGAGAAGTTGTTAAAAACGTGATAGAGAATCGGTTGCCAATTTCATAAAATATTCTGGATCATTACTAATCACTCATTGGTTATTTTTCACATAAAAACAGACTAGTTTTTCACACATTTCATTGAGAAAAATAACTCGTATTATTTATTTTATCAAAATAAGTAAATTATAATTAAAAAAATAGATGCTAGAAACATTAAATCTAGCATTTTTCAAATACCTCGAATACGTGCATGAGAAAAAAAAACGTAATAAAAATGCAGAGACGTGTTGATTCCGAAGAGTTCACAGTTCCGTTTCGCGAATGCAATTGAATAATGTGGGAAGTTTAGTGGAAACCCAAACACTGAAAAGTACAGCCAATCCCGTCGAAAATATCCTGTAATTCCAAAAAACAAACGAAAACGTTGGCTTAGCGCGCGTGTGACTCACCTGGAACCTTCCTTGTTATTCATCATTTCTACATAAAATAACAAATAACATTTACATAACAAGTCCTGCTAGTCGCAACAGTTGATCAATGCACCGAAAGAAAATGATGAAAAACGTTCGCGTATGTACAATAAAATCATTTAATAGATTTTCGTCATTTTCATCGAGCCCAACTGTTGACATAGCAAGATGAACATTACGAAAAATAAATAAACCCACAGTCTCACCCAGATTATACGTCTAAGTTCTCGAAATGAAAGTCAAGATGTATAAACATATAAGCATAAAAGCGAATGCGCGATCAAAAAAATATAGAAAGTAAAAAGTCATAAAACAGAAATTTGCATGGGAAAAATATGATCACACTTTTCACCACATAATATATATAAAATCTAGCTCAATTAAACAAAAAAATAATACATTATATCTATAAATAAACACAGACGCCGGTCAAGCTGATTTTATCGACAATAGATAACTATCTTCAACAGAAAGAGATAGTTCTGTGGAATTGCAATAATTCCATATAGACCTAGCGAGGTTTCAGCGTCCCCTCTTTGTCTCCTGTCAACTGTCAACCATTCAACTGTTTTCGGCCTCTCTGTTATGCACCGCTGTCAGTCTACAATGGGGAACTTCGGTCCAAGTTACCAACCTTCAAATCTGTCAAATTATGTCTACCACCCAGTGAAAGGAGTTTCGAAATGATATAGATGCCGAAATAATCGTCGTTTTAAAATGATTGAGAAAATTCTCTCAGTTCCTATAATTTCGTTTTACGGCCGTATTCGAAGTATGCTATTAAGCTAAGCTTAAGGCTTGAGCTCGCTAAACGTTACGAATTTGTATGCACCGTATCCACAAAATCATTTAAGCTCGCTCAACTGTAAGCGGCCACAATCGACGGCTTTATATTTTAGGCCAGGATTATGTAGACATCATAACCCCTTTTTTATGATTTTTACTGAATGTTTCAATATTTTTGAATGAAAACCAATGATGGAAGTCAATAATGGAAGATGAAGGAATTCACAGTCTGTCGAAAAACTGCTGGAAGTACATCTTTCACATCAGAAGCGAACATAAATAGAACAGAGGTTAAGTTTGTCTGTGGGTTATCCCACAGGGAGTTCAGTGGTTATACCACTACGAGTAGTTCACGAGTCACCGCTAGGTAGCGTATTGCTTAGCACCTATCGCGAATATTCGCACTCTCTTCAATATGAATACTCTATACGAAATGTCTCTGTTTCAAAAGTAACTCTTTGTCTCTAATATTTTTATTTCTAATTTTCTTCTTCTCATTATCAAGAGAGCATTTTCTTCCTTAATGTGGTGTTTAGCTGCCTTTCATTTAAACTATGTATTCCAACATTTCAAATCTTAATTTTCTTCATCATATCCAAATTTGCTTCAAAAACCCACAGTATTATCCCTCTTAATTTTTGTAAGGGGGCCTCCGCCAGTCAGACGAACTTTCCCCTTTTCATCCTCTAAGGTTTTCCTGAGCTTTCTTTTCTATTCTCCATTTCTTCAAAGAAGTCATACTATGTGAAATACCAGTAGATGAAGTAACATTGAGAGCATTTGTGATCTGCTCTCAGGTCTTTTCCTTCTTCTCACCAGAAGCCCTATTGGTTTTTTTTTTTGAAATAATTCTCAACAAGAGGAGCTTCTCCGATGATGTGAAGTTTTGAACTGGTAACTTTTTCACTCATTTTGCTATGAATAACTATAGATAAGCAAATAAAATCGAAAATCCTAAGTTTGAATATGAAATCCCGGACACTCAATGTAGACGTAATTTGTCCTTTTTTTGGTTTTGGCCTTTTGCTGGAAGGAAATTGGCTAGCTCACTACTTTTGGAAGTTTTCCAACTGAGTCTGAGTCTTTCCGCAAGCAGGACATAATTTGATAGATCTAGAGGTTAGTAACTTGGACCGAAGGTATCGAATCTACTTTCAACCACCGAACTATTTCCGCCTGTCAGACTTTGCTGTCAGTCGAGAATGACAGCAATGCGTGACATTGACAGCCAACACAACATATCGGATTCTATATTTCAATTTGACCATTCCCCATAACTCTCCCAAAATTTTTTGAGGATGACAATGTTCTCGATTGAATATTTCTAGAGGTACGTGAAACATGACAAGGGCAGTATTAACTCTTCATCTGTCATTTGAAGTTCAGTTTTCAGTTACTATTGGAATTAATAATTTGGATATTCTGGAAACTCCAATGACTGAACAATAGAGAACATTTTATCATCGGTAATATCAGCTGAACCCTCGCGTTGACAACTTTGTTGCAAAATAAAAGTAAAATAATGAATGATACTTTGGTAAAAAACACTTGCTGTGGATACTTGGTTCCTCAATTTGAAAAAATAAAGTGTATATATATACAATTTCTTATAAAAGTCAGACCGAAAATAAATACGAACGTAAAAATTTTTCGAGAGAACGTCTGATAATTACATAGAGGGATTCTCAAACCTTGGTCCTTTGAACACTGTCACTTCCCCGTAAGCTTCTTCTTGCTCCAGCTCGAGCACATGGAATTTTTTCAGCACCAACAGACTGTAGAATTTCTGAGAGGCCTGAAATCGGGAACAAATCGGTCAGAACAAAATATTCATCATCAATTCAAATTCTATTCCAATCATCAATCAGATGCTTTCAGTTTGTTTGCGCAAATAATACACAGTCGGTAGTCAAAATTTTTTAAAGAATTCTCATCACATCATTATTTTCTTATGCCGATGATACAATATACAGGGTCACTCACGGTCGATGGTACCTTAGACGTTTACGGAGAACGGGACGTTGGATTATTCTGACAATTTGGTTTATTGGGTTTTGTTCTATCGATCTAAAATACTTTCAGCGTTGCGGCGTTGCCGCTTCTATCAAAAAGTAGCAACAACTTTGTTATTTCAAATGGAACACCCTGTATTTTATTTCATTTTTAGATTCTTCCTGAAGAGCTGATTTCGGCAATGTATCATACTTGCGAAATAGCGCGAAATATTACAGAGATAGAGGGTGTGAAAAATCGAGATTATTCAACTTTAGGAATTTTTGTGTCGAAACTAATCATTTCTGCTCAAAACGGCTTACATGTCCCTATCTTAACTTTTCATTTACTATCTACTGACATTTGATAGAAACAAATAGAGGGTGATACAAAACTCAAAATTTTGAACCACCCGTATTTGTTTCAATTAAATATCAATCGATAGTAAATGGAAAGTTGAGATAGGGACATGTAAGCCGTTTTGAGCAGAAATGATTAGTTTCGACACAAAAAATTCCTAAATTTGAAAAATCTCGATTTTTCACACCCTATATCTCAGTAATCTTTCTCGCTATACCCCAAGTATGATAGATTGACGAAATCAGCTCTTCAGGAAGAATCTAAAAATGAAATGAAATACAGGGTGTTCCTTTTGAAATAACAAAGTTGTTGCTACTTTTAGATAGAAGCGGCAATGCAGCAACGCTGAAAGTATTTTAGATCGATAGAACAAAACTGATTACCCAATAAACCAAATTTTCAGAATAATCCTACGTCCCGTTATCCGTAAACGTCTAAGGTACCATCGACCGTGAGTGACCCTGTATATTGCTAGTGGAAATACCTGGGAAGAAGCAGTATCAAATGCTGAATTTGATTTGTCAACAAAAAATTATTGAAAATCTATATTGTTTCATGCCTCAAAAGTGAAAAACAATTTAAGTGCGCTGAACATATTTCCAAAGTCAATGTAGTAAAATATCTTGGGTTTAACTTTTTTTTTCGGAGGTGGTTGAAATCCTTTATGGACACCATATGGGTCCATTCCCCCATATGATAGTGTGGGAATCCCAATGGAATCACAAAGGGAACGTAATCATTCAGTTTTCTTTTATTAAACAAGTCATCATCAAAAAAATATTTAGAGTTTTTTGTTGGGATTTAATTATCTGTCTGTTTAATCATCTCGTCGGAGGCGAATAAAATTTGGCTGCAGTGAGAAATGTCAAGCTATAAGCTCTAAACATTTGGAATCACGTCTCAGTAACAGATATTTCACCGAAAAAAATATATATATACATATATATCTCGCAATCGATTATAAAAAAGAGAACATCATCCGATGAAGTTGTTCCATTCCTAAAATCAATGTTTCAATGTTAGAAGTAGCAAAATCATGTTTATTTACGCAAACCAACAAATATTTTGATCAATTCACCGCTCATCGTGAATAATCCTGGGCACAATTTGAAGATATCATCAAAATTTTTCTCCCTCACCTGTTTCTTGTTGTTCCTCAGACACATCTCTGACAAGGTGATCTGTTCCACATTATGAAACTTCTGTTTGACAACGGTAAACATCTGATATGCCCTTTTGTTCAACACCCTCTCCTCGAACTGCTCGTCCGTCTCATCCACCTGCTGCTCTTCGGTCTGGAAGAAAACGAGACGACAGTGAAAAAAAAAAAAAAGCCACAACGACGCGACTTACCGGACCGGGATCGTAATCGTAGTCCCCCGTCCAAGGGGAGTGCGCCCTCTCGGACATGCACCCCGGGGGGGTGTGGCCCCTCAGTTGCTCGTCGTAGCCCATGTTCGCCATCTGGTTCTGCAAGAATGAAGATAACACGGTTTGAATCTCGAGAAAGATGGCTTCCAAACAAATTATCGTTATGAGTCATCCGAGAGATTTCATTCTGAAGAATCGATTTTGAATTTTGAAAGAGATATCTAATCAGTAAGTTGGGATGATGTTCAACAACTATCTGATGATGACAATGCTTTCAACTGCTTTTATGAAATCTTTCATTACTTCAATGTACACTTTCCTCTCAAAATCGTTTTGATACCAGTAATAAGAAAATAAGGGTTTCACTAATGAAATAAAAAAATTAAGCAACAACCTTAAAGAGTTGTTCAGGTTGAACCAAGTAAGTCCTCACTATACAGATACATACAAAAAATAAATGAAAACACATAGAAATACGATAAATTAATCGTAAGGTTCATAAATTCACAAAATCCCGGTGAATGAATCATCAAAATAAAAAACTACAGATATATTTCACTTAACAAAAACGGTTGTGTCATATCAGATACTAATGTGACAATAATAAATATTATTGATTCTGGTCAGAATATTGTATAAGACTCAGATGAACCTTCTTGTTTTCCTAGAGATATAAAAAATCACACATTTTACTTGGAATCAAACACAGAGGCTAAACAATTTGGTTTGATCCCACATAAAATTAAAAATAAGAAATAATTTGGCTTTCATGATATTCCATAATTTCTCATTAAAAATCCATGATATCCTATGCAGAAATCCTCCACATATCAATAACTTATAAGCGAATCGGGCTAGTTTGCCATTTTGAAGAAGCCGCCATAATAAAAGTTTCATAAATTTTGACAAATACATCATGATCTCAGATCCCAAATATCAGCAAATACCAATTTTGAAGCGAATCGGACCTTCATCACAAAACTTTTCCACCATCTTGGAGCCGCCATCTTAGATTTATCAATTTTAACAATGAACTTATATTCTCCGACCCGAAAAACCGGCACATACCAATTTTGAATCGAATCTGAGCATAATCACAAAACTCGTCCGCCATTTTGGAGCTGCCATCTTGAAGCGGCCATCGCGAATTTAATAGATTTGAAAAAAAAATTCACCATCTCCGATTCTGAAATCGCCAGCATATGAATTTAGAAGCAAATCGGACAATAATCATGAAACTTGTCCGCCATCTTGAAGCCCCCATCTTAGATTCATCAATTTTGACGATCTCCGACCCCAGAAATCGGCACATATCCATTTTCAATCGAATCTGAGCATAATCACCAAACTCTTTCGCCATTTTGGAGGCGCCATCTTGGAGCCACCATCACGAATTTAATAATTGTGACAAGAAATGTATAATCCCCTATCCCGAAAACGTCAATATACAAATGTAGAAGCAAATGGGACATCAATCATGAAACTCGTCCGCCATCTTGAAGCCCCCATCTTAGATTCTTAAATTTCGACAATGAATTCATCATCACCGACCCCAAAAACCGACACATACCCATTTTTAAATCGAATCGGAACATAATAACAAAATCCGTCTGTCATTTTGGAGCCGCCATATTGAAGCAGCCATAGTGAATTTATGAATCCTGACGAAAAAAATTATTATCCTCGATTCCTAAATCATCCACATACCAATTTTGAATAGAATGGGAACATAATAAAAAAACATGCCCACCACTATGGAGCCGCCATCTTGGAGCAGAAATCACGAATTCAATAATTTTGACCAAAAAATCATAATCTCTGACCCGAAAAACATGCACATACAAACTTTGAATCGAATCCGACCATAATCACAAAACCCGTCCGCCATGTTGGTTCCGCCATCTTGAAGCCGCCATCATGAATTCACCAATTCAAACTACAGATGAAACCAAACCAAACGCCTCACCTGATCATATCCCATGTTCTCCATGGGCGGCAGGTCATGGTGCAGGTTGTCGAGCGGCTCGAGCGGCAGATTGGCGTCGATGCCCGAATGGTGAGGCGTCGGGGCGCCTAGACCATGACCGCCGAGCAGGTCGTCGGCGACGTGGGAAGGCGTCATCGGCGGCATGCCCGCCATCGTCTCCTGCTCCTGCAGGATCGAATGGACCTACGAACATCGAAGGGTTTCGGTCGTTTACAAAGAGCCGGCAACGTCGCACATATATTAATAACAAAGTTTATTCAATAACAATATTTGTCTAATTTATTAACAGCGTCCGCAACGGATTTTTAATTCGTCAAGAAATGAATCGCCATTACAGTTTTAAAGAAAGTTATAGAAACTCTTGAGTAGTCAACTTTATAGCGGACACTGTATATAATATAATAAATGGAAAAGTTCCAGTCTCACAGACAGTGAGAAACTTCCGATTCTTAAATGAAGTCGAGTTGTCAAAAAAATGCAGTTTTATACATTACACGAAACCTCCAAATTTAATTCAATTATCTCCGAAAACAAAAAAGTTAGAGGGACCACCCAGTATACAAACACATAAATATAAAAAACAACATGAATTTATCAAAATAAAATTATTTATTCTGTTACGAAAAAAAAACTGACGATCTTTTTTGAATATCCAATCCCGTACTGCAGTTTCACATAAAAAAGAAAAACCCCCCAAACCTCTCACCTGATCAGCAGCCAGCTGGGGCATCTCATCGAGGTGGTGCAGCGGCGTAGAAGGCGCCGGATATCCTCCGGGCGTGTGCGGGTACATCATTCCAGGAGTGGGCGGGTGCATCATGCCCGGGGTGGGCGGTTGCATCAGGGCGGGCGTCGAAGTTTGCATCATGCCCAGAGAGGGAGGCTGAAGCATTCCCGGGGTGGGGGGTTGCAACATGCCCGGGGTGGGGGGTTGAAGCATACCCGGAGTGGGGGGTTGCAACATGCCCGGGGTGGGGGGTTGCAACATGCCCGGGGTGGGGGGTTGAAGCATGCCCGGAGTGGGGGGTTGCAACATGCTCTGATTGGGAGATTGCAACAGTCCCGGGTTGGGGGACTGCAACATGGCGCTTGTCGGAGACTGCAACATGTTTCCGGTGGGAGATTGCATCATGCCAGGCGTTGGAGGTTGTAACATCCCTGGAAAAAATCATCAGTTGTGTCCATTACATTTAGTCTCTGAAAAAGTGGCGTATATGACACGTTGAAACAGCAATCATCTTGTTCCAATTCCGCTCCAGTTCAGTAAATGATTGAAAGAGTACCTATATAAATTTTTTATTTGAAGTGGGTCTTCCGATAAGAAAATGATTCACAGCAGGAGAGAATACATTTGCTAACGCCAAAGTGAGGGATCATTGTCATTCAACGAGTAGGATTGGGAGCCGCGCCCTCAATGTGTAATTTCAACAATCAAGTTCCAAATGTTGTTCCTATATTCTTCTCTAATGTGAGCGGTTACGATAGTCATATCCTCATCAAGCAATTTTTCGATTACAATGAACCAGTTGATAGTGTCGCTCAAACTAAAGAGATATATTAAGATCAACTAAAGGCTGAAGTGACGGATCATTGTCATTCAACGAGTAGGATTGGGAGCTGCGCACTCAATGTGTAATTTCAACTATCAAGATCCAAATTTTGTTCCTACATTCTTCTCTAATGTGAGCGGTTGCGATAATCATATTCTCATCAAGCATTTATTTGATCACAATTAAGGAGATTATTTGTAAACTTGATTCAGAAGTAATAGTATACAATCACTATAGTCCTCCCGCGACTTGAATAGCATTTTTCTTGAAGACCCTTTCTTGGCAGATTTTTTTTTTTCGAATGACGAATCATGCCACACGGAACGTTCCAATCATCATCAACTCACCATGCGGCGTGTGCGCAGCCCCCATCATGTCCTGCAACTCCTCCTGGTGGCCCGTCAGCCTCGGCATCAGCGGCGTCATCGGCTGCGCCAGCGGCGTCTGGGGCGGCAGCGGCGTCGCGACGGTCGGGTAGGGCGTCTGGGGTGGCATCGAGTGTTCGTCGACGTGCAGCGGCGCCGGCTGCGGCGTCTCCTCCTGGACGTGGAGCGGCGTCCGGTTCTGCGGAAACAGTTCATTAAACTTTCATCAGAATCATCAATGGTACAGGCGGTACAATGAAAGTTTCACTCACCGGCTCCTCGACGTTCTTCCTCTTCCTGCCTCTGCGGGCCGGCGTGGACGGCTCCAACGTGGGGGCGGTCTCCTCGTGGTCCCTCGCCTGGTCCAGCGCCAGCGAGTCCGCGTCCCCCAACATGGCAAAGTCCTCCGTTCCGATCGAGCGCAGCGTCAGGTGGCGCTGGTAGTTCTGGAAACGAGAGAGGGCGTTCGAGTATTGTCGTTAAATGGACAACTCTTAGTACACAGAACCAAACAAGTGGTTAGTTGACCGTACGGCTGCGTATAAACAGCACAATTTCAATAATCTTAGCCCACGAATTTGATTCTCATTTTGTGAAAGCCGTCATTTTCGAGCGTTTAATCACCTTGAACAGAATCCTGGCGGGGATGAGTCGAGCTGGCAACGCGAACAGCTTCTCGACGCCGCCCGTCTCCTTCCAGTGCATCAGCCGCTTGGTGGGCGGCGCCAGATCGAGCGTCGTCACGATGTCGGTGGTGTCGCTCAGCTGGTTCTTCATCTCCTCGCCGGAGATGTTCTTCACCTCGTCGACGATCAACTTCCGTTTCTTCCTGGTCTTTGTTAGACCTAGGTAGAATTCATCTGTTTTTTATGTTAAATATATCAACAACATTCTCGGGTAACGGTTTTCAATGAAGCGGTGTCTCTTAATCGCAGCCTTAACGGGAACTTTTATTGTGCAAATGATCGTTGGTTGCATAGCTTCACAGCATCATCGATGAATTTGGATTACAGCAAATACTCAGGTCTTTCATTATTTGTTGACAAAAATAGATCAATTACGAATCAGTTGATGATATGCATAGAGCAAGTTCAACTCACAGAAAATGCGAGATCATAAACATGAATTGTGAATTTAGTTCCAATATAGTGGTAAAATATCATGTGATTATAGTTTTCCTAGAATATATTGTAATGCTCGAAAAAACGCCGCTCTAAAACCCTCCAATTCAGCAGGAAATTTAAACAACAGCATCATGGCCCCTTCTTGTGACGTCACGAGTCCTCTGATAGGCATATTCCTGTGTTGCCAGTTTCACTACTTTTCGGAACTTTTGAGGAAATGTTATTCAATTTCATCCCACGAACAAAAACAATTGTTTCAGCATATCAAAATGGAGACTTCGTATTTGATGCTTCGGCGTACTCATTCATATAGTACAGAAATATTATGAATAACGCTCGGCAACGCTGTAAAACTTTAATCTCTAACGCGCTCGGTAATAGTTCAGAACTTGTTACGTCACATTTCGGCACGGTTTCCACAGTGTTCAAATAAAAACTATTCTTTCAACATTTATTTTGAAAAATCCCACCCCTTATTTCATTGTTCTGGAAGTTGTGGTATTTTTTTCCAGAAACTAGTGATCTCGCCAGTTACATGCGAATCTATAATGATGAATGGTGAGGTGCATTCGCGAGTTCAGGGCCAAATTATGAATGTCATATGTCAAGTGTTGAAATCCAGGAATTCATATCAATATGAACGATAAAGTTTAGTAAATAACTACTTAATCTACGATTCCATGTTTTGATTTTTGTTACTGGATGTAACATGAACTGATCCTGAATCATTGCATGGAGACACCAGCAAATAAATGTCAATGAATCATTTTCGTGATGATCGTAATTGCTTATTGAGATTAAATTGCTTACATAGCTAGCAGTTATGAATTGAAAATTTACGTTGAATTGTTCGTTGAATCGATTAGTGTGTGCCCATTTTAATTTTCCAATGCAAGCAGAAGCTCAAATCTCTATTTTCACATAAAATAAATCAATTATTTTGCAAACTATACCACATATTCCTCTCACTTATCTAAGTTGAAAAATTGAACATTAACCAATTTTCAACCTCTATTTATCAAAAATATTGATAGTCCACATCAATGGGTAAAACAGCTTAACAACCAAACATTCTTTAATAATACATATCTGCTTATCATATGAATTTCAAATTCTGACCGCTCTGATCATCTGACCAAAATAGCACATTTAATAGATCAAGGAGATATATAAATTTTTATTTTTTTGATACTCTCAAATAATCACCGAGGTAGATTTTCATGATGAGAAAGCTTATAATTTTCTCATAGGCTGCAATCTCTTTTGAATATAGAAAATATATCAACAACATTTCTGGAACAAAAACTACTTGTCGATAAAATGTGCCTATTGTATAAAGTATGCAAGAAACGACTGCATGCTACATCTGATGAGTTAGTCAAGTCTCATTGAAATAACAGTTTTTTATGCAACCAACTCATCACCTGGAAAATAATTATTCACTTCATTAAGAATAGATCTGCCTCAAAGACTGCTGTTAAGAGACATGCTTTAAATAATATGAGAATGAGATGTTTCAATGTTACTCTTCCATCATAACATGTTCAACTTCTTTACTTTGTATCCAGTTCATTTTTCAAAGAAAGCCAATCGAATTGGACATGAAAAAGCAACAAAATAAACATCAGTTCTCAATTTCTCACTACAAAGCTAATAATGAAAAAGAAATTCAAGCATTCCAATCACCAAATAAAAATAATAATCCTTCCGAGAATCAAGATTTTTCACTATCTGATAATCCCACGAAAAAATTATTCCATATAACATGAAAAATAATTTCGTAAAAATCTTGTTTCTTAGACAAATTATTTTTAAATATCGATAACACCAAAGCATTAGTGATGTATCATTATTGTTTTATGTCCCATTCTGCCTTGCAAATAATGTTCATATCACTCAAATTTCATTTAACCTAGAAAAAAATCACAAACACAAAAGAAAACGGGGTCCGGTACAACTCTAGGGAATCTCCTGATAGGAAAAATTGTTCGCTATTGATAGAGTATGGAGAATTGCCAATTTGAAATAATCCTCCATAGAACAATTCCGCACAAAATACCGTGAAACACCCATAACGCCCGCTTATCTATAGTGTTCGTGATCTTTAATATACATTATGAATAGAAAGTGAAAGCTAGTTTGATATTTCCACGTAGAATCGATCTTTCCTCATCGCCTTTCCAAAAAAATTGTATATATTATACAATAATAATCCATGGATCCATGTTCTACGTAATATCCCCAAAATTTGAAATTCCACAAGCCACAAAGGTGGCTCATTAAGACATCTAGAAAGGACATCTAGTTAGAAACAATTTGATACCAATATGCAATCAGTATTTATAATTTTAATTGGGATTAAAAACTTTGGGATAAATGCCAAAAAGTAACACAGAGGTGTCATTGTACTCACAATACAATTTTCTATCAAAATAAGTAAAAATATACAGAGAAGTTTTCGAAATTCTGATTTTTATATGGATCGCACGATAAGCAATAAAATATAAAAAAAATACCGGCAAACCGACGAAGTCAGATCGATTCGATAAAAATAACAAGAAGAAGAACGGACGCCTGCCTACCTTTGAGCATGCTCGCATCTACCGGCGCCAGCGCGAAGCTCTCGTCCTCATTCTGCAGCAGCGTCGTCTGGTCGACGGTAGGCGCCGCCACCTCTTCCGGCGGCGGTTCCGGCGCCGCCTCCGGGTGCACCGAATGCACCGACGGGGTGGGCGTCGGCGCCGTGGGCGGCACGGCGCTCGGCGGCCGCGAACCGCCCGTGCTGCAACAGAGATCGGGGCCCGGTCAGACATTCGAGCTGTCATTCTTGTCACGATGATTAATGCTACATATTAAAATATTCTTCGAGGCTTGATGAATATTGGTGAGGTTAGGAAGGAATTTTGAATTATCTACGGATCCGACTACTGGATTCCCCATGTGTTTCTGGTGGTCCTAAGAATTACGCTTATAAGCTTTGGTGAATTTCTCAAAATTCGTTCAGACATCGAGACACTCAAGCTGTCATTCTTGTGACAATGATGAGTGCTACATATTAAAATATTCTTCGAGGCTTGATGAATATTAGTGCGGTTGGGCGGGAATTTTGAATTGCTGTTGTAAAGTAGATGATATTATATTCGTATAGTATATTTCAAAAGTATGGGATGTTACAGATATGAATATGTCTATCCAATTAAAAATATCAAACATAGTTTGAAATGAATGTCTGGTAGACTACGAGCAGAAAACAACTACTTTCCTGGTGAATACCACGCAGAACATTGAATTATATCTGTTCGTAGTCCATGCAACGATTCACACTGTGAATGCAGATCGCAAATGTTTCTTTCTTCCTAAGACGTGACAAATTCACATCGAGACAGGCACGCCTAACAACCTACAGACCGGTTTCGGGCTTATTGGCCCTCATCAGTGCAGGGTAGTTATCCGAGTAGAGACCGTAAGATCTCAACTCGAAGCGTTGCCTGTCCCAATGCATTTTCGTCGCGTCTATTTGACCGCACCGAGCCGCGTTCCAACAGACAATTGAAAGTGGCGACATCATGCGGCAGAAGAAAGAAACACTCCAGAACCGAATCTCCCAAGTTTTACAGAACTTGGAAGTGGCTGAGAGCTCGACTAAGCTCAATAAATGAAAAAATGGATTAGCCATAAATTGGAAAAAATTTTTGAGAGAAAAATAGTCTATCCAATTAAAAATATCAAACATAGTTTGAAATGAATGTCTGGTAGACTACGAGCAGAAAACAACTACTTTCCTGGTAAATAAATTTTTTCCAATTTATGGCTAATCCATTTTTTCATTTATTGAGCTTAGTCGAGCTCTCAGCCACTTCCAAGTTCTGTAAAACTTGGGAGATTCGGTTCTGGAGTGTTTCTTTCTTCTGCCGCATGATGTCGCCACTTTCAATTGTCTGTTGGAACGCGGCTCGGTGCGGTCAAATAGACGCGACGAAAATGCATTGGGACAGGCAACGCTTCGAGTGGAGATCTTACGGTCTCTACTCGGATAACTACCCTGCACTGATGAGGGCCAATAAGCCCGAAACCGGTCTGTAGGTTGTTAGGCGTGCCTGTCTCGATGTGAATTTGTCACGTCTTAGGAAGAAAGAAACATTTGCGATCTGCATTCACAGTGTGAATCGTTGCATGGACTACGAACAGATATAATTCAATGTTCTGCGTGGTATTTACCAGGAAAGTAGTTGTTTTCTGCTCGTAGTCTACCAGACATTCATTTCAAACTATGTTTGATATTTTTAATTGGATAGACTATTTTTCTCTCAAAAAAAATTTTTTCCAATTTATGGCTAATCCATTTTTTCAGATATGAATATGGTGTAACATAAATTGCAATTTCGATGTATATATATTTGGCAATAGTAGTTTCATAAACATGTTCCCGTTTGCGAGGTTCGTTGCCTTTTTAATGTATTTGATTTCTGCACATTAAATGATTCTCTTGCATATTTTATTTTAGGACATGTCGATGGACTTACTTATCATCATCTACCTGTTTTACAAAATAAAAGTAGCAGATTATTACAATTCTGAACTTCTGAGCTAACGGTCGAACGAGGGTATCTCCTAATAAAGTACTGCGAGCAATTCGGTGTTTCAATCCAAACATCCCAACATTGCGATGCATCTGTGGATTCATATACTGAATTCCTCATACGTTTCTGGTGGTTCTAAGAATTACGCTTATAAGTTTTGGTAAATTTCTCAAAATTTGGTCAGTCACTCAAGCTGTCATTCTTGTGACAATGATGAGTGCTACATATTAAAATATTCTTCGGGGCTTGATGAATATTGGTTAGGAGGTAATTTTTAATTATCTACGGATCCGACTACTGGATTCCTCATGCGTTTCTGGTGGTCCTAAGAATTACGCTTATACCCTTTGGTGAATTTTTTCAGTCAGTCATCGAGACATTTAAGCTGTCATTCTTGTGACGATGATGAGTGTATTGAAATATCCGTCTGAATAAAAAATAGCTATTATGTACCTAAAGTTGATGAAATACTATATCACTAATAATATTAGTTTAGACGCAGTAGGTAGGACAATTCTGAAAAATTGAATAAACAATGGATGGACAACTCAATTACCACAACTGCCTCCACTATCTTCTTCAAAAAAGTATATCTATCAAGAAAGAAACATTCACCTAATGCTTTCTAGACCCAATTGCATTGCATCTCATAAAAAGTAGTAGAAGTAGCAACATTCAGATATATATAAAAAAACGTATTATTTTGTCCTACCTGTCTCCACCCACGGAAGGCGGTCCCCCGAAGTTGTCGAGGTCGTCGTCGTCGCTGTCGGCGAGCGCGGAGGGCGGCAGCTCCTGGGGCACCGCCTCGGAGATGCTGGCGTCGACGGCGGGCACGTCCGGCATGGGGGCGTCGTCGAAGAGGCCGCCCTCGAACAGACCTCCGGCTGAAACACGATCGCAATTTTGGGTGTCGGATTCATTATAAAAGGTTTTCCTAAAGAATTTCCAGAGTTCCCAAATTTAAGAAATTCCCAAAGAATAACCAGAAGTCAATACCTTATAAATAAATTTCTGGACGGGAGTCCCTGATTCTTCAAGGATTATCTTAACTATCCCAAGAAATCCCAAACTTCTCAAAGAACTCTTGGACTTCCTGAGTAATTGACTTCCAAAATAATTTTCGAACTTTGCAAGGATCTCCTTTTTTTCCTAGGTATTCCCAGATTTCTAAAGAAAGTCCCACACTCCCCAAGGAATTTTCGAGGAAGTCCTCGATTCTCCAAAGAAGTCCCTGATTCACAAATGAATTCTAGGATTCTCCAACTTCTCAAGTCCTTGACTTTCAAGGGAATCTGAGAATTTTAAGGATTTATCGGACTTGTCGCGTGTAATACAACAAGTGTATTGATGATTATTGAAACACAAATTCCTTCGATTTTGAGCGCGAGTGTGGTTTCCAAAGCAACATGATTTGTTTAGAAAAAGAGAAGGAATTTTCGATAATCATCAATAACACGAGTTGTATTTGTTCAGAATATTTCATGAATAAAATCAATCCATTCTGATGATTTCCTATTTATTGTTTAAATCAATATTAAACGTACAGTTTATGGAATTCTTAGTTATTTTGATTATGCATTGTAGTTTGACACATCGTTATGCAACCAACAATACATTTATGCCATTGTATGATGTAGGCAAGACTACTGATGAGCTAAATTCATTTTGATTGTTGTCGCAATTTGTGTTAGGTTACATTCAATTAATTCTAATTCTATTAATGCTGAAATTGTCTAAAATTTGTGGAAAATGAAGTGGATACATATTAATAGTGTGTGTTTATCATGGTTCAGACGAAAATTTGGTGTAGTGGCATTCATTTATTTACCAGGGAATCGGAAAATACTATGACAGATTGCAACTAGTAAGTCGTTGTTTAATTAAACTACCCTACTGCCTACGAATCAGAAAGCAAAATACAGAAACGAAAACACATCATGTAGGTATCCAATAGCCAATCAGGAGTATTAGGAATTTCACTTTTCTCAATCGTAATTTCCCGATAATTTCCTGATGAAGTTTTCTAACTGCTCGAAGATTTACAAAAAATTGTTGAACCACTCAAGAAAGTCCTGACTTCCTAAGGAAATTCTTGATTGACCAAGACAGTGCTCGACCAATAAGAAATTCAACCGGACATCCCAAGGAAATCCCTATTTTCTGAAAGAATTCTGGGACGCCTCAGAGATTTTCCTGACTTCTACAAGTCCTCGACACCCGAGGGATTGCTTGACGTTCAAGGAAGTCTGCAATCCAATGTATCATCGGACTTTTCGAAGGAATCCCCTGACTACCCGATAAATACTTGGACTCCCCTGTGCATCCCAAACAATGAACAGAACTCACAGATCATGTTGTTGTCGAGGTTCTCCCCGAAACCGTCTTCCCTGACGGAGCCGTCAATCTCCATCGGCGTCTCGTGGTGCTGCGTACCCGACGTCGACGGCACCGGTTCCGGCTCCTTCTCCAGGTCGGCTGGATCCAGCCCCGGCTCGCTGAACAGCAAGTTGCTCTGCAAGGAGAAAAAATCGACCGAGGATGAGTTGGGGCAGGGCTAGAGGTGGACGAATTCCGATAATATCGATAATAACGATATCGATAATTTTTGGAAAAATAAATTATCGATTATTAATGATAATATCGATAATTCTGATGTCGATTATTTTTGGAAAAATAAATCACCGATTTATTGATAATATCGATGATTACCGAGAATTTTTTCGATAATTCCGATAATATCGATAACGATATCGATAATTTTTGGAAAAATAAATTATCGATTATTAATGATAATATCGATAATTCTGTCGATTATTTTTGGAAAAATAAATTATCGATTTATTGATATCGATAATTACCGAGAATTTTTTCGATAATTCCGATAACGATATCGATAATTTTAAGAAAAATAAATTATCGATTATTGATAATTTATGATAATATCGATAATTCCGTTATCGATAATCGAGAAAAAATATCGGTTTATCGATTATTATTGATAATATCGATAATTCTGATATCGATAATTTTTCAAAACATAAGTTATCGGTTTATTCATGATTATTTATAATATCGATAATTTTTGAAAAATAAATTATCGATTTATCGATCTTCCAATTTCACGTACACAATATATTCGAATTTTTTGTCTCAACAGCATGTGAACAATTGCAGAAGCATGGATTTATCAATAATCAATAATGCAGTTTAAAAATTATCGATAATTCTGATATCGATAAATCCTCATTATCGATATATCCAAATCTTTATCGCCCACCCCTGATTTTCTGAATCTGTATCAATAGTTTTTCCATTTTTACGTACACCAAACAAAATATTCAAAAAGACTTAGTGCTAATGCCAATAAAAAAAATAGAAAAAAAAAACATTATTCGAATGTTTTGTCTCAACAGCTGATGAAGGATTGAAAATGTATCTATTCATGCAGTTGAAAAATTATCTATAATTCCGATTATATCGATAATTCCGATTATTGATAATTCCGATAATGATCGATAATTTCTAAAATCATTGATGATTCAGATTATTATCGATAATTCCGATAATCATTGTTAATTCCGATAATCATTGTTAATTCCGATAATCATCGATAATTTCGATAACCATCAATAATTCCGATAATCATCGATGATTCAGATAATCATCGATAATTCCAATAATCATCGATAATTCCGATAATCATCGATGATTCAGATAATCATCGATGATTCAGATAATCATCGATAATTCCGATAATTATTGATAATTCCGATAATCATCGATGATTCCGATAATCATCGATAATTCCGATAATTATTGATAATTCCGATAATCATCGATGATTCAGATAATCATCGATAATTCCGATAATCATCGATAATTCCTAAAATCATCGATGATTCAGATAATCATCGATGATTCAGATAATCATCGATAATTATTGATAATTCCGATAATCATCGATGATTCCGATAATCATCGATGATTCAGATAATCATCGATAATTCCGATAATTATTGATAATTCCGATAATCATCGATGATTCCGATAATCATCGATAATTATTGATAATTCCGATAATCATCGATGATTCAGATAATCATCGATAATTTCGATAATTATTGATAATTCCGATGATTCCATAATCATCGATAATTCCGATAATTATTGATAATTCCGATAATCAACGATGATTCAGATAATCATCGATAATTCCGATAATTATTGATAATTCCGATAATCATCGATAATTCCTAAAATCATCGATGATTCAGATAATCATCGATGATTCCGATAATCATCGATGATTCCGATAATCATCGATGATTCAGATAATCATCGATAATTCCGATAATTATTGATAATTCCGATAATCATCGATAATTCCTAAAATCATCGATGATTCCGATAATCATCGATGATTCCGATAATCATCGATGATTCAGATAATCATCGATAATTCCGATAATTATTGATAATTCCGATAATCATCGATGATTCCATAATCATCGATAATTCCGATAATTATTGATAATTCCGATAATCAACGATGATTCAGATAATAATCGATAATTCCGATAATTATTGATAATTCCGATAATCATCGATGATTCCGATAATCATCGATGATTCAGATAATCATCGATAATTCCGATAATTATTGATAATTCCGATAATCATCGATGATTCAGATAATCATCGATAATTCCGATAATTATTGATAATTTCGATAATCATCGATAATTCCTAAAATCATCGATGATTCAGATAATCATCGATGATTCAGATAATCATCGATAATTCCGATAATTATTGATAATTCCGATAATCATCGATGATTCCATAGTCATCGATAATTCCGATTATTGATAATTCCGATAATCATCGATGATTCAGATAATCATCGATAATTCCGATAATTATTGATAATTCCGATAATCATCGATAATTCCTAAAATCATCGATGATTCAGATAATCATCGATGATTCCGATAATCGTCGATGATTCCGATAATTATTGATAATTCCGATAATCATCGATGATTCCATAGTCATCGATAATTCCGATAATTATTGATAATTCCGATAATCATCGATGATTCAGATAATCATCGATAATTCCGATAATTATTGATAATTCCTAAAATCATCGATGATTCAGATAATCATCGATGATTCCGATAATCGTCGATGATTCCGATAATCATCGATAATTCCGATAATTATTGATCATTCCGATAATCATCGATGATTCCATAATCATCGATAATTCCGATAATTATTGATAATTCCGATAATCATCGATAATTCCTAAAATCATCGATGATTCAGATAATCATCGATAGTCATCGATGATTCCGATAATCATCGATGATTCCGATAATCATCGATGATTCAGATAATCATCGATAATTCCGATAATTATTGATAATTCCGATGATTCCATAATCATCGATAATTCCGATAATTATTGATAATTCCGATAATCAACGATGATTCAGATAATCATCGATAATTCCGATAATTATTGATAATTCCGATAATCATCGATAATTCCTAAAATCATCGATGATTCAGATAATCATCGATGATTCCGATAATCATCGATGATTCCGATAATCATCGATGATTCAGATAATCATCGATAATTCCGATAATTATTGATAATTCCGATAATCATCGATAATTCCTAAAATCATCGATGATTCAGATAATCATCGATAATCATCGATGATTCCGATAATCATCGATGATTCCGATAATCATCGATGATTCAGATAATCATCGATAATTCCGATAATTATTGATAATTCCGATAATCATCGATGATTCCATAATCATCGATAATTCCGATAATTATTGATAATTCCGATAATCAACGATGATTCAGATAATAATCGATAATTCCGATAATTATTGATAATTCCGATAATCATCGATGATTCCGATAATCATCGATGATTCAGATAATCATCGATAATTTCGATAATTATTGATAATTCCGATAATCATCGATGATTCCGATCAACTCTGATAACGTTGAAAAATCACCTGCTCCATGGAGGGCGTTAGGCCGGACGCGTGCCTCATCAGATCGGGCGTATCGGTGTCGAAACCCATGTCGCCGAAGCCGTCGTCGTTGTTCACCAGAGAGATGTTGCCGTAATCTTCGCGCATCGTGATCTCCTCGGCCCTGGATTGGTTCAGGCTGAACTGCGCCTCGATGTCCACGTCGCTGGGGGATTAAAGGGGGTGTTGGATGTTTATTTTTTCTCACACATGCATCAACAAGCTTACCAATAGGAAAACAAAAAAAAATAGACCAATAATTATAATTTTTCAACACCTTTTTTTTTTACCTATTTTTTTTTTCATATAAAGTAACTTACATACATTCTTTCATTTGATGCATATCTATCCTTGTTTCATTTCATCCATATACATTGTATAAAATTGAGAGAATAGGCACATTACAGGCATATACCAATGCTTAGGTGAAATTCTTGATATAATAGAAATTTATTCATCACCAAAAGATTCATACAAGTATTGAATACAAATAAAAAAACTTCATCAGACTAGTGGAAACTTACATGGCACAATTAAAAAATAAGAAGTATAAACCACAAAATGTTTCAGTTGATGTATTAATTCTGTGATTGCTCTGTTTGTGGTTGGAATAAATTGAAATTAGAAAAAAATTGAAATTTCAATTCAAAAGAAGATTTATTCACCAATCTCAACATTCTGCATTTTGATGATTTCTGATGTGTAAAATCTTAAGTGCCAGTGAAAAATATTGGGAGAGGATGAAGATATTTGATTTTTTACTGCTGCTGGTGATTTTTTATGTTCTCATTTAAAACCCTATCTAGCAAATCAAAATCCACATAGTTTATGGGAATTGTGACTGATTATAATAGATTAAGGTAAAAACTGAATTCATGTTTTTCCCAATTTGACTCCAACAGTGATCAACATTTATGTATCCTATAAAGTAATGATAAATTCTAAAAAATAACTGCATAGCATATTTATCACAACTGATTTTACCCAAACACTCATGTGTATGATGAATACTTCTATATATTAGGTTGTCTACCCACTGTTTCTAGAGAAAATAATGTTACAAAAAATCAAGGGATATCTACAAAGAAATTCTGGTGTACAAACAACTGGAATTACTTCAACTCCACTTGTAATTCCTGTCTTAGAATTTTAAAATATCATTTGAAATCCTCTGGAATAATAATAAGTTTATTATGACATTTTTTAGATTTCATTGAGCATTATAAAACAACATATTTCAATTAATTCCCAATTTTACAATTCATCATTGCTATTTGATTACCAAATAATTATTTTGTTTATTCAATGTTAATGAGTTCATTCATTGGATTCATAGGTGCTGAAATGAATCATCAAATTCTATAAATATTAATTAATTTTTCTTCCTTATAGGTAATGAATGAATATCTATTAGAAACAAGAGGAAATGAACATTAATATCCATAAAATGATGTTTTAACGAAAATAATTACATTAATTAATTGATCAGAAATGATGAAAGTTACTTCAAATATCCAATCACTTCTAATCAGGTAATAATAATAATAATGATGGAATCTCAAATCATAAATGAGAGAAGTTACACAAAAAACACTGGCATGTTACTGCACTACTGTTAGTATTAAATATAGTGAACTTTGGAGTGTCAAAAAGGCATAACATTACCAAAAAGTTAATTCTAAAACCCCAATATAATAATATATTTTAACTCAACAAATGAGTGTTTTTGCCACAGACTAATAACTCATTATTATGGAGTGCAATAACATAAAATTGTAGTTGCCCACACATAATAAATTTACATTTTCTAGCTGATTGCAAGAGTCTGTTTAATAAGACATGTCTGACTGGACACTTACTTCAATTCAGGTATTGTGGTATCAAAATCATGAAAGACTTCCGGCAGAGTGATAGCATTCACAGCTGCCTCTCTATGTTCCTCTGGCAAATCCACCATCCCAGGCCTGAATGCCATCTTGATCTTAACGAATGCCTCATTACAATCTGCTAAAAGGTACTTTGCTTTCCTGGAATAGATTCTCACAACACCCAGGAGCAAATGACCGGAGGTCCTGAGGGCCATCTTCACTTTAGGCTGGAGAATACCGTCCACGGACTTCTCGATGTTGGTTTCAAATACATGAGCTTTGGTAAGTTTTTTGTCCCAGTGGGCCGCCAGCCAAATTCTGGCCAGCGGACCCTTTTTGGCGAGCACAAAATGTGCGTAAAACATCTTCAGACCCTACTGTTCGATACGGTCGAGAAGAAAGTCTGAAAAATCCAATGTTAAACATTAAAATGTTTGAATCACTGACAGATTGTTTGTCCAACATGATATAGCGTTGGCGCCCGAACTTTCACAAGTGAACATTTATAAATACTTACGTTTTGGCTACTGCTACTGATATTAGTTAAGTAATCTGAGATATGGATAAATCGAATTTACAACAATTCCTTCCAATAACTTCCATTCCCCAAGGAATAATTTTCAATTTATACTACACAAACAACCAAACAACTCTTTTTCATATCAAGATGGCTACCAAATCGAACAGTCAACAGTCGCCAGTCGGCAGTGTCAGCTACATTCGGGTTGCCTCGTATTTGGAATGACCTGATTTCCAGATCTACTATTTGTATAGACCAATAACAGAGATCTCACCTAGGCCAATAAGAACGATCGTAACCACAGCGGCATTTTGGCGGTATATTCGAACAACAACATACATTTACCCCGCCACAGATAAAATCATGTGTTTCCCATTTTCATTTGACACTCATCAATTCAGATTCTAAAATTGATATGAAGATGTGACAATGGGATACGATGACGAAATACGAATGACTGAAATATTTTAATTCGAGGTGCGAAAACATACATAACATAACAGCTCCTCACTATGTCATCGAAGGCGCAGGCTCATCTTTGATCGTTTTTATTGGCCCATGCGAATTACCTGTCCTGTGGTGTCCGTTCTTTCAAACTTCAAACTAGCTAGAATCAAATATTTATAGTAATGTATTTTTCTAGTATTAATACTTGTGTATTCGACACCAATATTCAAATCATTCTGAAACTGGAGCATGTTTCATAGAAAATAACGTGAATTCGATCGACCAATCAGATGTGCACGTAACCAATAAAAAATGTCAAATTGAGCTCCATAAAACATGAAACGATCATATGATGGAAAAGGCGCGACGCGTGTTCGCAAAATTTCACAAGTGACGTGACAGTGACGTTACTCGCTGACGTTTAGAATGGAGAGGTTAAATTGAAATTGTCCTCCTAGAGTGTTTATTTTCTTTTTAGGCAGTTTAGTGTATCATGGCGATATACTCGTATCGTCACGCTGAAAAAGTACTGTGTTTTTTAATATTAGTGAGTCCCTCGTTCACTGCCCATTCGGACAACAAATTAACTCCCGAGTTTTATTCTATATCACAAAAGGCTCCAGTGGAAAATGAGGACTACAAAAAAATCGTTTTCGAAGTGCGCGGAAGGGATATTTATAAAGGCGTTCACATCAAAGCAACGCAAAATACATATAAAAGAGGTGCTGAGTGCGAGGACTTGAATTATAACTATAACTTCACCGAACTAGAGACTTTCGAATTTAAGAAGGCACTTTATGAATTGACAGTGCCGAGAAGTTTGCAGGGTAATATTTACCTCTGTTTACCTAGACAAGTTAAAGAAAATAGTGGTGTTCCCCTTTTATTCAACAGTGAAATTTTTAAGTGGTTTAGTCAAGGACTCAATATCACTTTGGATGTTTCTTCCAAAAATGAGTAAGTTTTCTTTAATCATCATTCATTACGCGTTTAATTAGCTATGTATATTTTTGTTTCACATAATCATAAATTATTCATATCCTCGTTCATATCTATCTATTGAATAGATAAAATGGTATACATGATGGAGCAGACGCCTTCTTTACAACAAATATCATTAATTATCTCACATATATCAAGAATGATATGGAATGATAGGTATATTTCCAGGATACCGTGTACTCGACAGTGTATCACGAGGTGTATCAATACCTTGTAATATATATTGTAATGAACAATCTGAAAGGTTAAATATTTCATATAAAATATTCTAAAATTAATAATCGATTTCAACCTCTTTGTATAAACTAACGTCTGTGGATTGGATCTGGGATCTCCATGTCCATCCATTTCTCACCATAAATTAGTCATATTCTCGGTTCATCATTTACCATGTCATCTCCATCTACCACTGCCGAAAAAAAAAAAAATTCTGCATTTGCCACTCAGGTAGTTAGGCACCCATACTCGCACCCATACTTGGTTATCTCCCAACAATATTTCATACCTAATTGATTGGAATAATTTCTGTTAGTAAGAGCCAAACGAAGGGTCAAATCTCGGGTCAAATGCCAGCTTTTATAACGTTAAGTTTGTCTCGAAGTTTTTCAACTGGGGGATCAATCGAAAAATCGATCGATATAGCTACCGGCCCTCAGTGTTATATTTTTTTCGCGCGATTTTTTTATGAACCGCATTTTTTTAAATAAACACAAACTTGTCTGCTATCTCCTTTAACATGCTTAAAGATATGTGAATACATACCTACCTAAAAGCAAAAAAGGTACACGTACCATTAACTCGCGGTACGTCATGGCACCTTGGCTTGAATCCAAATTTCATTTGCATAATCAGAATACCGATTGTTAAGTAGGTATACATTCATAATACAAATAACTTGGAGACATCATGAATAAACACATTGCTGGATGATGGTTATGGGAAAGTCCTGTCGATTCAACTTTTCAATACATCAGTATACCTGTTATTTTTGCCGAGATTTTTGCTTTATATTCAATGGATTGATGTTTTTTGAGAAATGTGACAAGTTTAGGATATTTACTCGGATATTTACTTTGATATACTTTCAACATTCAAACATGAATCATAATTCATACTTTTCCTCGATTTCTCTGGTATAGGAGGTTCAAATTTACAATTTTCGCTCCTTCTGCAACATGAGAAGTTGCCTTAGATATTAGTTCATTTTCAACAATTTCGTGTCACTCATGACATTATTTCCGCTTATGAGCGGAAATGCTGTCAGTTAATGACAGCATCTGTCTAATGACTCATCTCGACTGTCATTTAATGACACTCTTTGGAAAACGTCAATTTTGTTTTGAGATTCGATTCAATTACCTCTCGTACATTAACAAAAATGCCCTCGTAAATTCTGATCATTATCGTACAATGCTTGCACTTTCCGAGAAACATATAGCCTAAATTCGCCCATATCAAATCAAAGCCTAAATGTATTCTTTTTCTAAATTCAATGAAACGGGAGATAAGCGAGGTGAGAGTTGATTTTTGTATCGAAGTATTCATCCCGAGAATTACCCCACCTGAAGCGGCAATCGAAAGAAAATGTAAAAATAACTGAACTGTTCTCTTCAGTTTCTTCAGTCTTTCATTATTTATTCATCAATCTTAGCATCATTTCTCATCTGTCTTGAAAACGCATTACTTCAAAATGGATGATCTCCTCAAATCTATCTTTTTCAGGTTAGTATAGTGGATGAAACTCCGGATGAAAAGTAGGAGCGTCTGACATGAAAATTATCAATATAGGTATAGGTACTGGCTCATTGAGAAGTTCATTGCCACCAGATACTCAATAACAATAAACTTAAACAACAGCATGAATAATAAATAAAGTCTTATTAAAAACTGATACTGGTTACATAATGATTACAGTACTAAACTATTACATCACATTCCTTATGTCGTTAATAGTACCTATAGGAATAAATGGGCAGTCACCCAGTATATAAACGTATTAGTAGAAAACCATACTCAGATATTGATGAACGTGAATTATTTTACAGCCATCGAAGGTTTTCAACTTGTCACCCTGAATACTTACTTACTTACAGGGTGGCCAAGATAAAAAAAACCGATAAAAACCTCGATAAAAACGGACTCAATATGTGTACTGGAGATTAGAAAAGCTTTTCAGCTTTTATCCAGCATGGAATATGAGCAGATAAACTGCATCGCTGTAATCGAAATTCGTTGGAATTCCTTGGAAATTCCTGGAATTCTTTGAAATTCCTTGGAGTTCCTTGAAATTCCTGGAATTCTTTGAAATTCATTGGATTCTAATTCTGGAATTCTGATGCAGCAACGTACATTATCCTGGAATTTCTTGGAGTTCTCTGGAATTCCTTGGAATTCCCTCGAATTCTTTGGAATTCTTTGAAATTCCTTGGAATTCATTGAAATCCACTAAAATTCTTTGAAATTGCTTGTAATTCCTTTGGAATTCCTTGGAATTTCTTTGAAATTCCTGTAGTTCTTCAGAATTCTTTGGATTCTAATTATGGAATTCTGATGTACGATAATTTGGAATTCCAAGAAATTCCATGCAATTTCCTGGAATTCCTTGAAATTCTTAGGAATTCTTTGGAAATCCCTGGAATTCTTTGGAATCTCTAGGAATTCTTTGGAATTCCCTTGAATTCTTTGGAATTCCTTGGAAATTCCTGGAATTCTTTGGAATCCCTTGGATTCTAATTCTGGAATTCTGATGTACGAACATTTGGAATTCCATGAATGTTCGTACATCAGAATTCCATAATTAGAATCCAAGGAATTCTAAAGAATTACAGGAATATCCCAGGAATTCCAAAGAATTCAAGTGAATTCCAAGGAATTCGAGGAATTCCAAGGAATTCGAGGAATTCCAAGAAATTCCAAAGAATTCAAGGGAATTTCAAGGGATTCCAGAGAACTTCAAGGAATTCCAGGGAATTGCATGGAATTTTCTGGAATTCCAAATGTAAATGTAAAATGTGATTACTGTCTTTACCTTGTTTTTTAATGACTATTTGACCTCTTTTTATGATTCAAAGTCTGACTGACTATGTGACTTTTTATTTATACAAACTCTCAAATTGACACACACTTCAAATATATCGAATATACAAAGTATATCATCATGACGACTTAACATTCGTACATCAGAATTCCGGAATTAGAATCCAAGAAATTCTGAAGAATCACAGGAATTTCCAAGAAATTCCAACGAATTCCAAATAATTCAAGTGAATTCCAAGGAATTCTAAGGAATTCCAAAGAATTCAAGGAAATTTCGAGGAATTCCATGCAATTCACTGGAATTCTTTGGAATTCAATTGAAGTATTTGGAATTCCTTGGATTCTAATTATGGAATTCTGATGTACGAACATTTGGAATTCCCTGGAATTCCTTAGAATTTTTTGGAATTCCTAAAGGAATTTTTTGGAATTCCTTGGAATTCTTTGGAAGTTCCTGGAATTCCTTGGAATATTTTGGAATTTCTTGGAAATCCTCACGATCCCCAAGTAATCTTTCGAATTTCTACGACGCCAAGCAGAATCGAGCAGGGAACCAACCAGTGACCGCTCCCTCCGACATCATCTCCACGCTTTCCTTTCTCTTGCAGGCTATCCCTTCAAAGAAGGGACCTTTTGGCGGGCAACGTTTCGGCCGCCGAAATGCGCATCTTCGGCGTCCGGCTGGAACAGTCGTACAAGGACCCCGACTTTGACGAGAACGGAGTGCCGCTGCTGTTGGCCTACGTGGAGCACACGCTGCGCCTCTTCGGCGAGGGTTTCACCCCCACCATGCTGGTGACGTTCACCACGCAAACGAGCGATTGCGTCATGCCGGTCGGCAAGTTCTTCCACGTGAGTAGGAGTGTCCCATGGGGGAGACGTAGGGCGCCCGTGCGAGTTTGATGGAAGGAATTCCCAAAAATTACCAGGAACAACCCAAAAAATTCCTAGGAATTCACAAAGACTACCCGGGACTACCCAAGGCATTCCTAGAAATTTCCAAATACTACTGAAGGAATTCTTAGGAATTCCCAAATACTAGCCGGAACTACCGAAAGAATTCCTAGAAATTCCCAAAGACTATCCAGGACTACCCAAGGCATTCCTAGAAATTTCCAAAGACTACTGAAGGAATTCCTAGGAATTCACAAAGACTACCCGGGACTACCCAAGGCATTCCTAGAAATTTCCAAATACTACTGAAGGAATTCTTAGGAATTCCCAAATACTAGCCGGAACTACCGAAAGAATTCCTTGAAATTCCCAAAGACTACCCAGGACTACCCAAGGCATTCCTAGAAATTTCCAAAGACTACTGAAGGAATTCCTAGGAATTCACAAAGACTACCCGGGACTACCCAAGGCATTCCTAGAAATTTCCAAATACTACTGAAGGAATTCTTAGGAATTCCCAAATACTAGTCGGAACTACCGAAAGAATTCCTAGAAATTCCCAAAGACTACCCAGGACTACCCAAGGCATTCCTAGAAATATACAAAGACTACTGAAGGAATTCCTAGGAATTCACAAAGACTACCCGGGACTACCCAAGGCATTCCTAGAAATTTCCAAATACTACTGAAGGAATTCTTAGGAATTCCCAAATACTAGCCGGAACTACCGAAAGAATTCCTAGAAATTCCCAAAGACTACCCAGGACTAGCCAAGGCATTCCTAGGAATTTCCAAATACTACTGGAGGAATTCCTAGGAATTCCCAAATATTACCTGGAACTACCCAAAGAATTCCTAGGAATTCCCAAAGACTACCCGGGACTACCCAAGGCATTCCTATAAATTTCCAAAGACTACTGAAGGAATTCCTAGGAATTCACAAAGACTACCCGGAACTACCCAAGGAATTCTTGGAAATTTCTAAAGACTACTCGGAACTACCCAAGGAATTCCTAGGAATTCCCATAGACTACCCGTAACTACCCAAGGAATTCCTAAAAATTTCCAAAGACTACTGAAGAAATTCCTAGGAATTCCCAAAGACTATCCGGAACTATCCAAGGAATTCCCATTAAAGACTACCCGGAACTACCCAAGGAATTCCTAGGAATTCCCAAAGACTACCCGTAACTACCCAAGGAATTCCTAAAAATTTACAAAGACTACTGAAGAAATTCCTAGGAATTCCCAAAGACTATCCGGAACTATCCAAGGAATTCCCATTAAAGACTACCCGGAACTACCCAAGGAATTCCTAGGAATTCCCAAAGACTATCCGTAACTACCCAAGGAATTCCTAAAAATGTACAAAGACTACTGAAAGAATTCCTAGGAGTTCCCATAGACTACCCGTAACTACCCAAGGAATTCCTAAAAATTTCCAAAGGCTACTGAAGGAATTCCTAGGAATTCCCAAAGACTATCCGGAACTACCCAAGGAATTCCCATCAAAGACTACCCGGAACTACACAAGGAATTCCTAGGAATTCCAAAAGACTACCCGGAACTATCAAAGGAATTCCTAGGAATTCCCAAATACTAATCAATGATCGAAGTAAGAAACAACCGCAGAACAAAAAATTATCGAGGCTACCCGAGATTTTAATACTTTTTATTCCAAATCTGAAAAAAAAAAAAAGCGGGGCGCCCCTCATTTCCAGGTGGAAAACTCCAGCTTCAGCCCCACCACGGTAGTGGTGCGCATCAACCTGCCGCCCTTCGTGGGCGAAGATGCCACCTACTACGTGTGCGCCAAAGAGGGCGCCTCTGGGCGCGACACCGTCTTCCAGCTGCAGGGCACCGCGTGGTGGCTGCAGATCAAGATCTACGAGAACACGCTGCCCCTCTGGGCCACCATAGTGATCATCGTGTTGTGCTTGTCCTTTTCCTCGCTCTTCTCTGGGCTCAATCTTGGGTTGATGTCGATGGACAAGACGGAGCTGAAGATTCTTTGTAATACAGGTTGGTGGGAGGTATTTTTTGTGCAACTGGCGAACAAATAAGGTTAGGGTCGATTTTATCTGCTTTTGCCAGGGTTGGCCCCTGGGTTATTCAAATCAAATGTGCATCATTGGGAATCTCCAGAATGGTGATGCTGGGTTTATGGATTCAACTCAACTGAAGATTGAATTTACAACTAAGAATTAAAAATTTTGAATACACGAGATAATGTCTAAGAGGGTATACATTTACATCTGTCACTTGAATTAATAATTACGAAGTTCTCTCAACTTAACAATTAAGAATTAAGAAATATTGTGGACAGAAGATGATTTGCAATCTTTATTTACACATATTATTGTACCTGATTCACATTTATTGTGGACAGAAGATGATTTGCAATCTTTATTTACACATATTATTGTACCTGATTCACATTCCAGACAAAGAAGGTATATACCTATTATCATAGGTTGTTTAACATGTGCTGTGATGATCCTAAAAACCTTTATTATGTACTTTTCCTTTTGAATTATAGTTTATGGGAAATATGTTATACATGGTAAGAACATAGACCCATCCGAAATACTGGATCATGAATCGTGTATTACAAAAACATTCGTAAAATAACCAACAAAATGATGACAACGATGTTAAATTGAAATTGAAATTTATTTTAAAATAGGAAATCCTAATACACGAAAAAAAAAATTGTAGGTACAAAATATTCTGAACAAAAACATATAAACTAAGAATACAATTACAATACAGAATATACATTAAAATGACCAATCATTAGGTGGGGATCATTAATAATTTATATATATAGAACTTACTATGAATAAAACTTTATATAAATACCGTCAGTTGTATGTCTGAACAAAATTGGAGGTTTATCTTCTAATATGAACAACTAGATTTCTTTTGAACTCAACAACAGTTTTAGAATCTTTAATGATTTCAGGTAGTTCATTATATTCCTTCAAGCCCTTAGGACTTCATTGTATTACACATATTGACACGTGATATATAAAAATTGTCTTCATTTCTCGTATGATAACCATGGATTTGACTACTGTATTTGAGAAATTCATTTAGATAAGTAGGTACCATGTTGTGAGTTATTTTAAAGATATAAATCATAGCATTTTAGTAAAATCTGTCAGAAACTGGTAGCCACTGTAATGTGTCAAGCATAAGGGAGATGTTAGTGTATCTGTTACATTTTAATATTATTCTCATTCCCCTGTTTTGAAGCTTTTGAAGTGCATTTATTTTTTTTACAGCAAAGGTATACAAAACTCGATCAATATTTTAGCGCCTGCGCATATCTATGACTGGACCTTTGAATTTTGCGCTTTCGACATCTCTCCCTAATTTTATTCGCTCTGTCTGACTGTCTCATCTGGGCCCCTATTCTTGAATTCTAGGGAGTAGAAAAATTGATAGAAAAGTGAGGAGGAAATATATCATTCATCTGTCAAGAAGTGAGATAGTTGTCCTGTCTCCCTAGAATTCAAGAATACGGGCCCTGTAGGTTTTCTAGTCTGTGGATGGACTGGCCCCTGAAAAACATTGACACTTGGAGAATTTATTTATTTTATTTATTGGTTATTGACGACTTTCAATCGCGAAAGAGTTGTTGATCAAGTAACTATTGGTAATGTTGTATTTCCGGGGTTAGTTCATGATGAGGAATATGGATAAAGATGCATCTTCGTATTTAAATGTCAATGAGACATGAAATTCTACATCCATTTTGACGGAAATCAGTATGGAACTATTTCTACTAAATGTCTGATGATGTTGATGGCAGAGGGTGGAATCATCCACAACTTCCTACTAAAAAGTTTGGCTTGCATGACAGAAGTTTTCACTTTTAAACTTTTTGGATAACGCACCAACTTATATTTCTCGGTTTATGTCAATACGAACTGCTGTATTCCTGGTTGCGTGATTACCTACTGGCGACAATGCATAAAAGGTGACATTTGAAATATCTTTTATATTCGTGACATTTGTGTAGGCCTGTGGTTTTAAATATCAATAATAAAGTTGTTTGTGCAAACGAAGAAAATTCAATGATTCACATCTGGAATGGTCTGGAATAGACATTGAATTATTATCTTAAATATGGAAATAGACAGTAATATCGAATCGACACCACCTAGGCCGATTGAGTTGAATCTTTGGGATGATTTCCCACGTAATAAAGAGAAATATTTTTGGTCATAGGTTGTAGTTGAAAATAGTCTAGGGGTTGCATAATTCACCCCATTTAAATATCACAGCATATTAGGAATTATATCCATTGGTTGCCTTTTTATTGGTAAACCACGACCAGAAAGTGCCATTTCAAAGCAATTTTAAGAAACAAAACTATATTTTTCTCTAATTTTCGGAAGAGTGTTCTTTTGATACTACTTCGATAATCGTGATGACTCGTGTGACTCGGCTGAAATTGAAATTATTGAAAAGTGGTTGGTCCAATATGTTTGCATAGTTGAAGACTCGATTGATGAAGAGTTGTTTTCTTCTGTTGATACATCATGTTGTGATGTAACTGTTATGTGTAAAAAGAAGTAATATACAGAGGCTAATAGCGTATAACGTTGCTAAAGTTGTAAAAATAGAACAAAATGTTAACATCCCAATTATTATTCCAAAACTTGAGTCATGTGCATGGTAATCGGTTTCATAATATACCGAGAAGTATACTTAGCCTGTCCATGAAATCATCATAGTATAATGAATATTGATTCGTGCCACTGCAATCTAAACCGAGATAAATAAATATTCCAACTCAATTACAAAATATGTTACTGTATTTCATTATTATTATTATTATTTATTTGAATCCCTGGATGTCACGGAACCATCGAAGAATAGCCATCACCAGTTAAGTTATCAAAACATCTTGAAATTTTGACCTATTTATTTGTTTTTAAAATTGAAAATGAAACATGAACAATGAATAATGAATATATTATTATACATATGCCAATATGGCAATAAAACATCTCCGAACCTCTTGAGTAAACATTTTTCTAGTGTGACGGAATGACCATGAAATTTAACCGCAATTGACAAGTTCAGCCAGCGTTGAAAGAGTAAATATAAGTCTGCCCTAGTGTTGTCTTTGTCATCAAGATTGCAACTTAAAATAATGAAAATGCAATGATTGGGACTAAAAAAGAAAGATACTTATATAACCTGTATATAATTGGTTTAGGGCATACAAATTTTTTTCCTTCAACGCTGGCTGAACTTGTCAATTTCTTTTGATTCTGTTCATCAGGAAACTTTTTTCAGGCTTGTACTACAGAAAACCATTCAGAAGCAAAGCTGCAAATAAATAGTAGAATTCGTATAGTTCGTATTCAAGAAGTGTGGCGGCGTTTGGGACAAAAGTGCAAATTTGAATAAATAGTGTTAAGTAGTAGTACACATATTTGTAATGGTTTTAGCGCATCGTTGAATATATTCTTTTGATTCGGAGAACACATCACAATGACCACATTGGAAATATGTATTCTAGACTTGTATCATAATAAAATGGCTACGCAACATTGGATAAACACAGTGGATTTGTTTGTATCCTTGAAAATAGATTAATAAACCGAATCATTATAATTAGGTATTGCTTAGTCTTCAGAAGACTAGAGGCACTTATTATTGTTCGTTCTTCTATATGAAATGAATGGTTGTCATATATAGCATGGAACAGCATTTAAAAAAAAATCCCGAGGCACGTCAATTTTAGATTCTAAAATGATATTTCGAATGGGGTATTCAAAAAGTATTTCCATTCCCTATTCAAAAATGCTAACCGTAACATGGTTTTGATTTTTATCGCCAAACATTGATTCAAGTCCTGAACGCAAAATCAATGTAGAAAATATTCCAAATGAAAAGTTAGCTTCATAATCATAGATGAAAATGACTAAATGACTTCTACAGTTTTCCAACATCTGAGATACTAAATCATTTCGATTCGTTCACTTACGATACTTTGAAAAACCATACCAGGTGTCCCAAATTTTATTGGTTTGCTAATAATATTTGATAGCGTGGTGATTTTGTTGATAAATGTCGGTCGATAAGGCAGGTTTGTGTGTACTTTTCAGGTTCTGCCAGAGAACGAAAATACGCCAAAATAATTCAACCAGTGAGAAACCACGGCAACTACCTGCTGTGTGCAATTCTTCTAGCCAACGTGTTTGTTAACTCGATTTTCACTATTCTACTGGATGGCCTGACGTCCGGTTTGATAGCAGTTATTTTTTCCACTCTGCTTATCGTGATGATTGGTGAAATTTCACCACAGGTAATATATATCAGAATATGCAACTTTTTTTTGTATAAAACCGTTGTTATTGTTAGGAGTGATATAAAAGGTGGATTTCCAATAAACGTACTCGCTTGCGACTAGTTTCAGTTTCAAAAACAGAAACAAAAAAACGTGTAAGGGCCAATTTATGCATCATTGTCTTTATCCTAATCTTGTGTCATAGTTTTAACTCAGTCCCAATCATAGTCTCAATCATTTTGGACGTTTATGCATCACAGTCTTGAGACTTAAGAATTATGATATGACAATTAACAATCCATCGATAGCGATTGATATTTGTTATCAATTATTATATATCAATTATTATATTCGAGATTATATTTATATCTGAATATTATATTTGTTATCAATTATTGCCACAGACATCGATATTGGTGACAAAAACCAAATTTAATGTCATTTGTATTGACAGGTCGTGGTCGACGCATGCGTATTTCATATGTGGTCTCAATCATAAGCATAAAAGTTGAAAATTTGTAACTTTCAAGGTCGTGCTTCCATGATTATGATTAAGACTGAGACCAAAAATGTTGCAAAAATTCACCCATTGAAATGTATGCTTTTAACTTGATTATATGATAAAGACGAAGACTGTGACTAAGACTAGGATAAAGACAATGATGCATAAATTGACCCTAAAAGTATTAAACATTGAAATAGACTTGGTGATGATATTTCATGAAAACAACATAAATAAGTACTGGGTGTTTCTTTTGTTTTCGTTTCGATAATCAGAATTTTAGTTTGTTGAAGAAGATTGTTGTAGGCAACGCTTTGACGGACGCTCTAAATATGTATAATTTTTTTTTTCAGGCTGTTTGTTCTCGACATGGTTTGGCCATCGGTGCCAAAACCATTTACATCACAAAGTTCGTGATGATCCTCACTTTCCCGCTCTCCTACCCCATAGCCAAGTTCTTGGATTGCATCCTCGGCGAAGAAATCGGCAACGTCTACACCAGAGAACGCCTCAAGGAGTTGGTCAAGGTGAGTTTTTTCTGTGAGGGATTGAAAAATTCAGTTGACAAAACGAGTTATTCATTTACATGCATGAGAATATCGGGGTGGTGGTGCTGCGGAACACGACCGATCGTCAAGCGGCATGTGAACGCGTGCGTCTTGAATGTACGAGTTGAGTCTCAGACATGACATATTTATTGTGCCAGTAGAAATTACTTCATTCTGTTAAGATTCAGCCAGTTCGTATAAATTCCATAATTTACTCGTAACGACCTCCATCGCTTTACGTACGGTCGTGTTATTGCTTCGTTATGCATAGAGCTAGTGTTTTTTTCCAATGAAGAGTGATAATCATTTCGGAAATATTTCATTCAGTACTGGTGGTGGTATTTCATTCCTGTCAAAAATTGCGCGACAGAAGCTGAAAAAAATGTTTTTCTATTTTGGTTCTATAATTGAGTCATTATGAAACGCGAATTCGTATCGAAATAGCATCTGTTTCGATATGCATTCTTCATTATTCATTAAACTCAATGTTTTTATTGGTAAATTTCAATTCAGAGTGTAATTTGATTTAAATTGACCAATAAAAATAATAACAATATTGAATTTTTCAACGCTGGTTTCGCGAATAACAAAATCGCTCAACAGTAAACTGGGCTTTACGCTTGTACGTCAGATTTTAAATATTTCAATGCCATCATTGTTACCAATTGACAAGTTCAGCCAGCGTTGAGAGAGAAAAAATATGTCTGCCCTAGTGTTATCTTTGTCAACAAGATTGCAACTTGAAATGATGAAAATTTTATGATTGGGACGTAACAAAGAGAAGAAGACTAAAATCACAATTATAATGTGTTTGGAATTATTCAACAATTATTGTAAGCTTACAATGCTCACAAAATATATACAGGTTATATAAGTCTTCTTCTTTTTTACGTCCTAATCATAACATTTTCATTATTTTAAGTTGCAATCTTGACGACAAAGACAACACTAGGGCAGACATATTTTTTCTCTCTCAACGCTGGCTGAACTTGTCAATCGAAGATATTTCTGTTATTCACCGATATTAAATCATTTTTTTTTCAATAAAAGGCTTCAAACCTATGCAAAATAGAAAAGATTATCTATGACACGTTTTATAAGATACGTTGTCGCACTTATAGCGTCTTATAAAACTTGTACCATAATGTTTTATTTTCAACAACCACGTATGAAAAAATCATAGAGTCATGAAGCACATTGTTTTGTTACTTCGAAAGTGGCTCATATCACCATGGCATTGTTGTATAAAAAAAAGCACTCGTGTTGAAATGAAAAAAAAATCGCACTCTCGCATGTATGAATGTCAATTGACTTTCACTATGAGGGTGAATCGATAATAAATTAATCAACGGATAATGTACGTTGTAGCTAGAAAAATAACAATCAATTTCCGCTGTTTGAATTTATTCTTTGTATCAAACAATTACGTTAATTTGTTGAATGAAATAGGATGTTTATATCCCACAGTTATGAATTATATTTTTAGATAGCCGAGTAGATGTTTTTTATCACGGGAGGCGTCAAATATCAGATGTGAACAATGATTTTATAAACTGAGGATATTTTTTTAGAATCTTGTGTACCGAGTTCAAATCGATCTTCCAGCTAGCTGGTCTAGAAATTTGGTGTCCTAATACGAAAAAAAATCCGATATACAATTATTTTTGTAAACTACTACCTTGGAAGCATTCTCAGAAAAAAAACACGTCGAAAATTGTAAACTCAGGACTTATTGGCCTTCTCTCATTGCTTTCGCCACACCCTGTATAGCTACAGGAATTAAAGTATTCTTGATGGAACAGACATGATCGATGTTGCATACCAAATTTCGAGTCTAATCCATCTACAAGTTGATGAATTTTTTCAGTGAGCACTTCCAAATCATGAAATTGAATAAAAGCGAAATGAGCAAAATAGTTATCTTGAACATTCGATTACATTTTGTATGACCCATCGAAACTGGTTCATAACACGCTCAGACTGCCAATTAACTGAATAGATATGAATAAATTTGTAGCGTCAACAACAATAAGTTTAATGGGATAAGAAATTTGATTCAATTTTATTGGACTCTCTTCATTTCAGTGCTAGCGACCTTTCATTTTCTTCTAATAGAATTGCTTGATTGCTTCGTAATTTAATTTCATCTCGTCAGATTTCATCTCCATCTATCATCTTGTTGCTGTTTGGCGAATCAGTGTTGCCACTTATTCCAAACATTGGAGTGAGTCAATTATTTTGATGTTTTTCTCAGGTTTAGATCAATAAAATCTTGATTGTTATGATTATCGTTTATTATGTTTACTGCATGGAAAATACGATTTGAAAGTTTTTAAAATACTAATATATAAACGCATTACGTTTTATTACTCGAAAAAAAACTGTTACAAAATATTGAAATCCTTTGCGGCGTTGTCAAGTCGTTATTTGCGGAACTGTCAGTTTTTAATTTCTTTATTAAATACAAAACATTCTTGCTGTTGATCAAATCCATGCAGTTGTTGATAAATCAAGGTGCCTTGACCTAATGCAGGTAGTTTTTTTGCACAAAAGGTAGCACGCAGTAGATCTTTGGAAAGTTTGTATATTTTTTAGCTACTCAAGTGATTTTAGTATTTTTTGCGATATTCTCAAAACTGTTGAATATAAAAAATTACGATCATCATTTTGTCATTTTCTGGTATCCATTCTTGACTTTTTTCCTCCACTTTTATCCATCGTTAACTACTCTTATGTATTTAATGATACTGATTAGAGGTTAGATTATCATTCAAAGATTATTTCACTGCGAATACAATTCAATTACTTGTATATATCTGGCAACACTGTACACTGAATGTCCCAATCGTATCATAATAATCTTTTTATTTCTCGCTTCATCCCAGATAATACTCATTTATTTGTAATCTTTGTTTGTTGCCGAGTTCTGCTCACGCCTCGAGACATAAATGTAACAATAATTATTACAGCCCAAGTGCTTTGAACCGTTTTATTGTCGTATTTCTTTACGGCCTTGCGGGATCTAGAAGCGAAACTATTCGATGACGGTGATTTTTTTCGAGGAATTATCGGTTAGAAGAATGTAATTTGTTATTATATCACACCGGGTGTCCTAGTATACCTGTTCCTTGTTCCAATGGAAAATCCAGAATATCTCAGTCATGTCCAAATATAAAAAACTCATCGCAACTTTCTCATTTTCAATAGTACCAATAAAGCACACTGTATATTATCTTCAACTTCCGAACTATACTCAATATTATTATTTCTATTTTGGTTCTATAATGAAGTCATTATGAAATGCAAATGCGTATCAAAATAGCCTCTTTTCGATAAGCATTTTTTATTATTCGGAGGTTGGTACAATCGAACTGTCAAACTCAATGTCTTTATTGGTGAATTTTAATTCAGAGTGTAATTTTATTTGAATTGACCGATATAAACAATGACAACATTGCATTTTCCACCGCTGGTATCGCAAAAATCAAAACAGGAAACTGGGCTTTACGCTTGTGCGTCAGATTTTAAATATTTCAATATCACCATTGTTACCAATCGAAAATGTTTCTGTTATTTATCGATATTAAATCCATTTTTTACTTCAAATCAATTCGAAAAAGAAAAAATTGCATATGACACACGTTTTATAAGACACGTTGTCGCACTTGTTCGCAACGCGTGCGACAAAATAGCGTCTAATAAAACTCTTTCAAATGAATACTCCCAGGAAGATAGTTTTAACAAGGTGACAATAGTCGTCCATCTTGAACAATTGGAAATGTTAATTTTGATCCTGGTTCACGAATCATCAAGGGAAAAGTGAATGCCGGCATTAAGAATTAAAGCTATGGTTGATTGTATTTCATTAGTATTCATTTTTTTATACATTCAAACAAATATATTTTATTGTTTGTGATCTCATTCATACAAGGTGGATATAGGATGGTGAAACAGCTTCCTATTAACAAGCACTAGAATAAACTGTAGACCTTTGCCTACTTGATTTCATACCGTAGTAATATTTCCCGAAGTTATCAGAGATGGCGACATACCTTGTGTCGGTAAAACAGAAACTGTGCATCTGTCACCTTTTTATCAGTTTCTTCTATTCTAGATGAAAAATGACTGAGAAGAGTCAAAATATCGATAATTATTCCAGATTCACTGAAAATATTGTGTTTTGATGTCATTTCAACTCATGTCTGTCAGATGCGAACCACAGAAATACATGAGCAACAGAAATCTTCTTCGATAATCGATTTCACGGCCATCTTCATTCAAGTCGTGGAAATATTAGTACCTTCTAAAACGGTCTACAAGTTTTTCGCAGAAACAATTGAAGAGCTGTTTCACCATCCTATATCCACCTTGCATTCATATATTCGAATTTCCCGCCAAACTTTGTTTCCATCATTCAATAGAGTCGGATTCACAGCCTAACCTCACTTATATGGTCTATATTACAGTGAATCAGCCAAATGGTATAAATTTGATAATGAATAAACGAGGGCATGTTTGAATAAAACGGACACGTCGATTGATACTTTTAGAAGCGCATTTTTTTATACAGGATGTGTCATATGTAACAGTGGCCAACACCAACTTTCACCCTAACACCCAGATTTTGCCGTTTTTTTCGATCTTGGCGGGTCAGACACAGACACAGACTTCTTTTGGAAGTCCATGCTGGCTGATGAGAATCCAGTTTCAAAAAACGAGCTCGCCTCTCATTCAGTGATGTTATTAAATTCATAAAAATATCTGACCCACTGCACCATACTATTTCCTGTCTGTAGCGGCATTCGAGGTATATTTAGAACTCTAAAGTGTATCGCGTTTGCGTCGAGATAGATTTATTCGCTTAGGTCGAATCTTCCAGACTGAACTCGTCCTTTCATACTGACCTGACGTGAGCGAAATACCGAGACTGGTGCTGTAATAGTATATATTATTGTACAGCAAGCATGTAATGAAACTTTTTTCTCACGAACATTACAATAACTAGGAATTTTCCTCATTCGAATGAATTCTCATCCAATCCAATAAGTTCTCGTTAAAATCTCTGAAATACATTCCATTTTCAAAATACTTACACCAATTGATATTTTATGAGGCGGGAAACTGTGACGTATCATGTGAATCTACAGGGAACTCCCTACCAACAGACTAAAGAGTCAATTGTCAATATGTTGTAGTGTGATCCTGGTCGTTTTTGCATGCGCTGTTGCCAGATATAACTTTCTGTTTTCTAGAAAATGAATTCAAAGTCATTCCGTGAGTTCAATCGGGATGGTATAGGTATATATATATTTATTCAAGTGTTCTATAGTTATTTCATATTGACCCGTATTTCTTGATTATATTCTTTTATCATGTTATATTTCATAAAATATATACAGCCACCGTCATAAAGTTAGGTACGTACATACGGATATAATGTTATTGAAATTTCTGAAAAAATCTTATGGAGGTTTGCTTCTGCATATCTGACAACTAAGAAATCCGTTGCGACTAACATCACGTGACCTCAGATTTGGCGGGAAATGCCGAAAAATATTTAATCAAGCACATATTACTAATGTATTGAGTATGGTTCTATTCCACGAATATCTGATCAATTTTGACCCAAACTTATGTGATTCAAGTTATTTAAGCTGTTCCAATATAAAACAAGAATGTATAAAGTTTCTTGGTGAGGCTAGAGGAATAAGATGTCATTTCTGTTTTTGTTTTCAATCTGAAACAAAATTGGTACATGGTTTGCAAACACAATCATATTCTCAATAAAATTTCTCTTTATTTTATTGTCAATTTGACCCGAGATTTGATCCATTCTTCAGCACCACAGCCACTTTTTTCAAATCCCGCCAAATCTGTCTATGATATGATTTTATAATTTTTCAAAATATCTTCGTCAGTTTTTCCGTACCTATATCTAGAAAAAACTAGAAGCATGGCATCATTGTATCTGTGTTGACGCGGGTTTTCACTCGTTGCGTCATCATAATCGCAAAGGAACCAAAACTAGCATACATATGTCATAATTTTGTAAAAATCGCAGATATCCTGATTTTGAGTTACTTATGATTCTTATGAACTTTGAAATTAAAGAAAATGACACTTTCTTATAAGAAAGATCTGCCAATAAAAAAATTGAACTCTTATCTTATCTTCAAAGAAAACACCGAATAAAAGTATTTTCCTATCTTGCAATTCGTGTTCTCTATCATCCATGGTTACGTCTTCAACTTTTAGTTGGATAGCGAGTGACAGAAAAGATAAAAGAATAGTAAAATAGGTGAAAAAATGAAGAATATGAGAAAGTTTAGCGGGAAAAAGAAGTATTTTTTGGATTCAGTTTGATAAAGAAAAAATAAGACATTCCTGATGAACAGGGTTTTGTTTTATTCATATCATTTCAACGCAATCATCGTCAATATATATCATGTGAAGTGATAAGAAAAAATAATCGCATATCCACTTTTGACCAAGATGTTTCTTGAGATAACTTCGGTGTTATGCAATAAACAAACAATGAGAATGTTTTAATGAAGTTTTGAATAGCCGTGTTGGCACAAAGATACATATTTATCAATGAAAATAGAGCGACGCGTTTATCGACCTGATTTTATTGAAACGATTAGCCAAACAAGATAAGCCTATAATAATAATTGTGTCAATAGCACACGATAGATTTTTCTACTCTGTATCAAAATTCTGAAAATTCCAAGTAAACACTTGCTGATCCGATGAGACGGCTAGTAACATCTTTGTCATCACCCAGTATACTACTCTGTTGCTGAAATAAGTGCCAACATTTTATAACGTCTGGCGTCTATCGAAAAAGTTGTCCTATTGCCAGAAATCGTCATCGTCTAGGGTTAAAAAAACTCAGCCGCGTGAAAAATTCCGTTGACAAAAACCATCGATTTTTCTACGAAAGTCGATCCAAGACCCACCATATTGCATTTACGTGGAATCTATTTCCAGACAGGTCAATAAATTTCCTCGGGTAATATAACTTTGGTGATAAAGATAAAAAGTAAAGGTTGTAGAATTAATGGCATCAAGCTTAATCGACTCTGATACGGATATTTAATTATTAGAACATGCTAGTTTGTTGTTGCATAATATGGAGTTGAGATGATATTTTTGTCTTTGACACGTTTATTGGTTCGAAAAGTACTAAAACGAAATAAATAAAAATGAAAATTGTGTTCTAGCTAAATTCCAAACAAACCATGAGAAATATAAAGACGTTCAAATTAGAAAAAGGTTACTATTTTGGAGAGCATTACATTGGTCAAATGAAATCTGCAGGGAATAAGTGGTAATAGCGCTATTTCATACTAGTTTGACAAGATGATGAACCACTAGCCGTAGAATATTTCCATCTTCACGCTCTGCGATTGGTGCGATTACCTAATATAGTTAACTATACTCTGATTTTTTTATCATAGATAGCTGTGACAATGACATATCTACAAACGAATTCATAGCATTATAGTATCAATGTGATTTACCAAGTAGATAGGTACCGAATCGTATAATTTGTTCAGTTTTCTTTGCTGCAATGTCTTCTGACGATGAAATGGTAGATTCTACTCCCCCAGAAGTATGCAATTTAGGTTTAATAAAAGAAAATAATAGTATTCCGTTAGTACTCAACAATTGTTGAAATATTTTTCCAATATTTTATAAATACAGACCAAAATATACCCATATATTTTTGTTAAATGTTTGATAGAATTTTTTCTCTACATGTTTCTTATATTCTTCTTCAGAAAATTGAATTGATTTCCTGTAAAAATGATTTGTAAGTAGGTGATACAGTCATGCGAAAATAAAATCCGACATACCTATGTTTTTCATGTAGGTCGTCGGAAAAGTATAGTGTAAAACTCATGCGGAAATTGGATATTTCATAATCCAATATCCTTTTTTCCGCACTAGTTACACACTATACTATTATTTCGAACTATACCCTAGATCATCTACCTTTACGGCCTAAATTTCAGTAAGATATTGGAATATCCAAACAACAGACTCTTCAAAACAACCGACCCAATCAACTAATGGTTTCTACATAGTAGATGTGTTGAGGAATATGAAAAAATCCTCTCCAGATCCCGAAGGTCGTTCTTGAGAAGGAAAAACACTCGACATTATCATTTACATCATATCTCGATAACAACGAATAATCAAAAACTCGAGAATGCGTGTTCACTGAAGTGATCTTTTAGCCACACCATGTGTAATATTATTTCCTATTCGAATGAGAAAAAAACCGGACCGTAACCGCTAACAGTGATTATAACTTTCCTGTTGACGACACTATTGATTGATTCGTCCATTTTTAATCGTTCGTGACCCATAGCCTACTTTCGACGAAATCCAATCAATTAAAATACGCCCTGAAAATCAAATCTACCAGAGAAAAAATCGATACCGGAATGGAACAAAATAATGAAACCAAAAGAATTTGAAGCGAATCTGACAAACATTTAATATTTAGTATGTTTCAAATTACATTCACCTCAATTTTCAAGAAATGCACCGATCGTTCAAAATTCACTGAATACACTCGGCATTTACAATAATCGATGTTTATCAATTAATCAGTTTTTATATCATAATTTCAATTCATCCATATGAGAAAACTGATGAACGTTTCATGATCTTGTTCAATGGTGTCGATAATTAAGCGAATAGAGATTCATTTTATTGAATTAATGCTCGAAGCCATCAATTAAACTCCTAACGACATCTACAGGCCACATTCTTCATCATGGAACACCATCTCTAACCTAACCTATCTGATAGCCATCTGTCAACTGTCAGGATCACTGTGTCAATCTTCGTTTCAAACATCAGCATTAGTTTCTCGAGGTCATGAAGATGGCGCCGCGAGAAATCACTCGCATTTTATGTAATTTCCTTCTAAATTTTGACTCATCATATCCTGTATGGAATTGTGCATGACAACTGAAATAATGAATCCATAGAACCTGAACCTATATCATATCGGTAATGAGGTTGAAAAAAGAATATATTTGGTGTTTATGGTCTGGCTGATAGTCGATCGATCAAATACGGGATTGAATTTGTTCTAACCAGATATTTCTTGCTCTTTACGAACAAAAATAGATTTTCCGAGAGAGAGACAGAGTGCACTCCCATAATTCCTGTGATCCTTCATGATTTGTAACGAAAATAGAATGTTTGAATACATCTAATAAATTAGTCTTATGAGTTCCGGATTTACGCCCTAATAAATGGACTTACCAATTGATTCGAAATGACATGAAAGAGGATTGAAAGCATGTTTATCAACGTGCTTCCAGAAATAGCCGCGTTTTCTGTCGCCTAGCGACAAGCTACAAAAACGCCGCGATTTCTGTTTCCACGCGCCAAAAAATATTCATATACATATTTTTTGCCGCGTTTTCTGTTGCCTCGCGTATAGCGACAAAATACGCGTGCATCGAAGAGGCCTAAAAGCGCAAATTTATCATCGTGCTTCTAGAAAACGCCGCGTTTTTCTGTTGACCCGCGACAAGCGACAAAAAACGCCGCGTTTTCGGTCACTTCGCGACAAAAAACGCCGCGTTTTTGGTCACTTCGCGACAAAAAAGGCCGCGTTTTCGGTCGTCATGCGACAAGCGACTAAAAACGCCGCGTTTTCGGTCGTCATGCCCTAAGCGACAAAAAACGTCGCGTTGTTGGTCGTCATGCGACAAGCGACAAAAAACGTCGCGTATTCGGTCACCCCGCGACAAAAAACACCGCGACATCCATCGCCACGCGACAAAAAACGCCGCGTTTTCGGCCACCCCGCGACAAAATATGCCGCGACATCGATCGTCATGCGACAAAAAACGCCGCGTTTTTGGTCGTCATGCGACAAAACACGCCGCTTTTTTGGTCGTCATGCGACAAAACACGCCGCGTTTTTGGTCGTCATGCGACAAGCGACAAAAAACGCCGCGTTTTCGGTCACCCCGCGACAAAAAATGCCGCGACATCGATCGTCACGCGACAAAAAACGCCGCATTTTTGGTCGTCATGCGACAAGCGATAAAAAACGACGTGTTTTCGGTCACCCCGCGACATTAAACGCCGCTTGCATAAAATATGCTACCTAACTTGCAGGTGACAACCGGCGAGAACGACCTGGACAGAGACGAGGTGAACATCATCAGCGGGGCTCTCGAACTGCGCCGCAAGACCGTCAAAGACGTGATGACCAAGATCGAGGACGTCTTCATGTTGGACTACGAGTCGGTGCTCGACTTTGAGACCGTTTCTGAGCTGATGAAGAGCGGCTTTTCGCGCATCCCTGTATATGAGGGCAGCCGGCAAAACATTGTCACGATGCTCTACATCAAGGTGGATATAGAATTATAAGATTTCATTGAACATATTGATGAAAGATGCGAAAAAGATAGCTGAAAACAATTCATAAAATATCTAGTTCAGCCCTATAACGAGACAATCAGAAACGATAATGAATGAAAATCATCTTCAACTGGCCTATCCTTATTGACAATGTAAGGGCCTGAAAAAATCTTGAATTAGGGTGAAGTAAAATACACACACAGAAAGTAGAAATGGGATAAGTCGACACTGAGATTGTACTAGAATGTCTCATACCTACAATTTATAAAATCTAGCACATGGAAACTTCTCACAACATATTAAAACATGCTCATTATAAAATTCTTGCAAACTATAATAGGGTCGATCCAACAGGAAAGCTTTTCACTCCCTTTCTGAAATGGTTCTACGGAACTTATTTCTTTGATGTGTTTTGGTAAGTCATTGAATATTATTAAAATCTTATTAAATAATAATGTATATTCCTTAAGGAAGTAACATGAGTAAGATAATCCTGAATATTTGCATATTTATGAATCATATTTGCTGTCTAACAAGTTCATCAGTTCTTCATTCAATTTTGATCAAAAAGCAGTTGGCTTGACGTATTTCAATGTCACCGACAGTTGGTTATATAGAGATTAAATTTTATAAGAAAAGCATCTACGAAAAATATGGCACAACGAGTCCCATTAATAAGGCACTAGAAAAATTTATAGACTTTTGCCTTCTTGATTATGTCTGCTGATTCTGCATGATGAATATTCATTTTCACGATTTTGCAATCATCTTGACTTTGTGTCATTTGTTCAATCAATAACGTGATGGAACAATCGAACAATATTCATATTTCAAGCCAAAACCATAATTATGAATCATCTGTCACTGTCACTTGAAGCATAGAATACGGATAATATAATCGAGCCCTGACTTATCGATAGTGTTATCAAATGCGGTTTTAACGTCATCTCCAAACGATTAGTGGAACATTACCAGGGATATGATCTTTGCTAAACCAGAGGTTTTTTCCGAAATTACATAGAAATATTTCATCTGCAGCTTCTAGGAACAAAAATGGTGAAAAAAGTTCACATAAATTTGGCTCCAGAAATGTCCCCCTAAGGCGAGTTTAAAGGTGGGCCCAAGATGAAGGTTTTTTGCTCGGTTTGTTGTAAATATTTATAATGATATTCCTCGAAAAACGTCAACTAGTTGAGATTTGAAAGTGTCAAATGCTTCTTTCAAAAAGGAGTCCATTTTTATGAAGAAATGTTGAGATTTTCATATTTCCTAATCAAACTGTCAAAGAGTTGGGGGGAAATCATAAAACATTTACGAGATTTTTGAATTGGACATAAAAAGTTAGTTATATGGACAAAATTCGGTTATTTCATCTCGAAGGGTTCCTAAATAAAAACCTTCATCTCGTGCTCACCTTCAAATGGCTACAACTCCTTAGGGGATCATTTCTAGACCCACGTCCATGTAAACTTCCTCCACTATTTTCATTCCCAGAACCTTTCCATGTACAGGGTGGCTGGAATTCGAGCCTCATCATTGGGATCTCGTAAACCGTAAGAGATACAGGGTCGGTTAAACTATGGCAAAGTTGCGCAATTTGATGCCCAACAAAATGCCGTTTTGAAACTTGGAAAATTCCGATTACTTTCGGAGATATCCGAAAAAAATTGAAACTTCTTAAAACTGTTCCTATCTTTTTCTTTCGTTATTTGAGGAAATCAATCGATATAAATAACACTTAATCATGGCCACTTTTTCTTCTCAAATTTTAAATCCGACGTTTCGTCTTCTAGAAACCATCATCAACTTAATTTTTTTAAATACGGACCTGGATTTTTTATTTCATTTTTTGTTACCTTTCCATAGCCCAAAAACTATGAGCAATCACAAATTTTCAAATGTTTCGATGACAAATATTTATGGTTTCTGTATTTTTTCAAAATATATAATGCAATTACTGGAATTAAAAAAAACGGCATTGATTTTAGCAATAAAAAGTCACAACCAATCGTCAATGTATGACAGTTCAATGTTTAGAAACTTTGCGGGATCAAAAATGGTGTTTTTCAATTAAGAAAAACGTGATATGGTCTAAATTTATCATCGTATTTAATAGAAACTCGCAGATGAAACATTACCCAATCAATTGATGTTGGGGGTGTTGCGCTGACCTGCAAGGAGCCCCGATTTATCCCCGCTGGATTATTTTTTATTGGGATATCAAAAATGAACCGTTAATTTCAAGATATTCCACGGGACATAAATATCTTACACCAAAATTTAATGTTTGAAAAAACAACCATACGAGCTAGAGGAAGAATGATCCATCGCGCGTTTACGGGAAACCTGCAAAGACGCCTACGAAAATGCCTATAGGTGCAAGGGGGATCATTCGAGGATATTTTTCAACAACTGACTGAGTATTATAGATGTTATTTTCCCAGAAGTTAAATTTCGTAATAATTAGGCAGTGGATGGGTCAGGGGTTTCATTAAAATATTGCCAGACTGTTTAAGTGCTGATAAGCGTTTCGTAGTTATATTACTAATGAATATTAATATTTTAAAAATCGTTTCGGATTGGATACTTGAAGAAATAAAGAAACTGTCATATAAGGTGAACATTTTTGATCGAATTGCTCGTTGGGAATTTTCATCTTACTGTACAGGGTGGCTGGGTCGGTTAAATTATGGCAAAGTTGGGCAATTTGATGCCTAACAAAATGCCGTTCTGAAACTTCCGAATACTTTCGGAGATATCCGAAAAAAAATCGAAATTTCTTAAAACCGTTCTTATTTTCTTCTGGCGTTATTTGAGTAAATCAATCGATATGAATAACAGTTCATCATGGCCACTTTTTCTTCTCCACAAGATAGCGTTATCAAATTTGAAATCCGACGTTTCGTCTTCTAGAAACCATATTTTTTTAAATACAGACCTGGATTTTTTATTTCATTTTTTGTTACCTTTCGATAGCCCAATATCTATGAGCGATCACAAATTCTGATTTTCAAAATGTTTCGATGACAAATATTGACAGTTTCTCTATTTTTTCAAGTATCCAATCCGAAACGATTTTTAAAATATTAATATTCATTAGTAATATAACTATGAAACGCTTATCAGCACTTAAACAGTCTGGCAATATTTCAATGAAACCCCTGACCCATCCACTGCCTAATTATTACGAAATTTAACTTCTGGAAAAATAACATCTATAATACTCAGTCAGTTGTTGAAAAAATTTTGGTGTAAGATATTTATGTCCCGTGGAATATCTTGAAATAAACGGTTCATTTTTGATATCCCAATAAAAAATAATCCAGCGGGGATAAATCGGGGCTCCTTGCAGGTCAGCGCAACACCCCCAACATCAATTGATTGGGAAATGTTTCATTTGCGAGTTTCTATTAAATACTATGATAAATTCAGACCATATCACGTTTTTCTGAATTGGAAAACACCATTTTTGATCTCGTAAAGTTTTCTAAACATTGAACTGTCATACATTGACGATTGGTTGTGACTTTTCATCGCTAAAATCAATGCCGTTTTTCACAATTTCAATAATTGCATTATATATTTTTAAAAAATAGAGAAACTGTGAATATTTGGCATTGAAACATTTGAAAATCAGAATTTGTGATCGCTCATAGTTTTTGAACTATCGAAAGGTAACAAAAAATGAAATAAAAAATCCAGGTCCGTATTTAAAAAAATTAAGTTGATGATGGTTTCTAGAAGACGAAACGTCAGATTTTCAAATTTGATAACGCTATCTTGTAGAAAAGAAAAAGTGGTCATGATGAAGTGTTATTCATATCGATTGATTTCCTCAAATAACGAAAGAAAAAGATAGAAACAGTTTTAAGAAATTTCGATTTTTTTCGGATATCTCCGAAAGTATCCGGAATTTTCCAAGTTTCAAAACGGCATTTTGTTGGGCATCAAATTGCGCAACTTTGCCATAGTTTAACCGACCCTGTATCTCTTACGGTTTACGAGATCCCAATGATGATGCTCGAATTCCAGCCACCCTGTACCTTCAACACACCCTGTATATCCACTTTTCCCCACATCCAAGGACCTCGCCTTCGTCGACCCAGACGACAACACGCCGCTGAAGACGCTCTGCCAGTTCTACCAGAACCCGTGCAACTTCGTCTTCGAGGACGTCACACTCGACGTAATGTTCAAGATCTTCAAGGAGGGCAACAAGGGCCACATGGCGTTCGTGCACCGCGTTAACAGTGAAGGGGAGGGGGATCCTTTCTACGAGACCATCGGGCTGATCACGTTGGAGGATGTCATCGAGGAGCTCATCCAGGCGGAGATCATGGACGAGACGGACGTCTTCAGTGAGTCGAAATAAACAATACGTCGCACCGCAAAATTTTGCCCCTGTTTAAATTTGAATAAGTTTTTTCTTCTTTGAACAATTTGAATTCTGTTTACACTGTTCGCTAGCTCAGTCCTTCAGCTATAAAGAAGATCTGACGAAAATCAATGACTGGTGTACATGCAATGGCCTCTTGTTGAATGTTGAGAAATGCAATGTGGTATCATTTTCCCTGAAACATACCATTACACATTTCAATTATAAAATTGATAACGCTGATTTGCCGCGAACATCCAAAATACGCGACCTTGCCCACATAAAAACAAATTCTCAAATGAAAACGATATATTTGTTCAACGTCCAATTCTTGTTTTGAAAAAGCGCATTTTTCTTATGAAATAATTTATTTGAAATGAATTTATTGAATATGTCAATTGTAGAAAATTATTTCACTGGAATATTCATTTGGTATAACAAAATGTTCTCAATTCAAGAAATTCAAAGTATCCAGAAAAAATAATTAGGTTCTTGAAAAATATATCACGGAATGTCTTCTTTCAAAATAACATTCAACATTTAATCTCTGAATGAGTAAATCTCTGAGAAAGTTTCTTTGGATTGACCATAACATTTTCTTGAATATAATTGCGATCCCTTCGAGCCGAGAATGTTGCCAAACGGTGTGAGTGTGTTGTTTCGGTGCTCTTGTCGTGCATCCATCATTGTTCAACCAGTTCAACCTATTTTATTGGCATAGAAATATTGGCTTGCCATGAAAGAAAAACTGAGGTCTTAGGAGATATCTGAGGATATAATTACCACTTTTAGGGGTAAGTTACATGCCTATATCTTATCGACGTTCATTCTTGGGTAGGTATTATTGTGTATCCAATCAATTAACGTAGCTATATCATCTCGAAAAATGATAATTCGTGAAAAATTTGAATAACCAGGATCGGCATAGTGAGTGAAAATTGGGGTTAGGTACCTATGTGCGGATGAACGTTTAAATTTGTCCAAACACTGATTGAACAGTGGAAAAGAGCTTCTTGAACTTGTAGACATCTTAGGTATTTTGATACTGCATATTATACCTAACATATTTTTACATTTTTTTACCTAATTTCGATCCAAGGAAAATGAATTCAGTAGTAAGAATGTGAACCCAGATTTGAAGAAATATAATAACCATACATTGTGCTGAGTCAGATTATCTCTCACATTGTACCTACATGGAGTTGTGAATGATATATTTTATATTTTTCAGTAGTTTGAAACCAGAGGAATACAACTTTATTGCGAGGTAAACTGGTGGACAAGTTCAGAAATAATCTCTACGAATAGGGGGAAAGGTTGTCAAGAAGAAGGTCTGCAAATGATGATGTGATTGATGAGAGCCCCAATAAGAGAACGGAAGTTGAGGATGATTCTCATTTCAAAAAATCGATATAATTCCTTTAATTTGATAAAATTCTTGTTACAAAACAATCTACAGCTAAAACTGAAAATCTGATTATTTTTGTTCAAGAAAAATGCGAGTCATTGAGAGATTATGATTGTCTTGATTTGAATATATTGTGTTATCAATCTGAAATATTTTATTATTCTCACGAAGAACTCCATTCATTTACGATTCAAGAAATCTATAACATTGGTATGAGTGTATTTAGTTGGAAACATGATAGTCTTGAATTGAGCAGACATTTATTCCAGTATATATAAACAAGCCGTACTCTTGAATCAAAGCATATCTAATCAAATCGAGTAATTCTTTTTATGTGTGTGGCGTTACATTTGACCAGAAATTATCATTCACAGATCATATTTCGAAAATCACGAAGGAATTGTTCAAGGTACTGGTATTAATCATTCGTAATTCCTCCTCCTTCAGGGACATCAACACATATAAACTGATGCTTTTTTTTATACGTTAGATCTAAGCTAGAATATGCATCTGTAGTTTGGTCTCCACATCATACTAATCATATAGAAGCATTGGAACGAGTACAGAGGAGATTTCTGAAATTTCTTGCTTTCAAAGAAGATAGAGTTTACCCATACATTGGATATCCCCATAATGAACTCATTCAGAGGTTTGATATCAGATCATTAGAAAATCGCAGAATGATTGCACAGCAGATATTTCTATGGAAAATACTTCACGGATATACTGATTGTGCAAGTATTCTCCATATGATTGATTTTCATATTCCTAGGATTACAAACAGACAAAATATTTCATTCCATCTACCCATACCACGCTTGAATCTGATGAAATTCTCCCCTTTATATACCATGTGCACGATACACGACGAAAATCTATCGCATCAGCTAGACATATTCTCCTGCAATGTGGCATCCATAAAAAAACTGATTCTTCTATAACATTCCTCATTATATCACATTTTATGTACTGTTTATTCTAGTTCTTATATTTTGAAAATTTATTGTTCCTATTAATCCTACTCTATAATTGGATGTATATCTGTTGAGTAGTGTAAATAAAAAAAAAACGTACTTCTTCGATACATGAGGTTATTTCCATAAAATTGTTACAGGATGTTTTTTGGAACTGTGCAAAATTTCGAAATTTTCAAAAGGATCCCAAATTAAGAAAAACAGTTTTTTTCAACTTTAACAGCAGAGGCATGAAGATTATCTCATTACCTTTGGCCATTTCCAAAATTGTCTACTTATCTCTTTTATTTACAGAGTGATCTCAAAAGATCAATTTTTTGGTTTTGCAGTCATTACTTTTTTCCTCTTCAACCGATTTTCAAAATCTCAGGCTCATTTTGAAATTGTTCAAAGGAGAAAAAAGTTATTCAAATTTAAACAGGGGCAACATTTCGGGGTGCGACGTAATTGGTTTATATGCGATTGAAGTCATGTAAAAAATTCTGTGTGATAATATAATTGATGTAACATAATTAGTATGGTTACAGTTTGAAAAACCGAAGAAACACACTCCATCAGCTATAAAAATATATTTAATTCCCATAATATTTTTACGATGTTTCTGCTTGGGCTCGTGAATTTAAAACAATCAGTACAAAATGAACAATTTATTTCACTAAACACTCGAGATACAACTCAATAAACATTCCATTAAATCCCAACGATATTCGCTTTACAAATCTCAATGTTCACAATACTAGCTTTCTTTCTAAACCTAACTCTTTTCAAACTAAAAACTGACTGTGCGCGACATTTCGGTTATTTGTATAAGTACAAAAACATTATTTCTAGTAAAAACATCCATTCTCCAGAAATTACAGGAACTTTTAAGAATTACCGGCATTAAATCATCCGCTAATTAGAGGTATGTCGGCGACTGAGTGACACCGAGTCGCGTGCCACTGAGATAATGACTTCCGGTATTCTCGGAACACAGCAGTCCGTAACAATACTAATTTCAATTTCATATGTAGTTCTCATCCTTTTTTACATATCACTAATTGCATTAACACATTTTTTTTTTAATTTTTGGTTCATATTGCTAATGGTAGATCAAAAATTGTCCGGCATCTCGATTCAATGAGTTTTAACAAAAAACTCACAATCTCCAAAACTGAATATTCCCGCCTAACAATTTTGAAGCGAATCGGACAATATTCAGAGAACTCGTCTGAAATCTTGAAGCCACTATTTTTACATACATATCAAGTTGATATAAAGCGTTAAAAACTACGAAAATATCCTAACCCGTTTGAATTTCGTAATAGATGTTGCCCCTAAATCATCTGCTTGATATATTAGAAGTTGTGTTAATTTTTCCGGCACAAAAACCAAGGTCGTATCGTAGTTCAAGCGTTGTAACTCCTAATATACTATTGGAGAGCATTTAATATAACCTTATTATTGCATATCCAAAAGTTTTCTAGTTATACATAACAATTGGCGCCCAAAGTGGGTAACAAAAAGTCTTCTATAAGTTTGACACTTCCTTAATCGAGTGTCACTATCAGTAACTGTATCGTTTTGTATTGTAGTCCTCTTCGTTTCTGGACAACCTTGTCAATAAAAATGATTCTTCCAACAATAAAACATGACAAAATTCGAATCGTATCTGATTGTAACCATCCTTTCAGCTGACAATCGATCAAAGCGAAGAAGAACTGCTGAAAGGAGACAAGATTTCACTGGCTTTGCAGAGAAACGTGGGGAACCCAGCAAAATGAGAATCAGTCCTCAGCTGACTCTAGCTGCCTATCAATATCTGAGTACCAGTAAGTGTTTTCAATATCCCCGCTGACGAGCGCAAATGCTGTCATTCCTCAGGAAACGTCAATTTTGTGTTGAGATTTGAAACCGTCAGTGGCTTCTTTGTTAACCGGTCATAGAAAAATTAATTTCCAGGTGTGGAGCCCTTCCATCACAACGTCATATCCGAAACCATTCTCCGTCGCCTTCTGAAGCAGGACATCGTGGTGCACATAAAGAAGAACAAAGAATGGCGTACGGACCCGACGAATGTGATATACCAACAGGCCAAACCGGTCGACTTCTTCGTCATCATTCTGGAAGGGAGAGTGGAGGTCACCGTTGGCAAAGAGAACTTGGTATTCGAAGGCGGACCGTTTACTTACTTCGGCACCCAGGCGTTGGTGCAAACTGTCGGGATAGGTGAGTAAGAAGTTTTTTGTTATGTCAGATGTCAACTCGACCTGCTTGTAGTCGTAGACATTGACAGCTGTACTTATCAAAAGTCATATGTCAGTTATGTCACTATCATCTGTCAATTGTCAACCATATGTCACTATAATCTGTCAATGGTTGACAATTGACAGATGATAGTGACATAACTGACATATGACTTTTGATAAGTACAGCTGTCAATGTCTACGACTACAACTAGGTCGTTTCATACATCGTGAAATGTTTGATTCTGAATGGTTTTTATGTGATTTTGAAGTTCGGGAGCATCTACTTTTTCCTAAAAATTATGTTTCTGAACTTAATTCGGTTGAGCCTACGGACTGAAAAAAGAAGAAGTGAAAAGCACTGTTGCCAGATTGGGTAAAACTTCGTTTATCGCACTCCTATGAGTTCGGAAAAAATTTTTGGTGGAACTTACGTATTTTGACCTGATCACGAATCTGAAGTCAAAACGCGGCAAAAATGCACCATTTGACATGTAAAATTTCTGCTATTAGGAATACACAAAATTCACCCTTCTTTGAGCCAAAACATCACACATGCTCACATTGTTTCCAACACTTTTTTGCATAAAAAACTGTTATTTTCACAAAAGTTCGCCCTTCTTCAAAATGTAAACAAAACATATTTTTTCACTGATTTTCTGGTTATTTTTATTTGAGATGTTGGCAACGTCTTACCATGAGCCAAACAATCACGTTGCCAACATCATAAATACAAATTACCAGAAAATCAGTGTAAAAAGGTTGTTTTGTTTACATTTCAAAAAAGGGTGAATTTTTTGAAAAATAATTGTTTTTTCTGCTGAGAAGTGTTGGAAACAATAAATATATGCGTGTATAGTGTTTTGGCTCAAAGAAGGGTGAATTTCGTGTATTCCTAATAGCAGAAATTTGACATATCAACTGGTGCATTTTTGAGATAAAATGGGGCCGTATCTCCGAAAATACTTGAGACCGCCGCGTTTTGACTTCAGATTCGTGACCAGGAGGTCAAATTACGCAAGTTCCACCAAAATTTTTTTCCGAACTCATAGGAGTGCGATAAACGAAGTTTTACCCCAGATTGAAGTCACTAATTTCTTGGATGAAACGAAAAATTCATCAAAACGTAGAATATTTGACTAGCATAATCAACTTCAAAGAAAAATTGCCAATGTCAAAATATTTTTTACCTGGCCATAATTTCAAAATGAAAAATACTCTATTTTGATATTTATCTTGTCTATAATCAACATTCCCTTGGGCACCGGGATGAAATTTCAAAATATAATTTAGTTTCAACTTGAATTATTGAACAAATATGATACATTGGATATTATAGCAATACCAAGATGTTAATGTAGAATGTCCGACTATTTATACATATCGATACTTCCGGCAACTGTGTACAGGCGCAAAAGTGCTAGAGTGCGTCAAGACAATGATAAAAATATCTATCCATCTCTGTCAAGGCTCTTCTAATCAGTACGTCATCAGAATGGTGGAGGAGCCGTAACTACATTTTTGGGAATGTTATTCCAAGTTAAATTTGATAGCACGAGGTGAATAAAAACTACGTATTCGATGAATTTTCCTCAACTTCAACTTGGAATGAAAATCTGAATTTCGGAAACTTCCCCATTATTGAAAAACGAATGGATTCAAGTGCTTCCCGATCCAACGATCATCCCCCACGATGTCCCCTCGCGTCTTTCCAGAATCCCCCTCGGTGGCGCCCTCTGCGATGGGCAGCCTGGAGTCGCTGAACATCGACTCGCTGCTGCGGCACACCTTCATCCCCGACTACTCGGTGCGCGCCTCCACCGAGGTGCTCTACCTCAAGATCAAGCGCAGCCTCTATCTGGCCGCCAAGAGGGCCACCCTCATGGAGAAGTCCAAGAAGGGGGAGATGCAGACCGAGCAGCAGTTCGATGAGGAGGTCGATAAGGTGAGGAAGTGATTTTTTTCAGCCGGTTCGGAACGGACAAACATTATCAACTATTGGAGAATTGCCGGTCGTTATTGCATTGAGCCATTTTTTTTTTGGAAACTATCTCACATCACCATGGAATTGTCATTTTAAACAAACACACGTACGTGTTGAATGCTGCCGTTCTAAGCTTGAAAGTGGTAATTCCCGTTTTTTGTCAAATTATCACAGGTTTTTTTTTATTTTAAATTGATGATTACAAATAATTACAAACTGTCAAACACACGTACGTGTTGAATGCTGCCGTTCTAAGCTTGAAAGTGGTAATTCCCGTTTTTTGTCAAATTATCACAGGTTTTTTTTATTTTAAATTGATGATTACAAATAATTACAAACTGTCAAACACACGTACGTGTTGAATGCTGCCGTTCTAAGCTTGAAAGTGGTAATTCCCGTTTTTTGTCAAATTATCACAGGTTTTTTTTATTTTAAATTGATGATTACAAATAATTACAAACTGCCAAACACACGTACGTGTTGAATGCTGCCGTTCTAAGCTTGAAAGTGGTAATTCCCGTTTTTTGTCAAATTATCACAGGTTTTTTTTTATTTTAAATTGATGATTACAAATAATTACAAACTGTCAAACACACGTACGTGTTGAATGCTGCCGTTCTAAGCTTGAAAGTGGTAAATCCCGTTTTTTGTCAAATTATCACAGGTTTTTTTTTATTTTAAATTGATGATTACAAATAATTACAAACTGCCAAACACACGTACGTGTTGAATGCTGCCGTTCTAAGCTTGAAAGTGGTAATTCCCGTTTTTTGTCAAATTATCACAGGTTTTTTTTTATTTTAAATTGATGATTACAAATAATTACAAACTGTCAAACACACGTACGTGTTGAATGCTGCCGTTCTAAGCTTGAAAGTGGTAATTCCCGTTTTTTGTCAAATTATCACAGGTTTTTTTTTATTTTAAATTGATGATTACAAATAATTACAAACTGTCAAACACACGTACGTGTTGAATGCTGCCGTTCTAAGCTTGAAAGTGGTAATTCCCGTTTTTTGTCAAATTATCACAGGTTTTTTTTATTTTAAATTGATGATTACAAATAATTACAAACTGCCAAACACACGTACGTGTTGAATGCTGCCGTTCTAAGCTTGAAAGTGGTAATTCCCGTTTTTTGTCAAATTATCAGTTTTTTTTTTATTTTAAATTGATGATTACAAATAATTACAAACTGTCAAACACACGTACGTGTTGAATGCTGCCGTTCTAAGCTTGAAAGTGGTAATTCCCGTTTTTTGTCAAATTATCACAGGTTTTTTTTTATTTTAAATTGATGATTACAAATAATTACAAACTGCCAAACACACGTACGTGTTGAATGCTGCCGTTCTAAGCTTGAAAGTGGTAATTCCCGTTTTTTGTCAAATTATCACAGGTTTTTTTTTATTTTAAATTGATGATTACAAATAATTACAAACTGTCAAACACACGTACGTGTTGAATGCTGCCGTTCTAAGCTTGAAAGTGGTAATTCCCGTTTTTTGTCAAATTATCACAGGTTTTTTTTTATTTTAAATTGATGATTACAAATAATTACAAACTGCCAAACACACGTACGTGTTGAATGCTGCCGTTCTAAGCTTGAAAGTGGTAATTCCCGTTTTTTGTCAAATTATCACAGGTTTTTTTTTATTTTAAATTGATGATTACAAATAATTACAAACTATCAAACACACGTACGTGTTGAATGCTGCCGTTCTAAGCTTGAAAGTGGTAATTCCCGTTTTTTCTCAAATTATCACAGGTTTTTTTTTATTTTAAATTGATGATTACAAATAATTACAAACTGTCAAACACACGTACGTGTTGAATGCTGCCGTTCTAAGCTTGAAAGTGGTAATTCCCGTTTTTTGTCAAATTATCACAGGTTTTTTTTTCATTTTAAATTGATGATTACAAATAATTACAAACTGCCAAACACACGTACGTGTTGAATGCTGCCGTTCTAAGCTTGAAAGTGGTAATTCCTGTTTTTTGTCAAATTATCACAGGTTTTTTTATTTTAAATTGATGATTACAAATAATTACAAACTATCGATACAACGTTTTTTTTTATATTCGTATATCCAAAAATCGTAGCAGAGGTCTTCAATGTTGGATAAAGTGAGATACCTTGTTAAAGGTATTCATTATGCTCAAGTACGACTTTTTGCCGGACTAAATTAAGCAGAAAATAATTTATTCACCATTTGTTTTCGAACGTTAAATGGATTGATATTTTCATTTGTATTTCGTATCGTTTGACATAATTGCGCGAAAAAAATTATTCTTGTACAGGGTGACCTGATAAGAATGCAAAGTGCAGTATCTCGGAAACTATACGTCTAAGACTTGCGGTGAAAAATGTTATAACCAAAGTTACCAAAAGAAAATCCTGGAAATTATCTTCATGTTTCCAAGTTGGCCGCCAGGAGGCGTAATCGCCATCTAAAACTTTTGAAATGAATTTTTGACGAAATACGCCTTGTAAACTTACCAATAAAATATATACCTTTTGAAGTTGAGCTTCATTCGAGTAATTTTTGCTCGATACTTTTTGACGTATCTATCTAACAGCTGTAACTCCTGAACGACTGAACGGATTTCAACAAACTTGGTATCGTTGGAAAGAGCATTCATTGGTCTATCAAATTCATCTTATTTGTTATGTGTCAGATTTTAAGTGATGCCTCTAGAGCGCGTTTTTTGACATAATGACAAAAAATTGCAAAATTGTCTGAAAAATCAAATGCAATTATATGACTTTTTTCCATGAAAATGTAGTGGAATGATACCTTAATAGACTAGTGAAAATTTTAACTTTGGTTATAACATTTTTCACCGTAAGTCTAATGACGAATGGTTCCCGAGATACTGCACTTTACATTCTTATCTGGCCACCCTGTACAGTATTTTCTAACAGTGGTAAGTGACTATACCTATTTCCATATTATATTTAGAGTGAGTAACATAGATTCAATTCTGTTATGAAACGGATTTTTAGGTTAGGAATTTTTATGTTCATCATCAAACGCCGCTATTCGGTTCCAATGTGGAAAATCATATTTTATTAACTGCCATCATATGCGTTTCTCACACCATATTAATTTTTATCTGCGTTTCTGCCCCATTTAGGTTTGTAAGGAGAATTTGTAACTTATTTCAAGGTGTCAATGAGACCTAACCTCTACTTCACTATGATGGAAATTAGATTTCTACTTAATGTCTGATGATGTTGATGGCCATAACTCGCTACAAAAGAGTACACAGAAGTTACCACTTTTTACATTTGAAATAACGCGCCATTTTATATTTCTCGGTAAATGTCAATACGCACTGCTGTATTACTGGTTGCGTGGTTACCTACCGGATAAACAACGGATAAAAGGTAACATTTTAAATAATTCTTATATTTGAGTAGGCGTTTGGTTGTCTTCAATTATAAGCTAAAATATGTAAATAGAGAATAGAATACGAATAGTGGTCTATAAAATCTCAAGCGCTGAAAAAATCGCGGATGAATAGTGAAAACCGAAGATATTATGGTTTTTAAAATTCTAATTTGTGTAGTAGGGAATGAACACCAATGTTTTTGATCATGCAATTTTTAATATTTCGTGTAACAGTAAAGAGAATATCATAAGTGCCAAACCACGTTTCTTCAAGATAAATTATTATATCTTTTAATCAATTATTCTCATCTCGATATTCTGATATTTTACGCGATTACTCTTGACAATGATCTTGACAATACCAGATGATTTCATAATCACCATAGTTGAATGGCACTCGAAACTTTGTGCGTCATATCGGTTACTTTTTGTACGTGGTAGAATCATCACGAATTTCCTGTCTAACTCTCCAAAATACAGGCTGTCCATTTTTCGAGTGCCACTTTGGAAATCTCGAGAATTGGACATCCTGTAATAGCTTTTTCTTTAAATTATAGGTGTTACGTCAATTTCGAGGATCTCAAAGCGTATCACCCGTTCATTTACCCAAAATAAACGAGAATTCCACGGTATGTAGGCGACTCTGCCTGACAGATTATTAAAAATAACCGAATGGGTGCTTATTGCTAACATTCTCAACGGTTTGACGATTGATTTCAAATGCACTGCTTGTTACACTCGATTGGCAATTTTGATGAGAGTTTTGGAAAGTGTAGTTTTTTTAATTGTTCATGCCTGTATTGTTTTGAAGTATTCTATTGGTTGCCGAAATCTAAAATTACAAATGCGCTTATATTGCAAATGAATGCTTTCTACAAGGTTTTATTTTGTGACTGAATTATGGCATAGATATCAGGTGGCCACCACTATAACTTTTTTGTCATCCGATTGAAATTCAAATTGTATTTCTCATACATTGAAACGATGAAATTATTGGGTTTTCACATCAATTTACTTCAAGTGTCAATTTTCAAATGGCACTCCTTGTTTATTTTCACACTTTTTGATTCAAGAAATCCTTTTACATGTTGTATAATTTTCTGGTGAAAATTTTACAAGCGTCATCTTATGTACAAGTAAACTATCCTTGTTCTCGTGGCTATTTGGTACAACTGAAAAATGTTACTGGTTTTTATCTTCATACCAGAGAATTCATGAACTATCAATGAATCTTGTTCTTCAAATTTTCCTCAAATCATCCTAAATTTCAATTGCGTTTTCTAAGGATGAAGAAATATGATGCAATTTAAATTTATGAGTTTGCGAACTTGCATTCACCATTCTTTTATATTTTCTCAAATTATTGAAAACGTTCATGCCAAAAAATATATAAAGAACGAAATTATTCGAATAGCCCGCCATATCTTATCACATTAGGGTCCCATATACCCCATTCCCATTACATTCCTTATCCCCAATCCTTTCTTTACAGATCCTTCACCACAATAGTTTTGAAGATGATAATTTTTTGACCATTACTTATCACAGCAGCAGTTTTGTTGTTGGAGATGTTGTCTTGGAGAAACGGAAAGATGAACTTTGAACGTAAGACTAATCCTAGGATATATGAAATAGTCTTGTATATTTAATAGTCATGTCATTTATGTCCTTATGAACTCAGAAAATTTTTTTATTTCGCCCAACGAATGATGTTTCTGTAAGTAATAATCTTGATAATAATAGGGACATTGCTAATATATCTTCATCATTGTCACAAAGAGAGGAGGTTGTTATTCTCTCGAAATAATAAATTTGATTCATTTCCTTCAATTGACCAATCATTAATAAAGTGATGTTCTCATATCAGATCTGTCACAAGTCAGTAGTATAACTAAAGTGATTTGAGCACAGATGCCTGAGAGAGGGTATGGAACACGATGTATCAAAAAGAGACGGATTGATGACTAAAAAAACGTCGAAAAAACTTAAAAAAATTCGAATCATCGCGAGAAGATAGGTAAAAAAAGACACAAAGAACGTCTAAAAACACTAAAGAAACGTCAATGAACGTTAAAAATGTTGAAAAGTGAAAAAAATCGTCGTAAAACGTTCAAGAATGCAAAAAAAAACGTTAAAAACGTTGGGTTTCTTCAACGAATGTTGAAATTATGACAGAAAACATGTTCAAAATATTTGAAACACGTCAAAAAAATTTGCATGAAATGTTGATGTGAACGTTGCCGTCTTCACCGTTTCTGTTGTTTTCGGCTCTTCCCACGTTATTTGAGGTTTTTCTACTTATTTCTACTTTTTTGTTGTTTTTTTCAACGTTTTTGTCGTTATTTGAAACGTTTTTCGTCGGCTTACGATGTTTCAGACTGATATATATAACGTTTGGAAATGTAGAAAAACTTTGAAGAATGTCGAAAAAAACGTTATACAGGAAAAATATAAAACCATTGGAATCTCCAAACGTCGAAAAACCCGAAAAATTGTAAGAAAACGTCGAAGAACTAGTAAAAAAATCAACGTTTTTGTTATTTTTGGTATTTGCCACGTTTTTGGAATTTTTTATCGAGGTTTTTGTGTTGTTTTTTTTCCTTCGGTAAACGCGTTTCAGACTTTCATCCAATACACTAGATATTAGAAAGCGACGGAATGACGAAGTTATGACTGGAAAAATGTCGAAAAACGATAGAAAATGTAGAAAAACTTTGAAGACGGTAAACAAATGTCATAAAAGAAGAGTTTACAAAACGTTGAAAACCCCATAAAACTTTTAAACGCCGAACAACCCAGAAAATTGTGATAAAACGTCGAAGAACTCAAGGACGTTGGCATTTTGTTTTTGGCATTTGCCCACGTTTTTTTGTCGTTTTTTGTCAATTTCCATCGACGTTTTTGTATTATTTTTTGTAACGTTTTTAGTCGGTTTACGTTTTAGTATTTTATCCAACCCATAAGATATCAGAAAGCGACGGAATGACGAAGTCATGACTGGAACAATGTCGAAAAACGATAGAAAATGGAAAAACTTTGAAGAATGTCGAAAAAACGTCATAAAGGAAGTTTAAAACGTTGAAAATGTCGTAGAACTAAAAAAAAACATGTTTGCTTTTTCCACCTTTTTTGTTTTTTCACCTTTTTTTTGTCGAATTTTTTAACGTATTTTCAATATTTTGGGTATTTTTCTTCAGCGTTGTTGTGCCGTATTTCCAAATTCTTTCGGGAGACAGCGACGCCCACGCTTTCGACGCCTAACCTATTCACCCTTTTTGTTTTTTTAGTTTTTGCCCACGTTTTTTAACGTTTTTTTTTTAATCGAATTTTTTGAAGTGTTTTCAAGATTGGGCATTTCTCTTCAAAGGTATTGTGTCATTTTTTTCAACGTTTTTCATCAATTGACGACGTCTCCAGCCGAATCTCCGAATTCTTTCGACGCCTAAAACCCAACCGCCTTTCCCCAGCTGCTGCACGCCCTCGAAGAAGACGAATCGGCCAGCGCCGGTCGGCAGACGCCGCGACGCAAGTCGTCGCGCAAGTCGCAGGAGATCAAAGAGGCGCCGTCCAAGGACAGCCTGTCGAGCCCCAAAACGCCTGCGCACTACAGCAACGCCAGTCCGCCGCGACGGCTGTCGGCGCGCGGCGGCGGCGGCGACGCCAACGGCGTCAAGACGAGTCCCGACGACGACGCCGGACGTGCCGGCGCCGCCGGGGATGAGGAAATGGCGCTGTTGCCGCGTCGGTCGTAACGAAATGCCGCGGCTCTATTCGCTTAGGGCCCCCTGCGACTTGGAGCGCGTCGCGGCGCTAGACGTTGGCGTCTGTGTCTGGAGGTTGTGCTTTGCGATCTTGGACCAGGGTCGTTATAGTAGGATGAAACCCATTGGAAAAATGAAAGGAAACATTATTTCCGGCCGATCTGAGGTCGGCGAGTTTTTGAAGGTGAAAAACGGTTTATCTCGATTTTTGGCAAAACTACAAGTTCTATGGAGAAAAGTTTGATGGCAAAGTTGTAGGCAATAAAAAGATTTACAACTTTTGTTCCCACACTGTTTTCACATAACCTCAAAATTTTTGTGAAAAATTCAAATAACCAAGTTTTTGTTTGTCTTTTACAAAAAAAATCACGAAATTAGGTGGAAACTTACCTCTTTATGTCTCAAACACACTGTAATTTTTTGATTCGGAATATTAATTTTTTCACCTTATTTTGACTTAATATCGAATAAGCACTCGGGTATATAAGTTATCTTAAAATAGCAATAAATAGGCATCTACGCATATAATTTGAATATTCTAGTACTTTCCCAAAATACTAGACTACCTGTTATTTCGTTTTTTTTTTCTGAGAAAATTCAGCATAGTAATGTGTATATTTTTTCACTCCATCAAAAAGAAGAGATTTCAACGAACAAAATGCTTGCCGACTTTTTATAAAAATCAGATATTTTGACGTGAGAATTTTAGATTGTAAGTTAGGATGGTTTTTTGATATTTAGTCAAAATGAGTTGAAAAAATAAATATTTGAAATCAAAAAATTACAGTATGTTTGGGACATGAAAAGGTGAGTTTTCACCAAATTTCGTTTTTTTTTGTAAAAGATAAAAGAAAAAAACCAAAAACTTGCGTTATTTGTATTTTTCACATAAATTTTGCCATCAAACCTTTTTCAATAGTCCAAAAGCTCACCCCCTTCCACTTTCAGACCATCTCCCGTAAATTATTTTTCCTTACATTCTTATTATATTCTCTTTCTTTTCCGAAGGGTTTCATCCTACTATTATTTTTTCCCACTTTTCACCATTTTCGAAAGCTTCAGCCCTGTTCTATCTGCGCAACAAAGCGTGCCAGGTTCGATGCCCAACATTACCTTCCTTGCTTCATTTTTTTTTCAGTTATCAATCGATTGTTTCTTCCTGAAAAATCCACCGGACCCTCACGGGTTAGTTTGTAGGGCGATAGCTAGCGCGTTGTTTGCGTCGAGGTTCCAAAGTGGACATTCCAGACGTAGACGCTGGTGTACTTAACTTGTTGGTCTCTTTTGTTGTTGGTCGCGTAGATTGAAGGTGCAACGGATGGGCACCAGGTGGCCGGAGGATGTCAACTTTAACGTCACGTGTAGGTTTGTCACTCGAGTTGCGTCATGTATGTAGGAAGAGTGTCGTTTTCCGAAGGCGAAATGGGCAATTAAACGTTGAGGAGACCCGGCATAAGCGTTTTCCAAATCGACTCGTTCGTGAAAAAGTGGAATTATTGCTCATTTCGCCTCCATAAAACGCCTGCGCTATGCCGGTAGTGATTATTTTGCTCATCGATCATCGCTTTCAGGTAGCAAGCAAGTAAGTGCCTCTCAGTCTCATGGAAACTTGGCAATAATTATAAAGATTCGGATAATTCATCTATTTTCGAAAATTCTTTACATCAGATAATATTTAATTTACCAAAGGAAATGAGCGAATTGACTCGCCTAATGGTTTGAATCCAAGAAAATAATTTAGCAAACTTCTTGGTCATCAACGTACCATCGTTAGTTCACCTAACGTCTTCTAGAGGGCGTTTCTCATCCACTATTCAGTTATTCCAAATGGCAATTTAGAGATGTTGGTCAATGATTTTCCCCGAGGTCGTCCGATATAATTGGGCGGTGCCTATTGTACATTCAATCTACGTTAGAAATATATTATTTTTTGGTTACAATCGCTTATACTAGATTTTGATAGACGAAATTCTATAATAGACCGAGTTGATGATGCTAGCCTATAGACCGCACTTATCGTATAGTTAATAAAATCAATTTATCAATATGAGGATCATACACAGAGAAAAAAGCAACGGATAGACAGAGTTGTCATTTCAATAACGTCAATGTCAAACAAGAGAACCTGACAGAAGAACCAGCAAGGATGACAGATATGACATTTGTTGAAGTCATAAATAGAATTTTAACTGGTGTATTTCCTTCCTATACTGGCTTGTTTTCAAATCCTTGATTTCCCCTTCTTCAATAAACATGACAACGCGTGGGTGAATCTTGCTAAACTCAGCCTAGTTTCCAACCAATTTTACAGTAGCATGAATATTCGGTTCTGAATGACATCTAATAATTGTTGTTTATCAAGGAGCCTGATCCAAATATGTATCTAATGTGATTGAAACAAAAATATCTGTGACAAATGTTTCATATTTTGTGAGGTTATATTTAGTTCCGCTTTGATGTAGTACGTTGTACATTTTCGCTGATCAGAAATAGTGACTGTATATTTGTTGAAAAGACAACACTATCTATAACCGTTGCTTTGAGGGTGCAAGTTTATATGTGTTTATATAAAAACCAATGAACGGTAGAATTACTCTGATACAACGAAATTCGGTGCAATATAAGATCTGATTGAGGCTTTGAGAAAGCCTTCTCATAATTATTGAGTATTCTCCGTTCGCAATCAGTGACAATATACGCCGGCAAAAAAACTGTCCAGAAAAAAATCTGCCGAATTGATCGCCCTATAATTTTTTTAATTCGCTTGTCTGATTTTGGTGAAATTTCGATCAAATCGTATATCTATAATGAATCGGAAAAGTTACAGGGCGATCAATTTGGCTAAATCTTTTTCTGACCGTTTTTTTGCCGGTGATTTATTAGAGCTGATTCATCTGTAGCCAAACTAGATTGATGAACATTTGTTTGTTGTGATTGAGTATCATATTGTTGCACTTCAACATAGTCGTTGATTGATTCCACAACATGTCGATTAGAGCAATAATGACAGCCATCCTGATAAATTTGGGCAATGACAAACTTATCATTCAATTTAATTTTTTTCAATCAATCCCATATTAATCAATAGATCCAACGTGCCAAATGCGTCCGGTAACAGAAATGCGGATATGATTAAGTGTTTTTTTTGCTACATTCAATCGCACTGATCTCCAATTCACATTAGTACTGTTTTTCAATTTAATCATCCTCATCAAGTATATAATTTGTATTATGAAACACAGTTGTTTTAGTGCCTTATTTCCGTGAATAAACTTTTCAGAATCATTTTAATTTTCCATGTAACCATATACGAGTGAATTGCAAGTAGTATTACACATTTCAAACAATATATTAGTGAAATTTCTTCTAAATGAATAATCTATCAGGTTCTTGTTAACAATAAGATGTGTGAAAATACCGAACAGTGTTAACAACCTTCAATGGGTCCACCATATTTCTTCTCAGTCCACCATTTTTTCATGATGGACTGAATTAGAAATATTTACATTCAAATCTGTTTTACAAAGCTAAGTCAATTTATCTTCCCAAAATTGAATCTTATCTTGGTGAGAAATTTACATTTCACGTACCTTGTCTGCCATTTTGAGTTTGAAGCGCTACTACTTTTCCGAAAAATGTCACCTGTCAGTTAACTACTTGAATCGGATTATTGATTTGATCCTTTTTTTCAACACACGTTGATTTTGCTGATTGCATTCAGAATTTCCACATTTTGACAGGTGACATTTCAACTGATTTTCTTTCAATGGGACATCACACTATCCGCTGTTATCTCGTAAAAGAACCTGATGATCATTTGTTGGCCCACTTAATACCCTGTATATGTGTTAACATAGATTTAATGTGTTGTATGTTTCATCTAGTTGTTTATAGTGATAGCGTATTGTTGATTTTATTAATGCCCTATATTTCTTAACAGTGTTCCTTACCCGTTTTTTATTCTACAACGGCTTTAAGGTAGTATGAAAGATGATAAGAAGAACGTAAAAGATATACCGTGTGCTCTCAGAAATAAATATTCATGTGGACCTCTCAACATTGTGCCGGGTGTACGGTAAAGAGGTTCCCAAATATATACGGCGCCCTTTTTACTGAACACTCGGTACTTGAGCCCTTTTAACGATGTTTTATTTCACGCATGTATTGGAGGTCTCGTACTTTTTCAAACCAGGTGGACCAAATTCTTCAGTGTTGGTTGGAGTTTTTCTCCAGAATAACAAGAGTTGTTTTTCTTGGTCCATCCAGTTCTATACTACAAATTGCTTGTTTTTATTGCAGAACTAAATATTATCTAATATTTTTATAGGAAGTATTTTTCGAAGAGAAGCTTAATTATATTGTTACTTAAAAGCTGAGATACTTGATTTATTTTTTAAGTTTTATGTATCATTGATTTTTTATGCTATTTGTTAAATTTTTTTGATTTGTTTTAATGTGACGAAAACCAATTATGAATGGTGCTTTTTAATTTTCCTGTTGAAATTATATATTTAGATGCAGTTGAAATAAAAAATGAGAATTTACATTTGTTGCATTTTCAAGGTTGAGCATTTATATAGGCCAAACCAACCTGCCTCAATTCCTCTTCCTCCTGCAAGAAGTCACATCTCAGGAGGGTCCATAGACGTTTCCTTCTTTCCTAAAATTCCATTATCACTCTCAATAATTATATTCGTTTCATGTGAAATACCACTGATTATCGATATAACAGAATATTCAACTCCAAATTATGAAGAATTCGGAGTAGTAAAAAATGTACTTATTTTTGATTTCGTGCGGATTTTGTAATCAATTTTCGATTAACTTGTCCAAATAAAAACGTATTATTTTATTATACTTCGAGGCAAAAATCTTGGCCTGTGTGAAAATCACTATAGAAATTTATTTTCTATAAGGAATAAGGAAAATCGGAGCGTTTTGAACTAATTCAAGTAATTCAACCCTCAATTCCTGATGAAAATAATGGCAGTGAAGTGCATGCAATCATATATTAACCTTCACTGTGAATCATTTTATCCTCTCACAAGTCTTGCATCACATTTTTACCTGAAGATTCATCATTCCAATATTGAACAATTCATGTCTCATCTCAATCAGATAAGTATTCACCCCATAGTGCACTTTCGGATGTAATCTAATATCCTGATTCGGCTTGTACTGCGAAATGTCTGTATTCCTGTGAACAAAAAGTATTCGCCCATTGATGGGTATACCTCATCAATACGAAATTTCACCCACAATCGGCGAAACAGTTTCGATTTGATTCTGGGTTCCATTTTATTATTCCAGATAATTCTCTATATGTCAGATATTTTTTAATTTCTGCTGTCGCTTTTTGGCTGGGAAACGAAATCCGATCGAGTTTGTGATGAGACAGTTGAAGATATTTAGTTGAAATAAAAATATGACCACACGGTTTTATTGATCATGAAAAATTGCAACATTTCCAGTTCGCTAATCTGGGACATACTGTATATGGATTTGCAAGCATTTATATTTTTCGCGGCATATTTCTTATCAGGGGTGGGGTGCATATGTGAGGTTATGTACTAGAAAATATGTAGATTTGATCATTTCGAATTTCAATCATGGTTTCAAACATCGCTGATAGTTCGTCAAGCTTATATAGATGGCGCCACGTCTGCTGATTCTCATGAACACAGAGCCCACGTAGCATCGATAGTAGCGTCGTCTACAAACGATTCGTAAACTAGGACTCTATTAGATATGATCTAACTTATCTCATCTCTGTTGGTCGGGTTGGGGTGTTTTCACTTCTCACTGAACTCAAACAAGAAGGTGTTTTCCGGTTTTCTCATATCATTTTGATTATTTGTTTTGATGGTTTAGTCAAAAAGTTTATATTTTGTACACTTGATTCAAACTAATGGTGATTCTGGTGGAGTGGAATTCAATCTAGCTGGATGATGAGTAGTAAATTCAAACAAACTACTATTTTCACTGCATTCCAAAACTGGAAATCGCTGGAGAAGAAAAAAACAAAAAAACGATTGGCCAAATATGAGTACGAGATGAAGATTTTAAACGTGCCAGGCTTGATTGATCTGACACAGTTGGACACTGATTCAGATTCAGATACAGAAATTCAAAGGGTTGATCCTTCAATAATAGTCAAATCAGAACTTGCACAAGTTCCAGTTTCAACTATTTGTGTCAACAAACCTAATGCCTTCTCTACTCCTCTCGGATCTCACAATTTTCCTGAATCAGACAGTGAATCTTCTGATAGCACTATGATACTTGAAGATTCTATGAATTCAAAAAACACATCCCCAGGTTACACCAGAGAAAGGGTAATTGTAAAGCAAAACATTTTACTTAAACCAGTAGATGGTATAAAAAATAATAGACATGTTCCTGAAGGAACCAAAACTGTAGTTAATGGACAAGTGGTATGTGAGAACACAACACAAAAAGGTAACTTACACAAATCCACAAGTGATGTTTCAAACTCTGAGAAAAGCAGAGAGGCTCATAAAGTTTCATCACCAAATAAAGAAATTCCGGTGAAGATTCCATCAAAGGAAAGCTCAAACCCTCCTGACATTCAAAAACTCAAGATCACAAACTTGAGTGAAGGCACATCAATGACTTCAATTGCAAGTGAAAAAAATTCAAAATTGCAAACCCAAAACAAACATGACCAAGAAACAGGAAACTCAAAAAAACCTTCACAGATGACTGATACTAGTAATGCCAAAAAGAAATCAGATTTTACACTCTGTAAAGAGAAATTAGAAAAAAATCTCAAGCAAACAAAATCAATAAGCAGTTATTTGACTGTTATAAATAACTTGTTTGAAACTATTTTTGTTTCTCCATATTTGAAAACTCTTATTGAAGCGGAAAAACCTGTTCTGAACATGATGGCAACTGCTAATCCAAAATACTTTTTTGTGTGTCTGAAGCTTTGTACCTGGTTACCAAAATGGTATAACATATTTGATTTTTGTGAGAAAATCATGGTTGGATTGGAAGAAAAAGAAATCATAGACTTGCATAAGTTTTTGAAATATAATAAAATGGTAGATATTGGTAAGTATTTTCCTCCAAATAATTATGTAGAATCAAAGGATATTTAATATAAGATAGAATATAAAAATTTATTATGGAATGATATATGATTCCTCCAGATATCACAATTTTTAACCAGTGTGAAAATAGAAACGGTCGCCGCGCCAGAAAAGAAATATTATAGTTCCTGTAGATCACCTATATTGAGCAATAAATGAATTTGCTGTTTCTGGAAATTTGTTTCTTGCAGAGAAAGCATAAGCAACCATTTTCATATTTTGTATCCCTATATCAAGCTCAAAAACTACCCCTGTAACAGTAAAAATCGTCTTAAAAACACAAATTTGCCATTTCTGGAAATCTCATTATCACCACTTGTTTGAAATGATCAGAGAAAGCATGTGCAACACATTCCATATTTTGAAAACTATCCCTGTAACATTAAAAATCGACTAGAAAACAAGAATTTGCCATTTCTGGAAATTTCTTTCGCACCACATGTTTGAAATGGGCTAAGAAAGCATGTCCAACACATTCCATATTTTGTACCCCCATATTTAGATCGAAAACTACCCCTGTAACAGTAAAAATCGCATAGAAAACAAAAATTTGCTTTTCCTGAAAATATATTTTTCACTACAATGAGACGAGAAATCATGTGCATATATTTTTATGCCTATATCAAGTTCTTAGTTTTAGTAAAATCGCAAAAGATTATGAATTTCAAACCAATGTGATTTGTTGATTCATGTCAAGTCTATGAACTCTTCAGATCAGACCTATGAGTTCACTATTTGGTTTGTATATTTATAATTAGTTTATGTTTCCTAAAAAACGCTGAATGGACACAACTAATTTATTTCTAGAACGCGGGGCTCTGGGCACGTGCCCACAGAGCCCAGTGAGAAAGAGGGACCTGCCCCTCATTTCCTCTTTGTCAGCCAGCCTCTGCATTCATCTCCTTATTTGGGGTTAGCTAGGGGTGGCAGATCGGGGCCCATCAGGGTGCCCCACCACCCCCAGCTCGATTTCCAAAAATATCCAGGAACGCCTCGTCCGGAACAAATGCATGCAAAATGAAAATTCACTCACCCTCTGGAAACAATTCTTCAATCCACCCCTGCTGAAGTAGTGATTTATCCTCATGATTGCTCGAATTCCTCTCCATTTTTTCTCCTGTAACTCCATGCCATAATGATGCCGCTCTTTTGGCACTTCACATTTTAGAACACTGCACACGGTAACCGAATAAACCGCAGTTCACACGGTAACAAAATAACCAGTACTTCACACAATCACGGTAGTCAATTGGGTAACGGAAACCGCACTTCCGATGTCTTAGAGGGATAATTTCAAGAGACAATGGTGATGACACCGGCGAATTCATCATCAACATTTTGCTGAACTACCGGACTGTTCAAGCATCGCGAATGGACTACTTAATATGACTAAATCCTCCTAGCTTATCGATATGATTCAGGAACAATTATATAAGATGTATGAGTATCCACAATATGGATAAAAACATACAAAAGAACTTATCTTTTTACTGCTTTTTATGATAATGAATCAATCATATCCAAGTCGACGAGAGGCAACTATATACCGAGTCTCCTTGATTTTCGAATTTACATAGGATTTTATGAATCATTTGAATTTCCTTAAAATTTATTATTTGTTTTGAAGATACTTTCTATTTTACTGGAATCATTCAGAATTCTTCAGTAGTGGAGTTATTCGAGATTAATCAAAATTCAAGAATTATATTGAGTTTATTTCTGAATATTATTTGAAATCCCCATAAACAACTTGGAGGTAATTACTAAAATTCCCCATTCGTCGATTCCTTTGTTCTAAACAATGTATGATTAATAATTAATTGACATTGGTTAATTTTCAAATTTCGCTAGGATTTCTTAGAATTATTTTCCTGGTTCAAAAGTGCTTTTCTTGGGATTCTTCGAATTGCTTCGAGGATGGAATCAGGGCCGGCGAGTGCATGGGGGCATCAGGGCCAATGCACCCATGTAGGCGATGGGTGTGGGTGCAATTTACCCACAGGGCGATACGGAAATGTCTAAGATAGTCAAAATAGAAACGGGCGTTTTTAGCACTGAATATGTGTACATTGCACATTGTTGGAAGGGTAGACAACCATGCGAGCAATAGATGATAGGGAGGGTTGAGGGTTGGATTGATTGGAGTGAATATGTATTTATTATTAGTGTGCAACTGTCATAGAAAACACTCCGCATGTTTCTTTCTATACTATATACTAGAAAATGTTGAATATACAGTGTGTCCATAAAATTACTTGAACTGAGATCTAAACAATTATTCTATTTTTTTTTCATTGCTGCTTTCAAACCTTGATAATAATTCTGGTATGATCCGATATGTATCACCTTGTATATTCTGATAATTTTTAATCATGTGCTCAAAAAAATTAATAATTGGAAGAATCATGATCTATGAATGACTTCAAATTGGACCAGGCAGTCAATGATTTTCTGAGTTCATATATCTATCTAAATACCTACTTTTCTGATAACCATCAGATTTGTTCATCATTTTTATTTTCAGACATATATAAAGGTGATCTACCAACCCTCTTGAGAGATCTCGGTAAAGCTGATTTGATGAGCATATGCAAAAAATTCAAGATATCAAAAGCTATGTCATCCAAAGTTGTGATGAAGAAAGATGACTTAATACAATCACTATTGAAATATTGCAATACTCAATGTACTCTATTGAAGAAATCCGCAAAAGATTTGATTTTGGAAGAAGTGAAAAGTAAAATGGGATATTGTGTAAAAGTGAATGCTGGTTTCAGGCAAGCCTTTTACAATGCCTATATATTGGGAACATTTACCAATCCCGCTTTTTCGGATATCAAAGAATTTTTTAATGATATGCTCAATCGTAAAATTGCTTTTCCTGATTATGAAGTGGAAGATTATATGGTATTCTATAGCAAAGAGGAATTCAACAGGTACATATATCTATATGATTCCAGATTTGGGCATCTACAGAATTTCACAATTATTATTTAATTATGAAACTAGAAGTCACTGTAAATCATTTGATGAAATTAATTTTCATTATTCCTCAAGATATTTGTGTGTATACCAGGTGTTTCTCAAAAATATAAGGACGTGATGATTTATTGCTATTGATGATTGTCAGTGAAAGTATAGTAATTTACGTAACAAGTCCGGAAAATACTGTTTTTTTGGATGAGTGGACAAAATTCTAGGAGTCCTGGAAGTCTGCGAGTCCAAAAAAACTGTTTTCGGTCGTGTTGCGTACACAATTTTTTCGGCAACCGTGTAGAATAACAAATCAAAGAAACACATTTCTTTATTAGAACAAAATTTCGAACATTTCAATTCTTATTTATATTAATATTTATAATGATAAATTAGATCAATGATAAATTAGAACAATTGTTAATATTGAATGGATTCAATTTGTTTGAAATGCTTGGTATATTTAAGTGCCTTTTGTTGAAGTCAGAACAAGAAGGTAAAGTTTCCGTTTCACATTGATTGTTTTCATCTGATAATTTTTGAATGTTAGCTAATTTTATGTCAGATAGCTGTCAGTCGTTATTTTGCTGCTATGGTAATGATCAACTGCATTTATCAAAAGCATACTACCAAGATTTTCATATTTACAATGACAACAACGATGTGATTCTTCCCGGCCTAGTCCGGGAAGTACGTACTTCCCGGACTAGGCCGGAAAAATGCCACTTTCTCAAAAAAAAATCGTCTGGAAAGTACGTACTTTCCGGACGGTTGCCGAAAGAATTGATTTATCAAAAAAAAAACGTTTTTGGTCGTAGGAGAAATAACATACAACACAAGTTGGATAGTGCATATTCTGCACACAATATGCCAGTTTGCCAATTTTTATCTTATATATTCCATTATATTCCAGTTATGTTGAAGCCAGAAGAGTAAGAGACTCAATAGAAGACTTTATAAAATCTAAAAATCATTTGGAAATGCTGCAGGCATCAAGAACGGCTCTTCAGAGTTTGAAAAATCTCAAAAGAAAGTGAGTTTTTGATATTCGCTACATGATATAAAATCAATAATCTAACGTTTACAGTAACGAAGATCAAGACAGGTACAAAGATGTCCCTCATCTGAAGAGATTCACTGCTGAATCGGTGTATATCAGTTGCTTGTCATCACTCGCAGAACCACTCAAAGCAAAATTTCCTGACGAGGTCAGAAAATGGCTGGAGTATCTGATCAATAACTTTCCTGCCTCCCATCGAGTGGGAGATTGGTATAATCAATTGACTTGGTTGTACATCAGATACTTGAAGCAAGATGATTATGAGCACACAGCCAAACTGATTATAGAGTTTTTGAAATCAAATAACGGCAACGTATCGGATGTGCAGATGTATCAAATAAGAAAAAGAGCGGAACAGTTGAAAAAGGGTAAACAACGCGAAATAATTCAACTCGACCACGATATCATCACAGATTTATTGCCCCCACCCATCAAGCTGGAAGATTTTCCTTCGACCATAATAGATGCAACAGCAATAAGGAGGTGAGAAATTTAGATTGATTTGCCATAACACGTTGTACGTTCGGGGATTTTACAAAGATTTGGCAACCGCGACCGACGAATCTTCTGGGTGTGGATAATGTCAATGATTTTCATATCCTGTATTTCAGGTTTCATTTATTTTCATATGAAAGTGACAGATATTAGCCCAAGAAAATGATAAAATTTCAGGAGACGTGGCGCCATATACAGTGTCCGCTATAAAGTTATATAGAAAAAAAATTGTTATTGCTATTCCTGAAAAACTCTAATGGCGGTACGTTTCTGCATATCTGACAACTAAAAATCCGTTACGACTTATATCACGTGACTTCAGATTTGGCGGGAAGTTGAAAAGTTCTTTTACAATAATTTTTTTACGAAATTTGGTGAAAACACCTTTTCTTGTCCAAAACACACTGTAATTTTTACCAAAATATCAAAAAAAGCACCCTAATTTTCTCTACTTTGTGATAGTGTCATTGCTATTGTGAATTTTCTCAGAAAATAACAGGTAGTAGGCACAGACATCTACAATATTTTGTGAAAGTTGTAGAATCTTTAAATCATGTGCATAGATGCCTATTTATTGCTATTTTAAAATAACTTATATACCGGAGTGACCTACAGAAATTTTAGCCCATGAAAGTGTTTCAAATGATGAATTCTCAGTTCTTTGAATAGATTCCTGCATGATTGCTTCCAACTATTATTGGTAATAATTCTAATCGCATATTTTTGTAAAATAAAAACTCTTTCAGCAGATGCCCTTGAACCCCACAACAGAATTCCATACCTTGACCCCATTGACCCCAAAATAGAAAGTTATCATGGCAGACAGATTTAGGGAAAAATCTGGCGAAAAACTTGACACTTGACAGTTGAGAAAATAAGTGTTCCATGTCAAAATTGAATTAAAATGGACACGAATCCAAATTCCAGAATATCGATATAGATATTTTTAAGAATTAAAAGACACAAAGAAAGATGATATTATTCTGGTATTTGGATTTGTTTACATTTTATTTCAATTTTGACATGTAACACTTATTTTCTCAACTGTCAAATTTTTCCCTAAATCTGTCAAATATCAAAATCCGCCATGATAACTTTCTATTCTGGGAAGGGTCAATTCACAGCTAACAGAGATAAGTAACCCACTAACAAGATGTGCACGTCAATGCTATAATTTGGCAATAAATTTTTCATGGTTTTGGAATCAGCCACAAGATGGAACTAGTGCCGTTGATTCCAAAGAGTGAACATAGCTTTTTCAGCTGCCATATCTGGCTGCCATGTTCAAGGTCAGATTATTCTGTCTTTTTCTTCATCGGTTTGTCTTTGTCTTTTGTATTCAACTGTCTTCCACTTTGTTTATTTTCATTGATTTTTATCGACTTTTCGTACGGTGTATTTGTTCCCAGCAGTTCTCTTGAATATTGTGGTTTTACATCAGAATTTCATCCATATCTTTGTCAAAGTACTATTGAACAATATGAAATACCCCAGTTGCATATTGCATTCCTAATCAATTTATTATTGAGAAATGCAGTGACAGTGGCAATGTCATGATCAGATAAAAATGTGAGTACCTACCTGAACTGTGAAAGAACACGTCGCCGAAATAAGGATTTTGTTTCCCAATCAAAGATTTGCTTCAAATAAAAAAAATGGATCATTAATTATTCAGGTACGTCAAACATTACCTATTTTACACTCTATTTACTATGTTCTGAGTGATATACTTGATTATTCTTTTTATGTTACAGGAGATGTTGAGCTAATAGATTCGAGTTGGGTAGAACTGCACAAAGGGCTAGTTTGTGAATATAATTTCACTGAGGATGATTATTATAGAAATCCATTGCTCAGGAATAGATTGAATATCTGAAGCACCTATGAGAACATTTTGTAGACCATCAGTATGATAAGAAAACGTTAATCAATTGATGAGGAGAGGGAAAGCAATGCATCAGCCAATGTATCTTCAACTAGTCATCATTATTAAATAATTACCACTTCCAATGTATTGTTAAAGATTGTATAAAAATAATCACTGATAATTCAATATTTATTCTCATTAAAAAACAGTTAAAGGTATTTCTTATAATCACTTGATATTATTACATTGCTCTTTTTTTTTTTCAAATTTATCTTTGATGTAGGTATTCTATATTATTTGTATACTGAAGTGGCAACTGAAATTATGATCATATGGCACCACACCAACAAATTCCTGAAGTTGATGTAGGCAATTTTCAGTTGTTATTTCATTTGAATCTGCTTCAATGGCGAATCTTCAATGCAGAGCTCATGTTGAGACAATTTTTTCCAATCTTCAAGTTATTATCTACACCTGTCTTACGTGTTAATTTTGTTTAGACCAGGATGAATAGTTGATAGTGATTCATACTTATTTCCTCACCATATCAATGAAAACTCTGTTATCAAACAAAACTCCTCTTTTCTCTATAAGAAAATGAAAAATGAGTAAAATGTGAAGTGAATAAATCAACTCGAGTACTGCAATCTAAGTTCGTGAAAGTTCGTAATTCGAATTAGCTGCAAAACGCTAACTTCACATCAACAAAAATAGAGATTCATGCATTAAACGCCATCTGTGATAATACATTGAAAAGAAAATTAATCACGTGACTATATTTCCAAATCTTCCATAAGACGTGCACATCTTGTTAGGGTTACTTATCTCTGCCGCTAAGGATCGCTCCGTAAAATCCCGAAAACGCGTTCGATTCCAGCAACGACCAGGGCCGAAAAAGAAAGTACGTAGTGCACGAGGACAATGGCAACAAGAGCTACATGACCGTGGAGAACATCGCCTTGGAATACTACACCGAACGTTGCGGCTACACCGGCGGACGGCACTGCGAAGGCTCCCTCATGACAGCCTTGTTCGCCCTCCTCTTCTGGGACATCACCTACCACCCGGACAAAGTCATCCCCGGGACGTTCCTCTCGAAGATCCAAAACGTGCCGCTGGACATGTACTCGAAGCAGTTCTACGCGAACCGCAAGGAGGCAATCGACAGGCGGCTAGAGCAGATCGAGAGCGAGTGGTCGGAAGAAGAGCTTCTGGGGTTTCTCAGGAGGACCTGGGAGGAGCACTCTCACGGGCGCGGCATCTGCGAGCCGGGGTTGGCCTTGGGGGAGCCGGAGCTTCTGGGGATGCTGGTGCGGTGTGTTGGTGGGAAGGTGGTCGCCAAGATTTTGGAGAGGATGGTGGGGGACTTGCGGCTTTATAGGAGCGGCATGCCCGATTTGTTGGTATGGGATGTCGAGAATCGCAAGGTTGGTATTCGTTGGAGGGTTTGCTGGGACGTCCGGCTCAATTGACAGTTGCCGGGATTTGTACTCAAAGCACAGATTAGAAAACCTTATAGATGGGACACTCCGCCCATTTTGTTTGATGTGCCGACATCCGTTTTGATTGACCACGGACCTTTGAATTGACCCTTCCCATAATAGAAAGTTATCATGGCGGATTTCGACATTTGACAGATTTAGGAAAAAATCTAGGGACAAATTAGACAATTGACAGTTGACAAAATAAATGTTTCAGTCAAAATTGAAATCAAATGTGAACAAATCCAAATTCTAGAATAATATCCTCTTTCTTTGTGCCTTTTAATTCTAAGAAATATCTATATTGATATTCTGGAATTTGGATTCGTGTCCAATTTAAGTCAATTTTGACATGGAACACTTATTTTCTCAACTGTCAAGTGTCAAGTTTTTCCCCAGATTCTCCCCTAAATCTGTCAAATGTCAAAATCCGCCATGATAACTTTCAATTCTGGGAAGAATCAATTGACAGTTGCTTCCATCCGGGATTTGTACTCAAAGCACCGATTAGAAAATCTTATAGATGGGACAGTCCGCGCATTTTGTTTGATGTGCCGACATCCGTTTTGATTGACCACGGACCTTTGAATTGACCCTTCCCAGAATGGAAAGTTATCATGGCGGATTTCGACATTTGACAGATTTAGGAAAAAATCTAGAGACAAATTAGACAATTGACAGTTGACAAAATAAATGTTTCATGTCAAAATTGAAATCAAATGTGAACAAATCCAAATTCTAGAATAATATCCTCTTTCTTTGTGCCTTTTAATTCTAAGAAATATCTATCGATATTCTGACATGGAACACTTATTTTCTCAACTGTCAAGTGTCAAGTTTTTCCCCAGATTTTCCCCTAAATCTGTCAAATGTCAAAATCCGCCATGATAACTTTCTATTCTGGGAAGGGTCAATTGACAGTTGCTTCCATCCGGGATTTGTACTCAAAGCACCGATTAGAAAACCTTATAGATGGGACACTCCGCGCATTTTGTTTGATGTGCCGACATCCATTTTGATTGACCACGGACCTTTGAATTGACCCTTCCCAGAATAGAAAGTTATCATGGCGGATTTCGACATTTGACAGATTTAGGAAAAAATCTAGGGACAAATTAGACAATTGACAGTTGACAAAATAAATGTTTCATGTCAAAATTGAAATCAAATGTGAACAAATCCAAATTCTAGAATATCTATCGATATTCTGGAATTTGGATTTGTTTCCATAATTCAATTTTGACATGGAACACTTATTTTCTCAACTGTCAAGTTTTTCCCCAGATTTTTCCCTAAATCTGTCAAATGTCAAAATCCGCCATGATAACTTTCTATTCTAGGAAGGGTCAATTATGCGCATCGCATTTGCCGGATAGTCGTTGTCACCGCTAGAACTACTGATTTGCAATGTTGCCATTTTAGTTATGCATAATCTACACCCAATATAAAAGATAACGTACTTATGAGTGATATATTATGAACAAGTTGTCAGAAATTAGTGTCTATATGGAATAAGATGTATTCTGAATGAATTTTACCATGAAATTCGAATATTTCGATTGTAGCCCTTTCATTATCATCAGGAAAAATTATCTAATAAATGATCACTCTAAATTCCTCAACTTGAAAAGTGATATAGGCATAGCAAAAATGATCATTTTATCATCAAATGGTGATTTTCAATCTCTATACAGGGTCACTCACGGTCGATGGTACCTTAGACGTTTACGGAGAACGGGACGTAGGATTATTCTGAAAATTTGGTTTATTGGGTAATCAGTTTTGTTCTATCGATCTAAAATACTTTCATCGTTGCCGCTTCTATCAAAAAGTAGCAACAACTTTGTTATTTCAAATGAAACACCCTGTATTTTATTTCAATTTTAGATTCTTCCTGAAGAGCTGATTTCGTCGATCTATCATACTTGGGGTATAGCGCGAAATATTACAGAGATATAGGGTGTGAAAAATCGAGACTTTTCAAATTTAGGAATTTTTTGTGCCGAAACTATCCATTCTTGCTCAAAACGGCTTACATGTCCCTATCTCAACTTTCCATTGACTATCGATTGATATTTAATTGAAACAAATACGGGTGGTTCAAAATTTTGAGTTTTGCATCACCCTCTATTTGTTTCTATTTAATGTCATTAGATAGTAAATGAAAAGTTAAGATAGGGACATGTAGGCCGTTTTTAGCAAAAATGAATAGTTTCGACAAAAAAAATTCCTAAAGTTGAGAAATCTCGATTTTTCACACCCTATATCTCTGTAATCTTTCTCCAAGTATGATAGATCGACGAAATCAGCTCTTCAGGAAGAATCTATAAATGAAATAAAATACAGGGTGTTCCATTTGAAATAACAAAGTTGTTGCTACTTTTTGATAGAAGCGGCAACGCCGAAAGTATTTAAGATCGATAGAATAAAACTGATTACCCAATAAACCAAATTTTCAGAATAATCCTACGACCCGTTCTCCGTAAACGTCTAAGGTACCATCGACCGTGAGTGACCCTGTATACACAGTAATGATTACTAATAAACATACTATTGTACCTGATTCACATTCCAGATAATGAAGGTATATACCTATGATCACAGATTGTTTAATCTGTGCTGTGATAATCCTCAAAACAATTTATTACTTGTCCTTTTGAATTATAGTTTAGGGAAAATATGTCAGACATTGTAATATAATAAACCCATCCGAAATACTGAATCGTGAATCGTGTTAAACGAAAACATTTGTAACATAACCAACAAAATGATGACAACGATGTGAACAAAACTTGATCAATATTTTAGCGCCTGCGCATATCTATGACTGGACCTTTAAATTGACATCTCACTTTTTTTATTCGCCCATCTGTAAGATTTTCTAATCTGTTACCGGGTGTAGGTACCATTTATAGCGTGTTTTTTTTTGAGAAGTGTATTATATTTTCATCAGACTTTCAAGACTTTCGAGTATCCTCATTGCTGTCACATGAAAATAAAAAATAATTTTCGACCTAAGTAGTTATTCAAATGTTTTTGACCTAAATTCTAATGTTGATATTCCATTTGTTTTTCAGAGTAAATTTGTGGAGGTGAAAGGAGAAAATGATAAATTATCAATAAAGCAGCAATTGTGGCTGAAATACTTGATGTCCATTGGGGCCGACGTTGAAGTCTGCAACGTCTACTGTAAGCCAATTGAAAACAAAAAAACTCTTATGCGACATCTAACACGTTTACTTTCAGCCATCGGTTCCAAAAGAATGAAACGAAAGAGTTCGGAGGTCGATGAAAAACAAGCCAAACCCGAGAAGAAAAATACCGGCAAAAAAACAGATGCCGATAAGGATAAAAAAGTTGAGAAAAAAAATAAAAAGTCTGATGAAAAGGCGGACAAGAGAAAGACTGATGAAAAGACAGACGCAGTCGACGAGAAGAAAAAAGCTAAGATTGACAAGGGAAAAAGAAAAGCAAACGAGACCAAAGCAAAAGGCAAAAAGCCTTCATCCAGCAGTAACCCGGGTGAAAAAAATCCCATTGCAAGTCGCAATTTAGATGATTCCGGTATTTTCAATGAAGATTCAGACTAGAATATTTCCTAGTTACAGGAAATGTTAAAATGTGCCTTATGACCTGTGATGTTAGCGTAGTATTTGTTTTGTTTACAGAGTTTTAGACGTTTTTTTGCATTCGTTTTGAGGTGTCGAGAGCGCGAACTACAATGACAGCAAAGATATACAGGTTTAATAAAAAAATTGGGTTCCCATTTTATACAGGCTGTCCATTTTTCGAGTGAAACTATGGGGATCTCGCTTATCTTGAGCGATACGAATTTTCGTGCTGAACAATAATCTGAATTGAAGTTTGGAATATTTTCAATCGTTTTGAAAATGTTACCAAAAATGAACATTTCTGATTTTTCTTTTGTTATTTTTACGGTAATACTAGAAATAAGTGGGAGAGATCTCGATAGTGACAGCCTGTATATATACCACAAATAGACGTCAACGCTTCCATTTTTGATGGTACACCGTGTATGTTTCTATATTTTTTATTTCCAAGTTGTGGATAATAATATAATTGATGAAATGCCGATTCTCGAAAAAAAATTTTTGAAAATGAACTATTTTTGTATTTTATGGATGATGTATTTTGATGTTGCTCAATCAAGGATCTAAAAATATGAAAATATACAGGCGGTTGAAAATCGGCCGCAGAATTTGAGAATTATTTTTCAGTTTCCTCGTAGAAAAAAATCAACTACTATAGTCGATGTTATCAGTACCATTTCTGTGCTTTCGAATCCAATCACCGCTTTATTTCAGATTTCTGTTGATTTTTCCCAAACCTGCATTGAATTAATTTTGATCTCATAAATTAGGAAAGTTCCCAATCAATTTAATTTCCAGATTAAAGCAATAATTGTTCCATTATACAAGTTGGACATTTTCTCAATATTCGATTAATGTAGTTTTTTGTGTTTTTGATTTATATATTCGTTCAACTTTTTACCATTCAATTACCTATGAATGAAATGTCTAAGCGAATCAAGTTTATATTTGTTACCAAGTTTACCATAATACGTTTACGTAGAGAAGAGGGTATGTTTTTAGTTTGTTTCAAAATGTTAATTTGATGTTATCTGAATGGCTATTTATATTATTTATATTATGTCTCAAGTTTACTTTTCACTGTTTTATGAAAAGGACTGGTTAGGTAAATGTAATTTATTGGAATTTCACCAAACTCACATCTCTATCTCCCAAGTTCGACTTCAAGACTCTCTGAAACACCCTGTATAGTGTAAAGCAAATTTCGCATCATAACTTGTATAAAGCTACATTTCTGAATTGAGGGATGATAATGTGATGAAATATTTTGGTTTGGAAGAAGTCAGCAGTCGGCACTGATTTTTTATCTAAATTTATTGAAAGAGAAATTATTCTACATGAATTTTCCTTCGATTTCCTGCATTTCGAATATTTGCAGACAGCAGAAAATTCAGCTGAATTCTAAATCGCCAATTCAATAATAGTATCGATTATAACAAATATAAAATCTTGGAGAATGAAGGGCAAAGATCAAGCATTTGAAGAAAATGTTCTTACAGGAATCCAGTTTTTTGTGCCATGTCCAATAAACTACATTCTCCTTACCAGTTTTTAGTGTATCTATTATATACATATTGACCTGAAGAATTCATGTATACATTCCTTATTGAAATATATTATAAATTTATTGAAGAATTATATATAATTTTTCCACCGTGTTTTCTTATTGTTCTGGTTTACTTATTTCGAATAAATAGCCCTCAAATCTTATCTTGCGCTGCATGGTTATCGGTCCGGATTGACAAGTTCAGCCAGCTTTGACAGAGAAGAAATATGTCTGCTCTGTCCTAGTGTTGTCTTTGTTATCAAGATTGCAACTTAAAATAACGAAAATGTTATGATTGCGACGTAAAAAAAAAGAGAAGAAATCTAAAAATCCATTTGTGTTTGGAATCATTCAACAATCATAATCTAACAATTCTTACAAAATATTCTAAACGGAATAACGAAAACAAACTACAATCTTATATTTTACGTCCCAATCATAACATTTTCATTTTTCAAAGTTGCAATCTTGACGTCAAAGACAACACTAGTAGGGCAGACTACATTTTTTCTCTCTCAAAGCTGGCTGAACTTGTCAATTGTTACCTGTAACGACCAAAATAGTCCAAGAAACGACACGATTATTATCATCACCATTATCACTGTATTAACACACAGTATATTGAAATGAGTGTGACACCCTCCAGAAATCGTTACTGATGATTAATATCGTTGATTCACGTTCTTAGGTAATACTTTATGCGATTAGAACAATGAATAATGTTCGGGCAGTTCTCACCGAATCGTGCTCGAAGAAGGTGTAAAATAAAAGTGTTAAAGGTAAGTTGTAAATTCATCCAAATATTCAGCTGAATATTCTCTAGTCGTATGATAAGATTTTCTGAAATGAAAGGAAATCAATGAGGTGTGAAAAAAATCAAAATGAATATAACTACTTTATTGTTTTTATGTTCAACAAAAAAGCGTTTTGAATATTGGAGCACACATTGTAATCAATCTGTCATAAAATAAACGAGATTATACATAAAAATTACACCAATCCTACAACCTACGTTTCAAAAACATTTGTAAGAATAAAACTGTATATAATCAATTCATTTCGAATAATAAATTACATTATCAAGTAAAATGTATATATGATCCACTGCACTTTGACAATCATCTATGTTTTAGAATCGAAATCCTTAAATTGGAACATAAAAAATTAACATTACTATTAGTAGTAGGTTCATAACTATTAACCTATGGCAGCTTTTTACAAAATGCCGAGTCAATGAATCCAGCGGAACAGCGTCCATTCCGAAAAAATCGGACCGCCACCTGCCATCTGTCAAGTCGAATCGCGGCCCTCTGGCGTCCGATTTCCCAACTAGAAGGGACGTTTTCCCACGCTAGCGAGCCGCCCCCCGCTCCCGACAAGCCCGGAGTGTATACAGAAAAGCTCTTTTCCAAATTATTCTAGTAAACACAACACAATGTGCGAGTAAAATACTAACTTGAAACGGAACGCTTCGTCGACTCACACTGAATTGCAGCGCCTTCGGCGACACTGTGGCCTGTGCCGGGACGGGCGTGGTGGGGCTCTTTTTCCAAGACGTTTCACCTCTTTTGCGACGATTTGTACAGGGAGGAGCAAAAGTTCCTCGCCTCCCCCTCCCTCCCCCAAGAATTCTTTATTTTACATAACACGAAAAAAAATCTTCGGCACGAAAGTTGCAGGGTTTCGTTCGATTTCATTGATGGTTCGAGTTTCATCCATACAGGGAGGCTCAAAGATGCGCAGCATCGTATGAAACGCTGCAATTTTTGTACCCAGACAATTTCTTGTAATGAGTAAAATAAAGAAGTTACGGACGGGGGCGACGGATTTCTTCTGTAGATAGATAAAAATTCGATTGATTGAATATTGGGCGCTTTTTTTTTCATCGAGAAAACCCCATAATAGGCTGATTTTTCACGCGATTCAAGGGCAGTAAATGCGCTGGATGATTGTTATTGAATATTTTTTGTTTATACTAAACTTGGGTCACTGAATTGCATCAAAACCGGGTTGTTGAGGTTTCAAGGAACCATTTTGAATTCAGACGAAGTAGCTATAATTTTGGAATCATTAGGAAAATGTATGTGTACTAATCCAACATCTGACAATTTATACTATCGAAAAAGTACTCAAATACCCTCATTGTTTCTTCTGGACCATTTGAATGCTATCAAGACTATTTATTTGAAATAGTTTCTCTAACCCCACAAAATATTTAACATTCGAATCTTGATACACAAAAGGTACGATATTCAAATTATTTTCACCGTCTCTGTATACAGCTACATTCAAACAGTATACAACAAAAATATACATCAACTTCAATTCGGCTTTGAAACTTTCCTAGCTCCTATCAGATTTACTGACTGATTAGTGGTTTTTCCATAATAAGCAAAATCTCACGTTCTATTCTTCGGAAAATAAGTGAAATTTGGATGAAATGTGTCGAGGAGATTTTTGCTGTAGCTCATTCAACAATGTGAAGGTGAGAAAATTTCGAATTCTTCGTGAAACTCTACAATAATCGATTTTTTCAATTGTTTTAATCGATTATAAATATAGTTTGATTTTGTTTTTTCTTGGATGACATCAGCGATATTTGGCAAGAATATTGAAAATTCAATTATACCTTACATTTCATGAAATTCAATCCAGAGTGAAGTTTTTTCCTAAGTTTTTTGTTGCAAGATACTTTTTTGGCATTAAAAATTGCGGTTTTTGAGTATATCTGACTGTTTTCCATTTGTTGTACAATTTTCGAGTTTCACTATATTGATATTTCTCTTCAATTTCGAAATAAGCGTTATCAAAATGAATATTGTAAATAACATAAAAATACAACTCACATCCCCATCACAAAACAGTTAAGGTGTTATCGGTAGGCGAAGTAGGCAACAAAAACTTTCATTATAAATTTGCGTTGAAAACTTTACCAGTAATATTTCTTTACTGCTTAGAATACTCAGGTGTTTATACTTTTTTTGATGATGAAATCCCGAATATTTTACAAATTCCAACACGATAACGTGCAAATCTTTCTAAGCTTAGCCTGGTTTCCAACCAAATTTACAGGTGGCCCCTGCTTGTTGCCAATAACTTCAGATAACTATGAACCGGTTAGTTGAATGACAATATTTCGGAAATGTGAAGCTTTAAAAATGCAGTTTGGTTGGCAAATCGTTTGATGAATTTGCCCACCAAGACCTTATTTGCCTTCAACTTGCACTGCACCTGGTCGACACGCTATATGGAACATACACAATCATTGGTTTCGCACATCCGACAGAAAAACAATTTTTTTTTTTCGTACCGGTGAACGAAACCCCACCGTCATTATCTCCATTCTATCGCCATACCGGTCGAAATGCCCATTTCTGGGGCATTCATCACGCTGTCAATGTCAAATTCGCTCACCGATGGTCGCCGAAGAAATGAAACGTCACGCCCTGCTCAAGGTTCAGAGTGCCATCACAGAGAGATATTATTTCCTACGACCTAATTCGCTAAGGTTTGCCCCGAACGGGCGGTCAGTGGGGGGGGGGGTGGTGTGGGGGATTGGGGGACAAGGGGGGAGAGAGCGGCGAGGCTCGTCACTGCAACCGCAGGGTCTTCGGCTGCTCCCAGGTGAAGCCGTCGCGGCCAAAGTGGCCGTAGGTGCTGGTCTTCTGGTAGATGGGCTGTCTCAGGTTGAGCTCCCTGGAAATTGGAATGTTTTTTGTTGGACGGAAAGTATAAAAAAGTTGGAAAGAAAATTCACTAGGAGGTTGAGTTGATAAATAACAGTAGTAATGATCCATAATATAGTGTGCTCAAGTAAATATGACAAAATAGACGTAGATGTAATTTGACCAGCCACTATAATTCAAGGTGTTGTCGGTTCTATTTCCATTTTCAAGGCGATAATTGATATCTTTTTCGACATTTTCAGATGTGAATTACTTATTTCTGGTAAAACTTCGTTTGTCGCACTCCTATAAATTCGAAAAAAAATTTTGGTGGAACTTACGTATTTTGACCTCCTGATCACGAATCTGAAGTCAAAACGCGGCGGTCTCAAGTATTTTCGGAGATACGGCCCCATTTTGTCTCAAAAATGCACCATTTGACATGTCAAATTTCTGCTATTAGGAATACACAAAATTCACCCTTCTTTGAACCAAAACACTATACACGCATATATTCACTTGTTTCCAACACTTCTCAGCAGAAAAAACGATTGTTTTTCAAAAAATTCACCCTTTTTTGAAATGTAAACAAAACAACCTTTTTACACTGATTTTCTGGTTATTTGTATTTATGATGTTGGCAACGTGATTGTTTGGCTCACGTTGCCAACATCTCAAATAAAAATAACCAGAAAATCAGTGAAAAAATATGTTTTGTTTACGTTTTGAAGAAGGGCGAATTTTTGTGAAAATAACAGTTTTTTATGCAAAAAAGTGTTGGAAACAAGTGAATGGCATGTGTGATGTTTTGGTTCAAAGAAGGGTGAATTTTGTGTATTCCTAATAGCAGAAATTTGACATGTCAAATGGTGCATTTTTGAGACAAAACGGGGCCGTATCTCCGAAAATACTTGAGACCGCCGCGTTTTGACTTCAGATTCGTGACCAGGAGGTCAAATTACGCAAGTTCCACCAAAATTTTTTTCCGAACTCATAGGAGTGTGATAAACGGAGTTTTACCTTATTTCTTTATGGACAGTTTCGAAGTCAAGTTATTTGAAATTTGTTTATTCATTATTCGTCGTCGCCAGTAATAATGCAACCCAGAAGACAAGAGTAGAACAATATTGTCATTTACCGAGAAATTAGCGATCTGGAGTGCAACAAATTGGCGCCCGAGCAAGGACCTGAAGCACAGATCTCAAAACGTTACAGATGAGACAGTCAGACAGAGCGAATAAAATTAGAGAGAGATGACGAAAGCGCAAAATTTAAAGGTCCAATCAAAGATATGCGCAGGCGCTCTAATATTGATCGAGTTTTGTTTACATCGTTGTCATAATTTTGTTGGTTACGTTACGAATGTTTACGTTTTACACGATTCACGATCCAGTATTTCGAATGGGTTTATGTTATTACAATATATAACATATTTTCCCTAAACAACCTGTGATCATAGTTATATACCTTCACTATATGGAATGTGAATCAGGTACAAAAGTATGTTAATTGGTTATCATTACTGTGTGTATAAAGATTGCAAATCGGAGAATATCAAATTACATTGTTTTCCAAAGGACGAAAAACTGTGAGTACTGCGATGCGCAAAATTTAAAGGTCCGAGGTCAACGAAAACAAAATAGGCGGAGTGTCACATCTGTAATGTTTTCTACTATGTGACTTGACAGAGTCTATTTTTATATTATATGGGTTCCAATGAACCAAAGAATTTTATAATAACTTCAAATTCGAATAAACCCTTGGCGTTTTCCTTCCATTTCAATATCAATGTGAATTCTGCTCATAATAGTGTTAAATAAATAGAACACTCTACTTCAAATATGAACGTGAGTTATTATCCATAATTCACTAGCGAGACCACTAATATGTTAATTGATAGATTACTTGTCTAAAATGACATTAATAATGACAGTCATAACTGCCATGTCTTGGATAAATGAAATTATTGCTATAGAATCTGCTGTATCAATTATTCAAGCTCATGTATTTGTAGTTTCAGGTACACTTTGGTGTTATTGGCGTATCAAAATAATAGAATTAGAACTTTTCATGGTCAACTTTTTTTTTTCACAACAACCGAACCGCCCCAACTCACTTGACGATCTGACCCGGCCTGTAGTTTCAAGTACACTTTTTAATGGCGTATAAAAAATAAAAGAATTAGAACTGTTTATGGACAACTTTTTTTTTATACAAAACAACTCACTTGACGATCTTGCCCGGCCTGAGGTCAAAGTTCCTCCTAACGACATCGAGCAGCTCCTTCTGGCTGAGCTTCGACGTGCCATAGTCGAACACTGTGATGGACAGCGGCTCGGCCAACCCAATGGCGTACGCCACCTGGACGAGGCAGCGGCGGCACAGGCCGGCCTTGACCAGCGACTTGGCCACCCATCGAGCGGCATAGGCCGCCGATCGGTCCACCTTGGTGAAGTCTTTGCCGCTGAAGGCGCCGCCGCCGTGGGCGCCCCAGCCGCCGTACGTGTCGACGATGATTTTGCGGCCAGTCAGGCCGGCGTCGCTCTGAGAATGGGCGGAAAAACGGAAAGGCGTCAACGAGGGGAGGTGTCGGTGGGGTGACGAGCCACGAAAGGTTCGGGCAAGGCTCAGGGGGTGGTTTCACTTCATTTGTACTCGAGATAGCAAATACTCATCGATATCATCATTTTCTAGGTGGGGGGAAGCGTCAAGGTCGCACAATGTTGAAAAAAAATCTTGCGAGTTGCAATCCCACTTCTGATCGTTCGATTCGTGTCGTGAATTGACATATTTCCGTTGAAATGGATATGCAGGGTGCGGCACCGAAAACGAAACAGATCGAATATCTTATAGACACATGTGTTGTGAAAAAAATGCAAAAACACGTCGATTTGTAAACCAAGGGGGACATCTTTCTACCATAACCTCAAATGACAGTGTATGAACTTAAAAATTGGAAAGGCTTGCATAAATTTTACTCCAATCATTCCAAACTACAATAATTAACAATAGCTGCTCAAAGTGTTCTCCATTAACTGCCATACATGAGTATAAGTTAGTCTCGAAACGTCTGAGGTTTTGGAGCATTTCTGGAGTTATTTGACGACATTCGTACCTTTGAATAAAAAATTTTTTTTCCGCAAGAGGGCGCCAAAATGAAAAGTTACGAAGCGAACACTCACATGGCTGAATTCCTTTTCAAATTACCTTTTTAGTGATGTGTCACACTTAGTACTTTCCCTATTTAAATTGTATGGGTGATAGTGACCAAGGGGAGGAGAGAGAGGTATGACAGTTGAGGTTATGGTAGAAAGATGTCCCCCTTGGTTTACAAATCGACGTGTTTTTGCATTTTTTTCACAACACATGTGTCTATAAGATATTCGATCTGTTTCGTTTTCGGTGCCGCACCCTGTATTGGAAATTCCCAAACGAATCTCGGAAATATTAGAAGTATTTTGAAATATATCTTGATCTTGTCATGAACGATTCAAATCATAAAATCGGCTACATATGAAAAAAAAATTGTTATCGAAAATTCCTGATGGGCGATTCGCTTCTGCATATTTGACAACTAAAAAATCCGTCAAAGTTTCATATAGCTTCAACAACAATATGAAAAACAGTCTTGCGAGTTGTAATCCCACTTCTGATCGTCCGATTCGTGTCGTGAATTGACATATTTCCGTTGAAATGGATATATTGGAAATTCCCAAACGAATCTCGGAAATATTAGAAGTATTTTGAAATATATTTTGATCTTGTCATGAACGATTCAAATCATAAAATCGGCTACATATGAAAAAAAATTGTTATCGAAAATTCCTGATGGCGACTCGCTTCTGCATATTTGACAACTAAAAAATCCGTCAAGATTTTACTTAGCTTCAGCAACAATGTGAGAAGAAATCTTGCGAATTGAAATCCCACTTCTGATCGTCCGATTCGTGTCGTGAATTGACATATTTCCGTTGAAATGGATATATTGAAAATTTCCAAACGAATCTCGGAAATATCATAAAATAGCATAAACGATTCAAATCATGAAATCGGCTACATATGAAAAAAAATTGTTATCGAAAATTCCAGAATGAATGATTCCTGATGGCGATTTGTTTATGCATATTAACAAAAATAACATGAAAATAAAAGATAAATTAGTATGTACTGACATTATTAGTGAACATTATCTTTTTGTGAAAACAACCTTTCATTCAACAGTCATGGAAAGAGAAAAATAAATTTCGAAGCAATTCAAACTGATCACTTTGTTAATTTATACAATTTTATATAAGATATCATGAAAAAATGTTATTTCGCGAATTTCTCAGTAGGAATTTTTCAATTTTTCATCCAAAAGTTCTACAGGAAAATATCATGGCAGATTTTTTATCACATGAAATTCTAAAATGTAACAAACCAATTAGTTTGATTTACTTCAGTTTTTAAATCATGTTATGGGACATATTTTTACTATTGATTTGTTGTAACGTTTTTGTTCATGGCAGTAAGATATCATTTCAGAATAATAATTGGCTCATCAAGAATGAATTTTGATGAAATTAGTCATAAAAATGTGTTCATGTTAATATAACCTGATATTCAAAGCCATGAAAAGTAAATAATATATTATATAATATTTTTTTATTCAAATTTATTGTTCATACGTCATGAACAATGAAGCAGAAATGGAAAAAAGGAGTGGTCATACATCCTCGTTTACGTCTTTGTATACGAACGAACAATAAATTCGAATAAAAAAAAAGCACACACACAAAAAAAGTTGAAATTGATTGTTGGAAAGTCCATAAAACAATCAAGCCGCTTCCCCCCATCCAAAAACCCCAAACCCCCACTCAAAAAAAAAATCACCTGCGGCCCCCCAATGACAAACTGCCCGCACGGGTTGATGTGGATGACAGTCTGCTCGTCGAGGTACCTAGCCGGTATCACCTCCTTGATGACCTTCTCCCTGATCTCGGCCCTCAACTCGTCCAGCTCGATCTTCTCGCTGTGCTGCACCGACACCACCACAGTGTGCACTCTCAATGGCACGCATGCGCCGTGCTCGAAAGTGTACTCGGCTGTCACCTGAAAGACAGAGGGTGGTGGTGGGGGGGAGGTTGTCAATGTGTCAGTCGTAGTAGTGGATTCGCAAAAATCACGGAGTGGGCGGCCTCTGGTGTAGCATTGTATAGCGGCTTTCATATTATTTTTAATGAAATTGAATTGTTTTCGGACTTGTTCCGTGCTTACCAGCTAGTTACTAATATTATTGAAACATGCAGCACGTTCAAAAGGTCGTAAAGACGAAATCGACAAAGATTTGTTCAGTATTTCAGCGTTCCTCCTACCGTACAGACATCGTTCCTTTGGCACAAAATCCTGAATTTCCTTTTGTGTGAAAAATGGATGATCACGTTGAAAATAGGAAAACTTATCACCACAAACATTTACGTTTGTAGTAAGCACTTCCTATAGAACTGGATTTCTCAAGTGAATGCGAAGGTATGTCTTCCAGGTTAAATCAAACAAATGAGATCTGGTTTAACTGTAGTTGTGTCTCTTGTTGTTTGCAATGAAAACCTTGATTTTACTTTAGGACCATCAAGGAGAATTAAACCAAGAGATAGGCTCAAAAAGAATGCAATTCCTTCAATAAACATCTGGAAGTCATCACATGCAAACTTCAAGAGTTAGGGCAATGTGGGCTGAATGAAATCAAATCTTTATTCAGAATGAATAAGCTGTGAATTGAATGAAGTATCAATTGAAATAAATGAATTTGAATGACTGGTAGACCACAAGGTCTCAAACTTTTTAAGTTATTCTTGGAACATACCTACTCATCTATATTATATAATCATTTTTATTATATAAATGAAAATAATAACTTGTGTTGCCTATATAAGATAGGTAGGTAACTCAATATAAGCACCCCTATACTTATTTTTTTATTATGCTAATCATCTATTTTTGGGTTAGGATAAAATTATTACAGGTTTACAGATAAATTCACACTTCCACTGCTAATTTTTTCATGGAACTATTTTAATTTCATATTAGAGCTACCCTAGAGCTGAAGTTAGTGAACAGGAGTTTATTTTTATGTGTTTGACATCTATACCACAAAGTATGTGACCAGCTTTGAATAATGCTTTTCGCTATTTTAAGGGTTTCTTCTTATCTCCAATATTCTCCAGATACTTATTTCAATCTTGGCCATTCTTGAAATAAAGAGAAATCATTGAAATACAAATACCTTAGTGGCCCCATTGATTTTGCAGAGGTGGTTTGAAAAGCCTACAAAAATATAATAAATCCACGAAACTCACATAAAATACCTGTTTTGAATTCTATAAACGATAATCTATCAATAGCGCCCCTTTTGGATACTCAGGATTATTTATTTCTTTCCTAAAATTCGAATTGAAAATTGACATATTACCATTGAAAACTATACCAAATGTTTGTTGATCACCCTCATGTCAAATTTTTGACATTTCTCGAGCGCCATCTGTTGGTTAGTGGGTGGACAATTGTAGTGTTGATTGTTGGCGACACTTGTTGAATTCGTCATACGTTTCTCGATTGATTTTGATCAGCTGATCTCTATGAATTGTTGATTTTTTATACAACAAATGGAAATATAACTCAAAAACCGAAGTCACAACTGTATCACTATTGATGTTATCAATGAATCGATACTTATCCAATCCCTTACTAGCTATTGAAACAAAAAAGTTCGATTCGTTTCTTGTATCGTATTATTGATAGAGGGTTTACGGCCGTATTCGCCGTATACTTTTAAGGTAAGCTTAGGATTTAAGCTCGCTTAACAATACGAAATTGTATTCTTTTAAAACGACCTTGAAGTCAAGCTTAGCTTGAAAGTATACGGCGAATACGGCCGTTAGGAATTCAGGGGTGAGCAAACGATTTGGAAATATCGATTATCGATAAATTCGTTCACCCCTTGTTGTCATTTTCACTGGAAACACCAATGGAAAACTAAATACGTACTTCGGCAACAAATTAGTAATTTTCAGTGGAAACACCAATGAAACTAACTGAAACTCAGAAAAATACGTATTGCGACAACTAAATTTCTATTTTCAGTGGAAACACCAATGACAACTAAATCTCAGAAAAATACGAATTTCCGCAATTATATTGTCATTTTCCAATTGAACCAAGTAAAACTCATAAAAATACGTATTTCTCAAAGGGGGGGACGAAAATTTCCGTAGTTGCTATGGTAAAAATACAAAATATAGGCTTTTGATTGGTCGACAAGGTTAGGTGTGATATTTTCATTTTTTGTATAAGTTTCCAAATTTCCACTTTGTTGTTAATTTCTGCCAAGATTTTCACAACCATTATTTTTTGATCTGAAAAAGTGGGTGATAACTTTAATTCCGAATGAAATTTGAAATTTTTCAATGATATTGAAAAAAATCAAAGATATGTTAAATATTTGTTCGTTTCAAGACATACGGCGAAATAAACACTATAATGGAAGTTAATAATGAGAATTTCTGAAATTACTTCTCAATTAATATAATTTTTTAACGGCGAATCCAGAAACTTTCAAAATAATTTCTAGAGATTTTTCCTAACCAAGATAAAGCCAACATCATTTCTGCTTCACATTCGGTACATGTACGATGAAATGACGTTTTGAAACCCAATTAACCTTATTATTGACGCTATACTGGAAAAAATTACAATGCCGTCAAGGTTGAAATAGTTTTTATCTGCCAGCTGTATTTATTCCTCGATATGAGAACTTTCAAAATAAATTATTGACTCCCAGCAGAATTTTTCGAACTATTTTTCCACTCACGAACTACTCAATTATTATAAACAAAATCACCAAACATCAACAAAATTCTACATCGATTCCCAGAAAACTGATTAATGAAGTATGCCTCAGTTAGTAGTTTACATCATGTTAACTCAAGAGTAGCAAATACTAAATCAACATCATTGGCACCACGAAAAAAAAAAATCATCTCACAAGATAATTGGTTGTCAACGTACCTGCGTTTTGGTATCCGGTCTAGCCCACCAAAAGTCTCCTGCTCGTCTCAGATCGGCGATTTTGTGGTTCAATCTGTGTGCCAGAACGACAGTCAGCGGCATGCATTCCTCTGTCTCATCAGTGGCGTATCCAAACATCAACCCCTTTTATGAAACAAACGTACATTTTGCAATGGGCGGAAAAATCGTCGTTCTAAATGAACACCTAGTAGGCGGAACAGTAGTATTGTCTATTCAATAACATTTAGACGATTTTTGTGCTACCTGTACTATTGATGATTCAGAATTTATCAGGCCGTTTTAAGTCATCGCGATAACGGTCGATTCACCATATCCAATAGCTATTGGTCATTAATGTCATTAATGTCATTAATGTCAACTATCAATAATGTCAACCGTCATTTAATTCGATTGTTTTCATATCCTGGTTTTAATTTAAATTCACTATTAATATGAAATAACATTTATATGGATAGAAAAATATTAATGATTTGGTGGGCTTATGAATTCATCTGCACAACTGACATTTATGACTATCGACGTTGATGACACATTCTTGCCAACCTAAGAACGCTCAGAAAGCAACTGTTGGATATGGTCAATTGGTATAGCATCAAGAATGATAAAAACGGTCAGTCAAGTTTTGGTATTTTGATGAAACGATTGGAAAAGACAACTGAGGTCTGATTAATAGAATCTAGTTCAATAAGCTGCATAAGCTTTCATTGGGGAACAATTTTGTATAACCTGTACTATTGATGATTCTGACTTCTGATTCAGAATGTATCAGGCCGTTTTCAAGTCATCACGAATAAATACGGTCAGTCAAGTTTTTGCATTTTGATAAGACGATTGGGGAGCAGACAACTGAATTCTGGTTAATAGAATCTAGTTCAATAAAATGCATAAGATTTCGTTGGGGAACATTTTTGTACTACCTGTACTATTGATGATTCTGACTTATGATTCAGAATGTATCATGCCATTTTTTCGTCATCGCGATAACGGTCGATTGGTATACCATCAAGAATGATAAAAACGGTCAGTCAGGTTTTGGTATAATGTTCGAGCCGATTGTGGAACAGACAACTGTCTGGTCTGGTTGATAGAATCTAGTTTAATAAGCGTTCATTGGAGTTGTTGGATTATTTTATCCAGGTAGATGGAATATGCTTTATTTTGAGTATCTTTATATTGTGAATTGGCTTTTTGAGTGCTTGATATAATTCGTATGAGATGTTTTTATATCAATCACTTGGGTACCGATGTATCCTGATTTATATTCTATATGTTTTCATCGATTAGTTCGATATGTGCCGTCATCGATACGTTCGATGCTGCTTCTTGTGACGTCACAAGTCCTCTGATAGGAATATTCCTGTGTTGCCAGTTTCACTATCTTCCGGAACTTCTGAGGAAGTGATATTCAATTTCGTCCCATTCATGAAACAAATTGTTTCAAGCTTCCACCACGTTGAAATGGAGACTTCGTGTTTGATAGCTGTTCATCAAGTTGATCTTGAAGGACATGCACATACTGAAAGTAGCGACATTTTCTTGGCATACGTTTGGGATTTGAGTGAACAGACAATTATAGTTACATCTCACTAGGTTTCCATTCAGAACAGCAATGGTGAAATAGCCAAACGCATATTTATAAAAAGTAACAAAAAAAGTCGACTTTCTTGGCTATAGTTTTACAAGACACTAATTCCTACCGAAAAAATAGGGGTGGCAACCGCAACTCGATGATGGTTAAATTTGGGGATGAAATTTATACACTTCAATCATTCTACAGTGTTCTACACTGTATGGTACCCAGAATAAAGAATGGTTTGAATTTTCAGTACTAGCAGCCTCTAACCTCCAAGCTTTCAATAAAAGTGTCAATATCGACGATGTTTCAAGAAATTGTCGATATCCGAGTTTTGGAATATCAAAATGTTGTTTTTTCTTCGAAGGAACATTGTGATATGATAATCAAGTTTTCTTCTAATGGACCTCTAGTCAATAATAATTCATGTAGGGGGCGTAAATTTTTTTATTGATAATGAGTAGCCTCTGTACGTCTGGAATTATTTTTTGCATAACCAATTAGACTCTGATTATTTTTAACGATATGTTTGGATTTTTGTACAGACTTAAATTTTTTATACAAATGAAGCACTTGATAAAAATGTCATTTTCAGAAGATAATTCGTACTCTTTATGTTAGGGACAGTTATCAACATTGTCTTAACGAAGCCGAATGTCGCCGGGATTATGCTGATATGACAACCTTGTTTGAATATCAGTTATTATTATGAATTAATGACGTCACACGAGTGTAACTCAAAATTTCATGTGTAGTTTTTGAAGTTCGGTTACGGCGTTGTTGAGTCATTGTAGTTCTACTAAAAATTGAAGATTATGCACAAGATCGCATGAATTAGTCAACACAAACCAAAATTATGGTTTCTGTTTCGAGTTTTCGAAGTGAATTAATGGACCGATAAACCATTTTGAATATGAAACAATACGCGAGATAAGAAACATAAATTTGACGTCATAATTTTTTTTTAAGATATAGCATAATGGAATAAAAGCCGCTCTAAAACCCTCCAATTCAGCGAGACAATTAAACAACCGCATCATGGACGATCATGGCCGTTTCTTGTGACGTCACAAGTCCTCTGATAGGTATATTTCAGTGTTGCCAGTTTACCTATTTTTCGGAACTATCATATTGAATGGCATGTACGTGTACCGAGTGTCATTAGTTTTTCGGTCAACTAATTGTGAAGAAATATTATGTGGTAATCCAGAAACTAGTGATCTCGCATATTCCGAAACAGAAGACTATAAAAAGTAAAGACTTTCACCGCTAGATCTTGAAACGTTTTATTTGTTAAATGGTTGTTAATGCGCATGTTTGGACAAACACAAAAGCTCTGAAGATTCCATGCAATCATATATAAAGAAAAACGACATTGCTGAATCTGGAAGAATTGGTCCTGAAAGAGGAGAAAACTTAATGTTAAATTCACCTGGTCTCCTGCCCCGATATCATCGTCATTTTTGTTTATGTGAACCCCAGCTGCAATATTGGGCGACTGCTGATCCAACGCCAACAAAACGTTGCACGTCTTGTAGTCAAAACCTGTCAGGAAATTGTTGAAACGGGTTAGGCGATGAAAATACTGTACCCACACACAATTCAAACATTCAATATCGGTTTCGACTTTTTGTCCAAATGGTTTTTGAGTTGGTGTCTCAGATAAAAGGTTCACATCATGTTTACTCAAGAGTAGCAAATACTAAATCAACATCATTGACACCGTCATCAAAAAATCTGGATTAATCATAATACCGTTAGATTGACTGATGAAAAAACTTGTACAAGTGATCGTTGAAATGTCATCATCAAGCCACTATTTATAGAATGTTTACTGTGTTCGAGATAATATCTCACTCTTCCTTATATCTCCAACTAAATAATGTATCAAACAAGAACAAATATTCAATCACCTAGAATTCCATAATCAGAAAAACTATTTGTCACCCCAAGAAATGAAGAATTGTTGAACAAAAGCGGGTACTAAAATCTGTTTTGAATATGAGGACCCCACAGTCCGAAATGGCATTCAATTGACAAGTTCAGCCAGCATTGAGAGAGAAAAAAATATGTCTGCCCTAGTGTTGTCTTTGTCGTCAATTTGCAAATTCAAATAATCAAAATGTTATGATTGGGACGTAAAAAAGAAGAAAACTTATATAACCTGTAAATAATTGGTTTGTTTTTCTTGTAGTTTATTTTCCTTTTTCCGTTTATTTAGAATATTTTGTTAGCATTGTTAGCTTATAATTGTTGAATGATTCCAAACACATTATAAATGTGATATTAGTTTTCTTTTATTTCAAGTTGCAATCTTGATGACAAAGACAACACTAGGGCAGACATATTTTTTCTCTCTCAAAGCTGGCTGAACTTGTCAACTGGATTGGTCTCACAAAACAACAGACCATTTGCAGTGACGTCACGCAACAGTCATTGAACAGCTGATGCGTTATAGACCTAAATATATGCAACAATACTTGGTATTAAAATTTGTTGATAATTTCGCTGGATCTTGAAGATATAAGAGGAGACAAAGAACACAAAATTGGATGAGATTATTTCAGTAAAAAAATCATCTGGGTACAAGAAAGATTTCGAAAATAATGTTCACTCAAAACACGTGCGCAAATAAGTACCTAAAAACATGCAAGGAGAGCAAAACCAACGGCCTGGAAGCAGACAAGCAATAAATGAGCGCCAAAGCGATGCAACACAAATGATTAGGAAATTACGGAGAAACCGTTGTTCTTTTCTGATGAAATGCCCCTTAAGGAGATTGAATTTTTCTATACCTGATCCCCTGCCCCTAAATCGATTTCCTCCCTGTCTGTGTGAACTCCATCAGCTATATTTGGCGACTGTTGTTCTAGTGCTACCAGAAGGTTCAGTGTGCGCCAGTCGAATCCTATTCAAAATTTTGAGAACATTTCAAGACACCATATTATTCATTCAATCAGGCGCATGTTTCACATTTCAGAAGTAGAAAAATTCAGTCTGCATCAAAATAATTTTCTACCACGTGTATCTTCATCAATTAACGAAAAAAAAAAAGACGTTCATATGACAAAAATACGTACGAACTTCTCACTGTAAGCTGATGATTAAGCAACAATTGATGTGAATTTTAGTGCCAATAGAACAGTATAGAAAATTACTATTTTCCTATATTGAAAATAGGCAGCAGGCATTTCAAATTTTTTGAGGCAATTTTCATTTGATAAGCGAATTGTGCAGGAATCGACACCGTTAAAAATAAACAAGATAATGATGGCCTATGTCATTATTGCTGACTGCAGTGAGAAAAGTTAGGAATGAGATCAAGTTCAATAATAAGTATATATATAGTAGGTTTTGTAAGTTTTTATCAATAATTATATTGATAATATTGTAATAAAAACGCTTTTGCCAATTCCATCATTTCTACTATATGATAATAAAGAGTGGTTCAACTCACTTTCTATACTCACATGAGATGAAGTGAATTGATTTTATTAATTTAATGTTCAAGTTGAAAAATATTCACTGATGATCATTTTATAATTGAATCAATCAACCTTCATCAATTTTAAAACGTCAACATCGTCACCAGAATATTAATTTTCACCAAATAATGTTCAACTGTCTTGAAATTTCATCTCAGTTCTTATAATTTCACAAATTTTGCGTAAAAAATGTTCAACAAGCAGTCGGTGTACTAGCCCTTTTTTTTTCACTTTGCAACACCGCCACTATTTTACGAAATGCGTAATCACCAACTTACATTGAAAAGTGTATACCTGCAACTCCTACAAGTTAATCAGATTAAAACAATGTGCTATGGTGAAATTACGAAATCATAGTTTATTTATAAGAACCGAGATTGGCAAAGAAAGATATATAAAGTACAGTAATCCAAAGAGAACATGAGTTATATTGAATTAGAAAACAAACAACGAAAATCTAGCTATTTTCAAGCAAAACAAGCTAGCTTCTATGAATCAAATGAACCTGAACACACACTTTATCTACAAACACTAACCTTTTGAGGAATCGTCGTATCCAATGTGTCTGACAGTCTCTCTGACAACTTTTTGATAATCTATGACTGCCTTTGATGTGATCTCTCCACACAGTAAAATCATTCCAGTTTTAGTTACGGTTTCTAAAAAAATTACAATACACATCAGAGTGTTTCAATTTAAACAACTCAAAGCAAGAATCAAGAGGGCATTGTAAAATGATGAATTTCTAAGTAATTTTGGTAAAACTTCGTTTGTCGCACTCCTATGAGTTGGGAAAAAATTTTTGGTGGAACTTATGTATTTTGATCTCCTGATCACGAATCTGAAGTCAAAGCGCGGCGGTCTCAAGTATTTTTGGAGATACGGCCCCTTTTTGTCTCAAAAATGCACCATTTGACATGTCAAATTTCTGCTATTAGGAATACACAATATTCACCCTTCTTTGAACCAAAACACTATACACACATATATTTACTTGTTTCCAAACCTTCTCAGCAGAAAAAACTAATATTATCCAAAAAATTCACCCTTCTTTGAAATGTAAACAAAACAACATTTTTACACTGATTTTCTGGTAATATGTATTTATGATGTTGGCAACGTGATTGTTTGGCTCATGGTAAGACGTTGCCAACATCTCAAATGAAAATAACCAGAAAATCAGTGAAAAAAGATGTTTTGTTTACTTTTTGAAGAAGGGCGAATTTTTGTGAAAATAACAGTTTTTTATGCAAAAAAGTGTTGGAAACAAGTGAATGTGAGCATGTGTGATGTTTTGGCTCAAAGAAGGATTAATTTTGTGTGTTTTTAATATCAAATGTCAAATGGTGCATTTTTGAGACAAAATGGGGCCGTATCTCCAAAAATACTTGAGACCGCCGCGTTTTGACTTCAGATTAGTGATCAGGAGGTCAAAATACATAAGTTCCACCAAAGATTTTTTCCGAACTCATAGGAGTGCGATAAACGAAGTTTTACCGTAATTTTTACCTACCACATGCTACTTTGGCATTAGGATCTTGTTGAAGATGTGCATCCAAAATGGCGTCGCTGATTTGGTCACACATTTTATCTGAAAAAAATTAAAAACTTTTTCTCGACTCAGGAAATTTCACAATGATGAATATTTTGATGAAAATGTTTGTTAGTACTTTCGTGTTTTGACCTGAAAAACACGAATTTCGTGATATTATCGGGAACATATCTCTAGTTTTCGAAATAATCGATGCCAAAGTTCGATTCGTGTTTATCAGATCAAAATACGTAATTACTAACAAAAATGTTCATCAAAATATGTTGACAGTTGGCGCTGCAGTATCTGTCAAATCTGTCATCGCCTTTCGGTATGTCCGGATCGGTATTAGGATTAGGTTTGTTGTTGTTCCCCATTCCAAAAATATTTTCAAAATCGACCATGCATTCTATTCTCATAATAATTTTACACCTGTTCTGATTAAAATAGATGGATGATTCAAAAGAATTGTTACTATTCGGTGTTTTCCGTTATCATTGAATTGCTAAAACCATAAAAGTTATATATACAGGGTGACTCATTCACTATAAAACAACATATTTTTCAACCAATTGGCATTGTAAAGTCCACCGCAACACAAAATTTCATGAATAAGTCACGGCCATTATTATTATTTTCGATATTAAATGTCAAAAAAATATATAAGCTATTTTTTGAGAAAAAAAAGCCTGTCTGAGCCACTGGATTCACGAAATTTAAAGAGCTGTTTATATCAAAATCGCGTTGAAATACGTTCATCAGTAAAAATTTGTAAAGGAAACTTGAAAAATAACAATTATAGAACTTCTTCAGAGCACACCACTAACTAGACCTCAAACATTATTCAAGCAAGAAATCTGTCACGGATTTCGTAAACATTCAAAAAAATTTAAATATTCATGTGAGTGCAATCAATTAGGTATTTCAGAAAACAGCATCAAATTTGTTCAGTTGAGTACTCTATAAAATTTTCAACCAACAGCACTCAATATGTAACACCCTGTATGTCAATCATACCTACCAACACCGTTTATAGAGAATATGGAGACATTTTTAAAATTCAAAGAACTATGAAAAATGAAGCGTTTTGATATACCTAGATGTTACGTTAGTTCAATTACCGACTTCATTTTGTACAAGCATCTCTGGTACACCCTGTATAATATAATTCTTATCACTATGCTGATATTTTATATGTACAACCAATGCAAAGATTATATACACTCTATAATCTTTGACTAATGGGACACGAGCACACCCTGTGTATCATGACATAAAAGGAAAGTTCATTTTTCAATTAGGTTCCTATGTTCAATCACACCAATATCATATCAGCAGTTCTGTTTTCAGCTGTGAATAATTACATGACTGAAAACCGAATATACCAGGCAAGATTTTCATTATCTATAACACTGAATATATACCACATACTTATTCAATTTTACGTAGTTTTCTATTAACAATAACAACCAGATAACTTTTGCTCATTTGATAGGCACCTAAATAATTTGCGACGCCATCAGACTGTTAAGCATAACTTACGAAAAAATATTACATATCGAATTCTGTTTTCAAATTTCCGAAAGCCGGGAAACCTTGATAAAATACTGTGAATTGGAATTCCCATGAAGTGGAGTTTCTCGGGATTTCAACCACATGTTTCCATATGAAATGAAGTAGATTCTATAATCGCCCAACAGGCAGAAAAAAATATCAATACAATACCTCAACATGATACCTATAACTACGGTGTTGTATTGAAGAAAAACATGCCCTACAATACCACGTGGTTCAAGAACAAAACAAATCCATCAAAACATTGTGTAATTCACGCTCTTTTGTATGTTTGGTTGTCTACCTGCTACTGCCATCAAAATTTCGGATTTCTCCGGTCTAAGCTTGAAACACGTGCCTATCTATCTTCATGTTTATAATTAAAAGTTTTCTACGCACTGTCTGCCGTTTCTCAGACGAAATATGCACAGCGATCTGGCCGTTGTATTTAGATCAGTGCTCATCCATCTGCATTCGAGACAGAAATAGAAAAGACCCGATAAAATTCGGGACCACGCGGTGCTAATACCGCCATTATTGCAGGTAGGTAGAATCTAATCATTTCTATACTAACCTGGATGTCCTTCGCCGACTGATTCGGAAGTGAATAGAAATTCGGATCCATCCTTCATCTCGTAACCTGAATGACCGTTGGTATAGCCATTCGTCATTGTGGTTTCTGGCATTCTGAACCTCGATTTCTAGAACACTTAGCACTAAACACTAGGAATAGACCTGTACGTTTATTACTGTGGAAAAGAGAACGGGAGATGGAGCGCACGCTACTTATAACCTCGGTGCAGACCACGTGATCTGATACGGTCGATGATTGGATGAGCGACGGCAACGCTGTCAAGTTTTGAAGGAATTACTGAAATATAGGAAACGTTTAATTAGGTATTTTCCATCATTCAATAAGATTTTTGTAAGAATATCGAAATAACAAAGTATAGGCAATTCTCAATAACGTGGGAACCTAACAAAATTGTGTCCTATAAAACGGCATGAATTGAACAATCGATCTGTTAGTTGTGATTGTAAAAATGTAATTCATTACTGTTCAATTATGCGGCATTACTTCAAGTGGTGCAATACATATGTTACATATGGTAAGCACACATTTTGGATAGATGAGTTGAACAGTTACTTGGTTGGAATTATAATATGGATAATTTTCGGAGATTTTGGAAAGATAAGAGAGCGTAGAAATGATTTTAAAATTGCGACGTTGCCGGTTCATTCGAACTTTAACCCAATTTCAGCATTTTCAATGGGACAAGTTTTGTTTATTTCATTTATATCAAATTTGAACTCTAGTTCGCTTTCCTATACATATTTCTGATAGTATTGGAGTTATTTTGCCTCAATTGCTCATCACATTAATGATTGCCAATAATTTTTAAACAGAAATTCGGTTTCCAAGATACATTTTTTTTATGAATTTTGGATTATAATGTACAGGGCGTGAGAATATAATATAAGTTGAGCAGCTGCTCTGCTATTTGAGGTAGAAATAAAGAATCAATAGTAAGGATATACGTATTTTTTGAGAATTCGAAAATATTAATTCATTGCATTGAGAAATATTAGAAAAAGCAAAGAGGATGATTTTCAGAAAACCAAATGTTATTTATATCACGACTTGCATATTAATTAGATAGTTATTTGTACTGATTATAATAAGTCACAAATTTTCGAGTGTTGAATGGTGAAAAAATCCGAAAATTTCTATATTAAAACGGTTGTATTCTGTATTAGTATTATCAACTGTTATTATTGGCATTGTATATTTTTGCTGAAACTGATAATCTCTGGCCCCATTTATGGATACATAAACATTCACCTAGTGATAATCTGAAATTTCATTGAATTTTAATACTTATTACATCATCTGGTGTCTATGTTTCGTAATTTTTTTATGCTTTTGTAAAAACCAAATATATAGCATGTTCGATTTGAAACAAAAGGTCAAGAATTACAAAGAGTATATACATACATAAATTGCATAAAATCTTAGAAGAAAATAATGCTGAATATTTCCAAAATAAACATACAAAATTATCAATAATTTCACATCAGTTCATCAGAAAATCTACAAATCTGAAAATACGGATACCTAAATAAGGTATACAATATATAAAAAAATATGATTCGGCTTATTTGACAATCTTTTTGGTGCTATTATAAAGGCAGTTTCCAAACAAATAATATTCATGAAGGGCTATTCTTGGGTCCATTTTGAGTAAGAAACTTCATATGATCATGCATGTCCTAAAAAGTGATAACTTTTGAACTATACAGCGTGTAAAAGTTAAGTGATAGCCACTTTTCTGATCATACAAAATATTTCCGAAATCTACATGCCTTTCTGAAAAGATTATCGTATAATCTCTAAATTTCAAATCGATTTTAAGATCTCGTAGTCAGTAAATTCACTCTGTAGATTCTGATGATAGTTTGAATTAGAAACTCAATACAATTTCTTCATGTATATATTTTTTGTCAATTTCAGGCTTGATTTTATATCACTATATATTTATACTAGGTAAAGAAATTCTCTTAGTTTTCAGTCAGATTTAGAAGAATATACCAAAAACACAAGGTTCAACAATAATTCCTCAATTCCTGAATCCACTACAAAAGTTATGGAATAACTCATGAAATATTTTATAGAAATGTTCGACTCTGCAGTGGTTGGACACTGTTTTTTCAGTTCAGCTCCTCAATTCATCATTTAAATTAGAAATTACGATATATGCTTCCAATCATATACTCACTAGATTATTTTCACTTTCACCAAAAAAAAAAAACACAGCAAACTTATTTTACAACGCTATCAGCAACCTCTCACTGCTTCGCAAAAATATCTAACTATGTGGACCCTCCTCTTTCAACAACCGCTGATCAACTAAGTGTTTCTTCATATCAGCAAACTGTTTCTTATAAGAATCCAAACTCACCAAGGAGATAAAAAATAATGATAATTTATGTGAAATACTAGTAGTTGTTATACGAGTATAGATTTAAACGAAACAGCAAAACAATATCAGAAAAGGCCGATAGGGATTTGGTTTTGTACGAAAAAGGTTAATAGTTATCTTCCAGTGCACATTAAGTGTTAACCCTCACTAGCAGAATATCCAATAATGAATAATCAGTATAGATATTTTGTACTTCTGGTGATATTCAAAGGTAGGTATAACTAATATTATTTTTGATGAATGACAAACTTTTTGAGAAATTTGTTCACCATATGAATTTTGAAGCTATGAAAGTAGTAAAGACGTAAATCTCTTCGAAATAAACTGATTTATCTCTCGCAGGAGATTTTTTAATATGGGTATTATGGAAGTAAACACAATATTCAATAACATACCTACCAAAACTACCATAAGGAAAATGATATACTGATGATACTAATAATACTATAAAACATTCAGAAAACTTATCAACAAAGTAAGATTACAATCTCAGTAAAAATATTATATTGAAACACATTGAAAGCTTTAAATTTCTTTTACAATATATATTCATATGTTTGACATGCTTTGTTAATAAGGTTTCCTAAAGAACAAAGTAGGTATAATTTTTTTTTCTCAAACCCATTTTTCGATCTACATAGTTGAGTACATTTTGAAGTTGAAATGAACCTGTAATAATTATCATATAGCTCCAGTTGAATATGGAAGACGAGTATATATTTTCTCAAACAATATAATAAAAAAGTTGAAATTTTAATCAGAAAAGTGATATACCCCGATAGTTTCCAGTTAAATCAGAAGTCAAGGTGCGAACTTGACCCTTTGACATGTTAGAAATTCTAATTCATAACAAACCTTATGCAACTCGAAATTAAGTTGATCAGTATTTCGACAGATTTCATATCACTTATCAAACTTACATCATGTGAAAATTATCAGAGACAGATTTCGGGGTCAAAAAAAAACTCAACAATAAATACAGAGCTGCACATTTGCAAGATTTTGTAATTTTGGAATTCAAAATCCAATTGAAAATGGTGGAAAAGGATTCGATTTTTCAACCGAAGTCAGCTATTAGTAATATACACGAATATAATATATATCTCTGTCACTCGATCATTGAGACATATTGAGCGTCTATGTCTATGCCATTTCTTTATAATATACCTATACATCCATAAAACCTGTAAAAAATCAATTCGTATTCATATTATCGCATTTATCGGAATCCTGGGAACATTTCAAACATCAGTTTGTTTGTATGTATACAGCCTTCCTGTAAATTTTTTTGACGTGTTTGTGCAAAAAAGGCCCTGATGAATATGGCGATGTTTTGAGATTAACCGAACCTCAAAATTAACATCGCAAAATCTTTATTGCTTTCACAGGAACATCAATTAAAAGACTTATCTCATGATGCTGATCAAGCAGCCATGTCGATAAAACAAAAGTCTGCCTGGTCGTACCATGGCACGTGCTAAATTGACCAGGTCAACAGTAATGCTGGCGCTTCCCAGCTTTTTGCTGATACAAACAATCGAGTTTATCATGATTTTTTTGATGTCTACTTCAGTGTCGAGTCGTTCATCAATTCAGATGGGGGTAAAAGACAACTTTTCTCAAGAAACCCCATTGAATTCACTAAAATATCAATCCAATGACATTCTAAGTTGAAGCACCTCGTGCTATTTCCCTAATAGCACAAGATGTTCATTGGACATGCGTTTTGTGTACAGTATATGTCCAAGGTGTCCATGGATATATTTTGGACATCCATAGGATATACAAATGAAGATATCCAATGGACGTCCAGACAAGGTAGTCCATTTGGTGTCCATTTAATGACCTCTTCTTCAAAATATCGATAGCCATTGTCCAATCGATGTCCACATGGAGATGTCCATTGAACATATATTTAAGGTAGTCCATATATGGCTTACAATTATAGACTATATGTTGTCCATTTTAGGTCCAAATTGAGACGTTTGTTGGACATTCAATGTCCCCACGTTCACATTTTGAATTTTTTCCACACATATACATACTACATACCATTGCATTCATAAAAAGTATTCAAAATTGACACCGAAAGAAACCCTCATGTTCAAGTAATATAAACCAATGGGAATTCTGTTAAATTACTTTACTCCTATAGAAGTGGTTCGGATTACAGTATCAGCTGTTGGTCTCGCTTCTCTCCACCATGCACGAATTTGGCTAATTGGGCTCGCACAACATAGAAGTAGAGATATCACACATTGTCTACTCCATCATCGTACAATACCTAAATTTTCTCTAAAATGAAAAATATGTCAAATTGACATGCAAGAATCAACACTAATGGAGTAATTTGAATCATTCTCATTATTGGCCAAATTTCATGGATTTAATAATATAAATAAGAAGACAGCAGCAGCCACCATGCAAGGAAGGATGAATCACAGAGGTAAAGCAACGATAAGCGAAGTTAGAGTTTGGATGGGTGACCGCGCTTGAATGCTAATAGCTTTTTTCATTTATTCGTCATGAAATGGACATCCTATGGATATTCCATGGATGTCCAAAGCGGTGGAAAGTGGATGTTCAATGGCCTATATTTGTCCATACATGTTACCATATTGATGTCCATGATGGATACCGTATGGATAGTCAAAAAGTTGGAAATGCGACATCCTATGGATGTCCATACGTTATCCGGTGTACAAAAACTGGATGTCCAGTGGATGTCTGAGATGTCCTCTGAGGAGGACATCCATTGAACATCCATTGGACTGAGTTGTGCTATTAGGGTTATAGTCCAATTTTGATTTGTAGAATCAAATTATTGCGAACAAATTCGCTCTAGATCTCGATCTCGAGAACTGTCAACTGTGAGATATATACGAAGACAGTTAAATTGGGGCATGTCCATGTAAGAAAATCCACGAAAACTCTTTAAGTTATCGAATTCTGGAACTATCAATTTCATATTTATCTTGCTGTATCAAAACTGACGGTGCACCACAACTGAAATCATGTTTCTACTATTGCAACTCACTATCTAAAAATTGCCATTTTCAGTTTCCGAATTCATTGTTCTGGTGTGTTTCCAAATATTTTGATAACGAAATCGAAAATAACAATCAGCATGAAATACCGCCTTTTTGCCCCAATTTTCGACATCCCAATGTTGAGCGTCGAATTTGACTATTCACTTGCATTAGTTGCATTCAAACTTTGAGAATATTGGTCGACCTCGGTTATTGCAATTCAGAGGGGAGAGGGTGCCACTTTACCCCTATTTACCCGCCACTGGGCACCTTTCTGCTGCTGTATTTATTTCATCATCTGCCGTGTCGATTGAGATTTGTTTTTTAGGGACGACGTAGTTTTTTATCGATAAGGAACGACACGTTGATTTGCGAAGAATAATAATATAATATAGATGCGACATGAAAAAACATTTCCCATGGTGATTGGATTCTTTGGAATTAAAAGATAAAAAAAAGGAAGGCGTCTTGTGATAAAACGAATTATGATGTCAATATTAGGATTAGTGAAGAACAGATTCAATTCCTTACTTATATCAAAGATTATATACACTTTATATTGTATCCGCATCAAGCATTTGATGAGTCTCTAAAAAACTCACAGAAAAAGTTATAGATGAAACAATCAAAGGCATTATTTTTGCATTTGTATGAAGTATGAAAGTTTATTATTTTCAAGAATATTTCTTAAGTCTATGAATTGGTCTAGACGTAAAATGTCTTTTTCATTGATTGATACTTACTATGGTTTTTCATTTTGAATTGTTTTGTACCGGAATTATAGTTAGCACAAAGTATGAGCTGACCAACTTCCTTATAGGAACCAAAAATATATATGGCTCTTTCTGATTTCTTCAAAAGCTTTTAGCATTGCTGTCATCATAGTGCCCTTGAACCTTCAACCAGCAAACTGCTGATAATACTTGAATAACTTTATTTTATTATTCCAAGTAATTTCTCAGTTGGAAATGAGGTTATTCGAGTATTATTATGTTAAAAACGTGCTCTAACTCGGATGTTTGAACAAACAGATCAATAATGCAAAGAAAGGAAGTTAACGTCACAATATGTTCTTTCAAGATCCATTATTCTAAATTCTTAGGCAGCGAAAACTCTGCCAAAGACGTGGACACTGGGATAAGATGAGGTTTTCGTACCATTACCACTCATATATATATACAGAGCCCATTTTTTATGTCGTTCTAAGTCAAATTAAAAAAAAGTTGGCCCTTTTTGTGAACAATGAAAATCTATTTTCACACCACGAACCGTATTCAGAAAACCGAAATGGATTTTCATTGTTCAGACCTTGATGATGGATTTTATTTATGAACTCGGCAAGATGTGAGGACTTGAAAAAAATACAGTTTCAAAAATCGAGCGACAGAAAATCACATCAAATTTCTACACCTCTCCATATTTCTGGATATCGTTACATTTTTCATCAAAATAGGCAACTTTTGTTTGGTTTAACCCATTGTCGACTCTTTGGAATAGGGAATATTTTAGAATGTCACAATGATTTTTGTGAGTTTCCTTTGTTATTAGAATACATAACAAAACAATAAATGAACCTACATATAGAGGGTTGTCATGACGATTTCGTTTACTCGAATGAACTAAGATTTTTTAAATTCACCTTTCTTGAAAAATACATGCGCCCGCTCTTTACCTGAGCCAAAGATTAAAATTTTTTTTATTCAGTTCTTCACGAGTCTTCAAGCCCTTTTGGGTAGGCATCAGAGTTAGCAGGTAGAATTCGAAAACAGGTCAGATACCTTATTGAAAACTTGTTAGACTTTCTATCCGTGGACAATTTGAAACAAATATAGGTATGTGGGGAGAATTATTTATTGATGTTATCATTGATATCTGAACTTGCCGAATAAAAGAAGAACTATCGTGTGCATTGGCCAAAACAATGAATTCACATTGTATAAGTATAAAAAATGTAAATGGAAAACAACCTTTTGTCATATAAATGTATATTTTTGTTGCCCTGATGGATTCAGCATGTTTTTCTGACTTCAACAAACGATATATCACAAGTTGACAATCAAGAAAAGTGGACCAAAATCTAGGAGAATCATCTACAAATAAAAATGATTTGAGGAACACTAGAGTCGTCTAATAATTTTTAATTGATTTCCGACAACCTACCTGAAATACGTATTATTTCGCATTGTAAACTAGTACACAAATGAGATATTTCACACTAGGGTACAATGAAATATTCATCTCCACGCTCTGCGATTGGTGCGATTACCTGACCTATGCTCTGATTTTTACTCATAGGTAGCTGTGACAATGACATATCAGGTTTGTTTTGGTTCTTCTTAGGACCGTTCTGGAACTATACTGCTCATGCGCATTCCCTTCAAATTGATCCCTTGAAGCAAATGCGCATGAGCAGAATAACCGTTCTAGGACGTAGGGTTCTAGGACGGTTCTGACGAAAACCAAAACAAAGCTATCAACAAACGAATTCATAACATTACAGTGTCAATGTGATTCACCAAGTAGATATGGGTACCGAATCGTATAATTTGTTCAGTTTTCTTTGCTGCAATGTCATCCGACTATGAAATGGTAGATTGTGTACTTCCCCAGAAGTATGCAATTCAGGTTTGAAGAATGAAAATAATAGTATTCCGTTAGTACTGAACAATTGTTCAAATATTACCATCAATAATTATTTTTCCCATATTTCATAAATCAAAATGTACCCAAATATTTTTGAAATGTTCAATAAGATTTGTTCTCTTTGAGTGATACATCTTTCTTATATGCTTCTTCAGGCAATTGAATTGGTTTCCTGTAAAAATGATTTGCGAAATTGAAATCCGACATGCCTATGTTTTTCATGTAGGTCGTCGGAAAAGTATAGTGTACAACTCGTGCGGAAATTGGATATTTCATACTCGTTTGACGTTTAATAAGTGACATAAGAAACAAAAATAAAAGTCTATAAAGCAATACACAGACCAATTCCTACTTACGGATGCGAATCGTGGGTAACTGAATGGGATAAAAGTAGGATAAAAGCAGCAGAAATGAAATATCTAAGAAGAGTAAAAGGAGTGACCAGAAGAGACAGAATAATTAGGAATGAACATATAAGGCAATAATTGAAAATAGAATCAGTAGAAGCATTCATTGAGCAGCGAAAATTAGGGTGGTGGGGGTCATATGCAAAGAATGTGCATATGATGGCTTGTGGTTCATCATCTTGTCAAACTCGTTTGAAATATCCTATTTTCCGCACTAGTTGCACAATATACTATTTTCTATTTTGGTTGTATAATGAAGTCATTGTGCAACGCAAATGCGTGTCAAAATAACCTTTATTTCGATAAGCATTTTTTATTATTCGGAGATTGGTACAATAGAACTGTCAAATGAAAGTCAGAAAGAGTTAGGCCCAGTTTACTTCTGAGCGATTTGGATTTGGTGTTATTAGCAGTGAAAAACACAATGTTTTAATTGGTAAATTTTATTTCAGAGTGTAATTTGATTTGAATTGACCAATAAACACAAAAACATTGAATTTTTCACCGCTGGTATTGCAAAAATCAAAATCGCTCAACTGTAAACTGGGCTTTACGCTTGTGCGTCAGATTTTGAATATTTCAATGTCATCATTGTTACCAATCGAAGATGTTTCTGTTATTTATCGATATTGAATCCATTTTTTTCTTCAAAATAGAATAAATAGCATATGACACACGTTTTATAAGACACATTGTCGCACTTGTTCACTTGGAGCATTCTTCGCTTCGCTCGTCGTACTCCAAACAACGCGTGCGAAAAAATTGCTACATATAAAACTTGTATCATAATATACTATTTCAGGTAGCAGAATGTTGAAGTTTTTGATATCACAGGCGAAATAATTTGAGATAACAAGTTAAATATATTTTATTGAAAAACAAAAACATTACCACTGCATGAACATAAAAGTGGAAAGATACTCTCTGATGAACAAGGTGAACATATATAAACAATACACTAAATACCAATAACAAGATGAGAACAGTATGACGATTCTATTCCATGTAAATAAAGAAAAACATCGTAATCGCATTTTATTGTCACATCAGATATCATCATTCGGGGTATTCATTAAAAGGTAGGTATTGTATTCAGAAGGCACTCTCAATAATTAATAATGGGGTTAGAAACGAAAAGAAGAAAAACATTGTCATTCTATATACCGAAGATACAATCGAAAAATAAACGATTACAACTCGTCTCATATATTATATACATCTACAGTATGTTATGGAAGATCATTGTCATATATTTAAACGTTACAATACATTTTTGGTGCAAATAAAATGTTGTACAAACCGGCACATCGTTTTCGGACATGCCATTATATATTTCTATACACTAAAATTATCATTTGGCTGGTGACTAGAATGCTTGTTATCAATCTAATCATAGGTAGGTAATAATATCTACAAGCTCAAGTTAGTGTAAGCTACAACACAGCAACTAGATTGAAGAGTACACCATTTTGTAGTAGGGGAGGCCAAGAGGCTGAATGGGGATTTACTAGAACTTTTATCTCGGAATTCCAACTTTTAAGTCGAAATTTCGACTTTTATCTCGGGATTCTGACTTTCATGTCGAAATTCCGACTTTTATCTGGGAATTCCGACTTTTATTTCGTAATTCCGACTGTTATCCCAGAATTCCAACTTTTATCACGGAATTTCGACTTTTATCTCGGAATTCCACCTTTAAAGTCGAAATTTCGACTTTTATCACGGAATTCCGACTTTTATCACGGAATTTCGACTTTTATCTCGGAATTCCTACTTTTATCACAGAATTCTACGGAGGCGTAGAGGGACTTCGTATTATTTGTTTATTGATCAATTAAGATTCCGACTTTTATATCGGAATTCCGACTTTTATCCCAGAATTCCGACTTTTATCTTGGAATTCTACGGAATCGTAAAAGGGCCATGTATCATTCATTTATTTATCAATTAAGATTTTGGCTTTTAATCGAAATTCCGACTTTTATCACGGAATTCCGACTTTTATCTCAGAATTCCGACTTTTATCTCGGAATTCCAACTTTTATCACGGAATTCCAAATTGTAGATTCTTCCTGACCAACTCACTGCTCACCATAATAGTAAAATTTTTTCCCATTTCACTTCTTTGTATCTATTACGGTTTAGAATATAGCAATGTTATCATATGATAAGAAAAACGGCCTGTATACTTATCTATCTATGACCGTTTTCAAGATATGAATTATTTTCTGTTTTTTATGACAAATATGAACACTTCAAAACGTTGTTTATTCTGGACTATGAGCAGTTTCTAAGACGATGAAATTCGAAATGGAGTGAGCAGGAGATATCATGAGTTGGGGTGGGCAATAACGATTAGAAAATATTTATTATCGATAACAAAAATGTATATATAGAGGTCTAAGATTTGGTGGAGGTGCTCAAAAGGGTGTAAGATATCCCCCATATCTGTCACGCTCGAGTAAACCCTGAATTCCCCGCTTGGGCTCCCCTACTAATGGAAACACTGGGGGTTGTTTTTCCATTTAATGCTCGTCGTGACAATATATATATATATTATCAGTTAGCCCTGTCGCATTGAAAGCATCGAAGTTTTGTCTTGGACAATAGTTTTTGTGCATATCTCGACTTTTCACTTTTCCACAGTTTTACCTCGAGCCAGACGAATTTCCCGCTAGATTTTCTCCACATAGTTGCCGGGGAAAGTACCGAACGCCCCTGTCCTGTTGCTGGATCCGACGTACCACCCGTCGTCGCACTTTTCCAGAACATACACTGTGTCACCCTCCAGTAGCTCTAGTTCATCATCATTTTGGGGATTGTACTTGTAGAGAGCTCGAAACCTGTAGAAACAAACATCCACCATGCTGAGAATTTTCCCCAGCACTGGCCCAGCATTGGGCCAGCATTGGGCCATCATTGGCCCAGCACTGAGCCAGCATTGAGCCAGCATTGGCACAGCACTGAGCCAGCATTGGCCCAGCGTTGAGGCAGCATTGGCCCAGCATTGGGCCAGCGCTGGCTCAGCATCGTCCCAGCACTGGCCCAGTATTGAGCCAGCACTGGCACAGCATTGGGCCATGATTGGCCCAGCACTGAGCCAGCATTGAGCCAGCATTGGCACAGCACTGATCCAGCATTGGCCCAGCATTAGTCTAGCACTGGCCCAGTATTGGCCCAGCATTGAGCCAGCATTGGGCTAGCATTTCGGCAGCATTGGCACAGCATTGGGACAGCGCTGGCTCAGCATTGTCCCAGCACTGGCCCAGCATTGGGCCAGCACTGGCCCAGCACTGAGCCAGCATTGAGCCAGCATTGGCACAGCACTGAGCCAGCATTGGCCCAGCATTGGTCCAGCACTGGCCCAGTATTAGCCCAGCATTGAGCCAGCATTGGCCCAGCACTGGCCCAGCACTGGCCCAGCATTGTCCCAGTAAACAAACCAACACTCACGGAACTGGTTCGCTCTGCGTCTCGACGTGCAGCGCCTGGCTAGTCGGCACGTTGTGCCTACCGACGGCCGCCGCCGCTGCGGCAGTCACGTGGGCGGGTTGGGCGCGGTGGTAGGCGGGCGTGGGCGTGGGCGTGTAGCTGTGCGCGCCCATCGATTGCTTGCCGCCCGCCGAGCCGTTGAGCAGCAGCGAGTGGGCGGCAGGGGCGGCGGCCGGTTTGGAACTGGTGGAGGGCGGCTGGGGGGCGTGTGGGTCGATGAGAACGTCCACGTAGTTGACGGGGAATATGCCTGGAGGAGGGGTGGAAATATATTCATGCATGATTTATTCTGGTGATTTGGCTAAAATATGTAATGACTGTGGAAAAGCAATAATCCAAAACAGTATTTAGTCAGGTCATCACAAATTCTGATAAGTGAAGTAAACAACGTCGAGATCGGATTTTTGAGTACGTTTGTGATTACTGTAGATGATGAAAATAACAAATCCCCAGCATTTATTCACATAAACGTTATATGAAAACTCGAGTAGTTTTTTCACCTATAACCAGGACTAAATCAAAATCATGAGAAATATCAAGAAATCGACAAATTCCTTACGAAACATTATATATATTCAGACACATTCAATTCACACGTTTTTACGATGTACCACAAGGTTCTATGCTGGGACCTATCATGTTTTTATTTAATCTAATGACCTTGAAAGTATTAAGATGAAAAATGTGAGTTTCCGAATCCCAAAATATCTTATTTTAATATAAGTTTACTAATTGGTTGATGGTCAATGAATATGAATGAAAATAAATGTTTTCACAGTTGAGATACAAGGATTGAAATTCGTAACGTACCTTTTTTGCCCCCGATCTTGCCCTCATACCAATTATCATCCACTTTTCTGGTGATGGTGACGAGTTCACCTTTGCTCAAGGAAAGTTCGAGATGGCTGTGGGCCACGAAATTGTACTTGGCCCGGGCCTGACCTTCGTGGGCCTTTCGGGGAGTGGGTTTGCTGCCTTCGAAGGGGATTATCTGCAACATCAATCAATCAATCGATCAATCAATCAATCGCACTTGAGCAACAAGTCAAAATGAGTTAAGAATTTTTTTTTCGAATGAATTAGATTTTTTTCGAGATTCAAATTTGGGCATTGCCTAGAGAAAATGAAACACCCTATATGGCGTAAATCATTTTTATTTTTTTTATATCTAGAGGGTTTCCAGAGTAACGACAAACGCTTGTCATCTAACGATCCATATCCAGTTCTAACCAGCTTGTTTTGATATTATCATTCTAATATGCGTTTAAAAAAAATAATTTTCTATTATCTCGAATCCTATTTCACGTAATTTTTAAGTGATCATTCGTGGTTTCTACATTTAGTTATTGATAACCCTTCAACTGAGATAATGTTTATTAAATCAATTATTACGAAACAATAATAGAGAGATGGATGTATGAAAAAAATAACATCCTACTTTTGCCTCATCGATAACAACACCAATCAAGAAATGTTTGAGTCATGGCTAATGTTAATCTTTTGCTTGAAAATTAAGTCTTCAAGACTGGTTCATGTTCATACCAATTTCGCAAAATTTATGCGAATAAAATGGCCGCTGAAAAGAAATATCGCAATAAAGTTGAAATATTTGAACTTTTTTGCGGATTTTCTATATTATCATGATATCATGATACCACAGAATAAATAAATCAATAGTGTTGTAGAGACTGTAGAGTAGGAATATCAATGTAATATTTATAATTTTATGCAACCAACAATACAGTTGTATGGTGATCGGAACGAATGCCAATCTGCAACATCAGCTGAGAAAGTAACCTTAAACTCAGTCTGAGTCATCTGCAATTTTCTTATTTCATATTGCTAAAATAGGAGCATGTTTTGTAGTTTTTTAACTAACATTTCAGATTTTCAGCAAAAAAAATTATGTTACAAAGATCTAATCTAAATATAAATATACAGCAAAGAACACTCATTCTGGAAATAAATTGTATGGAAAATATTATACCCATACCAAAATATTATTGGAATGAGTATATAACCTCTTTATAAACAATTACCTCGACGTAATTCGATGGAAAAAGTCCAACCATGGCATTGAGTTCTCCCTCATACCAGTTCTTGTCGATTTGCCTCCTGAGGTAGATGATATCGCCCTTTCTAAAGGTCAACTCTCTCGCTGACTGGCCAACAAAGTTATAAAGGGCACGAGCACAAATTCGTGGTTCTGGAAAATAGTAAATGTTGGTCCGGTAATTGATAAGTAAAAAAAAATACTGAACAGTCACTTGAATTTGGCTAAGACACTACAATTCATGAGCTGAACATCTTTTGTACCAAAAATACTGTTTCAGGTTTGTGGAATTCTTCTAGTGAAACAATGATTATTACCTGGAGATTTCGGTTGTACTTTAATGGTAGGTGCTAAATCTTCAAAGTTATCATATCTATTGAGAGCTATAGGAGATTTTTGAGATGGGATGAAATTGTCTGTGTGCCTTCTTGAATTCATGTCTTGAAGTTCCTGGAAAAACAAAATTGAGTTAGTGAACTACCTTCTGTGCCTACCTACAATCTGTAGAGATCATATAGAATTTTATTTCGTGATCATGATCTTGGTTCTTGAGTTGCTGGGACACCCTGTGTATATTTCCACATTTACTGATGCAAGACACAATTTCACATACAACAATATAATAATCGGGTGGTTATTCACCTGATGCCAAGTCATTATTGGATCTACTTTTGTGCCGTGTGAAATATATAATTTTTTCGGCAACCGTCCGGAAAGTACGTACTTTCCAGACGATTTTTTTTTGAGAAAGTGGCATTTTTCCGGCCTAGTCCGGGAAGTACAAGTACAAGTACTTCCGGGAAGAATCACATCGTTGTTGTCATTGTAAATATGAAAATCTTGGTAGTATGGTTTTGATAAATGCAGTTGATCATTACCATAGCAGCAAAATAACGACTGACAGCTATCTGACATAAAATTAGCTAACATTCAAAAATTATCAGATGAAAACAATCAATGTGAAACGGAAACTTTACCTTCTTGTTCTGACTTCAACAAAAGGCACTTAAATATACCAAGCATTTCAAACAAATTGAATCCATTCAATATTAACAATTGTTCTAATTTTAATATAAATATTAATATAAATAAGAATTGAAATGTTCGAAATTTTGTTCTAATAAAGAAATGTGTTTCTTTGATTTGTTATTCTACACGGTTGCCGAAAAAATTGTGTACGCAACACGCCCGAAAACAGTTTTTTTGGACTCGCAGACTTCCAGGACTCGCTACGCTCGTCCTAGAATTTTGTCCACTCATCCAAAAAAACAGTATTTTCCGGACTTGTTACGTAAATTACTATTTTCTACAAATTTGTTCAAATTTAACGCCAATAATTGACTTATTATAACGAAGGCAACTGAATATTCGTTGCTATGTTTACCGCTGATGACGTTTGTTGTTTGTATATGACATTGTCAACTTCAAAAAATAAAAATTGCCAAGTAACTGTTCGAAATTAACGTAACTGCTGAAAGTGAGGATGATTTATTAAAAGTAACACCTGAAATAAAAGACTAGGAGCAAAATGTGGACTTGAATATATTAAATAGCAACGAAGTTTCTTTGCCTAGGCAGTTAAAATACACTTTCCCCAACCTGTCAAGAGTCATTGAAACGCCTAGGAAATAGTATATTATGATACAAGTTTTATAAGACGCTATTTTGTCGCACGCGTTGTTTGAAGTACGACGAGCGAAGCGAGGAGTGCTCCAAGTGAACAAGTGCGACAACGAGTATCATATGTTAATTTTTCTATTTTGAATTAATTTTGAGAAAAAAATTGATTTGAAATCGATAAATAACAGAAGCATCTTCGATTGGTAACAATGATGACATTGAAATAATTAAAATCTGACGCACAAGCGTAAAGCCCAGTTTACAGTTGAGCGATTTTGATTATTGCAATACCAGCGGTGAAAAATTCAATGTTGTTATTGTTTTTATTGGTCAATTTGAATCAAATTACACTTTGAATTAAAATTTACCAATTAAAACAGTGAGTTTTTCACTGCTAGTATCACCAAATCCAAATCGCTCAGAAGTAAACTGGGCCTAACTCTTCTGACTTTCATTTGACACTTCGATTGTACCAACCTTCGAATAATAAAAAATGCGTATCGAAATAGATGCTATTTTAATTAATAATTATACTCATAGTAATCAGTTAGTGCTTGATAATTTGCTTATTTCCTCATACATTATGCGATACCCTGTATAGATATCACGTTTTTAGCATCTAAACCACCAAGAGCGTTACGTCATCCCAGTTACTGCTGAGTTTGAATGGAGCAGCCAGGCAGGCACAGCCACCACACCTTACCGATTCGGACCCTATCACTTGAAGAGATTTGCTAACCTGCAGATATTTCTTCCGCCTTTCTTCTTGGTATATCTTCTTCATGGTCTCTGCCTGACGATGAGCGAGTTCGTCTTCGCTCAGATATTCTTTGATTTCCTGACGAACCGGAGCCCTGTAGTGGATTGTCACCTCGTTTTCCACATATTTCCTTGGAGATTCTGGAAGAATGCAATCGAAAATGGCATGGAGGAAGAGGAATTTGGGCCAGAAAACCAACCATAACAAACATCTACCTATCTTTTCTCCCGGTTATTGCTCGAAATGCATTAGATGAAATGAAATAATAAAGAGTACCATTATTATAGGAAATTTCATGTGGAATATTTTCAGTTGAAATACAATTTTCTGTACGATCAATGGTTTTCGAGAAAAACGAGAAAAACCACCGAAGTGCACAGTGGCTCACCCTACTATATTACTTCTTGATTTCGAAGACTTTCTTTGTTATGTACGGTATGATCTCCAAATGGCAAAAATTCATATTTTTTTACTCAGATGGAGTTAAAACATTACTTATTAGATGAATATTAGGTTTCATTTCGATAAATTGATGTTAACGCTGGTTATGTCTGATAAAAGACAACATTTTTTTATATCTTCAAAAGAAGAAGTTGAGAGAAAACTATAGATGGATAATAATTAATTGAATATTATAAATGTTGATAGTTAACCTATTTCTCTATACTGTTATGACAGTATATATGTGATAACATGAGTTATTATTATTAGTTTGAAATAAAATGTGCGGGCATCTAGAGGTTTCATAATAGTTATTAGCCAACTTTGAACAACACAACAAAAAATGTGTTATGGGTTATGCCATTGAATTATTACATGTTCTTTTCAGAGAATTGTTTAATTTTCATCAAAATATTCAGATTGTACATGAAAATATTGAGCAATAGATAAGAACTGAATGCATATACCCAGTGGTGGATCCAAGATTTTGGGAGCCCTACTCTTAATAATTTTTGGGACCATACCCCAAACCACAATAATTGTTTTTCCAAAAACAAAGAATATATAAACCACATAAAACAAAATGGAAGGAATTGTAACGCTTTTCTATATGACAATTATATCAAATAAGATAAAATGTTTGAAATTCGGTCCAGATTGATCCCAGAAATCGCAGTGTTTTCTTCGCGATCAGTTCTATATTCGTTTTCGATCATTGGCGATTTAAAAAACGAATGCACCTCACATCGGGATATGGTGAAAAACAAATTAGATTGTACTATATAGGCGCTGCTTTGGGTCAAATCCCGAAGAGAACACTCTGTATATTATTTACCAATGAAATATGAAGAATTGGAGTGTGAAAAGAAAAATTGCGGAATAATAATGCATGTTAACAAGTTTACATACCATTCAACATTGCAACCAAACAATTGTTTATTTTATGAAACGAAATATATATCATTCGCGTTTTTGTTTTCACTGTAAGTATACACATTCAACCAAACGCATTCGAATCGGAGAAATTATATCGAACCGATTTCAAGATATCTAAGAGCATCGAAACCATCAACTGAAGAAAGTTTGAAGAATGGAGACTACGCAAGACGCACCTATATCCCCACAATGCAGAGAAATGGCCTCAAAAGTGTGACATGAATGTCTACATCGAGATCACCTTGTATGTGGTTCTGTTGACGGACATCGAGTAACAGTGAATGACAATTAGAAGAAATGTCCACATCGTTATAATAGCATATTTGTTATTGCATTTATTGTGGACAGGGCCGTATCAAGGTATATTTCGTCCCCGGTCAATAAAACGTTACATTTCTTTTGATTCCTTCAATGATGGGGATGCACATTGGATTTTGACATATTAGATGTAGATTTAAAGTTGTATCAAGACTTCTATTAAATATAAGTGAAAACAGCACATTTTTTTATGTTCTGGTTCTTACTGTAATGTTCCGAGAACATCGTGAGAACCAAGGAAGAGAAGGTAGGTGTTCTTATTAAATTCCTGGAGATCGTATGCCTCGGGGAACACCTCCGTAGGTAATGAGTTCCAAAGTCTCGATGTTCGTTGGATGAACGAGTCTTTGAAAAGGGACGTTCTGTAGGTCTCTAAAGTGACCACGAAGGGGTGTGAATACTGAACTTGATGGGTTAATCTCGAAGAGACTGCTAATGTAGGAACGATTTGGACAGAATCCAATAGTTTCAGGATACGTTTAGGTGCCGCACTCCAAATATGGAAACAATATTCCAGGACAGGTCGGATCTGTGCCTTATAGATCATAAGCAGCTGACTGGGAGTGAAATAGCTCTTGGCTCGAAACAGAAATCCAAGTTTTTGGGATGCACTTTTGGCAATGGACCTCAAGTGACTTTCCAATGAAAAGTTTACATAGCAACATATCCAACTAGCAGTTGGTTGTCTGAGAGATTCACATCTGTGAACGAACTCTCAATTTTTATTGCCATGTTAGACGACCAACTATAATTGATGTGAAAGTAAGAAAATTATCAATGTAATAGATACTTCCGATGTGAGATTTATAATCATGTTCAGATGACTCTCAAAGAGTCATATTCCAATTATTGTCATATCAATTTCAACAAAATTATTGCCTTCGGAAAACCTCTTCCTTTGGTTTCTCATTTATTTCTATAATCTGAGACGATTATCCAATTAACGGTAAAATAGGATCTGTCTCTTGATACACCAAGAAAACAATATAACTATTTTATCATTCAAAATGTTATATGAAATTCAGAGGGGTAATAAGATTGTTTCAGCTATTAGCGGTAACGTAAATTTTGACACCTGATATACAGTTTTTCAACTTCGAATGTAATGTTTGATTCATCCAAGAATCCAAATGATCTTTTTAATCTTCGTGTCATTGTGAAATTTCCAATTGAGGATTAATTCTTCTAGAAGAGGATATTTTTATTTGAATTATGAAAGAGAACAAACACAAAAATGAGGTTGAATAACCTACGCAAAACAACTTTAGGTTTTGTTGATAAATTTCTCAAAATTTCGAGGAAAAACTAGGTAGTCTGGAAAGGTAGAGTCCACACAGATTGACATTCTTACCCTAAAAAAGTTACACAAAACACCAAAAAGACTTGGATACAACTGAATAATACGGAATAACATCGTGCAACAACAAAATCGAAACAGACTACATGATGGTGGTGGAAAGATAGAAGAGTACACTTGCAGTTATTTGTAACCAATATAAATCCATCAGCAGGAATGTCAGCCATCTGAGGTCAAATTCTATGCTAGACACTGATTTCTTCACCAGCATTACGTGATTTGTCGAAACTAAATGTGTATTGAATTTAGAATTAACGAAGAATTAGCTACACGATCAAAATTAGTTTTGTTGTAATTGATTTTCGATAAAGACTGTGTTAATCATGGAATTTGTGAATCAATATGCAAAGAAGGATATTTGGAAAAGTCGAGAATTACCGATTTAAAAATGTAGTTACAATCATAATATAACAAATCTCGTAGATGCCTCAATCACACTCCTGATTAGAAATCTTCGTTAATTAAAGATTATGGTATTCCTATGGTTTCATTTCAATGTGAAATGGAAAGTGCATTCCTCTAGAATGGTGCCCTCAGGAGAGATAACAACTTTTACTTGTCCACTAAGCGTAAACAGAGATGGACAGAGCAATCTAAAAAATGTCATTTAACCACAATCGGTTGTAGATACACTATAGATACTCGAGAACTTGCTATTTTTCGTGAATAAACAATTAGGTGGGTCCAATACAGTGTATTTCAAATGGTTTCATACTTCATTACGTCTCGAAAAAAATTACAAAGTGTTCCGCAATGTTGTCAATTTCAAAAATTTTCAGATATTATAGGAGGTGACCTTATATATCTCCCAAATCGAAAATACTAACTGTAGGGCATCGGTCCATAGATGATAGGGAAGTTGGCAATGGTATGCCTGTTGAAGGTTTTCTGTAATTTCGCAGCATCTCGCTCAGATGGTTTCACCCTCAATTTGACATCCATCTTGAAAACACTCAGTGATTTCTCAGAAAACTATGCACTATTTCAAACACCGCTATCCGAATCTTCGAAATGGTAAATGTTATCGCCCAGTTCAATTCATACGCAAAATTTTTTCTAATGAAGCTTATGATGGTATGCTCTGAAATATCTATCAGATCATTATAACAAAATATGCTCATTTTCGCATATAGATGCCTGATAAAATAGATAAGATAATCGATAACTAAGCCAGAGATTAAAGCATATGTCGATTGAGATTCAGGAATCAGAGTGATTCTGAAGATTGATTCTCAAAGCAATATTCGCGTTGATATCCATATCACTTTTCTACTTATAGGGTTTCCTCTAATGGGGGTACACTGATGAGTTTTAGGAAAAACTGTACAGAATATCATGAGACGAAGCACAAGTCATTTTATATGTCTTCACATGTTAGAATCAAGCTCAATTCTCCTTGGCTATTATTAAATGAAATGATGTTTGGATATGTTTGATAAACGTATAAAAACTTATGTAAATCTATCGATTAAACTCAAATGGATCACTGCGCATGACAGAAATGCATGCTGAGCAAACAAGGTGTACACAATGAGAAACGCATCATTGAGTTTGAATAAGAACATGAGAATACAATGTAGGTATATGTTGAAATACGAACTTTCAATCATATTCTCATTCTCTTGGTTTCGATTTGAATACAAAATATAATGAGAAATAGTTGGAATTTACAGAGTAGATAACTGAAAGTAGCATGATTTTGTTAATTTGTAGAGGCGATGAAGGAAACATTTAGACTCCAACTGAAATATTTTTGTTATTGTTTTTCCTTCAAGTGATATATATGTTTTGTTCTAATCTTATTCAAATTCATTTATTATATCCTAGAACCAAAAGGAACAACATAATATATACAATTTTCATATGAATCGAAATTTTCAGTTATATGTAGTAGATTAATCTTGAATATTATTGTATTAGGCATTGTGAGGTCTGCCTTTGTGTGGAGAAAATACAAAGATTCGATTCTGGTTGCAAAAAATGTATTTAGTTAATCCTAAAATGCAGAAAATGAAAACATCAGATAATCCGAAGAATTATGAGATGAAATCGATTGACCAAAATGTTGAGACAAGTTGCGATAGATATTCAATAAATACACATCATCAACATAGATTTCCGACTCTCCAGATGATTCTGGTGAATTCCCGTCACTCTTTGTCAGTTATTACGACACATCCGGAGTCCAAAAATCGACGAAACATCCGACGAACGCGGTGCCCAGCCTTCTTGGCCGAGCCCAACTCAAGACCCGTTCAAGTTCAAGACTGAATGAACATTTAATTGTGCGAGAATTCTTTTCCTTCCTACCATGCCATCCAAACTGCTCGTCTAGATTGATATGCTGAACTGTTAATTGAATATTCCATATGAGCGAGATACAACAATAGCGAATTCATAATGATGAGTCTGGTTATGGAGAGCAGGAAATTGTTTTGTTCACCATAGACTGTGTAATTATCGCCTGATGGGATTGGCAAGAAAAAAGTGGGTTATGGGTCCAGACTTTGATTCTCTTTACTTCGAGACAGTTCAAAGAGTTTTGGTTACAGCTGAGGGTTTGATTTTCAATAATAAATAACTCCTCGAAAGACTGATTCTTAGTGAATAATATAAGAGATTCCGCAACATCACTATTCCCAGAAGTAGGGAAAAAATCGCTATATTCTGCGCGAAAATTTTTTTTGGACAGCTGTCATCTGTTAAATTTTGACAGCTGTCACTTTGACTTTAACAGTTGTTGATGTAATCATAGCCAACTTGACTCTGAAATGTATTCAATTTTGATTCTATACGAAAATTGTTATAAACATGATTTTTGGAATTTTTTTCTCGGAAACTATGCGTCTTAGCGAAAAGTCCTATCTAGCTTTTTTGTAGATCGTATTGTGTTCTATGAGTGAGAGGAATTTGATTTTTGTATCTTCAGAAATATAGAAGATATAATCATTTGAATATAGGCCTGTTTTTCACGATATTCATATAGTTGAAATTTTTTTTTCTCGAAAACTGAACGTCTAAACGAAAATTTTCTGGAGTAATTCTTTCTAGTACGCATCAAGTTTCATCAGAAAATTCATTTCCATTGATCCTGTTTCGAATTTGTCAAAGATATAGCAAGATTTGTGAAGTATATTCCAAAACGTGATGAACATACTTTCATATCACCCCCTGTATCAATATCAAAATAAAGATGCTAGGATTTTTAAAAAATGAGTGTTATAGTACGAGAAAATATTGCAGCTACTTACTTTGACCGAACCAGTTACATCTTCTGCTTACTACATTTGCCGTTCAACTAAATTCACTATTAGCTATTATAGGAGCCTGGCACGGAAAATTCAATTCATTTGTCATCCTATTATCAAATATTGACTTTCCTCTTCCTGCACCTTGCAGGAAATCGATTCCAAGACGAAAATAAAAGTAGGTAGGTCCTCAATACGCTTTTGAAATTGATGATTCGTTATGTGAGAGTACAATTTTCCTTATCACCACTGCACAGTGGAAAAGAAGAAAACAAAATAATGTTTCCTTCGACACGTATGAAAACGTCAATAATCACACTGTTTTGTTATTCAGAAATGATTCAGAAAGTAGCTCATATCACCATGGTATTGTTTATTTGAAAGAAAAAGAGCACTAGTGTTGATATGAAATATATCACAACGCTTGCCTGAATTGATAGAAATAATTAGGTATATTGTGAAGGTACTCACTGTCAATATATAAGCGTTCTCAAATCAAATTCATATTATTTATTGAAATTTCTGTCTCGTTTTGAATTATACCGAGAATTCTTCATCTATTAATTTCAATGTGTCTGATAAATAACCTCTGAATTCACTTTAAAACTGGAACCTATACTCTTTGCTGAAACTATTTCGATGTTGATGACAGCGGGTTTAGATCATTCGAAAGAGTACGGCTATGCACGGCTTGCTGCTTGCATGAGTTTGATATCACAGTATCACCAACGAGAAGATTCTTTGGTATCACAGATGTTTGCAAAGAGTCAAGGACGCACTAACTCGAGTAACTCGTACGCGCTTGCGAACTACATACTTCTATGGTTCTGTATTTCTGGTTGCGTGATTACTGGCGCTAGCAGGTGAATGGTGTCAAGGTTGTTTATGTACGCTGGTGTCAATATCAATAAAATTTGTCCAAACTAAACTAACTCAATCAATCAGTAATTCACATAATGAGGAATTGTCGGAGAAGTATTCAAATATCATCTTGAATATGGAAAATAACAGTATTGATATTGAATCAAAATTCAAAACCACCTGAAATTCTAGAGACCGCTCAAGTTACATTTTTGACAAGACCTCCCGCGAAATGAAAGAATTCGAAGTCGTAGGAAAAATAGTGTACAAAACTCGTTGGAAAGTGCATTTCCTTCACTCGTTACGTTTCGGCACTCACCGCTACGCGACTCGTGCTAAACGACTACTCGTGTGAAATATGTCACTTTCCACACTTGTTGTGTAATATACTATTCTACACGATCATCAACTTGTAATAATATTTTGTTCGAATCAGAGAAAATGTTGGATACTTGAAGGCAATGAAAAATATACCATTATATTGAGAGGAAAGATGATTGAAACAATCTATTCTAGCGAAACTATACTATATGATGAGGAATATGAGGAACACTCACCTTGCCCGAGATTTCTTTCGTATTGTCCTTTTGGTGGTGGGATCGGTGGTTCTGGGTCTAATAAATACAATCACGTAAGATGCAGGATGAAATAAACAAATCATAAAAAAAATATTAGCGCATGCATCATCACAAAATGAGAATATCACAAGTTTTTCTATCAATCTTCAGATGGAGCAATTTCACTCATTATTGCTTGGTAACTGGAAAATGCCTCAGAATTGTTTGAAAAATGACAGCCAAGAGAGAAACCATCAACTATATTGTTGAATTATTTTATGATCCATCTTGAAGTGAATTATTTGAAACAAACTTCATAATTATTACTTCATGTAAATTAGGTCAAAAAATAGCTATATTCATTCAATGTTTCTTGGACTGAAGAATGATCCATGTGAAATTGATCAAAATAATATACAGGGTAGGCAATAGTGAGTTCGATAAAATTTAGGTTGAAAAACTATAGCAAGAAATTATTTTGAAGTGATATTTTATATTGATTTAAAAAATTGCAATTGATATCGACTTCAGCCACACTAAATATTCTAACTAAACTAAAGTTTCAATTGTTGCATTCGGGGATTTGAAGAAAAACTTGGTTCTTTTTGAGAAAACGTATTATGTGGGTGAAGCTTCATGCATATGTTTAAAAAATGGGTTATCCACTGTTCTGTGAATATTTGATATTCTAGCTATAATATAACATTGTGACATACCAACCAATATATGGTTGCAATTCAGTGACTCAAAATTAATATTCTGTCAAGAAAAAACATTGGTCATGAAATGAAGTACGTACCTATGCGTGAATATACAGGGCAACTATAGATTATTGTGACATCGTGGAATATTTTTGATTCTATTTCACTTATAGAGATTCTAACAGTAACATATTGTTTTTAGAAACTGAAAATCTTCACTTAGTGACAAATTTCATGAACTCACTACAATTGTCAATATCTATTTTGAATTCAAATCGATTCTGATCACTTTCACCTCGTGATTATTCCTTGAAGCAGAACATAGTTAGTGTTTTGATATTTCCGAAAAAATATGAACAGGATGTTCATAAAATGAAATGTATACCAATCAGTACGACATACCAATAATATATTGCAACCGTGTATCTACCAAAACAGCTCATGCAACGTGATGAAACAAAAAAGCATCTGAACTTTCCTACTCCTCTTGGTGCGACAAATCTACAATTTCAAGTGGTTTTAACCTAAATACGACACCTTTAAAGGAAACCGTCGGTTTCGAGCACACACTCCACCCATTTCTGTACCTTGCCAAATCGTTCGGCTGGTATCGAGCGACTGGTTCGTGAATCTTCGGGTCGTACTTCCGATTTTTCGAAAAATCCGTAGACCGAAGTTTTCCCTGAACGGGTCTCAGTATAGAAGAGGGTTTCTCGGGCTTAGGAAGGGGAGACATGGATTTGGGCCTCATCTTGTCTTTACGGACCAAAGAGGTGTCTCTAGAGGCTGCAAAACTCTCTGGGGAAGACAAGGACCTGGTGTTGTCCTCGAATCTAGGGTAACGATGCGCCGTCCAATTGGCTGTTAGATACGGAGCTATGTCCTTCAGCTCCCTGATGCTTGGAGATGACGTGTACATATGCCCCACCAAGGAAATATCCTCTTGGCTGTCGAACCTTTCCTTCAACTTCTCCACCTCACCAAGTGGACAACCAAGGATGCCAGCTAACTCTTCCATGCCTTGTCTGGTCGCCTCCTGGCATCCGCCATGCTTCTTATTGTAGAGGCTAGCTATTTTGCTGATTATATTTATGTGAGGCATGAACCTGTCTTCCGCTCTCAGGAACATTGGGGATACTACTCCACCCCTTCTCGTCCTGCTTCTACCCCTACCGGAATAAGCAGGGTACTCGTATTTCCTCCTCAGACTGTCGACGAAGCCGACGCTGATGTTTGGGTAGACGTTAGTGAGATCAGATTCGCTTCTCGACCTCTTCAAAGTAGCCACCCCGTAAACATCTTCTGGGTACTCGAACTTGTTCTTGAGCTTTCTGACTTCCCCTGCTTTGACCAGAGCTTGCCTCTCGTAGGGAGAAATCGACCTGCTTCTGCAAAGACTATCGTTGCTGGTAGTAACCGAAATTTCCGATCTGATTGGGCTCATATCAGTCGCTCTGAGCTCTGGTTTCTTAGGGGAAAACTTCTGTTTCCGGGTGGCGGATAGAGGGATTGTCGCGAACCTCATGAGGTCTTTTTCCCCGAAGTACTCCTTGATGCTCTGACAGGACTTTGACTGGAACAGCTGCTGTGGTTTCTCTTCAGGCTTCTGCTGGTCATTGCTTTGGGGCGACAGGAGGGATGTATCGCCTATATCATAGCTACTCTCGGCCGCTTTGTAAACAACGGGAGTGTAACTTTCGAGTGCCTTGGTTTTCTCGAAATATTCCACTTTCTTTTTGATGTCCGATCTTGCGGGGATGACGGTTTTGGTGCTCTCATCGGTGCTGCCACTATCGTTCTCACTAGTAGACGAGATCTTTTCATTACCTAGTGCTACTGTCTGCACTAAAGCCTTTGGAGGTATGTCTGTTCCCTTACCGCTAGACTTGACGTTGGCTTCAGCAGCAGCTACTGCTCCAAGCGTTTCTTTACCACAAACGATGGGTAACCCGTTCTTATTGTCTTTCCGGTACTTCCCCAGTTTCTCCAGTAGCTCCCTACTCAAACTTTGCGAGATCATTTTCTTGTCGTCTTCAGACATTTTCGAACTTCCAGTAGTTGCTGCAGGACGGCTCACCCTTTCAGAATAGTCAGAGTTTCTTCTGACAGTCAAGGTGGAAACGTACGACTGCTTGTTGTCTCTCGGAACTCGGATCGTATAGTCATCTTTGGATCTGGGCATGTTGTTGTATATGTCAGCCAACTGGTCTTTGAGTATATCAACTTGCTCCATGGATAAGCTACTCCATATTCTGCTGCCAATTCCGTGGGTTAAGAGTTTCTCCGAGTCCAAGAGTCTTTGTCTAGCTGATTTCACTCTACCTTCAGACTGAGACCTACGTTCCACTATTCTGTCTGCCAGATTGGCTACAGAGCTTCCTCTCCATAGAGGTTTATAGGTATCCTTCAGTGAAGCCAGTTCTCTTCGCCTGGCATTTTCTCTTTCCGATTCCTCGAGTTTGATCTTTTCGAACTCTCCTTTGATATCGTCCACAGACTTCTCCTTAACACGAAGGCCTCGGTCCCAGTCTCTGTTCCATCTGAACTTGCTGACGTCTTTCGGTAGATACAAGAATCCTTTATCTTTCTCTTCTGCCTTGATGTGGTTATACAATGTTCTCAACTCTAGCTCAGCTTTTTCCCGAGTTCTCACCTCCCTCCACCTGTCAAAATCTATTATCTGATCCTCGCATTTTTTTCTTGGTTTCAGACTGAACGTTCTTTCCAGCTTCCCCACCTGCTCTATCTCCGAATAGAACTGATTCAGGTCTTTGAATTTGCTGCAAGTTTTGCTGCTGTGTACCAAGTCGACAAAGTACTTGTGGTAATCTTCACTCTTCAACGAATCTAATGAAGCGGTACTCTCATTCAGGCTGGGGCACATGTATAGATTGTATTCTGGTAGTTTTTTCTCAGCTTGGAGGGTCTTGAAGTGCATTATCCTCCTACAGCTCGGCGATCTGCATAATTTGGGCGAAGGTGGTGGTGACACTAACTTCTTATGTTGCACCAAGGATGACTTGGTCTGCGTCAAAAATAGTTTTGGGGGTGAGCTAGTACTTCTCTTGGAAATGGCTTCGCTCTCGAAGTGAACACTCCTGGGGCTAGCTGACCTGGACCTAGTGGTTGCTATATCGAGACTGATGAATTTAGAATCGCTGACAGGTCTCGTGTGTTTGAGGTAGACTTTCATAGCGCTCACGCTCGGCTCTGAGAATGAAGATCTCCTTCTGTTGAGTTGATTTGTTCTCTCTGTGATCCAAGAGTGTTTGTTGTGGATGGGCTCGGGGTTGTCTTTGAGGAACAAGTTCTGGAAGAAGTGATTACTCCCAATCAGGTTTTTCGGTCTTCTGACCCCCAGAGCTGAGTTGGGTTGGGCTTCATCCATGTTAGATCGCGTTGGTACAGATGTTATAGTTCTTGGTTTCTCGATGGCTTTGGTGTTTTTGTGGATTAGTCTATCTTTCTTGATTTCGTCATTGATTTTTTCTTTCTTGGATTTTTGGATACCCTGCTCCTCTTTCGATTTGGTTTTACTGCTCATGTTGGGTTTGATGAAATCCTTTACTTTCCTGGGACTCTTCGGGGAGCTTAAAGATTCAACGGAAGATCTGAGCAACCTCGATCTATCAGAGGAAGTAGATGGGCTAGGGGAAGATGGCTTCGAGAGCTTCGGAGACAGCATTGGGTTGCTTCTCAACAAAAGTTTACCTCGGTCACTAACACCCACTTTTATAGGAAGAATTTCCTTGGTTTTGGTGTTCTTGGAGGAACATAACACTGCATTGGTTTTCTTGAAAGTCGTGCCATTCGCCAAATGTATCATCTCAGCTTTTTTCACTTCTGTTGGTGATAAGAGGCCAGGCTGCTCCATCAGTTTATTATTGGTGGTTGGTTTAACATCGAATTTCCGCTTTACCATTCCAAAAGTTTTTGAAGCACTCTTCGTTAGATTCAAACTCTCTGCAGATGAATGCACTGGACTATCCTCAGCAGGGGTTTTGATGGATTTCCTAACAGACTCCGTGGACTTGGATCTGTATATCCCACTGTGGATGTTGGTCTTGCTCTGGATTTTCCTCGAAGCTGTTCTAGAATCTCTCGAGGTGGTAATTGTGGAGGTAATTCTGTTCTTCATATCGGGGGTGGTCGTGATCTTCTTGATCTTCGTGATCATCTTGGGACTCGAACCCCCTTTGCTCGAGTCGGAAGACATTCTGCAGGTGATCTTGTCCTTCAGATAACTCACTTTGGTTTTATCGATATTAGAGGTGCTAGTGAAGCAAGTCTCATGTCTGCGACACAAGGGCGATTTGGTAGTTTTCAAGTTCATAGTTGAAACGAGCCGTAGGGTGGGGTTGTTTCTGGAAGATCTTCTACGAGGGGGCGATGGGGGAGGTATAGGAGGAGGAGTGGGGATAGCGGAAGAGGGTGCATTTCTTTTGTAAGCAGAAAACTTATCTTCGAAGTCACGATGGACTGTGACAGGGTAGCAGGTGACTTCCTTCTGGGGTTTGTAATTTTTGTGGATTCTAATCCTGGTCAACGTGGGTGAGATCGGAAAGAATTCCACGTAGTCTGTTTCTGTGGAAAATCAATGAGTTCGATAGGTTTTCAATATCGTTTATTCGTGAGGTGCTGTGTGTGATCTGGAATAACTAGGTGTAAAGAATTCCATGTGGTAGGGAAGCTCAAATACTTTTTGGGTTAGAGATTATGGAATAAGATGCTTCTGAAATAATAGAATGTGACTAACAAACCTTTTTAGTAGCTCCATCACCAGCGTTATGAGCAAAGAATTCAGGAATGAGGAGGATGAAGCTGAAGGAGGTTCGGGAATTTTTTCTTTCAACCATCTTTTTGTTAGATCTGCAGTTACAATACAAAAAATGGTTGCTAAAAAAAGTTCCCGTGTGCGGGTTAACTTCAATATTACTGGAATACCGGAGCTGGAATACCTTACCTTTTGGTCTTTCAGGAACAATCTTCCTGAGTCCATGCAGTGGGACATCTCCCCCTTTCTGGATGACTTTGTAAGCGAGCCTCTGGTCTTTCGGGCTGAGCTGAAGAGAAGGATCTTCTTTTCTTCTGAACACCAACGTCGAGTCGCTCTCATACCCTGACTCTTTGAGAGCCCTGAAAGTCAGCTGTCAATACGAGTTGAAAAGATCGATTCGCACTTACTGATTGATGAAGCTTCTGGGTTGTGGTGGGGTTCTCTTCTGACGCTCCAGGTGCTACAATGAAACATACGATAGTGAGGTTAGGCTAGGGGTTACATGGTGAATCAAGTTTTTTTTTGGTGTCCATGCAAAAAAGTATCCATTGTTCGAAAATTCCAACCATGCTTGGGAATCATGCTTTTTCTTGGAGTTGTCTTCGAAGTGTATGGTGTGAAAGTAAGGAATGATGGTACTGTGGAGAAATATATCCGTTTCAAAATAGCAGAAATGTGGACACCATATTGTTTGTGATTTCGATTATGGCTTAGCTATTTCTGCTTTGCTGAAAAAGTGTCCAAGTTTATTATTTCTGGTATTTAGAAAAGACATGGAGAATTGTTGGTGTCGAAAGTAGTCTGGAGAGGAATTGGATAAAACCGAAGCATGCTCCTTTGCCTTACAGATTTTGCTAGGGCTGTAGCAAACATGGCTTCGTAGCTGGGTAGAGCCGAGTTATCATCTAGCCACTTTTTCGGAAAAAACATTTTGTTAGTTGAAAAATTTCTCCCATTGCCCAGGTTAATATAGCATTGCTATGTTAGAAGATTCCTTCTCATTTCTTATACTGTTCCGAGAAGCAAGTCTTCATTTCATATACATGGTAGCCCACTTTCAACATTCAGTTTTTTGGGAATATCGAGGTAGATAATGCAAAGATGTTTGATTTGATTCTCATTTTCATTTCATATTTTTGCATTATTTACCTACCGATAATTTTAAAAATATAGGTTATTGAAATTGGAATTCCTTGTATGGTAGATTGAAATAGTTATCTGAATAGATTGAATAAAAAATCGTACCCCATCGAATATGTCCATGACTTCGTCCCACCACTACAAAAAAATCAAAAATGTATACTTTCACATCAATAATCACATTGTACCTAGATTACGTTATGTCGAATGACTGATGCCTACACTTGAAAGTCTTCATAGTTTATTTAAAAAAATTCAGTGTCATCACAATTTTAGAAGAAATAATCAAAAAAAAATACAACTGCGTCCTTGATTCGTAACCTTACATAAGTGTTCCTCTATCAATAATAATCTAGAAAAAATTGCTAATTGATTAAAAAAAAATGAACGTAGCGGTCGGATCAGACCTTTTTGATTTTTCTTTTGTTCATTATTGACACATCGAACGAACAAATAAGCGTGAAATATATTACAACTTAGTAGACTCACTTGTTTCGCTTCCTTATCAGAAATAGACGAATGTCCTGTTGTGTAATCTTCTATCCTCCCAGGCTGATGTTTGTGTTGTTCTCGAGAATTCCTCAGAATATCAGACGACGATGATCTGAAAAATGAATGAGTAGGTATCAGAAATATTTTCATCGGAAAATTCTCCACAGAATCCAGTGGTTTGAGACACTGGAAAAGTCAGTCGACGGGTTATCTTATTGGTGCAAATATGGAATACCATTTTGTTTATTGGACAGAATTTACAATAAAATAGGTGGGCAATCAGGATGAATTTAGTACTGGAACTTTTTGAAAAATAAACTTCCTTATGGAAAAAAAAAGTGGATGTGAATATGGAATACCTTATAAAATTGATAAACAAATCTTTAAGCTGGATTTCTTGTTAACAAATTCCTGAAATTCAGTTATTTTGCTCTTGAAATGATAAGCAATATTACATTAAAGACTGAATTAAAAAATTCCGAGTTCAAAGTCGGAAATTCTGAGTTTAAAGAAAGGATTTCCGAGTTTGAAATCGGAAAAAAATTATTCCGAGTTCAAAGTTGGAAATTCCGAGTTTAAAGTCGAAAATTCCAAGTTTTGAAGTCTGAAAAAAATAATTCCGAATTCAAAGTTGGAAATTCCGAGTTTGAAGTCGAAAATTCCGAGTTTTGAAGTCGGAAAAAAATAATTTCGAGTTCAAAGTCGGAAATTCCGAGTTTTGAAGTCGGAAAAAAATAATTCCGAGTTCAAAGTCGGAAAATTCGAGTTTGAAGTCGGAATTACTGAGTTTGAAGTCGGAAAAAAATAATTCCGAGTTCAAAGTCGAAAATTCCGAGTTAAAAGTCGGAAATTCCCAGTTTGAAGTCGGAAAAAAATAATTCCGAGTTCAAAGTCGGAAAATTCGAGTTTAAAGTAGGAATTACTGAGTTTGAAGTCGGAAAAAAACAATTCCGAGTTCAAATTTGGAAATTCCGAGTTTAAAGTCGAAAATTCCGAGTTTTGAAGTCTGAAAAAAATAATTCCGAATTCAAAGTTGGAAATTCCGAGTTTTAGGTCGAAAATTCCGAGTTTTGAAGTCGGAAAAAAATAATTTCGAGTTCAAAGTCGAAAATTCCGAGTTTTGAAGTCGGAAAAAATAATTCCGAGTTCAAAGTCGGAAATTCCGAGTTCAAAGTCGGAAATTCCCAGTTTGAAGTCGGAAAAAAAATAATTCCGAGTTCAAAGTTGGAAATTCCGAGTTTAAAGTCGAAAATTCCGAGTTTTGAAGTCTGAAAAAAATAATTCCGAATTCAAAGTTAGAAATTCCGAGTTTTAAGTCGAAAATTCTGAGTTTTGAAGTCGGAAAAAAATAATTTCGAGTTCAAAGTCGAAAATTCCGAGTTTTGAAGTCGGAAAAAATAATTCCGAGTTCAAAGTCGGAAATTCCGAGTTCAAAGTCGGAAATTCCCAGTTTGAAGTCGGAAAAAAATAATTCCGAGTTCAAAGTCGGAAATTCCGATTTTAAAATCGGAAAAATAAAAAAAAAAACGGGTTGGCCCTTATACGCTTTCATAATTTTCTTTATGAAAAGGTCATGAATAGTGGTATCGCATCAGAGATGGCTGAATCACAGCCCCAAGAACGGGAACTTGTTTATTTTTCGAATGTAGCCGCTTAGTGAAAATGCGAATATTTCGAAAACTATAACATTTAGATATAGGACATATCATACAAAAATGTTCAGAATTGTTTGAGAATTCTAGAAAATTCACAGTATACAGAGTGACGCACTTCTGAAACGTCCTGTATAAATAACAATATATTCTGCAGATAGCTTGCATCAACTTGTACAACTTTCTTAGTTATAACTTTTGTCTTATGTGAAAAATAACAAAATTGAGAGGGGCGGGGGGACATCATAAATGATCCCCGTATACATAGGGTGTCAATTCAATCAAAATACCCACTATTCCATAATACCAGCATATTCCATATTTGCCGCACCCCCCCGAAAAAAATCCAGGGCCGCACTCACCTCACTCCCGCATTCCTCGGCATGGTGCTGGAGACAAACTCAGGCCGGTCCTGCGCTTCGGGCCGCCTCCTTTCCAACGTGTGGTACTTGTAGTCGGCGAAATCGCTGTCGTACGCCCCTGGTTCCGGTTCCGAGAGGTAACCGGAAGTGTACGGATACTGCGCTGCGGGGGGGGGGGGGCAATAAGGGGAAAGTGTCGTTAGCATTTCGATGGAAAAGGTTACGCGTCACGCTTTGGTGAGTGCGGAAGCGTTGGAAAGCCGATTGGGGTGATCCGGTGGACGTGCGCGATTTTTATTTTTTCGTATGAATCATGCAGTATGCAATAAAATTCATTCGAAAAAAAAAATTGACACTGAATAATCCACAACGTTTTTTGTTAACAATATCGGCTAAATATTACGAAAGCGCTGAACGGACATACAGAAAATAAAATTATAATTGCCAGTTTGAACTAGCAATTATACATAATTGCCAGTTTTAACTGTCAATTATACATAATTGTCAGTTAGAACTGACATTTATAGATAATTGCCAGTTTGAACTGACAATTATGCATAATTGCCAGTTAGAACTGACAGTTATATACATACAGTGTGTACCAGCCAAATGGAATAAATTCGTTAATAAATAAAAGGTGGCGTTTTAGGAAAAACGCTCGGACACGTCGATTTGTATCATTAGTTGAGCTTTTTTTTCAAAAAAAACTTTTTATACAGGGTGTGTCATGCCACAGTGGCCAATATCAACTTTCTTATTTTAAATGCAACACCCTGAAGAGCTGATTTCGTCGATCTATCATACTTGGGGTATAGCGCGAAATATTACAGAGATATAGGGTGTGAAAAATCGAGATTTTTCAGGAAGAATTTGAAAATGAAATAAAATATAGGGTGTCCCATTTAAAAATATTAACTTCTAAGTCACCGTGCTTTTTTGAGACACTCTGTATGAATGAAACTCAAATCATTAAAGAGATCGAATGAAACCCTACAACTTATGTATTTAACATTTTTTTGTTATATGTAGAATAAGGAAGTAACAGGGGGGGCGACGGACTTTTGGTCCTCACTGTATAATTGCCAGTTCGAACTGGCATTTATAGATATTGTCAGTTCAAAATGGCAATTATGCATAATTGTCAGTTCAAACTTAAAATTATCTATAAATGTCAGTTCGAACTGGCAATTATCTATATAAATGCCAGTTCGAACTGGCAATTATCTATAAATGTCAGTTCTAACTGGCAATTATGCATAATTGTCAGTAACTGGCAATTAGGTATGTATAATTGACAGTTCAAACTGGCAATTATAATTTTGTTTTCTGTATGTCCGTTCAGCGCTTTCGTAAAATATAAAGGAACAGAAATGCAAGTAAAAAGAATATATGATGAATTACGTAGCAACGTTAGCATTTACTGTTCCTGTTCAAGCATTGCGCATTGCATGCATCAGATTGACTATTGTAAAATAAATGTCAAAAACACAGCAAATAAATATTCCAGTAAGTATGTCGAGATTTGTGAAATAAAGTTTAATTGAATTTGAGTTTTTTATTCATATATAAATACAAAGCGAGCTTATACCTATTTAGCAGGATATTTTTAATGGTGGTTTTCTAATTCTCACTTTTATGTAGGTAAGGTGATTTAATGGTGGATTTATGCAGCAATTTTAAGTAATAAGTTTTGAGTCGTAAGTTTTTAGTAATAAGATTTAAGAAATAAAGGAAAAAGGACCATTTATGCAGGAATTATTAAGGACTGTCATGTCTTAAGGGTAACTTCTCCCATTGGTCAATTTCTGTGGTTGTGTCAGTGATCACTTTACGATTTAAGTCACCAATATCCATTTTTTAATTTTATAATTTAATGATTCTGATATAAGTTTGAATAAACAACACAATCACAGACAATAACCTACAAAAAACTGTCACAGAATTGAAAACTTTGAACGCATGCGCAAATATGATCAATTTTAAGCCATAAGAGATGAAAGTTGGCCAACATTCTTACGACATAAAACTTATGACTTGCAACTTAAAACTTATGTCAAGTGTATGAATGGAAACATTGAAAAGCAATGATTGAACTTCTTACGACTTATGACTAAAACCTTACGGCTTAAAACTTATCACTTGAAATCGCTGCATAAATCCACCTTAAGTCGATCTGTTGTGACAAATCACTCGAGTTCTTTCGTTAAATTGCCAATGAAACTAAGTATTCGAAAACAACCACAAAAAAAACAACTGAATCTGATCTATTGTCGTATTACACCCGATAATTCATCTAGAGGAAACTCTCTCAGTACATTTCGTCAATACTATATTTCCAACTCTTTTTTAATCAGTCGGAATCCAGCTGTCTTCCGATTTTAGGAAAACACACGGTATATCAAATGTTATTGTGGAAACCTTATTAAACTCGCCATAAATCATTGAAAAATTAACAAAATCTTGAATATCATATACAACACGAACTTTTTTCTCAATAGATATGCACAGCTAACTAGAAAAATCAAATTTTCAGGCAGTTGATATGCAAAATAGAAGCGTAAGTATGTTAGATAGGCTGCATTTGTTCTAGAAAAACTCGAATAACTCAAAAACGGTTCATTTGATTTAAAATCATTAGAGGAATGCATAAAAGGAGTAGATATTAGAAAAGTTATATTACAATAACGAAAATATTTCAATTGGATTCTCGATATATTATTTTACGTCACCATAAGTTTTTTGAAACATGCTACATTTAGTTATCTATATTATAGATCCTGCATTCATATTTGAAATAGAAGAAATTATTATTCCCTTTGAAGAAAACGAAATATTTAGGGTATTCCACTAAAAAAACTATATCAGTTGCCAATAACTTTGACTTGTTCAAGAGTTTATTCTGCTAGAATATTTTACATCTACGTCAGGACCACATTCTGTATAAAATATAAACACTGAAAATTTAACAGTTTTTCAAATGGGAAAGGGCAATGTTTGATTCAATTCAAACACGGTAGGCACAGCGTCCCGTGTACGTGTAAGAAAGCCACCCTGTATAACAGTATTTATACCCTGATGGTGCAGTAGAGTGGACATAAAAATTATTCAGGGTTGATCCCACATTATCACCATAGCTAATCTTTTTTCACTTCTACCTACATATAATTGACAATTACCTCGTACCACGTTCAATTTACAGAAATCGTTTTTTCTTGAATTTCATACAAAACAAAGCCTTCACATTCCGCCCACACTACAATCTCACTAACAATATTCAAAGATAAAATATAAGGCCTCAAAACAAACTAGTTATTATTACTAAATCGTGAGATAAGCGCTAATATAGTCTTAGTTCATTAAATTTTACCGGGAAAGGTCAGAAATTATCTAATCAGGACTTCAATTTTTTAAACGCTAATGACAATGAATGGAATTTATAAATACAGTGTGAGGTGTGGTTTGGATAACGTTTTTTGTGTTACCGCCAATGTTTTAAACAAAGTATCTCTCGAGTGAATCCTGTTCATTGATCTATATCGAAAAAATGCAGATTCGAATGAAAATGTGAGTTCTATACAATATTCACCGAAATCAGGTTGAACCAGATTGTGAACTTGGTTTATTGAAAAATCACCTGCAATATATTTTCTGATCTAACAGATTAATTGCGAACAAAACTAACTATATACGGGTTGAAATAATGCTAGATATATGAAAGAAAGCCAGAAGCAAATACGGGGTGAGGAGATGATTGACGTATTAGCAAAAGCCAGAAGCAATAAATTGGGTTAGAGAATTCGTGGTTTATAATACCTCTCTTTTGTTTATACCGCACAGTAACATATTCGTCTGAAATATAAAGAAAAAAAGATTAAAATTTGAAACATTTCGATAGACTCGATAAATAGTGGGTTGATATTTTTTTGAAACTTTTTTCCGTTGCGGAATTATGAATGAAGAAATTACAAGGAGCTCTTTATCTGTATTGAAATGATAAAAGGATGTGAATCGCTGCTATCTCGAATTGATAGGTACTTGAAAAAATTAAAAAATCTCTGATACACTAACTCACCTCTATGCGGTTTTTGTTTGTGAATTGTATCATACATCCTCTTGTACCATTTGGACTGATTTTGATCCTTCACTTCCTGAAAAAGGACATCAACATTTCTATATTCAGTTTGTTAAAGACCTCGATAGAAGGTAACAAATGTAGAATTATAAGAAATAAACATACAAGGCGTTCTATTTGAGAAACTAGACTTCCAGTCACCGTTTGAAATCACAAAATATCTTGATTTTTGGACCATATTGGATTAGGAAAATTCGATCATCGTGAATCACCCTGTACAGTAGAATACAAGAAAATTTCAAAAAGTGTTCTACCCACCGATCTGAGGACCAAAGGCAGTCCATCTTTGGTGACAGGTCCAATTCCTTCGAATTTTCTGGGTGCCAATTCAGCCATCTTTCGTGGTTTCTCGTTCTCGGATTCGCTCGTATATTCGTTTTTTATATGGTATACTAGGAAAAAGATAGAATCTAGATAATCACCGTCGGATTATAGATAAAGGGTAAGAGATAAGTGTGATACTTTGAGTACAAATATGAAAGGAGGGAGTAAGTAATAAAACTAAGACTTGGAAAAAATCTGGAATAGGGACTGAACAATATTTTATCGTATCATTGAAGATTAAGAAAGTACCAAAACCTTAATTTTCTATTTATTTTCGCATCGCCGTTGTCAATGATACGATAAAGCTTGAATGCAACTCGATTATTAGCGATTTAACACCGTCTCGGACTTTGCGGTTGACTCGGCTACCGCCTCGTAACCAAGCAATGTGCTCAACCATCATAAATCGCATAATAACCTCGTTACATCAATAGCTATGATGAATGTATCGATAGTTCTTGTTGTTTTGGTAATCTCAATTTTTTTTCTATAAAAAGGTATCAAACGTATTATCAAGTATGGTCACAACAGATTTAATTCCTATGCTCAAAAAATATAGTACACAATGTTTATGTCAATATTAACTGAAAAGTAAGTGGCTGATTGTGTCTACGAGTGGGTGGACATTGATTTCAAAATTTCTGTCATATTATACTTCTGTGATTCCAGAAAAAAGGGTGAAAATTGCCTGGGATTGAAAACTACGAGAGTATTTTGTTCTTCTTTCATTTCTTTATTCAATGGTGCGAAGGTATAGAGAGATAGTAATAATCATAAAATGATAAAAAATATTATCAATAATTGACGATAATGTCTAAAATCTTTGATCAATGGAAGATTAGACTTCATTATTTTGCCATTTCTGTTCATCTTGAAGGTAAATCAATCGAACTAGTATTTATATTGTTACAATTCTGGAAGGTATTCTTATTATACTCATTCAAACTTACAGACTTTTCCAGGATTCGCAGTTGGAGGTCTATCGTTACCAGGTCTCAATTGTTTCTGCTCCTGTTCGATATAGGAAGCACCTTTGGAAAGCTGCCCTTCTGCAATGATCATTAATAACGTGAATTGTTATCATCAGTTGAGATTTTCTCGAATCTACCATTAATTGGCAGAAACGTTTTCGAAATGATATGGATTCGTTGATATTCCTCAAAAATAATATTGAATCTGGAAATTTGTTGTCACCCTCAGGTATAATTTTCCCTCTCAGAGCGCTATCTAGTATCTTATATCTATTATAGTCGAGGAAGCAAAATCATATGATTCAATAGGTAGCTACATTGTCAGTCAATTTTTGAAATGAAAACGCACTTGAGAAAATAAACGGAACGTTCAAATATTCTGAAAAAAATCTGGATTATTCGAGCATTCAGATGAAATAATTCCTAGGATTTTGAAAAAAATGTGTCGAACAGTTTTCGAGAAAAAAAATTGCTGGGAGGATTTTTCGAATTTTCTCAATAACTATCCGACAGATATCATTTAGAATTTTATGGCCTTTCAATGATGTTGAAAGAGACAATAATGATTTTTTTCAGAATTTTTGAACGCACAGATTGTCCACAATTGTGAAAAAACCAGAATAACTCATTATTAAATCAATTTCAAAGCAACCCCCCAAGTTCTATCACTCGTTACTCGGAATTCCTTGGATAAAATGAAATGATAGAAGGAACCTTTTTTGTAGGAAATTTTATGAGGAACATTTTCAGTAGATATAACATTTTCTGTACGACCAATGGTTTCTGAGAAAAACCAAAAAAACCACCGCAGTGCTCGTCATGATTTTTTTCCATCTATGTCAACATCAACTAACTAAATTCCTTTCACCGATTCTCACCTCTGGCTTTCTGAAGAAGCGTTATAGTGGGATTCTGCGCTTTCGGGAGACGCGGCGTTGCCGATAAATCGACGAATCCAGACGCAGGGGTGGACCGACTCGCTGGCAGCCTCCTCTCTGAAAGCGGCGGAGCCGTTCCTGTATCCCCACTGAAGTTGGGACTGCTCGCCACAAGCGTAGCAGGCGGGATATCAAATTCCAAGTTCTGGAAATTATCTATAGTTATTTCATATAAAGCTATGATCCTTGATTATTTTATTGCAGACATATTATACAGTGTCACACATAAAGATCGCGACATATGGTTTTTTTATTGATAGATATAAAGAAAATTTGACTTCGCAGTTAGTTTGTGCTTGAAAAATGAGTAAAATACAGCATCTTTCCTTTTTTCATGTGCTACACTGAACCTGTCAAATTTGAATTTTTTTTCGAAAATCCTCAAAAAATCAGTTTTTTTTTAAATTTCGAAAAATGCCAGAAAAAAAAATTGCTCAGTTTCCAATTTCATACATTTGTTCCATATTTGGACTCTCTACTGCCACTTCGACTACTACTAAGTGAAAAGTTTATTTCGATTTGATCAGTACCTACTATTTTCATCCCGAGATGTTGCATTAGTCTTGTATTGTTGAAAATCACGAAATTTTCCATAAAAATAATTTGAAAAACTAGCTTTGGCTCCTCCACCAATCCGATGACGCAACAAGTGAAAGACCACGTTCACACAGAAACAAATGGCAATTGATAAGCTCAGCCAGCGTTGAGAGAAAAAAATATGTCTGCCTCATTGATGTCTTTGTCATCAAGATTGCAACTTAAAATAATGAAAATTCTAGTATTGGTATATTTTGAGCATTGTAAACTTACAATAATTGTTCAATAATTCCAAACACATTATAATTGTGATATTAGTCTTCTTCCCTTTTTTTACGTCCCAATCATAACATTTTTATCATTTTAAGTTGCAACTTTGATGACAAAGACAACACTAGGGCAGTAATATTTTTTCTCCCTCAACGCTGGCTGAACTTGTCAATTCAGCGTGCGGACATACAATGTTGCCATGCTTCTGGTTTTTCCGGAAAAACTAATATATGTGCTGCAATAATCTAATCAAGTATTTTCGACAACACAGATCAGACATCTGAATCGAACATATGTGACGTCACAATCCAAACTCACCTCTGACGTGGTCCTATTCCTCCTGCCCAAGACAGGCGACTGGAAGTTCACCGAACGAAATTCTTTTCTTTCGGCAGTCGGACTGGACTCTGCACTTCTTGGCGTCCATACCGGAGGAACGTCGTCCAAGGGCCTTGCCTGACCTTGAAGATGGGAGTCTGCCCTGCTCGAAGGTTCCGGTTTTTGCCCAGGGGACCATATACCTGGCGGTCGAAAAAATTCTGCACATGAGGAGGGTGTCTTCTGTTCTGATGGATTCGGTGTTAGCTCCACACGAACAGAAAATAGGGTGTATGCATGTATACAGGGTGAGAAAACAGTTTGGGTGATCGGCGGTCTCTGGGTTGAGAATGGGTCATTTAATGTAGGTTAGTATGAGACATTGACAGCTTATATATTAAATAACAAGTGTGGAAAGGGACATATTTCACACGAGTAGTCGTGACGAATGCGGAAAATACATTCTCAGAGTAGTTTTGTACACTATTTCTTTATAGGAGATCATAATATCATGTGAATTGTGGATATCCTTTGTTTTTACTAGCATAGTTTTATTCGTATTTGACACCACACGCCTAAAGATGTATAAATCAGCCTTACAACATCATCTAATTTAATTTATATGTTTGTAGTTTAAATATATGATAGATGCGTTAGAGCAATTACTCAACGTAACTTATGAAACGAAAGAAATGCCCCGAATTGTAATGAGTCAATATTGCATTTGGGACAGGATTTGAGTGGAGATCTCAGGATCTTTAATGAATAGTTCTGATCACGGTTATGTCCCATTGAAGCATTTCTATAAATTCAGAATATTCCTTATAAACTTTTTTTTTGTTATTTCGAATTTTGGCATTTTCATACATAGTCGTAGGAAAATAGATTTATTACTCTTTCAGTAAATTTTTCTGAACAGATATTGCGAAGACACCTCAAATACAATTGCCATAAAGGAGGTGATACACCACCAATGAGTAAAAAACAGAAGTGAGAAGTGTCGGGATTTGAACCCGGACCTTCTAGAGTCTAGCTAGACTATTATTATATTATTATTATTGAATTTATTGCCTCTTAAAAAAATACATTTCATGGCAAGAGTATGAAGAATCGTATATAATTTAAAAAACACACACAACTAGAGACACGTACTATACTTATTTCGATTGTGGTAACCTAGAAATACAAATATCGGGCTCACTCACTGACAATGAAAGAGCGTAGTTTAAGTACATTCCATAAGGAAGAAGTAATGATCTTCATAGTATCGACAGTAGGATCATCAAGAGCGTGGACCAAAGACGTCATATCAACTAGAGAATTCAGAAATGCAGGTTTCATTGAGCAGTATATGAGACAATTGAAGAAAATATGTTCAATAGTTTCCAATTGATTGAGGTTACAAACTGTGCACAACTCGTTAGGATTGATAAAGTAAGTTGAACAGTTGAGGGTTAATTTGATTGAAAACGAGTTTATCAGTCTCAACTGAGCTATACTTCTTGTGAATTTTATAGGCATATGTAAGGAAATATATCGCTGAGGAGAACCATGTAAAATTGAAAAGGATTTATACATGGTTAAAAAAGAAGATCGTTGTAAAAGTTGTATGTCTTGTTTATAGAGTTTGTCTTTGAGTTTCATCAGTTTTTTTTTCATCAGTGTGTTTGAGAAGTGTCGGTATTTGAACCCGGGCCTTCTAGAGTCTAGCTAGACTATAAGCCCTCGACCACCAGCCCAGTTGTGTGGAAACATCAAATTCAAAGACATCACCAAGAAGAGAATTTTCATGGAAAACGAGAGGAAAACCTATAATTTTCTATGAGTAGAAGGATACCACAGACTTCTCAATTCAATGCATCAACGGAAATAATTATAATATTCGATAGGATTTGGATATAATGCGGATGTATTTGAACTCGAGATGTAACACACTGTATATAGTGTTTGGAGATGTTTCATATGCCAACACTGTTATGATACTCACGATTCACAATAATATGGAATATATTACTGGCATTCAACGTGAGATTTATCAATAAACATGCAATATAGACATTATGTTTCCAATAGTAGAATAGGAATAAACAGAGATACAATTTGCTGCATCTGTGGCATTTGTTGTATTATAGCAAAATGACGCTCGATAATACACTACACCGAGTGTTTATAGAAACTAGCGAAAAAAAAAAGCGGTGGACAAAATCCAGACAAATGTACAGGGTCATCTATTTCAATCATTTTACAACCCATTTGATGGATTTCGTCTAATTTTATCGAATTGTTCAATTCATATCAGTAAATATCACCGTGAGCACTGTGACGCTATATAAACCTCAAATTTAGCGTACTTTTTTGGCTAAGGAACTTCCAGATCTATTTCTGACCGTCGAATGATTCATTACCAAGAATGGGAAGCTAAAATAGAATTACGTCTTGAACGAACTCCAAAGCTTTACGGTTATGTTGTTTGGGGATTCAAAGGTGTGCGCTACACTTATTACAGGTGAATTGGGCGGACGTCGACTATACCGAGTGTCCACGAGATTACGGACCAAGCCAAGTTGAAGCAAGAAAACCTTTTGAGGAATATTTCTTTATCTCGTAGAATCACTATTCTTATTTTGGCCACCCTGTATAGGTAATACAGAATTATGGTGTTTGTGCCCCGCACCCTGGAATGACCAATATCTTACTCTATTTTAGCCCCACTAGACATAAAACAGAACCATAAAATTTCACAGCTTTCGCCTATGTAATCCATTTTCCGAGAACTCTAGTTATGTACCAACTATTCATCCCCGTTTATGGTTCTGGAAGCGGTAAATGTTCGATTTTATTACCCAGGTAAACACCTCAACTAATTCCCTTGAGTATTATTACGGTCTGAGGCCGCCCTACTAAAACTGTGTTTATCTTGTACATGAAGTTAGAGTATGCAACAACAGTGGCGTATCCAAGAGCCCCACTCAGCGCTCTTTTATTGATCTCCCTGTAGGTGAACAATACGTTTTAAGGGTGCTCCATACAACTGTATTATGAGATGTCATCGTCAACATATACAGAACAACCAGATGCTAGCATACAAAGGAAAAGCCACTTTTTTGGGGAATTGTTGATGTCGATATCAAATAAATTAATTTATGCACGACCGGGCGTGAAATGGCACTTTATCTCCCGGTTGTGCTGGCGTAAATAGCACTTTATCGCCCTCGGACTACTTTACCGCCCGCCGGGCAATAAGTTATTAATTATTCGCATTCTCAGCTGCTTTACTGATTTATGGTGCAGTACAATTCACATTTTTTTCGTCACTGGAATGCATTTCGTAATAACTATTGTCTGTATTGACAGCAAAAATGGCTACTACCCTATTTATTCACCCACCAGTCTGGAACATGAGCAAATTGTATATCCTTAATAACTCCCTTATTGAAAGAGAAAAAGTAAAAACACTCTCATGTAATGCTTTTTCGAGAGGAACATCATGGGCGTATCAAAAAATATTTTAAAGGGGTTCAAAAGGTATTTTAGAACTGTTTTATTCCTATCAACAATAAAATATACTGGTCGTGCATAAAATGTTGTATGCATTTCGGCCGTAACTTGCTTTTATGGACCTAGGCGCCATCGCTACACGTTGCGGTTCATAAAAGCCTATTTTACGCCCTTGGTACATAAATAACTATTATTTTTGCGAGTATAACGAGGTTTCTTTTGCTGGAAGGAGGAAATCTAAGCCTATCCTGTAGCATTGAGAGTATTTGTAGCAGAAGATATTCAACTCCAAATGAATTTCACCATCCCTTATTCTACCAACGTTTTCCTACTTTTTCATAATGAAATATAGTTTTTCGATTCTTTTATACAATATTTCTCATAATCAATCTCATGTATACTTTTTTGGAATTCGAAAAAAAATTTGGGACCATTCAGTTAAATTAATTAGATCACAAGATGCATAGGTGGTATTGCGATTAATGATTCAATCATTTGGAGTTGGCAGTGTTTCAGTGGAAATAGCTCAATTTGTGATGCTGGAAAAATAACCTAAAATAAAACTCTGACTGCATCAAAGCCTCACACCGGAAACTTTGAATTAAAATAGATGCGTACTAAGCGATTTTTGTAAACATAATCAGATAAATGAAATTCGCAAATGATCCATCATTTCCTACGTTCATCATTTGAAAATGCATTCGAAGAGGGTTATATTTTTCGTCATAGAGAAAAAAAGTTTAAATCGCCAAAATTTCCGAACGTATGGACCGATTTTTCCCTTCGCGGGGGCATCATTTTGTCTCTATTTTCTCATAAAATCCAAAATCATGCAGAATCATTTTTCTCCATAAATACAAAATGAAGGGGGTAACCTTGAAATTTCCAATGATGTTCATACAATATTGACAAGCACAAACTCTGGTTATTATTGTTCGAGTGTAGTCTTGTAATAATTATTAGTTGAACATAATGCAACAGTTCGTTTATTCTACTAGATGAATCTCATTCAGTAACACGGTATTTCAATCGCTACTAGAGTCAAAAAAATTCAAGAAAACTCAGAAAATATCTTCCTGTTAATTGGTGATGACTGACCCAAAAATATCATTGATTATTATGGACTGAAGACTCATCTTCTATTAGAGCGAATATTTTGATACATTATAAATTTAATTTGTTGTTGATGTAGTTTATTTTCAAAATTTGCAAAGCAACCTGTTTTGTTTCAATCATCCACGAAATGATTCCAATTCCAATAAACTGTTTGAAATTTCTATTTCTGATCCCTCAAAAATTTGGTATTCATCGAATTGAACCGATTTCATCATTTCCTTTCTATCAAAAACAACTTCAAATGTCACGAAAAAACAACAGCAAGTGAATCACACTCACATCTAGATGGCGCTGTAGCCTTGAAAGTGGGGCTAGGCGCGATCATAGCATCCACCCTTGAAAACCACCTCCTACCAAAAAATCGAGAAAAACATCCACCACATCAAACGCGCAGCTAAATTCGCAGTGACGTCATGCCCGCACGTGCGACGCCTTGCGACCGACGCTTCCAACTGACGTCGCGACGCCACTAGTCCGACACACCGGAATCGGATTTCTCAATGTCGAGTGGGAGTCGGGATTGACAGGGAGATGGTCGGGAATCGTTAAACTTCCTGGATGTACAGGGTGGTACACTTTTGATAGGAAACACCGATTTCTAGAGGAGCTAGTAAAAAAATCAACCTGCATGTTACGAGCTCGAATTTCTTGAGAAATCAAATGCCGAAAATCGCACCTCGATATCTTGAATCGTTTAAAAGATATAGGGTGGTCTTGACTTTTGTGCTTTTTTAACCCAGCCCTAATGTAACATTATTTTTCATTTCTGTGAAAACATTCTCAAAGCCGTTTTTTAAGAGGAATCCAGTGTGGTCTCTAGTTTTTTTTGTGAAGACTGGTGTTAAAATATATTTTTTCTTATGGACCACCTAAAAATATCCTGAAACTATTGGATTCTGTCCAAAAAAGGGCAATTCGTTTCGTCGGTGATGCCTCGCTAACTCGCTAACTTATCTGGAACATCGTAGAAAAGTTGGCGATTTATCTCTATTTTATAGATATTTTCATGGGCGATTCTCTACTGAAATATCAACAATCGTTCCTCCATTAGCAGTCTCTTCGAGATTAACCCGTCAAGTTCAGTCTTCACACCCCTTCGTGGTCACTTTAGAGACGTGCAGAACGTCCTTTTCCAAAGACTCGTTCATCCAACGAACATCGAGACTTTGGAACTCATTGCCTAGGGAGGTGTTCCCCGAGGCATACCATCTCCATAAATTTAAGAAGAACACCAACTCCTACCTTACCAGGACATAAAAAAATTACTTTTAAGATTCTCATTCATTTTTGAGCAATTTTGATCACATGGTTTTCGTATAAAAAAAAATCGTTCAACTTCAGGATCAATTCCTCAAAAGTTTGATGCAGTGTGGAAATGTTTATGCATCGACTGAAAGCAAATTAAGAGACCAGATTTGTTCCAAAATGTATGAGATCATTTGCTGAATACTTGAATTTGATGGAAAACTCGTAAGATGGTACATATTTCACATTGTTACGTTACACTTTTTAAGTACGCTTTGAACCATATCTCGATGCCTTATTTTTTATTATGAATATATTTGTCCCTCTGAGGAATTCGTGATATTTTACTTGATTAAATATACTCAAATCACACTATTTGAAAAGAATAATCAATCAGACATAGATAATGTTCAACCTCCAACTTAGTTATTTTGGATTTTTCGGAAACACGTTGTTTGCTCATGACTTTGTGACACCCAATATAATCGAAAATCATCCAAAATACTCAAAATGTTTGACAAAGTTTCACTTGACTCGTGTTTCTATGTTCAATTTGCTCTATGACAAGCTATGGACAAGCCTTTCAACATACTCTATTTATTGACGTGACATTTCTTGGTAAATTAGATGTGAAATGGGGCGTGTGTAAAATGCCTAGATGAAAAACATGTTCGTCACAGTATACAGTTTCGACTGAAAGGAATATAGACAAGACGATAAACAGCTGAAATTTAGCTGCAATTTATAATTTTATTATTGAACACAATTTCTGCTTTGATAAACCCATGTGCGCTCTGAATCATATTATAAAAAACATTATCGATCACATTGTTAGGAGTCGAAAACTATTGTTTTCTCATGTAACCAAAGGCATATGTTTATTCACAACGGTGCTTTGACTACTTTACACTACTGGACACTTTCCAAGTCCTAATTATATCACAGACATTTCATAATTCTCACGAATAGTTGTGAAACAGGTTAATGACAAAACCAAATATAATATCATTTGATCCTGTTAACATGTTCCGATCACATATATATTAGTTTCACATTCCAGGTAATCCATGATATTGATAAGATAATAACACAGTAAGAATTAATTACCAGTTAATGATCTATGAGGACAAGCGACATATCCAATCTACAAAGCAATTTGCAAGCAATCATCGTCGACACGCTTTCTAGCCTGGTTTTTTGAGTAAATGAAAACGAATAAGATTTGATTAGACATGCCATTTCGTTGAAGAATCACAACAAACCTCTCTGAAGCAAAAATCCCTTAGCCAAAACAAGTGTGGAATCAATTTCATGCAATAAGCTAGTTTTAATTCGTCCTCTATTTCTGCTAAGGGCCCTGCTGACTCTTTTTGCATATCTGCAATGTTTTCCTCTGCAACAATTCCTAGGACCTATACAATTGCATCAAAGATTGAATTGAAACAATGTATCGTTAGTTGAATTATATTCTCGAGTAAAATGAACAGTGGGTGTACTGAATCCGATTCGTAATCCTCTGAACTGTACACCGTGACCTAAATTTAAAATTTAATTTTAGAATCAAACAACTCCGAATGGTAGAGATCCCAACTATTGCGTCAATGTTGAAAAAACAGAACAAAATACGAATACATCACATTATTATTTTTATGATTAATGAAAGCAAACACACTTTTTATCATTCAATGATTTATTATTAGTTAGGAAACACTTTGACAGAAATCAGTAACATTCCGTAGCAAACACATACGTGACTCACCCTCGGAATCAATGAATTCCCGTAGATGTTTCGGCAGCTCAGTTGTGTCCTTCAGTTTCTCCCCATCAATAACCAGAACTGGTTCTTCGTCCTTTGCGCTCATCACACTCCTTTCCTTCTCCAGACTCTTCATCTTCTCCAATTTCCCTTCCCTCTGCTTCTGCTTCACCTTATCCATGAACTCATCCTCCAGCTGGACCGGGTGGATGATCTCTTTGGCGCTGACATTCTCGTTTCCCTGACTCAAATCCTTGGAGGAAGTAACCCTGATCACTTTGTGCTGCTTCCTCTCTTCCCTTTCAGCGAATTTGCCCATGTATTCCTCGTACATCTGCTGCCTGAATATTTCAGTTGGCACTGCAGGCAAAGACATCCTCTTCTTGGACTCGGCAAAGTCGCCTTGTCTGGAAAAATGGTAGTCCTCTGCGTGGAACTCTCTGGAGTCGGAAAATTCCGCGTTCAGCTTCCGCTTTTCTTCCTCTAGCGCCTCCAGCTGTCTCTGGATGTCCCTCTCTTTCTCCTGCAGATAAAGCATTTGTTTCTCGAAGAGCTCCTGGGGAAGGGAAGAGCGTCTTCTTGGTTGAGGATGGCTGTCGGAATGGTTCTGAGGGCTAGCAGCGCTGAGGTTACTTTCGCTCACGCTCTTCTTTCTGGCTATGTCGAGCCATTCTGCCAAGTCTTTGGCTTCCAGTCTGGCGTTTTCCGAGCTTCTCGGAGATCTCTCTTCAAAGTACAAGTAGTTGCTGTCATCGTTAACAGGTGAGGGCTCTTCTCGAATCATATTTAGCAGCCTGTTGGAAGTCATCACCGTTAAAGGTATTCCCCCCTGCGTTTCTTTCTTTGATTCTTGATGGTGGTTGAATCTTCTGTTCAAGAATTTGTCATGCAAGTCAAGGAGAGTGTTGGCTTCGTTTGGTATCTGTTTGGATTTCTCTAGTTCTTCTTTTTGTTTCGGTGACAGATAGACTAATGAGTTGGGGTCCTCCGTACTAGTTAAACCAATCCATTGCGATAGTGGTATGTTCTTGCCTTCTTCAAGCGACATGTTGGACAGTTTTTCAATTCCCACCCACTCTTTTTCAGTAACTTTCAGCTCACCCGATGAAAGGTTCGGTTTTGCACTAGAATCAGTTAGTACTTTGTCCGCAATCCACTCTTTCTGGATTGGTACGAGGAATTCTTTCTTCTGGACAGATGTGATCTCTCTATCACTCTCTGCAAAATCCAATCTGATGGGAATAGTTATCTCAATTGGTTTGGCGGTTATGACAAGTTCTTCAGAACGAACCTCAGGATCAGGAAGACAATTTGCTTCCTTCCATTCTCTATAAGCTGAACTTTCTTTCACTTGATTCTTATCCACAGTCAAACGAGATTGAGGACTTTGGACTGAAAGGTCACAAGAAAGATTATTAGCATCAGCATTCGCTCTAGACACACTCTGTGCTATATTAGGTACTATTTTGGGAAGGATAGAGCTTGGAAGGGAGCTGGTATAGGAGTCGATACGCTTAGAGACTTCCGCTAGTTCCTGCAGAATTTCTTTGCCGAAAGGCAATCTCAACAGGAATGTCAAACAAAGCTCTCTCAAAGTGAGAGGATGAGAGTATTCCCCGTCCTTCATCAGTGATATAACATCGGTTATGGAAGAGCTTGAAGGGTTGTACACGGCTGTGCAAAGAGAACTCTCTCTACTGGAGCTGCTGCTGCTTGAGGAAGACCTTGGAGGTGGTACTGGAGGAAAGTTTACCACGATCGCGTGTATCGCAGGGGAGTCTAATAATTGCGTAGAAATACAATCATTTGATTCGGCATCTGTTGGGAAATTTGTACGCGTCGCTGATACATTAGCTTGCTCAGTTCCTGTGATAGGAGCGACTTCTTTATGATTTTCAGTGGGTTCTCCCATAACTGTGTCCTTGAATTTTGGTGACAGATTCTCTGGAGTGGGTGGGGGAGTTAATTGAGATGAAAGATAATCCTGTGATGTAACCTCGTTGGCTTCGCCACACGTTTTGATATCTCTAATCACAAAAGTGTACGCACTCGAATGAGCTGTGTTCATCGATTCGTTACCTCTAGGTGATTCCTCGTGAATCCTTGATTGCTCCGTCGATATATCTTTTCTCAAAATTTCGCCAGTTTCGGGCTGTTCAGGACTTACATGTTCCTCCCTAGAAACCGATTTGTAGGTCTCTATACCAGCATCATCAGCTTCCTCAGATGAGTCTGTTTCAGATGAAGTCAAATAGACTATCTCAGCTGTGGACGCAGTTACCCTTTCTGCTTTCACTGGAGTGAAACTGCTCTCTGTTTCTGGCAAAGAATCTATCATCTTTGCGTCCACCAACACGGCTGGAGGAAGCTTATTGAGCACAGCTCTTCTCTTAGCGCGATCTAGCTTCGGTGGTGGTTCCTCCAACTCCGGAGTACCTCGTTTCAAGTGCCTCGTGAGACTGGGCAGTTCCCTGTCGCTGTCCACTTCGCTTGTTTCTTCGCTAATCACATCGAGGTACCTGGGGTTTTGGCAGATCGGGAGAAAGTACTGCTCCAATTCCGCCCTCTTTCTCGCCTTGCTTTGTTTCACGTCCTCCAATGCGTTGCTCGCTTGGTTGGCAGCTTCTTCCGGGCTAGAAACGAGATGCAGACTTTCCAAAAAAGTCCTCAAGCTTTCCTCCTCTTCAGGGGAGATGAGGGTAGCTTGTTCCGTGCTGTAACCTTCCAGGGGTAGCGCTAGGGTGCTCATGGTGCCCTGGTGAGGTGCTGGGGTAGCTACTTCGAGGGTACCATCCCACTCAGCTTCACTCTCTGAAGCTTCCGAGACAATAGGATTCGTTGCTCTCCCTTTGTCTTCAGATTCGCTCGCTTCCGATAGCTCTTGGATTCTCAGCAAGTCCTCGTCATCCAAGCTTTTGCTCTTCACTACCGGCTTCGTGGGTCTACGAGAAAATTCGCCAGGCGAGTGCACCACGTATTCTTCCCGGATTTCCCTCAATGCTTCACAGCAATTCTGAACTGTTTGGATTTCGGTGATGCTTTCGTTTATCTTACGGTTTTTACGACGCTGTCGCCTCTTTTTTGACCTTGAACTTGTCGTGGCTTTATCGTTCATGTTATCTACGTTTTGTTTACTTTTCTGTTGGCCCTCTGGGAGGCAGCTAAAGATGCCTGCACGGGAATTCCAATTTCATCATCGGGATGTTTGGGTTGATAAGGTAAACATCGATTGGGGAAGTGTGAAGCTAAGAGAACCTTTACTGAATCAAACTGAATGGTGTCATCGAGATTGGAATATTTGAATATAATCTTATCTCTTTAGTGGAATACGAGAGGACGATCCAAATCTAGTGATATAATCATGAGATATAATTTGGTTTATTCATTTTATACTTTCGAGAAAAAAAGAAATCGGCTTCCAAAAAAGTTACTGAAGGTGGAGTTTTCGAAGTGGGCCTCCCAGTATAGGTATAAACAAATTGGGAAGGCCTGTGTGACCTTGCCGAATGAACAAACAGTAGTATTTGGATCTTATCACGCGGTTCATAAAAATTCAGTAACAGTCTTCAGGATGGGTTCTTTGAAAAGCCACACAGCAGCAGTTAGGTTTTAGCTGTACACACTCACATTTAGCACTGAAATCACTGGATACGTGCCGATTTTAGTAGATTCGAAAAACCGCCTTTTCAGATGTCGAGGTAGTTGGCTTACTAGGTTTTAGACGGATATCACTTACTAAAAGTAACGTGCAAATCATTTTTCAGAACATGGGCGTATCATGAGGGACTTCTCGGTTGAATGTTCTAAGATGTAGTCTTGGAGTCTTCAACATTTTATGTTTATGTTAAACACTCAAAGAGCAACCTATCACTGATGGACTGTTATCATTGTCGGTTGTTCCTCGGAAACTATTAATAGGTACATTTGTTATTTGTTGTAATCGTTCATACAACTAGAACAAATTGGAAATTGCCTGGCCTAAGGATGTTGTTGCTAGATGAATATGTATTTTTATCGACGTGAATTTTGTTGACGCAAATATGGCGGGAATATAGCCGCAATGCATACCGAATTCTATGTTTTGAAACTGTTTTCTGGACATAAGCGAAAAAAATGCAAGAATAAATTCACCATGAGCTTACGTTTCCAAGATAAATATTGATTTTGAAAATGTGTTCATGTCGAAAACATACTCGGTTGAATATTATAGCTAGCGGCACGAATCAAAAACAGCATATATATAGGAATATCATCTAATACGTATTCAGTATTCTCATAAAAAATCAGTTTCAATCTTATACAGAGAACATACAAGTGAAGATGATAAATAGAACAACAAATAGAGCGAACAAATTATAGCGAGTTTGTTATTATTCGAAAATCTATCACAATGTTTGGATTTTTAAGGTTCAAGTTTAAAAAGGAAAATATCTAATTTGGTTTGGTCCATGAAACATCTTCATTCAGAACGATATTAATCGACATCAAAATGGGTCGTTAAAAATGTCTATCTGTCACGTCTCTTCTAGTTCATTTTCTCACTTCTTGAAATACTGAAGGATCTTTAAGAACTTGATTGGTTTTAGTGAAAATTTGAACAGTTGCCTGTGGTGCATCCTTATAATAGCCTATAATGAGTTGATTTCTTTTGGATGGTTTGAAAAAATAAGATATTTCTTTGATTCCATGCATATAGTCGAATTTCAATATCCCTATGTCAGAAAACTGATGAGAATAGAGAATAATCTAGCACTGAATAAAAAACTGTATGTACATTCGTATGCTGATTAAAATGTTATTTTCGGGCTATTATCTGCTTTCATTGATACGCCCATGTTCTGAAATAAACAATGACGGCGTTGTGCCATATTTTGACTCCCTATTAACATAATATGGTCGCTTATTACATCATTCGCTTGGAGGGAGACTTGAAAAAATTGTACGTTAACAAATGGAAGACGCATCAAGTACGTATCATAGAACGCGTCCATAAAAAAAAACAAAAAACTCACCGTCTTCTGATAAAATAGATGGACACGAAGGGCTCAGAGTACAATTTGTGTAGTAAGATCTTTGGGAGGCTTCAGCATTGTCTCCGGAGGAATTGTATGAATCTCCTGCACCAAAAAAGACAAAATCATCGTCATCACATATATTCAGAACCCAGGGTGTGGGTACAAAACTTTTTATTTCATGATTTTCAAAGCTAGAAAGTTCTTTGACGAGTGATTTAAAATTTTTCTCATGGCAGGCTCGAGACTGTAACTATACGCTTTTTCCAATCAGATTTTGAATAACAAAGTGTCAAAATAATGTGAATGGCAGATCGACCCGAAAAATACACAAAACGTCAAAAAAGGTGATTTGAAAAACAAAAGATGTATATACTTCTAGTGAAATCATTGAAAAATCATTTGCTGGGGCGTACCAAATTAAAGTCTATAATATTATGAATATCACAGTTCACAGTCTGAGAAATAACTTCGAAATTGATATTTTAGATCATCATTAAAGAAATGAAAATTTACCTTCCTTGATGATTGATGGAGAGGAAGACGAAACTGACTTCGGCCTCTTAGTAACTAGAATATCACTTGTTGGAAGTCCTTTTGAAGTATCTGCAAAAAATAATATTGAGTTAGTATTGATCATATAATATAATAGCTGTATAATCCAGGTAAGGCTGAAAAATAAATAAGTATCCCTGATATAATGGTTTTTATTGTGTTCTTACAAGAAAATTCAAAATAAACTTTGCCCCTTACTTTCAATACTGTATTAATATACCCCATATTTTGACACATTCTAATTGGAAGTCATAAAAAGATTTTTCATTTATATTAGGTATCTCAAATAAATTCGAATTTGAAGACGTATATTACAAAACAAATGCAGAATGCACTTTCCAATGAGTTTTGTACACTATTTTTCATACGACCATAAATACTTGAGCGTTCTCTATAATTTCAGGAAGTGTCGAGTCGATATTACTGGCTATTTCGAGATTTTGGGTAATAACTGAAAACTTTTTCGACAATTCATTTTCTTCTTTTGCACAACAATTTCATTGATATTTTGAACCACATGTCTACTCGAATGTCACGAATATGAAAGTTATCACAAATGTAACTTTTTCCGTTGGTGAGTAATCCCGCAACCAGGAATACAGCAGTATGATGCATATTGACATGAAGCGATGAATATAAATTGGTGCGTAATCTCAAATGTAAAAAATGGTACCTTCTGTGCTGCAAGACATACTCTCAAGTATAGTGAGTTGTGGACCACCTGCTACCATCAACATCACTTTCCAAATATCAAAACAATGAGCTTTAAATGAGCTCACTGTGAAATTTGGAACCAGAGGTTGACTTCAACTATAAAGGTACTCGAGATCCATTGCTAAAATGATCTAGAATCTAGATCCTTTTTTATCAGATTTCACAAGTTTGAAGCGAGGAAGTCAGAAACACTTTGCATACCTTTGGGGTATTATAATTATATTACGACATTCACATATCTGGCATACCGATGAAGACCTTGGAAATGTATGAATTTCTAAATTGTCATGTTGTTGAGCATTCTTCAATAGTTTGGTCATATTTATAATTTATTTGATTACTCGCAAATACAGGTGTATAATACATTATAGTATTGTTAGTCCACGAAATGTTGGTTTATGGGGTAACCAAGAATTGAGCTCTCTGACGGGTACTTCCACCAAATTCTAGTTTGTCACGAATAAAATTAGTCGTATCAGGTTTACGTGAAAAGAAATATAACAAAGACAACAGAGAAAAAATGTCTCTGTCAATTATCCAAGTAGCTCAAGAAATGATATTGTTAGGTGAGTGTAATGAATAGATAAAAGGTTATTTCGTTTTGGATTTTTTCATATTTATTTTCATGTATCGAGAGGACGGTCAGAATTTCTATAGATAGCTACAGATCCAAGTCAGAACCAAATTCATATCTATAAAAATTGCATTTCCTAAACCATTCAGGGGTATGCCAAGCCTCGTAATCACCTTATATCTAGTGAAAGTATTCACTCATCAAAATTCAATGATTTCCAGGCTAATATATTTGAATATCACTATAAAATCTCCGAATCACTTTATACCGGGCGGCTAATAAAAAATTGAATTTGGTGGAGGCGCGTGGTATTACATTTCGAAACTATTTTTCGATATTTAGAAAGAGAAATTAGTCTATCCAATTAGAATATCAAACATAGTTTGTTAGTTATAGTTTCGATACTTTCCCCAGATTATTTTCATCCAGCATCGTAGAAATGTGAACCATTAATCTTGAATTAGGAGGAATGTAATGGTGATGAAATCTAATATGACGTTCAAAAAAGGTAAAAACGTCATAACGTTGAGAATCAATTAACAATTTTCATGAATGTATGGGGGGATAATTATTATTGCTGCTACTTTGAACTTTTTTTTTGAAACTTACCTTATATTCTCGAATTAGGTAACTAAAACATAGTACCTAGGCAGGAAAACTTTAGTTATTCAACCGATTATCTCGATAGAAACGCGCCTACTAAGATTCCAGTTAATGAGAACAATCAAGTAAGTAGGTAATTGTTATTATCGAAGGTTATTGAGATAAAACTGACCTGAGTCAATGATTCCTCCTTACCAAAGAAGGTACCGCAACCGACTTCAAGCGTATCCACTCAAGTTGAGAGTAAACAAATATATAACTAACAATAAAACAATGGTTGAAAACAAATGGTATAGTAGTTATTTACTAGCTTGTTTTCATGGCAAACAATTGATACGATATTGGGTTGAAAGCGTATTGAAAGTGTTGCATGATTGAAGCAGAGAACCCAGATAAGGGCAGTTCTGCATTATATCGATGGTATTCCTATTATACACGCAATATTTTTTCTGAAAAAGCATGTCTTACACAAGAAAACTCGATACTTTATTGCTATACTATTACTGGTGCTTCTCAAACTACCATCACCTTTTTCGGTAAATATTATTTTATATTTACTGATGTTCTTTGAGAGATGCGACAATTTTATGTTCTGGTTCTCACGAAAAGGGATATTCTGTAATGTTAAGAAAACATCGTGAGAACCAAGGGAAAGAAGGTAGGAGTTGGTGTTCTTCTTAAATTTCTGGAGATCGTATGCCTAGGGGAACACCTCCCTAAGCAATGAGTTCCAAAGTCTCGATGTTCGTTGGATGAACGAGTCTTTGGAAAGGGACGATCTGCATGTCTCTAAAGTGACCACGAAGGGGTGTGAAGACTGAACTTGGCGGGTTAATCTCGAAGAGACTGCTAATGGAGGAACGATTTTTGATATTTCAGAAGAGCATCGCCAACTTTTCTATGCGGTGTTCCAGAGATATGAGCAAGTTTGTATGGACTATAGTTCCGGGACTCAATTATTGTTGCATATTTTTTTCCAGAAAAATAAATACCAACCTGCCAATCATCCTCACTGGAAAATACACTTTCTCGCGTACGACAAAATCTAATAATAGCGATAATCAAAATCGACCGACTTTTATCTGACCAACATCGATTATTCACGTCTGTCCGCAGCCAATTAAGATAATTCTGACGAATAAACAAACCGAATAAATTGCCGCGTTTTCGGCGACAGCCAATAGCGAACTATACCAACACAGTCAGATCGGGACAGATCCGAAGGATGTCCTCAGCCATACAGCTCACTTCCGGATCCGGAGTATACCCGGAGGGAGTGTCACCAGTGAAGTGCGGTGCCTCATCCCTATTCACTTGGTTAGCTAGCCACAATTACCGAGATCAGTTCTCGAATGAGTGCAAAATTCCCTTTCAAACGAGTCCAAGTTTGTTGAAATTGGATAAAGGGTATCGGGTAAGACTAACAATTGTCGTTCTAAATGGAAATTTAGAGTAGGCTAGAAATATAATTGTCTGTTTACTCAAGTCCCAAACGTCTCTGCCAAGTTGAGGTCGCTACTTTATAGAAGTCATTCGATGCTCAATTGTTTCAGTTTTTTCGCCGTCAGCGATCCAATTTTAGGTTGAAGTTATGTTCTTCTCTTTTCTTCTAACAAGGTGGATATAGGATGGTGAAACAGCTCTTCAATTGTTTCTACGAAAAACTTGTAGACCGTTTGAGAAGGTACTAATATTTCCACGACTTGAATGAAGATGGCGGTGAGATCGATTATCGAAGTAGATTTCTGTTGCTTACGTATTTCTGTGGTTCGCATCTGACAGACGTGACTTGAAACGGCATTAAACAATATATTTTCTATAAATCTGGAATGAATATTGATATTTTGACTCTTCTCAGTCATTTATCATCTAGAACAGATGAAACTGATAAAAAGATGACAGATGCACAGTTTCTGTTTTACCGACACAAGGTATGTCGCCATCTTTGATAACTTCAGGAAATATTACTACGGTATGAAATCAAGTAGGCAAAGGTCTACAGTTTATTCTAGTGCTTGTTAATAGGAAGCTGTTTCACCATCCTATATCCACCTTGTCTTCTAACTTCAGCACATATCGTATGTATCTATCATAATCTGACATATTTTTACTTTTATACAAACTTTTACTCAAGTATAGGTCCAATACCAGTTTTTAGGAACTATAATAACGCATTCCAAGGAGAAGGTAAATATTTATTTGTTTCCAACACTTTTTATAGCGAAAAAAATTAACATTTTTCAATAAAGGTATCGTTCTTCGAAAACACGAGACTTTGATCTGTCAACTTGACACTGCTCTATTAATGCTCAGTTCTCGATGGGTTTTGTTGAATGTTTTGAAGGGCAAACTTTTTCAGACATAGTTTTTGTTCAATATCGAACAATTCAGTGATTGGAACAGGAGCTTCGCTGTATTGAAAGGAGTGCGTAATTCAAAATGTAAATAAAAACGTCAAATTATGCCCATTATGGCATTTATTTCCCTCCTAAATCTACTTCTATGGAAAGGATTCTCTCAACCGTGGATTTAAATCCACCACTCCTATTTTTTTCGACAATGGTTTCGCATAATCGATTGAGAGAAAAAAAGATTACCCAATCGTTCATTATCAACAAATTACGTAACTGTATATATCTAATCAATGATTGACTGAATTGAATTAGGTACCCATCAATCTAGTATGCTATATAGGTATGGGAGTAATTGTGTCGTGAATAACTATGCATAAGAAAGCTATTGTTCTGTTTGATTATTCCACATCGAAAGGTATATTGACGATGTGAATATAGATTTTTTAAAATTCTGTCACTATATCTGGTAATTCGAATTCAAGGGTCGCAACTCTAAGTCACGTGTATCCATGACTTTGCCCTAATTTAACCATCTTCCTATACCTTCTATACTTTCCGAGATCCCAAATAGTGGCCCACGAATTCGAATAACCATGTTTGAAATTTTTAGTGGCCCTTTGTATAAGTATTGTTCTTAGTTCTTACTTTTTCCCAACTTGGTGAAATCTATTCATATGTAGACTTTAACCCTTTTACCCCAGTGAAATTCTGTTTACTTCACCCTCATTCTGTAGAATTCTTTTTGGAGTTGTGAAACCAGTGTTAACTGGGTTCAAAAATGGCGATACAATATTCGCATTTCGAAAATACCATGCTAGCTACAATTTCTTAATTAGTTGTGGTTCGAATATAAGATTATTATTATGAACTTTTCGTAATATGTTATGATTGAGCATGTTTGCTATTTCGAAATCTCGTTAGGGTATAAAATATACGATTCTATAAATTTTTTCATTCTTCGAAGTCTATTTCATTCATTCAAGTACCTACATACTTAATTGTGAGTGGATCTACGGTAATTTATCGTTATAAAAACTGACTGTGTCTCCATGCACATCGGAAGTTGGCATCAAGTTCTGATGTAAAAAGGTACAAAATAATGCATGAAAACAATGTCAACTATGTTGATTGTTGAGTTGCGATTTATCATAAATTCCATCCCAAATAGAAAGTAGATTTTATGTCAAGAGTAATTCGTCAAATCATCATTACAAAATGAGTCCAGTGTATATGCTTTATTTTGAAAAATGCTCTGATACCGGCGTATTAATATTTTTATGTAATTTATTTATTTGAAAAATATTGTTCACCGATACTTTTTCTGAAGGGCAACTCTGGTTTCTTATTGACAATTCTTGAAGTGCAAATAGGATCATTTGGTTACCAAATTTCAAGTTTGCATGCCTCGTACTTATTCATTCGTCATTTATTTATTTAATACATCCAATCGTGTCATTGTATTGGGCTGGACCATTTCTCTTGGAAAACGTGAGAAAAATATCGCATGTTAGGTTGCAATTCAAAAACTTCGTGTCAAAGTACGCTACATTTTTGGATTGTTGGAAGGTAACAAAAAACTGGGCATGAAATAAAATATACCCAGATATTAGACGATCCAAAGTATCAAGTATTCTTACTTTTTCTCCTCAATAATCCAAATTCTCGAAAAGGTTTGATCATTCTTTTCCACACTCGTCTGCGCTGTCTCCTCACTTTTTCGAATTTCACTCCTCTAGGAAGTGTTCCCAAGTCTTTGAGACACCCTAACCATTCCACTTTCATCCCTGATACGTTCACCAAACAAAACGTTCCATTATATTATAGCTGACAACCCCGTTATCGCACTAACTATTTCCTATACTACGAAGACACTATCATAACATGAAGAAGGAAGTGAAGAGACAACTGAAAGATACGGTCTTTGAGCAATGAAAAGCCGCGGATACGAGACGAGGCATGATATGGTGGTGAAGGCGGAACAAATTGGGGTCTTGTGGCACACCTTATGTGGCACTCATCGCCGTACAGGGTGGCTGGAATTTGAGCCTCATCATTAGGATCTCGTAAACCGTAAGAGATACAGGGTCGGTTGAATTATGGCAAAGTTGCGCGATTTGATGCCCAACAAAATGCCGTTCTGAAACTTGGAAAATTCCGAATACTTTCGGAGATATCCGAAAAAAAAAACGAAATTCCTTAAAACTGTTTTTATTTTTTTCTGTGTAAGATATTTATGTCCCGTGGAATATCTTGAAATTAACGGTTCATTTTTGATATCCCAATAAAAAATATTCCAACGGGGATAAATCGGGGCTCCTTGCAGGTCAGCGCAACACCCCCAACAATCAATTGATTGGGAAATGTTTCATTTGCGAGTTTCTATTAAATACTATGATAAATTCAGACCATATCACGTTTTTCTGAATTGTAAAACACCATTTTTGATCCCGCAAAGTTTTCTAAACATTGAACTGTCATACATTGACGATTGGTTGTGACTTTTCATCGCTAAAATCAATGCCGTTTTATATTTAAAAAAAATAGAGAAACTGTGAATATTTGTCATCGAAACTTTTAAAAGTCAGAATTTGTGATCGCTCATAGTTTTTGGGCTATCGAAAGGTAACAAAAAATGAAATGAAAAATCCAGGTCCATATTTAAAAAAAGTTGATGATGGTTTCTAGAAGACGAAACGTCGGATTTCAAATTTGATGACGCTATCTTGTAGAGACGAAAAAGTGGCCATGATGAAGTGTTATTCATATCGATTGATTTCCTCAAATAACGTCAGAAAAAAATAAAAACAGTTGTAAGAAATTTCGATTTTTTTCGGATATCTTCGAAAGTATTCGGAATTTTCCAAGTTTCAGAACGGCATTTTTTTAGGCATCAAATTGCGCAACTTTGCCATAATTTAATCGACCCTGTATGTTTACGAGATCCCAATGATGAGGATCGAATTCCAGCCACCCTGTACAGGGTCATCCGCAAAAATATGTAAGTGGGAAAATCACCTCGACTAGTTGTTTTTCGGGTTTTCCATGCATGAAAACTCACCGTTTTGCTGTGTTTTCCTGTCACCGGATTTGGTCAAAGAATTTTCGTTGTTTTCTTTCGTTTCTTCCTTTGTTTCTACTGTCTTTTTCACTGAATAAGTCGTGATGCTGGACCCTATGAAGATCGAAATTTTCATTATTTCGTGAATTTTTTATTGATATTTAGCTTAGATTTGTGCTAAAAGTGCTAAATTTTATTTGAAAATTTTTTGCCAAAAGTCCTGCAAAATTTTCGCTATTATTGAAGATTAAAACTTCAAGAGCTACCCGACATAATATGATAGGTACATGGTTAGAAAGGGAAAAATCCGTACCAACTAAACCACAGCCATAAGTATATCACTTCAGGTGAAAACTCGAAATTGCAGCCTTCTTTTCAAATTTTCTCGACGATACTGGATTATACAGAAAAAAGTGCTTTCAGAATGTGAAACTTATTATAGGTATCTTGTAATCTTACAAACAACCATGATATGGTGTCTAAAAGTCGAAAAATGGAACATTTCTCAATAATTCAATTCTTATTTCCGCCAGTGAATTTGTTTCTCCTATAGTTACCATACAACATCAAAATTTGCCCACCCTGTACATAAAAAGTCGATTAATAATAAACATATCCGATGAATAACTATTAGGTGAGTTTTTTTTAGCAACAGCTACTTTCTATACACTTCTTCGACTCAAATCTAAAAAGTACATTTTCATAGTTATTCAAAATTCATTATAACAAATTTTCATAACAATGTGTGAATGGAGTTAGGTTAAATATCTGTTAGATTAAATATCTTGTTTTCGTATATGTTTTTCAGTCATCCAGTTCTAAGCTATCTTTTAAATTTCAAGTCGATCTCTGTTTCGTTTGGAATTTAGTCAAACAAATAAACATGCAGACAAATGCACTTACTTTTTACTGTTTCTTCCAACGTCTCTTGATGCACTGTCTTATACTGTCTGCGATTTGGAGACCCACTCCATTCCCTGAGGAATATATTCAAAAGTCACCAAAAATTTCATAACTACCTTTAGTTTGCAGTCTTGGATTTCATAGATTCGAATTGTGCAACATTTCACTTTGAATTGAATAAATAAATGCAATTTTTTTTTCAAAATCTAACACTTTATTCTTGAGCCATTTTGATTAGAATGGTCCGCGATTGAATTTGTTTTGTTAAATTGATACTTTGGTGGGAGTTTCCATTAATTCTGGAGGCTTCATCCATCAAGTTAATGATAATTACTAGTTGCTCTTCATCGTAATCAACTCTCTCCTTTATTCTCTATTAGTAAACAAATTAGTGCTATAGATTATTAGCCTACGCTCTTAACTATCCCAGAAGCCTCTCCTTCATTCCTTCATACTGCCCAGTGGCGTCGTAGATTCGGGGTTTATTCATCAATTCTCTTTCAAAAGTAAGGGTAGAAGACGCAATAATATTTATTATAAAATCGAATAAAACATTCAAAAGTAATGTTCTTTCAGTTTCAACAATTATATGTACAATTGTTATCAGTTTAGAAGTTTTCAATAGCTAGTTTGAATTGGAAGATTCAAAATAAATTAATAATGTATTTTTTCTATTCTGGTTCTATAATTTAGTCATTATAAAACGCAAATGCGTATCGTAATAGCCTCTGTTTCGATTCTCATTTTTTATTGTTCGGAGGTTGGTACAACCGAACTATCAAATGAAAAGTCAGAAGAGTTAGGCCCAGCTTATTTCTGAGCGATTTTGGATTTGGTGATACTAGCAGTGAAAAACTTAATGTTTTTATTGGTAAATTTCAATTCAGAGTGTCATTTGATTCAAATTGTCCAATAAAAACTATAACAACATTGAATTTTTCACCGCTGGTATTGCAATAATCAAAATCGCTCAACTGTAAACTGGGCTTTACGCTTGCGCGTCAGATTTTAAATATTTCAATGTCATCATTGTTACCAATCGAAGATGGTACTGTTATTTATCGATATCAAATCTTTTTTTTTCATTAAAAGACTTCAAATCAATGCAAAATGGAAAAAATGGTGATGACACACGTTTTATAAGACACGTTGTCGCACTTGTTCCCTTCAAAGTGCGACAAAATAGCGTCTTATTAAACTTGTATCATAATGTACTATCTTGATTGATTGATTGATTTTTTATTGGTCAAATTATTACACCTTAGTGCTATGACATGTCAGTAGGATAGGTATATATAATATAAGTGTAAATTACATTTAAAAAATATTAGAATTACCAAGAAACAGTAAATAGTCAATAAAATTGTATATGATACGAGCACAAAATAAAGTAAATAAATATAAAAATGCATAAACAGATATCTATATAGTGACAGTACATACCTACATTGACAATAGTTACTCATTGAAGCTGAAGTCAGACACATTATAGTAAGCATTCTCTGACAAGTGTTTTTTCAGTTTCCTTTTGAAATTAGCGAGGGTTGCATTTTTCAATGATTGTGGCAGTGAATTGTACAATGATATGAATGAGTTACATCTCCTTGTTATTTCTAGTCTTTGGTTTGGTGCTCTAATATTATTCTTGTTCCTAGTATTATAAGAATGGTTGTTTTCATTTGTAGTGAACTTTTGTAAATTTTCTCGAATATGTATTAAATTACAGTATATTATACATGATGGCAGAGTTAATATATTGGGTTGAAGACTCCACACGAATCACAGATAATGGTATTTTCGAAAAAGTCCTGAAAAAGATATGAAACAGAGCAAGGAAGAATCATGATCAGAGACTGAACTATCGATTTCTATATGATACTAATGCTTTTGCTTTTGGTGATATTCTTACTAATCCACTATGTTGAAAGTAAAATCCATGCAGCAAATTTTTCACCTGATATTATTCAAGAAGTTCTTTCATCGAGCTTGTCATGATTGATATCTTCAATATCATCATATATATATTAATAATTGATTTGTTACGCCTCTGTTCCAGTTCCAAAAGCATTCCATGCAGAAATCCTCTACATGTGGGCGACTCAATAATGCACTTTATAGAATTTACATGGCCAAGCAAATTACGAATATTTCCGCAGTTCGTTGTAGGTACACATAGCATCAACCCTCATACCGGTAGCAGGTGGTATTTTCACTCCCTTCCCTCAGCCCTACGATATGATTGATTAGCCAATAACTCGAATGGATCTTTCGTTATCATGAAAACTTCTTTATCACAAGAAAGGAAATGGCTTAAAATAGTTAGTCACCAGACCTGCAGAACTTCTTTTTACCAGAATTATTGAAATCCCAAATACATAATGTTTTTTTCATACTTTCACATGAGTACGAGTATAAGTAAAAAATATGGTGCTCAAGACGTACTTACTCATTCAGACCCAGTCTGAGCGTATCCCCAGAATTCTTTAGCAGCCCGTGGGCCTCTAGATTTGTTAGATTTTTGGTGCGCCTGCCGTTTATCGATGAAATCAAGTCGCCTTCTCTTATCCCTTTGAGAGACGCTTTGCTGCCCGGGTTCACCTGCAACAAGCAATACGCGCCGATGTATGACTAGTTGCATACCCACTAGGTTGGAAACACGCGTGGTTATTTTGGCAATTTTAATTAGGAACTAAAATTAGATTAGCGCCGTTCATTGTCATCCTGATCGATTGGGATATTAGGATTTTTGGCGGTTACGGTAGTTTAGTAAATATTTATGTACAGGGTGAGTGAACAGCGTGCTATTTGTCTCAAAATGTTTTTATGACGACGCGGCAAACTAATTTCAAAAGCTATCCATGTGAAGATGTACAGGGTGTACTATTAAAAAAATACCCACGAAATATTCTGTACATTATACCATAACCAATATTATCAATTCCTTGAACAATCAGATTGTTGCATGTCAAATTGAATTCGGGACACCTGGTATACGAAAAAGAATGGAGAAAGTCTCAGAAAATCATGACTCCTGCATTAAAAGCGGCTCAAATTTCTCTGGTTTTCGAGATATTTCAAAAGAACTGCAAATATTCATTTCGGAAAATGCGCTACAACCTATTCATTTTCAAATGGGTGAAACTATTTGCAAGTATACATTTTCTATTATGAATATGACCGTTGAGCAAGTTCTTGACTTTGAGTACCTTTCATTTTCTTTATGGACTCCGTTTTGAAAAAATATTATGAATCGAATAACTGAAAAAATCAGAACATAAGCACATCAGATAAATGGAATTCATATTTTTGTGTTTAAAATATGATCAGCTTGAAAATAAAATTCACAGGGAATTTCACTCAGGATATACCCTGCAGTTTCCAATATATTATAGATTAGAAATAACCATTTTGAAAGATTTGATACACGACATCTCTATTTTTTATACAGTATATTTTCTGAAAACACTGAAACACGGCTATTAAATTTTCCGACTAGTTATTCTTATAGTTAAAATTAATATCTTCCAGATATATTCAACACATGTTGAATTATGTCCAAATGTGTTCTTTATTAAAGACCATTTTCTTATTCTGATTCACGACCCTGCATAATATAATCATTAACATTGTGGAAAAAGTGCGATATATTAAAATAATTCTGAAGGGTAACAGACTGACTGACATTTTGTATTTATAAACCAAGAGAAATCTAACAAACCCTTTGGTGTCCTGAAAGTTGGGTATTTACTGAGAAAATAGAAAACAGCGATCAGGGGCGTACTCAGAAAAAGTATTTACTATATAATTCGCATAAATTGTAAGTGTAATTATGGTCCAATCATCTCTTGTTTATGAGTAAAAACCAACCGAACAAATTTTCAAACTCACCAAATATTCTCTCCGTTTCCCTTGAGGTGAACAAAATTTCAGCATTTTTCAGGGCATTCGAAGCACTGAAAACGCGTCAAAATAAAACGTTAAGAAAACCGTATCCGATCTTCAAAACCAAGCTCACTACTAACGATGTTTCATAGGTCACTAACTATTAACAATCTTCCATTCAATCGCACATCCTCCTGTAGTTATTCCACGTGGTCGACGAACATCGTAATGTTATATTACCATAGGGTGAACGAATGTCGACATCTGATCATCGTATCCATGCATACAGGGTGGGCCAGTTTGAATTCACCAGAGTATCGGAGGGGTAATGTCGGTCCAAAATTGGTTACCCTGGATACTCAAGGAACTGTTAAAAACCACCTGGACTTGCTGAATCCTCGGAGAATCGATTAAATTGATGAAAAATCGCTACACTGAGAAAAATGTGCTTGTTGTTACACGAAAAAAAAATCAATTTTCGAGGTAGAAGATAGTTCACGTTTTTAAATAGACGAAATATCATATGTGGAATATTCTGAAACCTTAAGGCGGATAAAACCGCAACAAAATAGCAACTGAGAAGATATCGACAAAACAAAAACTTTTGTTGTCAAAGTAAGAAACATTTTGAAGACTTTGTGTCGCGAGTTCGTATTTTCGTCAACAACAAAAAGTCCTGTCGCCAGGCGGAAAGATCAAAATGTTTCGGTGTTTTGTCTCTGTTTTTGTGAACAGAGTTCGATATGTGGAAACGGATGGCGACAACACTTCACTATTTTGTCCTGGTAGTGGCATGTGACTTTGATGGCATGATAAAAACTGGTCGTTTAGTGGAAACGACAGAAAACATGTTCAAAACAAAACACGCGACAGACTAAATTTTTTGTTTGTTCGGTGGAATTCGAGTTTGTTTTCGAAAGTACAACAAGAATTTTGTTACGGTTTTTGAAACTGAAACTAGTCGCAAGCGAGTCCTTTCGATTGAAATCCGCCTTTATGGTATTGAGTTGCTTGAGATTATTTTTTGATTATTGATATTTGACATTTTATTCAATTCGATGAATGGAGTTGGGACATTTATCTACAGAAAAAGTTTTCATTATGTCATATTCGTGATTGGAATACAGCTTGACACATTTTTTTGAGTCATCTTGGTATATTCGTTCAATGCTCGGTTCAATGTTGTTTCTCCAATTTTTCTTCCTCCTCTATTATTTCATTCATCCATGAATTTCGAAATATTCTATTCTTCTGGGTGTTCCATTTACGAATAAGTATCTTATTTTCACACACAGTTGAAAACCGTTGTGTGAAAATAAATGAAAAATTCAAAGATATCCAAGATTCCAATTCTATAAATTCTCAAAAATTCTTGTCCCGATGACGATTCTGATTGGTCGCCGCCCATGCATGGATGGATGCTCTAAGCTCACGTTTAGTATTCGTTGAATGCCTTTTGGAAGGACTTGAACATTCTTTGCTTGAACATTCAAGTGGTGATTTTTATTACATTGTGTGGCATTGTGAGTAAAGTGGTTGAGCCCTTGAATGTTAATGAATGCTCTTTGATTCGAAGACTTTTTAAGTGAGGTGGAGGGGTGGATTGATGATATCAAATTCCTTACAGGGTGTCCCTCATATAAATATACCCACCCACCGTATATATTTCAGAATTTCCACATTATTATACGAATGGGTTGAATAAACTTCGAACGACCCCTTGAAGTTTTTAATCATTAGTGTGTGAGTTGGGTTCATTGGAATAACAAAAAAAAAGGGTGTGATTCAAGTGACTCATGCCTCAAGATAACAGACAATGTTGAAGTTAGTATTTTCAGATCATGAAATGGAATTGTTAATCAATAATTTCTAGTTCAATTCAATTCGTATATCAACGTAATGTTACTTGCTGAATAAAATATTTTATACGAGGTAAATTTCTCCTGTGACTTGACACTGCACTTCTGAACTGAAGAAGCTTATTTGCCGATGGTTCATTCGCTTAATTAAAACAACTTGAAACTCAAACAAAGCTGCTCACACACACAAATTAATAACATTCTCTACGCTTAACAGGACATAATTATTCTGTGCATTTCTAAGCACGATCACATAAAACTGGCATTTTCTCTGTATTCACCCACAGACACACTCACTCATGTCTCATGTGGCGTTATATGAGTCTTGCTAATAAAAACGCCTGCCAAATGCGATCAAGTTACCATGCCATATGGGAATTATCATAAAAAAAAACAAACAAGTTGTCCCAAAACCTTGACACCGATACAATTCGTTCTAGGGAGAAACCTTCAATTTAGGTCCACCGGTGGATCCATGGGGTTAAGGGGGTTATGACCCCCTCCCAAGCTGTGACCAAGAAGGGAATATTTTGAATATTTATATGCGTGGAATGTGGATGATAGTACCTACCCTCCATACCTACCGCTTTCTCTTCTAGGGCTCCTATATCGGCTCGTCAAACCAGAAATGAACGAGGAAGAAATGTTAACAAAATAAATATGGACTTAGCAACAATTCTCAAGTGGGGATCTAATAACCTGGTAGAATTCAATGCAAACAAAACACAAGTATGTCTGTTCTCTAGAAAAGCCGACCTCACTGTGCCCAACATAATTCAGTCAGGAGTAACCATACCATTGAAGTCATCCATTTTGATGCTTGGCGTTACTATCAGCAATAACCTCTCTTGGGAAAATCACGTGAGGTCAATTGCCAAAAGTGCATCCCAAAAACTTGGATTTCTGTTTCGAGCCAAGAGCTATTTCACTGCCAGTCAGCTGCTTATGATCTATAAGGCACAGATTCGACCTGTCCTGAAATATTGCTTCCATATTTGGAGTGCGGCACCTAAACATATCCTGAAACTATTGGAGTCTGTTCAAAAAAGGGCAATTCGTCTCGTCGGTGATGCCTCGCTTAAAAACTCGCTCACTTCTCTGGAACACCGTAGAAAAGTTGGCGATTTGTCTCTGTTTTATAAATATTTTCATGGGCGATGCTTTTCTGAAAAATCAACAATCGTTCCTCCATTAGCAGTCTCTTCGAGATTAACCCGTCAAGTTCAGTCTTCACACCCCTTCGTGATCACTTTAGAAACCTGCAGAACGTCCCTTTCCAAAGACTCGTTCATCCAACGAACATCAAGACTTTGGAACTCATTGCCCAGGGAGGTGTTCCCGAGGCATACCATCCCCAGAAATTTAAGAAGAACACCAAGTCCTACTTTATTACCCTTAGTTCTCACGATGTTCTCTGAACATTACAGGATATCCCTTTTCGTGAGAACCAGAACATAAAAAAAAGAAAAGAGAAAAAAAAACACGGAAAAAAATTAAACCACCAATAGGTATTACGACAACGTTTCATTTCATTCGCGATATATTGGAACGAAAATAGCGTAGTTGACTTGTTTTTCAAAAATTGGCGCAGTCGATAGGATCATTTTGCAAAAGGTTATCAATTGCAAAAATTACGTTGTGACCCGGTCTGGGAGTAAATGTAGCAACCAAGATGGATATATGCAGTTCTAGATTTTTGCCTACTTGAACAGTCTCCAACTCTCGAACCGTAGTAATATTTTCTGAAGTTGCAACAGGTGGCGCCACGTGTTTCGATAATCGTCATAACAAACTCTTTTTGTATAAACATGTGGTTTCACTGGAGAAAAAAGATCTGATATCTTCTTTGGTTTCTTGATAATGGGGAATGGGATCAGTTCTCTGTTATCTTGTAATATTGTACATCTGTGCATCAGAAGGTGAAATATATTTTTAGATTACCAAAGTTCAGAAAACACCTCGGAAAACACCGATCAACCAAATCGAATCATTTGCCTTTACAATTGATGAATTCATTTTGATGGCATGAAATTGCAATGTTTCATTTGAATTCAGTGGGTTCCGCCTAATCATTCAATTAATCTGATTGGCAATTGACCTTCAGCTCTTCCTGATCTAATAACATCTGGATAAAAACAGCGTAATATATAGAAAACTAGCACACACAATGAGGGACCTACACTAAAGCCTGGTTCATGCTAATACGAATATCGCAAAATTTATGCGAATAAAATGGCCACTGAAAAGAAATATCGCAATAAAGTTGAAATTTTTGAACTTTTCTGATCTCATGATCATCAGAATGTATAAATCAATAGTATTGTAAATTAGGAATAACAGTGTAATATTTATAATTTTCCGATTCGTATGAATTTTGCTAAATTCGTTTACGCATGAACCAGTCTTAACAATTTATTTATCTCTATATAGGACATTGAAAATGTATTTTGGATAATTGAGAGCCCATGACGAATAAAACTGTCTCTCGAATATGACAGTTCAAAAATTAAAATCGACATCTGTAGTACTTTTTCGAAGATTTCAATAATTCATCAGTCACTTTCGGATAGCACTGTATACTTAGGTCGAAATCAGGCGCATTTATTCTGGTCGCATTGGAATTTTTTAATACAAACTCAACCTAACCATGACCACGTGTACGGAATGAAATATAACAGATTGCATAAAAATGCATCTTGTACAAACATCTCCATTTATTTATGCTCCATTTGTTTAGATTTTAATTCAACCTGAGTGAATGTAGGTACAGAAAGTTAATTGAATTGAATGAATTCCATGGCAAAGCGCCAGTGATCCATTTTTTTCCAGGCCTCGGAGCATAGAGACATTTTTTCCAACGACCTGGAAAACTAGAACGCATGAGTCAGTTTTTGAAACTGTTAGAAATAGGTATTTATATGTCATTGTTTTTGCACAGGCATTGTGTAGAATCAAAATAGTATATTATGATACAAGTTTTATAAGACGCTATTTTGTCGCACGCGTGAACAAGTGCGACAACGTGTCTTATAAAACGTGTTTCATATGCAATTTTTTATATTTCGAATTGATTTGAAGAAAAAAATGGATCTAATATCGATAAATAACCAAAACATCTTCGATTGGTGACAATGATGACATTGAAATAATTAAAATCTGACACACAAGCGTAAAGCCCAGTTTACAGTTGAGCGATTTTGATTATTGCAATACCAGCGGTGAAAAATTCAATGTTGTTATTGTTTGTATTGGTCAATTTAAATCAAATTACACTCTGAATTGAAATTTACCAATAAAAACATTGAGTTTTTTACTGCTAATATCACCAAATCCAAATTGCTCAGAAGTTAGCTGAGCCTAACTCTTCTGACTTTCATTCGACAGTTCGATTGTACCAACCTCCGAATAATAAAAATGCGTATCGAAACAGAGGCTATTTCGATACGCATTTACAACCAAAATAGAAAAAATCATTTTCAATACAGCTCTAGATTGTTCAGCCAAAGCTTGATATAGGTAACCAAGAGGGTAGTTTAAAAATCATGATAATCTTGTGATCAACAAAAGTGGTGGTACCACTTCGAGTTTCTTGTAAGAAAGTAAGTACCAACTTCAAAGAATAATGATTTGAACTACCACCAGCTGCCTTACTATCATTTTGTTAACTATACTCAGTATTTTGTATCTTATTTAGCGTAATCTTAACTGCATAGTCTTCATAGCTTCAATTGAAAACAGAAAATTTTTTGTCGAACACGAATATTTGTGTTCATGAAAAAATTTCCAGTAACAATTGAAGCTCTAGTACCTATTATAAGTGACAATTTTTCACCTTCTCATATGTCTTGAAAGATACAAAACACTTTTCCGTACGAACACTTCCCAAATTTTTGGTTACATGAATTAGTTCTTCCCATTGATTCACAAACTAACTATCCCACAAGTCATTGAAAGTTTTCCTCGACCTTGACCTACATGCGACGAGCAAGCGCCCGAAAAAAAAATCCTATTGGCGCCTGCGAAACAACGTCAAAGCCAGCCAGCCGTTCTGCGCTTGATGTGGAACTTTTTTCCCCCCAAAAAAAAACTCACCCTCGATACTTTCAGCGGCTGATTTTGGTCCACTCCACCGTTAATGCGAAAACCCCACGGAGCACCACCTTCGAGGACGGCTTCGCGTCGCGACGCCATCGCCCGCCTAGCGGGAGCGACGCTCCCGACGCCGCTGTGCGGTGTTGCCGGATGTACGAAAATTTCCGGGGAAGCTGGAAAAAAATCTGAGGAAAAGATCTACACCTTTTCCAGTTGTATTTCAGAAATCATCAAGTTAATTTCAGAAAGCGTCCATTGGATTTCAGAATAGTCACTTGTATTTCAGAAACCAACAATTGTATTTCAGAAACAGAATTCGGTTTTCTTCTACGACGGAATCGATGAATGATATAATATAAATGATCCTGTGGTGCAGAAATAAAAAAAAAATCGGCCTGCAAACGCAGTTTTTAACGTAGAATTTGGAATATTTCGAAAACAGTTACCTACACTTGGGTAAAGGACATTCTGCATGAAATATATCAAGAATTATGCTTAAAGTCGAAAAATACTTCATAACCTCCAAAATCACAAGCCGTCATGAATTAGTTTTTAATAACATGGGAACATACACCTTTTTTTCGAATTAATACAATTGATATAATCAAGAATTGAGATACAGCTATATCAAAAAATACAATTGGATACCGATCTGGTTCCTGAAAGGGAGGGTGGGTGGCTTCGGATCCCACACCTGACACCATTTTGTGGTTTAGCCTACGGAAGTAAACACCTGTATTTTACTACAGCAAGCGACCGACTGCTCGCTAGTGATTTATTAATAATAATCTTGGAGTGTTTTTATCACTCAAGAGTGATAATGTTTATGTTCTATTATTGAAAATGATTTTGAAATTATTACATTTAGTAGATATCTGATGATGGTCGTGGAAATTAGTCCTTTGGTATAAGGTCACTCAAATTTATTTTCAGAGGATTTAGATCAATGTTGAGCTGATTTTGATTATTTTTGGTAAATTGTACTACAGAAAGATTGTTTGGGTGCCTGTGTTGATGTATCAATTTGTTCAATATGGCAACAATGGCGGAATGGCAGTGGTTGGAAAGCCGCCAAGTATATTATTTCGTGGTTGATTTTGGCGCATTTCGGTCTCGGTATGCCGTGATTATCATTGATCATCGATCAAAATAGACAAAAATTACGATCTTAGCAAAGACCAAAGGCAATGACATATTTCTGATGAAAACGCGATGACATTTGTGTCGAGATTGATCAAATCAACATTCTTGCTTCGAACATCGTGAATGAAAGAAGATGTATCGAAATATAAATCATCAACTGTTCAAAAATTTGTAATGGAATCTCGATAAGGAGCTGAATGAAAAGTCAATTTTTCGGTCTACTAGTTATATAATGTAATAAAATGGGCGGTTATAACTTGATAAATATTTATATAATCTTTAGATGTTATGAATATACCAACATGTAATATACAATATTAGAAATGTAAATTTGTATGTTGATTAAGTTGTTTGTTCATAATTTGTTTAGTATAACTGCGTTAATTCTTTTAATTGCCTATAAACTGCTATACCATATTGTTAACCTCTTTTTTAAAATGGTATGGTATTTTTATATCCCGGAAATGTATCCTATAGCGCGCAATGCATGATTTTGAGCAGACTTTACAGAAGGCTGAATATTTTATGTTTGACTTCTGTTTATTCATCAATAATTTTGATGCTTTGTATAATACTTCATATCATTATTATTCGAAGTTTGCCAAGATTTATATAACAATCATCAGTTCAAATTAATAATAGGTACACCTGGAAGAATTTGCAATTCAAATTAGGTAAATTTCACAATGATTAAAATGTTCAAGCATGATAAACGTGAGAAATTACCCATATATGCCAATATTATATTCACAAATTCTTTGAAATTCACTCGATATGATTGCATTGAGATTACTTCATTTCAATGGTGGGCCTTGAAATTTCAATATTTTGATATAAAATGGTCGCTTCAGAATCTGATAAAATTCAAATCTCCACCTCAGTTCTGACTCTTCGAATTTGTTCAGGAATAGTATTGATACTTATAACATGAATTATCGGAGATGATTTCAAAAACTGATTGAGGAAAAAGCGCTACCCTGGTTTTTTGGCTGAAGCGTATAAGTCGATGATTGAGATGATTATTATTAGAATTAGAGGGTAGAAATTAAAGAATGGGATGAAAAATTGCTCGACACTGATTGTAAGAAATTTAAGCAAGACCTCGCTCAAAATATATGAATTGAAAGCTCATGTTAATTGAAAGATTACAACAGTAGATGGTAAATAAGGCATATTTCAACAAATGCGTAGAGATAATAACAATAATAAAAATGGAAAAGTATGTTGATGTTACCCATATGTTATGTTTGAACTGAATGCCCTGAACATTCATATATTTTTGAATTCACCTCAAGAACCCATAAAATTATATTTTTTTCAAAATTTTCATTTACGATTATAGAAATAACGGAATTGTGGTTTATTCGAAGTATAACCAGATATTGAAAATAACCGAAAAAATTGTAGCTGAACGAGCTCACGTTTAAATATTTCCGAAAAACTAGTCCAAGCAGCTGATCCGTGGAAGACCCTGTACATACCTGAAAAGCATTCGGTATTCTCTGTTTCACGACTGAAATGTCTTTCCCAACCTTGTTGACAATTTGAGATGAAGAAAAAATTCCAATTTTCACCCAAATAATCAACAGTAAAAAATATGTATTGTCATTAAGAGCAAAACTATATTTTTCTGAAGGATTTCAACATGGATTTTCTTTTCACTAACGAACACCAAACAATTCCCGATTTTCCAAGTTAGTCTTTCGGCACCAGAACTCGACTGTTCCGTGTTTTTCAAATGTTTCAAGCGTTCTAGAGCGCGTAATTTGATTGGCTAAAGGCACAGAATATCCACCATCAGAAGGGCAACTCTCATGTATCGCGTTCATCATACCACCCTTCACACCTAAACGAAAAACTTCTTGTAGTTTCGAAAACAAACTCGATACGCGAATTCCACCAAACAAACAAAAAATTAGTATGTCAAATTCAGACTGTGTTTGATATTTTTATTTGTTTGGATTAGACTCATTATTCTTTCAATTGTTCGTCCGATTCATGGCTTTTCATCTTACACCCCTTCGTGGTCACTTTAGAGACCTGCAGAACGTCCCTTTCCAACGAACATCGAGAATTTGGAACTCATTGCCTATAGGGAGGTGTTCCCCGAGGCATACGAACTCCAGAAATTTAAGAAGAACACCAACTCCTACATTCTTTCCCTTGGTTCTCACGATGTTCTCTGAACATTGTAGGATATCCCTTTTCGTGAGAACCAGAACATAAAAAAAAATAACAGAGGCGTCCACATGTGTTTTGTTGATTCACCAGAGTAGCCATTAACGATAATCTGCACTTGGGCCCGGTTTTATTTATTATTGCAAGTGCTATTTCGGATCTACAAAAAAAAATCCACAACGCCAACGAATAGCGATGAAAAGTATGGCAAAGGTGAATTTCTGATCGAATTGTTTCATCCACGAGGTAAAGAAGTGAATCATGAGCTACTGAAATAAACCATCTCGATTGTGCTGATGTCGGTATCAGAATTAGAACTTTTGTGCCTCAGTGTTATGTTGCATTATAATCAATGCTCCATCCTGATAACTTGTATTGTTTTATTTCTGTACAAAAAGTCAATCCTACCAATGCCAGAATTTTCATAATTTCTGTCTCATATGTATATTTTGGTTTTGCTGACTTTGTGAACTTTCGCACTAGCTTGCCAAATCTGATTGGAGCAGTAATTATTGATCATATTAATCAACAGAAGCGAATAATCTTCTACTAACTTCTTCTTGTGTTCACTTCATATTCATTCACTGGGAGTGACATAGGTAAACTCTCTGTATTTTTGAAGGGATACCTGGTTTATTCCAGTTTTTTCTCTCCATATGACATTTAGAATAACCCAACCATGTATCATTCGTTACTGATGTTTGTAACCTTTCTTTTTTTTTCATGGATAGGTACGTTCAAATAATAATACAATTTCACTCTTTTCCATCAAAATTTGTATTGCTATTTTTTTAAATGGCAACATAGTGGCTCGTCAGGCTAGAAAAAATTACATTTTATCACGATCAATTTAATACCGCCCTCTATTAAGGCGGATTTTCACCAAACGGACAAAACCGTAACAAAACAGAAACTGTGTCGATTTCGACAAAACAAAAACTTTTGTTGTCAAAATAAGAAACATTTTGAAGACTTTGTTTCTCGAGTTCGCGTTTTCCTCAACAACAAAAAGTCCTGTCGCCAGGCGGAAAGATCAAAAGATACCGGTGTTTTGTTTTTGTTTTCATAAACAGAGTTCGCTATGTGGAAAATACTGGCGACAACATTTCACTATTTTGTGGTTTGTGACTTTGATGGTATGATGAAAACTGTTCGTGTAGTGGAAACGACAGAAAACATCTTCAAAACAAAACACGCGACAGTCTAATTTTTTGTTTGTTTGGTGGGATTCGAGATTCGAGTTTGTATTCTAAACTACTACAAGTTTTTTGTTTCTGTTTTTGAAACTGAAACTAGTCGCAAACGAGTCCGTTTGGTAGAAATCCGCCTTCGGGCTGTAAGAGAACTTTCGATGAAAAACTGAAAATATAACGTTAGAAGTATCGTCTCACTTATCAAACAGATCCATCAAATATCATTCCATTATCCTCGAAAATCAAGTTATATTACTTCACAACTACATACCAGGTAAATTGGAATATTCTGAAGCAATGAAACATATATGATGATGTTTTGATCACGATTTCTCATTGTTTTTATTATTGTGACAGCCCAGCTCTGATCTCGAAGTTAGTAGGTACTCTAGTTGATATTATATGAAATGACAGACAACGAGAAGCTTGTGGAAAACTTTAACTTTGCTAGCTAATGCCATGCAGATTCTGATTAAGGAGAGTGGTGTTATGTATATGGGACAAATTCAATTGAATACATTCAAAATAATAATAAAGAATAATGAAACTTTCAGTCTATAACATATACTTACCAATTCTTATTCATTTTCATAAGTCGTTGAAAATTATCAAACACACTACCTACATTATTTTTGTCCTTCGATAACTGAACACGTTTTGTTCGACACAAGCAGCATTTTCATGGCACAGCGACTCATGTTTCCTGAAACTGGCCTCTAAAATGTATGAATTTCAGGCCGCTGACACATTTATTAAATTTCATGGTGAAATCGATAAATAAGGGCCTTCATTTCATCCTCTGTAGTTTCCTTCTTTTCATCATATTTAAATAAATAAAATGGAAACACATAATATCCAGCTATATTTCAGGAAAATCACTGACAAGTGAAAACTGAAGATTCATTTTCTATTCTCATATCATCATAATAATTCTCTCTTGAAAAATACTAAATTTGATAATTGGCCATCTCGTTTCTTTTTCTGAATTAAGGGCAACAGGCAGAGTTAACGAGTTCTCTTTTCATCATCATCGAGTTTCAGCTATTGACTAGAAGATGGCGCCACGAATCCCAAAATTGCCAGGGGACGAATTTGAAAATTAAGGTTCATTTTTGGAAAAACGCTGGAAGAGCTGGCTGGCTGTGGTTTTAAGGTGGTCCAAAAATGAGTAATTTCTTTATAGCATTTCTCAACAGCAGAGTGAAAAACAATCATCAGAAGTTTATTTTTTTAAGTAATATTTGTTCAATATATAAAAATAATTTACCCCGTACCACTTATTTTTAACTGTTTTATTCGGTAATAATCAGGGGTCCATAAATTATATTTTCTATCCTTGATGTATATACTCTTGAACTCGCTCTTGAAACTTGATCGTATCTCTGGTTTTTATATACCCAATACCGATGATATGTAAAGGTTTTCAATAGAAATATTGTAATAAGGATTCAATAATTTTATTTCGTCACACAAAATTTTATACAATATATACAATTATGTACAAAAATAAAAATAAAAAACTTAACGAAACAAATAAATGTCGGATTATATAGAAAGAGCAGTCGAAGATATCAAGCAAGACATTGGAAATATGGTAACTATTTCTCACTAGTGGTTGTTGTACTTCTCAAGTGTATATTCTGCCCCTTACAATTTGACAAATTATATGGGAAATTACATTGATATTTCCGTAAAGAAGCGGATTTCAAGTGTATCTCAAGTTCGTATTCTGCCTCTTGAAACGCTCTTACATTTAACAAACTATATGGGAAATTACAAAAATAAGACCGAAATTGAAATACAAAATAATGAAAAATAAGGCACACTTATACCGAATAACTTAAAACTAAATTGAATATATAAACAATACGTTGAAGAATTAAAATAATCTACAAGCGTTTACATCCATTATGAAAAGCTTCCTAAATATTATTCACACAACACACTGTAAAAACCCTCATAGTCTCTATATTTTGATTAGTTTTTTTGTTATGAAAACGATAGTTTGGTACGTAAGTATTCGTTACATAATATTATTTAGGATTTTTCATTTAATTCCAGGAGTTGATCTACGCATCAACTGTATAACATTAATTGATGGATATGTTTTATGTAGGTTCTTTAAATTGTAATGCACCTAGAGGGGAGGATTATTTTTTGCGTTTTTTTTTAATTTTTTAATGAGGGGGTTCTTATATGAAAACACAAACAAAAAAGTTGAAAACATAAATGAAAAATCGAACTAAAAACACCTTCAAATAAAAACAGAACGAATTAAAATAAAAATAATGTGAAGGCTCATTTTTTGGTTACTTTTGATGACAGTGCTTTTTTTTCAAAAATACAAATGAAAGAGGTGAAATCGCAATATTTAATCAATTAATTTTCAAGTTATATATATATAATCTATATGCGTTTGAATTCACTTTGACAAGCTTCTTAAATAATATTCACACAACACACATTGAAAAAACCCTCATTTTCAATATTTTGATTGATTTTGTTTTCGATGGAATCAATAATTTTATACAAATTTGTCACTTCATGAAGTTTAATAATGTATTAGTTTTATGCAAGCTTTTTACGTTGTGTAAATTCTTGGAGTGAGGTTATTTTTTCTATTTTTTTTTTCATGAGGGGGTTCTTATATGAAAACACAAACGAAAAATATAAGAGAACACAAATAAAAATAAGAGAAACTAAAAACACCTTCAAATAAAAACAAAACTAATGAACAAAATAATAATAATAATGTGAAGTCTCTATTTTTTTAATTTTTTTTAATAATCTTTTGTAAAAAACGAACAAAAGAGGCGAAATCGCAAATAAAAAATAAAACTAACTGAAAACGCCTTCAAATAAAAACAAAACTGATGAACAAAATGAAAATAATGTGAAGGCTCTATTTTTTTGATATTTTTTTTCAATGATAGATTCTTATGTGAAAAATGAACGAAAGAGGCGAAACCGCAAATAAAAACTAAAACAAACTGAAAACACCTTCAAATAAAAAAAAAAACTGGTGAACAAAATGAAAATAATATGAAGGCTCTATTTTTTTGTTTTTTTTTCAATGATAGGTTCTTATGTAAAAAAAACGAACGAAAGAGGCGAAACCGCAAATAAAAAATAAATCAAACTGAAAACACCTTCAAATAAAAAAAAAATGGTGAACAAAATAAAAATAATGTGAAGGCTCTATTTTTTTTATTTTTTTTTCAATGATAGGTTCTTATGTAAAAAAAAACGAACGAAAGAGGCGAAACCGCAAATAAAAAATAAAACAAACTGAAAACACCTTCAATTAAAAAAAAAAGGTGAACAAAATGAAAATAATGTGAAGGCTCTATTTTTTTATTTTTTTTTTCAATGATAGGTTCTTATGTAAAAAAACGAACGAAAGAGGCGAAACCGCAAATTCAAACTAAAACAAACTGAAAACACCTTCAAATAAAAACAAAACTGCTGAACAAAATAAAAATAGTGTGAAGGTTCTATTTTTTTTTATTTTTTGAATGACAGGTTCTTATGTAAAAAAACAAACGAAAGAGGCAAAACCGCGAGATTTTGATGACGGACTGACATATAAATTGATATAATTTATGTTCTTGAATAACTAGGAATTGATGATGAATTATGTCTACTTCGATTCACTTTATTTTTTTATCCACTAATCAACTGTTTGAAGATTATTAACGCCTTTAAATTTTTGTATACTCAGGATCAGGATATTTTTAGTTTTTTCAACTTAATGATTGGATCGTTATATGAAAACACAAACGAAAGAAGTAAAAACACGAATAAAAAATGAAAACAAAAAGACTTTCAATTAAAAACAAAACTGATAATGAACATTAAAATGATGTGAAGGCTCTATTTTTTTTTTTGTTTTTTTTGAAGGGGGGTTCTTATGTAAAAACAAAAACAAGATATGAAATCACAAATAAAGAATCAAACAAACTGAAATCATATTTGAGCAAAAGCATAACAGAAAATTGAAATAAAGAAAATGTGTAGTCTCATCCTATTTTTCAATAACATTTTCTTAATCCTATAAAAAAACTGAAAATTGGGAATTTTTTCTGGTGGAAGCGAAAATAAAAACAAGAAACTGAAAACACTGCTTTAAATAGTTAATATGTTGAATGATAAAATGAGAAAATTTTATGATTTATTATTAGTTATATGATTTCTATCGTGTTTTTTGTGTTTGGGAAGTTGAAGCAACTGAACTTATTTCCATATTATTCTTTGAATGTTTTTATGCCATAGAGACAACAAAATGAGATATAGAAACAGTTACATTTCAAGTAATGTTGATTGTGTTGTTAAAATAAAAAAGGTGGAAATATAAATGTTGAAGAAAAATAAAGAGAACAATAATATTGGATGAAAAAATAAAAGAACGAACAAAAAAATAAACGTGATAATGATGATATTTGAATTTCTGGTGAAAAAATGAAGAGTTAAAAAAGCAAAGAACAGTTCTTCATGTTATCCTACTTTTGAAACCCGTTTATATTTACCTTCAATTCGTATTCTTGTACTCCGACCTCAAGCAAATATAAAACAATGGAATATATATGTAATAGGATAACATCAAGACTTTCATGTCGATAAAATCAATGGGATAATAAATCATTAATAAAAAACATGTCTTCGATACATTCTGTGGATGTCATAGTACATAGTATTTCACAGAATGTTTCTCAGATCGGTAAAATTCGAATAACTAGAGACGTCACCTTAGAATACTCTGAGAAAATAATGCCCATGTCAGGTGGCGTCTTTAGTTATACTGTAACAAAACTAAAAACTAATATATCATGGGGTTCAAAGCGTAGAGTTTTTTGACAATCATTGGTAAATGATATTAGTCAATGGATTTCACCGCATTTTTTAAGATTTAATGAAACAATGGGAATACCTAGTGAAATTTTCCAGGGAAATTAATGGATATGATTTTTTTGTTTTAATGGCTCAATTGACAGATAGTGTAGAATTATGAAATTTTGTGAATTAGTAGCACTGCAGTTGATATGATTGGTGAATAAAACTAACAGGTCGAAGAAATTATCTATAGTATTTTAGTGAATGAAAAATATCTCGAAAATATCTTGCTATGTAAACATTAAATCCGTATAAATCAACTGATTTTCGTCAAACATTAAAAATACCAGTTTTTCAAGATGAACGTAACAAAATAAGTAACTAACATTTTGTTAATCTTGCCAGGTTTTTAGTTGAATGATTTCCAGGGCTAGGTATATGATATCCAAAGGATTATGGGTTGTTTTGTTGCTAAGTTAACTCCTCATATCTTCTTCGATTTTCCAGTACAATTATGTCGATGAATTCAAAGTGATAGTAAGAATTAACAATCCATTCTATAGTTAAATTCATTCTAACAAAAAAATTTGTTTCTATTATTGAGCTACAGAAAAGTTTAACTGCTTTCCGTGGTAGAAATGTGTATGGGATTGTACAAGAATATGTTGGAATAATAGGATGAAGAGTTAACTCATGAATTCATGATCTAGGATTATTTTACGGGGATGAACAATTTTTGAAACTTTTTGTCCAAGCTGATGTATTATTTTGAGTCAAATCGATATATTTAGCCAGCTTATGGTATAAAAACACAATTGTTCATTTAAACTATGATTCCATTGAATGTTTTTATGGAGAAAACAAATGCAAATCAACGGATACATAACAATAAAAAATAACAAAACCAGAAAAAAATTCATTTCAACAGCAACACTGACAACCAGTTAACAAAACCAAAACATAACGGGCAAAAACTTAACTAAGGTCCAGATGTCAAACGTCAAACACCCACGGTGACATCGCAACTATCAAACAAAAATTCAACTGCAGACATAACGTAACTCAAATGAAACGTAACGATTGAAACTCAACGAGAGGTTTAACGGTGAAACTCAACTTAACGAATGAAACTCAACTTAACGGTTGAAACTTAACGGTTCCCTTACTTTCACTGACTGCTGTGACCTTCAACTGCTTTTTTCGTCGATCCAAAGGGTGGAGGGGGTTATTTGGAGACCGAATGGGGACTAAGTGGTGGATTTTCAACGTCTTCATAGAATATATCCAATGATTCAAATCAACAACATCGTAACTTGGTGTCTGGCGGAAATCTGTGAGTTCTTTTGCTGATTGAGGAGGAGGAGATGGCTATCTGTTTCATCTTTTGGTGTTCCGCCCTGTAAGAGAATATTGATTAAACAACGTGGTACGGCAAGATTTTCATTTGGTCATTGTCTTGATTTGTTACATTTTTGAGGCAGAAGCAAAGGAATGTCACAAAAGATCTGCTCTCAAGTCGACAAAAATATTTTGGAAGTTGTGTACCAACTCCAAACCCCGCTATTTTTCATCAAAGCTTCTAATTTCACGGTACAAAGCAAAAGCCTTGTTAGTTGTTTAATCTTCCGTGTGCTTCAAGACGAAAATACCCAAGAAAATAACACCGTATAAACCCCCGGCTTCTAAAAGGAATGGGAGTTCTCTTTCTGAATTAACGAATAAAAAAATATGCTGTATTATGACATCACTGGATATTTTAAATTGTTCTATATTTGCGTTCGTTTCAGAATGGAATTTGAGTGACCTCAATTAGTTGAAATGAACCACTGCTTAGGCAGTTGTTTTTCATTCATCAGTGCTTTTTGTCGGCTGAGTTCAATGATTGAATCTAATTTCTTGATCATAAAAATTTCACTGGAGGACTGGTATTTCAGTAAAGAATCAAGATTTCGCAACGGTAGCCCTTTGAATATAGGATAGTCAAAAACAGAGAGATAAAGAATAATATCAATCGAGATTCACTCTTCACATTTGTTTCACAAGTTTACAAAATCGTAATAATTATATTCAAGATTAAGAGTGACTATATGAAGAACACCTAAAGTTTATTACTTGAGATCTAAGACTTATCACCTAAAACAGATGGAATATGGGAAAATTATAATATTTTGTCGCCAAGTGAACAAGTGCGACAACGTGTCTTATAAAACGTGTGTCATATGCAATTTTTTCTATTTTGAATTATTTTGAAGAAAAAAAAAAGGATTTAATATCGATAAATAACAGAAACATCTTCGATTGGTAATAATGATGACATTAAAATAATTAAAATCTGACGCACAAGCATAAAGCCCAGTTTACAGTTGAGCGATTTTGATTTTTGCAATACCAGCGGTGAAAAATTCAATGTTGTTATTGTTTTTATTGGTCAATTTATATCAAATTACACTCTCAATTGAAATTCGCCAATTGAAACATTGCTGATATCACCAAATCCAAATCGCTTTCATTTGACAGTTCGATTGTACCAATCTCCGAATAATAAAAAATGCGTATCGAAATAGAGGCTATTTCGACACGCATTTGCGTTGCACAATGACTTCATTATACAACCAAAATAGAAAAAAAAAACATTTAAAACATGATTTTAAACTCAAGAATAAGATGACTAACTTACAGCTTGAGAAATGAGTTTTGAATGGGCATAAATGAAAATAGGATTTGGGCATGTGATGTGATCAAAAATTACATCCTTGTCTCCCGCAATAATTCAAAATTAATGTGATTTTATGGAAAATTTTGAAATTAGAAATAATTTGATTGCTGCTGATTTGGATTTATAATGGATTTATGTTTGTGCCATAGGTATTATTACTCTAAATAGTTATATCATTATATCGCTTTATGGAGTTTATTTGAATATTTTAAAAAGAAAAATTACATCCTTGTCTCCCGCAATAATTCAAAATTAATGTGATTTTATGGAAAATTTTGAAATTAGAAATAATTTGATTGCTGCTGATTTGGATTCATAATGGATTTATGTTTGTGCCATAGGTATTATTACTCTAAATAGTTATATCATTAAATCGCTTTATGGAGTTTATTTGAATATTTTAAAAAGAAACAACAAAACAGATATATCGAGATAAAACCTATAAATATGCATTGGAAAACCATATTCCAGTTCAATCCAGTTCCTTTCTTATTTTCATCTAATGGAGAACATGATAATCTTAGATAAGTATTGAGTATTTTTATAACATAATTCACTATCATGTTTCAATTCCTAGTAATGAACGTTAAATGCTTCAAAATTTTTTTAAATCCACCCTGAATGTCAAACGAGGATGTACAAAACGCGAAAGAAAAAAAGAGTTGAGGCACTCCTAACCACAAACTCAAAAAACCATTCCATTAAAATATTTATGAAATAAACTCACCCAAAGCGTTCCTCCTCGAACAACTCAGCTTCCAGCTTCGGCATCTTCGGCACCAGAGAAACTTAACAAAAACTCAACAAGTTGCCAAACAAAAACTCAAAAACATTTTAAAGCTCAGAGCCCGGCCGGTCCTATACCGGACCGACCCTTCGATGACTTCGTATTCAATGATTTTTCAGCAATTCTGGGCCCTTTTATATACGCCGATGGGCCGTCCCCACTGCTTGGCACCCTCATGGGTCGCTTTCTCACACCGCCTGCCCCCATTGGGGGCAGATTTCTTTGGATTTTTCGGAGCAGGTTTGGTGGGAACTCGAGGGGTGCGAAGACGCAGTTGGTTGTGGGGTGGGTTAGTGATTTTCTAAGGGATTTTTGTTGGGGTTCTTGGCCACAAACCCAGGGGAAGGTAATCACATGGGCTTCTATTGAATAGGAGATATGCTTTGTCCAACAATGAAATTCCAAATTCAGAACTTTTCAGCTTCAACTTAAATTTTTATCCAACTCTACGTTCTTCTCGACTATATAATATTTTAACCATCTTCTATATTGAACTGGATGTATTGAAGAAAAATAAGTCACCCAAGGGTAACTGTAATAGTAGTAGTAGTAGTTTATTTCAAATAGGTACATCCTAATATTCAGAATTCTGGAAATTATTCTTAACAACCAACAATATACAGTAACATTACAAGAAAAGTTGAATAACATATAGATATACAAAGAAGAGAGTGTACTTCATATAAAAATAAATAAATTGAATTTCAAATACAAAATAAAATATAACGTCTGATATGCTTCAATTTTTTATTTTCAATAGCGCCCCGTTTGAATGGACTAACATTAATGCACTTTTTCAAATCATCAGGTAATTCGTTGAATTTATTGAGGACACTATGGAAAAGTGTATTCATTGCTTTCTTAGTATTAGTTTTTTTAATATAGAAATTATTTTCATTTCTCGTGCTATGGTTATACCTAAATGTCTTTGTTATATGATAAGAACTGGTTGAAGTAAACTGGCATTAGTCCTCTCACAATCTTGTAAATAAATACCATAGTTGATACTTGAAACCTCTGTTCTACATTCAACCATTTTAACATGTTCAACATATCGCAAATAGGTGTTAACTAACTACATCTAAGAATTTACTATTTTTATCAAGAAATTTCAAAAACTTTGGCCCTACACCTCCATAGCTTCTTTGGATGATATTCGGGTTCTAGAACAGAAGGCATCATGGAGTGTACTTTCATCCGCAAAGCTGTGGACAGGACATGAGGTCACCTCTATCAGGTCATTGATGTGAAGTAGAAACAAAGTTGGTGCCGATACAGACCCTTGTGGAACACCGGCGTTGATAGTTAATCCATCGTAAAACAAAATTCCGAGTTTGAAGTCGAAAAAAAAATTCAGGATTCAAATTCGGAAATTCCGAGTTGTAAGTCGGAATTTCAGAGTTTGAAGTCGGAAAAAAATAATTCAGAGTTCGAAGTCGGAATTTCCTAGTTAAAGGTCGGAAAAATAAAAAAAAACTCGGTAGCCCTTATACGCTCACGAAAGTTATCGAAAAATTCAACGCATTTATTTATTTACGAAAACAAAGAAAAAATATGAGAAGAAACTGTCATCAATAAGTCACAGGTACATTAGTATTGAAAATACTGAAGCATATTCGGACACATTTTCATGTGAACTTTTTTCCATATTTTGCTGAGCGGAATCTTCCCTAGGCTTTTGTCACTTCAACTCTGAAACACCCTGTATAATTTCAACGAAAATTTTACTGATAGTATACAATTCCAAATTTCTGTATCGAAGTTGACTTCTGTTCAAAAAGAATATCGATGGTAATTTCAAGTAGAACCATTCTTAGAATTTCATACCCATGTGGAAAAGATAATTATACCTGTGAATTGTGACCGTTCAAGTTTTCAAATAAATTTCTATTCTACTATAACTACTTTTCGGCTAGGTACTTCTTGTCTATGAGGAGTTGGCCCATTCAATCACTACTATTTTGGAAATTTGTGTCGAGACAAAACGATTTATTTTTATGAAGCCCTTAGTTTTCATTGTTTGATTTCGGTTGAGAATTTTTCTATTATCCCCCAATCCATGCCTACTTTGGTTTTAACAATGGAAAAACATCATAAAATTTATACATACCTACCAGTTTCGTAAAGGGTAAAAGAAAGTTGTTAGAATAAATCAGTATCCTAAAGGTTGATTTGAATATCAAATTTCACTTTTACCACTCTGAAATTGATATATAGGTTACAGGGTGACCAAACTCATGTCGGCACTATTGCAAACTTCTTTATTGTTGAAGATACGAGGTCGGTCGATATTCAGTTGTTTTTCTGTAAGCAATACGGCTATCAGCGAAAAAATACTACTATAAAGTTCCCTAATTCAACCGCCTTGGAATCTTCCATACTAAAGAAGTTAGCAATAGTGCCGACTTGAGTTTGATCAGCCAGAAAAATATTGTTTATTTCAAATACTGCGAAACATTCCTCATGTTTCGAATATTTTTCCGTGAGTATCTCGAAATCATAAGAAAATTATCAACTTTTGGAAAAGCCATATATGAAAATAAAGGAAACATGTTGTTATATATGAAGTTATTATTCATTAATACTATTATTATTGTTATAGTGCGCATAAGTTGGTATCTAAGGCATTTTTTTGCGACGAAATAGTTTCAAAGACCGTTTTAAAACAGTTTATACGTCTACGTCATCTTTTTATAAGCCGAAAAAATGCAACGTTTCAAAACGTCACGTGTCATAATTATTTAACCTCAGATGACAGTTCGCCATATTGAAACATGATTGAAACGGTCCAAAAGACGCTTTCAAAACGTTTTGAACCAAAATCAATTATGACGTCACAAATGGTTCAAGAAAATGGAGTGTTTCAAATAATTTCAAAACAGTTTCTCGCAAAAAAATGCCTCTACTACACTTGATTCCCCCACCACATATATCGTGCAGGTAGCTGGTATACAGACAGCCATTTTGCATATTCAGACTTGTACCATCAAGAGAAACAATAAACGACCATTTAAGATTTTATAGTTTAATTACATTTCAAATAATTAGTTACCAATTGAGTGTAGTGCGATACACTACACATGTAATTTAAGCAGGCGCGATTCTATCAAATATAGCAGAAGATCTCAAAAGTAGATGAAGGTTATGCATAAAAACATGAAATCTTTGAAGAAACAATTGGTTTAATGACAGTTCAAGAAAGATTAATGAAACCTCCTTATATATCTTTTGAAAGGTATTGATATTTTGAATTTGCCAAATCATCACATGAACTTGTATTGAAATCTGCATAATTTTTGAAGAAAGAAACGAATACTTTGAAAGAAAGACACGTCATGAGAAATATACAAAATATTAGATTTTGTATGATAGTTATAACATATAATTTATTGAAGAATTGAAGTTGAAAATCAAACCCCCGAAAGTGGAAATTGGCAGGGTAAAGAAAAGCCACCACTTTCCCGAGGAAACAAGCCATCATCATTTTCCACCGAAACACTAATGAATAATTAAGCAACCCACATCAATCGCCATTCCCATCATCATCCAATCTTTGCCACCCCGTCACTTATAAATAAACGAAACAACCCTCGCATCAGGAACTGTTGCTCATGCCACCCGCATGGGGTAAATCAATGGACAAATCATCGTAGTCACGTGACCCCTATTTTTTTCGTCGATTTAGGACGTTTTGATAGCGATGCCCACATGGATATACGATGGCATTGCTTTGTTGTTACAATGCGTGCAGAGTGATCATCATTGGCCGACTTTTTGTCGGTAATTCATTGTAATGGGGACTTCAGGGATCACTGGGAATTTTATTTTTCAAGACAGCAGCTTTTTTTGTCTTATGTTCTGGTTCTCACGAAAAGGAATATCCTGTAGTGTTCAGAGAACATCGTGAGAACCAAGGGAAATAAGGTAGGAGTTGGTGTTCTTCTTGAATTTCTGGAGATCGTATGCCTCGGGGAACACCTCCCTAGGCAATGAGTTCCAAAGTCTCGATGTTCGTTGGATGAACGAGTTTTTGGAAAGGGACGTTCTGCAGGTCTCTAAAGTGACCACGAAGGAGTGTGAAGACTGAACTTGACGGGTTAATCTCGAAGAGACTGCTAATTGAGGAACGATTGTTGATATTTCAAAAGGGCATCGTCCATGAAAATATCTATAAAATAGAGATAAATCGCCAACTTTTTCACGGTGTTCCAGAGAAGTGAGCGAGTTTGTAAGCGAGGCATCACCGACGAGACGAATTGCCCTTTTTTGGACAGAATCCAATAGTTTTAGGATATGTTTAGGTGCCACACTCCAAATATAAAAACAGTATTCCAGGACAGGTCGGATATGTGCCTTATAGATCATAAGCAGCTGACTGGGAGTAAAATAGCTCTTGGCTCGAAACAGAAAACCAAGTTTTTGGGATGCACTTGGCAATGGACCTCACGTGATTTTACCAAGAAAGTTTATTGCTGATAGTAACGCCAAGCATCGAAATGGATGACTTCAATGGTATGGTTATTCCTAACTAATTGAATTCTACCAGGTTATTAGATCAAGCTGGTAGCGATTCAATCCTGAGGGAAATTAACGCTCATAAGCGAAAATATTGTAAAAACGCTCGCCTCTACCATAAGTTTATCGTTGAAAACTGACTCACATTGTCTTGCATTATTGCAAATAGTGACTGGAATTATGTAAGGCACCTCTTCACGTAGCAGAAAGAGCAAAAATTGTAAATTTGAACCTCCTACTAGAGAAATCGAGAAAAAGTATCGAGTTTTCTCGCCTAGGAACCGTGTTTGTAGAAAAATATTGTGTGTATTTCGAGCACAAACTATCTTGCTGCTCTCGAGAGAAATTTTTAATTGAGAAATACAGTTTGTTTTCATCGTCCGTTACTCCGCAAGAAAGATAATTTTTTTCTGGATCAATTTCGAAACGTTCCCATTCCTACAAGTACTCTTCTAAAGAACTGGTTTGTAAAGATAAGGGATGAATCTTTCTGTTCTCACGCATAACGGTCTTTTTATATTCTGTAACCGAATTTTCATTACTATAAACTGTGGATAAAGAGTCTTTATAAATACCAAGTGAACCCTTTCCTTTGACCATCTTTGATCAAGTTTTTTGAGCATCAGAAGCGATGAATGGGACAATGAGTGTACAATTTTTTCTGCTCAGCAGAATGTATTACAAGTTCACAGGAATTGTTTATTTATACCATTCATCAAATCCCTCTCCAACCAAATATCATCAGACAATGTAGATCTGAAGAAGGATTCACTTGAAACAGAATTTGTTCTAATCATATTCTGATGATGGTGTAATCGAAAATCGAAATGTGCAATTATTTTTTGCACCACTAGAACGTGGCAACTGGTGTCTTTTATATCCAGAAGTGTTGAGTCGTTTATATAAAGCAAAAATTGTGCTGGACCCAGTACTGATACTTAAAAAGATATAAATATAGTCGTTAATATAGTCGAAGGCATTAGAAAGGTCGCAGAAGACTGCAGAAAACTGAATCTTTAGAATTACTACAGGAGTAAGCTTTTGCTACAAAAAAAACAGAAGCTGATGCAACTATACAGCTGAAAACGAATTATTTCCGACAATATTCATGGTTATTAAAAAATTTCTGACACCAGAATTGAATTACGAAAACACAAAAAAAGTTTCAAAACTGAATTTCTCAAATCATAATTGTAAGCTACCAATGAAAAACGTTGCCTCAAATTAACAAATAACTTTGCACAACGAATCTTATGAATGTCGACCCTCAAAAATACTCTGCTGGCATACACCGTATAAACAAGATAATGCTTTATCATACAAAAATGGCGTCTTCCAGTGCTTTGTAGGTATATTGGGACAGCTGCCCCAAGTCATGAAAGGGACCATTCTTATGGGATTTTCTTCCATGTCCCCCCTGTTATGGAATTATTGCATGTCAAATGGAGTATGTCTTCAAGGTTCACACAGGGAGGGTCCCTCTACATCGTCAATAGAATAAAAACAGCGCAAACGGTGTGCTAACTCCCTTTTGTGATACATACAGGGTAGTTTTTCATGCCTCATTACAAATGTACGTTGAAATAGAGTGTGATAAACTGGGGGGAATTTGGGGTACTATATTAAAAAATAGGGGTCAGTTATTGAAGGCCTAATAACCCATAAAAACTTCACAAAAATATCGAAATTCTTTGCATACTCGAGAATATTGTTTGAATATGCACTTCCATGCAAAAAATATTAAAGATTTACGTTTTGATATCGGATATATTCGACTTGCTCTCACTAATGGGCCTGTATATACTCATCCAAATCCCTGAAAATCAACCGTTTTAAAGCCATGACTCACTCGAGAAATATGAAACATGTCAATATTTCAGTCAAGATTATATCCCTTTCCACTAAAAGTGAGAATATTCGAAAAAAGTTAATTTTATGATAATTGAATGGAGTAGGAAATAATATGTGTCACTTCAATGATAACTCTTTTGATTGGACTCCTTGTATAAGTGAAAATATTCATTTATATTCTAGAGCATCTGCAAAAAAATCATAAATATCTTCTGACAACGGAGATATTTGAGTATTTTTACTTAAAAGAGAGATCAGTATGGCGTAAAAATTAGGGAAACAAGGACAATGATACTTTTTTGTGCACTCTACTTTTATAACAGAAAATGGGGAATTTAATCAGGATATTTTCAAAACTTTTTTGTTTATTTCAAAAATGCTTTTTTTTTTTTTGAAAAATCTGAAAAAAAATCTGAATATCTGTCAGGGGCTAAGTAGGTATAGGTTTCAAGACGATCCTGAGTTGTTTAATTTTTTTTAAACCATGAATTCATCTCATTTGTTACCTTTAATTTTTGAATGTCACAGTATATCCATAACCCTGAACACATGAATTATAATCAATTCAGTTCCAAAGTTTCTTTGCTCTGCTTCAACGTTATAAAAACTTCCACACCAATTCAACCCTTGGAGATGCCGGATTATTTTTTCGTTCTTTATTTATTCTTGTGTATCTTTGAGGTCCCAAAGAATCGCAATGGCTCGCAGCTGCCGTTTTTTCTTTTGTTGGCACGTGTCTCGGCCCATCTAGAGATGTTTGCTCCACAAGAAGAATTTTCAATGGACTTGTCATAAGAATTTACGAGACGATAAACGAATGTTCAGGTGTTACATGAGCTCGCTTTGGATGAAGATATGATTGAGAGTCATGAAAAACAAATGTTCATTCAACGTTGGGAAGAATGTTCCTAATAATTTTTTACGTATAAATAAAAATCAGAATAATAATTATAACAAAGTTTCGAAATCAAAACCTGTGGTCATCTCCACAACATTTGTCATCTGATCACTGACCAGAAGATGATAAACATAATATATGTTTCATCCTACAAAAATTACAATAACATACATGGAAATGGAAAAAGTATCATGAAAAGTATAGGGAGAATTTTCATATCAGGGTATAAAAGATTTTGGAATTAAACCACGTGTTGAATATGCTTCAATAATTTCTGTCAATATCTACAATTTAAAAAAACAGATTCCATGCAAATTCTATTTTCAAAAGTTATAGCACAGCGCTTTCAAGTGTTAAGTCATCATCAGTGCAATATTGTAAAACGAGAAACATTTTTATCAATGTAGATAAAGAGACAAAAAAAATTAAAGCTAATTAGTATTCACTTGTCAGGTATTACAAGATTTCCATAAAAATACTATGTATGTATATGAGTACATCTGGTACAAATTGCTTTTCACACTGATATGAACGTACTACATGAAATTTCAATGTGAAATAACAAGATAAATTTGTGTTATGGATTGACTTGGAACAGTAGATAGGCAAATGTTTGATGTCAAAGTTCTTATCTGTGACTGACTCCTTGACATGTTCGCAGAATAGCGGGCGGAATTCTTGTGAATATAGGTAAATGTTGCAATGGAAGTGATAGTAATTCATCATTGAGAACATTTGGAAATTAGGAAAATAAATTGTTATAAATTGGTTATTTTAATCTTCTATGCAAGGGAATATATGTATGATCTGTTCAGATTCACTTGTGAGTTCAGCATAGATCATTGTTGAGCAATTCATCTTCAATATGCAAATCTTCAGGAGGTGTTCAAAACCTGAGTTCTTGTTAGGATTCGAAAGTTCGCTTATACGGTCTCTCAAAGGTCTACAAATTCTACCAAGAATTGCAATCACTGCAACTCAATTTGTAAATACCACCTTTATGGAGTTTTAATTTTATTTCACAAGAAGGTACGAACCAGATGTCAACATTGTCAACCCATTTTTGTTTCGGCTATCATAAATATTGGAATCCTAAAGGTATATAGGAATTTAATTGAAATGGTTTAGAGAAGCATACCATTATAACAGCAATTCTCATCTAGAAATGCCTTTCCGAAAACATAAAATATAAAATTTATTTTATTATTCCAAAAATAATAAAATCTTCCTTATATATTCCATGAACTGAGAAGCATAATGGATGTAATAAATTTTGACTTCGATATTCTACAAATTGGAAACTTATTTTAAGATAAACTTATTCGTCCATTACGAATATTTTCATCTGAATTTCATCTGAATATTGACAGTGAATTTCTAACAAAATCATTCTACAGTGAATGATTCTGATGTGGGATAAAAATAAAACACAACTTTCAATTTAAATTTCCAAGTTCCCATTTTATTCGATTGTAGTTTCAACAGTGAATAGAAATATCATTCCTCGAATTGGGTTTCGAAATTTGAATATTTTCTTGTGCTTCAGAAACACAAAACGCTACGTTCAAATTCGATTTCCATGCCCTTATTTCTCCTGGCACTTCGTGAATAAATCGGTAGAATAAAAGTGTCAATCTCTGGAGTGGGTCAGGAAATATCAATCTAACAATCACATATCGAATTCATTTGTTTCTTATCCAAGTCGGCCGAGGTTCGTGTGAAAAGCGCCGAACACCCTAGTTGATCCATTTTTGTTGCAGGCGTTCAACTACCTGTAATTTCCTCTTAGGAATCGGATTTCAGTGAGTCCTGCATCCACCCTAGAACGCTCCTTTGTCCTTATGTAAATGCCTGTGCGATAGGTACGATTTCTCACAGGGAATGGGGCAACCACCTGAAATTATTTCGACATTCCCCCACACCGTTTTCCACGTTCCCACGATAGCCTGAATCGCTCCAATGATTGTACCACTTTCCCCTCTGGAATATATCAGCTGGAACTATTACGAAAAATTCAATACGGTATATCTCCTATAAGCAGAAAGAGAAAAGGACTTACAAAGAAATATGGAGATATGGAACAGTATACTAAAAGAATACGGGATGAAATTAAATATGAATAAAACGAAAGTAATGGTGATGGGAGACCAACAAAAGTCAATAAACATACAATTGGAAGTGTATTTCGAAAACGTGTGTTTTTCAAAAATTTTGCGTTCAGCAAGGTTTTTCTATTTGGGTTCTTTAATGAAGTCATTATGAACGCAAATGCGCATCGAAGTAGCCTCTGTTTCGATAAGCATTTTTTATTATTCAGAGGTTGGTACAATCGAACTGTCAAATGAAAGTCGGAAGCTTGCAATGCTGAGCGATTTTTGATTTGGTAATACTAGCAGTGGAAAGCTCAATGTTTTAATTGGTAAATTTCAATTCAGAGTGCGATTTGATTTGAAATGAATAATTAGAACAATAACAACACTGCATTTTTCACCGCTGGTATTGAAAAAATCAAAATTGCTCAACAGTAAACTATGCTTTATATGCTTGTGAGTCAGATTTTAAATATTTCAATGTCATCATTGTTACAAATCGGAGATGTTTCTGTTAATTATCGATATTAAATCATTTTTTTTTATAAAATAAACCACTTCAAATTAATGCAATATAGAAAAAAAATTATGACATACGTTTTATAAGACACTTTGTCGCACTTGTTCACTTGTTCAAACAACGCGTGCGACAAAATATTTCCTCTGCCCTTATTATGAGAAGAAATTGACTCTTGCCCCGACACTTTTCATTATAAGCATCCTCATAACTCGTTAGTGATTGAAGGGAATATTGGGTGCCCCAGTCACCTTGAATGTTTACTTTGGCATGAGATATGAACTCAACTCTGATGATAAGGGATTTTGTGTGGAAGTTCCCCATTTTTAATAATCTATTGAAACACACAAGCCAATAACAAAAATGGTGGTCATGTACCTACCTTGTGGAAAATATTACAAGATCATAACATGAAAACATTTTACTAGCAGTATATGTTTTTATAATCCATAAATTTTTTTTCAATATCGACAATCTTTATGAAAAGTTAATCCCAATTGAAAATTGTATTATATCCAATATTATCCATCTATCAGCAATAACCTTTCTCCGAAAATGCCGTGAGGTCCATTGCCAAAAGTGCATCCCAAAAACTTGGATTTCTGTTTCGAGCCAAGAGCTATTTTACTCCCAGTCAGCTGCTTATGATCTATACGGCACAGATCCGACCTGTCCTGGAATACTGTTTCTATATTTGGAGTGCGGCACCTAAACATATCCTGAAACTATTGAATTCTGTCCAAAAAATGGCAATTCGTCTCGTCGGTGATGCCTCGCTTACAAACACGCTCACTTTTATGGAACACCGTAGAAAGTTTTCTGTTTTATAGATAATTTCATGGGCGATGCTCTTCTGAAATATCAACAATCGTTCCTCCATTAGCAGTCTCTTCGAGATTAACCCGTCAAGTTCAGTCTTCACACTCCTTCGTGGTCAATTTAGAGACCTGCAGAACGTCCCTTTCCAAAGACTCGTTCATCCAACGAACATCGAGACTTTGGAACTCATTGCCTAGGGAGGTGTTCCCCGAGGCATACGATCTCCAGAAATTTAAAAAGAACACCAACTCCTACCTTCTTTCCTTTACCTCTCACGATGTTCTCTAAACATCAAAGGATATCCCTTTTCGTGAGAACCAGAAAGTTTGAAAAAATCTACGATTTGAAATAGATTTTGTTATCTTCAATAACTTTTCTCATGTGAGCATTTTGAAATCAACGCCATCTACTGTCGAAACATAAAAAAATGCATCAAAGTGTCGCCATCTATGGTCGAGACGTGTTACCCTCCATGATAGTGCGTTACAGAAGAGATCAATAAGTCATGACTCCAATGACAGAGGGTTCTACATGCATTAATAGTAGATGAGATAGTTGGTGCTAAGACAAATCCTTGTGGGACACCATAAACTTTGATATCCATTCAAGAGGATATTCTGCCAACCATTACATAGGATATATTTGGAGCAGCATAAATATGTCGGAAATTTCCCCAAATGGTCTTATTGCTGCCAAACTCTTCTCCAACATTTCAGCTAGTCCAAATGGGCCCATATAGTTACCAGGAAAAGTATTCTTGCCTTGGTTTATACTTGAAATCAGATATGATATTCTATGTAAATGCGAAAGTAGATCAAATTGTCACAGCGACATCCACTGACTAACAATATTTTATAATCTGAGCTGAAGAAACCCGAAACAACATTAATAGTATCTAAAAAACTTAATTAAATCAGGAGACCACAATTAGAAACTTTTCATGCCACAGATGCAGTCTTGATTCCTGAAATTTATAGCTAAAGCCAAGCGCAGGTCAACGAGGAAAAGACAAAAGTCATCCAAACTTCTCCATTAAAGTCTTGTTTTCAGCGCTGAAAGACTCTGAAAGTAATTAAGTCGTAGGAGTTGGGGAGAGGGGAAAGTTTAATGAGAGGGATTGTTCTGCATCGGACAGAAGCTTAATTAGTAACCTAGAAATTTTATAAGGTAACACCCGGAGGCGGTAGTAACTTATGTTTGCCACGCCACCTGCGACTGTGGAGATAAGTTTTCGAATTTATTGGTGTGGAACATTTATCGTTCAGGAAAGAATTAGTCTTACTCGGTAAAATTGCCGATAAATCAGTAGGATTTAATTTCACAAGTTCTATCTAGATCACTGTTGACTATACCGTTATGCCATACATACAGAGGGCTATCCAGAAGAACGTCATTTCTGTAAACAATTTCAAATGTTCAGGTGTTAATCTACTCAGCTCACTATCTGCTATAAAGGTTTTCAATACTATTGAAATATGAATAATAAATCACCAGAAAAAATTACTCGACTAGATCATTTCAAAATTATAGTTTTATCGTTCTATCGTTCTATCGTTCTATCGTTCTATCGTTCTATCGTTTTATCGTTCTATTATTCTATCGTTCTATCGTTCTATCGTTCTATCGTTCTATCGTTCTATCGTTCTATCGTTCTATCGTTCTATCGTTCTATCGTTCTATCGTTCTATCGTTCTATCGTTCTATCGTTCTATCGTTCTATCGTTCTATCGTTCTATCGTTCTATCGTTCTATCGTTCTATCGTTCTATCGTTCTATCGTTCTATCGTTCTATCGTTCTATCGTTCTATCGTTCTATCGTTCTATCGTTCTATCGTTCTATCGTTCTATCGTTCTATCGTTCTATCGTTCTATCGTTCTATCGTTCTATCGTTCTATCGTTCTATCGTTCTATCGTTCTATCGTTCTATCGTTCTATCGTTCTATCGTTCTATCGTTCTATCGTTCTATCGTTCTATCGTTCTATCGTTCTATCGTTCTATCGTTCTATCGTTCTACCGTTCTATCGTTCGTTCAATGAATGACAAACAATTCAGTTCCGAAGTTTCTATGTTTTGCTTCAACGTCATAAAAACTTCTCATCACCAATTCAACCCTTGGAGATGCTGGTAAAGTTTTTCCTTCCTTATTTATTCTTGGACTTAATTATAACAGAAAATTAAAAGTCTTCCCAATTGCTGAAAACTTCATACTTTCCAGAAGCTCGTTTAAAACTATTGGAAACTCCACTTGGCGGAAAAAGTGTATTAAACTGACGTCTTGCAAACTGTCACTGCCGGGCAGATGGGGTGAATATTTATATTCTCACGATGCGAACCAAGTATAAAGAACTTCTCAGTGGGGGTGGTTCTCGAAATATGAATTAGGCCACTAGCCATCCGATGAAAAGGGTTTTACTGAGAGATTGAAAATTTCTTAGTTTTATCAAGATGAGAAATAGGAATCATTTTTTTCTACAAATGGTGTATGAAGTAGCCTTCGAAGCTTTCAAATCTCAACACAAAGTTGACGTTTTCCGAGGAATGTCATTAGGTGACAGCATTGCCGCTCGTGCACGAAAATAATGTCATTAAGTGACAGCATTGTCGCTCGCAACCATGATTGTTGAAAACGAAGTCATCATTCTGTTGCATAATGGAAAATAATAGTAATATCGAATTATTTAAGTGCAAACATTGTAAATTTGAATCTCCTACTAGAGAAATCGAAGAAAAATATGAAATGCTTGAATGCTAAAGATATCAAAGTTTGTCGTATTCCTCAAAATACACCAGTTCGTCGAATATAACGCAAAAATGAGTTTGATCGACATAAGTTTTCAAGTAGCCTCAATAGCCAACGGGTTCAAAGCGCGGCTTCTCAAGCCGCCAGCCCGAGTTCGATCCCTGGGTAGGGCAATTCTTTTTTAATACATGAGTAATCTTCTTTTCTTTTCTGTTACATGCATGAATTATTGGATTGAATTTCAATATAATAATGAATAATCAATGAAATTAATGATTTAGATGAAATGTCTTAAGTTAATTGAATGATGTATCGAGTATTCTAGTATAGAAACTGCGTTTGTATCAAAACTATTGTGATTATTTCGAGTGCTTAGTGTCTTACCGCTCTCGAGCGACAATCTAACACTTATTAGCGCTCTAAATACACAAATAGCTATTCAGGATTCCAGCACAATGCCTTTAAATATTAAACTCATGAGTATAACTTATGGAATGCAAATACCATTGAACTGACAATGAATAGAGGAGGATCCCAATTCTCTTCCACCCTGTGTGTGTTGCACGCGCACAAAGAAACCTGTGCCAGAAATCAATTCGGTGGAATCACTAAGCGCATCCTTTGAGGCACAAGAAGAACTGCCGACAGCTAGCCAGAACTCACCAGCTCTAGTAAATCCAGCGTCGGTTCAAAGGCAGCCGTCCGTTGAATTTTGATAAATGAAACTCGAATCGATTCGCCGTTTACTCGTCCTTCGAAGGTTCAAGGAATATTCCTTGACTGGTGATGCCTCAATTGACCCTTCCTAGAATAGAAAGGTGTCATGGCGGATTTTGACATTTGACATATTTAGGGAAAAATCTAGGGAAAAATTTGTCAATTGACAGTTGATAAAATAAGTGTTCCATATTTGACTGACTCAGCACTGGAGGGCAGTAAATGATATGGCTCGATGAAGATTGATTCACCCCAGGAAAGTTTCTTCGGTGCGGAAAAATCTAATCCGCACGGCGTGCGGAATAGTGTAGAAGTACTACCATGCGCACGCTCGTAGGAAAAATTATTGACGACTGTATTTTCAACTGTCACATTGTTTCTACAGGAACATTCTTATTTCCATAAAATAGTTATTTATGTATCAAGGGAATTAAAAGGGCCTTAATTATCGACGACGAAAGTTGCCTGAGGTTATTAAGGCTCATTAATTCTCGTGGTATATTGATAATTTTATTTCTGACCGATTTTAACGAAATAAATGATTCAATTTATCATCTCCCCAGTATATTCGAATCAGGTTGGTTGGTTGTTGTTACATTGTTGCTTTGATACTTGTTTAAATAGAGAATTATAGCATCTCTAACATCCCAAGGGAGTTATGACTTTCTTTATTGATAGCGTAACTATATATACGATATAAGCTTATAATATCCAAATACTTTCCTTTTCACAAGGGTTACTTGAAGTATTAGTAGGCTCGTTAATTTCTTCTCATTTATGCAAGAATAGTTTCCTTTGAATTTCAATTGAATTACAATGTTAATCGCTATTAAATTGCGCTTATCAATATCATATGTCAATTCGAGACACTTCGGTATCGCTAGAAGATTTATGTAAAAAAGAGCTGACCACCAGAGCCGGTCACAGCATGCCATGAAAGCTCAAAACGCGATTCGTCTTTGTCTGGAAAGGCTTGCGCTTTCTTTGAATCCATCCATCCTGATGAAATTTCCGACAACTTCTTGGTTTTCGTAGACTCGAAAAGTCCTTGAAATATGTATGATCATTTATCACACATTTTTTCTTGGGGTCGTTGGTATTTATATACATGATCTATCTTCAGTGGAGAGCATGAATAATTCTGATAGTGATGCTTCCAGGATTATTATTGTTACGAACCGCTGACATTTCCGAGAAGGCCGGAAAGCATCCGCTCGACGCGTGACTCACAGCGGAGGTATCGGTCGCAGACGCACCGTTATAATTAGCGGATGATTCATTGCCGTCGAATATGAAAAAGTGCTTCCAGTTTGTTCCTGTTCTTTCTGGACAGTGACGTCTTTGCCTATATAGAAGCCGCGGTTTCGCGAACAAGTTAGGTATAGTATGGAATGAGTTGAGATTAGAAAGAAAGCTAGTACAGTGAACATTGAGATTTGCAAAGCAAATATCGTTGTGATTCAACTAAGTGTTTATTGAGTTGTATTTAGTGGGTTTAGTGAAATAAATTGTTCAGTTTTGTACTGAGTGTTACAAATTCACGAACCCAAGTGGAAATAACGTAACATTATTATCCTGTATTGGCACATCGTTATATTTTTCATGGGACATTATCCAGATCTAAACGTCAACCACTCAATTAATACTTAGCTACATTGGATTCTGCGAAATTTGAATTCATTATTCTCCGCTTGGGCCCAGTTTTCATCAGATTGAATTCTGTAATTGATAGTAGTTGGTGGAAAGCCGCCTGTCAGATATCAAATAGATTTATACTGTCAATTAGAAGAACGTTATTTCAACAGGAATTTTCATTATAGCTCGATTTTGCAAAACGGCGTTTATAAATGATATCGTTTTCCATCAGGCCCTGTTAACTCATATTCATCAAGTATTTCCGGCAAGAGGAAATAGGTTCAAATCCGGTGTTTTTCCTGTTTGATGATATATATTCAATACCAATTCACTGACACCAGCAAGGGCCAATTTATGCATCATTGTCTTTATTCTAATCTTGTGTCATAGTTTTAACTCAGTTCCAATCATAGTCTCAATCATTTTGGACGTTTATGCTTCACAGTCTTGAGACTTAAGAATTATGATATGACAATTAACAATCCATCGATAGCAATTGATATTTGTTATCAATTATTATATTCGAGATTATATCTATATCTGAATATTATATTTGTTTTCAATTATTGCCACAGACATCGATATTGGTGACAAAAACCAAATTCAATGTCATTTGTATTGACAGGTCGTGGTCGACGCATGCGTATTTCATATGTGGTCTCAATCATAAGCATAAAAGTTGAAAATTTGTAACTTTCAAGGTCGTGCTCCAAAGATTATGATCAAGACTGAGACTAAAAATGTTGCATAAATGCACCCATTGAAATGTATGCTTTTAACTTGATTATATGATTAAGACGAAGACTGTGACTAAGACTAGGATAAAGACAATGAATTGGCCCTAAGACTTAAAGGTATGTATTATTCCACACAGCTAAAAATCATCGTAATTGCAACAAAAGTTCATGTTAGTACAAAACCGTCTTACGAACATTATACTCAGGTCAATAAAGATACAAACAGAGCCAAAGTTGTAGAATATTATTGACGATATAATCAAATCGTTATTACCATGCGAAAACCGACAACTCACGTGGCATTTTCCTTGCTGTGTCCAAGCTGAACAACTCTAATTTACCGCATATTTCAAGAAACCGGAAGTAACACCACTCTCACCTGGTTATATCAGCCATATTTTTGTCAGATGAATGTGAGCTCGCGAGGGACTCATTAAAATCCCACACCTCTTCGTGTTGCCAGGAATTTTCACCGTTTTCCAACTATTAATTCTGGAATAAATGTACCTTATCGATGGGATATCAGGTCCCCAGAGTTTCACCCAGAAAATTGATCTGTTCACCTTATACGAGAAGTAATTAGAAAATAATTGAGAGCGCTTTGCAGAGCGAGGAGCACATTGGAAAGTTTCGGAAAGTTTCTAAGTGAAAAGATGAAAAGCCTGATAACTAATTCATGTAGTCCGTTCTTTTTGCAATTCAAATACTCTCCATGATACAGTTTCCAAATAAGAATAAATTGAATTAGCGTACGATAAGGGAGAGAATATAATGATTAGGAATGCAAAAAAGAGAGTGGTGTGAAAGCTTTCGAGTCATAAAGCTTTTTAAGTCAGTTTCTTTGGTATTTACACTGAAGATGACGACTTGGTTGTCGATATAAATACGTGTGTGGTTTTTCTCAAAAATTTTGTGATTTTTGGGTTGTATTTCCATTTGTTGTACTATTGAGTCATGTAAAGGTTGACGTTGCCAGGATGAACGGTACTTACGTAGTTGTTCTCATTTCAGAAGAAATATTTTTATGAATTATTACAACATTACCAACAACACTTTCACGATTGAAACCCGCCAATAACAAATGAATAAAATAGATAAATCCTTCAAGTGTCAATGCATTTCTGGCGTCAGTCCATGGTGAAAAATATGGAAAAATATGCATTTTTGTTCAGTTTTTTCGAATATTTCTAGAAAACTAGCTAGAAGAGCTTATTGGCCCCCGTCAATGCAGGGTAATTATCCGAGTAGAGACCGTGAGATCTCCACTAGGAGCGTTGCCTGTCCCAATGCATCTTCGTCGCGTCTATTTGACCGCACTGAGCCGCGTTTCCAGAGACAATTGGAAGTGGCGACACCATGCGGCAGAAGAAAGAAACAATTTCATACTATGTTTGATATATGATGGACTATTTCCTCTTTCAAATTGTTGTTCAATTCATGGCTCTTTTATTTTTTCATCAAACGAAGCTCGAAGTCTACCAGACCGTAGATTGTAGATTGTAGATTGTAGGAGGGGTCGTTGAGGCTGTGCAGCCTCTCAAGCACCTCGACCTATTGGTTCTTTTGTGCATAACCCTCAATCTATTCGATGCCCGGGATTCCGAGGCTTCTTGCGAAGTTTTTCAGTTTCCTGGAAGCTGGTTCCTGACATCGGAGGGCTCTGAAAAGGCCCCTTCCAGGAACTTGAGCCTCTTGCAGAAGAGTGCTGGGCATTCGCAAAGCAAATGTTTTGCAGTTTCAGCAAAGTTTTCACAGTAACGGCAACTATCACTCTCTGTTTTACCCATCTTTTTGAGGTGATACCTCAGAGGGTAGTGTCCAGTGGGGAGTCCCGTTACCAGTTTCAAGTCTTTTTTGTCCAACTCGAGAAGCTGCTAAGCTTTCCTTGGCGATAGGCTCACTAGCCTTTTCGCTTGTCTTTGTCCTGGCACTTTATTCCAGTGAGATTTCATTTCATCTGCTTGGAACTCTTCTCTCAGGTGGGCTTTGTAAAGTCCACAGAAGGGTTCTGGGCCGAGAAATTGTGTATTTGCTCTTTCTTTGGCAAGGCAGTCTGCTTCCTCGTTACCTTCAAATCCCTTATGAGCTGGCACCCTCATCAAACTGACCTGGTTGTTCGCTGCCAGTTGTCTTAGGGATTGTTTACAGTCCCAAATCAGCTTAGACTCACAAGTGTATGACTTCAGGTCTTGGCTATCTGATAGAATAGTTATTTATGTATTAAGGGAATTATGAGGGCCTTAATTACCGATGGCAAAGTTTGCGTCCCGAGGGCCTCTGGCCCGAGGGACAGCAATTGCCAGAGGTTATTAAGGCTCTATAATTCCCGTGGTACATAGATAATTTTATTTTTGACCGATTTTCATAACAATATGTCCATATTTAGAACGCAATAAATGTTTAAATTCATAACCTTTCTGGTATATTTGAATTAGGTAGCGTTGATTGTAGCATTGTTGGTTGTTGCTAGGTTGTCGCTATGTTACATGTTTATAAGCAAACTTTCTTTATCAATCAATGTTTTTCCGTTAAAAAGGTGTTTATTTTTTACCACAAATCGACGATCTTTTTCTGATATAATGGAGGATATTATAAAAAAAAGCGGAAAAAGCAAGACAATCATTACTTCCATCGAAAAGTGAAGCCCTATATCAAAAAGAATACAACTTATATCTGAAGTGGCTGACACAGAGAAATGTTATGTCAAAAGATGCCAACGAAACTGTCTTTCTGGCATATTACATTATTATATTATGTACATTTATTATTTGTAATGACGTGAATAAGGAAAATATGTCTTAGTTTTCACGTTTCATATAAACGTTTATAAGCCTTTCTTGTATCATTTTCACCTGTAAAAGGTAAGAGGGAGTTTTTGAACCTTAATATCCCAAGGGAGTTATGACCCTCATTATAGATATCGTAACTATGACGATATAAGCTTATAATGTCACTGTCAGAAATAATATATATTTTCGCCCTTCGAGTGTCCCTTTCGAGGCACTCCTGGGCACATATCTCTATATAGCATGTACTTTTGCTTGAAAGATTGTTGGGGGTGTTACCAAGGGATTTTGAGAGCCTGAAATTTGGCCCACAAATTTTTGTTCGATTCATGCCTCTTTCATTTTTCCACTATATGATGCAAGTTTTCTGATAAGAATATTCTTCATGTCGAATATTCTGTCGTGAACATAGTGAGCATATTCAAAAAATATTCTGTGCTCTCTGGGTCACTGCGTTTATCAGGGCCTCTTGTTTGTGCCCTTCCAGACAGCTTCTGACCGGCATAATCCAGAGATAAACGGGTCCGCTACCCCCACAGCATTCCCATCGGCCATGTAAATTTCCTTCGACATCTTTGTTACCCGGCTTTAAATTCTGCGAAAAAATAACGACGGTGCTTTGTAGACGTAACGACCGATGCCCTCGATTCCTCGCATCAGCAGAGTCAAGTATCTTGTCGTAGAAACGACCTGACAAATCGCCCCGCCGTATATTCTCACCCGCTTCCCTACAGTGGCGCCCCCTAGCGACGTGTTTGCGACTGCTGAGACTCAGCTGAGAGGCCCACTCACAGAGGCCCACTGACAAATGTATGTGCATGGATTACGGTGTCTGCGTTCTGCGAAGGCGCTGGCTGGCGTAATTCATTTGTTATCCTGGATGACTAGATGAAGTCTACGGATAGCGATGGAGAAATTCACTGGAATCATTGATTGTTCAATTCCAGCACAGCACGTTGTGGTTTTAAGAATAATGTTATCTAATATTGTAAGAACACTAAAATGAAAGAATTCCCCAAAATAACGTCTTCTCGAGAGTATTCTCAGAACAAGAAAGGGATTATCTAGGAAAATTCTCAGTACACAAGTTGTCAGGATACGTGTATATTATGATACAAGTTTTATAGAACGCTATTTTGTCGCACGCGTTGTTTGTAACAAGTGCGACAACGTGTCTTATAAGACGTCATATACAATTCTATCTTTTTTTGTTGATTTGAAGTCTTTCATCGGAAAACATTGATTTATATCGATAAATAACTGAAACATCTTCGATTGGTAACAATGATGATATAGAAATATTGAAAATATGACGCGCAAGCGTAAAGCCCAGTTTACAGTTGAGCGATTTTGATTATTGCAATACCAGCGGTGAAAAATTCAATGTTGTTATTGTTTGTATTGGTCAATTTAAATCAAATTACACTCTGAATTGAAATTTACCAATTGAAACATTGAGTTTTTCACTGCTAATATCACCGAATCCAAATCGCTCAGAAGTAAACTGGGCCTAACTCTTCCAACTATCATTTGACAGTTCGATTGTACCAACCTCCGAACAATAAAAAATGCTTATCAAAACAGAGGCTATTTCGATACTGATTTGCGTTTTATATTGACATAGAGGAAATATTTTTCTCAATTGTTTCAAGTGAGTACCCTTATCACATAATATAATATTGGATACGTTTCAAAAGTATTTGTGGAGCTTGAATTGGCTGATTTCTGATTGGTGTTCTATCGATATTGTGTTGAAACACAACGAATACAAGAAAAATAATAAAATACTATGGAAATAATCGAACACTATAAAAACATCATCATGACTGTACGAACCTGAATTATCGAATCAATAATATGTATCAGAATTCATGAGCTGATTTACAACTCCAGGAGAACATTCATAGAATATTTTGGAATATTCTCACAACTAAAAGAAAGGAACCATCAAGATTTTTGAATATTTAAATGAAATATTAGAATGCATATCATGGAATATTCCGGAACGTTCTCAGAAAATTCAAGCAAGACATTCTATGTAGAGAACATTCATAGAATATTATTATTCAAATTATATATTATATTATGTGTTTTTTATTTTTTGACTGCACGAAAAAACATTCATAGAATACTTTAAATAAAATATTCCGAAATATTCTAATGATGAAGTTGTAGTAAATAAATCAGTTTTCATTCCATTTGTGGACTTTGTACAATTCAATAATAATGATGACATTCGTTTTTGTTGCATTCTTCAGATACAATTTCCCATCTAGTCGAGTATGTGCAATCTATTTTCCATTCTGCATGAAATCGAGGTCGAAAATGAGAAAAATGCGATAAAAGGGCATCTCACGAATATCAAACGTTTGAAACATTTATTCCAGTCACATTTTGAAAGATTAATGATTTGTTTACTGCGCATCAGGGATCCGGCATTCTTATATCTTTTATACGGGCTCCTTTCAAAGGAATAAATGATGGTTGGGATCAATTTATATCAAAAGAATACTAAAAGAGTGATGAATGGGCTTCTGTATCTCACTGCTAATCAGAAACTCGTTTCGAGAAGAATATATTTCCATACCCGCGAAAAAGTTTCATTAGATCCTTCGGGAGCTTTTGTTTCGAGATTAGTTACAATTTCCTTCATTTAAGCTATAGAATATGCGCCATAAATTCAAATTTTTTGGTGGAATTAATTGTTTCTTCATTTCAGTCGAGTCAGTGATTCCTGGTAGCTATTTTAAAACTGAAACATTTCATATCTCAATCATTATCTCTCACAGATTGTATAACACAAATGTTGGAATGGTCGATGTTGATGGTTTTTTTTATAAGAAGCCAACATCTGCACTTTTTGCTTCCAACAAATTCCAGGTTAGTATCCTCCTAATATTGCTACCATCGATAACTTTATATGCCTGAGATTGTCTTTTGTCAACGCATTGTTGCGTGTGAAAAAGAAAGAAAAATTTGCTCAATGTCTTCTCTTATAGTAGTGAAACAGTGTACAGACTGCAATTTGATCAAATTTTTTGCGTTGCATTAGCCAGGAAAGTAGTTGTTTTCTGCCCGTTTTCTACCTCTTGTAAACATCCTAGAAGTTTATAGATGAATTGTTGCCGTAGAGTTTTTTCATTTTGTTTTTACTTCTATTTTTGCAATCATCGTATATAATCTTATAGGTACCTAGTCATTAAAAAATTTGGACAAATCATTTCACATAGATGTCCCATCTTTAAGTATCAATGTCAGTTTTTCACACTTTCATAAGCATTCAACTAATATTTTGGTATTTTGGCTTGTAGCAGAATTCCATAACAAATATTCTACGCTTGAATTCCAGATAATGAATGACAGAAAAAAAAACAGCACATACTAAACATATGTGAAATCGAAATTGTATATGTTTTCATGCATAATTATTACCTTTCATATACAGGGCTATTCAAATTCGAGTCTATGCATGGGGATTTCGATAACGGTAAGAGATAGAGGGTTGGTTAAATGGAGGCAAAGCAGCGTATTTCAGAGGTTAATTATATGGATGAAAAAAATCTGACCTAGCTTCTTCAGTTCTAAAGTTATACAGGAGAAATCTAAAATTTCGAAATTCTTCTTTTGCCTATATCTTTTTATTTTACAAAGATTTTATTGAAATGTTGCCACTTTGCCGTTGCAACTTTTTGTAGCCTCTCCAAAATCTGAATAAAAATTATATACAGGGTATCGTATAAATTGGGCCACCCTCAACTTTCAATTTTCAAATACGGATCTGTATTTTTTATTGCATTTTTTTGAATGTCAAGAGTCATGTTTCATATTGACGTAGTATTTTCATCTGAATTACAGAGTGTTTTGGAAATATTGAACTATAACCAGTAAAATTTCAATTTTTTTTTTTTCAATTTTTCCTGTATAACTCCAGAACTGAAGAAGCTAGGTCAGATTTTTTTCATCCATATAATTAACCTCTGAAATACGCTACTTTGCCCCCATTTAACCAACCCTCTATCTCTTACCGTTATCGAAATCCCCATGCATAGACTCGAATTTGAATAGCCCTGTATATATTAAGAGCATTAAAATATTGGAGAAAACATCGAAAAAAGTTTGAAAAAAATCTATTTCAACACCTTGCAGTAATATAATTTCGTACAGGTATTAACTAAAAACGTTTTTAAAAAAATAATAAACCATGTAATTGTATTCTCATATCAGAAGAAATTATATTCACTAATGGAAAACTTGAAAGGTTCACCTCTTTCACGTGTTGTTTTTCCTTTTCCGTTTGATGATGGTAGACAAATAGAGCTTTCCGTCCCAGGCAAGATTCACCGGAAACTTTTCATTCAATGGAACGAGAGGTTCATTCAATTTCCCATAAGAATCGGGGAGAAAAATGAACAAGAGCACATTTTTCCGGTGACTGGAAGTCAATGCGTCTAGCGAACTGAAAAGCTCTAGAAGATAGCCAAAGAGAGAACCTCATGAATTCATCATGCCTCGTACAACGCCATTTTTCGATTCTCGTTCTGATGTTTACATGAGAAAGCATAGTCTGTAATTTTGATAGATTTGTTTCGTTATGTTCGGCATTCGGTCAAGGAAATTTGCTCATGATCCTATATTTGAGGGATTTAATGTCAGAATTGAATTCAATATGTCCAATAGCTATTTGTGTATATAGAGCGCAAAGATGAAAGAAAGACAGATGATCTTTCGAGAGCGGAAAGACACGTTCGAATTACACACAAGATTTTTTCTACCAATGCAGTTCCTAGACAAAAAACTAGATACTTCAATGCTACTACTACTTCTGGTGCTTCTCAAACTACCATAGTTTTTTTAGAATTGCGACCAATTCATCAGGATACTTTGATATCTTCAATATTCGAACATTTCATGGCACCATGTCATTATTCTATCATGTGATAATTCATACTTTTTCTCGATTTCTCTGATAGTAGGTTAATATTGAAATTTTTTCTCTTTCTGCTGAGCCTAACTCATGTTCCCAAGAAGTGGAAGGAGTAAGGGTTGTTTTCATCCCTAAAGGGACAAACAATCTCACAAACCCCCAGGGATTATAGGCCAAAACCTATCATCATTTCTACTAAAAACACTAGAGAGATTAGTAGATTCGTATTCAGTAGAAACAGCCCTTCACGAACTAGTACTGAAAGTTGAAAAGTCACTAAACTGCAACGAAAGCTCATTAGTAGCCTTATCAGATATTGAGGGGGCTTTCATAGTTATTTATGTATTAAGGGAATTATGAGGGCCTTAATTACCGATGGCAAAGTTATTAAGGCTCTATAATTCCCGTGGTACATAGATAATTTTATTTTTGACCGATTTTCATAACAATATGTCCATATTTAGAACGCAATAAATGTTTAAATTCATAACCTTTCTGGTATATTTGAATTAGGTAGCGTTGATTGTAGCATTGTTGGTTGTTGCTAGGTTGTCGCTATGTTACATGTTTATAAGCAAACTTTCTTTATCAATCAATGTTTTTCCGTTAAAAACGTGTTTATTTTTTACCACAAATCGACGATCTTTTTCTGATATAATGGAGGATATTATAAAAAAAGCAGAAAAAGCAAGACAATCATTACTTCCATCGAAAAGTGAAGCCCTATATCAAAAAGAATACAACTTATATCTGAAGTGGCTGACACAGAGAAATGTTATGTCAAAGCCAACGAAACTGTCTTTCTGGCATATTTTCAAGAACAGCAACAGCACCACCCATAAAAAAGAAGAAATTGTTTCCAGCGGCGCAAGTAATTTTCAGGAAACATTTGAAAATTGTACATTTATTATTTGTAATGACGTGAATAAGGAAAATATGTCTTAGTTTTCATTACATATAAACGTTTATAAGCATTTCTTGTATCATTTTCACCTGTAAAAGGTAAGAGGGAGTTTTTGAACCTTAATATCCCAAGGGAGTTATGACCCTCATTATAGATATCGTAACTATGACGATATAAGCTTATAATGTCACTGTCAGAAATAAACAATCTAATTCCCCACGCTGTTACAGGGGATGAGTCACAGGACGTTTATTGTTCATTCATTCATGTTTGTAGCGTGAAAATGTCAATACATGACAGGACTAGTCTCTGATTACGATTCAAAATTATCCATTGTGACTTTCAAAAATATTATTCGACCTATATCAATCTATCTGACGAAGAGATCAAAATATTCAGCAATGTAGTATTAAATAATTCACTACCAATAACTTCAATCCAATTAGTTGGATCGGTCAGTGTTGAGTACAAAGAAAGAACATACATCTCATCAGATTCCTTTCAAATTTCACAGGCTCTCCATCAAATGGTGAAGCAGGAAATCCAACTGCAAGCCTCTCAATAATCCCGAAACTCAAAGCCTCCTATCATGAAAACCCGAAGAACTAAAACTGCACAAACTCATTCAACTCCTTTCTTGGGAAAGAATACGTCCGGAAGATGCCTCCTCAGTGATTGTCACTCTATCCCTTTTTATTATATTTTCCGCAACTCTTGTCATCTGCGATTGCATTGTGTCCTGGAGACTACAAGCAGGATCGACCCGCTTTGTCCTGTTGTGTCCATATTGCAGGGCATCCTTGGAGACACACGTGTCCATCGATAACATCCTCATCTAGTCGCCGGGCAATTCTTGATAAGCCCGGCACGTATCCGCCATATTAGAAAGCTGGCATGGCATGGAGGATGCCGGAAACATGTGTCTGGTATTGATGAAGAACAGGGTGGTAGCGGAATTTATTTTCTGGTGAAGGATTTTTCCTGGAAAAGGGTTAAATCGCGTCTGTGTATAACCCTGCATGATCGAGTTCATGATTGGTGCCAGCAAAAACTGGAAAGTAACTGTGAAGTACTATGGGAATCACTGCATAGAAATACGCATTTGCAGCTTCATGTGAGGTTATTTCGAGATCTTACTATTTCACTTCACACATAGTGAGCATTTAGGCCATTATTTACACAAATTTCTATAGTTCAGTAGCCTGAACGATATTCATTTTCAATCTGTTCAGGCGAGGTACCTTCCCAGTTCCACCTAAAATATACCAATTTCAATTCTTTTGGAAGAACGATGCTTTACCTTTTTCACGGCTCTTACATAAATAGCGAAATTATTTCATAAGTTTTGGTGAAACTACGAGAGACTCGCGCTAGTAAACTTTTGTAGCATCATGGAATCCTGGTGAATCTGAATTGACAGAGCTGTCATCAATTTTCATCGCGTTGCAAACAAAATGAGTAATGAAATTGAAGGCCCTGAAAAAAGTCAAGCAGAATGCCAATTAAAGAAACAGAACAGAGTATTTGTAGCTGTTGGTTTATAATACGATATACTTATACTATATTGTTCATTCTTGATGAACTAGTTCTTTTTGAAATTGTAATCACAATCATGTTAAAATGGTACACTAGGTATCTCATTTGTTAATCGTAGCAGTTGAAAATCAACTTAATTTCCTAGGCACTTAAAGTGTTGCTTATCAAGATACATATTAACCATTTCATTGTGTCAGTAAGAAAAACGTACACTTTGAAAGCTGATTTAAGAACCAAAATTGACTACTTTTCAGTCGGTTGCAGAAAAACTCACACGTTATAATATGAGTTATCATAGTTTTATTAAATACATGTACAGTTATGTGCATAAAAAAGTCGTACCTACGGCATTTATAGGCTATTTTGAGTCTTGTCAATCTTGATTACATTTCTTATCGACTTTGACAAGTAGTGTCAATATTCAAACTATTTTTGTCTCAAAAGTTCGAAATGTGTACTACTTTTCGATGAAATTCGGAACATCATAGGCAGGTTCACACCACACAAACCTTGTACGACTGTACACAACTGTACGTATATTCAAATGAATAGCACCCATTCAAGAATATGATTGACAGCTCTGTATATTCATATGGAAAATATCCATTTTATCAATTTTTATTTTTTAACAAATCCAATTTATTCGTTGGTGGAAGTGAAGGACAACCAAGTTTTAACTGATAACTGATTTATTTTATAACGACTATTTATTTTGGAGGTTATGAAAGATGTTCACGTAACGCAACTTCGTATTTGACTGAATTCTGTCATCAGTTCGCTCTGTATATATATCATGTTTGGGTTGTTCTAGAACCTACGAGAACTGTCTTTTTCTGATATCGCGCTCTCTCTCTATCGGATTGCTTTCAGACAAGGTGGATATAGGATGGTGAAACAGCTCCCTATTAACAAGCACTAGAATAAACTGTAGACCTTTGCCTAATTGATTTCATACCGTAGTAATATTTCCTGAAGTTATCAGAGATGGCGACATACCTTGTGTCGGTAAAAGAGAAACTCTGCATCTGTCATCTTTTGATCAGTTTCATCTGTTCTAGATGAAAAATGATTGAGAAGAGTCAAAATATCAATATTCATGCCAGGTTTATCGAAAATATATTGTTTTAATGTCGTTTCAAGTCACGTCTGTCAGATGTGAACCACAGAAATACGTAAGCAACAGAAATCTTCTTCGATAATCGATCTTACCGCCATCTTCATTCAAGCCGTGGAAATATTAGTACCTTCTCAAACGGTCTACAAGTTTTTCGCAGAAACAATTGAAGAGCTGTTTCACCATCCTATATCCACCTTGCTTTCAGAGTATTCCACCCTTTTCTATTCTAGATCTTCCACGACCAATCGAGAGTTATCTGAAATGTCCAATACAGGAGGATATATAAATCTCGTAGCTCTCTACTTTGGCCAGTTCCATCAAGGCTGAAAAATAAATACAGAAAATCCATTTGGATTTACCTTTCGCTTGAGTACGGCTCTGCTGCTGATTCCCAAAATATACGGGAGAATTTGCATGTAAACTGCCCTACAGTTTATAAGTGGTTAGGTTCGAGGCACAAGGTTACTAATAGCTCCCAAATTGAAAGCAATAGCGCCAATAAGGCTTATCGGGATGATCCCTATGATGCGGTTTTCATGCATGAAAAGTTTGGACAGTGGATTTTGGAATAAGATCCCTGTCGAAGCAAACATAGGCTTATACTAACGAAGCTAGCAAAGCCACACACGAATTTCGACTCGGGATAGATCATATAATTTTAGGCTCATTTCAGGCTATTTTATTACCCTATACCCAAATTTTCTGCTCTTCTCTTTGATAGAAAAATCTGTGACTTTGCTAGCTTCGGGCGAACTCAGCAGAGCCATTTTTGAAAAATAATAATTTTGGTGTTTTGAAATAGCCAAATTGTAAAGCTCATTTCAGGCTAATTCATTACCCTATTCCCATTTTTTTTGCTCCCTCCCTTAATAGAAAAACTAGTGACTTTGCTAGCTTCGGGCGAACTCAGCAGAACCATTTTTGAAAATCCCCTTTTTTTTGCGATTGAATATATTTCAGGACTAATTTTAGGCTAATTAATTGCTCAGATTTAATTTTTTTTCTACACGTATAACAGAAAAAACAAGATTTTTCTATTTTCGCCAAGTCGATGATGCAATCATTTCAAATTATAAATGTTTGACGATTCAACTTGTCAAGCCGATGATGATACCCATCGCTGGATCAATAAAATGTTCATGTTGGAATGTTTTATTCGACGTTTTTTTTAAAAAAACTGTGGCTTTGCTGGCTTTGGGCGAACTCAGCAGAGCAATTTTTTCAAAAACATTATTTTTCTGTCTTTCGATGTAGCAATATTTCAAGACCAATTTTAGGCTAATTAATAACCCTAATTTAATTTCTTCTGCTCCACGCATTACAAAAAAAAAACAATATTTTTCGATATTCGCCAAGTCGATGATATAATCATTTCAAATTATAATTTTTTGACGATTCAACTAAGAGTATGTCATACCTACTCATGTAAAAACTACAGATGATCAATCCTTTTGAATAATCCAGGTTAGCTTGTTGAATTAGTTCATAGTAGACATTTTCCGAAGTTGGGCGCTTTTGAATGATCGAGTTTTGGGTAGAAACTTTCGATATTCAATAAACATGTTTCAATTCGAGAAATAAATGATCTTATACGTGAATTATTGTGAAATAAACAAAACTTAATTGCTTAAAACATATAACATAGAATTACGAATCCATGAAAAAAATAAAATCCATTCATCAAAGTAAAGGAAATCTCATTTTATTAGTTAAATATACATATAATATAAAATCTTGAATCCATTGAAACAAAAAAAATCTTGAAGAAGAAATGAAATTAGGTAATTAGCCTTAAAATTAGTCTTGAAATATTGCTATATTAAAAGACAGGAAAATGTTGTTTTTGAAAAAAATCGCTCTGCTCAGTTCGCCTGAAGCTAGCAAAGCCACAGATTTTTCTATCAAAGAGAAGAGCAAAAAATTTGGGAATAGGGTAATAAAATAGCCTAAAATGAGCCTAAAATTATGTGATCTATCTCGAGTCGAAATTCGTGTGTGTTGCTGACTTCTTTAGTATCATATGCTTGACCATTCTCACCATGCAATATGGAACACTCATTTCAAAGATTGGTCATCATCAACAGCTGTTTTATGGTCTGGGACACTATTATTATTTTAATTGTGCTACTTTACAACAACTGTTGTTATCGACGTGATATTCCAAAATGAATATTTTTCCAACATACATGCTTCCAATTACCCAAGCCTATGTTATATACATAAAGCTGGATAATTGTTAAACTCAATTCTTATCAACTCAGAGTTGATTATTCGAGACTATAATATAGAGAACACTGTTCGAATACTTTGCATTCGTTCATAAATCGACCTTATTGGAACAGCCAAAATGGATGTGGGATACAAATTGAAACTGGAAAATCCTATCAAGAGTGCAAACTTTTTATCAAAGCTTTTTTTTGGGTGAGTAATGAAATATTATCGTCAAGGAGAAGAATATAAAAGGCGGATTTCCACCAAACGAACGAAAACCGCAATAAAACAGCAACTGTGTGTCGATTTCGACCAAAACAAAAACTTTTGTTGTCAAAATAAGAAACATTTCGAAGACTTTGTGACTCAAGTTAGTGTTTTCGTCAACAACAAAAAATTCCGTTGCCAGGCGAGAGATCAAATTTTTCGGTGTTATGTCCCTGTTCTTAAGTTTTTACCATCAAGATTATGTTTACCTTTCATTTGGATTTAAAAAATTACTGATTTCATGGGGAAGGCACTAAATATTATATGAGTACATAATATTGGTGGGTATTATCACATGTAATATCCCACTGATAATTTTTTTCAAGGTCACGAATATATTTGTGGATATAGAAATTTTTTATCAACAAAAACATGAGTGAAACCGAAACAAAAATTATAGGGAATTAATTCTGCTGCGTGGGAGATTCGGTAAGAAAATTTCAGAAATTGGAGTTGCTATCAATATGATGAGAAGATGAACCCTACGACCTATTCTGCGTCGATAGTAACTAAAATACTAATATTTCATTTTCATAACACATGTCTATCCAGATTGTATTCATTTATGACATGAAATTGAACCTTTATTAATTCCGTCAATAGGAACTAACAAAACTATCGTAACCTAACTAGAGCTTCAAAAAAAATTTACGGAGATTAATTCAAACTCGCGGGGGATTCTTGCTCAATACAGCAGGTAAAACATTTTCGGGAGTAATTACACAAGTGCTTCAAAATTATCGATAATTTTCCATGAAAGCATGTTGTCTAAAAACTGCATGAGCCCTCCTCCAAATAACCGAATGCAGTTTTTTTACTGACAACATGCTTGAATGGAAAATCATCAGGTTTATTTTGATGCACGAGTGTAATTCGGTAGAATATTTCCAGAGTTAAAACATAGTCAGTGAGAATATTTGCCAGCGACGGTATTGAAGTATTTTCGTTCAAACTATAATTTCTATCTTTAATAAAATCCATAAACTGTTTCCATATATATTGATGGTTCAACATTGTATTTTTTGGTTTGCTCTTGGTGATTTTTTCTTGAATTACAGTTATCGAATCATTCCCGAAACGTGACATTCCAGCGACGTTTAAAATTCAGTATTTATGCCTGTCAATATGACAAATGTACATTTTAACAATCGTTACTGTAGATACACGGACCGAGCGGGTATTTTTCGATATCTACCGGGTATTTACCAGCCCGAAAATGTCCCGCCGGGAATTTAATGCTGTAATTGATCGAAAATGTCCCACGATGGAAATATTCGCGGTAATCTCCCGTTGCTATAAGCAACGTATACAAAAAGGAGCCTTCTAATTGGTTGAAAATAAATTTATGAAATATTCATTGTAGATGGCCAATTGATATCATAAGAGAAAGTACGAAAAAGGTATTGAAGCTTTCAGATCTGTACAAAACTTTAGATTGCGATGAATCCGAGCGTCTAGGAAAAAACTTGGAACAGAATTGGAAGGAAGAATTGAATAGGGCCAAAATGAAAAATGTCAATCCGAGTCTCATGAGAGCATTATCGAAAGCATTTTTGTTCGAGTACATGATGTGGGGTTTGCTGAATTTCGCCCAAGTTATTATATTTAGGTGAGTTGATAATGAATTATCTGGCCCTGCGTCCAGATTTTAATCAACTGATTCTATGAGTGACAATTGCACTGAGATGGTAAGGGATTGCTGCCGAACTTCTCTCTACCAGTATTCTTCTTCCTATAGAATAGCGAAGTTGCTGTGATGTTTTTTTACAGTGACTATTCAAGATTTCGCCTATATTTTTTCCATTCCAGATCTTCATATCCCATTGTTTTATCTTATCTTATATTATTATTCGATGAAGAACATGACCAAAAGAATATAATACAGATGTACTTGATGGGTACTTTAATAGTTGTTCTTGTGCTGGCTTTCGCATTGTCTTACCATCACCATAACTTCGGACTATCAAAAATTGGTATGAGAATGAGGATAGCTTTGTCTTCGTTGGTCTATAGAAAGGTAAGCGGAAGTTTTTGTTGGGTAGAGTGAAATCGCAAGAAAAAATCTACCTCGGTAGATTCTTATGTTTAGACACACACTATAAGACTTTGATAATATCCATATAAAGGGTGAGCTAGCTGAGCTTTAACAATGAAAGAAAACACAAATATTTTCAAAGTACTAGTTCTCATTTTATTGTAACTGTACCGCACATTATAAATGAATCGCATAACTGCTATATATTGCTCGAAAAATCCATTTGGAGCCGGTAGACGTTCATTTAATTTCCGAATCCAGAAATGCTTTTCATTGAACAAATCATTTACCAGGATTATATTCATTAGGATTATATCTCAGAATATGAAACTGATAAAGAAAAATATTTTATGAACGATTAACATTTCTCACCATAATTACCTTCAGGTTCATTACATAGAAAGATAAAATTTCAATAATTGTGCATGCAATCATGGTATAGTTGAATAACAAAGTCGCTTTATTAAGATAACTGCTTTCAACAGCAATTTTTGGAATTACTTATTGATGAAGACGACGAAAAGTTCCAAAATGATTTCATCCAAATTCTCTTCTAGTCACCATGTGAAATATTTCCCATTCATTGAGATAACAGTAAATTTACTTCACACCCCCAGATCGCCAATTAAAATATGGGTGCATATGTCTTAGACAATGTTTGTTGCTCTTTCTCTCATCTCAGAGACTGAATACACAAAATCATTGAAACTCACACATTTTTTCAATAACCCTTCTCACCATAATTTAAAAAATTTGACATGTTCTTTATTCGTTTCCCATTCTTCTGCTTTTGTTCCAATAATATTCCGAGTTTCAGATGACTAGACTGAGCCAAAAAGCATCAACTGATACAGCAGCAGGCCAGGTGGTCAATTTGCTATCCAATGACGTTAATAAATTCGACCAAGTGGTTCTATCCCTTCACTACTTATGGATCCTGCCATTCCATATAGCCTTGGTAACTTATTATCTATGGACAGAAGTTCAGATTGCAAGTTTGGTTGGTGTTGGAGCTATGATTATCATCAGTTTACCAGGACAAAGTGAGTGATATGAAAACATTGCATTGAAAATAACATGTAACATGTTTCTAATGCGTATTTTTTTATACTATTATTCGAGTAGCGTTGCCACGCATCTTGGGGACTAACTAGTGATATACTTCCGTGAAACAATTAATGAAATTTCCATAACTTTTCCATAGGTTACCTGGGCAAGGTCATTGGACGTCTGAGGTATTCCATTGCGCTTAAATCCGATAGTCGAGTTAAGCTCATGAACCAAATCATAATGGGTATACAAGTCATCAAGATGTACGCGTGGGAAAAGTTCTTCGAGAAAATCATTGACAAAGTTCGACGAGAAGAAATCCGTTATCTAGCATCGGATTCGTATATCAAAGGAGTGATCACCAGTATCAATGTTTGCATTGATAAATTCACCCTTTTCTTGACTGTCATCACCTACGTGTTATTGGGTAATCTAGTTTATAATAGCAGGATAAGCCCTTAGGCAAATTAGTTCAAATACTAGAGAACAGATGAACAACACCTCTAGATGAAACTCCGTTATAGCTTTCATTCAATCGTATATGAAGAGCCACGGCCCTCTTCAAACAGGCCTGGAATAAAACAAGGCAACACCGCAAAGTGCCGCAGCCGTACATTTTACATCATTTCTGAATTATCAAAACTAAAAATCCAATTCAATTCTTTGCAAGCAAGCTCATTGTCCTCTTCAAAAATGTTGATATTGAGGTCATTATCTATGATGAGTTCATTTTCAATTTTCAAATGAGCATTTTCAGACTTAATGTGAAGAATACAATCTTTGTACCAATTATTCTAATCTTCCAGGAGTCAGGTTTTGTCAACTTTAAAGAATAACTGGTCAATGAATCATCAATACCATTAATAATGTCAGAAATTTCAAAATTTTGCACTAATAATTCATTCTCATGGTTTTGATTTTGTCGTCTACATTCTGGATTCTTTCGATGAACGGATTTTGTTGTCGATAAATACTGTGGCAAATTTGGAAAAATTGAAGGGACAGCATTCTCTCTCAACCTCGGTAAACAAGGAGTGTCATTTGAGGTTCCTTCTGAAAAAATAGTTTTCACAAATTTGATGAACTCACCCTGTTCGAAATGAACGCTGCATACTGCAGAACTTTTGGACGGTTGCCAATCTCATCTAGGAATGGCTTTCAACCAATTTTTTCTCAAATCTTCATTCTTAGGAAAGGAGAAAGTACTCTTGGCTTCCTCCCTTCTCAGAGTAGATACATAACTTGTCTTGCATTCAGGAACGCAACATTTCCTAGGCATTTTCATTCACTATAACCTCACTTCGAACAAACACTCAACCTCGCACACAACTAAAACATAACACCAGTTTCATGGTAATTTTCCCACTGATTATTATATCGACACTTTCATCTTCACAAAACCTTATTCTTCGATGAATATTGCACCAAATTTCATAAGATTATATCAATTATTCGACCGAAAACAACGAGATAAACAAAGATCCCGACACGATTATCCAAATACTGATGTACAAACGAGCGAGCGCGGTGGGACTAGATCGACGTTGCCAAGTCAATTACTTCCCGGCCTGTTCATAAAGAAGGCCGTGGAAGAGCCCAACTTTCTTCCAGGTAATGTCATCAAAGCTTCCAAAGTGTTTGCCATGGCCCAACTTCTCAACGTACTTCGGGTCACGGTGAACTTTTTCTTTCCAATGGCCATACGTGACAGAGCAGAAACTATAGTTTCCGTAAAGAGATTACAAGATTTCTTGGTCTTGGAGGAGAGACATACCTCTGAGAATACTCTGGAGAAGAATGACTATGGAATATGTTTCTCGAATGTCACTGCTTCTTGGACAACCAACGAGGACATAAAATATATGAGCGTAGTTATACCCAAAGGTTCGATATGTGCCATTGTTGGTGCAGTAGGAGCAGGAAAAACTTCCATGCTCCAGGTGAGGATGTTACACTTCTGTACGAAACAATTATCATCTTGGTTTCCTCACTCATTCGAGAGGACTTTCAACAAACATCATCAGCCAACATTTTTGGATTACCTCAACAACAATAGTATCGTTTCATTCGATTATCTCAGCTAGCAATTTGAAGATCGTATTCGAATGAAAATAGGACCAGTGAGAGGAGACAACTCTAGTGGTGTACTTCTTTACACAGATTCTAGAATTTGTTCTTGTAACACTTCTATAATTTTTGCAGTTACTGTTAGGAGAACTTCCACTAAAATCAGGTACTCTCTCAGTGAGTGGCGTTATATCCTACGCTTCTCAAGAACCATGGCTCTTTTCATCCACAGTACGAAACAACATTACGTTTGGCCAACCTTATGACAAGGAATGGTATCTGGAAGTTGTCAGAGTATGTGCCTTGAGAAGCGATTTCGACCAATTCCCAAATGGGGACAAAACTATTGGTAGGTAACGTGAGATCTATTTCTTGGATGTGAAAATGGAACATTGATGTTGTTTTTGGAATGTATAATGATAACATGTAGGTATCTATCAGAAAATCATGTTTCAACTAGTGTGGTTTCAATTTTAGTTTTCAATGATTTACGTAATTCTTCATTATAGTGGGAGAGAGAGGAGTAGCCTTGAGTGGTGGACAAAGAGCAAGAATAAACCTAGCCAGGTGCGTCTACCAAAAAGCTGATATTTACCTTTTGGATGATCCTCTATCTGCCGTCGATACTCATGTGAGTAAACATCTCTTCGAAGAGTGCATTCAGAAGCATTTGGAGGGAAAAACAAGGATTCTGGTTACTCACCAGTTGCAGTACCTCCAGAAAGCAGATTTGGTCGTAGTTGTTGACGATGTGAGTCATCATTTATTTGTCCTGAGGTATAATTTTGATTACATATTTCAAAAGACACAGAGTCTCTTTTTCTGATTTCCTCGAAACACGAAGACGTTAACACAACACAATCTATAATAAATCCGGTATAAAATTCTTGGCATAAATGCGACGATCTTTCCTACGCAGCTATGCAGCTGATCGATAATACGATATTTCTTCTTAAGGGGCGAATTTTGGCCAAGGGTACATTCGAAGAACTGAAAAACAGCGATGTACACTTCACTGATATGTTCATCTCCTCTGATAACGATGAAGAAAAGGAAGAAGAGCGAAATTCTGTTGTTGCAGCACGAGTCAGGTATTCTAGATTCTCCAGATCGTCGACCAGATCAAACGTAAGTTAGTAGCAATAAAATGAAAACTCAATACGGAAAATACAACTCTGATAGGTAGCCATCAGATAATTAAATTTATAATCTTCTTAGAGTTTGGTTTATATGGACACAAACCATTTTGTTCTGAGATGTGGAAATCAAAATATTTCCAGATCATCATCTATGTTTTAGTTCTCAGTTTCCAAAGGTGACGCGATTAGTACTGAAAGTATGGACGAAGAAGGTTCGGTGCTTGGAAATGGATCTTCTTTATTGGAGTATCTGAAAGCTGTCAATAATAAATGCTTGATAGTGATGGTGATGTTGATAATGCTGATAGGCCAGGCTTTCATAGCAGGAGCTGATTTTTGGGTGGCTTTTTGGTGAGTTCTCCCTTTTCCATAGATATGGCTCATTTCATCACGAGCTCAGAAATAGCCCACAATTGATAAAAATCAGGTGTATTTTCTGAATTCGATACATAAATGAAAGCAATGTTTCTGTTTCAGGACACATCAAGAGGCTCTGAGACAGTCAGGTGTTGTATCACATCCCATATTCGAAACATTTTCTATTGTCGCCAATACCTCAAAGTACCTTATGGATACGGACTCCTCATCTTCATTATTCGATACAGTTGAAGTAGAAAACTCCACGCACCACATACTGAAGACTGAATTCTTCATCTACTTCTATACAGTTCTTATGGTTGCAGCGATAATAACCACTTTGGTGCGCTTTGTCGGGTTCTTCAAACTTTGCATATTATCGTCGATGAACCTGCATTCGAGAATGTTCCGAGCTCTTCTGAAAGCTCCGATGAAATTCTTTAATACGACCCCCAGCGGAAGTATCTTGAACAGGTTTTCCAAGGACTTGGGAGCTGTTGATAATGTTCTCTCAGAGGCTCTATTATATGCAGTAGCGGTAAGAAACATTCGTCTCATCGCACACAGAAAAAAAGGATCTCTTAAATCAAGTTGTAACCGCATTAACTCAAAAGAATGGTAATCTTGAATAGGTCCAACCAAATATCAGTTTGATTTTTCGACAACATTCTTTTGACTATTTTGGATCTAAAAGATTTGTGTCAAATGTACACTTTCTTGTTGAAAAATGTGGTTTGATTGAGGCAAGAATATTTCAATGTTGTTGTGAAACAGTTCTCTTGGATGAAGCTGATTTCTCATGAACAATGATCCTCTTGATTCAAGAGGAATCACTCCTGATCCATTTTTATTGACCTTTGATGGATTGCATGCCGATAATTGAAAATGAAAAACTGGGGCTGTGGTATTGATACAGCAATGAATTATTAGGTACAACACGAAACAAAGCATTTTCAACACCCAACAGTGCCAGTGATACGACGCCATGTCCATCACATATATGTTCTAGATTGTTTGCTTCCAAGACACCTTTTACGTCCATTGTGAGTACTCGAGTTATATATACCTAAATAATTCGCTAGCCTGCAGTCTGCACTATAGGAACACAAGCACCATCTAAGAAAACTTCACTGTAACCTGTCACAATGTATCTCTTGATATAGTCTTAATGGCGGCCAACGACGTTATTTATTGGCGTTGTCTAGCTGGTTCTGCAGACTGCGCATCTTCGCCTCGTGCGCTAATTCTCAATTATGCTTATTGGTCGAGCTGGTCACGTGGTACATGCTTTCGTCATCAAAACAAATTTTCATGAGAAAAGATATTCTTGACCTGAGAGAAATAATCTTGACTGATATTACTCACATTGTTTTCTAAGGTGAAGAGTGCGGATGATTCAGTTCAACCAAATCAATTTCAAGGAAATTTATGTAAACAGGCAAACAACGTGATTAGTTCAAAAAAGAAACGTTTTGGTCAATCTGAGATTATTATTCTTATCGGAAGATTATACAATTCAAAAAATATATATATATTTGATTTAAGAGATCCGTTTTTTCTGTGCATTAATCTTCCACATAGAACTAACTAGGTACCACTTGCCTTCTGCCTGATGAGTGGATTTTGCATTCATGAGTTCGTTGAGTTAATATAACATCAGCGTTCAAAATATCACCCACATATCTTTCGGGTGGGGTTGAAGCAGAGCAAACAGTATCAAGAATTTTGAATTGGTCGCTGAATTTCAGGTTCAAATATTCGTAATGGGCCTCATCATCAACGTGATTATTTCCAATCCATACACAGTTATACCACTGGTGATATTAACAATGTTCGCTTGGAAAATGTTTTCATGGTATTTGTTGACTGGAAATTACATCAAACATCTCGAAAGTTCGAGTAAGTACTTTATCCATAATCCATAAATATACAGTGCGAGTTTGTAACTAAATTCAGGTGTTTTTTTCAGCTAAGTCGCCTGTACTTTCCCATGTGAATTCGACTTTAAAAGGCATCACCACTATACGGGCTGCGAGGGCAGTAGAAAAACACATCCGCCAGTTTGATGATCATCAGGTGAGTTAAAAGGTTCCCATCAAAATCAGGATCGAAATGGACTATTTCTTTCAGAATGTTCACACGTCAGCATGGTATTTGACAATAACATTTATATCATTATTTGGCTTATGGATAGATATTTTATCTCTGATATACATCGCGGTAGTTACATTCACCTCTGTTTACCTCATATCTAGTGAGTATTTACTTAGTAAGCGTTGGAAGTTGATCGAGAATATTAACCGTAGTAAACGCCATGCAGAGCAGTTTGGCAGGACTAGCGATAAGTCAATCACTTATATTGGCGGGAATGTGCCAACATGGGGTACGATTTGCTGCTGAAACTATCTACCAGCTGACCAGCGTCGATAGGATATTGCAGTACACTACTTTGGAGCCAGAAGGAACATTTGAAAGTAACAAGATATCGAAAAGTGAGCCCCTTGTAGATCAGATTAGATTATATTGTGAGGGTTGTTCGATGCCAGTATTTGAAGTGAACCAACATATTTAAAAACAAACAAAAAAACAACTACATGTTCATTATTATACTCAGCAAGTTCTTACACACATTTTCAGAAATCTTAGAGTCCGGAGAATGGCCCCACAATGGGAAAATAGAATTCAAGAGTGTATACTTGAGATATGATAAAACAGATCCACCAGTTCTGAAAAATCTCAACTTCACCGTAGAGGCTGGTGAAAAGGTAGGTGATATCATAAAAATAGTCTGCTGCGGGAATATTGCTCATTTACACTGGTACAATTCGATATCCATCATGACTTTCATTGCTTGTTTGAACATGTACTAATGATCTCTTAATTATCATCGAGCGCGTGTCTATAACAAGTTAGGTGAGAAGCTGAATTAGTTTCACCAAAATCGATGATGACCTTGAACATGGGAGTGAGATAATACACTACCTTTGTATCACAAATTTCAGATAGGCATTGTGGGTAGAACAGGTGCTGGAAAGTCATCACTCATAACGGCTTTGTTCCGTTTGACAGAAATAGATGGGTCGATTTTCATTGATGGAGTCAATACTGAAACAATAGGACTAACAGACTTGAGAAATGAAATTTCTATAATTCCACAAGAGCCTCTGCTCTTTTCCACTACCATCAGGAATAACCTGGACCCATCTGGAAAATATGAAGATTCCAAGCTCTGGGAAGCTATCGAAAAGGTGAAATTATTTCATCACCTAGATTAACACTTCAGTCACCTAATTAAATCTTTTCATTTGAGGTTGAACTTAGAGATGCAGTGACTTCTCTAGACTTCGTGGTTACTGATGGAGGAACTAATTTCAGTATGGGACAAAGACAACTGATCTGTCTAGCCAGAGCTATCCTCAAGAACAACAAAATCCTAGTTTTGGATGAAGCAACAGCCAACGTAGACCAAAGGTAGACCAACACTCTTGTGGGGATCATTTCACATCTCCCCAATCTTCTTCCAGGACTGATGCTTTCATTCAAACAACGATCAGAGAACAATTCAAAGACTGTACAGTTCTCACCATAGCACACAGGCTGAACACCATCATGTATTGTGACAAAGTCCTGGTGATGAACTTTGGGGTTGTTGCGGAATTCGATCATCCCCATGAGTTATTGCAGTTACCAAATGGGATTTTCCACAATATGGTTTCGGAAACGGGACCCAAGATGTCGGAGGTTTTGAAAAACATGGCGAAACAAGCATATCGGGGTGGGGATTTCAAGACTCATCTCTGAACCAAACTGGAGTTGGGAGCTAACTAGTATATTTGAAGCATTTCCGTTCAAATTTTGAGGTTCCTATGAGTGTTCTATGTATACATGATCAAGACAAAAATTGTGCCTGTCACTTTCTTTTCAAACATCCATCCTAACCATTAGATTTCTCAGGATTCTTTGAACCCAGTAAACTATGTTGGTGGGAGATTTAGTATGTCCGAATGTGATGTGTTGAGTGTTAAAATTGGCTCACTTATTGATAACCTGTTGGAAGAAGAAGATTAGGACCTACATTCAGAATTATTGGTGTCAATGGAAGTATATTTTCCCTCAGTTGAAAAATTCATTATGCATGAGTTTCCTCTCCTCCTTGAATCGAACAAAACAACTTCGTCAAACACCCCATCTCTTAACTTTTCGATTCAATTTGGAAGTCTTCTGTAGTTGAGGTCCACACCATCATCGAACCACTTACTCCGACTGTCTGTCGGATCATTAATTTCGTGTCATTCAATCTCATGGCCATTCAATTACGTCCGAGTTCTGTTCGGGATATTTCAATCCAACAAACTCTGGACGAACAAGTCAGCTTTGCTGCCAGTTCCATTTTCGATTAGAATTGGAAAACATGCATCCGTTCAGTAACAGATTTCCTTGTTTTCTATCCGTCCATCAAACTGACTTGATGAATTTTCAGAGGATTAAGTAGTGCTGATACGCTTATTATTCGTCAAATATAGATTTTCTATAAATGGTATGAAGGTAGAACTCAAATTCTAACCGATCATGTACTTTATTGTCAGGTAAATACATTCTTATTTACAAAGCATGAGAAGAAAATAAAAAATAATGTACAAATAATAAGATAAGTGGATGTCGAGTGGATAAAAAAGAAACATATTATCAAATAACCTGAAAAAAAACGACTATCGTTAAGTATCAACTCAATTCACATTGAGAACTATAATATTCCTCAAATTTAGGTTAAGTTTCATGTGATAGATACATTTTCACAGTCTTCCGACAGTTATTCTGAGAAATAATGTTTCAATTACTAGTTGGCGCAGACGATTATAATTTTTTTCACTTTCTAACTGGTGGAGTTTTTGGTCCGACTAGATTTAGGTAAGGGCAAGGAAACACAACCCATATTTCTTGTTTGACGATGTATTTTTCATTATCCGGGGGTTGGTACAATCGAACTGTCAAATGAAAGTCAGAAGAATTAGGTCCAGTTTACTTCTGAGCGATTTGGATTTGGTTCAGTTCAGTTCAGGGTGTGATTTTATTTGAATTGACAAATAAAGACAATAACAACATTGCATTTTTAACCGCTGGTAGCGCAAAAATCAGAATCGCTCAACTGTAAACCAGGCTTTACGCTTTGCATGTTGTTTTCATCATGTTTTGAAGCGTCTGTGAAAATGTCATGAGAATTCTAGTTGACCTCATATTCTTTACCTTTACCAAAAATTGCACGAGATTTTTTCCTTATTTTGACGAAAGAGTCCGACTCCGATGGACGCAAAAATCTGTTTGTTGGATTTGTTAGTTTTTTGTTAATTTTCCACTACATTTCCCTCAATAGATTGTATGGACCACTCATCAAATCGCGACATATTTTCACTTCTTGAAGTATATCTTAAATTTATCAGTATTATCAATGTTTTCGCAGTGCAATTATCGCTCCGCAGTTCAATTACCGCTGTAATTTTTCGATAATTGCATTCTTCTTATATGACAAATATTATCAATGAGGGAAATATTCGTGCAAACATGTTTCGAAGCTTGTCATGTTCCTGGCACATGGAAGAGGAATTCAACGTCTGGCCTTTTTGACAAACAGCCAGAACTGAGACGAATCTCTAGCTACTTCGATCCAACCATAAGTCACGGGCGGAAAGTATGACAGGAATTTTTCATTTCGAAAATGGCATTCTTGGCATTCGAACAAAAGCTGTTTCGGTGCCTCGTAAGCGAGAATGAGAAGATTAAGATTTATTTCCGAATTTCTTCGGGGTTTTTCTACTTATCGTTTCTGCTATAATGGAAACTTAGTTTTCTACAGGAAATACTATTTATCGATATATTTCTATAAGAATAATGTCTTATTGAACTTGTCCCGCATAGAGAAATTCCAAGTATCCAAGTTCAAACACATGCACAAGGCAAACGACTCTAATAGTATGTGAGGACATCATTTGTTCTTCAGTGCTTTCTTGAGTATTGAGATCAAGGGCTGCTTTGAGAAAACAATTTTATGAAATTTTTATGTTATACAGTATAATATGATCATAAGTGCCTTCAGACTAAGCCAGACAAAAAAATCATATCAGGAAATCGGATTGGACACTTGAAGATTTTGGAAAATATTCCCCTAGAATCCTTGTATGAACCGACAGAAGATATCATGCCTGTTAGGTACGATTTCGAAATGCGGTTTGAAGTGGTGATAAACAACGACCAAATTCGCACAGAGAACGGACCTCAACTGGGAAGGGATGCATCAGTATGGTATACTGATGGATCCAAGATGGATGAAAGGGCTGGAGTAGGTTACAGGGCCAAATTTCAGACTCTCAAAATCCCTTGGTAACAACCCAACCATCTTTCAAGCAGAAGTACATGCTAAAGAGATATATGCCCAGGATTGCCTCGAAAGGGACACTCGAAGGGCAAAAATATATATTCTATTAGATAGTCAAGCAGCACTAAAAGCTCTGAAGTCATACACTTGTGAGTCTAAGCTGACTTGGGACTGTGAACAATCCCTAAGACAACTGGCAGCGAACAACCAGGTCACTTTGATGTGGGTGCCAGGTCATAAGGGAGTTGAAGGCAACGAGGAAGCCTTGCCTTGCCAAAGATGGGGCAAATACACAATTTCTCGGCCCAGAACCCTTCTGTCGACGTTCCAAAGCCCACTTGAGAGAGGAGTTCCGACGCTGGGAAGCGGATGAAATTAAATCTCACTGGAATAAAGTGCCAGGACAAAGACAAGCAAAAAGGCTATAGTGAGCCTGTCGCCAAGGAAAGCTAAACAGCTTCTCGAGTTGGACAAGAAAGACTTGAAACTGGTAACGGGACTCCTCACTGGACACTGCCCTCTGAGGTATCACCTCAAAAAGATGGGTAAAACAGAGAGTGATAGTTGCCGCTACTGCGACAACTTCGCTGAAACTGCAGACCATTTGCTATGCGAATGCCCAGCACTCTTCTGCAAGAGGCTCAAGTTCCTGGAAGGGACCTTTTTAGAGCCCTCCGATGTCAGGAACCTATAGCTCTCAGGAAACTGATGAACTTCGCAAGAAGCCTCGGAATCCCATGCCTCGAATAGATTAAGGGTTAAGCACAAAATATCTGATATAGGTCGAGGTGCTTGAGAGGCTGCACAGCCTTAACAACCCCCCTCTACAATCTACAATGTGATCATAATAAATAACAGAAATATATATACTAAAGTGCTTACTGACCGCGTTTTTAAAGAATTGGTAAGGCAGATATCTGGAGTTAATTCTGAGAATCAATATTTCGGAATGATCCATCTTTACTGAACGGTGGGATGATTCAGTAAAGAAAATTAATGAGTGATCTCTCTTCATTCTTGAGCATGAAAATGATGCACAATATTATATTCTACTCAAGCGTCTCGAGATCTAATTTCATCCGCAATAATGACACATGAATATTCATTCTCTCACTCCTCGTGATTCTTTCTAATGGGGAATATTCATGAAGGTGGTATTATTTCAAGTTTCATCCCGAGTTCTTCGACTCAACTCTTTTATTATTGACAAGAAAATAAGAGAGCATGCGGGTTCGAAGATTCAGCGAATCTCATAAGATCGAGATCTCATATAATGCGGTACTGAAATTCATAAAATGACTTGATGGTTGTCAGTTATTGACATAATATAGAATTTAGGATTATTTGATCGAATTCGTAAAAAAGATATATTCGTTGTGCATTCTATAAGTTAACATTTTGCTTGAGAGTTAAGGGTATACGATTAGTGTTCGAATGTCTGCGATATACGGATGATTCCACAACGAAATGATTCAATTCTTTTTTAATTTTTTTTTTGCTTCAAAACAGTCAACATTTCAATCACCTCATCATCTAATCAATTACTTCATTTATTTCTTCACACCGTGTATTGGTGGAATATAGGTAGGTACATATACTTATATTCGTCGCTGACTTCTATAATGATTCCAGATGTGCTCAGTTACAACAATTCTTGTCAAAATGTCTATGATTATCTGGGTGAACGTAATGATTGCCCTTATCTCCAGATGGCGGCTGTGACATTATCAAATGTTTTGGCGAATATTCCGGAAGCTGTCTACAATTATTTCCACTAACAATGGGTTGTTGCCTACAGTAGATCCCAAGTTTTGAATAGTGAAGACGTTTTGGAATATTCAGGGCGTAAAGAATCCTAATTTGAGAACAGTGGCGACAGGAGACAAAAATGTGCAATATCTTTGAAATGTTTCTATAAGGGATGGAATTATGATTTTATCCTTTCATGAACCCGATAGCACCCGATAGTTCAAAGCACTTATTTTTTAACCTATTCATGGTCCAACATTTCAACCTAAATAACTGCATTTGCACAAAGACTACGAAGTGTTGGTAATTTCAAATCTCTATAGATGGAGTGAGCTAGTATGACTCATGCCCTGTATGCGAAGTGATTTTTTATACCTCACTGGGTAACATTACGTCACGCATTTATGATCAAACTTCCGGAGGTTTCGCAGCTTTTGAATGACCCCTTCGCTACCCTTCACAATTGTGAAAGACTCTTCAACCGTGACTTACATGTCTGTGAAAATATCTGAAATATTTCTGACTTGTCATCATTCATCAAGTATACGTGGCGTAACACCTAAATTTCTTGACATGAAAAATCTCTTCGAAGGAATAATTCGTTTGTAGCATTTGAAGATCGAGTATATATATTTTTAAACTAGGAGTGACATTCTTGACCAGATAATCTTGATAACTTACGTAATAATACAATAACTCGAAAAAGAACAATCAACAATACCTACAAACACTAATCTTTCGAATTGAATAAATAATCTTTTGCTATCAGTGTATTATTGAAACAAATACAACAAATCCCAGAATGTTCGTTATTTCTTTCGCGTTTTAAACTTTCAATATTATCCTACAGAACATTTATGCCTCGTCAAAACATACCTACTTGATTATATAGAGGTAAGGCCAGACTTGAATAACATTCATGTCCCATGTACGATCTTCTGCTTTCGAGGGGATTATATTTCGTCATTCTGTTGTTTTCGATTAATCTGAGTTGACGTCCTGAAGAATTTAATATACTTGCTCTATTTGACGATTTCATTTAAGTTGACATAGTCGAGTTCAATGAAGCATGTATGACATTCCAGAATGAAGGTTTAGACCAAATAAAATTCCCAAGGTTCTGTGGATGTTTCGTATATGAGGGTAGATTGAAGAGTATCTCCAACGAAATAATTGTTTCATTACTATGAGGAGTTGGAAATTATTGATTCAACAGAAAAGTGTGTGATCCATATTTACTCCATATATCCACGAAGGAGTATGAATAAATATGATATCAGAACACTTGACATTTGTGGAAACTAGATATAAATCATGTGTTTAAGATGCCAAACATTCAGAAATAGTAGGTGTATCACCTAAAACTCACATTATTACTTCAGGTAATATTATCCATGAACCAACTTCCAAGATTCCACGATTCTCCGTTGATTCAAAATTTCCGAGTTATTCGTATCTAACTCGTTCTACAAAAAGTCTGGATTGAGAAAATGAACAGAAATGTCGCCATACCTAACACTTGGTCGAGGCTTTATCTGGATGAAACACTGCAGATTACCGGATTCACTGTCTGTCATTATTTCCATCCCATTTTGATGATAAGTATCGCGTAGTCTTTCTCTATTATCATAAGTACACCGCATATCTCTTCAAGAATGCGAAAATGCTTGCCTTTGTTCTGGAATAAACGTGGAAAACCATTTTCCTAATGAACTGAAAATGAGTTACGACGCGCTCCTCTTTTAAAATTCACCGCGAACGCTCTGGAATATTTCGAATATACGCCATAAGTTTACACTCACGGGAGACGTTGGGAATGCGGGAAAGAGGTGATTGATGTGTTTCCGAAGATTTTTCACCTTGTGGTCTGCAGAATTTTTCAATGGTGTACGTGAGTACTAGTCGGCCTTATGGTTCAGTGGTTGACAGCGTCACTTCTGTTGAAAAATCAGGTGTTTCACAAGAATCACTTCACACCATGTTCTAATCTTGAGCCACCATATCATCTAGAATGGGGATATGATGATCTTGTAGAGTTTGTTGCGACTGAATTTAGAGCTTGTTATAGTTTATGTCATATTATTGTTATACAGGGTCACTCACGGTCGATGGTACCTTGGACGTTTACAGAGAACGGGACGTAGGATTATTATGAAAATTTGGTTTATTGGGTAATCATTTTTGTTCTATCGATCGAAAATACTTTCAGCGTTGCGGCGTTGCCGCTTCTAGCAACAACTTTGTTATTTCAAATGGAACACCCTGTATTTTTTTTTTTTTAGATTCTTCCTGAAAAGCTGATTTCGTCGATCTATCATACTTGGGGTATAGCGCGAAATATTACAGAGATATAGGGTGTGAAAAATCGAGATTTTTCAAATTAAGGAATTATTTGTGCCGAAACTATTCATTTTTGCTAAAAACAGCTTACATGTCCCTATCTTAACTTTTCATTTACTATCTAATGACATTAAATAGAAACAAATAGAGGGTGATGCAAAACTCAAAATTTTGTATCACCCGTATTTGTTTCAATTAAATATCAATCGATAGTAAATGGAAAGTTGAGATAGGGACATGTAAGCCGTTTTGAGCATGAATGGATAGTTTCGGCACAAAAAATTCCTAAAGTTGGAAAATCTCGATTTTTCAAACCTTATATCTCTGTAATATTTTGCGTTATACCCCAAGTTTGATAGATCGACGAAATCAGCTCTCCATGAAGAATCTAAAAATGAAATAAAATACAGGGTGTTCCATTTGAAATAACAAAGTTGTTGCTACTTTTTGATAGAAGCGGCAACGCCGCAATGCTGAAAGTATTTAAGATCGATAGAACAAAACTGATTACCCAATTAACCAAATTTTCAGAATAATCCTACGTCCCCGTTCTCCGTAAACGTCTAAGGTACCATCGACCGTGAGTGACCCTGTATATGCAAGCCTGCTTTATTCAAGTAAACCTATACAGGGTCGTAACAATATTACTTCGTTTGCTGAGTTCGTAAAGGCAATTAATTTTATAGTTCAAATATCTGTTTATGTTTTGAATAATATTACGAACTGAGGAACTTTGTCTGAGTTGAGCAACTCATCCATTGCTGCACTTCTAACTGATTCTGGTTTCGGAGGTTCTATAGGTTTTTCAAAATGTGAACTATTCTAAAATCGTGGTCATGTTAAAAGTAATTTATAAGATAGATCTCGTATTTTCGCGCTTTTTCAATTACACTTGGTTCAAGATAAGTTGATTGAAGGCTTTTGGGATAATTGGTTATTTGATTGCGGATCTCATACCCATAAATTATACACGAGCGAATTTGAAGTAGGTATATAAGAAACTAAACGTTGCTATTGGTTCACTAATTTTCTTTTTTCGAATGATTCTCCCGAGGATTCTCCCTTCAATGACTTCGAATGACTTTTCTCAGTCTGTATTAGATGTGTAGCCTACCTGGTGAGTTTAGTCTATAGTCATCGTGCTGTGTTTCGTATTTACATTATATCTATAATAACTGTTCAAATAACATTATCTTCGAAAAAAACGAAATCCAATCAATTATACCTATGAAGCTTCGATTATAATTCATGCAGGAAGTAAGAATCTGAGCATACATGAATATATTTTCAAGCATTGAACATTCTCCATCTATTTTCTTTTGATATCCCCAGCATCGTGAGTTGATTCCAAATTGCAAATAATAAACTTTGAGTGTTCAATCAATTAGGACGTGTGAAACGAGTTCGACACGTATAAAACCCTTTCTATTCGGTCCAATTCAAATGACAGCACCCCATTGCCACCCTTTCCCTAATTTGTTTCATTCTACCAGCACAACTTCTGGAATTGTTTTGTCTACCCAGTGAGTTACAACCCGTTCTTGGTGCCGTATTCCTTCGGAATCGCAATGGAAATCCTCGCAAAAAAAGGTTGTACAGCCTCCCCTAAATGGTCCATTGTGTACGGAATGGGAGGATAGGGCTGAGATGTATCATTGGCGTTGAACTATGTAGTTGAGTTTTGAATAAGGAGACGGACGTGTGTAGGCTTTGATTAGCTTCGATCAAGTTATATGAGATTGGATTAGTCACTGATTACAACCGTGTTTTCCACACATTCCTTTCACACATTTCAGCCACACAAGGCAAAGATCTGGAGATTTGTCGAAATGGTAATCACATCAAAAAATTTCACACACCCCATGGATGCATACAATCATCAGCACATAAAATGTTCAAAATTATATATAAAAAAAGCCGACTACTGGTTACTGTGAGAAGATTTGGTGAAGAAGTCATACATATATAAATCTCTGGAGTCTGAAGCGTAACTGCAAGACATTGGTAGTGTTTTATTGCGTAATTTTGTTCTCTTGTAGGGGGTAGGCTTTCTAAATCTCATACTGAAAATAAATCGACTGGAAAACGGTGGGACTTTATACTAATAGAAATCGAGATACCCTTAGAAAAAACTTAGAATTGGAGAAAAGGAGCTGGATTGAAATTGAAAGAGACTTTGATCCTATCATCAGAACTTGTTCCATCTTCTATGGATATACATATATAGGTTCGGCAACGGATCCTCATCATCTTGAACACTAAAACAATTCGTTCCTTACTACATTTACATTCTCCAGGCTACTCAGCATTACTGACATTACTTGACCAAATGAGAATTTGATAGCCCTACGAAATCTTTTCAATGCTCGACCGATATTTTTTATATCGCGAATTAATATTTAATGAATACTTTTGGGTGACCATAAAATGTATTTCCTGCAAATACAACCCCTGATGTTATTATGGTCATTGCCATTTGCTGCTGTTAGTCATCAACACATCGTAAAAACGAAATCACAGACAATAACTGCGAAGCCATTGAAGAAGCGGAAGCGTTGGAGCATGAGATATTAGATTGACATCAATGTACAGGGTGGATTCACTACCAACAAGGCAACACCGCAAAGTGCCGCAGCCGTAGTCCTACCGTTGCTCACGTTCACCTATGCACACAGCGTCATTCTAATCATACTCGGAATCATATTTCAATTTATTTATCATGTTTTAATTCTTGAACAGACACATATAGTATGGTATTGAGATACTTATAGTTCACAGTAATCACAGTGTTTTCAAATCATAGCACTAGCAGATACCTGATTGGTCGTTTTCAAACATTTTACATCATTTCTGAATTATCAAAACTCAAAATCCAATTCAATTCTTTGAAACCAAGCTCATTGTCCTCTACAAAAATGTTAATATTGAGGTCATTATCTATGATGAGTTCATTTTCAATTTTCAAATGATCATTTTCAGAATGAATGTAAAGAATACATACATACATCTTTGTACCAATTATTTTAATCTTCCAGGAATCAGATATTGTCAACTTTATGGAACAACTGTTCAATAAATCATCTGGATTCTTTCGATGAACGGATTTTGTTGTCGTTAAATACTGTAGCAAATTTGGAAAAATTGAAGGGACAGCAATTTCTCTCAACCTCGGTAAACAAGGAGTGTCATTAAAGGTACCTTCTGAAGAAATAGTTTTCACCCTGTTCGAAATGAACGCTGCATACTGCAGAACTTTTGGACGGTTGCCAATATCATCTAGGAATGGCTTTCAACCAATTTTTTCTCAAATCTTCATTCTTAGGAATAGGAGAAAGTACTCTCGGCTTCCTCCCTTTTCAGAGTAGATACATAACTTGTCTTGCATTCAGGAACGCAACATTTCCTAGGCATTTTCATTCACTATAACCTCACTTCGAACAAACACTCAACACCTTGCACACAATTAAAACATAACACCAGTTTCATGGTAATTTACGTACTGATTATTATATCGACACTTTCATCTTCACAAAACCTTATTCTTCTATGCATATTGCACCAAATTTCATAAGGTTATATCAATTATTCGACCGAAAACAACGAGATAAACAAAGATCCCGACACGATTATCCAAATACTGTTGTACAAACAGCGAGCGCGGTGGGACTAGATCGACGTTGCCAAGTCAATTAATTCCCGGCCTGTTCATAAAGAAGGCCGTGCACTACCCCATGTTCAATCACCTCATAGTTGTGTTTTTGTTCGATTCGTTTATTAATTCGTTTAGGTTGGATGGATACAGAATTATATATAAGTGGCAGCTCTGGTAATCAATCGATTCGTTTGGAACATGTATGCCTTATCATTCATTTTTATCGGTCCATTTTTTTTACCTAAGAGATGAAGGATATATCGTGCTTATGAGCAAGATAATTCAGAACAAGAATTATATTGTATTCATGGCTTCAATCGCAACAATCTGCCATTATGGAGAATATTCGACAATAATCCAGTTCCAAAATTCAAATATTTGTTATTAATGCCGTGATTGTATAGAGTCTCTGCGACCTTCAGTCCTGTAATATAAATTTATAATTCATATCTCACGGTATGAACAAATCTAGATTTCTGGTGATGCCATATATAATGAATGTTGCCTTGAATTTGCTTGCAATTTTTTAGTCTATAGATAATCGACATTAATTTCTCACGGAACTTCGACCAATTAGCTCATATAGGTTCGTCGTACCTGTCCAAAAGATCATTTTCAGTGTCACGTTTTGCAATAATTATATAATTTCGATGGATAGTGGAAGCCAAGATATAAAATAATGATATATGTTTTGTTAATTTGTTTCACTACAGTAAGGTATGTTGATATCATAAAGTCATATCAATAGTAGGTAAGTATCGTCAATCGATCAATAGTAAAAGAAGTTATTTTTGAAAAAAAAATATATGCATACATATATACAATAAGTTGAATGAATAACAGATCGTGAGAATTAAATTTTCACATATTTCGAAATGGTTGATATATGCCATTGGAACGAGTATACTGGAACTCCCTGTGTATATATTTGCGACATAATTCCCAACTATGAGAATTTGGGCTTATCGATAGCGGCTATAGTTGTTCCGATGGAACAGACCGAATGGGGTTTCACCAGATATTTGCGTTATCCCGTTCCAGTTTGATCTTAATTAGATCAGCCAAAGCCGGAGGGAACCCACAAAGCAGATTCGATGAAAAGGGGAACGGGAATTGATCGATTTAGGATGTGAGATGCTTTGAATACTTGCAAAAGGTATATTGATCCTCGATTAATCTGTGAAAATCGACTGAGGTTGGCACGAACCTACAGAGCTCGAAAAAGACAGTTTTTCCATTTTGGTTCTATAATGAAATCATTATGAAACGCAAATGCGTATCGAAATAATTCGGAGGTTGGTACAATCGAACAGGTACAATCGAACTGGATTTGGTGATACTAACAGTGAAAAACTTCATGTTTCTATTGGTAAATTTCAATTCAGAGTGTGATTCGATTCAAATTAACCAATAAAAACAATCACAACATTCCATATTAGTTGAAATTTTCTTTCTTCAGTAAATATTATTTTCGCTTTATACTCAACGGTTTTGAGAAATGCGACAAGTTCAGGACTCATTTAATGACACCATATTTCATGAATCTATCATATCATTATTTATACTTTTCCTCGATTTCTCTAGTAAGAGGATCAAATTTGTAATTGACTCTTTGTTACATGAGGAGATGCCTCAGATAATTCACAGTCACTATTTTCAATCATGCAAGAGAATATAAGTTCGTTCTCAACAATATATACTCATGGTATAGGCGAGCGTTCTTTTATTATCAATATTTCCGCTCACGAGCGAAAATGCTGTCATTTGATGACATTCCTCCTGAAACCCCTATCTTGTGTTGAGATCTGGAAGTGTCAAAGGCTACTTTGGTATGAATACGTATAGTATTCCAGTATGAAGATAAAAAAAATCTCACAGAAAAAAGACAATCAGTTTTGCTCTCAAATGATTGAGCTTACGATGTGCTCATGAAGGACGCAATAACTTCATATCGATTTCTCGAAATGTGCTACTGAATCCATTCAGAAAAGTATCCTGGCATTCTGTGAAACGGAAATTTTCCCCCAGAACTAGAAGCAATATTCTACATGCGAGAAAAACACTACAGATGTTTTTTTTATCCGTTTCTTATAGTTGTCTTACCAACCCTCAGAAGTCTACCAGAAACATATACGAGTAAGGATAGCAGGCACCTTATGTTTTATAGTGGGTTCCGAAACCACTTCACTCTCATCTGTTCACTTCAAATCGTGTGTTACGTATCTCCCCAGATATTGGATGATATTGATTGCTATCTTTATCAGAAATGGCAAATAAAAGTTGTAATGGATTGAACTCTATTTCTTCTATTTGTGAGGAAAAAAACCGTGTTTGTATGAAAGAAAGAGATAATAGTCTATCCAATTAGAATATCAAAAATTTTTGTGGCAAACGGGTCTCCCAATGCCAAATCCCTCGCAAAAAAAAGAATATAAAACATAGTTTGAAATGAATGTCTGGTAGACAACGAGTAGAAAACAACTACTCTCCTTGTGAATACCACGCAGAACATTGAATTATATCTGCTCGTTGTCCATGCAACGATTCACACTGTGAATGCAGATCGCAAATGTTTCTTTCTTCCTAAGACGTGACAAATTCACATCGGTACAGACACGCTTAACAACCTACATACCGATTTCGGGCTTATTGGCCCTCATCAGTGCAGGGTAGTTATCAGAGTAGATACCGTGAGATCTCCACTCGAAGCGTTGCCTGTCCCAATGCACCTTCGTCGCGTCTATTTGACCGCACTGAGCCGCGTTCCAAGAGACAATTGGAAGTGGCGACACCATACGGCAGAAGAAAGAAACACTCCAGAAATAAATCTCCCAAGTTACAGAACTTGGAAGTTCGACTAAGCTAATAAATGAAAAATGGAAAAAGCCATAAATTGGACAAAAATTTATGAATGGGTGAAGAACTACATCTGTTGAGAACGAGTGAAGGAAAATTCTTCCATCCCATAGCCTTCTTGTTTTTGTTCAGAACTGAAAGGAAATTAATTATCACGTCCTCATAATAACCACCATATTGATCAGTCAATGACCGTGATCATGATAATGAATGATAAATCCAGCAGAACATAATTAATCCAATCAGTCAGCCATCTCTCTTCTCTATCGATAAACAGTTTCACTTCAGAAGTTTACTATGCGTCTATTTTCCATACATATATATAATCAATATTTCGACACCATATTTTTTGTGGGTTCAATTTCCTTTTCCTATTTGTATCTGCAACCAAGGTTACAATCCTACATCACAATGACCTGCCATGTCTTCGACAACGGAAACACGCTGTTTAACTTCAGAACAATGCGCTGGATGATGGCTCCACTATATTTTGAAATATTCACACAGGGTATTGGCCATTTTTGTGTCGCGGCTCGGTCAGATCGTAGTGGGCGATGTGAATGTGAAGGTTTTTCGGACTGTTTGTTAGTGGCATTGTGGCTGAATTGGGATATTTCGACTAACTGGTTTCTGTATTTTCGATCTCAAATCAAGAAAACATGTTGTGTCAACAACGGAAGGTGAGATGATTGGTTATTATATTATATATATAGTCTGATTGACAAGAAACTCATCCAATCGTACTGAATGAAAATTATCTCCAAATAATACGAAGAAGAAATGAAGACAGACATTTTTCGTTGATATAGATTCACTGATGTGATGACAAAAGATGCAATGCAGAAATAAATCCTCTCATGGAACTTTCTATTGTCACTCCAACTTGATCTGAGCTTTTATTCTTGATGCCACGTTTATTCTTACAGTTATTTCGAATATTTATTAATCATGGTTCATATAGAATAGGAGATACTTGCTTTTACTAATAATCTGAACAGTGCTTTTCACGTTTATTGGATATTCCTGGCTAACCAGACAACGGATCAATATGTTGATTTGATAGTATGGTATACTGATGGATCCGAGATAGATGAAAGGGCTGGAGTGGGAGTTACAGGGCCAACTTTCAGGCTCTCGAAACCCCTTTGTAACACCCCAACCATCTTTCAAGCAGAAGTACAAGCTATAGAGATAACTGCCCAAGAGTGTCTCGAAAGGGACACTGGAAGGGCAAAAATCTATATTCTATCAGATAGCCAAGCAGTACTAAAAGCTCTGAAGTCATATACTTGTGAGTCTAAGCTGATTTGGGACTGTAAACAATCCCTAAAACAACTGGCAGCGAACAACCAGGTAACTTTGATGTGGGTGCCAGAGGTCACAAGGGAGTTGAAGGCAACGAGGAAGCAGACTGCCTTGCCAAAGAAGGGGCAAATAAACAATTTCTCGGCCCATAACCCATCTGTGGACTTTCCAAATCTCACTTGAGAGAAGAGTTCCGACGCTGGGAAGCAGATGAAATGAAATCACACTGGAATAAAGTACCAGGAAAAAGACAAGCGAAAAGGCTAGTGAGGCTGATGAACTTTGCACGAAGTCTTTGAATCCTAGGCCTCGAATAGATTAAGGGTTATACACAAAAGATTTGACTGGTTCAGGTGCTTGAGAGGCTGCACAGCCTTAAAGATCCCCTACAATCTGTAATCTACTACTCATTCGAATCTTGATGAGAAGTAGATAGTCCCAGTAGTCGATAATATAATTTTGTACATACATCTCATGAATCAAACCTATAAATTATATCAACCCTCAATGATTACACTCTGAAAAAAAAAATTCGTGTAGTCACAACGTGTGACCATCTCCTGACATCTCTTTCGCTTCCAGCGCCTCATCCTCCTCGCTATCTTCTCCTCGCTCCACGTCTCCATCAGCGCCGCCGTCGCCGCCGCCGTCTCCACAGACGTTCCTCCCCCAGACCCCCTTCTTTCCCGCACCCGTCGCGAAGGCAAGTACTCCAGGTACGATAGCGACAACAGCGACAAGACCCCCAGGCCGGAAAACTCTTCGGATGGTGGCGCCATCCCAGCGGCGGTGGGCAAAAGGTGTATCAGCTGCGACTCGGCCTACGACTCGTACCCCCGCTACAGGGGTGGGTACTACGAGGACGGTGGCAGGGAGTACGACCGGTACTTGGATAGGGATCGGTACTATGACAGGGACAGGTGAGTTTTTTTTTTGAGTTAGGAGGTCGGGGAGTTTAGCTTTTCACACAGTTCACAAGGATGCTTTAGATGAATCAAATTTCATAGCAGAAAATCTCCCATATTTTCCATCTGCAAGTCTCTTGTTGACTTCTGGTGACAAAAGCTCCACTGCCGATTGCTCACTATCCCAGATCTTTCCAGATATTGGCTGAGCTCGATATTGTTCTCCTTCTACATCACTTTAGAGATCACAGATAGCAGTGTGATGGGTCTAAAGCTATCAGGAAGAGTATTCTTGCATTTCTTTGGAATCGGTTGTACTCTAAATATCTTCCAGTTTGAAGGAAACACACTAGTTAGTATAAAAGAGTGAACAACATGTACTGGCTGCGATTCTGGGAACCATATCTTGAGGTTGGGTTAGGTTAGGTTAAATATCGCCTTGGCTACAATCTAATACATTCGCAAATATCTTTGGCACATAGCATAGGATCTTCAGATTAAAAACACATTCTCCTCATGAGAAGACCAAGCCAGCTCAGAAATGAGAGAAGGTACTGTTAGAGTTGCCAGTTGTGCAAGCATTTCAACTTCATAGAAATCTTGGTTGTTAATGAGGAATAGGACGAGCATAGGCAAATCAATTATCTGAATGGAAGTAGAAATACTTTCTTTCTCTTTCTGCCAGGGGTGAAATGCCCACCCAGGGTACTGGCTAAGTTTCCCTAATATTCAACTTGGCTTTGAGTTTCATCATTCACTTCTAGATACGACGGCTATTCAGACAGATCCAGAGGACGTTACGGAGGCCAGGACCGTTATTACGGCACTCAAGACCGCCATCATGGAAGCCAGGACCGCTACGGAGGAGCCAGCCGCTATGGAAATCAGGACCGCTACGGAAGCCTAGACGGCTACGGCAGCTCAGATCGCTATGGAGACCGCTACAGAGACCGCTACGGAGACCGCTCTCGCGACAGATACAACGACTACGATCGCTACGATCCCTACGAGCGCTACGACAAATACGACAGGTTTTCTGATAGGGGAGTCGGCTACGACAACAGGGGCTACGACTACAGGGGGTCTGAGAGCGGTGGTGGATATAGGCCTTGGGATGAGACGTACAGGTGATTCATCATCAATGTGATAACTGTTGAGCTTCTATTGATGATTATAAAGTCGTTGTTGAAAATGCAGATTTGAAATCTCGAAATTCAATTTAGTCAAGGCTATAAGTCGTTAGGCATTGTTTTATTGAGTATATGACTTTGTTGACTGTCATTTTCAGAATAAAATGTGATAATAAATCCATAATTAGAGACACTGCATCAGTATAGAATGATTTAGAAACGATCCTTTTGCAATGACTGTTGAAGGTAACAAAATTTGGAACTCCAAACTAGTGAATTGAAATAGTAATGTGTCTGACGTTTCCAGAATGAATATGTTTGCGTCAGTAAGATCACACTGTCTTCTTCTTTCAGAGGTACCTCAGGGTTCGATAATGCAGGTAGAGGTTACTACTTCGCTACAGGCCGCCCTGATTACGGTTCTGGTAGTGGTGGTGGCGGCTATGCTAGTGGTTGGAATTATGGAAACAGTGGTAGTGGAAGAGATGATTACTACAGGGACAGAGGGTGAGCTCTTTTCAATATCTCAAACAGTCTCTATACAATATCCTACCTTACGCGATTTCTGCTTCGAATACCGAATAGATGCCTCAAAGACCTTCTCTTCTTCATCATCAGGCGAGATTGACCCCGAATGCTACTGAGTTTGCTGTCGATCGAACTATCATTCATTTATTTCTGGTAGCAAGGTTACTATCAGTGGAATCGTCTCATGTGCTGAATTTCCCAAATTTCAATGTAGATTGTAGAGGGGGGTCGTTAAGGCCGTGCAGCCTCTCAAGCACCTCGACCAATCAGATCTTTTGTGCTTTTGTGATCTGTTCGAAGCCCAGGATTCCGAGACTTTTTGCGAAGTTTATCAGTTTCCTGAGAGCTAGGTTCCCGGAGGCCTATAAGAAAGCCACTTCCAGGAACTTGAGCTTCTTGCAGAAGAGTGCTGGGCATTCGCAAAGCAAATGTTCTGCAGTTCCAGCGAAGTTCTCGCAGCAGCGGCAACTGTCACTCTCTGTTTTATCCATCTTTTTGAGGTGATACCTCAGAGGGCAGTGTCCAGTGAGGAGTCCCGTTACCAGTTTCAAGTCTTTTGCGTCCAATTCGAGAAGCTGTTTAGCTTTCCATGGCGAAAGGCTCACTAGCATTTTCGCTTGCCTTTGTCCTGGAACTTTATTCCAGTGAGATTTCATTTCATCTGCTTCCCAGCATCGGAACTCTTCTCTCAAGTGGGCTTTGGAACATCCACAGAAGGGTTCTGGGCCGAGAAATTGTGTATTTGCCTCTTCTATGGCAAGACAGTCTGCTTCCTCGTTGCCTTCAACTCCCTTATGACCTGGCACCCACATCAAAGTGACTTGGTTGTTCGCTGCCAGTTGTCTCAGGGATTGTTCAAAGTCCCAAGTGAGCTTAGACTCACAAGTGTATTACAAAAATTTTAATGTAAAAGCGCTCTCTATTCATTGTATTGGCACACAAAGCTATAATGGTATGAAATATTTGAATTAACAACGCGAAACGAATCACATGTGTTATATAGGTTCACATTCTTCAAATAATTCAATGCAATTAATGAATATTATCAACGAAATACCTGTGCTAGTTTTCGGTTTCCATAAAAACTGATCAGAATTAATGATTCATTGGGTGTTAACATCACATTTTGTTTCCCCAATAGCACAAAATATATCTGCGGTAGTATTTGTGAACTGTGCTGCACAGTTTTTCCACTTCTATTCAGCCAAATAACATACATAATTATATCTGCAAAACTGAAAGCAACATTCATATGCATGGAGATAATACATATAACAAACTTTCACAACTTTGCGAACATTATGTGTTGTGTGACAAAAGATAAGTGGGATAATGGAAACATAAATGGCGTGCTTAAAGATTTCTGAAGAAATAATCATTCTCCAGCTTTTTGTATATTCAGAGCACAAAGTGATAGATTAATCGAAGTTAGCTGTATTTTCCTTGGAAAATGTCAGATTTGACATTTGAGATTTGAAACCGGAATAATTTTAATGTTATTTTGGCAGAATAGTGCAATAGATTTATAATCTTACTTTGTTAGCCTATGGTAGAAAAAATAATAAACTGATAGAGATTGTATAACGTAATACACTTTTCAAACCCAACTCAGCTTCATATGAAATATGTCATATTATCATAGCCATGATAATGAACCCGTCGAATAGTTACGTCCTGTTAATTGCAGGAGTTTCCCAACTTCCATGCCATTCCCCTATTCCCAGAATTAATCATGATCGACTTGTTGTGCCAATTCGTTGCCATACCAGACCCTTTGACCCCAATCCCGATACTGGGATTGATTTTTCCGGAATACACAATGATCAGCATTCGCTGAAGTTTGACATGTAATAACTTCACAACTCCGCTTAAGTCCCAAGTCTATAATGATTGTTATAATCTTCAGGTTAGGTTAACGATTCAAAGAGTCAGGTGAGGAATATGTAACTGCCTCTATGTGGTGATAATTAATTTCGATTTCAAACTCGAGAATTAATTCATAACAATAAAAAAATTGAAATGCCCTAGTTGAAAGATATACGGAAATTCAAATCAACCAATTCCAAAGCTGAGCCGCTAGAAAGGGATTTAAAAGTGTCAGGGATAATACGCAAACAGTTCTAAAATGCAAACTAGGTAATGTTTTCTGGGATCCAGAGGGATTTCCTACTCCAACTGATAACTACTTGGAAATGAATTTGTATGGATGGCTTGAGTAGAACAAATAACTTCTCTGTATAGAATTTTTTCATCTCTCGACTGAACGAACCAACAGATAAATGAACTCGTTAGAGGTGTTGTTCGCACTTCTGTTCCTGTTGAGATCAAACTTTTTTAAACTTATAGATCGTGGGTGTATATTACCTTTCGAGAATGTAAAATCTCCAAACTACGAAGTTCTTACTTGGAGTTCTACCCTTATGTTCCTGAACTTCAAGCTAGCTATAGCATCCGGCTCGAAGGATCAAAACATGTGGGAGAATCGACATATTTTATTCACAGGCTTTTGCTGGTTAATTAGTTAGAATAGTTGGAGACTGCTCAAATTTATCGAATAAACTGAGAGAGATTTATTCACTCAGTTCATTTCATAATAGTATTCATATTGTATTTGTGAACTCATTTATCTTTTCTCCGTGAGAATGTGTGTTGGAAAACAAAATTCGCGTGTTATTTTTTTCCATCCTGTGTGCATCATGTTCCGGTGGGTTTTGTGTTGATATGGACGGAAACATTTCACGTGCTGATTAACACCAAAACATATTGTGTACTTTGCGTTTTTTGTTGCCGGTTATTTAGCTGGGTAATGATCAACGACGGTTTTTCTTTCTCCCACATAATTTCGTCCGAAAATACAAACCATTAATCAAAATTCACGTTTGAACGTGGGCACGATATTTAATGAATGCAAATGGAATCTTTCATCAAAATAACATCAGATTCGCCTAGTTATAGTCCATGCGTCCATGCCTATGTACCACATAGGGTGCTCGATAAGTAAGATATTGATTAGATTATTCAAAAGATACTTGGTATATACCGAGGTATATACTTTCATCAATATACAGAGCTTTTCACGATAGAAGTTTCTGACTAATGAAAAAATGGACCAATCTGATTTTTTTTTGATAATCTTCTTCAGATACTTAATATTCCCACAACATAACAAAAAAAGGGCAATGCGTCTCGTCGGTGATGCCTCGCTTACAAACTCGCTCACTTCTCTGGAACACCGTAGAAAAGTTGGCGATTTATCTCTATTTTATAGATATTTTCATGAGCGATGCTCTTCTGAAATATCAACAATCGTTTCTCCATTAGCAGTCTCTTCGAGATTAACCCGTCAAGTTCAGTCTTCACACTCCTTCGTGGTAACTTTAGAGACGTGCAGAACGTCCCTTTCCAAAGACTCGTTCATCCAACGAACATCGAGACTTTGGAACTCATTGCCTAGGGAGGTGTTCCCCGAGGCATACGATCTCCAGAAATTTAAGAAGAACACCAACTCCTACCTTCTTTCCCTTGGTTCTCACGATGTTCTCTGAACATTACAGGTTATCCCTTTTCGTGAGAACCAGAACGTAAAAAAAATATTCACTAGATTCTTCTGATTTATACAATTTTTCAGATATGGTGGTTATGCATCTCAAAGGCCCTATAGAGATCCCTACGACGGCTATAGGGTTACTAGCTACTTGTATGGTAGACCATCTTCAACCACAATCAAAACACCTAGTGCAGGCGTAGATGATACAAACACTCAATCACCTCAAGGAAGCTCAGGATAATATTAGTTTTATATTGAAAAGTAATTATAAGGATATGATCGATTCTAGGGATTCATGTACTCAGAACAAGATTGACAGTTGAAAAACCAAATGATATGGTTGGATGTAACTATAGCTGGTTTGTAATTTCACACGATTATTATTTTCAAATTAATGGTCCCATGTCAAAAAAAAAATAAACAAAAGAAGAATAGGATCTTGTAGCTAATTTTTTTATGTAGATGATTGTGATTCTCAGCACAGTTTTCTTTTTTGAATTCATTGTGCTCAAACAAACAAATATAATTGTAATCAATTTTAATATTTTAGATAATTACCTATTAAAATATTGGTATCATTTCAAATATGTTGGTCAATCTCATCTTTTGTATTATCTGAAATGAATTTTGAAGTCGAATAAAAATCTCAGTATTATCTATGTAATCTTCTGAAGCGACAACAAATCTATTCGATACATATAAAAGATGAATGAGATGTTTATAACCCCCCAAACTTTCAAAAACATTTCCTGGATATTATATACAATCTATATAGAAACTGGCAAAAACAAGATATGGATAAACTAGAAATATTTCTAAATATTTTCATAGTTGTATCCGATTATATAGTAACGTTATGAAAACACAAAGGGCGTTTGCTGAAAAAATTGTAAATTCACTTTTGAAGGCGAGTTATTTTCCCATCTATTAAAAAAATTGTTATCATTTTCAATCCCATTGAAACAATGGACAATCTTTTCTCAAATAGAGTAGTTATATTTACTTCGTAACATTATATTCGTTCTCAAGAAACCCAAGCAATACTCTTTTGTTTTCTAAAGTGGTTATGTCTACTTGTTTATATGGAATTCAACAACCCAGAAACCAATCCAAAGTTTCATCCCTTATATGCCCATTTATTAGAACTAGACCGCTTTAGGAAGTTTCAGTCGCCCCCAAAATTGTTGCGAGATCCGATATATTGTGCCCAAAAAGATAATTGGAACAAATTCGGTGGCAAGTTTGCTAACAGGAATTCTTGGGATTAAGTTACAGCTTCAGAACAATAGAATGGAGCGAGATCGCGTTTATTGATGAATAGGCATGCAAGCATAGGCGTAGCTAGGGGGTGTATCCTTTTGATCCATTGTCGTTCAAAATGAAAACCTAGTAGTTTGGAATTATAATAATTGATTGTCTGTTGAAGTTACGTTCTTCGTTGTTTTTTCTAACTTCAGCACTTATAATACCTACCAGTTTTTAAGAACAATAATACCATCACATTCCAACGAGAAAGAATTTTGAGATACCTACTCACGTATTTTGGCCTCCAGAACATACAACAGTACCGCTTGTTTCATAAATTCACCATTTGATATCTCAAATTTCTGCCATTGTAAATACAACATTCTTCTTATTTTTAACTAAAACACCACACACGCTTACATTATTCACTTTGTTTCCAAAAATGTATAGTTTGAAGAAAAAACTAGTATCTTCGATCATAAAACAGACTAAGATTCTCAATCCTTACCACAGTAGTTGCACGTAGTTGTTTGAAGCCAACTTCTAAATCAGTTACTAGGGTTACCTCATTCTGAAACAAGGATAGAAACAACAGATTCCCCCAGCATCAGTGTCTTGCTATCTTGGAATGGTCTGAATTTGAATAAATTTATCTAATAACAAAATTATCGTATCCATAATTCCTAAGACTGAATGAAAACAAATTATTATCGAAGTTTTTTGAAAATATACATCTTTGATTTATTACCCGAATGATAATAGATTTAATTCAATGTCACGACTATATTGTTTATTTTCTTTCAATATAAAGTTTCAAAGTATCGAACTTGAGAAATATAACTTCTAACATGTTGTTATTACTTTTCAATTCCACTAAATATAGGCTTATCCGAGGGCTTATCTACTACTCTGAGCATATTCTTACCACTTAGGCCAACCATTTTATCCGAGATTTTATCACTTGTAGTGAAATGATGCAAGCAAACTCTAGCGTCTCTTGAAATATTCTCTTTCTTGATCATATTCTTACATATATTCAGTAACTTTTCATCTCGGGGAAACACGAGAATGTTTTCAAATTACCAAAAATCGTTTTGCATATGAGAGTGGGCGAATGATGTTTCTACAACGAATGATACGACACTGAATAACTCACCAGTGGAATGTTATGTTCTGGTCATCACTTTAAAATCGTCTCTTACACATTTAACAGCGTTTCACCATCTTTTAAATTCGATTTGAACAGAATAAACAAGGGTTCCTATTCAAATTTTCACACAAAACCGGAAATATGCCGTTTAATGAACCATCAATTAAAATTTTATTTGAAAATGAAACGTTTCGGGCTGTCACTGTCAGCGTTCGGTCGATTATCGGTTGAACGAAATTAGCTGCTTTAGCGTATTCACCAAAAATGTCGCAATCTCCAGTAGTACGTCTGTACTATCTATGAATTACTTAGATATAAATGATACACTGTTTTATATGACGAACATTGAATACATAACTTTTGATACACTCATATGACTCATGTAAGGACCAACAGAAGGTTATAATTTATTTGGGAACCTTGAAAAAATGTGGTCTTGAGATGATATATGAACATATGAATATGAATTTCATGTTGGCTTCAGGCAACTTGGGGTGTTACTATTCTAGTGGGTTTGTTGTTCGGAGACTAGTATATTCGAAGAAATTTGCCTTTCCAAACATTAACAAAACCCATCGAGAACCGATGATGGAGTATATATATTTTGCACATTTTTTTTGGAAACCAAATTCTCTCTTCACACTTCTGCTCCAGAATTGCGCTTATATGTGATATCTCTCAATCTTTCCCAAAGGTTGAAATCTAAAGGCGTACGATCATAGAACATAGAATTTTTCTAACGCATGCTTTTTTCAAAAACAACGTATACCTACAGAAATAATCAAAATGATTGGTTCACTCTATGAAAATAGGTCACGTATCAGATCAGTGACTTCAGTGAGACGTGCTTCTTGGAATGTTCTATAATAGCAACACGGAAATCTACTCTGATCTCAACAGCCTCTCCACGAGCGTTAGTGGAATCCCGATTGAATTGGCCCCAGAGAAAAAAAATCACCTATCTCAGGTGACGAGCCAAGGTAGGATGAGGCACTTTTCCAGGAATTAAATGCATAATGCAGGAAAATGCTCCACACATTCCTCAATGAAAATCCTCAGTGAAACCGGAAATCAATTATTCAGAGTAATCCTTTTCGGCTTCCTGAAAGTTTGATGTCTTTCTGAGCATTACCAGGTAGGAGCAAGTTATTCTCCAAGGATTATATGGAACGAACTGGAAGGCAATGTCATTTCGTCCTGATCCCGAACTTCAGTATTCAGCTGTCGAATCACTTTAGACTTTGTCAACCATTTCCAATGTGAAACAAATGGATAGTATTCTAGCCTTGCATGATCCCAGATTCACGATAAACTCGCTGACAAATGTGATTTCCGTGTAGTGGGATTAACTCAACAGGGCACTTAATCGAAATACGTAACTCATGACTATGCAGTGCTTTCCAAAAGTTAACCCCCCCTGCAATTTCAACAATTCAAATAGTGAATTATCCGTTATTACTTCAAAATACCTAACCATTTGTAAGACGATTAGTCGTTTTCAAACATTTTACATCATTTCTGAATTATCAAAACTAAAAATTCAATTCATTGTCCTCTACAAAAATGTTGATATTGAGGTCATTATCTATGATGAGTTCATTTTCAAATTTCAAATGAGCATTTTCAGAATTAATGTGAAGAATACAATCTTTGTACCAATTATTTTAATCTTCCAGGAATCAGATATTGTCAACTTTAAAGAATAACTGTTCAATAAATCATCAATACGATTAATAATGTCAGAAATTTCAAAATTTTGCACTAATAATTCATTCTCATGGATTTGATTTTGTCGTCTACATTCTGGATTCTTTCGATTAACGGATTTTGTTGTCGATAAATACTGTGGGAAATTTGGAAAAATTGAAGGGACAGCATTTTCTCTCAACCTCGGTAAACAAGGAGCAGAACTTTTGGACGGTTGCCAATATCATCTAGGAATGGCTTTCAACCAATTTTTTCTCAAATCTTCATTCTTAGGAATAGGAGAAAGTACTCTCGGCTTCCTCCCTTTTCAGAGTAGATACATAACTTGTCTTGCATTCAGGAACGCAACATTTCCTAGGCATTTTCATTCACTATAACCTCACTTCGAACAAACACTCAACACCTTGCACACAATTAAAACATAACATCAGTTTCATGGTAATTTCCGCACTGATTATTATATCGACACTTTCTTCTTCACAAAACCTTATTCTTCTATGAATATTGCACCAAATTTCATAAGATTATATCAATTATTCGACCGAAAACAACGAGATAAACAAAGATCCCGACACGATTATCCAAATACTGATGTACAAACGAGCGAGCGCGGTGGGACTAGATCGACGTTGCCAAGTCAATTACTTCCCGGCCTGTTCATAAAGAAGGCCGTGGTTGTGAGTATTGGTCAGTGGATGTGTGCTCCATATTGGTATTGATTGACATAGCTTTCGATTGAAAACATTTGATATAGACTCATTTCCTGAATGGCATCAACTAAAAGTCAGACTTTTGAGATATCTGGCATCGAATTTGCGGGTTTCAAACACAAGCTGAGACTTCTGGATTTTATCCAGAGAAGACCGGTTGCTTTGGTTGGTGATCTTGATGCAATCACGAACTTATTGGAACATCGTGGATAAAGTAGGCGTTCTCTCCATTTTCTCTATGGAGTTTTAGGGTCTTGCTCATCAAATTACGTTTATTATTTCACTAGGAGCATTGGAGAGGTGGTTCCTTACTTTGGAGTACCGATAGGCAAGCAAAAATGTACAAAAGTAGATGTGACTCGTCAATGAAAATCATTATCATTCTAGTAACATTTATTTATAAATTTGGCTCACAATTCCATCGAATGTCTTCTGAGGATCAATGATATTCATTACAGTCGGGATGAATGATACATAAGTTCAATTATGTTTTTTTCTTAAGCATTTCATGGACTAGGTGACAGTATAATCAGGATAAGCTATTTGTCAAACAATTTCGATGTGGCCATTTAACAGTCTCGAGAATCAGTACTAACAAAAAGTCAACTTTGATAAAATATAAAGAAAATGTAACGAATACAATCACTTTCTTCGATGATAGTAGCAATCACGAAAATCTACAATTTCGTTGGAAATAATAAGGTATTTAGTTTAGATATACTTACAATTGTCATTCGTCGTACAATTTTTTGATATTCCTACACAATATCAAAGCTTAATATCATTCGAAGTCCTATATCTAGCACCATATTTGAGGTGCTCTTTCCCAAACAACGAAGCTACTTCATTTCAGATGTTAATGCCTCACGACAAATCTTTTTCGATGTTCACCATCTCATGATAACCATTTGGTTGTGTTTTTGATTCTTCTAGACCTGATCAGAGAATTACCAATGTCTGATGGATCATGAAGATCTGTAATGAACGTGCATCGTTGTCGCTGAAAAGATCTCTTTCAGGATTGTCATTTCTGTGAAGGTTCGAAAACCGCCCTGAGCAAGCAATATCTCACTGAGCCTTCGTTTTAGTCTTCTTTGGGGGTAGCTTCAACGTCCTTATTTGGTGGGCTGGATACTTGGCAGGGCTGCTGTTGGCTACAATGTCATCTCTGAAGGCCAGAAAGCCTAGTTGGGCGTGAGACGCCTCGTTCAGTGCCCGCGATCTGATGCACGCCCTGTATTGATCCGCCGAGAGTTTTTGCCCGCCTGGGCTGCCTGTACAAACCTAGAAAAAACGAGCGGGTTTGAGTTTTCTTGGAAGAATCGAGAAGGGTTTTGGTGAGAAAGGACGGAGGATTTTACCACGAAGTTGTATCACTTCGTCTATGTGCATTATATTGTGCTAATCTCTTTCTCACCCACTTCATATTTTGAACGATTCTACAATTAAAATTTTGGTGAACAGGGGATTGATTGTAAGTCATGGAACTATTCAGTGGCCTGCTCGCTTTTCTCACCTTACACCACTCAATTCGTCTATAATGCAAACAAAATTAAGAATAAAATCTCGCTCATAGAGTGTCTGGAAGTTGATACTTCTGCAATCTTCGCTTAATGTTGAAAGAACGAACCAGTTATTTTATTTTTTCATTTCCTAAAATTACATAAAAAATGGCGGGATTGGAGCTATTAGCTTTTTTTATTCGAAGTGTTCTTATGAAGGGCCATTTATCATTCCGAAGACGGAATATGGCAATATATCCACAAGTCAATATCAACCAAAACGCAATTCAATTCCTGCTTCCCTTCCAATTTCCGATCTTAACCCGAAAACATCCTATAAAACACCCTATTCTTAACCGTTCGCATAAACATACAAGATAAATATCCCCAAAGGAGAAAAAACAAGGTATTCCAATGGAGAGAAAACGATTTATATACGAAACGATAGAGTATACTACCCACAAAAATATATAGAAGGTGTTACTCTTCTGAGTGATTGAACATAAAAACAAATACATGTCGATATCCTGTTTCAAATATCCAAAGTCGGAAATTCTGAGTTTAAAGAAAGAATTTCCGAGTTTGAAGTCGGAAAAAAATAATTCCGAGTTCAAAGTCGGAAATTAATTAATATGAGAAATTAATTAATATGAGAAGATCTTTACCAAATAATGAACATGATCATTGTGGTCAATTTCTCGAAGACAGTAATGTAGAAACCTGCAAAAAGTCGATGATTTTGAGGGATAAATATCGAAAATTATGGAGATGCATGACATATTCCCAAAAACTCAAGTAAGGAAAAAGCTAGATAATTGATTTTGCTATTCATCTAGTCATAGAAATATGGCCATAGTAGTCTTAGTACTCAAAGAAAGTATCTATATTGATTAAAATGATATGACATGTCATCAATGTAAACTGTGTAATGTCGTCGAAATTTCATAGCAGTACCTTTCAAGGATTTCGAAATGTTCAGGAACATATGAAAAAAAAGTTATCCTTCATCGCCCTCTCACGGCTCAACGGTTTCTTATAGATGTATATGTTGATTCCAATCTGCCTATTCTGGACTCTAATTATTATACGTTGTTTAGGGACATACCGTATTTTCAGATATATCAAATGTAGAATTGGTCCCGCAAAGTTGAACAAACTGCATACTTGAATTGATTTTTTTCTTGACCACCTTTAATAACGGTTGTAGTACATAACCTTTACAAACTGTATCAGCTGGTTAAAAGAAAATTTACCGCCTTGGAATTACTGTTTCTTGTTCTTAATAAATTGTTTTTGAAATTTGCCATTGTATTCTTGTATTTTCAGGCATCCCCAAATCAGAATTTCTGAGTGTCTGTTTACAAACTTTTTCAATTAGGGTGTTTTAGAAAATAGCAGGTATTCAAGTGGAACTGGCAGATTTCTGAGCTTGAAATATTGGGACATCATCTTACTTGCATCAGTCCAAAGTTGATGTCAAACTATAAATATTTCATTTTTTTTTTTTTGTTTGAAGGTGGCTGACAATGTCTCGAGTTGTGAAGAAAAGTTTCGGCCTGAAAAAAGAAAAAAAGAAAAGTTTAATTGGAAATCAATAGCCTGAAAAAAAAAAAAAAAAAAAAAAAAAAAAAAAAAAATAAATAAAAAAAAAAAAAAAATTTAAATCTACATTTTTCGACTTCATATATACTAACACTAATACTAACCTGATTTATTGATACTCGAATCTTCTTGATTCGATAAAATAGTTAATTTTTATTCATCACTTATTTCGTTTTTTCAGCATAACTCATCTTTTCTTTTCTCAGGATTCAAATCTTCATACCTTTAGACAATGGAAGTCCGAAACTTTTCTTCACATAAATATTTCAGATTCAACAATCCACCATTTTCGTTTGAATAAACCTTTTTTGGACACCCTGTATTGAAACGCAACATAGTTATTGATCAAACAATATTCATTCAATGATAATGAAAATATATTTATCAATAACAAATATCATTTGAATATAAAAAACTCACTACATAATTGATAACTGTAAAAAAGGAAAATAAATATCTCAAAGTCATCTCCACAATATTATTAGAATAATCTAACATAACAAGGTAGAATACGAGCAGAAAACAACTACGTTCCTGGCAAATACCACGCAAAATATTGAATTATATCCACTCGTAGTCTATGCATCAATTCATATAAATGAATAAAGATACAAATATTTCTTTCTTCGAACATGCGTTTATGCTCCCAACGAGACAAACACGCCTGACAACCTGTAGACCGGTTTCGGGCTTATTGGCCCTCATCAGTACAGGGTAGTCAACCGTGTAGAGATCCTGAGATCTCCACACGAGGCGAGGTCTGAATCGATGGAAGCATCCACGCATATTTGATTGGGAGCATAAACGCATGTTCGAAGAAAGGAATATTTGTATCTTTATTCATTTATATGAATTGATGCATAGACTACGAGTGGATATAATTCAATATTTTGCGTGGTATTTGCCAGGAACGTAGTTGTTTTCTGCTCGTATTCTACCTTGTTATGTTAGATTATTCTAATAATATTGTGGAGATGACTTTGAGATATTTATTTTCCTTTTTTACACCACCACTCCACTTAGAGTTTTTGGCTTTTCCCTTTTTATTGATAACTGTATTTCAGTAGATTCATTAATATCTAAAATATCTTCTATTATATGAAATACATATATATATTCCTACAAATGTGCATCATCTTGTATGGAACTATGTTTGTTTATTATGAAGACACCATATGTTACTCATTAATATGATCAACATAATAAATAAAGTATGGTCATTATGAATACCTGTCTTAACTTATGATCTAAAGAAGATTCGTTAACTATTAACAATCAATAATAATAGTAAAGAAATATTTCATTGCCTAACATGCTAATTGATTAGATATAAATCCATATATTTGTTAAATATCAAGTAGGTTTATTCAGACCAATTTACCATATGATTTGTTTTTGAGAAATATACGTTACTTAGTCCATATTCAATGCAGATATTTGTTGATATTAAATGAAATTTCTTTGTTTATAAGAAACTGTTCTCTCAGTGCATATTTGCCCCACCCCCTGAAAAATAAAAAATGGAAATGTGGAGAACGAATCCACAAAACTTTTCAATATGATACATCGGAACAACTGTTGAACGAAATCATCTATGATTATATTTCATCATTTGGTTACTCCAATAAACAGTAAGTAATTCAGAAATAAAACATATGAAGTCCCTCCAGATTCCTAACACACTTTCATCAGAATTCAGAAGAAAGAACGTCTAGTACTCTGATATATCAAAATACTGATACGTATTATAGTAACCTATTCCTTTCAATGAATGAAATAAGAAGAAAATCCCAAATGGTAAATTTGTCATCCACTTCCACATCCTATTTATGTGGGAGCTTTATTCTAGAGTGTTTCTCTCTACTACCGCAAGGTGTCGCTGTTCCAGGTTGTTCTCAGCCAACGACTCACTGCTGCTAAATACACACATAAAAACAAATTCTCAAATGAAAACGATATATTTGTTCAACGTCCAATTCTTGTTTCGAAAAAGCGCATTCTTCTTCTGAAATAATTTATTTGAAATGAATTTATTGAATATGTCAATTGTAGAAAATTATATCACTGGAATATTCATTTGGTATAACAAAATGTTCTCAATTCAAGAAATTCAAAGAATCCAGAAAAAATAATGAAGTTCTTGAAAAATATATCACGGAATGTCTTCTCTCAAAATAACATATGTAGTATTTTCTTCAATAACTAGATTGACAAGACAAATAATCTCTGAATAAGTAAATCTCTGAGAAAGTTTATTTGGATTGACCATAACATTTTCTTGAATATAATTGCGATCCCTTCGAGCCGAGAATGTTACTAAACGGTGTGAGTGTGTTGATTCGGTGCTCTTGTCGTGCATCCATCATTGTTCAACCAGTTCAACCTATTTTATTGGCATAGAAATATTGGCTTACCATGAAAGAAAAACTAGGGTCTTAGGAGATATCTGAGGATATATTTACCACTTTTAGAGGTAAGTTACATGCCTATATCTTATCGGCGTTCATTCTTGGGTAGGTATTATTGTGTATCCAATCAATTAAAGTAGCTATATCATCTCGAAAACTGATAATTCGTGAAAAACTTGAATAACCAGGATCGGCATAGTGAGTGAAAATTGGGGTTAGGTACCTATGTGCGGATGAATGATAATTAAATTTGTCCAAACACTGATTGAACAGTGGAAAAGAGCTTCTTGAACTTGTAGACATTTTAGGTATTTTGATATCGCATATTATACCTAACATATTTTTACATTTTTTCACCAATTTCGATCCAAGGAAAATGAATTCAGTAGTAAGAATGTGAACCCAGATTTGAAGAAATATAATAACCATACATTGTGCTGAGTCAGATTATCTCTCACATTGTACCTACATGGAGTTGTGAATGATACATTTTATATTTTTCAGTAGTTTGAAACCAGAGGAATACAACTTTATTGCGAGGTAAACTGGTGGACAAGTTCAGAAATAATCTCTACGAATAGGGGGAAAGTTTGTCAAGAAGAAGATCTGCAAGTGATGATGTGATTGATGAGAGCCCCAATAAGAGAACGGAAGTTGAGGATGATTCTCATTTCAAGAAATCTATATAATTCCTCTAATTTGATAAAATTCTTGATACAAAACAATCTACAGCTAAAACTGAAAATCTGATTCTTTTTATTCAAGAAAAATGCGAGTCATTCAGAGATTATGATTGTCTTGATTTGAATATATTGTGTTCTCAATCTGAAATATTGTATTATTCTCACGAAGAACTCCATTCATTTACGATTCAAGAAATCTTTAACATTGGTATGAGTGTATTTAGTTGGAAACATAATAGTCTTGAATTGAGCAGACATTTATTCCAGTATCTATAAACAAGCCATACTCTTGAACCAAAGCATATCAGATCAAATTAAGTAATTCTTTTTATGTGTGTATGCGTGATGGTAAAGACATCGTTTCGAAAATTGTCGCGTTTTAGGAAGAAGGAAACATTTGTCTTACCTTCGGATGCCATATGTGGAATATTCCAGGATCAGTGGCCCGGATGACTTTCATGTTGCTCCTCACGTATTTTCTGTACAGCATCACGTCCTCCCCACCCCATCCTACAATGTCCTCATCGAAACCACGCACTTTCAAGAAATCGGATCTGCAATAAAAGAAGAGACATTCCAGAGGATTCATCTCTAATTGTCGAGAGATTTCTCACTCGTCTATAGTAAAATGCCAATTTAAGGACGATGTTAATGCTTACTGAACAGCTATTTCCGAGTATCCATTGTTACATTCATAAAAGGGAGATTAAATTCAAACTAGGATTGGATCTAACAAGTTATAAATTGCACCTATCACCTGAGCCATCGGCGCTGCTGAAAAAAATTCAGAGGGGGGCAGGTGATGAAATCTTTGGGTACTATTATAAACCGACATTATTTTTTCCTATTTTCTTCAGGTACACTCGAATTCCAATTCCTTCATCTCAAAATATTCTCACGAGAGTGAGTGTCTACTTTCCCACCCCTTGTTCGTTTCCCATGAACAGAATCGAATACAATAGAATATAATAGAATAGAATAGTTTATTCATCCTGTAAGATCACAATACATGATAGAGAATATGTCATATTGTACAGATTTTAAAACTAAATAACATTAAAAGTCAGCTTATCCATCAGACTATTTTCCATATAAATACTCCTCTATGCTATAAAAACATTGTTCAGTAAGAAAGTTCTTCAGTTTATGTTTGAAACGATTGTTATTTGATTCTGACTTGATATAGTCTGGAAGTCGATTAAAAAACTTTATACCTATATAATTTGGACATTTTTCGAAAAGAGCTGTTGAATGTTTTGGAAGTCTTAAAAGACTTCCGTGTCTGGTGGGATATGAATGAAAGTTTGAGTTTTGGCTGAAATTTTTCATATTATTTTTTATGAATAATAAAGTTTTATAAATATAAATTGATGGCATAGTCATCAATTTTAACTTAATGAAGTGTTCCTTGCACGATTCTCTATAATCAAGGTTCAATATTAAGCGTATCACACGTTTTTGGCCTATGAATATTTTAGAAGCACCAACTGCATTCCCCCAGAGACTAATGTTATAAGATATTCATTTCACAGCACGTGGAATTTGTATCCGCATTTTCTACCAGATAGATCTATAAAAATGAAAACCTATTCTCACAGGAATGTTCAATTTTATTGCTTTTTGTGACCGGTGCAGCACTAGTTATTTTCAATATGCATATTGATGTGGATGTTTCCACATGAAAACTGATATTTGCAGCAGTTTGTTGGCACATTCACTTCACGCCGAATCGACAGTTCTGCAAATTTATCGAACGCATCAAAAAGCTGTGGTTTTATTATATTGCACTGGGGGAGTTGAATATCAAACGTCATCATTTACTACCACTCCAGTTTTAATTGACCGTTATGAAATATCCTTTATGCAGTGTGTCTGAAATCGAAGTGAAAATAACGATTGATCCCTATCGATTATTTCCTCTTATACGGGGTGGCTCACTACTAGCGCGATGGAGACAAAACATCAACACTTTTGAAATTTTTGTCACTTACAGTAGTTCTTATAGTTAATCCAAAAATTGAATAAAAAACAGGAAGTTCTGTTGGAATAAAGATAACTTTACACATACAAAAGTATTAGGCATATATATTGATGACAAACTGAACTATGAATTTCATATTGATTTTCTTGCAGAAAAACTATCCTCGAAATGTTTTGCTTTAAGAGTTTTGAAAAAATACTTGAATTTAGAGGCACTCAAAACTGCATACTATGGAACAGTTTATCCTTTTATGAAGTATGGGATATTAATTTGGGGTGGGAGTTCACTATTGGAACGTATATTCATCATGCAGAAGCGAATTATGAAAACCAACCATGTTGAATATGAACTATACAGAATCTTGTCGTGGTATTTTTAAAGGTCATCAAATGCTTACTGTATATGCCATTTATATATATGTTTGTGTAATTTTTGCATATGACAATAAATCTAAATTTGAAACTGACACATACCAACATGAATACTTCACAAGAAATAAATCGGATTTCGTTTTCCCAAAAGCATAGATTGAAAAACACAGAGAAAGGACCACACTATGCTGCCATTAAATTTTACAACCATATACCCTCGATAATCAGAGAAGACTGTTCTAGGAATAGATTCAAAAAAGTTGTTTTTGATCTATTGTGTGACATTGAACCATATTCTTTAGAGGAATTTTTAGTAAAATAACTGAGTGATTGTCATAAATGTACTTTATCATTTTAATTTTTATTTTTTGTTATATACATGATTTTATCTATACACTTATTAATGTTTTGATTGTGATATTTTATCAGATTTAGCTTTTTCAGTTTATCTTAGATTTAAGACGTAATTTGTTATGACCTGAGTTTTTCAACTGTTACAAATTGAAAGCTTTAACAAAATTATCTATCTTATCTATCTATCTGATGTGCTAACAATTTTTTTCGCTATGAATCTCCGTCACACCCTGTAGTGCGCTATCTTCTTCGAACTTTCTTGCTATATTATACCTAACTCTTTTTTCATCCTAGAGTGCTTAGTATATCGATTCATATTGCCAGACAACAAAAAATATTTACAACGTTCACAATTTAACTCCTAACTTAGGAATATTAATTGAATATTTCACCGGAATATATGAGAACGTTTTGAAATATTCCATAATATTCTATTGATGTTCACCGGAAATTCATAGATCTTCTTAATAACAGAAATCTCCAGAACATTCAGGGAGATTTTTTCATAATGTTTGATTATTTTCCTTGTCTTTTTTTTACCTACCTACACGATAACGGAAGGATATCAATTAAAAATCAGTCAATCCAAGCCTCATAGTTACCTATAAAAGGCACTTCAACTTTGTATCCAATTTTATGTGATGCTCCCCAGCGGCTTTAGTAAATTTTTTTCTGAAATTCCAGAACAGAGCCAACTTATTGAGTATTTTGAATATCGAATAACCTACTTAAAATTTTTGTTAATAAATTATTGATATCTGGAATATTTACGTTTTGTTTCCCTGTATAGGTACCAAGAAAATTCCTAGATCATTCAGTTCATGATCTCGAAATTGTATCGAGAAGATTTTTAGGAAGTTTTCAGAATATACCGATGATATTGCGAATATCGAATGTTTTCACAAAATATACTTGAGGAGATGTTTTGGAAATATTCTGGGGGATGATTCTTCGAATATCCCTAGTAAAATTCTATGTTACGCTGCTCCAATGAATAAAACAAATTTTCATAACTCATTCCGACGTTTCTCACCTATACTGGCAGGTCATGCCATATCCGAAATCCCTCCAGAAGCCTGTATCCCTGGAAATCACCAACTGATCATTCTCAGGCGGGACATCCCTACCCTGCAACGTGTACACCACGTGCGGATTGTACAAACTGAACACCACCGGGTAGTACACTTTGGTCCCTGGCCCGGTGTTCCACCGACACCTGTCCAGAAACCTGGCGCTGAACACGACGTCCACATCGCACATGAACAGCAGCACGTCCTTGATGTCTTTGTCAACATCAACCCCTTCCCCCCACGCCCTTTCAGCCCCTACTCGCAGCCCTTTACCCCTGGAGAAGGTCTCGTTGAGTGCCAGAAGCCTCAAGTTGTCGGCGCTGCCTCCGCTATTCCTGGTCAGCAAAACCCTCGACATGATGGACCTGGCTTCGGAGAGGCCTTCCTCGCCAAAGTACACCACAGTGAGGTGCACCCTGCGGTCGTTCTTCAACGCGATCTTCACGAACTTATCCATGAAGCCCTGGAAGGTAGCCGTTCGCCCCGAGAGCGGCAGTATCACGTGGATCAGCTCCTTCTCCTTGGCCAGCGCCGACGTCCTCACCGTCTGCAGAGGTGCAAAAGGTCGCACCACCACCACCTTGGCTGTTCCAGACGCTCGCGCCCTGAAGTAGAGCTCGTACTGGGTCCCCGTGGTGGGCTCGGTGCGGTACAGCCCTTCGAGGAAGTCGTCCAGAGCGTACCTGGTGGTCTTCTCCGTGGCGTTTCTGTTCAAAGCCTCGACGCCCTTCCAGAGAGCCTCGAGGACGTCCTTGCGCTTGAAGCCGATGGGCTTCTCGACTACACGTTTGCCCAGCCCCAGGTCAATGGGGTAGACGCGGCTGTAGGTGAAGTGGTTGAAGGGGATGAGCTCGTACTCGTTGTTGAGGGGTAGGCCGCGGAGGATTTCCGCCTGCGAGATCTGTTTCCTGATGAAGGCGGAGCACTCGGAGTTGGTGATGGAAGGGGTTGTGGAAGAGTTGGAGATGCTGGTGGAGGTTGGGCTTGGACGACGTGGTGCTTGGAGGCTGTTGGTGCCGCCTGAAAAGAATGAATTTCAAGAATATTCTTCTAACAAAAAATTTCAAGACCTTTGCTTTCGGTCACTGAAATTGCTGTTGGGAAAGTTGATGGATCTCTGATGTATCATCTTCATTCTACTAACTTTGAAGTTCAAAATCTGAGGAATATTTTGGTAGCCCTAAGAGGCACCAGCGTTTTTTGTAACCTCTATATGATGCACCTAAAGAATAACAAAATGCTTGCTTGACGAACAACTGAGCTATAGCTTTCAAGGTCATCACTGTGATTTGCTTCATTCTTTCAAATTATTTGGCTGCCCGGAAGAAAACCCTATAATGTTTGTGGAACATCGTGCAAATTAGTAGAACTTTATTGGAATAGGCTTCTTTGAAAGATCTAGAGGTTCATCTAGAAGAGAGAGCAGTATGAAGTGTACCAAGAAACTCTGGAGAGAATAGTAAGAAACACTTTCCATAACATGGAGTGATATTCTGGAAAGAAGGCTCGTGTGTTAGTGGGATCTGGTGACTCAATGGTGAAAGCATCAGTCTTCTGGCCGCTCCTCATCAGTAGACCAGTTTTGAATCATGGCGAAAGCGGACATTGAAAAATGCAATGTTGTTATTGTTTTCATTGGTCAATTCAATAAAAACATTGGATTTTTTCACTGCTAGTATCACCAAATCTAAAATCGCTCAGAAGTACGCTGAGCCTAACTCTTCTGACTTTCATTTTGAATAATAAAAAATGCGTATCGAAACAGAGGCTATTTCGATAAGCATTCGCGTTTCATAATGACTTCATTATAGAACCAAAATAAAGAAATGACAAAAATGGTTTATGACACAATTGTGGTGGCAAACTACTGGTATATTTCCATGAAACTGCGGACTTTATCTCATAAAATAACGAGAAACAATGCGAAAAAATTCGAATCTTCCAAGACAATATTTCACCACCACTTCCCCCTATTGCCTTCTCTATATCCGTAGGTATCATAACTTGGGGGTTGAAATATGGCTTCAGATCTGATGGCCGAGATATTGGTTTTGTAGAGAGTGATGAATGAGGAGAGGAAACTTTCTTTATATGACGCAATAAAATTTCAAACTGCGCCACAGGATCGTGATTCATTTTGCTACATAAGCCCACACTGACTTGACTCGGCCCCTAATATGCTAGGGGTATTCCATTAACGATATTCGAGTAATACGAAGTGAAATAATGTCGAGTAATTTCCGCCAAGGAAGAATTTACTAGCATCTTTGCTAAGCCAAACGTATTTCATGGCATTTTCCTGTGCAATCCCATTGATAAAAATGGGTCTCATTATCAATAATTACTGAGTGACCTTGTAAGTCATATGAGTTGTAATATTTCCTTTTCAGTTCAAAAGTTGATCTGGCATCGCAACACCTATATTTCCATATTTTTGTCTTCTGATATTCTTTTTCGCCACTTCCATCATTTCTGCTGAAGTCTTGCTGCTTCGTGGTACGAGTAGTGACATCAATTCTCCGAATGACAGGTGAAATATTGCATGCATTATTGAGAAAAGTCGGCCGCGACGTATTGCCTAATGGGCATGTCGTATAGGAATTTTATTCTCTCAGATTTTTCAGTACGTCTTATGCTTCAACGATGTGGAGTAAAACTCACGTGTTTCAACAACCGATAACAACATGAAATGGGCATTGTTACATACGAGGCGTGCGAATTTTTTCATGGAATGGGGTTCAGTTATTAGATGGCACCAATTCAAAAATCCATTGATTCAAACATACAGATTACAATATGAAACAGGCGCAGCTGATGAGACAAATAGTATAGATTCTAGTTTGATATTAGTCAGTTGATATTATAATAAAAAACAAACAACAAACTGAACATAATTTCCTCCCATTGGCTCTGATCAACTTTGAAATTCACATACACTGGACCAGTCTCACAAGATCGCAGTCTCCTTTTCTGAATCTCCGCACAAAATTTACATAGGTAAAAGGATGAACTTGTTGAGAGAACAATTTCGAATTCAATGCATAATTAACTATCTCCGGCGAATGGGACAAATGTTTGAACAGAAAAGTTCTGATTGTGAGATTATAATATAAGATTGTAAAGCTCAATTTATAAACTCCACTGCCATAGCTACAGTTGACGCTGCCGTTCCAAAATGTATTGAGGAAATATCCGACGGACCTGCGTCAGCTGCGGATTTTATTAACAGATTTTATAAATCGAGATTCACTCTACTTTCGTGTCTTCACATCCATAGAACTTATTTAATTCTCCGGATATTTCATTGTGTAAACTGTTCCACATTCTTCAGACGAAACATTATGCATTTGCATGTCACTTGGTTGAAGTAACTAGAGAATTGCATATTATTATGCATATGACTTTGAATTCTTCACTACTTCCTATGAAGTTTTTCTTGTCACATTTCACTTTTAGAATAGGCAAAATATCACCATTAGTTTGATGGAAGTCTCCTTATACCAAGATAACTCTTCCATTAGAGTAACATCAAATGAATTTGGTTTTAGTAGAATCTCACCTGAGATATGGAATACTATTCTGGGGGGTGTGTAGATTGTAGATTGTGTGTATGGCATGTATGGCTTCTTTTTACTCGATACTGATGAAGATGTCATGGATAATCATTTCATTCCTCACTTCCTTAGATAGACATTTGGATGTAAATGGAATCTCACAGTTCAATTTGTGCAGGAATATTTCATCACCTCGAAGAAAATGCACATCTACTATTCGAGTCGAAGGACACAAGTTTCCTGATTAGCAGAAATGAAACATCCGACTAACGAATCTCAGTCTGTTGACTCCAACAAATTTAATTGGATCTTCCTAATATTTCCAGGTATTTCCGACATCCAGCCTTTCAGTGATGATGAGCCAATTACAAACGACTCGCTCCTCTGAATCAAATTAGCGTCCCCTCTACTTCCTATACACATTCATATGTGATTCCGCAATTTCCCCAAATCACAACAGGTCGATGAGGTGGAATAAATCAACATTTGAGTAAATATTTCATAGTATCTTCAGGACTATTTTTCGAAATCGGATGTGATTTGATCTCCCTGTAACATTGAAGCTTCGGCGCCTATGAACGTACGAACATTAGTACCTACCTAACGAGACATTTCAATGGTTTTTTGTTTCTTTAGGTGGTGGCCAGTCTAATTTACTACAGTTGTTAACGTCTCCATTCGATTCTCTCCCCATTTCTTCCACGTTAAATCTCTTGTTGGTCGACGATGTCTGCTGCTTTAATTACAAGAAAAACGTATTTCCGTCTTGTTGAATTATTGTTTCAATGGAAACCTTCATTAAAAGTAGGGGGAAATAATTGGTTTATCATTGTTAGAACGATTCCATTACAGATGAAACAATAGGGAGAAGAATGACCGATTTGACTGGTTGATGGATGAAGTTATTTAGTTTTTTCTCTGGAAGAGAGCTCGAATCTTGGAATGGATGGATTTGTTGATTCAATTGTGTTTTCGAGGCATTGTTCACAGTTTTCTATGGATGATTATGACATGGTAGTGGATGTTGATATATTTTTTTATATTTGCTTATGATGTTCCCAATATTAAAGCCATACGGATTATGAAAGAATTGTGTAGTCCTTGCAAAATCATATGTCAATTTGCATTTGGGGTTGCTAGGTTCAGTCAAAGTAAAAAAGTCAAGATAATTATTCCACAATATCAATCTTCATTACTTACTGAAGATGAATGAATGAATGGTTAGTTGTATGTATGTATAGTGCATGAGTAGGTACCATATGGTACAATTCGTAATGGAAAATTGCAGTCATTAAAAAGGTAAGGAAAAGTACCCAGCTAAAGAAAAACCAAACATCTCACCATTGGTGTACTGGAGTAGTTGCAGTTTCAACGCCTTTATTTCTGCTGTCAGCCTAGTGACTTCTTGTCTGTTTTCCTCTTCTCTCTGTTGAAGGAGTTCTTGCAAGGAGTACCCGTTATCTGTATGGTGTCTTTGAGTATGTCTGCTATCTTGTTGGGAGTTATCGAGGATAGTGGAACCTGTAACAAAGAAGTACATCTCAAAAGAATATCATGGAAGTAAGAAATCTAACACATCTAGAGACGTTTGCAGATGACAACACACTCATTCCTAGTTCTCCATATTTTGTTGAGAAACTCATGTTTACAAGTGAGGCGTTCTCATTTTTTACCATCGAATGAACTTAGACAAGGGATAACTTGGTGGAAGAGGGGAATGTGGAATATGATACAGTTACTGTCAGTATATTTTTTATTGAATAAATTGACCTCAATATTTGGAAGTAGTGGGGCTGTTCCAATGGTTTTCAGAGTAAGCAGCTAAGTCCTAAATTTTCTTATTAGGAATGCATAATACATATGATGAATTACCTACTGTTATGATTAAATATATATCAATAAATTAGGGCGTTCATACAAAACGTTTTGACGAAAAATATGGACTTCCAGAATATTCAATCCAGTGAAGAATAAAATGAAAAGAGATACTACACCTTTTCCAGTTGTATTTCAGAAAGCGTCAATTGAATTTCAGACTAATCACTTGTATTTCAGAAAGCATCAATTATTGTATTTCAGAATAGTGAGTTGAATTTCAGAAAGCGTCAAATGTATTTCAGAATAGCGAGGTCGATTTCAGAAAGCATCAATTGTATTTCAGAATTGTGAGTTTGATTTCAGAAAGCGTCAATTGTATTTCAGAAAAGTCAATTGAATTTCAAAATTCGTCATTTGTATACAAATACATTTGACGCTTTCTGATATTGAACTGAATATTCTGAAATACAATTGATGCTTTCTGAAATTAAACTCGCTATTCTGAAATAGATTTGACGCTTTCTGAAATTCAACTCACTATTCTGAAATACAATTGATAATTTCTGAAATAGAAATGACTATTCTTAAATTCAATTGACGCTTTCTGAAATAAACTTGATGGTTTCTGAAATACTACTGGAAAAGGTGTAGTTCTTCATGGATTATCAAAGTTCTCTCCACTAAGAATGTATTGTGGGATGAAGATTCATCAAGTCATAGGTAGATACTTTCAATATATAATCACCGTTCAAATTAATGGCAGTAATCCTATGGATGGTATGACATTATCAGAATAGGTGACGACATTTGCATGCTCACGAACAACAGAATATTCGCAACCTCATTAGCTAAATGAGTATACCCTTATTATTATTATTACTTTCATTATTATAGTTGCAACAATCATGAAGCTATGTCAAGAGCAAATATTTGGCTAATGGTAATGTCGTTGATTAGGATGATTATAAGTTGTATGATATCTGAAATTTCCTTACATTATTGAGCAACCATCTACCAACATGGTTCTGAAAATATGTTGGTTTTCTCCTTTCACCGTTGTTGTAGCTGTCTTCCTGGTAAGAATAATCTTTTCATTTGAAAAAGATGCATACATCATCAATTTCTAAATCAGCAAGGATCCTTGGTGTTATCTTCAATCATGAATCACCCACATAGAAAACAGATCATACATATCTGTCACGCACTCATCTCCTTCATCTGCATCTACCACTCCATGAGATTGAAGACCAAGCGCAGTTAACTGAAGCTAATTCTTCCAATTTAAAAATAAATCAAGATCTGGAGGGATCTAAAATCGTGAAACTAAAAGTTATTTTCCTGAAGATGTTAACACAGTTGTGCCCAAAACCCCTGTGATATATCGAATGGAAACTTTATTGTTGACCCCGTTGATAAGTAGCCTCTTCTCGACTATATTTCGAGATATATCTGTTTCATCTCATGAATAAATAGCCCTTAATTGCGCTCGACCCTTTCCACTAGGCACCTCGTCAGCTTCATTATATCCCCGCGATAAAATCTTAATCCTTTTCAGAGGACAATTCCCTTGTTTATTACCCCTTCTGGGTGACGTATGTCATCCTTATCGCCTCTTTTAGACTTTCTGGGACTAGGCGGACATTTCACATTATAAATTCCTGGATGGAGTTTGGGATACATACAAGATTTTTTTCTAAATACGCAGTATCTAGACAAGAAAATTCTATACTTTATTGCTACTACCACTGGTGCTTCTCAAACTACCATTCACATTCTTCAGTGCCTAAATATTATTTTTGCTTAGGATACTATCTTTGATATCTTAAACATTCAAGCATTTATTGGCACCATGCCATGAATCTATCATCATAATTCATACTTTTTTTTTGATATCTCTAGTAGGAGGTTCAAATTTACAATGTTCGCACTTTTTTATGTTCTGGTTTTGACGAAAAGGGATATCCTATAATGTTCAGAGAACATCGTGAGAACCAAGGGAAAGAAGGCAGGAGTTGGTGTTCTTCTTGAATTTCTGGAGATCGTATGCCTCGTGGAACACCTCCCTAGGCAATGAGTTCCAAAGTCTCGATGTTCGTTGGATGAACGAGTTTTTGGAAAGGGACGTTCTGCAGGTCTCTAAAGTGACCACGAAGGGGTGTGAAGACTGAACTTGACGGGTTAATCTCGAAGAGACTGCTAATGGAGGAACGAAATGAAAATATCTATAAAATAGAGATAAATCGACAACTTTTCTACGGTGTTCCAGAGAAGTGAGCGAGTTTTTGAGCGAGGCATCACCAACGAGACGAATTGCCCTATTTTGGACAGAATCCAATAGTTTCAGGATATGTTTAGGTGCCGCACTCCAAATAGGCGTTATAGATCATAAGCAGCTGACTGGAAGTGAAATAGCTCTTGTCTCGAAACAGAAAACCAAGATTTTGAGATGCACTTTTAGCAATGGACCTCACCTGATTTTCCCAAGATAGGTTATTGCTACTTCAATGGTATGGTTACTCCTGACTGAATTTTGTTGGTCACAGTGAGATCAGCTTTTCTAGAAAAAATTTATGCTTGTGTTTTGTTTGCAGTGAATTCTACCAGGTTATTAGATCCCCACTCGAGAATTGTTGCCAAGCCCATATTTATTTCGTTAACATTTCTGCCTCGTTTATTTCTGGTTTTACGGGCTGATATATAGGAGCTCTGGAAGAAGCAAAGCTGTGTATTGGACATGAAGTTGCTTTCAACAAATCGTTGATGTGAAGTAGAAATAGTGTTGGTGCTAAAATTGATCCCTGCGGAACACCAGCATTTATGAGCAGAGTATCAGATGAAACTTCATCGACCACTACATGGAGAGACATGTTTGAGAGAAAACTAGCAAGCAGAGAACACAGCTGAGGGGACAAACCATAAGATGAAATCTTGGCGAGGAGTCCCTGGTGCCAAACTCGATCAAATACCTTGGAAATATCTAATGCCACGGCCCACGGCTAAAGTTTCTCCATATTTTTCAATAGATAGCTGCCATAAAGCTACTAGAGCTACTACTAAGTTATTCGAAGATTTGGAAGTTGAACATGGTTAAACAGAAGGATTCACATGCTTGATTCTGATAAATCGATATTTCCAAAATCGTTATTGATCCCCCTGAGATGGATTGTATTGACTTGGTACTTCATTTTTGGTGTTTTGAGGAGTAGATTGACCATCGTGATTCAATTTGTGAAAATGAATGGGTGTTTCAATTACTGATTTCTCGAATATCTGAAACAAAGATTATGAACCTTCAAATATTTTCTACCAAATTAGTGAAATAGATATAACAATCATCGAGATATTTCTAGAAATATTTTGCTATAACGATAATGACTGAAATGATTTCACCTGTCCTTGAATATCTGTGATTAAAAACACGATAATTAAATTTCACTAACTAGAGAGCAATTTGTATAATTAGATATCAACTCTTTTGTTGGCAGAAAAAGAAGCATGTAGATCAGAAGTGACTCTGTTTGACTCGCAATATTTTTTGCAGATACAAATAATTGATGAGGGTTGTACTAGAAGTATCGACGAATCATTTTCAGGTAAGTTAAACTCTTGATAAAATATTTATCATAACCATGAAAGTACATCTCATCCATGAATTTATTTTCACACTGTCGATATCCATTTTCAATGTAACCTTCAACAAAAAAAATACCCTATCATGGAATGTGAAGACCATTTCAAAAACTGCTACACAAAAACTTGATTCCAGGTTTTATGAAGAAAAAAAATTGTTTTCACTATGTCATTTACTGTTGCAATAGTTTGAGATCATAACACAAATTTGTCAGTTCTCTGAATGAACAAAAGATTGTTCATCATGAAATTTTTTGTTTTACAATAATTCATTGAATATGTATAATATACCCTGTTCTCAGCTGCAATCCTCGAAAGATCGATAGATGTATCAACCGAGAGTTCAGAAAATGCATCCGTATCAGACGATTCAGAAGATCAAGATGACTGTGAAGAAGACAATATCGGTGGAGGTCCAGGCAGTTCGGCTGAGGGATCTGCAGGAGTAACAATAGGAAATTCAGGAACAGTGGGGCTGTTTGACAATGGTGATAGTGAAAGCGATTGTATTGAAGATGATGGTGGAAATGCGGAGGGATCAGTACTAGAAGAAACATCTGGCAGTGAGGGTACTTCATCTGGAGAATCAGGCTCAACGGAAGAACAATCTGAAGATTCGAGCGATTCCAATGAAGATGAAGGTGGAAACGCAGAGGGATCAGGCTCAGATGAAACATCTGGCAGTGAGGGAACTTTATCTGGAGAATCAGGCTCATCGAAAGAACAATCTTTAGATTCGAGCGATTCCAATGAAGATGAAGGTGGAAACGCAGAGGGATCAGTCTCAGAAGAAACATCTGGCAGTGAGGGAACATTATCTGGAGGCTCAGGCTCATCGGAAAAACAATCTGAAGATTCGAGCGATTCCAATGAAGATGAAGGTGGAAACGCAGAGGGATCAGTCTCAGAAGAAACATCTGGCAGTGAGGGAACATCATCTGGAGGCTCAGGCTCATCGGAAAAACAATCTGAAGATTCGAGCGATTCCAATGAAGATGAAGGTGGAAACGCAGAGGGATCAGTCTCAGAAGAAACATCTGGCAGTGAGGAAACATTATCTGGAGAATCAGGCTCATCGGAACAACAATCTGAAGATTCGAACGATTCCAATGAAAATGAAGGTGGAAACGCAGAGGGATCAGTCTCGGAAGAAACATCTGGCAGTGAGGAAACATTATCTGAAGAATCAGGCTCATCGAAAGAACAATCTGAAGATTCGAACGATTCCAATGAAGATGAAGTTGGAGACGCAGAGGGATCAGTCTCAGAAGAAACATCTGGCAATGAGGAAACATTATCTGGAGAATCAGGCTCATCGGAAGAAGAATCTGAAGATTCGAGCGATTCCAATGAAGATGAAGTTGGAGACGCAGAGGGATCAGTCTCAGAAGAAACATCTGGCAATGAGGAAACATTATCTGGAGAATCAGGCTCATCGAAAGAACAATCTGAAGATTCGAGCGAATCCAATGAAGATGAAGTTGGAGACGCAGAGGGATCAGTCTCAGAAGAAACATCTGGCAGTGAGGAAACATTATCTGGAGAATCAGGCTCATCGGAAAAACAATCTGAAGATTCGAGCGAATCCAATGAAGATGAAAGTGGAAACGCAGCGGGATCATTCAAGAGAAAAAAGTCTTTCCAATTAAAATATCAAACATAGTTTGAAATAAATGTCTGGTAGACTGCGAGCAGCAAACAACTACTTCCCTGGTAAATACCACGCAGAAAATTCAATTATATCTGCTCGTAGTCCATGCAACGATTCACACTCTATGGATGCAGATCGCAAATGTTCCTTTCTTCCTAAGACCTGACAAATTCACATCAACTACCCTGCACTGATGAGGGCCAATAAGCCAGAAACCTGTCTGTAGGTTGTTAAGCGTACCTGTCCCGATGATATTTTAGTTGGATAGACTATTTTCTCTTAAAAATTTTGTTCCAATTCATGGCTCTTCCATTTTTCATTTATTAGCTTAGTCGAGCTCTCAGCCACTTTCAAGTTCTGTAACTTGGGAGATTCGTTCCTGGATTGTTTCTTTCTTCTGCCGCATGGTGTCGCCACTTCCAACTGTCTCTTGGAACGCGGCTCAGTGCGGTCAAATAGACGCGACGAAGGTGCATTGGGACAGGCAACGCTTCGAGTGGAGATATCACGGTCTCAACTCGTATAACTACCCTGCACTGAAGAGGGCCAATAAGCCCGAAACCGTTCTGTAGGTTGTTAAGCGTACCAGTCTCAATGTGAATTTGTCACATCTTAGGAAGAAAGAAACATTTGCGATCTGCATTCACAGTGTGAATCGTTGCATAGACTACGAGCAGATATAATTCAATGTTCTGCGTGGTATTTACCAGGAGAGTAGTTGTTTTCAGCTCGTAGTCTACCAGACATACATTTCATGATGTTTCACTATGTTTGATATTTTAATTGGATATACTATTTTCTCTTAAAAATGTTTGTCCAATTCATGGCTTTTTAATTTTTCATTTTTGCAGAGGGGTTAGTCTCTGGCAGTGAGGGAACATCATCTGGAGAATCAGGCTCATCAGAACAACAATCTGAAGATTCGAGCGATTCCAATGAAGATGAAGGTGGAAACGCAAAGGGATCAGTCTCAGAAGAAACATCTGGCAGTGAGGGAACATCATCTGGAGAATCAGGCTCATCGAAAGAACGATCTGAAGATTCGAGCGATTTCAATGAGGATGATGGTAGAAATGCGGAAAAATCAGTCTCAGAAGAAACATCTGGCAGTGAGGGAATATCAGCTGGAGGCTCAGGCTCATCGGATAGTGATTCTGGAGATTCATCTGGAAGTGAAGGAACTGGAATTTCGATTGGTGCCAATGCAGAGGGAACAAGTAATATTGAAGGTTTGCTATCGCTAGGAAGTGGACTTTGGGACATCCTATCAGGACATGCTACTGCTGATGGTAACAATGCCAAAGATAATGGAATAGGAGACCTTATTGGGAGCGTGATTGGAGGTATTTTTGGAACAGAAACATCTGGTGGTTCTGCTAGAGATGATGATGGCTCAACTACATCAGCAAGTGGGAATATCACAAGTATCATCAAGAACATAATCAGTAGTTATGGAGGTCTGACAAATGAAGAATTACAAGGTATCATCCAAATTCTTCAAGAATTCCAATCGGGCTCAACGCATATTGATGGCGCGCCTAAAGTTAATTCTTTGGGAGGTTTGATCAACGCTTATCGGAAATATGATCTATTGACGTTTCTCAGAGGATTTGCGCAGTACTTAGTCAATTGGGAGGTCACTGTAGATAACACTAAATATGGAATACTGGACATTATCACGATGCCGCAGAAACAGCTGTATAAACTCATTCAGTATGGTAAGTAACAACAATTGAATATTCCTCACAAAATGGTCTTAATTTTCAGGTGTTCGGTCCAATATACATATTGATCTAATTTCTTTCAGTAATCTTCCAAAGTCAGCACCTAATCGAGTCAGTGGCACGATCCATATTGGGAAGTAACTCTCTGATAGACACCATATTTGGATTCGGTGACAAGGCAGTGAACTGCGTAGTACAATCTTCAGAAGATCTGCCAGGGATAATTGGAAATGATCTGGTTGAGTGTGTAACTGGAAGGATCAACGAGATCATCCAGTTGGTAGCTGATGCTGTGATAGAAATCAGAAAAGGTCTGGAGTTGTTGAGGAATATGGTCGACGGTGCGACAGGTTAGAGAATGTCAAGTGGCCATTTCAGATTATGAGCATCAAGAATCATTTGTGATTATAAAACACTATCTTTCTACTTTTTAGGTTGTCGAGGAATATTTTGCATGGGTAAAGCAGCAGGTTCGACAGTCGCTGAAGGAGTGAAGTTGTTGATTAATGTGATTGGGACCGTCGCCCATATTGCCACATTCGCTGGGACCATTTTTGTACAACTACCAGGATGTTTTGTCGGTTCAGTGACTGTAACACCAGGAGTTGAATTTACTAAAATGATTGGTCGTATGGGAGTATGCATGATATCTTGAATATTACTGGCAAATAAATATGTAGTCTAATATGTCATAAATAAAATTGCACTTTACGTGTAGCATTTCATTTGTCATCCTTCCTAATAATGAAGGCTCACTATCAGACCAACAATCATTTAAAACTTCTATTGGTCATCCAAACATTATTTCAAAAGTTGAGGCAATGGTTTGAATTGTGATCCATGAATAGTCCCGTTAATCTTCTGCCAAAAATGCCACAGTTTTGAATGCCATTGTTTATAACGATACTTTCATGTGACCAGATAATCATCATAATCAAAATTCAAAATGTAGAAATGAATAGATTTAAATTTTCTTGAAGATTATTCAAAAATAGACCCTTGAATCTATGTTAATCATGCACCCATCTGAAATTTTAGCATATTTAGAATAATCGTACATATCGTGTTCTTAGGCCTATATATGCATTTTCTGAAATGCAATTTCCAAAATTAGAGATAACGTTTGTGGTTCATCCAAATCTTGACAACACATCATCTGATGAGTGATGACCTAGGAATATATCGATGACCATGAGATTACTGAGTGAGCTCTAACTCAAGCTTAAATAAGTGTATATAGATTTCTTATTCTGATAATGTATACTTGATGATTACAATCATATGTATCAATCTGTATATATTATGTCAATGATATGTAATTTGAAGAACAATCTCAAACATATTCGAAATTATTATTCAATATATCTAAACAGTATTTCTCAACATGCTTTCGACTGAATAAAATTGGAGAAAGATACATGCCAAAAAAAATGGCCAAATACTAATACCACGATAGGTAAATTAAATGGAATTATGAATGTGGATTTCTGATACACCAAGTTGAATAATATAAAGTCGAATTAGATCAACAGAAACTTTTATTGATGATATGATTACAATAGAAGATCAGTAAAAGACGAGGTAAAACAAATTGTAAAAAGCTATGTAAACCAGAGTTACCAAATTTCGTTCAATCAAAATAAAGTCGTCAAAGTTAAATACCCTTCAGAAATTGTTGATCATTGTAGTAAGTATATATATTCATTTCATGTAGGTATTCAATTATTATATCGATAAACGAAAAAATACATTTTAAGTATTGACAATTACTTTCCTAGCTGATACCACGAAAAACATTGAATTATATTTATCTACTCACAGTCCATGCAACGATTCATACATCAGCTAATGGAAAAAATGTGCATGCATTCTCTTGATGCATGGACCACTAGTAGATTGATCGATTTTTACTCGTTGTCTACCAAACACAGTTTTAGTGTTTGCATTATGAATGACGTAAAATGTATTATTTTTTTATTCATTGATACTCACCAACTTTGCAATGATTTTTTCATTAAGCAAATGGGCAATTCGATCTTTCATTTTGCGTGGTACAATCGATACTTGATGATAAGGATCATGCCACCTGTATCACATCTGCAAGTGTCGTTTTTGATCTAATCGAATATTGATCTTGATCAAGGTCAATGCTTATTTTCGTACACCTGATGATAGGAAGGGATAGTTATGAATAATAGTTATTTATGTATTAAGGGAATTATGAGGGCCTTAATTACCGATGGCAAATTTTGCGTCCAGAGGGCCTCTGGCCCGAGGGACAGCAATTGCCAGAGGTTATTAAGGCTCTATAATTCCCGTGGTACATACATAATTTCATTTTTGACCGATTTTCATAACAATATATCCATATTTAGAACGCAATAAATGTTTAAATTCATAACCTTTCTGGTATATTTGAATTAGGTAGCGTTGATTGTAGCATTGTTGGTTGATGCTAGGTTGTCGCTATGTTACATGTTTATAAGCAAACTTTCTTTATCAATCAATGTTTTTCCGTTAAAAACGTGTTTATTTTTTACCACAAATCGACGATCTTTTTCTGATATAATGGAGGATATTATAAAAAAAGCGGAAAAAGCAAGACAATCATTACTTTCATCGAAAAGTGAAGCCCTATATCAAAAAGAATACAGCTTATATCTGAAGTGGCTGACACAGAGAAATGTTATGTCAAAAGATGACAACGAAACTGTCTTTCTGGCATATTTTCAAGAACTGGTAAAGTATTTTCAGTATTTTTTGGTAGATTTGGTAATAATTGTATTTATTCGTTGCAGTCAGAAACGTTTAGCCCAAATTCGTTATGGACTAAATGGTCAATGCTCAAATAGATGGTGACCATATATGAGAAAAGAGATATCACCAAGTTCAACGAACTAGAGGCTTTTTTGAAACGGAAAAGTAAGGGGTATAAGCCGAAAAAGTCTGCTGTCTTATCTCCTAAAGATGTCATCAAATTTCTAAAGGACGCCCCTAATAAAATTCATTTATTGCATAAGGTAATTTTTTTCTCATAATTTTCTTTTTCGTTTGTTTATTTCGTTTTATTTGTTATAGGTTGTTCTAATTATGGGTTATTTTGGAGGATGCAGAACTCAGGAACTTCTAAATATGAGTATAGCAGATATAGAGGACCGGGATACTGTTATGGTAGTGAACGTACCGGAAAGTAAAACTGGTGTATCGAAGAAATTTACAGTTGTGGATGAAAAAGATTTCTCTGCTTTGCCTTTATTGAGACTTTATATGTCCTTGCGTCCTGAAGGTACAAAACGATTTTTTTTGAGCTTCCGACAAAATGTACAACTCAGCCAATTGGGAAGAATATGTTTGGCAAAATTCCCAGCAAAATCGCAATGTATTTAGGATTGCCAAACCCACTAACCTATACGGGACATTGCCTTCGTCGCACTTCTGCTACTGCCCTAGCAAATGCAGGAGCAACTATGACAAACTTAAAAAGACACGGAGGTTGGAGAAGTTCCACGGTGGCAGAGGGGTATCTGGAGGACAGTATTGAATTGAGAAATAAAACGGCGCGTATGCTGTCTACTTTGCCATCAGAAGAGGCAGGCACCTCGACTGTAGTGAACAGCAACAGCACCACCCATAAAAAAGAAGAAATTGTTTCCAGCGGCGGAAGTAATTTTCAGGGAACATTTGAAAATTGTACATTTATTATTTGTAATGACGTGAATAAGGAAAATATGTCTTAGTTTTCATTACATATAAACGTTTATAAGCATTTCTTGTATCATTTTCACCTGTAAAAGGTAAGAGGGAGTTTTTGAACCTAAATATCCCAAGGGAGTTATGACCCTCATCATAGATATCGTAACTATGACGATATAAGCTTATAGTCACTGTCAGAAATAAAGCAATTTACATCAATCTCAGCCAATATCTGTTTTGGCACCAACTTTGTTCCTTATTGTAAAATGCATACCGCCATCTCCTCTATAAAGTCTGTAAATGAAGGCCTTGCCAAAATTTCAAAATAGGGATATGAAAATCTAGTAGGGTTGAAGGCAACTAAAACTTGAGCTTGTACTTCTCTCCTGACTGTTTCTCTGAAATGTCCATTCCCGGTATAAGTATCAACAGTACCTTCTTGTAGGATAGGTTCCTTGATTTCTTCCAGACGGGAGCTGTCAACCTGGTTACTAATCCTTTAGAAAATGGCGTCGATTTCTCCAATTTTCTATGGATATTTTCATGATCGATTTTCATGGGAGACTAGACGTGTTCAAACTGGCCACTCCTTTATTTTTACACTCGATACCCCCTGAACTTTCATCAATCAGAATTATTGTTCTTATCTGAATTGTGGAACTATATCGAAAAAATTGAATACCTACCTATATCGTCTCACAACTTTCCACTGGCTTTTAGGATGTGCCAATATATCATCAACTTAAGACATTGCTAGCTGAGATTTATCAGTACCTACTTTGGATCTTTCTTGTTTGAGGAGTTTTCTGGATGCATCTTCTCAAGACTGGAAAATATTTCAGAATCTACTCGACGCAAATATTGCACGAAGAAAGTCTAGTTAGAAATGTTCATCCTTTTTTTCAGATCATTATTCAATCATTTAGTTGAGTGACTAGAAATTCAATAACTATGTAATTGATTTTCATGGTGGTAAGAGCACTTGTGTACCACTTTCCACTGATTTTCCGGAAGAATAATTGGTTGAAATATCTTCGAACTACTCATAAATTTTGAAATTTTGCGAGTTGCAGGCCTTGCTGACCAGAAGTGTCACTTAGCAACATATTCATTCCTAATGGTTTCGAGTGTGTTTTGAATCAGCATACATGTGATAATCTGGAATTACTTCAATTTTATCATCTCTTGAACTTATTTACTTGTTTTTCTTTCAAATATGAAATAGCGCTTATTTTTCAGAATCCATGGAAAATATTGTTTCAAGTGGTGCAGATAATGTAAGACGATCAAGTTCATGAAACTGATAACAACTTCCATATAAATAGGTGAGAGATGTAGCTTGAATCACTTCATAGCTTTGTTGTCGAAATAAACATCAAAAATGGCTTCCCTCAAATTCGGTGCTATCATCTGTGCCCTATTCGTACTCCAGGTGAGAATTTTTCAATATCAATCGAGATCGTCCTCTTTTGTATTAGTCCGTACTCGAATTAGACTCAATCATAAAATAATTCATCGAGAAAAGTCACACTAGAATCCAATTCTTGTTGTTTTTTCTAGGCTCAAGCCTTTCCCCAACAAGAGGTTTCATTGGGTGGTGCACTCGATGTTATCAAAAAAGTCGTCAATGTAACAGAAAGAGTAATTGATCGTGCGCTGGAACTTGGCATCAAAGCTTCCGAAAAACTCATCGAGATAGCCGACAACACACCTGCAGAAAACGAAAAGATAGCCAAGGCCTTCATCGACTTCACTGGAAATCTAGCTGACAAATACATAGAGAGGATGAAAGAGAGTAAGACACTTCTGGATGATCATTCAAACCAAACTTTGAAGCAAATGTTTCTACAATCCAGTACTCGCGTATGACTTGATTGATGTTTTCAGAGGCGAACGATGATGCCAAGATCGGTCTCGAATGTGTGGAGCAATACAAAGATGAATGGAGGCAAGCTAGGCTCAACCTGATAATGAACTTCACCGTTTGCAGCAGCCAAGAACTGGCAAGCACCGTCGCAGAACTGAAGACTATCCTCTCTGAACTTCAAGGTATCCAGGGTGATGCTAAGACCGCTGCATCTGAAATTGACAACTGCAACGGAGAGTTGACCGATCCTTCCACCTTGATATGCGTCGCCAAAGTAAGCAAGGGCATTCTCGTCAAAAATTACATTCCATTTTCCATCATCATTCTTGATATTCACAGCATACAAACCTCTGTTTATTTCTGATCTATAGGTGGCCAGTGATTTGTTGAACGTTGCCAAGAAAGTTCCAGATGTTGTCAAAGCTGATGTTACCAAATTGATCGAGATCATCAAGGATAATGCTAAAGCTGTGGCTGAATGTGCTAAAGGAGATATCAAAGATTTCTACTACAACGATTACATCAGGATTTTGAATGAAGTTGGTGGTTGCATCAGGAAATAAAAGATTTTGTCACATCACATGAATAGCTGGAATATGAATATATTTTAAGCACATATTTTCTATATTATTCTTCATCCTCCTCCTATACAGTGGAAGCCTCCAAGCAATATGGTCAATTTTCATCTTACAATTTTGAACATTCGGCTTATTCGAGGAGTCAATTATTGAACTCCCGATATGGAACGAAATGTACAAAATTGAAAAATTATTTCCGAGATAGAATATTATGGAAGAATTCATAGATAAATAGATAGATTTATTCAACTATGTTACTCATACAAAAGATGGTTTATAGCAAGTCAGGGTAACAAAAATTCTTTTGATACATTTGCATATAACTATAACGAACAAAACATTGAGTGTAGTAAACTTCAACAAAGAAGCAGTCTTGCCTTGTCATCATCATTGTCAGATTCACCTTGTTGGAAAAAATACAAACTCAAGTTTCGGTGGCAATAACCTCTAGATCAGATCTAGATTATCAAATTTCAATTTCAAAGTTTCAATCCGATTTCAACATCCTAATTGATCTACAGGGAAATAGATATTCACATTATTCTTCAATAAATTCAATATTATGCTTTTTAAGTATACCACTGACCATTTTGTCATATTTTTGTACAGTTCAGTCATTATTCTTCACAATAGTATATTATGATACAAGTTTTATAAGACGCTATTTTGTCGCACGCGTTGTTTGGAGTACGACGAGCGAAGCGAGGAGTGCTCCAAGTGAACAAGTGCGACAACGTGTCTTATAAAACGTGTGTCATATGCAATTTTTTCTATTTTGAATTGATTTGAAAAAAAAAATGGATTCAATATCGATAAATAACAAAAACATATTTGATTGGTAACAATGATGACATTTAAATAATTAAAATCTGACGCACAAGCGTAAAGCCCAGTTTACAGTTGATCGATTTTGATTATTGAAATACCAGCGGTGAAAAATTCAATGTTCTTATTGTCTTTATTGGTCAATTTGAATCAAATTACACTCTTTATTGAAATTTACCAATTAAAACATTGAGTTTTTCACTGCTAATATCACCAAATCCAAATCGCTCAGAAGTAAACTGGGCCTAACTCTTCTGACTTTCATTTGACAGTTCGATTGTACCAATCTCTGAATAATTAAAAATGCGTGTCGAAATAGAGGCTATTTCGACACGCATTTGCGTTGCACAATGACATAATTTGATGATAATTTGATGATAATTTGTTACTTTGTTTGTGTGTTAATTTGTTACTTTTCGAATAGCTTGACACCTAAGATGATAGATATTATTTCGCAATAACTTCAGTTGGAATGGAACCTTACATAGGTACCTCATACCAACAGGATGCCATCGTCTAGTAAACCATGGTTCAATAAAATCTCTTGCTGTTACTTTCAAACAAACCTAGAGACCAAAACAGCATGTGTGGAAGTGTGAAAAACCTGCAATCAAACAATTCCTCTTGGACCTTCACCAAAAAAGCATTGGAAGTAACTATATTTCTAGTTAATTTCCTTCCATAAACCTGCACATTGGTTACAACAACACAAGCAAGAGGAAACATCTTTGCTGAAATGTTTCCTTCTGATACTGCAACCATCAATAGCCGCATCATGACATATATAATTATTTATTCTGGTAGGTCTCAATACCAAAAAGCTATGGGACCAGATGGATTCCCTTTGTTCATTCTCAATAAATATACCTAGTATCAACACCAGTTCTTAGAAGGCTGTTGACCATCTTTTATAAACCCTGTTCGTTTCCTTCAAACGGGAAAACAGCTGGAGTATAACCAATCCACTAAGAAGTAGAGAAGACCATTCCTGCCAACAATAGACCCATTGCGTTGTTATATGTCATCTTCAAAGAAATGGAGAAAGCTACCAACAGTGACCTTCTACTCTTTCTCACACAATTAATTTTTATGAGAACTCTCCAGATGTTAGTAGACACTAACACAGAAATCAGAAGAATTCTTTGGATGTGTTAAGATTATATGTGGACTAGTTAGTTATTTGAACTCGAAATTGGCAACAAACTTCTACTTTCTGCGACTAACCTTTGAATTATCTGGAAATTCCCAGATGATCCATTCGATTCCTGAATACTCCATAGCTTAAAATATATCGCAAATCTTATCATTTATATCAACGTTGAACAACCTTTTCGTCGGTTTAGATTATCCTCTATGACCTCTGGGTATTGGATATGGACCACTCGTTATTAGAGTGTATACTTTCCGATAATATGAAACAAACAGCAACCAACTCAAAAATTACTATTGGTAGATACCCGTGATAAGAATCTGAAGCGATATGAAATTCATATTTGTTCAAGTGTTTCATGATAGATGGAAAGATTATTATTACTGGAACTGAATAATCCATTTACCTGATGATTAGCATAAAATCATCTTTAGCTATATATATACACAGAAATAATTTCACACCATTTTTGTGTAAAATATATTCAGTCCAAAGATGTAGATTCGCCTTCCAGAAGATGTAAAAAATATGTTATGTGGTGTATAAACAACACCAACTTTATGTTTTAACTTTTTCATTCCCCACTAAAACGAGGGTGAATTAATAAATGAAATTTGAATTAGAAACGCCTGAAATTTCAAAAACTAGAATATTATTATCCGAATGAATCCTAATTTCTAGAAAGGTGAATGCTTATAAAAGTTGAACACAAGTTAGGAAGTAGGTACTAGTCTACAGCGTAATTTATAAACTACAGTTGACGTTGCAGTTACTGTTCGTAGATGTAATATGCTAAGAATGAACATAATGTTCATAAACATCGCAGATGACGTAGGTGCCGTCGGATATCTTCTCAATACATTTTGTAACGGCAGCGTCAACTGTAGCTATGGCAGTGGAGTTTATAAATTGAGCTTAACTGGTTGGTATTTGTGAATTCACAATAACACCGTACGTTTGGCACAGGGAATGAGATTTTGGGCAAGCGTTTCAACAGCTAACCAATGAATAAAAAAATCATTCTAGAACTCTTGTGAAAAAAATTCATAGCATTATTTTCAATTCCTATTCAAAAGGCAAATCTCGATTATACACCTGTATCGATAACTTGTCGAGGATTTGATCACGTGTCTTATGAATTTTGATGACAATTCTCGTAAGATTTATTATCTCTTTATCGGTTTCTATGTGAATTGTTTTCGAAGGAAATCGAAGTGGATATAATTTCTCAAGTGCACTTCACCTTTGTGAATTATCAACAAACTGAACACTGAAGATTTTTATCTAGATTCAGAGAGCTGTTCATTCATATAAATACTCTGGAAATATCGTTCCGATCAGTTCTGGTAGTGTCTTTCCAACAGCAGCTCAACGCAGTGAAAATGACTTCCTTCAAATTTGTGGCAGCCATCTTCTGTGCCTTCCTTATTTTCCAGGTAATAAAATTGCATTTCTGTTAAAGTTCGGGATATTTCTAGTTTCAGTCCCTCAAACATAAGTGAAATAAATGAATCTAAACAAGCACAGAATAATTTTTTTTTAAAGAACTCAAAATGTCAAAATGTAAAGTGACTTTCTTTCGTAGATTTTCTTAGGATGAGGAGATTATAAGATCACATATGAAGCTCTTGTGTCTTCACTGTTGATGAAATATGACATTTCAGGTTCAAGCTGCCCGATTGGACTCTCAAATCGAGGTCAAAGATGACGTCTTGGACACCATCAAGAAAGTAGTCTCATCAGTTGAGAAACTCATCGACGGACTCCTCTCGTTCGCTGTCAAGGAACTGGAAAAAATCGACAGCAACATTGAAAATATCCAAGTCAACGCTACCGTGATCTTTGACAAAATCGTGGACAGGGTATCTGCACGTGTCGAGCAAATTTTCGCCAGGATTGAAGAAGGTATTTTGTTGTATTATTATTCAGAAGTACGCCAAATTTGATTGAATCACGAGCTTGGTCACCAGATCTTATCCCAACAGATTCTTATCTGTGATGTTATCTGCCAATTGTCGCATGTAATACAACAAGTCTATTGATGATTATCGAAACAAAAATTCCTTCGATTTTGAGAAACAAATCATGTTGCTTGGAAACTACACGAGCGCACAGCGCGAGTGTGGTTTCATGAATATTTCATGAATAATATCAAGCCATTCTGATGATTTCCTATTTATTGTTTAAATTAATATTAAACGTATACAGTTTATGGAATTAATTATTTTGATTATGCATTGTAGTTCGACACATCGTTATGCAACCAACAATACATTTATGCCATTGTATAATGTAGGCAAGATCACCTATGCACTAGATACTACTGAGCTAAATTCATTTTGATTGTTGTCACAATTTGTGTGGTTAGGTTACATTAGATTAATTCTTGCTGACATTATCCATAATTTGTGGAAAATGGAGTAGATACAAATTAATAGTGTGTGTTTATCATGGTTCAGACGAAAATTTGGTGTAGTGGCATTCATTTATTTACCAGGGAATCGGAAAATACTGTGACAGATTGCAACTAGTAAGTCGTTGTTCTTAAACTACCCTACCTACTGCCTACGAATCAGAAAGCAAAAAACAGAAACGAAAACACATCATGTAGGTATCCAATAGCCAATCAGGAGCCGAAATACAAAATCGAAAACATGGTGTTATTGCTTATCAACACGATCATTTCAACCAATCAAAAATGTGTGAATGAAATAATCATTTCAATAACATATTTCAGGACCTAATCCACATAAAACTGCGACTGACTTGCGGAAGATCACGGTCCAATTTTTTTCACCCGATTTAATGAGACATACGTTACTTTCCAGATGGAGATGACAACCTCAAAATCGTCGTCAAATGCGTCATGGCTGGCCATGACCGTTTGATCAACGTCGTCAAAACACTTTTTGACACCACCACCAAATGCAGTGGTGACGATTTGGTCAAAATTGTCAATGCACTCGAACCTGTCATTCTGGACCTTCAAAAAAGTCAAGTAGACGTCAAGGCTGCTGCTGACAAAATCAATGACTGCACCGATTTCTCCTGTGGTATCAAGGTGAGTAAATTCATTCGAGTTTACTCCATCATTTTGCTCTTCTTGTGTTGATAAAAAAACTAGGACGGATAGAGCATATATGATTATCACCATTTTGCAAATTTATCTAATGTAGGTATATTTGAATCAAAGTTGTCCAGGGATGTTTGAAGATGACTGTGTGGGATGCACCCCTTTAGAAAATTCATTTCCGGAAAACGTCTCAGTGCTTACTTACTTTTACATAAGAAAATTTTCCTGTTCCTTATTTGATGTTTCTAGAGCCAACCAGTTCAGGCTGTGCAGTGTTTTAAGATGCTCTACTCCATGTGAGAAATTAAAGTTCATCGTAGTTATAGGTTCGCATGATCTTCTCAACCATACATATCTCCAGGAGACCAGAATAATTAGATATCACCTAATCCTTAAAATTAGATCCCTTTGTAATCTGGCACCAACATCAAAGTGACCTGCTTCATTGCTTCTATCAGTTACCAAATGGAGTTCGAACAGACTCAAAAATCTGGATCATACATTAGCTCAGGTCTTCGAATACTTAATATTTTCGAAAATGATAGGTCGGCCAAACAGGATACAATATAAAATATAGGCTATGTAAGTAAGTGTGTTTGAAGTTATGGGCAGAATTTCATAGAAGAGAAATCTGGTAGGCCATGTAATTGTTCTGTCATTTTGTTAGGGTGGAATTTGTTTGACGTTGTGATAAGATAAATTTGAAATGGCTACGTTTTCAAATAAAGAATATGCCTACCAGATTGAATTTGAAATTTCTCATAATTCCTCGATTAATAAAAAATCTCTCCCTAATTTTTCTTAGGAGAACCCTCATCTAACATTTTCGTTATAATTTCAGGTGGCCACAGAGGTCCTGGGAGAGGTTAGAAAAATTCCCGATGTCGTCAGAGCCGATTTCAGGGCTGCACTAGAAGTTATCAAAGAATCTTTGGTAAACACTCACAATTTGTGTCTGAAAACTTTCGTTTTCGAACTTAGGGAAGAAATCGTTAAAAACGGCGACGAAATAGGGACCTGCATGAGAGCTTAATCGTTGTAACATGATGTGATTAAAATATACAAGATACACCACTCAATGGGTTTTTTCACTCATGCGCCTTCCATATGATTTCACTACAAGTTGTCTTTGACCATCGCGGAGCTGGTTCTCAAATCCGAAATAACGATGTAAAAATGAAAACAAATCACATTTCTCGGGATATGCACTGAAAGGATTTATCCGAACAACAAAAGCATCGATCTATGGCGGATCCGGTGAATTTGAAATAAAAAAATCCAACACAACTGAATCCATTTTCAACTCTCCCACTTTGATCGGCACAGAATCCTCTGTTCGCAGCGAAAAGAATAATCCTCGAAGAGAATGAGATCCTGGAAAAAGGGGAGAACAACGAACCATCATTCATTCTTTTTCATTTCCATTTGTGTCACAGAGGTAGAAATTCATATTCGAAGGCTGATGAATTGAAATAACCAACCGCCGCTCTTGTATGCAGATTTTTGTCCATTACAATTCTCATATAGGTGGTGGAAAGTGATGTGCTTTGTTATATATTGTTGGAAATTTTGTTCAGGGGTTGGTAAGTGATTTTGGTATTGATGATATTCGGTTTCGAAGAAATATGCCGGATGACATTTTTGATCTCAAAAACTGCGAAGTTGATATCGTAGAATGGGTGAAGATTATTTTTAATCATAATTTGTTTACAATACAAGAGAACAGAGTTTGTTCTTGTGGGAGAGTAATTCTATTTTCTCTACCCACAGAAATATATTTTGTTTGTTCAGAACTAGATTACTATTGCTGTTATTATAAATGAGTAGGTTTTTGAAGAAATGAGCATCTTTCTCAGGAAAACAAATCCTTGCCAAAAGCGGCGAAAATGCTTTTTAGCTAGGTATTGCCACTATTGCTATAGTATTCTCACTATAGGAAATATTTGCTAGCCATACTATAGAAACTATAGAATAAATTAATGATACTCAATTAAAATTTTCTGAATTTTCATGAATTATTACTTGAATGATTGTCAATTTGGCTTCATTGAATTATTGTTTAACCTTCAGACATCAGATTTTTGTCCTCTCGAAAATATCCAAGTCATTACTGAATGGTTTCATCAACAAGAGTTCAAATATACACAGTGTGTCTCACTTTCCACCATCACTTTTCGAAGCAGAATAATGAGTTAGATAGCTACTGGGGTGCGTGAAAAATGCAATATTCTCAAATAAAAAGCGTCCTGAAGGCAAAAACTTATTTTCCAACGTGGAGCTTTCCATTACACCGGCAGAATACTATAATTACAAGGGATTTCATTCGTTCCCATTGAAATAATTGCGATGGCCGCGATCAGTATTCAGAAAGCAGGCTGTGGAGCGCCAAAAACAATTTGATTACACATAGGGAATCGTGTCTGGACTATCAATAGAACTCCTCACGAGATGCTTTTTTTTCCCGGAGTTTAGGTCTCAAGGAAACCAATGAAATAGGAGATGAAAATGAAGACGAGTTTCATCGATTGATTATTTTCTGGGAATCAGTGAAAGCTTATTCGTTCTCCCAAAGATGTAGGGTTGTCGATACTTTTCAGCGATTGTATCAATGATATAATATGTCATTTGTGTTTTCTGTCATTAGCTCGAACTCAACTTATTTCTATTCTGAACACATGCTATGTCAAACACAATTAGTCTTGTTGTTAAATGTTTCCCCAATTTATCTTGCTCTAGTGGAAAATCCAACGTTATTAATGAAATAATTTAGGGGTTCGGTATATCAATCTACTACACCTCGAGCTAGAATAATTAGAAATTAATCAACCACCATAACTAGACATCCTATCTAGGGAGCTCAAGTTTATTTTAGTTGAGAAGCAGCTGTCACTTCTGAAACATATGAATTCAGTCAACTGTGGAATTGTATTATCTAAGCACTGTATTTTGTCTTCGTCATTGAGTATCAGAAAATAGTATTGGGATATCGAGAGATTGGTATTGAATACATTTATCGCTCATTTGGAGTTTTTTCCATCGATACGACTGGTAGATCTTTCAAGTTCAATGACTGTCAGTTCACGATATAGACATTCAATGATACTATTTCACTAAGCATTCATCAGTATTTCACCTTCACTGATGAAGTAGAATTGTTATCTTATTAGCAGGTAGCTGAAGAATGATAGCAATATTTGTTCTGACGTTTGTCTACATAGGAGAAGAATTATTATTCGAGTGACTTCAATTTTCGAAAACAAATAAAATCCAACCAGATATCGAACTTTGAGAAGCTTCGAATTATCATTTGTTTCCCTAGATGTAGCGAATAAAAGTTCACTTAGATCAGTGAAAATTCAAAAAGTTTTTGAATTGATTTGAAAAATAAAAACCAACAAAAAGTTATTACTCTCCAGTGGAAACATTTAGAATGCTGACTAGTTGAGGTAGGTATAGCTATCCAAAAGTTTGGGATATCTCTACATACACTATAGCGTGTACCACTAATGAAGCTCGTGTGATAGCTTTCACTTCACGTTTACTCTATCAACTCGTTAACCAAATGACATTTGTTTATGTAAATGTACCTACAGGGTGTGTATCATGAGGGACGACTAGAGTTTCAAGGGACGATACTTCGTCATTTTTTTGATGGAAAAATTCATATACCTAAACATATGTAAGCCTGAATAGGGACAGTATCGCTATCTCCTAAACAATAAGGTAAGACGATTGGATCAGTAAAAAATTGCGTGTTTTGGACCATTTCAATGAGTCGTTTTGGGACCTGGAAGGAAGTTTGTGGTTCCTGAGATATTCTGAAGAACTGAAAAACATCAACGATGACGTACATCCTTCAGAACTTATTGAAATGGATCACAGCCACGGCCTTCTTTATGAACAGGCCGGGAAGTAATTGACTTGGCAACGTCGATCTAGTCCCACCGCGCTCGCTTGTTTGTACATCAGTGTTTGGATAATCGTGTCGGGATCTTTGTTTATCTCGTTGTTTTCGGTCGAATAATTGATATAATCTTATGAAATTTGGTGCAATGTTCATAGAAGAATAAGGTTTTGTGAAGATGAAAGTGTCGATATAATAATCAGTGCGGTAATTACCATGAAAATGGTGTTATGTTTTAGTTGTGTGCGAGGTTCAGTGTTTGTTCGAAGTGAGGTTATGGTAAATGAAAATGCCTAGGAAATGTTGCGTTCCTGAATGCAAGACAAGTTATGTATCTACTCTGAAAAGGGGAGGAAGCCAAGAGTACTTTCTCCTTTCCTAAGAATGAAGATTTGAGAAAAAATTGGTTGAAAGCCATTCCTAGAAGAGATTGGCAACCGTCCAAAAGTTCTGCAGTATGCAGCGTTCATTTCGAACAGGGTGAGTTTATCAAATTTGTGAAAACTATTTCTTCAGAAGGTACCTTAAATGACACTCCTTGTTTACCGAGGTTGAGAGAAAATGCTGTCCCTTCAATTTTTCCAAATTTGCCACAGTATTTATCGACAACAAAATCCGTTCATCGAAAGAATCCAGAATGTAGACGACAAAATCATATCCATGAGAATGAATTATTAGTGCAAAATTTTGAAATGTCTGACATTATTAATAGTATTGATGATTTATTGAACAGTTATTCCATTAAGTTGACAATATCTGATTCCTGGAAGATTAAAATAATTGGTACAAAGATTGTATTCTTCACATTAATTATGAAAATGCTCATTTGAAAATTGAAAATAAACTCATCATAGATAATGACCTCAATATCAACATTTTTGTAGAGGAAAATGAGATTGGTTTCAAACAATTGAATTAGATTTTTAGTTTTGATAATTCAGAAATGATGTAAAATGTTTGAAAACGACTAATCAGGTATCTGCTAGTGCTATTATTTGAAAACACTGTGATTACTGTGAACTATAAGTATCTCAATACCAAAAAATGTATCTGTTCGAGAATTAAAACATGATAAATAAATTACAATATTGATTCGAATGACAGTCGTCGCTGTGTGCATAGGTGAACGTGAGAAACGGTAGGACTACGGCAGCGGCACTTTGCGGTGTTGCCTTGTTTTGTTCCAGGCCTGTTTTCACAGTCTATCGAACACATACATATAATATATTATTATCATTCCCCCACACAGCTCTCTGTGTACAACGAACGTATCAAAATCGTCTGATTTATACTATTTGTATACCGGTGTTTGTAAAAGTGTTGAAAAGTGTTTTTAACCGCCAACTTAGTTGCAAAGCAACTCTTGCAAGTCTCATTGAGACTTGTATAAGTAATGGTGGATTTATGCAGCGATTTTAAGTCATAAGTTTTAAGTCATAAGTCATAAGAAGTTCAATCATTGGTTTTCAATGTTTCCATTCATACACTTGACATAAGTTTTAAGTTGCAAGTCATAAGTTTTAAGTCGTAAGAATGTTGGCCAACTTTTATCTCTTATGGCTTAAAACTTAAAACTGATCATTCTTGCGCATGCGTTCGAAGTTTCCAATTCTGTGACGGTTTTTAATAGGTTATTATCTGTGATTGTGTTGTTTATTCACACTTATATCAGAATCATTAGATTATAAAAAAAATGGATATTGATGACTGTTATTGTAAAGTGACCAATGACACAACCACAGAAATTGACCAATGGGAGAAGTTACCCTTAAGACATGACAGTCCTCAATAATTCCTGCATAAATGGTCCTTTTTTCTTTATGTCTTAAATCTTATTACTAAAAACTTACGACTTAAAACGTATGACTTAAAATTGCTGCATAAATCCACCATAAGGAAGAAGGGGACCTCAGAAGTGTCATCCGAAGCACTACTCGGCTGGTTATCGTTGAGAGTCCGAAGGATTGAAATCTGGATACCAAGAATATTCGGTTGGTCACCAATCTCTTCCTTCTGAACGATACCATAGAAATAAATAAATATTTCCAATAGCCGCCGCAAAATTTGAAGCCAGCGACCACCAGCCCAGTTACATCCTTGAGAATATAGGGAGATGCTTAGTAAAGGATATGGCAATGATATTTTCCCCATATTCTTGGCACGATTGTCGAGCAAATCATCATGGTATGAAAACAACTTTGGTTTGAGCCTCGGTAAATGAGTAAAATGAACGTGATGCAGCAAGGAATTAGTACATCCAGAAAGACAGCAGAAACTTAGTTGCCGTAAAAAAGCTTCCAATGTTGGTTCGGCAACTAATTGAACAATGTAACAAAAACAAACATAATGTCAGCTTCATTCTTGATCGGTCCAATGCCAATGTAATGAAATATCCAACGTCAATGCAAGTAATCTAACGTTTTATCGTTGCAGCTATGGAAATATTTCGCCTTGATACCCCCCACCAAGACCCTTAAGCCATTCCTCAGCTTTTATATAGTATTAATTTTCAGTGCTTAGCTGTTAAAGTGAGGTGGGACCGTATAGAATTCCTTCTCCCCCTGCAACCTTTCGCAATTAAAACTGAATTGTGTGGCTGTATTCAAACTTAAACGGAGTAGTTAATGAGAATCTACATCACTCTCTACTAAGTTTAATGCCTTCGCCTAGCTTTGATGGCAAAAGGTATCAATTCGAAATATATACAGATACATGAAAGACGCGAAGGAAAATCAAATGTTGAAGAGGCAGCTGAGAGATTCGTGAAATGGAGTTATCTGATCTGAAATATTGACAGGGATTGATTGCTTTCATCTATTAAACTGTAAATAAAGAACGGAACGTGAAATGCTTAATATGAGATTGCATTACGGGAAAGAAAAAAGTTTCAGGTATAAAGTGAAATTTCTGTGGATTTGTTCCATCAAAATTGAAATAAATTCTAAAACTGCATGGAAACGCTAGTGGTCGAATGAAAATTAAAAAAAGTTGTTTTTTTCGGATTCAAACAGGTACCTACCTATACATTATTTCCCTTAAAATTTAATGTAAAATGCTAAAAATCAAGTTTTCTGTTTTCACTAGTGGCGTAAAAATAGTGTAAGATAGGACCATCATTCTTTTCATCGAAATAAAGCACTTATTGAATTCAAACAGTCCTTCGAATTCAATTGAAAAATCCCCAAAACTGTGGAAATCATAAATGGAAAAAACTTTTGACATTTCATTTTCAATACTATATTTCTGAAACGAGCGACATTTGAGATATAATATTTATTTATCGAGAGGATCTTCCATTTCAGTTTGCCACGACAATGTCGGTACTCCCTGTATATAGGTTATTACTTTCGAGAGAAAACTTTTTTTATTCATCGTTCGGAATGATGAACCATAAGAAAATCATTAGTCAGGACTTTTATAAACCGTAAAATTGAATTATTTTTGCCCTTTCAGCAATGTGGGAGGAACATTTCTCTGTCCAAAATCTGGTTATCTCACGATTATATAAGACTAATTGGGTTGTTTAAAAGGTACCTATATTGTGACTTGAAAAATAGTATTAATAGAAATTATCACAGGTAAAAAATTGTTCCTTGATGAACTGAATTGTAGATCATATTTTGGCATCTTTCATTTCCGAATGAGAATGTATATAAAGGGATTTTCATACTGGGTAATTGAGTAATTCAAGTTTTCACTGAGATATGTTTGGCTATTATAACGAAAAATCCAGTAGACATGATAAATCATTTGATGGAAGCGACATATCGAAATTATAAGGCAGCAATAACGATTTGAACGGGAAATTCATCAATAATTTTCATTTGGGAAAAAACTGTTGGCGCACTATTTTTTCATCAAAAATATAGTCAGTCAGAGCTTGTTTAAAAAAACATGCGTCTCTATCAAATATCACTTCGTAGATACTGAATATCACAGACAAATTTAGGGCATAATAGCTCAACTCTCACCCCAATTGAATTTTATTTTATTGATTTTCGTATTCAGCCATCATCCTTTTTCCGAAAATTTCCATTTTCGTTTTCCGATTGTCTCCAATAATATCATCGAATAAGATCCCTTCGAGCTTCTTTATACCGTCAAAATCGTGAATCTGCATTGCAAAGTATGAGCAGAGATTAAGAACATCGATATGGAAGCAATATATCTGGAAAAAGGTTTGCCTTCCGCAGATGAAACTGGAATTCTACGTCAAATATTAGCATATTTTTTTAATTTCATCGCGAAGAGCTCAGATGAGATTCTCGCAGGGCTTGAATTGTTTGAAATTTTAGATATCGATTGGAAATACACCATGTTTCCCACCTACGAACATTAAAGATTTTCCTCTTGTGCAGTTGAAGGATAAAAAAGATGAAGATCTGAATTAACTCAGAGCTTGTATTTACACGATGGACGGTTGAATTTTTTTATCAGAACAAATTCGATTCAGCATTCCTCCGAATTAAATGGAGTTCGCGAATCTTTACAGAATATTATTTGAAATATTACTGTTGGCTTCACACTAATGAGATTCTTTGTCAGAAATATTGAAATTCTACGACAGACGAATAAACTTGACGAAATCCTACCTAACCTACATAATATAGTGTTTACCTTCAATATTTTATGTTATGTCTGCTTTTTTCATTCATGTATATACTATAAGAATTATGATGTGTTTAGTATTTTAACTTTACTTTTCGAAAAATGACTGTATTTACCTTTTTATCTATACATATTTTTATTTTAGCTCGTATATAATATTTAAATTTTAGCTTTCTACCATTGGACTTGTCATAAATGTATCGAGTATACATAACATGATGAATAAATCTATTCTATTCTATTCTATTCTATTCTATTCTATAAAAACTTTATTTGTTCGAATTGGATTTGTGGAATTTAAACAATATTGAACTCCATTCGTCAGCAAGTTCTATATTCCAAATCGGTTTGAATGAGCAACGAACTCACCAGAGAGAAAAGAAACTTGAATATCAGTGTCATCTACCACAGTCGATGTAGATTCTAGGCCGTTGAAACCGCATCTACTCAAGAAAAGCAAACTGACTAGGCTGAGGGAACATACGAGCAGTAAAAGCCTGGTGTAGAGCCGCGTTCCCAGAAGCCTTATCATGATGGCCCTGGTCCGTCGTTTCCTGAAAAAAAAATCAACTGAATGTTTTGGATTTTGTTAAACATGGTATATTCATCATTGAATGGTTTAATTGATAATCTATACTAACAGTCTGTGGTGTCAAACACTCCTTTGATGATATTTTCAATTCGATAAGCCAAATTGAACAAAAGAAGCAATATGGGTACAAAATCACGATGAAATTTCGAAATCTTGAACTGAACTTTAGCTGAAAGTTATTATCTGCGACTATTCTAGGATTTTCCTAGCTCCAGAATACCGATGATCACCTTGTGATAGGGAATCATTGTAAAACCTGAACGGTGAATATTGTAGGGAGTTGTTTTCAAATCTCTAAATTTGGTCCTCTATGCTAAAACCTCATTGTCAATCATTCAAGGTTGATTATAATTTCTCAAATGGTTATCGTTGAAATTCTACTCTTTACATTGTAATAATTCGAAGATCAAACATGCTGACCAGTTTATACGTGACAACAAATTATTGATGAATAGAACAAGAGTAGATAGGCTATAGGGGTTTCAGCTCAAAGTCCCATGTTATTTCTCATGTAGGTTAGTTTATCATTCATTGTTGCGTCACACCAAAATATTTTTCGTGTCCATAACTTGGAGCATTGAAACAGAAGTGATGAACACCTGTCATCCATTCAAACAGATTCTCAGGAGCATAAATCTTTATGCATCTCGTGGGCAGCCCACATCCTCTGCAAATCAGGATAATGAATGCCCCACCTCCGTTCAAAACTCCTCTCTCCACCAATAATAATCCGCTTCCGTCCCCACCACGTCTGATGTCAAGCGCGCGCGTTTCCCCCACTCAAGCAATGTTCAGTTCTGACCAGAATGAACCTCCATAAAAAATAACATGGGATTTTGAGCTGGAACCCCTATAGTCTATCTACTAATAGGTAGCAGAAGTGTTTGACTAGAACCAAGGTGGATATAGGATGGTGAAATAGCTCTTCAATTGTTTCTGCGAAAAACTTGTAGACCGTTTGAGAAGGTACTAATATTTCCACGACTTGAATGAAGATGGCGGTGAGATCGATTATCGAAGAAGATTTCTGTTGCTCATGTACTTCTGTGGTTCGCATCTGACAGACATGAGTTGAAATGACATCAAAACTCAATATTTTCAGTGAATCTGGAATAATTATCGATATTTTGACTCTTCTCAGTCATTTCTCATCTACAATAGATGAAACTGATAAAAAGGTGACAGATGCACAGATTCTTTTTTACCGACACAAGGTATGTCGCCATCTCTGATAACTTCAGGAAATATTACTACGGTATGAAATCAAGTAGGCAAAGATCTACAGTTTATTCTAGTGCTTGTTAATAGGAAGCTGTTTCACCATCCTATATCCACCTTGACTAGAACCCACATTATATGGAAGTCTCCCAACAACCAAAGTGTACTGAATAGAATATCGCGAGTTCCTAGATTTAGTGCCAAATCTAACGATAGCGACTAACAAGATTAATCAGTAGGCAACAATCTTCGTTGTTTTTTTCACCTAGTCGGTTTTCCTGAGGCTAATTTTGGAGTTTCACCTAGACCCAGCGACTGAGTTTCATTATGAAATGTCGGCATTGGTGAAAAACCAGAAGGATCGGATTGAATACATTTGCTTCCTGCGTATACTATTCGTACTCCGTACTCGGTATCAACTTCATCAAAAGTTTCAATGTCGCCGTGATACACTAGCTACTTCTTGTCCCGATCAGTTATATATGACAAATTGTTTTGCGGAAAAACCATTGTTTCCCAAGATATCGACATTGGTAATATGGGAAAAAGTTTCGGAACATTCGTGCCAAGACTGGTCGTTTTTGTGAGATTATTGTTCGAAAAGTTATACTCATCTGTAACTTTTTCATCGATTATCTGAATTTTTGTTGCCAATTGGCAAACCACAGTTGTGAAAGTGGGAAAGAAACAAAGAGGTATATCGAAACTATGTAGAAGTGATTCAGTGAAAGGTTTATAAAGGTTTATAAAGAACATTCGAATGATATTGGATGTTTTTTCTTAATTAATATTTTCACAGAGAGAACCAATGATTCTGATTTCTTATGAAATTATTGTTATCGAAATAGCCATGCGTTAACACAATTCCGAATACCCAGTTGCGTAGAAACACTATTTACAATTTTTTCATTCGAAAGATTTCCAAAATGTCCCCATTGTCACGTACAGGGTGTTCCACTTAAATGTGTCACCCCCCTTCATCCTCGTAATTTTCAACATATTTTGGTGCCTAATTCGAAAACTTTTCTAGAATAATTTTTCACGAATTTTTTGGATCAGTGTTCACTTTTTCTTTACATTAACAAAATTTAAGGTGGCTCGAAGAAATTTTTTTTCAAATGAGTTGTTCTATATTTTTATTCATGATTTGATGAAACCTGTCAATCTGAATTCAAAAATATATATCATTCATAGACTAATGTCGAATTGAAAATAGGAAACATCCGCGCACAACATAAAAAAAAATGTCTTGAGCCGCCCTGTTATTTGTTGAAACTGAGAAAAAGTGAGCATAGATTCAAAAAATTCTCTAAAAATTATTCCAGAATAATTTTTAAATGACGAAAATATATTGATAATTATGAGAATAAAGGGGGGTGACACCTTTGAGTGGGACAACATGTACAATAAATAGAAAATGCAACAATAGCCATAAAATTAAACTATGCATTCTTAGCAACATAGCCATACAAGTGGACTTATTTGAAAACACATTTTCTGGTTTGGGGTTTATATTCAAAATCGACGTGTCTCGGGATTTGAAAAAAAAAATGACTAACACAATTAGAGATATAGAATTCATTCCACTCGACTATTCCACACCATACAGTGTGTTCGTTTGAAAAATTACCACCCCCAATAATTTGGAAAGCAAAAACTTGCCAAGACACGTCAATTTTTGTTTGAAGGGGAAACTTTTTTTTAAGTAACTTGTTGTCTTGATCCATTGTCACGAACTTTAGGCGGGGGTTGCCTGAAATCTTGTTCTATCTGTAGATAATGAACCACTTATTCCAACCAATAGCATATTCCACATTTATCCAATATAAATTCTGGTGAACAAAAATAAGAGAATAAAAACATACCTTATAAATACTATCAAATAATGGTATGGGGGCTTGGAGGTAGGTGAATACAGTCACACCCGTGAAGCGGTTTAAAATAAAACTGAGAATGGCCCATGTACCATTACTTTTCCAAAATTTACAGTTCATTGAATTTTGATTGAAGCATAAACAAAGACATGACCCACCTATGATTGCTTCGAGATTATGGAAAATTCTACATTATGTTCCCATTTATGACACTATTCATACCCCCAATCCTCAGTTACCCCTCTCAAATGGAAGTACCGCACTTGCGATACATCATCTTGAACTTCTTTGAATTTAAACCAATTTCAAAAAGCCACACACTATTGCATTCGCAGTGACAATAGCCTCAAAATGATTCATCGCAAAGGGGGTGAATAGATCAAAACAGAATTTTACCAAACGCACAAAAAAAATCCCACAAAAACGGACTAGTCCCGGAAAATTTTGAGTTTTCTGTGCTTTTCAAATTATTGAGGTGGTTCGAATAAACACAGATTGTATACCATTCTGAGGCATTTTTGCCATCGGATCACATAGCCAGTTACGTCAAAACGTGAATCCGTATTGCGAACAAGCAAGAAGGGTCCCATGAGACGTCGTAGCCGCCATATTATGGCCCCATCAAATATTCATGACTCAATTTCGCGCGTGTTTGATTGACGCCACTCTAGCGTAGCGTTCAACTCGCAAATTTGGGATGAGTGAAGTTGATGCGGGATACACCAACGGTATTAATTGCTGTTGATTAGATTATCTTCACTCGGCCGCTCTGTTGCAACTTTGGTGAGTGACTGGTGCATAAATCACTTCTTTGGAAACCATTTTTTGATGATTCATTTTTCTATAATCGGTTAAAAAAAAAGCCACTGACGTTTTCTTCATTTAGTGAGAGCATTTTTGCTCGTGAGCGGAAATATTGATGAAAGAAAGCTCGCCTCTGCCATAAGTATATTGTTGAAAACAAACTCATATTCTCCTGCATGATTAAAAATAGTGAAAAGTATGAATTGTGATATGATAGATTTATGACATGGTGCTATGAATGCTTGATTGTTAAATATATCAAAACAGGTATACTAAACTTGTCGCATTTCTCAAAAAACATAGAGGGTCACTCACGGTCGATGGTACCTTAGACGTTTACGGAGAACGGGACGTAGGATTATTCTGAAAATTTGGTTTATTGGGTAATCAGTTCTGTTCTATCTATCTAAATTACTTTCAGCGTTGCGGCGTTGCCGCTTCTATCAAAAAGTAGCAACAACTTTGTTATTTCAAATGGAACACCCTGTATTTTATTTCATTTTTAGATTCTTCATAGAAAGCTGATTTCGTCGATACATCATACTTGGGGTATAGCCCGAAATATTACAGAGAAATAGGGTGTGAAAAATCAAGATTTTTCAACTTTAGGAATTTTTTGTGTCGAAACTAATCATTTCTGCTCAAAACGACGTACATGTCCCTATCTTAACTTTTCATTTACTATCTACTGACATTTAATAGAAACAAATAGAGGGTGATGCAAAACTCAATATTTTGAACCACCCGTATTTGTTTCAATTAAATATCAATCGATAGTAAATGGAAAGTTGAGATAGGGACATGTAAGCCGTTTTGAGCAAGAATGGATAGTTTCGGCACAAAAAATTCCTAAATTTGAAAAATCTCGATTTTTCACACCCTATATCTCTCTAATATTTCGCGCTATACCCCAAGTATGATAGATCGACGAAATCAGCTCTTCAGGAAGAATCTGAAAATGAAATAAAATACAGGGTTTTCCATTTGAAATAACAAAGTTGTTGCTACTTTTTAATAGAAGCGGCAACGCCACAACGCTGAAAGTATTTTAGATAGATAGAACATAACTGATTACCCAATAAACCAAATTTTCAGAATAATCATACGTCCCGTTCTCCGTAAACGTCTAAGGTACCATCGACCGTGAGTGACCCTGTATATCCATCGAATATAAAGAAATTTCAATGGTACCTAGTTTAAGAAGCGCCAGTAATAGTATTTCCAAATTATTTATATCTCAATTTTTCAAATCTTTCATTATGTGACTGATATCACGTTTCAGTATGGTTTGAAGGTGATCTAACTTGGTAATTTCATTGTCATTTTCTTGCTCTAAGCATCGTGTATTTTTTGACTCAATAGATTCATCAAGGGCATAAATTTAATTTCAGCAACGTATTATATTATGGTCTTTTCATCGATAAATTCTTCGAGCTCACACGCCTGTCGAAGCACATAAAGAATGATTAATTCAGTCCTGTCAACTTTTTACGAAAAATACAACCAATATAATATTACATCACACCCTTCAATGCTGTTGTGTTATTTGAATCATTTTTTGTGAGTACCTACCCTGTATGCGTTGCAATATGATTATGTTGAATGAAGTGCTGTTGAAAAGACATCCTAGGTAATATTCCAGGAATACTTGAGCGACAAGATCTTTTTTTTATTCTGGTTCTAAAATTAACATTATGAAACGCAAATGCGTATCGAGTTAGCCTCTATTTCGATACGCATTTTTTATTAATCGTAGGTTGGTACAATTGAACTGTCAAATAAAAGTCAGAAGAGTTGGGCCCAGCTTACTTCTGAGCGATTTTGGATTTGGTGATACTAGCAGTGAAAAACTCAATGTTTTTATTAATTCAGAGTGTGATTTGATCTACATAGACCAATAAAAACAATAACAACATTCCATTTTTCTTGCTTAACTCTCGTGCGTCAGATTTTGAATATTTCAATGTCATCATTGTTAAGATGTTTCTGTTAATTATCGTTATTTAATCAATTTTTTCAGTAAAAGACTTCAAATTGATGCAAAATAGAGAAAATCTAATATGACACACATTTTATAAGACACCTTGGTGCACTTGCGGCTGTCAAATGAGTCCGAATTAAAAAATCGAGAGGGTTTGGGTATAGGGAAAACGAACAGCTTCTCTACCAATAAATTTTGCTGCACCATGGGGTGCAATATAGGAAAAATTGAGTGAGATTGATCAAAAATGTTTCAGTCAGAAATTGACATATCATGTGTTTTGATGTAATTAAGGAATTAGTTTATACGATGGGTTTTTCCTTTATTTTTTTCAATTTTTATTCTGAATAAAAAAAGATATGTGACTATGCTCCATTAATTGTCAACCCGATACACGAGATAAAAAATGAGACACGTGTGCTTTCAGAGCTCAGATAATGGATAGGCACCCATTTCATTTCTACCACTACATTAAACTCCCAACCGGATATTCTGTATCTGTAGCAATACTTCACCTATTTATTCAAGGGTGAAACTATAATTACCACTTTATATCCCTAAAAATTCTCTCCCGACAAAACTTCCGAGTCCATTTGATTTCCCCTGAAACTTCAGCCCCAAAAACTTTACAGCCCTAAAAACTTCTCCAGACTAGATCGTATTATTCCGGGAAATGTGAGTGCCGAAATTTAACGATGCCGAAAGTGAAAAATTTCAAATTGCCCGCATAAAAGCGCATGAACGGCATTTATCACAGCAATAAAGGAATCCACTCCCGCTTTTAATCTTTTATTTTGTCGCTGGCAACAATGAAAATGTTTTTGGAAATAAAATACGAATGAAATGCTAAGTCACGGATACAATTCTTCCAAACACACTGTACAATACTGAACAGTTTATTACACTGTCCTTATTCGTTAGTGAAAAACTGACACTGAACTGACACCGAACTGACACCGAACTGACACTGAACTGACACTGAACTGACACTGAACTGACACTGAACTGACACTGAACTGACACTGAACTGACACTGAACTGACACTGAACTGACACTGAACTGACACTGAACTGACACTGAACTGACACTGAACTGACACTGAACTGACACTGAACTGACACTGAACTGACACTGAACTGACACTGAACTGACACTGAACTGACACTGAACTGACACTGAACTGACACTGAACTGACACTGAACTGACACTGAACTGACACTGAACTGACACTGAACTGACACTGAACTGACACTGAACTGACACTGAACTGACACTGAACTGGCACTGAACTGACACTGAACTGACACTGAACTGACACTGAACTGACACTGAACTGACACTGAACTGACACTGAACTGACACTGAACTGACACTGAACTGACACTGAACTGACACTGAACTGACACTGAACTGACACTGAACTGACACTGAACTGACACTGAACTGACACTGAACTGACACTGAACTGACACTGAACTGACACTGAACTGACACTGAACTGACACTGAACTGACACTGAACTGACACTGAACTGACACTGAACTGACACTGAACTGACACTGAACTGACACTGAACTGAACGCTAGAATTGTTTTTTTTTATTAAATAAGTTAATTGAATCAAATAAAATATTGTGCACTTTTCTTGTTCTGAGATTACATTTTGTTGAAGAATTCTATAGCGAATGCTAGCTGAATGTTTGGTTCATAAGTCAAATCGTAGGTATAGTAGTTTTCTGTAAAAAGTGGTATAGGAAACTGAAATAGTATATTATGATACAAGTTAAGACGCTATTTTGTCGCACGCGAACAAGTGCGACAACGTGTCTTATAAAACGTGTGTCATGTAATTTTTTTTCAATTTTGCATTAATTTGAAGTATTTTATTGAAAAAAATTGATTTAATATCGATAAATAACAGAAACATCTTCGATTGGTAACAATGATGATATTGAAATATTTATAACACACAAGCTAAAGCTCAGTTTACTGTAGTGCGATTTTGATTTTTGCGATACTATAGCGGTGGAAAATGTAATGTTGTCATTGTTTTGAATCAAATTACACTTTGAATTAAAATTTACCAACAAAAACATTGATTTTTTCACTGCTCGCTCAAACATAAGCTGGGCCTAATAACTCTTCTGACTTTCATTTGACAGTTCGATTGTACCAACCTCCGAATAATGAAAAATGCCTATCGAAACAGAGGCTATTTCGACACGCATTTTCGTTTCATAATGACCTAATTATACAACGAAAATAGAAAAAAACAACTTTGTTTTGACTTTCGTAAACAAAATGTCAAGAAATGGGATACTTTCTATAGTTATTTAGAATTGTATACTCACCTAATAACTGTATCTGTATCAAGTACATCTGTCATAGATGATTTTGCACCCTGGGAAGTTCTCCTGCAAAGAAAAACATCAACAATATTATTGAGCAATGACTGAAACATCGAGCTGGTCATAAACATCATGAATTGATCAACCAACAGCAGAAAATTTGAAAATGTTGGAATTATTTTCTCATGTCCAACTGTTTCAAACTAACACAAGGTTCTGGATGATAACTGAGAACTCAGGAAGAATACAGAAAGATTCAATAGCGTGTTCCTCTTTTAATGACTGATCCATTTCATTTTCAATTTTGATGAAGAACTCAATAACTTATATCGCTAGTGGTGAAATATATTCTCATATGTGGAAGAAGTTTTTCATAAGTTCATCATCATCAGGTAGTTTTTTGAGGTTGATTATTTAAATCCATCATCGTATTTCATTCGGAAAATGAAAAATCACCAAAAAGTCAAACAAGACATTATTATTTTTACAATTAGGCATCCAAAACTTATATGAATTTCTCAGATGAAACCAATTCTCAGAGCTGGTGGTATCATCTATCCACATAGCCTTCCCCAAAATGCATATTAGAATAATAAATAGGTACTCCTAGTCTCGGAAGATTAGTTGGAAAGTGCCATTATAAACCAGAACTAATCTACAATAAAATCAGTTATGGCCTATGATTAACCCATTGATTTGAAGTATTTGGTGAATGTAGACGTGTGTATGAACAAAATAGGTATAGTGGAGTAAATTGGTTGGATTATTCCAATATCCTGAGGAAGAAAATCCTGGATTCATGTGGCTTGACAGAAAATGAGTTTCTAGAAAAGTATAGGACTTAAAATGTGTGTCTGAATGATTTTTCAAGTAGGTACATCTCCGATGAAAGATAGAGATGCAGACAGAGATGCGATTTAATTTCAAACATACACCATCATAAATCGATATATTATTCATAAGCTTTGGTATCAACGTTGGCACTTGATAAAATCCAAGCAAATACCCCGGAGCCTTCGGGGTGTCCCGGAGCCAGAGGAAAACAACGAAGCAAATCATAAGCAAACATGGCAGTAGAGTACACCCGGAATGTGTATCATGAACATGCTCTCCGAAATTCTGAAGCTGTTGTGGTCTCGTTTTATTATTATTATTATTATCATGAGAACCGCATATTGGGGAAATGCATCCTAGCAAAGCTCCATGCCATGAGTATACTTTGGAAGCGAACTTCATGCCACTAATAGGGTTGCGAATGAGATTTCAAATCAGCTATTATTTTAGTTGTAGTTACGAAATCAGAGCGAAGTTCATATCGATTCCAAAATAGAGGGTGTACTCATCGTGATTCAACTATTTTTTTTATATGTATTCGTATTAATTTATTTTTTCCGGCAAAGAGTTTTTCCATTAAAGCATTATCATCATTGTTCAGGGAATATATACGCCCAACATATAGTCATCTAATCAAATAGTATACCATTTGGCTATAAAACTCTTCATAAAATGTATAATGTTCAATCTCAAACTAATTTTGAGAGAGAAGTTTCAGGACATTAGTCGATATCTACTTGTATATTCTTCATTCCTGAAATCGAACAATAATGAAAAACTGCAAAAGGAAATTCGGGAATTTTTTTTTAAAGTAATATTTTCAAAAGTAGATACTAGATATATAAGTGTTGCTAGTAGGTGCTGGAACTAGTATTTAGGAAATTGGAAGAAAGCTGATTGAACAGAAAAGTTTGGGGAAATTAAAAGAAACTTTATATTAGAAAATTGATCTATGAGTAGCTAGAGGGATCAATCAACAAACAATTGAAGAGGAGCGAATGAATTATCGAGTGGAGAAGGTGCTCAGAGATTCTCAAGTAAAAATATCAGAATTTACAAGAAAAAAATTGCGGATATTAAATTCAGCACATAAAGTAATTCATCCATTATTTGGTGATATACTTAATTATGTCTTGTCGCGATGACAGAACTAGAGTATAACTTCCTATCGCTTATCACTTCTCGTCATCAGTGAACCAATGCCCAAACTGCCCTCAAACTAACTAATTTCCATCCAGAAGTTTCGGCGTAACCAAAAATAAAACATCATTTCCCCTGAAACTCCAAAGTATGCCAAACTCTCAGAGTTTGCGAACGCTTTATCTAATAAAATACGTAGTTTATGTCCTATTCGTCCTATTATCGACAATGAATAGAATCGCATTGAACATTTTGACTCGTGGGTCCACTCATGTAATCTTGTTTTCCTCTAATGTTGAAGTTTATCGCGGAAAATTTGAATATCTTAGCAACCATGTTACCAAATACAGGAATCAAAAACAGTTGTGTAGCAATTTAGTTGGTGCATTTGTATAAAGGAGTTCTATTGGACACATCTTTACTGTTGACAGTTCTAAGCAAGGTGGTAAAACCATTGGTAAAACAGCTATTTAATTGTTTCTGCGAAAAACTTGTTGACTATTTGAAAAGTGTAGTAATACTTCGATGACTTGCATGAAGATGGCGGTTAGATCAATTATCAAGGAAGATTTCTGTTGCTTATGTATTTCTGTGGTTCGCATCTGAAAGACGTGAATCGAAACGCTATAAAACGAGCTATAAACATCACTATATTTTCAGTGAATCTGGAATAATTATTGATATTTTGACACATCTCAGTGTTTTTTCTGCTAAAACAGATGACACTGATGACAGATATACAGTTTCTGTTTTACCAACAAAAAATATGGCACCATCTCTGGTAACTTCACTAAGTAGGCAATATTTTACAGTCCTATATTCACCTATCAAGTTCTAGGTTGGGTTTAAAAAAAGAAGCACTCATTTCAAAAATAATGAATAAGAAACATTCTAATAGACTAAACCAAGACGCTGTCAAATCAAATTCAAGGTGAGGCATACAAACCGTTTGAGTGCATTAGAACTCTAGCTATTTGAACCTTGTGATTTTAATTTGAAATAATTTTTAACTCTAGAACGAATATAAACATTCATTTGTGAATATTCTGTGTTTAGACTATATTGTGATTTGTGAATTTTCTCATAAAATTGAAGATAGAGCTACAAAAACATGCCACATACTTGTTGTGTTGTTAAGTGTGGGAGTTGAGGAAATCGTGATGATGCGAAGTTTTTCAATATACCCAGTGTACTACATTTTACACACAAAACAGAATTGAATGAACTCTTAAAAATCCCAAGAGAAAGATGGTTGAAAGCAATCAAAAGGAAAGATCTCACACAAGTTAAACTACAGTATGCTAAAGTATGTGCTAAACATTTTTTGAACGGTAAAAAGTTACATAACTTGTTGCGAAATGTGGTTTAATTTTAGGTATACCAGCTGCCTTAACTGATCCATCAGAGTAAAAGGATCGATGCCTTGAATGACTCTGATTTTTTCCTTATACCGTAATGCAATGTCTTCATCTTCAGTCTCTAACGATAACAGATAATCACTTTTATTATCACAAGCCATTGTATTCACTTTTGAAACCTTCAAAAAGGAAATTCAAACTATAAACACAAAAAACATGTAATCAAATAGACTAAACACTCCGTATATGCCCCAAGGCATCCATTTTTGATCACGTGTTCTGGATTGGCTTATACTACCACTATCCATCTGAGGGCTGTAAATAAGCTACCAAAGGTCTATAAAGATGGTGTATATAAAAGTCTAACAGTAAAATCTTCTTGCAGAATTCATAATCACTTTGTTGAATGAATCTTCCAGATGTATTCTGAGGAAATGAGGTGTTCCTTCTGGAAACATGCAAATCCTCAGTGAAATATCTGAGCCAGGGTATCAGAATCCCTTCCGCTGGCTGTGATAATATCCCAACAGCCACCCATTGAAGATTTTGCGTCCACCGATGTTGGTGAACGTTTATGTAGCCGGTAAATCGGATGAATGGGCTTTGCAAACTTTGCACGGAATATATGATTCGGCTGCCGTATTTCCGTGTATCCATGCAGGCTTGATCGCCACAAGTACGCGCTGCTCAGCAATTAATATTGATGGGAGGGATAGAGATGTGGAGGCCCAATTTGTGGTCCACAAGCTGGTCCATGGGATATCCAGAGTGCATCATTATAATTAATCCGAGTCTGCATGGTGTGGATTATTCTGTTTGTATCGAAATGGGAATCGATCACATTACATCATGAAGAATATTTTCAGAGAACCAGATTTTATTCATCTAATATCTTGTTCCAAACAACCATTTTAAAGAATTTCGGTGAATCATCGAAGACGGAAACAGGAAAACAAAATCATTTAATATTACCGTCGATGAGGCAACTAGAATTGTTGCAGCTAAGGCAATGAAAGATAGTTCAGTTGCTGAAAAAAAACTATTTCGGTCATCTACCATACCCGAAAGATATTGTCAGTGATTGTGAAAAATCATATAATTGTTACATACTGCGCTCCATATCATCCAGGTTCGAGAATTGAAGACTCCACTAGGTGGATTGAAAGAGTGTTCAGAAGCATCAGTTCAACATCATAACTATTCACATAATGAGTACCTACGTTATTAACCAAATTATAAGTTACATGGCAAAACAACAGTTTTACAGGCTGACAGAGATTTTGGAATTAATCTGTGTTCTAGAGATAATCCCAAGACTTTGGAGGAAACGCTATATTATATATATGAGAAACAACAAATCAGAAACAAGCCAACAAATCAAGAAAACTTAGACCTTTTAAGTTGTAGTATGGTGACTGGATCTTAGTGCGAAAACAAAGAACTGGCAAAGATTATATAACAAATAAAATCAACCCGCCAAAAACTGACAACTAACAATAAGTATCAACAATGCTAGAAACTACAAGCTGAGTTGAAAAAAATTATGTCCAATCTGAAAATACATACATATTTACATTACATACGGGGTGATTCACTGAACTGAGCCAAAATATGAAGATACAGCTCAACATGCCTTAAGAAAATGTTGCTGGCTTAGGTTATCATTCAGAGTGTGTATCACATTTTCAGATTATACATGAAGCCGAAAAAACAAGGCCAATGAAGAAATATATTAATATAATAACATATAATATAACAAAACTCAAGCTTTTTTCGACTGTTCTTCATGAATGTTCAAGAATTCTGAAGAATCTAAATAAATTTCGAGAATTTTCTGGAGATTATGAAGGATTTTTAATGATCGTATGGATTTTCAATAAAACTTCTGAAAGAAAAGGAATATATATTGAATTATTTAAAGCACATAGATGATTTCAGATTTCGCAAGTTCTAGAAGAATCGATTCATATTAATTCTATGAATATAATAATTTCTCTGAACCATACTCTGATCGAATGAATGAGCTATGTACTAATCAAGAGATTGCCTCATATACAATCGTTGAAAAGCTCTCATGAACAAATAAATAGTTGGAATTTGAAATATTGCTTGCCAATAAAATTGAATGAGCTTTACATTATCAAATATTAAAAAACGAATGAAAAATAATGTAATGACAATGGCCGGTGAATATTCCATTTATAGTAATTTATCTAGGCAGGATTGAATGAAATTTCATGATTCGAATGGCAATTTACGATATCGTTCTGGGAAATTCATTTTGAATCTGATACGAACTGCGTTAGCGTTTTATGGAATTTCCATTTATTGGTACAAAGGTAAGTCGCATATTATTTGAAATACCATTGTCTGGTGGTAACTGAATTCGATTTTCATCACGATATAATGGTACCTTACTGATATAGATATTTGATATGGTTCACTCATTTCCTTTCATTTGTGGATCACACATCTTATAATTCTTAAACACTCTTGATGAGCCTAGATATAATAACTCAGCCTAACAACTAGAACTAACCTAGACAATTGGAAAGCCAGATTTGGCAAAACGAAGCAATCACTCTCTGATTTCCATCATTGCCAGGATCCTTGGATTCTGTAACAAAGAATAATGTTATAAACATTTTCATAAAATCAAGTATGACAACAGAAACGAATATAATGTGAGTAAAAACAAGTATGGTCTTGTTGAACGGTGATAATGTTGAATATTTCCAATTCAATTTTTTTTATGTTCTGGTTCTCACGAAAAGGGACATCCTGTAATGTTCAGAGAACATCGTGAGAACCAAGGGAAAGAAGGTAGGAGTTGGTGCTCTTCTTAAATTTCTGGAGATGGTATGCCTCGGAGAACACCTCACTAGGCAATGAGTTCCAAAGTCTCGATGTTCGTTGGATGAACGAGTCTTTAGAAAGGGACGTTCTGCAGGTCTCCAAAGTGACCACGAAGGGGTGTGAAGACTGAACTTGACGGGTTATTCTCGAAGAGACTACTAATGTAGGAACGATTGTTGATATTTCAGAAGAGCATCACTCATGAAAATATCTATAGAATAGGGATAAATCGCCAACTTTTCTACGGTATTCCAGAGAAGTGAGCGAGTTTGTAAGCGAGGCATCACCGACGAGACGAATTGCCCTTTCTTGGACAGAATCCAATAGTTTCAGGATATGTTTAGGTGCCGCACTCCAAATATGAGAACAGTATTCAAGGACAGGTCGGATCTGTGCCTTATAGATCATAAGCAACTGACTGGGAGTGAAATAGCTCTTGGCTCGAAACAGTAAACCAAGTTTTTGGGATGCACTTTTGGCAATTGACCTCCCGTGATTTTCCCAAGAAAGGATATTGCTGATATAGTAACGCCAAGTATCGAAATTGATGACTTCAATGGTATGGTTACTCCTGACTGAATTATGTTGGGCACAGTGAGAGCGGCTTTTCTAGAGAAAAACATGCTTGTGTTTTGTTTGCATTGAATTATACCAGGTTATTAGATCCCCACTCCAGAATTGTCCATATTTATTTTGTTCATCCCTTCCTCGTTTATTTCTGGTTTGACGGGCCGATATAGGAGCCCTGGAAGAGAAAGCGGTACGGAGGTTACTATCATCCGCGAAGCTGTGTACAGGACATGAAGTTGCTTCCAACAAATCGTTGATGTGAAGTAGAAATATTGTTGGTGCTAAAATTGATCCCTGCGGAACACCAGCATTTATGTGTAGAGTATCAGATGAAACTCCACCGACCACTACATGGAGAGACATTTTTGAGAGAAAACTAGCAAGCAGAGAACACAGCTGAGGGGACAAACCATAAGATGGAAGCTTGGCGAGGAGTCCCTGGTACCAAACTCGATCAAATGCCTTGGAAACATCTAATGCCACGGCTAAATTTTCTCCATATTTTTTAAAAGATAGCTACCATGAATCTGAATTGAACCACCAGATGTGAAATCGTCACCTTCTCAAACCAATCCAAAATTGAATTGTTTCGTTATTTTCATCAAGGAGAAGTCTGACACTACGATTGGAAAGGTCATACACCAGGTATATCTGTCAACTGCGGCATCCTGTGGGAAAAATCGCATCATCACCCTCTTCCAATCAAAAGAAGTTCTTGCTTCGCTGAAACCAAACAGAAGAAGCTCCAAGCTGTATTAATCCTCTCCGAAAAATAATAAACCGACGAGTTTATTTCGCGGATATTTCCTGCGTTGATCCTTGGAGAATTGGGTAAAAGGCCGACATTTGATTACTCTGTATTCCTGCGAGAGAGGCTCCGGTAAACATAAAGGAAGTACAAGCCCGGATTATATCTATACGACTGCCTCCTATATTTTCCAAGAACGTGTTCCAACGTAAGAGTATTATCGTGGATTTAGTGGGCACGGAAAAATTCATTCGGTTTTTATTGTTGAAAAGGTGATTCGGAATTCTCTCTGAGGGTTTTTGTTATATGATATGGGATATTTGGAATTCAACGAAACCAAAATTAATTACAATATTATTCCGGAACTGCGCTTCTGAACGTCTTTCAACTAGCTACATTAAGAAAAGTTCGGGTGATATCGTTTCTTTGGATGGAAGATGGCCATTTTTTGCTGTTAGCTAGTTGGGTAATTACAAAAGCTGGCTTATGTAGTGTCAAGACTCTATAGAAAATGTAATTTATGTATTCAGAGAAATGGTGTGGACCATTCGAATAGTTCTCCTAAGGTATTTCTATATTTATTGTAGAATCATCCATCGTCACTGAAAGATGCCTCAAAATCTAATATTTCTAAACTATTACCATAATGACGAATTCAATCTTTGGAAAATTTTCATACTCATGTTTTTTTCAGACACTAAGCACAACCAGTTTTAAGACAGTTGGAGGGGGGCCTAAACTTTCACTGGTCCAAATTTGATGTTTGAAAAGAGGAACTCAAGTCCTTGTTGGCCATGAAAAAATAAAAAAAATTGGACTCCTCAGTTTTTTTTTGTACAACCAACCGCTTGACAGAGAAATATCATCGAAAAAAAGGATGTATTTTGGCAATATCAAACTAACTAATCTCAGTGGGCTGAAGTTTGTTTCATTGGTGACACTATAATTGATAATTGTGGATTGATTATTTGTTATTGTAACCAATAAATTTGTTCTTCTATTTGGATCTATAATGAAGTCATTATAAAACGCAACTGCGTATTGAAATAGCCTTGTTTCGATACGCATTTTTTATGATTCGGAGGTTGGTATAATTGAACTGTCAAATGAAAGTCAGAAGAGTTAGGCCCAGCTTACTTCTGAGCGTCATACAAATTATTATAATTGATATTAATTTGTGAATTTGTATAGATTATGTTAAATGGAGGATTAAAATGAGGTAATAAAAACCCATCCATGAAACAGAACATCACTCTTGTGTCATCACTATCGATGAAAACTTCCCACTACTCTCGTTGCTACGCAACTTTTTCACTTCAGAAATTCCCAACTTGCGAGAATAAGCTCCGAGCGAAAACCTATTTTTCTTTCTATCCAAACGCCTGAAGTGGTTCCAGCCATTAGCGCCGCCATAATCCACAGAAAAAAAAAAGTTGATCGAAACTTTGTCGGTTAATCGCAATGGACTCAGCAGAGAGAAGCTCAGAGCCGAGGAGAATTAAATCATCATCCGAGAGACAGGCTGGTTAAGCTATTCAATTAACTGAAAAAAAACCAAGCAGATGAACCAAGAATGTCAACCAATCAAAAGCCTATATTTTGTATCGTTACCATATTTCTGGAAAAGTTTATCTCTTCCTTTGGGGAAGAAGCATGATATTACACTGGAAATTTTTTGATGTATCGTTAAATAATTATGAACTGAGTTGTTGGTTCACAATTTACGATCATATTTCAAAATAGCCAATATGGATTTGGTGGCTAGTGGACCGGTAGCGGCTGACTAATGAGAACCAAATTCGTGTCTTATACGATTATTGAAATTTTACATCTCGATTAACGGAACTCACGGTAAATATAATAGAAATAATACTTGAACAGTCAATCTCGTCAAAGTTGTATTTTATTTCACTAATTATACACAGCCGTACGGTCAACTACCCACTTGTATGATTGCCTGGCGTCTAGAGCAATGAAATACGAGATCGAACCTTCCCTATTTTCGTACCTAATACCAATCTAGCTTCAATTGAATATTGTAAATTTTTTCTCCAACACGAATATTTTGAAGAAAATTCCCCCTCGTTTTCGAATTTTCAAAATATTCGTTGCAAGAGGGATTGAGGAAAAGTATGAATTATCATATGATTCATGAAATGGTGCCATGAAATGCTTAAATGTTAAAGATATCAAAGTATAAGTATCCTAAACTTGTCGCATTTCTCAAAATAGAATGACAGGAAGCTAAATCGCCTTGTATCTGGTATTCACAGAATATCAATAATAATAATAGAATAATAATAAATCGAAAAAATGAAAACGTCGACACAGGGGATATCAGAAAATAGTAGAAATGGCGGTGTATTTCCGCTACAAGATCCATATTTATTCTGGAAGCGGGTTAAGGTTTGTGTCCGTGAGAGCCTTTTATTGAAATATGTAGGCCGTTTCAGGAGTATTCTCATTGAAAATATGAATTATCGATTCAGTTAACACTGCAGATATGGCACAGGGTGATGTTCATTTTTTTGTTTTCGAAAGTTGGAACGACTGCTGCATTGAGACATAACCTCTATCACTTTGATGAAAATAAGGAACTTATCGTTACTCGAAATATTTCTACTACCTAGCTAATATTGTTGATGAAGAAAGAGTACGGCTTGCACCTCAAATGTTACTTTTCCGCACTCGACTAATCGTTTTAAATATTATATGGCCTCGATCTGAATCTATACTGGTTCAATATAATGGATATATATGAAGAAGTGTTCCAAATGAACAAATGGAATCCGACCCTTTATGATTTGTATGTAAATTTCATAGAATCGTGGCTATATCAAAAAAGCTTTATTTATAAGAATTTGCGTAATCCTTTGAGCAAATATAAGGATTCATTATAATTTTGATGAGATTTAAGATGTCAGATATTGCGGGTCTCTTCTCACTTCACTTTTTGCAGTTTCTCATTCAAATTGTTCATGATGGAAACGTCTGAGGAAATGTTTTCATATTTTCAGATATTGCATTTCCAGCCATATTCTCGCAGAAAATGTATATTCCCTTATCTTTTATTTCCCTATTCAATATCCCCCCTATACCTCGAAAATATTTTGAGAACATTGAGATGCTTGAGACAATAATGTGGATAGATCAACATGGTGCTAGAAAATAAACTTTGAACCAAAGCTCTCTCTGCTATTCAATATTTCATTTTAATGGACCAAGTGAAGGAAATGATTTCCTTGATTATTGGAGTCGTATTGAAGAATATTTTTATATTAGTTTCTGGCATAAAATAATTATCAATCCCCCACATTCGGCTCCAACACATGAAATTTACGAGTTCACCTCTGAAGAGATCATCTCTCAATGTAAACCTACTCTAACGCACATCGAAAAAGTTTACATGAGAAACAATGCCTCTCACCTTAACACCTTTCTCCCCTATTCTTACATTAAATCTTCGATAGTCACGTAGGTACATAAAACATTAGCACTCTGGGATGTCCACCTTTCATCCCCATTCTTCAGGAAAATTTATGTTCAATCCTCCTAGAAAGCTTTTGGATGTTAGAAACCGGAATAATTAGAAATCGATATGTCACAATGGAATTACTGATTCACCATTTTATTTAGGAAGCAGCTCAGCTTAATAGCTCTGTTGGAAGATTTCAGTGTGATTTGGATAGCTCTTGATTGTTCATCTTGAGTCGATTCTGATCTTTATATCTTCTCATGTGAGGTTTCAGCTTCAAAATGATCCTGAGATTTTGAAAATCGGTTGAAGAGGAAAAAAGTTATGACTGCATAACCAAAAAATTCGTTTTTTGAGGTCACTATGTAAATAAAAGAGATAAGAAGACGATTTTGGAGATGGCTCAAGTTAATGACTAGTTTTCTTCATTTGGGATCCTTTTGAAAATTCCGAAATTTGGCACAGTTCAAAAAACATCCTGTAGCAATTTTATGAAAAAAACCTCATGTACCTAACAGAAAAGTATGAGATTATAGCTGAAGGACTGAGCTAGCGAACAGCGCAAACTGAATTCGAATCGTTCAAATTTGAAAAAATTTATTAAAATTTCAACAGGGGCAAAATTTCGGGGTGCGACGTAATTAGTGTTGCGTAGTTTATATAGAGAAACGACAAATATGTCCTACTAGTCTATTATACAGGGTGTTTCATAATAAATGCGCAGGACTTCAGGATATGATAGCTCTTTCAAGAATATGAAAAAAGTTCCTATTGACTTACCCTCTAAAATGCACCATTTTCGACATACAGGGTGTTGAATTAAAAGAAATCGTTTTTTGCGGATATTTCTGGAACCGTGTATCGCACAGAAAACAGATTTTGTAGACATTTTCTACTCATAATAAGCTATGTTTTGGGCTGATTTGTTATTTTTTTAAATTCATAATTGGTGAAGATTTTGAAGGGGTAGTGAGTGTTATTTCCTCCAACTTTCACACCACTGGAAAAAGTACAATTTTGAGCCACCTATTTAAACCGCCAATGTTTTCTACACAAAAAAGGTACTTCTGTTCATAAGCTCTAAAATTGACCGTTTTCAAGAAAAATCAACTTTCATGTTGAAAAACATGGTCAATTTTTTTAAATAATTTTTTTCATAATTATACAAAATTTATTTAAACGTTAGAACAAATAACAAAACCAAACGTCAACTTCATATTTGCAAAATAAAAAAAAAACAAATCATACTTAGTTAAATTGAGTGTTGGAAATGTCTGCCGTTATGAATTCAAAAAAAATAACAAATCAGCCCAAAACATAGTTTATTATGAGTAGAAAATGCCTACAAAATCTGTTTTCTGTGCGATAAACGGTTCCAGAAATATTCGCAAAAACGATTTTTTTTTAATTCATGTCGAAAATGGTGCATTTTAGAGAGTAAGTCAATAGGAACTTTTTTTCATATTCTTGAAAGAGCTATCATACCCTGAAGTCCTGCGCATTTATTATAAAACACCCTGTATAGAGTCAGTGCTGAGTTCATAAATGCCGAATCACTGCTAGGATACTAACAAATGAAGTTTCCAAATGAAGAGACGGCCCTGAACGTTCGTTCTGAGGACATAATTACTGTTTCGTCCTGAAGCGAGTATCCCCACATCAAATGTCCAGTTATACCGACTAGCTGCGGTGCCAACTATAGTCCAGCTCAATTCAGCAGATGCCTGGAACATTTCATGTCATTCGGACGATGCTTGATGGAATATTTCAACCTTCCCCGTTTGATTGCGAAATCCCTCTGGCAAACTCCGGGAGCGAGGTCTGACAAATACACGGAGGAAAACGTTCGATGGGAAATTGGTCTGCCAGTCTGCTCTATGACAGTTGTTCTCATTTCTTATTACATCAGTTCCGGGTTTCACCCTTTGATTTTCTCAATTTGGAAGCCTCTGGGAGGGTTTATTTTGAGTTGAAATGGTCAAGGAATTCATACCGTGACATTTCTAATAAGCCGTAGAGAGGCCATCCACTATTTTATTTTATTTCTGACAGTGACATTATAAGCTTACATCGTCATAGTTACGATATCTATAATGAGGTTCATAACTCCCTTGGGATATTAAGGTTCAAAAACTCCCTCTTACCTTTTACAGGTGAATATGATACAAGAAATGCTTATAAACGTTTATATGTAATGAAAACTAAGACATATTTTCCTTATTCACGTCATTACAAATAATAAATGTACAATTTTCAAATGTTCCCTGAAAATTACTTCCGCCGCTGGAAACAATTTCTTCTTTTTTATGGGTGGTGCTGTTGCTGTTCACTACAGTCGAGGTGCCTGCCTCTTCTGATGGCAAAGTAGACAGCATACGCGCCGTTTTATTTCTCAATTCAATACTGTCCTCCAGATACCCCTCTGCCACCGTGGAACTTCTCCAACCTCCGTGTCTTTTTAAGATTGTCATAGTTGCTCCTGCATTTGCTAGGGCAGTAGCAGAAGTGCGACGAAGGCAATGTCCCGTATAGGTTAGTGGGTTTGGCAATCCTAAATACATTGCGATTTTGCTGGGAATTTTGCCAAACATATTCTTTCCAATTGGCTGAGTTGTACATTTATTTTGTCGGAAGCTCAAAAAAAATCGTTTTGTACCTTCAGGACGCAAGGACATATAAAGTCTCAATAAAGGCAAAGCAGAGAACTCTTTTTCATCCACAACTGTAAATTTCTTCGATACACCAGTTTTACTTTCCGGTACGTTCACTACCATAACAGTATCCCGGTCCTCTATATCTGCTATACTCATATTTAGAAGTTCCTGAGTTCTGCATCCTCCAAAATAACCCATAATTAGAACAACCTATAACAAATAAAACGAAATAAACAAACGAAAGAGAAAATTATGAGAAAAAAATTACCTTATGCAATAAATGAATTTCATTAGGGGCGTCCTTTAGAAATTTGATGACATCTTAAGGAGATAAGACAGCAGACTTTTTCGGCTTATACCCCTTACTTTTCCGTTTCAAAAAAGCCTCTAGTTCGTTGAACTTGGTGATATCTCTTTTCTCATATATGGTCACCATCGATTTGAGCATTGACCATTTAGTCCATAACGAATTTTGGCTAAACGTTTCTGACTGCAACGAATAAATAAAATTATTACCAAATCTACCAGAAAATACTGAAAATACTTTACCAGTTCTTGAAAATATGCCAGAAAGACAGTTTCGTTGGCATCTTTTGACATAACATTTCTCTGTGTCAGCCACTTCAGATATAAGTTGTATTCTTTTTGATATAGGGCTTCACTTTTCGATGGAAGTAATGATTGTCTTGCTTTTTCCGCTTTTTCTTATAATATCCTCCATTATATCAGAAAAAGATCGTCGATTTGTGGTAAAAAATAAACACGTTTTTAACGGAAAAACATTGATTGATAAAGAAAGTTTGCTTATAAAGATGTAACCAAGGTGGATATAGAATGGTGAAACAGCTTCATATTAGAGAGTTGAAGTGGTGCCATCAACGTTAACGTTAACCTACGAATTGACATCTACGCATGCGCATTTCTCGAGTATTAACGTTAACGTCGAATATGGGATAACGGGCGTACGTAAACCTACGCTGTTTAACGGGCACGTGAGAAAGCAACGTACGTAACCGGAATATTCCGAGAGAAAGACGATGAATCACGAATGGCTCGAATGGCTGCCAAAAGGTCTAGGATTTTCTCTATCTTGATGGATGATCTCATCATGATTCACAAATGAGACGAATACAGCATGAATATTGTGTCAAAGTATTGGAAAATCGAAATTATCAAATTGGAGTGGACATGTGAAGGTTGACATACGTGATTATTACGTCATGGACGACTTCAACTCAATTTTACAACACAACGTTAACGTTATATTTTCAACGTTAACGTATACGTAAAGGCTTATGTACTGTGATCACTTCAACTCTCTATTAACAAGCACTAGAATAAACTGTAGACCTTTGCCTACTTGATTTCATGCCGTAGTAATATTTCCTGGAGTTATCAGAGATGGCGACATACCTTGTGTCGGTAAAACAGAATCTGTGCATCTGTCACCTATTCATCAGTTTCATCTATTCTAGATGAAAAATGACTGAGAAGAGTCAAAATATCGATAACTTTTCCAGATTCACTGAAAATATTGTGTTTTGATGTCATTTCAACCCATGTCTGTCAGATGCAAACCACAGAAATACATGAGCAACAGAAATCTTCTTCGATAATAGATCTCACCGCCATCTTCATTCAAGCCGTGGAAATATTAGTACCTTCTCAAACGGTCTACAAGTTTTTCGCAGAAACAATTGAAGAGCTGTTTCACCATCCTATATCCACCTTGGATGTAACATAGCGACAACCTAGCAACAACCAACAATGCTACAATCAACGCTACCTAATTCAAATATACCAGAAAGGTTATGAATTTAAACATTTATTGCGTTCTAAACATGGACATATTGTTATGAAAATCGGTCAAAAATAAAATTATCTATGTACCACGGGAATTATAGAGCCTTAATTACCGATGGCAAAGTTTGCGTCCCAAAGGCCTCTGGCCCGAGGGACAGCAATTGCCCCTTAATACATAAATAACTATTATGGTTGTCTTTAGTTATTTCAAGCATGTGAAAAAAGGCACATTTGGTTCCTTCACCAATAAAATAGATATCTCGCTCCCTGCTCCCAAGTTCCTCTAGAAGATTTTGGATTACCAAGAAGCTTCGACTTTTTTCTGGTTGAATCACATTATCAATTGTGTTGAGTGTTTAACCGATTCCAGATTTTTTTTTTGAATCCGAGTTCTCATGTACCTAGCCTTACATCTTCCTGATAATCATTGACAAGAAGCAGCAAGCTTCAACAACCCTTTAGTGTTGAGAAACGTCGATGACTAACTCAGTTATGTTATCCTGAATAGTTTCTAACTTCGTTTGTCAGTTGTCTCCAAACTTGTGCTGTTTCAACGATCTGATTTTATGGCAGTCGATGTCGAGAGATTTTCATTATCATTATTATTGTCGATTGAGGAACTCTGGAGGAGGATATCACGTTGTTATCATTTGCATCGTTTTCGGAACTTGGTGGAACTGAATGCTTTACACTTACACGTGTTAAATCTACATCTTCAGAAGAATATATGCACATACAGCAAGATCGGTGCAACGCTCTGATGTTTGAAATGCCAGAAAATATGCACTGAATCTTTAGATTGCACTGAGAAATTAGTTTTTCCAGAAAAATGGAAGGGCTAGGTTCCTTGGTTGTTATGTCTTATCCACACTGTGATGTGGATTTATCAGGAAGGAATGTTGATGCAATCGATCAACTATAGAAAACTGTAAATGGATGTAATACTGTTGAGATGGAGCTGACTGCATAACACAATGAAACTTTGGTAATTATGAAGTTTCTCCAACTTCAGTTTAACTTTAGAGTACTTTCACAGTTGACGTTGAACAGAAGCGGTATTGTAATTAGTCTCCTACAACTCACGTGAAATCTGGCAGTACATTATTTCGAAATAGTCGAATTATTTCCGGAATAGTTCTCTGTGACATTGCCAGTTAATGCATCAACTAGGGAATGCCAGTCCCTGAGTTCAAAGAGTAGAATTCCAACTGGCAACTCAAGATAATTTCGTATGCAAGATTGTTAAACTTTTTCTCTCAGTGAATCAACGAAACTGCATAATATAGATTATTTCATTCATGCTAAAATACACATTTTTGATTGGTTGAAATGATTGTGTTGATAAACAATAACACCATGTTTTCGATTTTGTATTTCGGCTCCTGATTGGCTATTGAATACCTACATGCTGTGTTTTCGTTTCTGTATTTCGCTTTCTGATTCGTAGGCAGTAGGGTAGTTTAATTAAACAACGACTTACTAGTTGCAATCTGACACAGTATTTTCCGATTCCCTGGTAAATAAATGAATGCCACTACACCAAATTTTCGTTTGAACCATGATAAACACACACTATTGATATGTATCCACTTCATTTTCCACAAATTTTAGACAATTTCAGCATTAATAGAATTAGAATTAATCTAATGTAACCTAACCACACAAATTGTGACAACAATCATAATGGAATTTAGCTCAGTAGTACCTAGTGCTTAGGTAATCTTGCCTACATCATACAATGGCATAAATGTATTGTTGGTTGTATAACGAATCTTGTTGTATCGAACTACAATGCATAATCAAAATAACTAATTCCATAAACTGTACGTTTAAAATAGGAAATCATCAAAATTGATTTGATTTTATTCATGAAATAATCTGAACAAATACAACTTGTGTTATTGATGATTATCGAAAATTCCTTCTCTTTTTCGAAACAAATCATTTGTGTTGAAACATGCGAAAAGTGAATCTAAATAAGTAGAACGGGAGGTATAGAACGCATTTCGACGAAAAACCCAATTTTTATTTTTCGATAGCACATCAACGTGCGCAAAGTTCTCACCCCTTTGCTGTGCCAAGAAACCTTCCGTTATTTCCCCATTATTTTGTACCCTCCATTGACTCTGTTTCCCAGATCGCTTGTTCACAGATACGAATGGATATGAGTCGCTCAATGGCGCTATTTTCCCTTTTAATATTTCAGAAGTGGGATAAAGGCCACTCATTCCGTATCCGTGTCGTTCGCTGCCGGACCCACTTTTCCGGCACCACAGTCGACAATGGAAAAGAGTGGAATCGCTTTTGTTGGGGCCATTGTTGCCGCGGCTGCAGAATAACTAATTGTCGGTGGCAATGAGGAAAATTTCGTCCCAGGGTGCTTTTTATGGATGCAAAAGGGTGGCTGGAAGTGTACTGGACTATACGGGGGACTCAAAATATGTGAAAACGGAAAAATTGATCAAATCGAGATTCATCTTTGAAAAAAATTGGAAAATCTACCTATGGACGATTTCTTTATATATTGACTCTTTTGAACACCCTGTATATTGGAATGACGATTCTTTCGGACTCAACTTCTTGGTCGCTCGAATATCAACTTTTGGATATTTCAGATTATGACAACCTACTGAAATTGATGGTATTACATTTTCTATTAAATGATGATACATCTTTCCATTCTCCAGATACTTCCAATACGTCAGCCATCGTGAATTACCCCGTATATATCATAATATATATTCTTTGTTTTCGTTCCACTTTTTAATATATTATATTATACATATATCTTTTCATAATTTAATTTAATAAGTGATTTAGGTTATTGAAGCTGTTTGCAGAAAATGAAAATTTTATTCTTGTTTTTTTTTTCAATCTGATTCAAAATTGATATATGGGGTCCTCGTTGGATACCAAGCAAATTTTTCAGCATTTTTTTTTATATCTTGTTAATTTGATCATTTTTTGACACAACCGTCAATTTTTTTCAAATTCCCGCCAAATCTGAGGTCACGTGATATAAGTTGTAATGGATTTTTCAGTTGTCAGACATGCAGGAACGAACCGCCATTAGAGTTTTTCAAAAATATCAATAAATAATGTTTTCCCATATGTAGGTAACTTTATGGCGTACACTGTGTATATAATTACATGAGGTATCTCTTCTTCTATTAATTCATGATAATGATAATGTTTATTTATCATTATAATAAAATAATTCTGAAGTAAACAATGTTCATATTGACTAATACAAACATTGTTAGTGAACAATACCAATGATTTCATCGAATACTATAATTAACAATAGTCCATCATCATAGATAGAATGAACTGACATACATTAATATCAACGAAGATGAATTGCTTAAGGAATAATAAGATCAACTACTTGCTCAAATGATGAGATTTATGCTTCAGTAATCTAGATCGAAGCTCATAAATCTGTCATGAAATTCATGTTAGGTTGAGATATTTCCGAAGCAACTAAGGATTGACTTTGCCATTACTTGATGATAATCCATAGTACCTAATCATTAGATCAGATTTTCGCAAAAATGTTTTGTGAAGATCTTATTGTTTGTGTTATTCTGTGTTGTTCTACAATAACTAATGAATGCTTATATAATATCCAAGGACCTCATTCGTAGATTCTTGAACATATGAACATAATTTTTGATAAACAATAGTAAGATTCTCCATCTTCGAACGGTGTCGAATGAAAAACCATTTTTTCGAAATGAAAAAAGAAAATATAGAAAATGGAACTCAGGGTTGCATAATAGGCCCTTTATTTCAATCTTCTCTGCGATCGTGAAAAGTCTGATTGAACATGCGATAAACGTTATGATCTTTGTAAAAACTACGTCAGGTTGGTGAAGTCACAGTTCATGAATTCGAGAGATAGGAATGTTGATATTTCACTGGTCATTCTCGTGTTATTAATAATTGGTATTCCAGGTATACATATAACATAATATAATGGAAAATTATACTGTAAAGGCAACCTTCTCTTCAAAATAACTCTCAAACAATTCACACCTGAGCATTCGACTGTGATAATCATGTCGTGCGACATGAAAATGATGTGAAATTTATGTTAATTTTCCGCCGACAATGTTCCGTGATAAGGAAGGCAATATAACGTGAATAACACACATTTTTCATGCCCCCCTTGAAACGTTTTTGTTCGAGTTGGTGGGTATATCACGAAGTGAAAACTAGGCTGAAGACTTGAAGGATACATTTATGTGAAGTTCATGTTATCCACGTACCATCATGAATGTTGATGATGTACATTTTGTCCTTGATATGGAGTTTCTCGTATGTAAAAGAGGGAAAATATTGAAATACTTTGGGAGTTTACTGCTATATTTTGAAATGTCCACGTAATTCGACTGTTATCAATTACACCATGTTTTTTTCTCAATAATTTCAGAGCATTGAAATTTTCGTCCCACTCACATTCTCAGCAACCTTTGAACAAACATGCTTCGTTACGATTCATCTTCTATTTCGTCTGAGAATAATTTTATTTGATGCTCGAATTTTCACCAGATTTCTCTCAATTATTCATTGAAGCAGCTTCATCTCGAATGAGCCCATTGAAAAGATAAACGAATATGAGTTCGTTTGTTCAATTATGTGGAACAAACAACAATTATGCTGAATTTGGAGTTGATTGTCTGGTTTGTACATAATTTATTGCCATCACAAATGGAAAGATGGTTCATTTGAACCGCAATGAATCCATAACTGCATTAAGATTCTGATTTTTGTACCATTCCGAATAATTATGTGTGAAGTTTCATTAGATATTCAGTGGGAAGTTCTTCTGAAAACCTTGAGTACAATCCGTCTCGAAGGACCAAAATGTATACGTGGATACCCTGAAGGGCTAATTTGGGTGGCTGGTGGTTGGATATAGGAAATATCCGAATATCGAAATAGTTTCTTCTTCAGAATTGGAAACTGTTTTTTTTTCTTATCCAACTCAGATCATTGTATCGTTTCGACAGCGTTTGGAATGAATAATGAACTGTGAGTGAAGGCGAGACGATATTCTGAACTTCAAATGAAGGAAAGTTTGAATATTTTCCACAAGCTCGGATAGAAGAAGAACTTGGCAGTTTTCACCAACATCTGTGAAAGTCTCCAACATTTTTACCGAAAAGCAATTTTTAACTGCCACTCTGAAATGTATATACGTCGAATCACGATATTCCAGTTTTGTCATACAGAGTATGTTGTTTGGAAAGAAACCGAGTAGGCGGGTATTCAGTACACAGTGAAAAATCACGTTTTCTTTCAACGATATTGAGATTTCCATTGTCATTATATTTATAATAATAACATCATCGATCTCTTCTCGATCGAACAGCTATTTTCAGTACAAGTGAGCAGAGAACAATGTTTCCTCTAAGAGAAAAACTTGGTTTGTTCTCGTGTGTTGAACATAATTTTTTTACAATCGTGAATGATAGTGATAAGGGATGTGAATTGAACAATGATGAATTCTGCTGACGATTTTGGAAAATAGTTATTTGTTTTACTAGGCATAAAAGCACAAGATTTAATGCCGCGGTTGGTTACCAGCCAAGGCATTAAATATGCTTTTCTGCCGTGTGAAACATATAATTTTTTCTTCAAATTTGTTCCAATTTCACGCAAAATCAACTTTTTCATATTTAAATTGCGTTTCATTATCAATATCCAAATAACTAAATTATTTTATCAAAGGTAACTGGGCCCTGCGTTACTATGTTTACCGCTGATGACGTTTGTTGAATATGTTTGTTTACTGTTTACTTTGTCATTGTCAATTTTGAAGAGTTGTCATGTTAGAAATGGATTTACTGCAAAGTGAGGATGAATTGATGCAATTAACACCACCTGAGATAAGAGACCAGGCGCGAGATGTGGAATTTAACCTTTTACCGGAAAAATCAAGAACTGTATATGAACTCACATACAGCAGATTCATGGAATATAGACAGAAGAAAAATATAGTATCTTTCTCTGAAGATGTGCTGATTGTCTATTTTTCCGATCTTTCGAAGAAAATAAAGCCTTCAATGTTATGAAATAGAAATAGAAATAGAAATATTTATTTGTACTTGCAACAGCAGCCATCGAGTGGATGGATGTACACGTCAGTTCAATTTACAAAAATAAAAAATGCCAATACATGTCAATAGCGTCAATAAACTGGTCTACCTATTCGATGTTGAAAGCTACCCTGAACATAAAAAATAACATTGATTTGGCAAAATACCTGAAGTTACGCGCTTTTTTGAAACGCCAGTCATACGGTTTCCATGCAAAAAAAATCCCGAGTTTTTCAAAGAGAAGAAATCGAGAAATTTTTTCAGATGCCCCAGATGAACTGTATTTGTGTACGAAGGTAGGAATTAATTGAAAATGATCTATTATGGATTAAAGAACTAATTTTCAATTTATATTTTAGGTTGTACTTATTGTTGCAGTCGCTGGGGCTTGTAGATGTGATGAGCTTTTGCAAATGAAAACAGATGATATAAATGATATGGGCGACAAATTGCTAATTATGCTACCAAATACTAAGACCAAAAGATCAAGATCTTTTGTAGTAACGGAAAATTTAAGCGTTTACAAAAAATATGCAGCCTCCAGACCCTCGAATTTAAATAATCGGCGTGTCTTCTATAAGTATGCGAACGGTAAAGCACATCATCAATTCATTGGCATTCACAAATTCGGTAAAATGCCAGAAGAAATAGCTACTTTTCTGGGACTATCCCATGCGAAAGAGTATACCGGGCACTGCTTTCGCAGAACTTCGGCCACGTTGCTGGTGCATTCTGGTGGGGACATAACAATGTTGAAGCAAAGTTTACAGAATATATTCTGTAAACTTTGGTTGAAGCAACATGGAGGATGGAAGTCTTCCGCTGTGGCGGAGGGCTATATTGAGGACTCGCTAGCCAATGCAATAAAACCAGTTTATTATCATCAGCATCATTGTCAATTTTAATAACCAGTTTGATTTAAATTATTACTTGGAAGGTTGCTAGCAACGAACTTTTTCTGCCTAAGCAGTAAAAGTGGACTTTTTCTGCCTAGGCATTAAAAGTACAACTTCTAAGCCTGTCAAGTGTCATTAAAAGGCCGCTTTTAATGTCATTTGGAGAAAAACATTTTTTACTCGGGAATTGATCAGATCAGATCTTACAGCAACTAATTCCGGAATTACATCAATGATGGTGAAAAAACTGCGTTAAATTAAGAATTGTTCGAAAAATAAATAAGGACATTTATTCATTAAATAATATAACCTAGATCCTAGTCATATTCGAAAATATTTTCTACAGTGTATTGGTCAGGAATTCTCAGGTGAGGTCTCCTGAATTTTTCAGCATGAAGTCCCGGCAGTGACTGAGATAGTGATGCATTTGTAATAACCATGGTGCTCTCAAGGATATTGTACATGTACGAGGTTGAGCAAAGGAATGTAATTTCGAAAAATAAAAGCTTCAATTTCGTGAATACGTGCCATCGTAATTAGTTGAGGAGGAAAAAAGAGTTGACGTTATATTCTTCAAGAAGCGAAAGAAGTGATCAATTTTGTGGTCAATAAGAGTTATCTTTCCCCAAAAATTCATCAACTCATCAAAGTGCGTGGCAAGTTGACGTTGCAAAATTCGATTCATTACCCTGAAAACAAGCCCATACCATTCGGGTCCGTCCAATCTGGAGATCTTATCGACAACAATATGCTCTGGAATTGATCGGTTCCATTTCAATTTTCTGTGAATAGACGATTCCGAGCCCATAAATCAAGGTTGTGTGTTTGGAATTACCGGCCAGATTGTTGCCTACAGATAAGGCAAGCTACGAATGAGACTCCTATTTGGGGTGTTTCAGAGCAATGGCCACAAATGCAGAAACAGAGCAAGGCAAACTTACTCAAATTCTTCTCACAGCACGCTATACTCTCAATACGTCATCGAGATGGAAATTCTTTAGCAGATTTGCATTTTTTTTTGTAAGTTTGTCATTTTCCTATCAGATATTTTATGCACAACCCTCGATCTATTCGAGGCCCGGGATTCCGTGACTTCGTGCAAAGTTCATCAGTCCTGGGAGATAGGTTCCTGATATCGGAGGGCTCTAGAAAGGCCCCTTCCAGGAACTTAAGCCTCTTGCAGAAGAGTGCTGGGCATTCGCAAAGCAAATGTTCTGCAGTTTTAGCGAAGTTCTCGCAGTAGCAGCAACTATAACTCTCTGGTTTGCCCATTTCTTTGAGAGTTAAGTCTACAGTTGTAACTTCGCGTATTTGTAAATGTTCTCATTTCCTTCTCGTAATTATATATGCTTGATTACATAACGAAGTTCCCACCCTGTAAACATATATCTACTGAATCGTGTTTTTTGTTAAATTGGTAACCCCGCGGTGGACAAAAAGCTACCTTTGTCGCAAACGACATTTCAACTTTTGATAGTACTCCATTGTGAACCACCGAACAAACTCTGCCATATATATTTGGGATCAAAAGGCCGCAACTTGTGCGTATAGGCAGTAGCAAAAACGAGGCTTATTCCTGGAGGTCCTTCATTTTATGTTTCATATTCCCTTTTTTGTTGTGGGCATGTTTCACACAGATAAAAACTTACCATCAGAAGCCCTCGCAAGGTACTTGACAGCATTGAAAAACAATTTCCAAACGGAATATATAACCGAGAAAGGAAATTATATTATAAAAAAAATTTAAAGTAAAGTTGAATGCGCACAAGGAGGGAAGTATCGTTTAAATCTAATCGCAAAATTGGCAATTATCTATTCTTTTTAAAATGCTGAAATAAAGTAACACTCTATTCATTGGACAAGAATGAAACGTTTGTACGTGATCAGGATAATATCAATAAATCACAATAGTCGAAACAATATATCTACATTATATCCACAAGTATAATTTGAAACTTGCATATATTAATTATTATACCGCGTTGATTAAATACATGATTAACGGTTATTGGTTCTGAACATGGAACTTGTAACAAATTTGAATGATTCTGTTCACAATAACTCATTTATTCATAAAACTCGAAAAGGATGTACATACGTGTTTTTTTCATGAGTCGTCAATAATAATGACCTGAGAGTATATCCGTGCATATTCATAAAAAAACGAGATAAACTTCGATTTTGAATTCTAATGTATTGGCGGCATCCTTGATTTTGAGATTGATTGTTTCTATTCACTGCAGGCATATGAATTAGTTCATTTATTTTCAGTTTTTTTTTTCACTTGATATTTCATGATTTATTCCAAGGGATTTGATTAAGGGATTGAATTAAGAAGCCTTTAGTGATGCGACATTAAAAAAGGTACCTACTGTGTATAAATCAGTCAAAGTATGAACACAGCTGAATATTATTATCTGAGTAGTGAGAAATTAATATATGGAAAGACATTTTGGGAAGTGGTTTCGTAAAAAAAATGGGAATTCGTACCTATACCATTCTTTTTCCTAAGTTACCATCATTTGAAATTCCTTGAATATCCTAGGAACCACCTAAGAAACTCCCCAAATTTCAGCCTCTCAAGTGAACGCACTCAAAATATGGTGCAGTATCTAAAAAAATAGGCCTCCTTCTCTCCTTACCATTTTTAAACAATTTTCATCGGAGGTGTCCTATCCTGCTGAAACTAGATGATATTTCATTCCTCTACATCCTAAAACATGGGCTCGAATTTTTTTATGATTTCTTTCGAGTTTCCTAATCTCGATATAACACCCACTCATCAATGAATGAATATTCATTGATTATCTCGCGAGATGAATACAATGTTTAGGAATTTAACAGGTACGTGAAAGAAACTGGACTTTGAGTGGATATAAAAGAAGAATCATTAGTTGCTTCATAATATTATTATACCGAATACAAGGTTACATGAGAAAAAATTCAACAATACAACTGCTTAGGAACAGAAAGCAATTAGGTAAATGAATATTGGCCAGACATGACATGACGTAATATTTTCGTAAATTACCTACTAGTTATTATCAGGGGCTATAAAACTGATGGTCATAACAGTTAAGGAAAATACAGGGTGAATGACGTTGCCCGTTCAGATTTAAAAAAATCTCATAGTATCGATTGAAGGAGGCGAATGAAGGCTTTTTCACTTCACTATCATAGGTGAATCTGAAGAAAAAACTTTATATTAGTCTAAGCAGAGTTTCATCATTGGTTCAGCTATTCATTAATACATCACGGTCCACTTGAAAAACAAATGCTCCAAACGCCAAATAGAATTCTATTATACCTACGGTATAACTTCTGAAAATAATTCTGGTCGAATGTTTCAGTTCTGAAATTTTGGTTGCAAACAAAAAAGGTAGTGGTTTTTGTTGGTCATATTGAAAGAAAAACTCTCCAGGAGTGAATATATTCATCATTTCGCCCATACAAACATTCATTCCATCTCATGAATCGGCCTTTATAATTTGTTGGCACATACATCAAATCTTTTTCCATTTTCGTAGTATTATATCATCCATATTTCTCTCCCGGTTTTTGCGCTGATTTGATGAATAACACTGAAAGTTTATTTCGTTGAATCCAGTTGAATCCATTGAATACATTTTTGTTATGACAATTAACAAGGCTATTGCGAGCTAATCACATATGAATATAGCTAAAAAACATGGAATGCCTCCATTTAGCTAATGTTGTTTTTCGAACTGAATTCGGATTTCATTTAATTTCCCATTAATATTATATGGGAATGCGGATATTGTGATTTATCGCCTGACATCCGAGAAAATGATTACCATTCATTGGTGTAGATGGATATTAAGTATTGATATTTGACAGAAAATATTGAGTATGTATCTATTGCTATTCGGTGTTTTATTCAATAAGCATCATGGGGGGAATATGATCTACAGGGTTGAAGATATGTATGGAAATAAAAACTGTTGATTATCTCCCATTTTGTAATAAGTGTTGGGACACGAAAGTTTGAGTTTTTTATATCCCTATACCCGAAGCTGATGCCTGTCTCAATGACAGCATGAAAGTTGTTGTAATCAAGCAACCAGGAATACAGCAGTGCAAATTGACATCAACAGAGAAATATAAGTTGGTGCGTTCTATCAAATGTAATGTGTGGAATCTTCTGTGATAAAAGCCACAATTCCAACAGTAAGTTGTCATTAACATTATCAGACATTCAGTTATGTCTTATTGACACAATGGAATGAGTAACTAATTCTCCTTATAATCCGAAGAGATTTGAAAAAATCCAATAAATATATGTATGTGGTATAACAAGAGTCCTTAAGGTGACAGTAAGTGAGTACCAACTAACATACCTGATTTATGTTCATTCATACATTCGAGCTTGCGATTTTTTTCTACAAAAATTCGCCCTTTTTCAAAACGTTAACCAAACATCTATTTTCATTGTTTTTCTGGTTATTTTAATTTAAGATGTTGGCAACGTCTTACCACAAGCCAAACAATCACGTTGCCAACATCATGAATACAAATCACCAGAAAATCAGTGAAAAAAGGTTGTTTCGTTTACGTTTTGAAGAAGGGTAAATTGTTTGAAAAATAACGGTTTTTTCTGCTGAAAAGTGTTGGAAACAAGTAAACATATGCGTGTGTGATGTTTTTGAGATTTGAGATGTCAAATGGTGCATATTTGAGACAAAATGGGGCCGTATCTCTGAAAATACTTGAGACCGCCGCGTTTTGACTTCAGATTCGTTCCCACCAAACATTTTTTTTGAACTTATAGGAGTGCGACAATAGTATATTATGATACAAGTATTATAAGACCCTATTTTGTCGCACGCGTTGTTGAATTGATTTGAAGAAAAAAAAAAGGATTTAGTATCGATAAATAACAGAAACATTTTCGATTGGTAACAATGATGACATTGAAATAATTAAAATCTGACGCACAAGGGTAAAGCCCAGTTTACAGTAGAGCGATTTTGATTATTGCAATACCAGCGGTGAAAAATTCCATGTTGTTATTGTTTTTATCGATCAATTTATATCAAATTACACTCTGAATTGAAATTCACCAATTAAAACATTGCTAATATCACCAAATCCAAATCGCTCAGAAGTAAACTGTGCCTAACTCTTCTGACTTTCATTTGACAGTTCGATTGTACCAATCTCCGAAAAATAAAAAATGCGTATCGAAATAGAGGCTATTTCGACACGCATTTGCGTTGCACAATGACTTCATTATACAACCAAAATAGAAAAACGAAGTTACTTACCTTCTTGAATATATACCTATTTGATAAGTTTGCGATAGTAGTTAGTTCACCTGAAGAAGCTTTAGTATAGCGAAACACGTGTCCTGATTTGTAACCCTCAAGTGATGAAAATCTTGTAGTATACTACACAGTGTTCGTGCCTCAAGACATTTTCATATGATGTCGTAGAAAAAAAAAATCTCAACCAACGTAGGTGATCCATTTCTTACAGTGGAGGTGAATATTATAGGTCCAAAGGGGTAGAACTTACAGTCGAACTCCACCAAAAATGTTATTTAATAAAGTCAACAGACTATCATAAGGACATGTTTCGAGGGATTAATCCCTCATCATCAGCTTACATAATATAAGAGAACATCTAGAGAAAGAATTACAAAGTTATCATCTTAACATAGTAAAGAATGGAATGCTCAAGACTTTACCATTGGTGAAAAAATTCATTAGTGAAATACAAATCGAAATCAATGTTAAAAAGAAAATAGGGTGCACTAAGTGCGAACCTCTAATGTTAGGGAATTTTTAGAGTTAAAATCCTCCGCATCAAAATAGCAAAAATTGGAAAATTAAATAAATGTCAAGGAACCATCTTATCTCTTCAACAGGTGACAAGAAAGTGAACAAGTCTGATTGAAAACTACATAGCACAGAATAATAAATTATGTGGCAAGTGACAGAATGACAATAAACCATCTGATGAGTGTTGACCACTTGTGGGATGGGTTGAATCGACCACAAGGCAGAGAGAGAACCGCAACCATGGGTAACTGAAGGTAGAAAAGAGGCAAATAGGAAATTATGTGAAAACAATCTTAGAAAATCAAGGAATTAAATAATTTGAGACTATCAAAATGGGTTTGCTCATTGAGACATGCTGAATCTGGATCCCTAATGCATCTATTAATTTCAAAGGTTTCAAGAAGATTAAGTTTTTTGCCTTTATTACAAAAGTGTAAAAATTCAGTACTAGAATCTTGATCAAAATGATGTTTTTCATTTATAACGTGATTAGAAAAGACAGAGTTGTAGTTAATGAAATCTTTATAAGTATTGTTGGATATGATACGGGCATGTTCAGCAATTCTGGATTTAATTTTTCTACCTGTTTACCTATGTAACATTTTTTGCAATTAGGTTCAGAACATTTCAATTTGTATACACCTGACCTGTCTAAAGGTGGAATTATATCTTTAGAATTTACTAAGGAACATTTTAGATTGTTGGAAGTTTTAAATGAAAAAGAATAATTATGAACGTTATCAGAGTTGAATTTATTGATGAGGATATTTTTTAAGTACAAAGATAAAGATACGATAAAGAGAAATGTTTTGTGATATCTGGTTTTGCTGAAAGAGCATGTATGTGAAGAAAATTTGTTGACATATCTATAGTATAATCTATTAATTGAATGAATTGGAAAACCATTGTTTCTAGCTATTTGTTTAATAACGTTGAGTTCAGAGTTGTAATGTTCATCATTTAAAGGAATTCTCACCTGTTTCAACCACGATGCGATGGAAACAAACATGGCACAAAGTTCGATTCCGGCCGGTTTTTCACTCGACAGCAGACCGCGACATCTCGACAAATCCCTCATTTTCCACCGACCCAACAACAAAACCGGACGAAATCCCGATCTTGGCCACCATCGAGACGTCCGTTTCGTTTGTCGCTTTAGGCGTCGGGACGCGCGCGGCTCTTTCGACGTCGGTTTGGCGACTGCTGCGAATTCGCGAACCAAACAGAAGTGGAGGCTCGCGAACATTTGGGAGTTTGCGCGGGAAACGGAAAATGTGTTCTCACCTAGTTTGTTTTTCCCTTTTTTTCGCATAGACGCGGACTGGAAAGCTGTCTCCGAAGCTGGACCGGAGGGAAAAGAGGAGATACAGTTTTGCGAGTTGTTTTCGCGAATCGATATCCGTTGATAATGTCACCTTTCAGCTTGGGATATGCGGCAGCTTGTTTGGTTATTTTGCACTTATCATGTGATCTATTTTTATGTAAAAATGATTGTTGGTACCTAAGAATTTTGACCTGAAAAACACGAATTTCATAAGATTATCCTGAAAATATATCTAGTTTTCGAGATAATCGATGCCAAAGTTCTTTGTATGGCAAGTTTTGGGCAAGTTTTGTATCATCTTAGATCCCATGACATATTACATGCATTTGTCATGGTTATAATTATGATTTTTGTCTAAGAAAAACATCATCAATATGTAATTTCTCCGTATTTTCCTATACTATTTCACCAACTAGGCTACATAAACAAAGGCCATTTTGGAAACCTCTTTAAGAATCTTGAGCGAATAAAGGTGGATTCATATCTGCCTTATTATAGCAATACGAGTCAGTGATATGTGTTTTCTCTCTTCAATACATGTCAAAATGAAAGATAGGTATCAGTAAGAGAAGGTGAAATTTCTAACTTTGGCATCGATTATCTCTAAAAGTAGAGGTATTTTCACGATGATATTATAAAATTCGTGTTTTTCAGGTCAAAATGCGTGAGTACCAACAAAAATGTTCATCAAAATATATTTCGCATGATAAGTGCAAAATTACCATTTACTTCACGAGGGGATTCCTTGATGATTTTCATTCAACCACATTCACAATTTTGAACCCTGTACAGGATCTTTTTAACGCACTTTCTACGAACATCCAAACCATAGATAACTATGATTACCATTTTAAAAACTACAACTTTGGGCTATAAATCAAAATTGCACCTTTTTAAATTTTCTCGACGCCACTGAATTATACAGGAAAAACTACCTCGAGAATATGAAAGTTATAACTTCGTTAATTTACAAACCACCATCATATTCACATGATTGTTTCTAAAAGTCGAATAATCTTACTTTTGTTTATAACTCGAGAACAAAAGACGATAGCAAATTGCGACCTCCATTTTTTCGTATCTCCTATAACTGTCGAGTTACCCTATATACAAACATCGTAATTTGCCTACCCTGTCTGTACAGGCATATACACAGAGGAAAAATAATATCCTCAAATACTTATATCTCTATACTTGTTCAGCAGAGTCAAAGGAATGTTGAATATTGAAAGAGGGTTTCAGATACCTATTGGATGCGGGCTGTACAGAATATTACATAATTCTCAACACACACCTTCTTCAGAATATTCTACATAATATTCTGTGACGAGAATTGTGAGACGATTTTAATGCGTTAGTTGTGCTACCTGTATTATTGATGATACTGACCTATGATCCAGAATTTTTCACGCCATTTTTTACTCATATCGATATCGGTTGATAAATATGGCATCTAACATAATATACTATTATGATTCCTGAAATATTTACAGTGTTTCCAGACACCCTGTTAGAATATTCTGAAGAATATTATGAAGACTCTCTCAGAATAAACTGATGATATTGAGATTGAGATTCTTGTGATGTTAGTGGAACTTTTTCAGGATATTTACTGGATATTCTGAGGACAATTCTCAGATTATTCTGAGAATGATTTTGAATGTTCTCAGAATATTCCTAATCCTCGGAACATTCAGATCAACCGGTGAGAATATTTGAAGTGTTCTAATGGAATATTCTGAGAACAAACTGTCACCTGAACATACCTACAGAGTGATTCAAACTCGATTGCCCATTAGACGTTTCTGGTGAACTGGATATATCGATTGATATGCAATTGAAACAAATTCAGAGTGGTCCATAATATTTGGTGTATTCGTGCATAGATTGCGAGTGAGAATGTTCTGCATTGCATTAGCTAGGAAAGTGGTTTTTCTTACTTATTGTTATCTACTTTTTTGAGTATCAAATTTTTTTTGTGAATTAGTGAATACGTCGAGTTTTCTCATTTCGTTTTGGAAAAACCAACATCACGTGATGTAGCCACATGCAGTGCGACACACTTCATTCGGGTGCCCTGCGGCTAACGCGGCATTTCCCACTGAATTTTCCGACCAAGAAAGTAATGGAATCCACAAAGAACTCCCGTTTTGGTGGTAAAAACGCGCGCTGCCGGACTGAACAGCGCGAAATTGGCACTAATGGAAGAGTGAGATTGAGTCAGAGGCGTGCGGAGTCAGACGTGAAATTAATGACTTGTCTGAAGAGATAGAATGGTAATTTTCAGTGGGGATGATGAGGATAAGAGGGATGTGAGATTTTTCCTTGTTTTGGAGATTCGAGCTGTTGATTTCTTAGTGAATCATTCTATTATTTTAATTAGTTTGGTGAAACGAAATTATTATCAAATTTGTAGCATAGGATATATTTCAGAACATCCGGTCTTCTTGAGAAACTATAAAAAAGGTTGGTTCTGGGTACTATATTTCACGAATAATTACAGAAATCTGTGAAATTACATTTCAGCCACTTGACATTATCCTGTATATCTTTTATCTTTTATATATCTGAAATGAGTGAACTGATGGTTTTATTGTTAATCTAAGAATTATTGGGTTGGCTTTATATTTATAGTTTATTTCGAATTGTTGTCCAGGAACATACCAGTAATTTTTCTAGGTACTTATCAAACTGAAAAGAAAACACTCACAGTTTTATTCAAATGTGATGGAAAGATAGACTTTTTTCGAGATACTATGACATTTTTCAAAAACCTCTATTGAATATCGTAAATTGGAAACTGAAAGCTTCCGAAAAATCAATGCCAGATTATCAGTTTGTTGGTCTTCTTCTGTCGCTCATATATAGAAAGTGTTAATGATTATGTTGACTTGTTTTTCTTTTTGTTTTCGAATAAAGTCAGTTTAAACTGAAAACGAAATCGATGTATTTCGTTCTTCGTTTGTGTTATCTCTGATGGCAGGTTCCAAGATCCCACTGCATGTATATAAACAAATTTGTAATAAGTAAAATATCGATTACGAACTGGATATGTCTCACATCTTGAACAAAATACTCATCATTATGATACTCACAATTCTTTGCACGCACGTCTATGCACTCAATATGTGCTTAGCAATGAATAATAAAAATGAATAGTTAAGCACCACTAACGCCATCTGTCACCGATGCTGGTCATTATACGCATTATACTGTTGGAAAAGCATGACCAACGGTTTGTGAGCGGGACTGTTTTTCTTTTTTATTCGGCCCAGCCAGCCAAAAATCCCCGCTGGGTTTCTTTATTTATTGGAGTAATCACCAGCATCCCTTGCAGGCCATTTATATACAAGGAATCTTTATGAACTAATAAAAGTAGTATGATTCAGAACGAAGGGAACAATTTTTTCAGAAAAGATGCAGATTAGTTCACGTACTGTCCTTGTAATGCAACTTCCATGTTTTGTAATAAAAAACACTCAAAGTATATGTTATCTTATTGATCACAATAATGGCACATTAGAACGTCAAAAACGAGAGGTTTTTTACTTTTTTTGAAGATGTTTTCCTATTTCTTCCTCTATAAATGCTCTTGTTGTTGGATCACCATTAATGAGCTGATTGATTAACTGAAATATAAAGCAAACACTCGAATTATACTGTGCATAAATATCAACAAACCAAAATATATGCTTCGAGTTCACTTTGAGAGCCAAAGAAAAGTTACCTGTTCAATGATTGGATCGTTCCCTTCTCGTATTTCATCCCAAAAATGTTTGATAATGTTGGGTATCATAGAGCCTAAGCCTTTGTTCATCAGTTTTCCAGTTTCTTCGTCTTGCATGAAATTGGATAATTCCATCTAGAAAATAAAAGGATTTCCATGGCTATGTGAAACATTTTTCTGTGTGTAGGTACATACATCTACTTTTTGTAGGTATATATCGATTCTGATTGGCACACAGAGAGATGTTCCATTGAGATAGAATTCCGGGAAAACAGCTACTGAGAAATTCAGCATATCTAGCCTGAAAATTAATAAGAATTAACGTTCCATCTTCAAACGTAGTTTGCGTCTTCGCCATAATTTTGGAGTTCACCAAAATTTTAGCTTAGGCATCCACCATTTTTTAAATAAGGAAGATAATTGTAGAATACAAGGATGTTAATGTTGGTTTTATAGATTCTACTAATTTAAAAATTGAATTAACAACTAATAATTAAAAATGTTGAATATACGAGAAGGTCTATGAGGGTTTATACATTTACATCTGTCAATTGAATTAATAATTAAGAATTACGAAGTTGGTCAACTTTCAACTTGAAGAATTGAGAAATGTTGTGGACAGAACGCGCAACGATTAGAATCGTTGGAATGCCATCATTTGTCATTGTTTCTAATAGTGTTTATGGTTCTCAGGTTCACGAGTTTATAGTTTTTTCGGGTTTTTTGCTTATTCAATCATGTAACCATGTAACATTCAACATCTGGTTCTTAATTATTAATTGCATTGTATAAACACCTTCCCAATTGTTAATACCTATTTATTTATTGATTTTCAATTCTTAGTTGTTAGTTTAGTTGAATCTATAAACCCAGCATAAGGGTTTGAAGAACATCATAAATTCACCATTTATCGATATGCATTCGTATTAGACTGTGCAAGTCTTATATACACAATTATTTACTGCACCCTTTATGTGAATATTATACAGTGTGGACGTTAGCAAATTTGTTTCAAAAATATTGATCTGCTAATAAAGCATGCACGCACTCCAAAAATGATGATTTCTTACCTGAAAGGTCCTTTTCCGAAAATGTCGAAAAGTTCACCGATATTACCCATCATATCATATTCCCCTCGTAGTGAAATATTTGGGAAACTGAAGTTCATCAGAGCTCCGTGTGAAAAATATTCCGTATCCATTTTGGTCAAGTTCGATATCACCAAGTTGTCAAAAACAATATCGGCACTAGAAATAGTTATTTGTTCAACTAGCACAAAAAGTTTATTTGTTGCATGAAAAAATCCAATGAATGGAAAAAAATTACTATGTATATATAAGAGTTGAATAAGCTTATTGAAAATATAAAATACTTAAAAATGTTAATTACATCGAAAAAGTCCCCTTTCGTATATTCATTTGAATATAAAACTATTGAAGAAGACAATAAATATGTTCTCGGTATTTCAACCCTACATTTTCTGTTATATATTTATTTATACAAGTTATTCGGAAATTGCTTTCCCAATATTATACACATCTTCAATTTTGGGAAGGCGATCTCCGAACACCCTGTGGAGAACAGATTCCTCTTACCTTATGGCTGGATGCGTGAAATTCAATTCATAATGTGGAATAACATCTGGATCTGGCAATTCCAGATTGTTGGAATTTATTTTAACTGAAAATTTTGTCAATTTTATTATTGAAGTTCAGACAAAGATATATATGCGCACTAGATCATCAAGCAATTAACTATTGATTGATAGATATTTATTAATAACTGATTAATAGACAGTGATGATGAGTCCATTTATACAGTGCGTGTTTTTTTAAGTAGAGCGATATCTGCGATGAAAAATATATGCATAGGAAATATTAAATTGTATTGACTTTTCTGCTATACTTTCTCAAATTATATTGAAACTTAAAATCGTCTACGGTGTTGCCCACGTTATAGTTTATTTTTCATTTCTTTTTTGCAGTATAGTTGTAACCCTAACGTGTTTTCTGTTATAACTGACTTACCCTGTAAATTCTTATTGTAATTCCAGCAAATATTCACAGTCCCATACACGAACAAAATTTGTGATGTCAAAATCAAAAACACTATTTTCTCGTGCCTGAAAAAATTTTGCATGTGAATATTTTGGTGAATTCACTATTCTTATCCACCCAATAGAGATCATAGAGTAGTTGAGGGTGGAGTGGGCTTTTTATAATTTCTCCATTTCCTTCCGATTTAAAAAAAATTGGATAGGCTGTGTAAAATGCTCCTATGATAATATTTTCGTCTTGATTCAAGAGAAACGAATTCAGCTTTGTTTTCAATATAATGAATATATTCGGTGAATTATTCATGTAAATTAATTTTTCTAGTCATTTCTCAAATTGAAGGGATCACAAGAAAATCATCTGGCATCGCAAATTTATTTCTGAGACACTATGTTTATCTAAAAATTGGATTCTTGAGTCCCTCGCCAGTCGCCTCCTTTAATAACCAACGTAAAATTGAAAGCCAGTAGAAAAAAATTATCAAAGAAGTGTTTTTTGTCATTCTTTGTTTTTTAATGATTATAACATATTATTTTGAAAAACTCACATTTTATGTAGACTAATTTGCATAGATAGACTGTCTAGCTATCATATATATCACCTATAAATCTGTTCAGCTACTCACTTATAAATGTTATATGATAACCCGTCATTTGAAAGCCTTATCTTCAGGGTTTTGATATCGAAGCACTTTATTGATTATCCTCTGAGATAACAGAAAAGTTTATTGTCATTAATTTGTTCAGATAAAATGTACCTACATCTTATAAAAAAACGTTACCTTTATCTTAAGTATATTCATCGCTACTAGAGCTACGAAAATCCTAGAATAGTCGTGAAAAATAACATTCAGATGAACGTTTGAAGTGATATTCTTATTGATAGATTATCAGGATAATTATTTTACTGATTTCTTCTGTATTTTCCACATTTGAGATAACGCACCAACTTATATTTCTCGGTTAATGTCAATAATACGAACTGCTGTATTCCTGGTTGCGTGATTACCTACTAGCGACAACGAATGAAAGGTGACATTTCAAGTAACTATTATCTCGCTTTACTGCTGTATTCCTGGTTGCGTGATTACCTACTAGCGACAACGAATGAAAGGTGACATTTCAAGTAACTATTATCTCGCTTTACTGCTGTATTCCTGGTTGCGTGATTACCTACTAGCGACAACGAATGAAAGGTGACATTTCAAGTAACTATTATCTCGCTTTACTGCTCTAAGCTCTAGGAATCGTTGAATAAAACTCGGACTTGTCTTAAAATATTTTATAAAAAACTTACAAATAGAAAACAGAAATATTTCTCGTTATAACATTAATATAATGTATCTGAGTCTCACAGTCCATGGCGGCTCCTGATCGTAGCCAATAAATGTATTTTCAAGAAAAAAAAAAGGTATAAAAATATAAAAGATCTTATAAAAATCTATTCTTGTGTGACTTTCTCAACATGTGATCTCTACTCAATTAATACAGTTCTAAATATTTGGTAGCATCAAATTTAAGCCTCTAATTAACAACAGCCGCTGGAACGAAATAAAAATGAACTAAATAAATCCTACATATAATACGAAATTCAAATAAAAAAAAAACTGAGACCTGCTTCAACAACAATAACAAATATAATGAGACTCACAGCAAATATCACCGCACATTAAATGCGTTGAAGGTCGAATTGGAACTATATGCATATAAATTTGGCGAAGAAACATTATAACTAAATACCTGAGGAAACGAAGGATATATCCGAAAACTTGTCAGCAAAAATCTCCAGAAAGATTTTGTTGTTGCCAAAACACCACACCAGAATTCGCTTATTTCAATAAACAATGTTTCATCAACCGAGATTCTTGTTTCCTAAAATAAAAGCCAGAAATCTCTGGGGATGTATTGGGAAATGTTAGTGCACAATGGTGTGAATATCGGTACCAAAAAAAAAATTAAAAATGAAAAATAATCGACTGTTTACATACATATAGTAGGCCAAACTCGATAAATTTGGTTCATCGAGTAATCAATTCTGCTCTAGAGATCTATTAGATTGTTTTCAGAGCTGCGGCGTTGCCGCTCATATTGAAAAGTAGCAGCAACCTTGATATTTCAAATGTCTTTTATTTCGGGAATGTTAACAGTGACATAGGTTGTGAAAAATCGAGATTTTTCAACTTTAAGAAAATTCCGATTTCGATTTTTCACACCCCATATATACAGGCTGCCCAATTTTTGGGTGTCACTATGAAGATCTCGCTATATTGAGAGATACTGAGTTAGTTAAATTGGGGCAAAATCGCCCATTTTTCTGCAGAATAATAAACTGAAGAGAAATTCGGAATATCTTCACAAAAAACGTATATTTTTGATTTTTAATTTAGATTTCTTCACGATGAACTAATTCTCTGGATATTTATTACCAAGACATTACCAAAAAACTTTTCAAAGGAGAAGTCGATTCAAAGAGAAAAAACACGTAATCTAAAAATGGCGTTCATAAAAAAATAAAGTCGACAGAAGAAACACCTTCGCCATGTTTGATATTATTTCAAAAAATGATATCACTTTCGAATTCTTCATAGGAAAGTGTTTCTATTGCTCTATCGTAAAAAAACTAGGAAAAAATCAGGAATTTTCAAAAGTGTTAAAGATACTCCACATTACTTTCCATAAAACACAGTTGCTGCTACTTTTCAATAAAAGCGGCAACGCCACTGCACCGAAATCATTTCATATCAATGGAGCAGAATAAATTACACAAGGAAACACATTTTCAAAATGATCCCATGTCCGTTTTTCAAACCGTCTAACGGGCCATCCAGTTTGCCTTACCCTGTACAACGAATCGATCTCTTTCAGATGTCATTCCAAAGTGACAATTTCACCAAGCTCATGCCTGAAGAGGGAAAGATCGCACAAAAAACTAAATTCTTCTGTCCCTCACCCTCTCCCAAACACAAGGTGTACATTTTTTCCAGCAACCTTTAATCGCAGATAGGGTGGACCAAAATCACGAGCTTGAAAAATATTCACGGTCTCAACAATAGCAACTTGGAAACACAAACTAGATACAGCTTCAAGTTTGGTTTCAAATTTTCTTCGAGGGTAGTTCAACTTCAATTAGTTATCCAATAGCATTGAAATCGCGACCTTTGTTTTATTATTAGCTCACCCTCTACATGCTTATTAAAAATTTGCATCATGAAATTGAATTTGAAATTGTTGAAGATTCTGAATTCGGAAGCTTTCCCGCCATCAGAATATTGAAATTCTCACCACTGCTAATCGAACAAGACATTCGAACAACGTGTGAGCCGGTGAAAAAAAAAATTCGAACATTCACAAAATTGCATGCAAGCGACATAAAAATCCCAATTGTCCCGTTCTTTGTCTCTAGAAACTTGCCCAAACATCACCTGAAATGATATTCAGCCATTTCTCGAGCTGCAGCTACAAACAAAACAAACTCCCAACAACCATCCAACAAACATTCTTGTACTTCTGAATCCATCGACAGTGAAATAAAGCCTTGCCAGTGAGCCGAAGTCATCTAAATAAATAAAGTCTAGGCGTTTTCAGAAGGCTACTTAACCTCCCAAAATCACCTACACTGTATCTTGGCAGTGGCACGAAAGAAAATATAAGTAGGGCTGTCGTCCCCCAATCAATCATCTCTGAAAATGAATGAAAACGGCCCATAAATGTGGAAGAGACGCAACATAATCCGTTTTTATTGGACCACATCAGATCATCAGCCCATATTTTCTATCACGAAAAATTCTAGTCGTGTCTCACGGAGTTCTCAAGCGAGGATCGGCGACACCGACATTCGACAGCTGACAATTGACAGCTGACATTCTACAGCTGTCAAAAATGAAATATAGTCTTCCCAGTGTGCCGAAGTCATCTGAATGAATAAAGTTTAGGCGTTTTCGGAAGGCGAGGCAGGCTACTCGACCTTCCGAAATCACCTGCACTGTATCTTGGCAGTGGCACGAACGAAAAGTCAAGTAAGTCTGTCCCAATCAGCCAACCCTGAAAATAAATGAAAATGGTAACGTAAATGTGGAAGAGATGAAACATAATCCGTTTTTATTGGACCACATCAGACATTCATCAGCCCATATTTTCTTCCACGAAAAATCCTAGTCGTGTCTCACAGAGTTTTCAAACGACGTTCGACGACATTTAACACTGACATTTGACAGATGACATTTGACAGCTGACATTTGACAGCTGACATTGACAGATGACAGCTGACATTGACAGATGATATTGGCAGCTGACATTTGACAGCTGGCATTGACAGCTGACATTGACAGATGACGCTGACATTTGACAGCTGACATTTGACAGCTTATATTCGACCTCAATAAAACGCCCTCGACATCCAACTGTTGATCTCGTCGGCGGCCACCAAGACCACGGTGCTGTTGGCATCGGTTGTGTTGGCGGTGATGCAGAAGCAGTCGCTCAGTATCTTCCTCAACGAGGTGTTGATGCTCAAGATGCTGCGGATGTAGCGCTGCAAGATGGCCGGGGTGTCCGGCAGCGGGCCCTCCGGCAGCTTGATCTCAATGTGCAGCTGAGAGGGGGGCAGCTCCGTGTCGTACAGCTGCCGCAGGTAGTGCTTCAGGGTGAGGGTTATCTCCGAGTTGGACATGTTTGTTCTGATCAGGATGCGAGATTCTCTGCCCTGGAATAGGGATTGGTAGTTGGTGGGGTGGGGGAAATGTGAACATTTGTGTTTTTGATTTATAGTAGATGTTGATTAGAAATATTAAGAGGATTGAATGGATATGCTGAGGATATGTGAGCATAACAATCAAGTATTCCATTTTTATCCGATACATTGACGAGATTTTCGCGAAAAATTCAGTTCACAAATGACATCAAATTTTTCCCAATATTTAGGAAACATATCCTTCAATACAGTTTCTTATTCCGATTACGATGACTCATTTACATATTATAAAGTCCAAGCGTTTTCGGTCGGTATTGCCTACTTCGCCTTCCGAAAACACCTGTACTATATTTTAGCTTCATTTTGGATGATATTTTGATATTAACAACAAGTTTGTTTAATTCTTTTTTTGACAGTTCAGTACAGTTTCTTTGACAAACTCGATACCTGCCGAATTATTAAGGTATTTGCAGATGTTTATAACCTCCATGAAAAATTACAATATTTTTCAATTTCTCGCGAAAATACTTGATTGGGTTCACTTATCAATATCTTGAAATCCAAAAATGATGATGAAATTACAATCATTTCGAAGTAGGATTCATATTTTCCACTGTAGAGGGCCTCAATACGCATTGACGAGTAGATGTCAATAATGTCAATGTCATTGTCAGTGGGCGAGATCACGAAATATGGTAAAATATCATGTGTTTGTAGTTTTTACTAGAAGATGTTAGGTAATTTCAGAATAAATGCCACTCTAAAACCCTCCAATTGAACGAGACATTCAAACAGCAACATCATGGCCGCTTTTTGTGACGTCACAAGTCCTCTGATAGGCATATTCCGTTGTTGCCGGTTTCACTATTTTTCGGAACTTCTGAGGCAAAGTTATTCAATTCCATCCCATGAATCGTGTTTGATACCTGTTTATTTAGTAAATCTTGAATGACAAGAATGTTTGTGAAACATTTTTCTCTAACGCGCTCGCAAACAGAAACTTTTCTTTGGGAATTTATTTCGGTAGAATTACTGCAAAAAATCCACTCATCTCGTTATTCGCCATATCAACTATGACTTACCGTATAGCGTACGTAAATGTTCTTTTGGCAACCGAACTCGTAGAGTTTGAACGCCTCATCCAACCTGAGCTCGTCGGCCATGAGAATGGTGAACGCTCTGAGGATCGGCTTGTCCATGTGCGAGTAGAACAGATCAGAGGCGAACCTCTTCAACGAGGTAAGTTTCTCATCGTTTATCAGCGTCTTCATCATCGAGGCGAATTTGGTTTCGGCATCTGGAAAAATCGAAGCTCGGAAATTTTCCAAGCAATACTTCGGAGGAAACATGAAAGATAATCATCCATTCATCCTTTATTGTGTTATTGAACTGTTGAATTTCACTGTAACGACAACACAATACAATAGAATCAACCTGGTGTTTTGTTAAAAAACTACGTCATCTTAAGTTTCATTGCAATTTTTTTTTTAATATGTGATTTTTTTAATGACATATTACGGCACGATTACAATAAATGCACTTTTATAGGTACACTATTTTTCCTACGACCATAAATCTTTTTTTAATTTCGCGGAAGACCATTTCAATGATGTAACATGAGCGGCGTCTATTATTTCAGGTAGTGTCTATTTCCATATTTTATTTGATATTTCAATTTTTTTCGACATTTGCAGCTGAAAATACATGAATTAAATGATATTAACATGAAAAACTGAGAAATAAATGTGCAGTGAAGTGTTTTACAGCGAACCTCATTTACCGAAAAAGAGTTTTACAAATTGGCGCCCAAGCAAGTATCAACTAATCAATCTCTCGCAAAGGTGATTAATATTATTATTTCAACTCATATTATTGATATTGAGGGTGAAACTTCAAAATCTTTGTATCCCCAGATATTTAATTTCCCTAATTATGGTGATACCACATCAGTTGTCAAAGTGCTCAGAGCTAACGTATTTTGGTAGATCATTCTTGTTCAATAGAAAAATCACAGAACCAAAAATTGATCCTTGAGTCCTGGAGAAAATTAATTTTATCGTGCTGAGAATATGGATGACTGACTTGCAGGCCTGCCGGTGACAAATGTGAGTTGTCAATTGTCGTTCCCGTTCAGACAGCTCACCGTTCTCCACCGATTCACTTTCAAAAATCTTAGTAGAAATAAATTACCGTAACCGTAGAGCTTTCCAGTCTTGAATATATTTTCGTACAAAGCCGCCACGACCACTACGTTGTATCGATACCCCGAAGAGAAAAATTCATCGAGCACAGCATTGCGGCTGTCCATGTCACAGTAGGGTGAGTTGAACAGCGGCCATTTCTCGGGTGCTTCTAGGAGGTGCAGATCTGAAACCGAGTTTGATTGAACGCTGCCGGCGAATTTTAGCAACGGAAAGTTCTTACTCGGACACTGCAGAATCTCGAAAGCGTACCCCAAAGCGTGGGACTTGAGGAGGAGTTTGGTCAGGAAGATGTAGCGTCCCATGGGCGACATTAGGTACTGGCGGAACTTCTGTAACAACTGATGACATTGAAGTTATTGAACAACAAGACAATACTTTCGTTCACTAGATTCGAGAGAGTTCAACCAAGAAGTAAACATCAATTTGCTGGGCACTGCACAGAAAGCGGGTTTATTCTACTCGAGGTCACGCTGGCGAAAATGTGGCGCCAGTGTCAAGTTCTAGTTTGAATGATATCCGACAGGGGCGCTAGTATTTCCGAGCATACCAAATGGCAAGGAGCTTGTCATCATGGACGAACAACTTTGGGGATCACAAATGAAATATAACTGAGAGGAAAATCAAATAATGTCTTAGGGCACATTCAAAATCGAAATGATGTTGTCTGAATTCACATTTTACTGAAACTGACATATGACGCTGGCATGAGAACACTAGAATTCACTTGTCTTCATCGAGAATCGACAGACTCTCAATAAGAAATAAACTTTTTTTCAGGTCATCCACTAGCTGATGATGGAACTGTAACCTTATATCGAACATATTGTCACATGTTCGGTTGTTTTGCCGGCAAGTTTTAACCAAACAAAATAACATTTTTGACTTTTTTCAATTCATGACACGCTCTTTGCTGAGATTTTGCACGATACTGTCGACTAAAATTTTCACTGTTGCCACATTTTCACCAGCGTTGAAAATGCAACTGGGTTGAAGTAAAAACACCATGCGGTAGGTAACAAAGCCGGAACATCTGAAACTTCCGGTTCAAATGATAGTGACGTCAGTTCGAACGTAGGGTCAACTGTTGAAATTACGTAGATCAGTTATTTATTGGTTGAGATATTCTAGCTAGCGAAGGCAATGCCATTTTTTTTGTCAATCCTGACATTAGGTAGATGTTGCCTGTGTTGGAAAATGTATTGTGTAATGAGATTGAATTTTTGAAACCCAATAAATCGAAGAATTAAATTAGAAACAAGAAACCAATGGTTTGATATGCATGAATTATTTTCAGGTTCAAAAAAACATCGATAAATGATGATGAAATGTCCATGATGGTGTAATTTTGTTATGAATGATTCTTCTTGCACTTAGATTTTGCAAGATGTTGCATTTTCGAATAATATTAAACATAGCTACCTGTGAAGAGATCAGACTATCCCAGTCACAAAAGTGTTCCAACAACTTCCTTCCTTCCCTCCACAGACACCTCTTTTCAATCTCGAAAAGGAGATTAAATACAATCACCTCAAATATTCCTTTCATAGTATTGCCATGTTTTTCAACAAAGTCTGGCCTTGACTGTACTGAAAACGAAATACAAGTTCTTTTAGAGATTAAAAAATAATTATGAAGACCTGGTGGTCAACGATATAGGCGCCAGTATTCACATGAGATCATCTTGGAGAGTGTTTGAGACAATGCCGGCAATCCAATTGTACTTGAGAACACAAATAATGTTCGAAAAAGCGTTTTGACAAGTTAAAAAAAACATAACCCACTATATTATGAGGTGTAGTAATGAATTAACAAGATTGATGCTACAATTACAGACGAACTACGCATGCGCTGAAGTAGTAAAGCCGACACTATCTGAAGACTTTCGGCACAAATAAACTTCTATACATGTATACCGATAATACACAAAGTAAAAGAAAGAACAATATTCGTGTAACCAGCAACTCACCAATATCGTTCAACAAAGCGATCAAGATATCATCGCAATTTCCCAAATTCCCCAAGAGATTCGCGATAGTCATCGTGATAAAATTCGATACGGTCACCGGGTTTTTGTAACTCTCCAACAACACCAGGAATTGTTTCCCATCCCTCTCTCTCAAAGCCTTATCCAGTCTGGCGATATCCCTTTCGTGGATCTCTATGTTTTCATGACAATCCGGCAGCAAGTTGTGCAACGATACGTTGAACTGAAAATCTGTCCGGTATCTGGGAGACCCCAGGATTGGCTGATCGGGAAGAATGGCGACTGAACTTTGAAGACTGTTGGTGGTGTTACTAGAAACCGGTTGCGGCCTGAAAAATTTGGAATTGGGAAATTTCAATAGAACCGAACACACATCCTCAGTGACTGTATTTGATTTTGAATGACTCTGAAAAAAAAAATACTAGCACAGTTTATTAGTCAGTCGAGAGGAACTAGGACAGTATGTCAGTTGAGGAAGTGCCACATCAGTCAATTGAGGAGATCTCATAGTCTTATCAGTCAATTAGTCGTTTGGGAAACTGGGACAGTCTTTAGATCAGTTGAGAAAGGGACAGAAGTAATAACTTAATTGAGAAACTGGCACAGTCTCATCAGTCAGTTGAGGAACAGGCAAAGTCTTACCAATCAGTTGGGAAACTGGTACAGTATTATGAGTCCGTTGGGAAATTGATAGTCTTATAAATCAACTGCAGAGTCTGATCAGTCAGTTGGGAAACTGCGACATTATTATAAGTCAGTTGGAAAATGGCACAGTTAGGAAAGTTTCACAATCTATCAGTCGAATGAGGAACTGTCAGTCTTCCCAGACGGGAAACTGGTAAGTTCCAGTCTTATCTGCAAGTTGGGAAACTGGGTCAATATTATCAGTCAGTTGGAAAATTGACCGCCTCATAAATCATATTCACAGTCTTACCAGTCAGTTGGGAAACTGGCATGGTCTTATCAGTCAGTTGGGAAACTGGTACAGTATTAACTGTCGGTTGGGAAAATGGCAGAGTTGAGTTGAGAAAGTTTCACAGTTTATCAGTCAGTTGGAAAACTGGGATAGTTTATCAGTAAGATGGAAAATTGAGTCTTATAAATCAGCTTCACAGTCTTATCAGTCAGTTGGGAAAATGGCACAGTTGGGGAAGTCTATCAGTCGATTGAGGAACTGTCAGTCTTCTCAGTCGGGAAACTGGTAAGTTCCACAGTCTTATCAGCATGTTGGGAAACTGACAGTCTTATCAGTCAGTTGGGAAACTGGTACAGTATTAACTGTCGGTTGGGAAAATAGCATAGTTGAGTTGAGAAAATTTCACAGTCTATCAGTCAGTTGGGAAACTGGGACAGTATCATCAGTCAGATGGGAAATTGAGTCTTATAAATCAGCTTCACAGTCTTATTAGTCAGTTGGGAAACTGGCATAGTCTTATAAGCAGTTGGAAAACTGGCATGATGTTATCAGCAGTTGGAAAACTGGCACAGTCTTATCAGTCAGTTGGGAAAATGGCACAGTTGGGAAAGTTTCACAATCTATCAGTCGATTGAGGAACTGTCAGTCTTCTCAGTCGGGAAACTGGTTAGTTCCACAGTCTTATCAGCATGTTGGGAAACTGGCACAGTCTTATCAGTCAGTTGGGAAACTGGTACAGTATTAACTGTCGGTTGGGAAAATAGCATAGTTGAGTTGAGAAATTTTCACAGTCTATCAGTCAGTTGGGAAACTGGGACAGTATTATCAGTCAGATGAGAAATTGAGTCTTATAAATCAGCTTCACAGTCTTATTAGTCAGTTGGGAAACTGGCACAGTCTTATCAGTCAGTTGGGAAAATGGCACAGTTTGGAAGTTTCACAATCTATCAGTCGATTGAGGAACTGTCAGTCTTCTCAGTCGGGAAACTGGTAAGTTCCACAGTCTTATCAGCAAGTTGAGATACTGGTACATTCCTATCAGTCAGTTGGGAAACTGGTACAGTATTAACTGTCGGTTGGGAAAATAGCATAGTTGAGTTGAGAAAGTTTCACAGTCTATCAGTCAGTTGGGAAACTGGGACAGTATTATCAGTCAGATGAGAAATTGAGTCTTATAAATCAGCTTCACAGTCTTATTAGTCAGTTGGGAAACGGGCACAGTCTTATCAGTCAATTGGGAAAATGGCACAGTTTGGAAGTTTCACAATCTATCAGTCGATTGAGGAACTGTCAGACTTCTCAGTCGGGAAACTGGTAAGTTCCACAGTCTTATCAGCAAGTTGAGATACTGGCACAGTCTTATCAGTCAGTTGGGAAACTGGTACAATATTATCTGTCAGTTGGGAAAATAGCATAGTTGAGTTGAGAAAGTTTCACAGTATCAGTCAGTTGGGAAACTGGGACAGTATTATCAGTCAGATGGGAATTTGAGTCTTATAAATCAGCTTCACAGTCTTATTAGTCAGTTGGGAAACGGGCACAGTCTTATCAGTCAGTTGGGAAAATGGCACAGTTGGGGAAGTTTCACAATCTATCAGTCGATTGAGGAACTGTCAGTCTTCTCAGTCGGGAAACTGGTAAGTTCCACAGTCTTATCAGCAAGTTGAGATACTGGCACAGTCTTATCAGTCAGTTGGGAAACTGGTACAGTATTAACTGTCGGTTGGGAAAATAGCATAGTTGAGTTGAGAAAGTTTCACAGTCTATCAGTCAGTTGGGAAACTGGGACAGTATTATCAGTCGCAGTCCCAATCGCAATAAGAGCATGACGATGGACTGACAAGAGAGCGAAAACACCACTTACGCCACCAACCTCCTAACGGTCGTGTCGGGAACGTATCTGTTGACTTCGACGGTCGCCACATCCGAGCCTAACGCGCGGAGGCCCAGACTGCTCTTGCTGCTGCGAGGGCTCGAAGAAGCCAACGGCGACCGCCCTATCGCCCCCCCGAAATGCCTCCCGTCAGGGGCGGAAGCGGGGACGGCGGCGGCCCTCTCGAAGATCTCCCGCTCGCGCGACAGGTGCGTCTGGATGTGCTCGCTGAGCGCGTCGATCTGCGTCGCGACGCGCTGTCCGCCGCCGAAGTTGACGAACGTCTCGAACGGCTGCCGCAGCTGGTTGCTCACCTAGGATTGTATAACAGACTGGGTGATGGCGCACAGTCTTGGCCACAGTGATTGTTTGATCGTTGTCGATTTTAATGAACACATAAAAGGCGGTATAATATTATTGTCTGTTGACTGACTGGAAAAAGTGACTTTTTCTGTGAGGCAGATACATCTTTTGATAATAACCGTGAACTTTTTGGAACTTGAAGTTAGGTCATAACAAAGGTGGATATAGATATGGTGAAACGACTCTTCAATTGTTTTTCGTCCAAACCTGTAGACTGGTTTAGCGAAGATCATAACGTCGGTAATATTTCACTAATCGTTCAGATATGGCGTTAATATCGCATTCAATATCAATGTCGATAATTCAGTTATCTATCAATATCCGTATTCTATGGTTTCTTGAGACAATTATCCGGAAATCGTTCTAAACTACGCAACACTAATTACGTCGCACCCCGAAATTTCGCCCCTGTTTGAATATGAATAACTTTTTTCTTCTTTGAACAATTTGAACTCTGTTTGCACTGTTCGCTAGCTCAATCCTTCAGCATTAATCTCATACTTCTTCGATACATGAGGTTATTTCCTAAAAATTGCTACAGGATGTTTTTGAAACTGTGCAAAATTACGAAAATTTCAAAAGGATCATAAATGAAGAAAAACATTTTTTTTTCAACCTTAACAGCAGATGCATGAAGATTATCTCATTATCTTTGGCCATTTCCAAAATTGTCTTCTTATCACTTTTCTTCACAGAGTGATCTCAAAAAATCAACCTCTTCCTCTTCAACCGATTTTCAATATCTCAGGCTCATTTTGAAGCTGAAACCTCATATGAGAAGATTTAAAGATCAGAATTAACTCAAGATGAACATTCAAGATCGAGGGTTTCCTCAAAGGTGACCCAAATCTGAAACACTCTGTAAATCCTGACTGGGAAGAGAATTAAAGGAAAATCAACTTGTTTTCGGAAGTATCTTTGAGTCTGGATACATCTAGATCTTCTATCAGTAGTCAAAAATTGTGCGTGAGAAAACCGAATTGAAACGCCATGTTCTAGAAAAAAATCAGCCCAAAAAAATGCATGGTCCGTAAACAACGTAACAAGAATCATAATGAGTGACTGACGAGACAGGTTGAAAATTACGTTCTCGTGAAAATAAAGATCAGGACAGAAAAAACTATTTGTAGGTATTTCTTTTCTGAAGATATAAGACTTCATCAAAAAAATTAAAAATAAAAAAAAAATCTGAATACAACAAAATTTCAGGGTAACCTTCTCACCCCCTATACAAAGTCTTCCGTCATGTTTAGGATTTTTATCGAAGAATTTAATTTTTTAGACCCCCAAAAAAAATTTTTGCATACGCCTATGAAACAATTTTTTTTTTATCTCTTTGATCAACTTTTTCCGCTGAACACAGCTATGGGTACCGCTTGTCTCGATTCTGAAAAATAACTTTTTTTCGCCCTGTACATCAAACTATGATACTTGGAGAACTCGAGCTTGGGCGATTCTTAGTAGTTTTGTACGAAACTCACGAAAATTATATGTAAAAAAATCACAAAAATCTCCTTCCCCTTCATCCGTACCCAAAGTACCGCAAGGGGGGAGGGGGGGGTGAAATAATTTTTTTTAAATCACCGATCCCGATGTGGGGGTCAGGTGATATATGTTTACCGATATATCTAACCGTTTGACCAGCAAAAATTTTACCAGCAAAAAAAATTTTGGGGGAGAGGGGGACAAAAATTTTTTTCAGTCTTTTTGGTGGTGATATTTTCGTTTCGATCAAACAACGTTTTGGATATTTTTCTTTTTTAATCGGGATTTCGAGTGGGATTTAGATTTGGGTCACCTTTGCAGAAACCCTTGATCTTTAATATTCATTTTTAGTTAATTCTAGTCTTCATGTCTGTTCATCTCACGTTTCAGCTTCAAAATGATCCTGAGATTTTGAAAATCGGTTGAAGAGGAAAAAAGTTATGACTGCAAAACCAAAAAATTGATTTTTTGAGGTCACTCTGTAAATAAAAGAGATAAGAAGACAATTCTGGAGATGGCTCAAGTTAATGTGATCCCCTTTATGCCTCTGCTGTTGAAGTTGAAAAAAAATTGTTTTTCTTCATTTGGGATCCTTTTGAAAATTCCGAAAATTTGCTCAGTTTCAAAAAACACCTCGTAGCAATTTTATGGAAAAAACCTCTTGTAAAAAAAAAAGTAAACGAGATTATAGCTAAAGGACTGAGCTAGCGAACAGTGCAAACAGAATTCGAATTGTTCAAATCAGAAAAGAGTTATTCAAATTTCAAGAGGGGCAACATTTCGGGGTGCGACGTAATTAGTGTTGCGTAGTTTAGTTGCTATGCTAACGATACAAAGTATAGGCTTTCGATTGGTCGAAAATGTTGGATGTAAAATTTCCAAACGAATCTCGCCTCATTACGAAACCTGATTCGCACCTTCGACAGGTCCGTCCGACCGTCCCTGACGATGAAGTTGTAGATGTCGGTGCATAGCAGCTTGTCGAGCGGCACCACCGAGGTGACCTTGAGGAGGATGCGCTCCACTACCTTCGGCGGCAGCTGGCCGCAAGCGCGCCCAATACGCTTCATCTGCTCCCAGTACTCGGCCAGGTTCGGCTTCTGCGAGATTATCTCGAGGAGGATGTCGGCTGAAAGAATGGGGGGGAGGGGTATTTTTCACGTTGCGGCGCTATTCGCGACAGGTGCTAAGCGATACGCTACCTAGCGGTAACTCGTGAACCACTCGAAGTGGTATAACCACTGAACTCTCCGGAGGATAACCCACAGAAAAACTTAACCTCTGTTCTGTTTTCATTCGGTTCTGATGTGAAAACTTCCAGCAGTTTTTCGAGAGATGTTTTGGTGAAATACATGTGAAATCTTATCGTTTTTCTTGTTTCATCGCGAATGGGCGCCGATTAGCGCTGTTAGAAGGTGCGACTGACAACTTCTACTTTGACTGTCAGCTGTTGGTTTGTCATTTGTCACATGTCACCACAGAAGATGTGATAACTCTTTATGATAGATAGATAGATGGGTAGCTTTATTCAAAAAATTGTACTTATACATATGTTACAATCAAAGACATTTAAACACTAGAGACTTCATCATCTACGTTTTTGCACAATCAGTCATCATTTGATCCTTCTTTTCTGTCTCATTTCCTCCAATTACATGTTTGCCAGATTATACGATTTATGCAATCTTGCAGTAAATTGATTAATTCACACAAAACAATAACTATACTTTACTGAAGCATAATTGTTTCATTTCCTTTCTATGAATCGGAGTTATCATCGAATCAAAGTGTTTTCGATTCAATGATGTACATTCTGATGAAATCAATTCGTCTTTTATCACATTTCACCATACAAATCAGCACTTTCGGCAACGCCGCACTAGAACATTCGACTATTTTTACAAGTTTGACGCTTGCGAGGTTGCAGAATTGCCTTCTGATTTCGTTGATACCGATTTGAGTTATTTTGGCCGTATTACTTTTTTGTGAGTTTCAGAAACAATATTTGTGTGCGAATATGGTGCATTTGTGTGTTGTGTGTAAAAGGGTGGATCATTTTTACTTAAATTGGACTTTTCACGATAGAACCAAAAAAGAGGTTATGTTTATTAGACAGAGGCGTCCGGTCCAAAAGTAGGTGCCAGATTCGAAATATCCTGCTCTGACGGTAACGTAACGTTGATATTTCAAAAATATTGACAATGAGCACACATATTATGAAGGTATTCTTAGACCTCCAGTCGAAACCTCACGAATCACATGAGATGATCTCAATCTCACAATGTAAACTGGAAGCACTGGCACATAACATCTCATCCCTCTGAAAATGTTCTTTTCAGTATTGAGGAAGTACAATCTCAAGTACCTACATGCTTAAAGGTGAGTGCTATTTTCCAACATATGCCAAGATATTCAACAGTTGAGAATTCACAATGCAGTATTCTTGCATTTAGCAGCATAGTTTCAATGCAACAAACACCATTCTAAATACTCTGTTTATCCAATGATAATGTTCCTGAATTCTACACCTTTTGGTCTCACCACTCTTTAACAGAACGTTGGCAATCTAACTATATACTTACCTATTATATGAATATATTTAGTAGTTACTATAAAAAACTGAAATGGACTTAAGTTTCATCTATATAATTCCTTCCTTATAATTTGGATATCATTCACTTCCTCATTGTGTACCTTCAGTATCAGTAGTATGTATAGATAATAGATATATTTTTATTTCAGATGAGCAGTGATGAAATGATGAAAATTAATCATAAAGGTACCTTTACACCTGATGATGTGTATGGAACAGTTCAATGATCATTTATTTTGGTAAGTTGTTTGAATGTTTCACAAAACCACTATGGTTTCGCTAGTTTTATTCCTTCTATTTTCAGATATAATCAATATCATGTTGTTTTTCAGTGTGATTAGCACCTAATTTTTGATGTAGCCAAGGTATACACACTATGCTCTACTACTTACCACTACAGTTGTGTCCAGGGAACCTTTGAATTTCACATTTGCTTATGCTAAGAACTTTTGTGAAACATTTTTTGGTAAGTACTTGAGCAATGTGAATGCATACATACAACATTTAGATTCTGATGTGAACAAGAAACTAAATTCATATTTTGTATTTATATATATTAATACCTCAGCTTATTGTAATGAAATTTCCAAAATCTTCATTTTGAAATTAGTGTCCTTCCCTCGGTCCTTCCTTATTATTTTCTATTGATAGAAAATGAATCAAAATTATTCAATCTGCTATTTTCCTCTATAGGTTTCTGGCTTTCAAACTGTTATTTTTTATTTTCTATAACATTTTTTAGATACTGCTCAGTAGCCTCGAATGTTTTTATTTGTTTCAGAGTGAAAATGTATATGTTTTCAATATTATATTGGGACTTGATACCTGTGAATATTCATGAAGAACTGGATGGGGTTCAAAGGATGGTTTCAACTTCAGAAGTAGTCAAAGGAATCTACAAATATAGAAATAAACATCAAGAAAAATTATTTTCAACCTTTATTCATTTATTTTTTTACTCTATTTGAAAGGACCTACTTCAAATAAGACCAATTTGTTTCATTTTTTCAAGTACATCACAAAAAACTTCACATTCACCACTGAAGATTCATCTATAATTTGATTCTTCAAAAAACTTGTTTGCATTCCTCTCATTGATGGTAGCCTCAAATAGCAAATTGAAAGTGTTTTCAACACTGTTGTAAACCTGGTTTCATCTGAAAAAAAAAGAGATTTTTTAACTCTTCATAAATTTGTTTAAATATTGAGTACAAAAAATAGTTGATTGAAATTATATTAATTACATATTGTTTTATAATTGTTTTTGTACATGTATATACTATACAAGATATAATAAATATACATTATTATGTAATTTAGTTTATGTTGATATTTATTTATACTTATAGGTATAAATTTTCATGTATTGTGCAAAATTATAGTATGATTTATGTGTAGATATATTGAAGCTTGATAATTTTTCACTATGCAATCATATTTTTCAAACTTATATGATTGCTTTGAAAAAACCGGATTAACACATCATATTTGTTATTATATATCGTAGGTACTAAAAATTCAATCTTATGCTGTATTTATTTTGTTGAAACTTATTTCAATCTGGATTAAGAGTGAGAACTGGAAAAACAGGTTGAAATTTCATGCTATTCTAAATGAATGGATGGAAAGCTGGAAAAATTACACATACCTGTTATAAATGAGTGAAATCAGTTGCTCAGTTCAAAAGGTATCGTTAATAGGTAACTTATCCAAATGATTGAAATAGAACACTTCATGAAAGAGCATGCATGGTTTTGAACATTCTTCCTCTGGACTAGTCTGGACATAATTAGTTGGCATCATCATCAAATCATCAGCTGGTTCCTACAAAATCAAATTAAAAATGAGAAATAGTTATTAAATGAATATAAAATACTTTGAATGCCCTAGAAACTGATATGAGAATATGTGTATAATATCTGCACATCTGAGATCAGCTCTTGATAGGTATATATTGAAGTGTGTAGTAAATATTTAAGGAAATATCAAGAAGTTTGTAATTAATGTAGTAGCAATCATATACATTTAGGTAAAATGTTACCAAATAATAATATATCTATGTAAACATAATCAAGGGCTATACATAATATGTTATTTTCAAGGGTATAATCAACATCAGTTTATCACCAGTCCAAGATTCCTCACAGCAGGGGTTTCAAAAAGCAAAAATACTACTTATTATAATATCTATATCATACAAGGATGAGAAGAATAGAAGAGAAAACACTCGATAAATCAGTTCACTACCCAATACAGTACAGAAAGACTTACCTGGAACCTTTTTAAGGTATATGTTTTCCCATTTCCAGTATCAAAATGGTTAGCACAAGTGCCACAATATTCAGCAGTGATCTCTGTAGATATTCTGATGCTAAAATGAATCATGTTACCACAAAGATTCTTCAAACAAACTATATTAGTATATTTTCTTACCCATGCTTTCCAAAATTGTAGTCAACCATGTCTGGTGTGAAGAAATGAAATCCTATCACTTTATATTGTTTAGTTTCAGTAGTAGGTAGATAATGGAACGGCACAAAGTCGTGGATGCATTTTCGTGGAAATATAAAAGTATGAAAGAAACAAGAAGTATTTTGAAGGAAAAAAATACAGATGTGACATTTACATGACTCATGACTGACACGCCAGCACGCCACTGACGATGATAAGAACCTTCAAACATACATTGTTGCCGAGGCGCCCTGTGCGTATATTTTTCTCTCTTGCACTCGTTGCAAACATCCATACAATGACTGATCGGCTTGGAAACCGATTTAACAATGGAACGTTAAGTCTCCTGTATTTGAATGTCTTTGGTTACAATGCACAAAATCAATTGGGTGAACAGGCGTCAAAAATTATATGTTCAGTGAACGAAGCACTAACATTTTAGAAATACTTAATATATATTCAATTTCAATTCAATTATAAATATTCATTGTGTTTTTTTCAATATCTGATTTTTTTACTGATCTTGAATCTCATATACAGGGCTATTCAAATTCGAGTATATGCATGGGGATTTCGATAACGGTAAGAGATAGAGGGTTGGTTAAATTGGGGCAAAGTAGCGTATTTCAGAGGTTAAAGGATGAAAAAAATCTGACCTAGCTTCTACAGTTCTGGAGTTATACAGGAAAAATTAAGAATTTCGAAATTCTTCTTTTGCCTATGTCTTTTTATTTTACAGAGATTTTTTCAAAATTTTGACACTTTGCCATAGCAACTTTTTGAAGCCTTTCCAAATATCTCAATAAAAATTATATACAGGGTATCGTATGAATTGGGCCACCCTCAACTTTCAATTTTCAAATACGAACCTGTATTTTTTTATTGCATTTTTTTGAATGGCAAGAGTCATCTTTCATATTGACGTAGTATTTTCATTTGGATTACAGAATGATTTGGAAATATTGAACTATTACCAGTGAAATTTCAATTTTTTTCAAATCCAGCTCTAAAAAAAATATATGATAGATTAAGGTATAGAATGCATAGGATTTGGAAGAAAATCAACATTATTCGACGAAGATTGTCTTCTTCAAGAATTCATCCACATTTCAGTTCACTCAACCCATGATCAAAGCACTCTGTAATTCAGATGAAAATACTACGTCAATATGAAACATGACTCTTGCCATTCAAAAAAATGCAATAAAAATACAGGTCCGTATTTGAAAATTAAAAGTTGAGGGTGGCCCAATTTATACGATACCCTGTATATAATGTTTATTCAGATATTTGGAAAGGATACAAAAAGTTGCTATGGCAAAGTGGAAAAATTTAAGAAAAATCTGTGTAAAATAAAAAGATATAGGCAAAAAAAGAATTTCGAAATTTTCGATTTTTCCTGTATAACTCCAGAACTGAAGACGCTAGGTCAGATTTTTTTCATCCATATAATTAACCTCTGACATACGCTGCTTTGCCCCCATTTAACCAACCCTCTATCTCTTACCGTTATCGAAATCCCCATGTATAGACTCGAATTTGAATAGTATATACAATATTTCTCTTGAATTGTAATGATATATTCTGGTTTCAAGCGTTTTTGTAATTTTTTTTATTTATTTTATTTCAGAAACATCCCCACTGAACATTTCTATATATCCTTCAAGTTAAAGCAGTTATTGAATACGAATGAAGATAAAACAATAAAAGAAATATTCAACAGTAGTTAAAGAAAATACTTCATAAGGGATCGTTTATGCATATCAGAACATCTGAAAATCGGATTTTGACATGTGTCAAGTAACTACAAATTGGCGGCAAATTGAAAAATATTTATAAACGGACATAAAGTTGTGTTATTTCCGAAGATAATCTTTAACATTCAAGCATTTCATGAATCTATTATATCATGATTCATACTCTTCCTCGATTTCTCTAGTAGGAGGTTTAAATTTACAATGTTCGCACTTTCAGTTAGGATATGTGTAGTTAATTAGTCACTAATTTTGTAGATGCATTTTTTCAATATTTCGCTCACGAGCGCAATGCTGTCACTTAATGACATTCCTCGGAAAACGTCAATTTTGTGTAGAGATTTGAGACCTTCAAAAGCTAACTCTCTTTTCCTCTTTTCCTCTTTTTTTTTTTTTTTTTTTTTTTTTTTTTTCATATACCTATTGAGGTACTCTGAAGGCAACAGCAAGACCGAACGATGTGCGCAGACATAGAATGACATCATTGTACTGACCAAGAATGGGATAGTTTAGGAACCCAACGTTGAACGAGATCTTCTCAATAGTCTCCTCGAAAGTGAGCCCCATCTTCTCCAAAGCCTTGATTATATTCCTCAAAGCTTCAACGGGATTGATTGTGGCTATGAGAGATGGACTCAGATAATCAGATATCGTGGAGATCAATTTACTCTCCATCTTGTGAAATGCGAAACCCTCGAGAAAACAGCTGTACATTTCTTTGAGCAGCGGATCTGGAAAACGTGGAATAGCCAGTTGGTATCTGGAAGCACCTCGATGTTGCTGAAATACTCACGGAATCTCTGGACGAATGAATAATGATCCAGCAATTCGTTGGGTGCGAGTTCCTTGCACCTGGTGTTGAATTTTTCTGTCGGCACAGAATGATACCTCGCACAAATATTTGCCCTGTTACAGCCAACCCCAAAGTAGTGATGGTAACAAAAGCTGCTGAAAAATCTAGGGACTCTCCTGAAGTCGAATCTCAGTGATCCTGAAAGAGAAGCATGTCCGAATAGAAAAAAGAATACGGGGTACGCTCTAATGTGCCATCGGTTTTGGCGCACCCTGTGTAGATCACTCAGAATTTTCGGTTGGATAAAACAAAATCGATTGTGATAAGAGATCTATTTTTCCGAATTTTTATTCCAACTCACCGGGCGTCGCCAGAAGCGGCATTGGGGCTTTGTCCCCCATTATGGGGGACAGCTTGGGCTGCACTGGGGGAACGTCCAGGGAGGAAGGAGACCGCTCGGCTCCTGGCTGGATGTTACTTATCCAGTTTTCGATATATTCCCTATCCAGATCACCGGCTTGCATTTCCTGCTCGGCCGATTCCGCTTGCGAGTCGTTCTCGTCTTTGATGTCCTCAACGTTTTGCAGGTCAAAGATCAGGTTATCGATGTTCTCGAGGTTATCCCCACCTCCCAGGGTGGACCTGGAGAAGATGAGAATGTGATGGAGGACTCGCTTGACATCTGTAGACCGTATCAGGGCGGGAAACTTGAATTGCGATGCATCTGTGGATTCGACTACTGAATAACTCATGCGTTTCTGGTGGGCCTAAGAACTATGCCTTTAAGCTTCGACAAATTTTTTGAGATTCATTACTATTGAAAAAGATTTCATGAACTTTTCTCAACATGATGTGATCAAGAGTCTACAATAATAATATATTACACAACAAGTGTGGAAAGTGACATATTTCACACGAGTAGTCGTTTAGCACGAGTCGCGTAGCGGTGAGTGCGGAAACGTAAAGAGTGAAGGAAATGCATTTTCCAACGAGTTTTCTACACTATTTTTCCTACGACTCCGAATACTTTCATTCCATTCCGGGAGGTCTTTTCAAAAATGTAACTTGAGCGGTCTCTAGAATTTCAGGTGGTTTCGATTCAATATCAAGTACTGTTTATTTCCATATTCAAGATGATATTTGAATACTTCTCCGACAATTCCTCATTATGTGAATTACTGATTGATTGAGTTAGTTAAGTTTGGACAAATTTCATTGATATTGACACCAGCGTACATAAATAACCTTGACACCATTCACCTGCTAGCGCCAGTAATCACACAACCAGGAATACAGAACCATTGAAGTACGTAGTTCGCAAGCGCGTACGAGTAACTCGAGTTAGTGCGTCCTTAACTCTTGGCAAACATCTGTGATACCAAAGAATCTTCTCGTTGGTGATACTGTGATATCAAACTGATGCAAGCAGCAAGCCGCTCAAAAAACTATAGCCGTACTCTTTTGAATGATCTAACCCTCTGTCATCAACATCGAAATAGTTCCAGCAAAGAGTATAGGTTCCAGTTTTAAAGTGAATTCAGAGGTTATGTAGAAATTAATAGATACAGAATTCTCGGTATAATTCAAAACGAGACAGAAATTTCAATAAATAATATGAATTTGATTTGAAAACGCTTATATTGACAGTGAGTGTACCTTCACAATATACCTAATTATTTCTATCAATTCAGGCGACCGTTGTGATATTTTTCATATAAACACTAGTGCTTTTTTTCTTTCAAAAAACAATACCATGGTGATATGAGCTACTTTCTGAACAACAAAACAGTGTGATTATTGACGTTTTCATAGCTGGTCGTAGGAAAAATTGCATATTTTGAAAAAATTTAACGAAATTTTGAGAAAACGGTTCGAAGTAGTGAACTAAATTGTTAAGTACTTTCGGATAATGAAATGTTTTTGTGGGATATGCACATTTTGACTCGGTCATGTCATTGACAGATACTGCAAACAACGTTGAGAATGTCTTTCAGGAGAAAATCTTCGTTTTTGTTAATATTTTATTTTCTTAGATGAGATCCGATACTTTTTTTTTGAATAGATAGAACCGACACCTGATGAAAATCCATAATTGAATACTAAGCTAGTTAATGTACTCTTGTAGTGTAGTAAGTAGTTTATAATTTTATGTTATCAATGAATATGATACTGTGAATTCACAATTTCTCTTAGATTGTAACGTAATGTTTATTATTGTGTCATCATTGCTGCAAAAATGTCGAATATTTCAGGAATCCCATCGACAATGGAACTTATGATGATATTTTTTTCAATCCACGAAGTTCTAAGGAAGAAACGGTTTGAATCAGTCAACTGAATCGTTTATTACTTTCGAATAATGAAATAGTTTTGTGAGATATCCCGAATTTTTTTATACTTTTTCCCCGCGAAAATTCCAACAATCCCCTCGACTACTCACGCTACAATGGAAATGATGTCGTCATCCTTCGTCGTCCTGGTTGCAACAGAGACCACCGCTCTTCGCGCACGCGCATTGCCCTGGCTGACGCTCGCCTCCGACGAGCCGTAGGAGATGTTGCTCTGGCAAGAACTGGACAAGCTGGAGGTGTCGCTTTTTTTCGGCCTGCTGGGCGGTCGCTTCGCGGGCGGCAAGGGCATTTTGAAGGTTTGATTGGAGAAGGACGATAGGGGTGATAGGGTTGGTCTGGTGAAGAGCAGGTCGTCTGATTTGGGAGACGAAGTGGTTGTTTGGCTGGAAAAAAATTATTGTACTCGGTCTCAGAGGGATATTTATACAGGAAGTTCTTTTTTCGGCAACCATCCGGAAAGTACGTACTTCCCGGACTAGGCCGGGAAGAATCACATCGTTGTTGTCATTGTAAATATGAAAATCTTGGTAGTATGGTTTTGATAAATGCAGTTGATCATTACCATAGCAGCAAAATAACGACTGACAGCTATCTGACATAAAATTAGCTAACATTTCAATTTTTGAAAGAAATGTGTTTCTTTGATTTGTTATTCTACACGGTTGCCGAAAAAATTGTGTACGCAACACGCCCGAAAACAGTTTTTTTGGACTCGCAGACTTCCAGGACTCGCTACGCTCGTCCTAGAATTTTGTCCACTCATCCAAAAAAACAGTATTTTCCGGACTTGTTACGTAAATTACTATTATTGATGCATTTTGACAAACATCGCTTCTACATCAGGAGAAATCCCAGAAGAGGGCATACAGTGTAGCGGGAAATTTCGAAAGGTCGAAAATTGAAATTCAATTCTGGAAAAGAAAATTTCAGACGAATATACTCAAAAGTTAAGCCACCAGTAAAAATTGAAATGATATTTTGTGAAGATTCGCAAGCTATTTCTATTCCAATCGGAGAAAATTTTAAGTCTGTAATTTCTTCATGTAGCTGAACCATTGTTGATATAACTGAACACCTAGTAGACGGTATAATATTGTCTGTACACTGTGAAAATGAGGTAAATTTTTCTGTAAGGCAGAGATATCTTAATATAATAACGGTGAACTTATTTGAACTTGACGTGTCATACTGGGCATAACACAAAATTTTTATTCACATTTAGAATTGGGCGCTCTTTTTAGCATACCCACAGATTAGAAAATCTTACAGATGAGTCACTCCGCTAATTTTGTTTGATCTACCAGCATCAGTTTTCATTGACCTAGGACCATTAAATCACCGCTGGAACTACTTTTTTTTATGTTCTGGTTCTCACGAAAAGGGATATCCTACAATGTTCAGAGAACATCGTGAGAACCAAGGGAAAGAAGGTAGGAGTTGGTGTTCTTCTTAAATTTCTGGAGATCGTATGGCTCGGGAAACACCTCCCTATAGGCAATGAGTTCCAAAGTCTCGATGTTCGTTGGATGAACGAGTCTTTGGAAAGGGACGTTCTGCAGGTCTCTTAAGTGACCACGAAGGGGTGTGAAGACTGAACTTGACGGGTTAATCTCGAAGAGACTGCTAATGGAGGAACGATTGTTGATATTTCAGAAGAGAATCGCCCATGGAAATACACGATTCAATTATCTAATAAATGATCAGACTCTGAATTCCTCAACTTGAAATGTTATATAGCAGTATAGGTATAGCAAAAATAATGATATTCTCATCGAATGTGAGTCAATAATATCACTCAATATAAGTACTCACAGTTTTTCGTCCTCTGGAAAACAATGTAATTTGATATTCTCCGATTTGCAATCTTTATATACACAGTAATGATTATCAATGAACATACTATTGTACCTGATTCACATTCCAGATAATGAAGGTATATACCTAAGATCACAGGTTGGTTAATCTGTGCTGTGATAACCCTAAATACCTTTATTACGTTACTTTTCCTTTTGAATTATAGTTTATGGAATAGTACATTGTTTACCGGGTAGGAAAAGCTTAACATTCCTGGGCGACTGTGAAGATTGCTAAGTCGAGGCGCAAGCCGCAAATCGTTTAAAATTCGACAGATATTGATTGATTTAAAAAAAAACGCGATAATTTTATTCCCAAATAAATGGTGCTTTGAAATTCCTAATAAAATTACTTGGGCTACTATGGAAACGTATTGAGGTTGAATTGTCAAACTTGACGCTTATAAATTTAATTGCTGGTGTTCTCTCCCATTCCTGGGACTCCTCCAGAGCTGGTTGAGGCAGTGAATACTGCTTCATTAGAATTATTGCCAAAGAAATCAAGAGAAAAGTACGAAAATGCATACAGACGTTTTATGGATTATCGCATGAGTAAAAATACGAGTTCTTTCTCAGAAAATGTTGTAATGGCATACTTCCTAGACCTTTGTTTAAAGATGAAATCTTCAACAAAATAACCCTACCACCCCGCATGTTGTCCAAAATGTTTCTCATAGTTCTAACAGTGTTCCTCCAATGTTCAATAATTGTACTAACTGTCAAATTACTGTAAATATAACAAATTGATCTTAAAAATGTATTCAGCAATCACTTGATGTTTTCAAAATATAAATTAATTCCTTATAAGCAATGTGTTTTCAATCATGTATGTAGAACACTAACAACTGTACGGAAATATCATTTCCTTACAGTAAGGAAATGACATTTCCTCACAGTAAGGAAGTCCTGACTTTTTCTTCAAGAAATTTTGACAGGAATGTCAAAATTTCCTAGCGATTTGCGGAAAAATATATTATACATTGTAAGAAATTAAACTCATCTGAAATACTGGATCGTGCGTCGTGTAAAACGAAAACATTTGTAACATAACCAACAAAATGATGACAACGATGTATTCAATGTAAACAAAACTCGCTATCAATATTTTAGCGCCTGCGCATATCTATGATTGGACCTTTAAACTTTGCGCTCTCGACATCTCTCTCTCCCTCTAATTTCATCAGCTCTGCCTGACTGTCCCATCTGTAAGCTTTCCCAATCCATGGTTGAACTTTGTTTCACTCACGGTTTATCATCGAACGATCGACGAGCTCTCGGTGACCTACTGGGCGACCTCTGGACATCGGGCGACCGCCCCTCGGGCGACCTCTGCGCTTGGTTGAACTTGCCCCGCCCCCCCTCGGGCGACCCCACCACGCCCCCTACCTCCCTACACGTCCTACCCCTACCCGAGCCGACCGTCACCGTGAGCGTCGTCCTTGGCGGCAACGGCGCCGTGTTCGACGAGCTCATCGAGCTAGCCGCCGATTCGCTGCCGCCCGAGTCGCTCCAGTTGTCCGGCTGCGACGCCGTGTAGCCGACGTCCTCCAGGCGCAACTGGACGGGCGGCTCTTGCGGCCTGAAGGCGCGGTTCCACTTGCGCTTGCCTGCGCGCGCAGCAGACGCGAACGATGCGGTTATCGTGATGTTGCGGCTGTTGGTCACTACGACTTTTTTGTCTTTGAACGCCGCATCGGTGGCGCCAACTGTTGGGTGATTGTCGAGTTCGGCGGGTTCGTCTTCCGATCCTGGTCCGGAAGATTCTACAGAGAGTGCCCGAGATAGGGATGAACAGGTACACAGTGGGTCAAATGGGAATAATGTTGCGCGATTAGGGGGTAATTGAATAGATGTTAATGTTCATCATCACAAGGGCCTTGAAATATTCGGGTTATACATAGATCTTACAGCTTACGCTAGATCCGGCATCCTGTAGTAATTTTTAGGTCAAGAGGGGTCTGCAAGAAATTAGGTACTATGTTCACATGAGTCAACACATTTGTATGGTCAACAACTGAAACGACCAATCAATGGCTTAGTACTTTCAACCCTCCCGGACCTACAAAACAAGTAACCTGGATACCGGATCTAGCGTAAGCAGTAAGATCTATGGGGTTATACACATATATATAATAACAACTATATGGATAACACCTATTCTTCTCTTCACGCGAAAATGAAGCCAGTTTTGGAAAAAAAAAAGACTGTCTGGCTTGCTAATGATGAATTGTGCGCATGCGCGGGTTTTGACAAGTTGAAATCCACTGACGGTTTTAGAATTTCATAGGTTAGGTATGTTTGTTGACCCAAATTATGTTAAAGGTCGTCATAGTTATGAATGTACTTACTGATTGTTTACAGAAGTGATTAGTGAGTGATAACAGTGATTGATCAAAAATTAGCCCACGAATCTTGTTCCGATGACTTTATCGTCACAGGTTTCTATGCAAATCGCAAATATAGCTTTGTAGATCACATCCATTTCTGTATTTATCATCAACTATTATTCAATATCGTCCAACAATCCATCAATGAATGAATATTTGAAAAATATATGTCATGATGAAATAAAAACATCGAATTGAAGGTTACGTGACACATTTGATTGATTTTTAATAATTATCATACGTTTGTCGCTCACTAGAAAGCTACTCTCCTCCATGATGAAAACGCATGTCGATTCTTAATTCAAACTTGCGCATGCGCATATTCGCGATTTGTCCCGCAGACTGTCATTTGTTTTATTTTTTTGGCTTCAGCTCTGGTATCCATGTTACCTATATAGTTATTATTAGATATATGGTTATACATCCATAACTTGTTGCATAATGTCAAAGAGTGACAGTTTGACAGTTGAAATAAACCGACCGCGAAGCGGGAGGTTCATTCTGTTGAACTGACACGAATATTTTGAAAACGACTTGTATTTGATACAATTATTTTTTGAGTAAATAGTGAATGTTGTTTGTACTATTCTGTCTAGTGTTTGTTATAACACTAAAATGAATATGAGTGGACAATTATGAGTAGGGTATTAGAATAATGGCTGTTATCTTTCATTAAGAACGCAACTTCTGAATTAACATTTGTAAATTGGTAATCTGTATTCCATTCCTGTACGTCCATAATTTGATACATATATGTCTTCTCTTACAAAGCACTTTCTCATATACATTTTTTCAGCTCTACAAAATAGCGTTCACAAAATCTCTGTACAACGTTTCGTTTCGAAGAAACCATCATCAACTTCGTTTTTTTATGTGGCACAAAAAAGTACATCATATATGACATAGCATTTTTCATGGCGAATGCAACGACGTACGACAAAATTTGTTTTTTCATGTTTTTATTCAGAAAAAAATGCTTTTCAATAAATTATCAACATGATCAAAAATTTAACCAACAGAAACTGCAGAAATAATATGAAGTAAGAAGGAAATAATACTTATCTTGGGCACACTTTCTATTTCAAAATATTGGATTTTCATGCAAATCCTATAAATTTTTTGAAATTATTTTTGCATCAATTTATTGAGTTGAAAATTATTGAAAACTCCATGAAAGTGCATGAGCAATGTTGATTGGTTGTATGTATAATGTCCTGAGGACCTGACAACGTTGCCAGATCAAAAATTGAAGATTAATCTCTCGTTTTTCACATTAATAATATCATACTTGAAAACAGTATTAGCTCGTTAGTTTTGGATTTTTTGCTATATGTTAATGACAAATGATTTTCTTCATATTTGCTGGTATTTGCTATTCCAAGTTGAATCATCCAAGCACTCCAAAAAAAAAGACTCCCATAGAAATTTGCTCACCATCCAGAGATTTTTTTTCATCATGACTAAAATCTCTTTCACTAACACTGCCAACACTGCTCCCACTGCTACTGCTGGAATCTGAACTACTTTCACTGCAAGAACTATCAAGAATAGTTCTTGGAGTAACTACACTAGGTGTTACATTCAAGTAGCATTTTTCTCTATCCTGGGAATAGGGACGCGAGAAATTGATCATTTCCCTGGAAAATCGAAAAAATCACTCCTTCTTATCAGGTGTATATTCTAAATCACACCATCAAAGTCTACACTTCATTAGGTTTTGCTTAGAAAATATGAAAAATAACCATGGCTTTTGCTACCTACCTATCAAAAGTTTGTACATTTTTATGTTAGAATAAGCACATTTATTTAAATACCGAGAATATTTAAAAAATAAACTCAATATTCACAATTTTTTGAATAATCTATGAATTGTCTAAAATAGGTAAGTATGTACTAAAAAAACTTGAAGCAAATTTCAATTCTCACCCAAGTAAGGATCTCCAGCAACAAAACTAATTGAAACAAATATGATCCATGAAATGGATGGTGGTTGTTATGTAATCATTATGTGGTGAAACTGAAATATGGAATTTCTGACCTAACCTTACCCTCTGTGTGCTGACAATATTGAGTGATTGTCAGTGTCTGCCATGCTTTCATTATCCAAATCTTTATCAGCATTATGGAATATGAGTGTACTCTGTTCAAAGAAATTTGTTCTGTCTGTTACACATTCATTGTTTTCATCTTCAGGTTCAAAATCAAGATTATCATCTGGAAGGGGAAAGTGAATTATTTTTTACATGAATTCTGATTATCAAATCACATTTTGAGATATTATGGATTTTACTTGATACTCATAACTATAATCAATTCTACACCATGTAAGTAAAAGATAGGAAAACTACACTGAATATTCGTATCACAAAATATTTCATTCTGCCAATATCTGAAAAATAAAGCCAGAACTTTGTCATAAAATTTTATTAATTTCATCATCAACACCCTGTAATACATCCTGATTTTTTGTTAATGCTCAGCTCAATATTAAATAATTGAAACATAAAAAATATGCATAGCTTGGTCTGAATACTGAATAGCTTGAAAAGAATATTTACTTCAAATACTGAAGTTTCTAAATGGCTGAAAAATCTCCATTCAGCAATTTTCCCAACCATATGAAACAATGATCAAACAATAGTATATTTGTATCATATATTCTGCTGTAATGCAGAAAAAACATGAAATTAATTTGAATTTAGTAAGAAATACCCACCAATATTAAAGTCGTTAATGTTATCAATTTTCGTGCTGATCCTCAACCCATCTTGGGATACAATTCTGGTTGCTTGATGATCAGCACCAGAACATTTTCCTCTACCTCTTCCTCTCTTCACCATAGCTATTTTTTTCTTTTTGCGAACATGCATGAATATCACTCACAACATGAATTGATGAGCTCATGAAGTGTAAGTTGCTGCATCAAAATCTTCAAAGCTTTGCACAATCCAGGTAGCAGGTACTCAACTCAACTACTCACTCAGGTATCTGAATCTGAAAAAAACCTAACCTAAAAACAAGTTAATCTAACCTCAAAATGTTTGGCAGAACGGCGACCGCACGACGGCACTACTAAAAAAGTAAAAAAGCGCGCACGCAGTGGGCAGAGATCTTCTGCAGTGGGTAACTTATCTCTGTGTCGAATAAGGTTTCATTTAGTTCAATCGCTGACTAAGGGATGGCGCTACTTCCGAAAATCATAGATTGAATACTTGAGAAATGAATAATTAATCGAAAATCATAATTTGAACGCTGCAAATAAATTGATATTCATGCTCGTAATCAATTTCTGTTGAATTTCAACTGATAGGTACTCGCCAAACGCGATAGAGACTATTCGAAGAGAACGATAGTGGCGCATCTTCTGAATATCCTATGAACTACAACTTTCTGGAATTAGCGAGATGGAGCATAGATGGAGGATTGAATTTTGGATTTTCAATTTTTTGTGTTTCTGTCTCTGGGTTTAGAGTAGTTTAGACTGTTTAGAGGGCCCAGTGGCCTATCCTTGTAGTGTACTAATTAACTTAGTTGAGTGAAAACAAGGAATTTTTTTATGTGGTGTAAGGACTCATCAACAGAAAGTAGTGTTTGTGGTTAGACTATTGTGATTTTTATCCCAATAACAGTAGATTATCAAAATGGTTAGTAGTTCCACATTATTTCCTGCTATTTTATAATTTCCAAAATATAAATTATCCAGTTTTATTACAGTCTGTTACTCTTCACACTGATCTGGGAAATTTGAAGATAGAACTGTTTTGTGAATCTTGTCCCAAAGCTTGTGAAAACTTTCTAGCATTATGTGCCAGTGATTATTATAATGGATCACTTTTCCATAGAAATATCAAAGGATTCATTGTTCAAACAGGGGATCCAACAGGAACAGGAAAAGGTGGCACATCAATATGGGACAAGAAGTTTGAAGATGAGTTTAAGGAACAGCTAAAGGTACTTCAAATTCACAAATTTATGTCTGATAACATACTCATTATTTTTGTAGCATAATGCAAGGGGTATAATTTCAATGGCAAATAATGGACCCAACACAAATGGCAGTCAGTTTTTTATATCCTATGCTGTCCAGCCACATTTAGATTTAAAATATACTGTTTTTGGGAAGTGAGTATGTGCAATGTGCAAAGAAGTGTGTTTTGTGTTATTCACAACAAGCATTCAATATTCAGTGGTAACTGCCTGGTCCAGGTTTTCATTTTCAAAGATAGATGGCGCTACCAGCGAATTTTTAATTTGAGATTATTGATCTTATGAATGAATCTTTTCAAGGATTATTCATATCAAACTCATCAAGAAAATATTGACGTGGTATCATTTGTAATCATTACAATACCTACCTGTGAGGAAACCAGGCTCAAAATTTACAAAAGCTATTTATCATCTATGAAATATTTATGATGAGATAGGTATAACAAATTTCTCATGAATTTGTTAGTCTTGTGACTCATAATGAGTTGGTATACCAGATTTCTTAATCCATTTTCATTTTGTTGCAGAGTCATAGATGTTTTAGAGACATTGGATGAACTAGAGAAGGTACCAGTTAATCCCAAGAATTATAGACCTGTGAATGATATAAGAATCAATAGTGTAACTATTCATTCCAATCCCTTGGCGGGATAACATATTATATGATATAAATCAATCAATAAAAAATATTTGACTTGGGATGTTTGAGATTATTTATTTTATTATAATAACACACCAAAATCAGAATAACAGTAGGCGCCTTTACATAACTATTGAGAATTGAGAAACATCGTAACATCATCGTCCAGTTAGTTAGTAGCTGTCTCTCTAAAAATATCGAAAAGAAAAGACTCCTTTTTCCTGCATAACTGGCTGAAAAAGGTACCGAATAACTAGTATGAGAAATAAATGAATACCTACGCCTCCAACTGCAGTTACCAACTATAACGCCTCTGTTTTGTAACCATAGGTACCCGTCTTTGTATGAATGTCTTCTCTTCGTATCATCTTTGTACTTCAAAAACCCCAGATAGGAGGCAGTGTCTCCAAAGTGATAAATCTCACATATCTGTCATGTTCGATATAGCTCATACATGAGGATTTTTGCTCAATAATATTCCAGAGATATTGTGATCATCCACAAAATGTGAAAACATAATCAAGCGAGCAGTCACGTAAACTATTTACCAGCTTACACGTGCATAATCGAAAAAAAAAAATGAATTGGAAGAAACGTGTGTCTACATGAGAAAGGCTTCTTCTTACGCTGAAGGAGTCCTTTATCCATTTATGTCTTTGTTTATTTATTTAAGAACTGGGCTACCGTAAGTCCTTTGAGTTGTCTTCGCGATATCTTTCAGTTGCTTTGATGTGGGATTTGGATTTCCCTCTATAACAAAAAATACTCTGGCCGACGACTATGTTGGTTAACTTTGAGTTGATCCATCTTCTCAAAGTGCTTTCAGGTAAAGGTACCTATTCCATATTTCTTCTCAGCTTTTTCCACTGACAAATGGTTTCCTTTGATGTTCCTGAGGGCTCTGCTGGGAATATTTCATCTAGGAAATCGCAATATGTTTCGTTTTCCTCATATCCATGTTTACTTCAACAGTATACCTAATATCGAGAATACACGAAAAATAAAATCGTTTCAGATCGAGACATATTTGTTAGGACACTTGGTATATGTGGGTGGTTGATTCACACTTCCATAGGATTACAGTAGTTACGTTGTACTTATGATTCATATTGTGGAGACTCACACAACTGATAATTGTTCGACTCATCCCGATAAAGAGGATGAGTTACAGTCAGTCTATTGAAGATATTGGAACTGTTCGGATGCCAATATTGTTGATATAGTCGCCCGTGTTATCATCGTCTCCGACGGTATCACCATCCCTCTAACATATTGAAGCATCGTAGATACAAGTGCTAATACATTTCATTTTGGATCCAACTTTCTTTGAATCAGATTTATGAGCAATGGATACTTTTCATTCCTATAAATTGAAGATTTTTCATCAGACACTGTTATGAGGATGATTGTGAGGAACGTGATGAAATTCTGATACAGTTTTGTGTGTTTACGACAGACCTGGCCTGATCGACGCGAAAAAAGAAAAGCCGCACTGAAGAATTCTTGATAAAGATTGAATGGAGCATCAGGAATTTCAGTAAATGTGGGTTTTGGACCTTTATTCATCGATAAAATATCGAATGTCGATGTCTATTTAGATTTCTTGGAGGATTTAATGCATTGATCCTTTCATATCTATAACCTAATGAGTTGAAAATCTGAGTTATACTTATGAAAATCAGGTGCTGACTGAACATGAACTATTTTTTCAGCAAGTTGGAGTTCCACTCTATATATGTGTATAAAAAATAGGTAATGATTTCTCAGGGAGTATTGATTTGATATGCAATACCTCTACCTTTGAATATTCCCCCCAATTATCCTCTTAAATCATCATATCGTTTCACGTACGCGACTACATCTGTCCTTGCACAAAAAAACCTGGTCAACAGAACACCATATTCAAGCAATTTTCCATCCCGTTCGTCCACTAAAACATTAATAGGCCGTTTAATAGGGCACGGGTTCCGTTTTTATACGTGAATAGGGAGCCCCGAGGACACAAACGACAGCAATTAGCAAAGTTCCGAGACCATACACGGATAAGGAGGATCTTTTTGCCACCCCTCGCATCCCCTTGCAGTCCGTCCCATGCTCGTATTTTGCGCGCAATCGGCACAGGGTGTTCAGACTCGTCAGACCCACATGATCTGCTCTCTACTACTCGAATAGGTGCATATAAAAATTCATGACAGAATATGGCTGATGCAATCGATGATATAGACTTCCTAACAACTCGTTGAATCCACCTCATCCTCTCCAAGAAGATGTCTTCAGGGATAGCCCATAAGACAGGTTCTTAATGTGGTCACCCTTGTTGAAGAATCGAGTAAAAATTAGTGGAACTGCAAGCTTATATACGCATTATATATCAGCAAATACCACTTCGGAAAGGGTATATATAGCCTCAAATATCATTCAAAGTACGTAGATGGTGATGTTCAGTTAGTGCCAGTTTTCTTCAAGGGTGATGAGGTTACTCCATTCGCACCAAGACTCAGAAATATCTACATAGGTATATCCTTACTGATGGAAGCTCCTGTGAAAAGCTCACTTATAAAAGGTTATTCACAAAGTCAGTCTATCCCTATCGATATGTCGAAGAACTTCACAGAACCAGTGATTGTCTTGTCTGGTGATTTCTGGTACAATCAGCACCACACTGTCAATAGTCATAGAAATGGCTGCCTTCTCTCCACATCTTTCTGAAGAGAGAGGCAAGCCTGTAGCCTGATGAATTACACATCAGGCTACAGGCTTAAACCGAGACTAGGTAACCTACCAGAAGACGCTTAAGCTATCTGACATAATACCTCTAAACAGTCAACTACAATAACCTGCCTTACAATCTTCATTTCGAGTAGAGATGAACTGGATCTTGTAAGAGAGGAATTAATAAGATCATCAGGCAGCTTGTTTAGTTCCCAAAAATGGTACAAAATGGTATACTGTAGAAAGATCTCAATCTGCCTAGGGTCCTATATATGCAACTGTATTCTAGATGGAAATTGTGCTGATATGCTGAAGGAAGCCAACTTCACACATAAAACGATTGAAATATTCTTTATTCTCGAGTGGGGATCTAATAACCTGGTAGAATTCAATGCAAACAAAACACAAGCATGTCTGAAAAGCCAATCTCACTGTGCCCAAAATAATTCAGTCAAGAGTAACCATACCATTGAAGTCATCCATTTCGATGCTTGGCGTTACTATCAGCAATATCCTTTCTTGGGAAAATCACGGGAGGTCAATTGCCAAAAGTGCATCCCAAAAACTTGGTTTTCTGTTTCGAGCCAAGAGCTATTTCACTCCCAGTCAGCTGCTTATGATCTATAAGGCACAGATCCGACCTGTCCTGGAATATTGTTTCCATATTTGGAGTGCGGCACCTAAACATATCCTGTAACTATTGGAGTCTGTTCAAAAAAGGGCAATTCATCTCGTCGGTGATGCCTCGCTTACAAACTCGCTCATTTCTCTGGAGCACCGTGGAAAAGTTGGCGATTTATCTCTATTTTCTAGATATTTTCATGGGCGATTCTCTTCTGAAATATCAACAATCGTTCGTCCATTAGCAGTCTCTTCGAGATTAACCCGTCAAGTTCAGTCTTGACACCCCTTCGTGGTCACTTTAGAGACATGCAGAACGTCCCTTTCCAAAGACTCGTTCATCCAACGAACATCGAGACTTTGGAACTCATTGCCTAGGGAGGTGTTCCCCGAGGCATACGATCTCCAGAAAAGAACAACTCCTACCTTTTTTCCCTTGGTTCCCACGATGTTCTCACGAACATTACAGGTTATCCCTTTTCGTGAGAATCAGACCATAAAAAAAAGTACGTCCTAGGGATATATCGCGGTTATCACTACCACAATCACCAAAATACTCCCACAGGGACATCTTTATCTGGTAAGTTGGCTTTTTGAGGCTTCACCCACATCCCATTTGGTCCCCATTTTTCAATGAAAGTCAGAGTGGAGCGACATTTTCACGTCATCAATCTCGTATTTTTCGCCACCGTTTCTCGAAGATATGCAACAGATAAAATGGGCATCTAGAAGGCCTTGCGGCTGAAAACACAATCAGGGTTTTCGTCGAACATTTTCAAGGAGCCTGCGGCAATTCATAATGACGGCATCCCGAATGGAAAGAAAGGCGAATGGGGAGAAGCTGGAAAAGCAAGATTTTCTTGTAAGATTGTTTTGATTTAAAATGGGAATGATATGGTGTTCACGAAGTTATTCAGCAGCGTGAGCCTCACCAAATGAAAAAGAAAATATTCGAGCCTAATCATTTCGAAAAGGGTGGAAAAAGACAGGGTCGGTTGAATTTCCAGTATTTTCCGAGTAATGACGAAATACCGGCTGTTGCTTTCGAAAAAATTATGTTTGGTGTATAGTCGATGTGTATCTGAAAGACAAAAAACCCCTGTATATACAGGGTGGGCAAATTTCGATGTTTGTTTAGGGTAAATCTGTAACTATAGGTGATACAAAAAAATGGAGTCACTAGCGAAAAAAAATCCGCTATTGTCTTTTCTTTTCGAGTTATAAACAAAAGTTCGATTTTTCGACACATATTATGAATATCATAGTTGTTTGTAAAGTTATGGAACTACGTACTGTATGGTCTTAGTCCCGATCTAATCCCGCTGGATAATTTTTCATGTAGATATATTGGATAATAAAATCAATCGACGGATTATTTCAGTTTGTAGTAAAAGTACTTCCAAGTTTCTGAAAAATACCCTGTATGTATGTGTATGTTGACGAATTTCAAAATATTTTCAGCAAAAATATACAATCTCTTGATTTCATTGTCATCCCAATATTTTGTGGATACCAAAAATACAAGTAATTCGTTTTATCCGCGTATATTCAACACGTCTCTTTGAAATGAGAGTTTTTATTTTTGATTTCAAACAAAGTATATACAACTTCAATATCCAAGTGTTTTGTGTATTATTATACCTTCTAATTATTGTGGATTCCAATCTAATTATAGGTACTTTTATTTCCATGTTATGACAAATAATCATGGTGGATGTGTCATTAAACTTTTTTATGTTGGTTCTAATATTAATTGTATTTGCATTGACGAAAGAGTATTGCAATATGGCGGAAGAAATGCGTAGGATACGCATCATTTTTAAAGGGAGATAGTAGATAATGATTTAGCTTGTATTCCACATAGATTATTACGAAACGAAGACATATTCTTATATCTATTGATGTAACGAGATTATTATGCGATTTATAATAGTCGAAGACATAACTAGGTGACGAGACGTTAGCCGAGTCAACAGCAATGTCCAAGACGGTGTTAAATCGCTAATAATCGAGTTGCATTCAAAGCTTTATCGTTTCATTGACAAAAATAAATATTATTAGATATTTAATGTATTATACTTGTATCTAACGTAATATGCTTCCGAAACTGATGAAAATTATGGTAACTAATGTATTATGAGTAGTTACCCAACTGTGTTGATACGTTTATGATGTTAATAATATCTTGATCTTCAATGATCCGATAATGTATTGAAACAGGAAATATTTTGGCATAGAAAAAGCAGATATGGATGTTCTAGATGAGTCAGTAAGTGTAGGAAGTTTTCATGAAATGTCTTTCGATATATTCAAATAATTTAACGAGCAGATTTTTTTGGATACTTTGAATATTTAGTGGGACATTCTCAATCCCCCAAAGCGCTATTTTGTTTTCAGTGGCCCCGTGTTAAATATTTTGTGAAATATCTTATAACAATAAAACTAGAATGAATTGTTTCTTGATGTCAGTTCTTACAAATATTATTTAACGAAGAAATTATACTCAATTGTAATCTATAGTGACTTTTTCTGATTATCTCCAAATTGTATCAAACTGTGAGTTCAAAAATTGTCTCTTATTGATATAACATTATATTTTGAATGGAGTCTGTCGAGTAGTTATTGATTAAATAATTTTCAAAAACCCATGAAAATTTCTTAAAATTTCAGGAATCCTCTCATAATCTGAATGCTCAAGTAATTGTTTTTTTTTTCGGAATATTTTAACTTGCCATTCATTTTATTCTTATGGGCATATATGAGCCTTGAATTTGATCTTCCAAAGAGGTAATTCTGCTTGAACCACTAAAAAAAATTACGAATTGGGGTGCATACTTACGTCAAAGTGATCTCCACATCAGGAATAAATTCGAGAATTGAGTTATACTTATGAGCTGCACAATTTTCATGCACGTCATAATTCATATCTAACACAGAATTACCGGATTATCGCATTTTCACCTTATGGTTACTATCGACAGAGATAGAAATGACGTCACTAGTAGCTGTTATGATCTCTGACGAGGGATTTGGTAAGAATTCCAAACAAATAATTCAAATTGCAATCTTTCACAACAAAACCTTCGGCGATATTTTTGTGGGATTCTCAAAATCATTTCGGGGGGCACATCCAAATTCATGCATGCCCACCCCATTCGATTCGAATCCCCTCAAAGCCCCGAACAAACACCTGGCCGAAGAGGCGCAAGCGGGCTTGTCCGACGCCTCCGACGCCTGGCGTCGCCTCACTCGACGTCCGACCACCGACGCCGCTCTCACCCCATCGGGCCGGCTATGGCGGTGCCACAATGAACGGGGAAGTTTTCGCGATTTTGGCGGGAAATCGGTACCGGCAGACGTCGCGACGCTCTGAACTTTTTTCCTCCTCCTACTGATTGAAGGCGCGGGGATGAGTCCGGAAGATGTGAGTTTGTTTTTTAATGACATTCGAAGGTTTTGCCACTCGGGGAAATTTATTTTGAAAAATTTGGCATTTGTACACACATTTTTTTTAGGGAAACACAAAATATTTATTTTTGGATTAGGTGCGTAAAATGAGTGTCTTTTTAATGGCACATGAGAGTGTTAAAAATCTCTCCAATCTGCTATGAAAACACTAATTTTATACACGAAATACAGACAACATTTTTTTGTACAACTGTGTGACAAAATTGAGATTTCTAACAAAACATTGGATTGTCCATCTCCTTCTAAACAAATTAGAACATCAGATGAAATTGTGGAATCAACTTTTCAAGAACTAAAAATAAATACTTCAAAAAGTTATATTTCATGTTTATTTTGTGAACTATTTTGGCAGTGAAAAAATGTAAATATTTACGCATCGATAGAGATGCAGAAATGTCTAGTTTTTTTTGACAGTTGTACAAAAAAATATATATAATCTTGAACCCTTTTACCCTTAGGGTGTCCTTAGGGTGTCCTGCTGCTTTTTTGTCTCTTATCAGTGTCTTTGTTTCACTTCATTGTACAAACATGTATGCATGTACTTTTGCATTTTCCCTCTCGATGACCTATTTCTTATCCCAGACAGCACATAATATTTTATGGATATTTCCACAATGTTCAATTATATTTATTTTACAACTGAGGAAAAAACATGAAAAACACACAAAGTCGGTCATCCACCAATAATATAATAATAAATGTTACGTAACATAACTGGTTCGGCAATCTAGCCTAGACTAAAAACTATAATATCTGGAAGACAGTAGTTGTTTTATATCAATTGTCACCTGTCATTGTAAATTTCATTAAATCCTATTTTTTATTTTCCGGCAATATCAGCCACGATGGAGTTGATCATGGAATTGTACAATTTTCTTACTCTATTGTGGTTATTTCCAGGCCAATTGGGGTTTTCCAAATTGTCTTGGAAAGGGGCACTGTCCTCTTTACTTGTAGAATCCTTGACCACTCCTAAAAATTGATGATTTCCACAACTTACCCATTTCAGAATATTCCAATCAAATGTTTCCTGAAACACACTTTCTATGAACATTTATAGTCCGAATATCAGGAGAATGTACAGAATCGTATCAGAATATTCTGGAATATCCCGAGAAAATTGTCTTCTATGAACATATGTTTCAATGCATTTCTATTATATTTTCTACAATATTATCTCCTTAATTCAGCAAGTTCGGATTATCGATAACACAAACTTGACTCTTGACTGTGATTGGCCTGTCAAGTTCGTTCGGTGTTTTTAGCTTTGTGTATATGACAGTTAAACGTCAAATAAAAATAATCAAGTTGTGCACACATTTCAAAATGAGCAGATTTGGGATAAAAATTATTGAATTATTCAATTTCAACTATTCAGTCTGTTTCTGAAATAGTCTAGTGAAATTCCATTCGTGATTTGATTCATCTCATAAGTCTGTTTTTCATTTAATAACTCAACTGAGTTGCTTAAAGGAAATGAATTCATTTCATTGGTATTTCCACTGAAGATGACAACAACTTAGTTGTCGATATACGTATTTGGTTTTTTTCGCAAATATTTTGTGGTATGATTAATAACCTATAATATTTTGGAATATCAATTCATTGGCAATCCCAATGCAAGAAAATACAACGTGTCCAAAGGACTATGTATTCATCGAAAAAAAAATGGAATTTAGTAGGTTTCCCTTTTCCTTGAGCTGAAGAAATTTTCTTTTCAAAATGGTCCCAAGAGTAACCTCTCTAAAAATTCAGTATGTTATCAAGAAACTTCCTCTATAGTAATGACACTATTGATAAAAGACCAATTTGACAAAGTGTAATGAAAAAATAAAACTATAAAAAAGCTTACCCTCTGGCTAGAAAAAATTGACTATAGCATTCGATTCGTATCAGTTCATAAAAATTGTTTTCAGTTGCTACTTCATTTTTTAATATAATGTTATGAACTCAATTCGATTCACAATAATGAACCTTGATGTTAACTATTTTTATTTGAATGAACAGAGCTCTGCAAGTGACTGAGTTACGAAAATCGTACACCATCACTCTTTAAAGTAGCATTCATTTGAATGGCCAAGTGATTTAAAATTTTTCATCAAAGTTCTCTAACAACATCCCCATCTACGCCCTTGGTGATCAGTATTACCCCAGAAATGCCGTTTTTTAGTCGAGATACGTCGTTGCTCACAAGAAACAAAGGGTTTTCCGATGCGAGATAAGAAAGTTTTCATTGTGGATGGTTGCTCAAGAATGCCGATTGGCACCTTTTGGGATCGCTTAAATTCCATCGACTTTCCAACAAAGCGCGCCTGATGAGAAAATTCGATTCTGATGCCCACATAGATTGTTTTTCAGGGGGGTTTGCTTATCTAAGATCTTTGCCTCAGAAACTGAAGGGTGTATCGAAATTCTCGCATGAAGAGATTTATATACAGAAAACAATGGTTCGTTGTTGAAATTGTGACTTTTTTCATTCATTCAAAAGCAGGCAGGTGATTGAATATTTGGAATGGCAACTGGTGATCCACCTTTTCCAGTTGTATTTCAGAAACCATCAAGTTTATTCCAGAAAGCGTCAATTGAATTTCAGAATAGTCACTTGTATTTCGGAAAGTATCAATTGTATTTCAGAATAGTGAGTTGAATTTCAGAAAGCGTCAAATGTATTTCAGAATAGTCAATTGAATTTCAGAATTCGTCCTTTGTATACAAATAATATATTCTGAAATTCAAATGACGAATTCTGAAATAAAGTTGACTTTTCTGAAATACAATTGACGCTGTCTGAAATTAAACTCACAATTCTGAAATACAATTGATGCTTTCTGAAATCGAAGTCGCTATTCTGAAATACATTTGACGCTTTCTGAAATTCAACTCACTATTCTGAAATACAATTGATGCTTTCTGAAATCGAACTCGCCATTCTGAAATACATTTGACGCTTTCTGAAATACAACTGGAAAAGGTGTAGAAACATCTATTCAACTCAACTTCAAGCTTGTATTTTCTTCTGAATTCAGTCAAGGTCAACTGTAAATACTGCTCCACAGAATCTCAGGTTTCTTTTTCTTGCCAAGAGCTACTCACACCATTATATCTCCTCAATATAACCACTCAAGAATATTGCAGAAGAGAGGTGAGAGGCGATATCTCCGTTTTCTAAAGATCTTAATAGTGAGGTTAGACGGGAATTTCGAATTGAAAGATATATTTCTATTGAAATAGATTCCATGAACCTATTACAGCATGCTATTATCAGAAGTTTACAAGAAATAATTGATGAATATAAAACGCGTGGAGAAATTCCATCATTGATTGATGGAGGATAAGTTTGGCGGGAAAAATATATTGGTTTGAATTTATAAAAAACTTAATACTAATGAAACACAATATAACTTTCATTCTCAAAGCTGGCATTCACTTTTCCCTTGATGACTCATATTCATTTGAAACTGATAGCTCAATAACTCTCGAAGCCAATATTGATTCTTGTTAACTAAACATAATAAGTATCACAATCGTGAATAATATGTTAATATTTAATCATAACAACACTGATTGGTTTTATTCAAATGATTTGAGGATTTAAAGAAGCAAATTTTGGTGTGAATGGACATCAAAACACGCGTTAATGGTGAAGGTAACCAATATTTGATGTCTCAATGCTAACATGCACTTTTTTCATCTAAAAGTTTAACCCAACTAATATGGTCTATAGTATTTGTTGACATAGTTAAATTAGGCGGGCTTGGACTGTCCATATTTTTAATGTGAGGTATTTTTCACTGCCAATTTCAATTGATACTTCATCGAATTCATGGCTTTTTAGTTTTCCATTGACATGGAGAGTTTCTCATCATGAAATAGCGATATGCAAAATCATCCAAAATTCAATAAAGTGATGCATGAAGCATTATTGACTCAGCCCTGTGGTTCACAATGCACGACCTTCCTATATCCTGTTACTGGTCAACTATTGGGCGCTTTTGTCAGTATAATGAAATTAATTTTCTATAGCCTTCATTTTCTCGCCTAGGAACAGAATCGATAAGTTCAAGTACAGCTAGCAGCCATGGTTATTCGACTAATGAACACTATTTCCACCAGTGGAAAATAGAAGTCCTAAAAGAAAAAACTCTTCTGGTATCGCATGTGATAGAGCGTTCTGCATAATAAGCGCATGGCAGTATAGTTGCGACCGAAATAAACCTTATCTCACACGACACAAAGTTTGCAAAAAAACTAGGAAATCCACTAGATAGTGACCACGAATCACGATCACGAATTGCTTGTTTTTTGATTTCCCTTGTTGGTTTCACCTTTACCCAGTTTCAAGCTGTGCGTTTTTTAAACTGTCGATCAGAATTGAAAAATAGTTGACTGCTGAGGCTATATAGATACTTCAATTGAATGATGAAAAATATTCTAGGATGAAATTGAAGCAATATCTTTTTAAAATAAAACAACTACTCTCCGACTATAAAGCCTCGCTGCACATTTTGAACAACAACTGATAGGTTTTGTGAAAATATACCCTAACTTGAAAGAAAACTGGTGAGAGTGAAAATCAACATTTCAAAATTAGTTATTGCTAATTGCTCGAAAATTGATACATGAATTGCATCAGTTCCATTACACCTTTTCCAGTTGTATTTCAGAAACCATCAAGTTTATTTCAGAAAGCGTCAATTGAATTTCAGAATAGTCACTTGTATTTTAGAAAGTATCGATTGTATTTCAGAATAGTCAGTTCAATATCAGAAAGCGTCGAATGTATTTCAGAATATTCAATTGAATTTCAGAATTCGTCATTTATATACAAATGATATATTCTGAAATTCAAATGACGAATTCTGAAATCCAGTTGCTTTTCTGAAATACATTTGACGGTTTCTGAAATTGAACTCACAATTCTGAAATACAATTGACGCTTTCTGAAATTAAAGTCGTTAATCTGAAATACATTTGACGCTTTCTGAAATTCAACTCACTATTCTGAAATACAATTGATACTTTCTGAAATACAAGTGACTATTCTGAAATTTAATTGACGCTTTCTGAAATACAACTAGAAAAGGTGTAGTTCGCTGATGAACAACATAAATTATATTCATTGGATAACTACAACTCTTCCAGTTGTATTTCAGAAAGCGTCAATTGTATTTCAGAATAGTAAGTTGAATTTCAGAAAGCGTCAATTGTATTTCAGAAAAGTCAACTGAATTTCAGAAATCATCATTTGAATTTCAGAATATATCATTTGTATACAAATAACGAATTATGAAATTCAATTGAATATATTCTGAAATACATTTGAGGCTTTCTGATATTGAACTGACTATTCTGAAATACATTTGAGGCTTTCTGATATTGAACTGACTATTTTGAAATACATTCGAGGCTTTCTGATATTGAACTGACTATTCTGAAATACAATTAATGCTTTCTGAAATTAAACTCGCTATTCTGAAATAAATACATTTGACGCTTTCTGGAATTAAACTCACAATTCTGAAATTCAATTAACGCTTTCTGAAATAAACTCGATGGTTTCTGAAATACAACTGGAAAAGGTGTAGTATTAAGATGAAAGAGAATTTTCAAAATTTCGAATATTGGCTACAAAACTCAAAGTGAAACTTCAACTCGCAGGTCAACCAAAAATATAACAAACATGGTTGCCAGCTAAATAACTTTTGCACCTTCCGTTTCGAAATTCTGGATAAGTTGCAATAATTTCAAAGATTCAGAAATAAAGAATATAATTGATTGAAGAGTAGTAGTTCGACATTGCCGAGGTTATTTTTTTTATTCTTGCACTCTTGATGTGTACACAGAAATAATCGAAGTGTTATTTCAATATTGTGTACACGGTTTCAAAGTATACTCATTCATCATTGAATTTCCATGAAAACCTGTTATTATGATATTCTGATAATCACTTTAATTATTTTGATCGTTTTACATGCTCATTTATTAGCCAGAACACTATAACCCAGGTGTCTTATTCACTCACGACCGTATATATTGCTAATGAACTTAGTTTCACATCATTCACTTTGACGATCGATCCAATCTGAATTCTCCAGGCTGTGGAAAATTGGTCGAAACGACCCTTCATATTATGTTTCCCTCAAACTGCCTATATAGGCTCGGTTTTCAATAAATATACAGCCCCGACGTTTTTCTTCCACTGTTTGAATATTTTATCACGCCTAGCCTGATCGATACATTCAGGACACACCAATTTCGATTGTCTCATATTTTTTACTTTATGTATCAAATACACACAAACTTGAATGTATACAGTGTGTCCAAGTTACCATTGATATATGTCGAAACTGGTAAAAGGTAGGATCAAGATTCAAGAAATGTCTTTTTTCATTATCGAGATATTCATCTGGTATTTTTTGACATTTGTGAACTCACTAACTCCACCTTGGGATAGTGAATAGGTTAAATTACACAAGAGATATCTGGAGGAGTTTTTTTATCCATAATAACCAGCGACTCACCTTATCATGAACAATGTACGAATGGTTGGAGTAGATAGATCGAAATGTGATACAAAGATAGATGAATGATCAATATACACGTCATGTGACCTATGGAACTACCAAAACTGGATGAGTATCATGATGATATTCTCAAAACTGAAAAATGTCACACAGATTATGAAGAATCCGTCAGAAAAAGTTAAAAAACATAATTTTGAGATTTTATTTAGAACTCACCCTGTTTTGGGAGTTGTCATTGGTCACATGACGTATATTATTCATCCATCTCTGTAGCAAATTTTACTTTATCACTCATCACGTGTGGAACTGGAGAAATGGTTGATTCGTAAATATGACTCAGTCACACACATAATATAATCCAAGTTTGTATCCCAATCAATCAATCGAAAAAGAAAACGAAAAACGATTTCACGAAAATGGGATAATAAACAAAACAAACAAGAATCGAGAATACACTTAATGATAAATTCATTCAAATCAATTCCTGATTCGAGAAACCAATACTCTACGTGTAGAACTTATTCATTCAAGGTTTATTGGATTTAATTAATGTTACATTGGAGAATCTTAAACAGAACCATGTTCTCTTGAGGCTTTGTTTCTGATTTCCTATCACAGAAATTTCAGAGAGCAATACTATAACTTAGATGAGACTCTAGAAGAGCATATTGAGTTGGCAGAGGTTGTTGAATGGAGTTTCGTCAATCTATAATATTTTCATACAATAGTTAAGATCTTAAAATGGAATAGTGATAGAATCCTAGAAAACACTGCCTGTTTTACAACGTTTGTACTGTACTTCTTACAGAAACAGTACTGGGCCAACCACTGGTGCTTGGTCAGTCTGATACTGATGGCTTTGACCAAGGTAAATATAGGATGGTGAAACAGCTCTTCAATTGTTTCTGCGAAAAACTTGTAGACCGTTTGAGAAGGTACTAATATTTCCACGACTTGAAAGAAGATGGCGGTAAGATGGATTATCGAAAAAGATTTCTGTTGCTTACGTATTTCTGTGGTTCACATCTGACAGGCGTGACTTGAAACGACATCAAAACAATATATTTTCGAAAAATTTGGAATGAATATTGATATTTTGACTCTTCTCAATCATTTTTCATCTAAAACAGATGAAACTGATAAAAGTATGATAGATGCACAGTTTCTGTTTTACCGACACAAGGTATGTCGCCATCTCTGTTAACTTCAGGAAATATTACTACGGTATGAAATCAAGTAGGCAAAGGTCTACAGTTTATTCTAGTGCTTGTTAAATAGGAAGCTGTTTCACCATCCTATATCCACCTTGGCTTTGACTTTATCAAACCATGAAAGTACCAACCTACTTGAATTTTGTATTGACACCACATTGCATTTTGTATTCGTATCTATAGTTCACTTGCATGAAAGATATCCTCGTAATCAAATTGGCCTTGCTTGTATCTCACAAATCAAATGTTTCCACAGAGTAACGTTTCTGTGGTTTCAGCTTATTATGGAGAAGACTATATAGACATGCCTCTGGCAAAATTGGATTCAATAAAATGAGTTCGCTCGATAAGAAGCAATTGATGACATTTCATATCCTAAATAACGGTGACTGATCAGGCGATTCGGGATACGAAAGACGTTGATTCCCGGAAAACGTCATAAAATTGATAAGAACTTGCCCTTCTCGCGTTCTAATAGAATGCATAAGCACAGGGCAAAGACTGAATCCCTGCTCTGATGAGACGAGAAACTGGTAAAATGATGATTTTCAGCATGCAAGATCTTCAAGACGTCTTGCTCAACAATACTTCATCAAAAGAGGACACTAGTATGCCAGAGTTCTGACAATGGGAAATTTTTTCGCATCGAGATTTCTCTTTCTCGATAAAGTTTACACTAAATTATGACATAGGTACATGATTTTAGTTTTTCTGTACGATCAAATTTGCCTCATTTCATTCTCGCAATGTGTTTATTACTGTTCAAAGAAGATACGTGATTATACCTGTAGCTCTGGTGAGGATTTACTGTGGTCGTTTATAAAGATCCTATATTTCAGAGATAATAGATAGTAGAGCAATGGGTCTATTGGAATTGGTTAAACGATAGCTTTTTATTGAGAACCATGAGAATTTAAAAGCGGTCGCAAATACATACGACTAAAACGGGCCCCAGTACTGAACCCTGGGGAACACCACTAATCTTATAATTAATAAAAGGAGAATATAGCCTTTGGAACTGAGCATTCTTCACCTAAATGATGTTTCAATAGAAATATGTTGTTTGGTGCTTTGAGGAAATTAGGTATACCAGCAAAGCTGAGGAGGTTGTTAGAAATGACGTTGGAAAAAACAGAAAATAAGGTTATACTAGAGGGCAAATCGTCAGAAGAATTCACTGTGGATGATGGACTGCAGCAAGGGGATCCATTATCCACAATTCTGTTCAACCTGGTCCAAGAGGTAATTCTGAGAGAAAGTGGCATAAGAACGGAAGGCTTTATATATAATAATAATAATAATAATAATCGCTTTTATTGATAGTAAATAAATACATATGTAACACATTAACATACAAAAATAACATTGTTTACCTACTATCAAAAGGCAGAGTTAGCGTTTACCCATGTGTGAGATGGGTAAGTACTTTCTTACACTCAACCAGAGAGTCGAAAGAAATAATCTATATTCATAGTTTACAGAACAAGAAAAAACAACAAAATAATAAAAAAGGAGGTTAATAAATGTAAATATTCTTGAAAATAATGAAAAAAAAAAAATTATTTAGAAATAGACCACAATTATTATATAATCTATAATGAGTTACACAAAAAAAAGTTTCCTGTCTGAGTAATGATTATATAATGTCTGATAACATTGAGATGATTGAATTATAATTTAATTTGAAGTTGAAGACATAGGTACATAGCAGAAGCTTATAAGTGTATATTATCCATTAACAGAAGATATTTAATTTTTTTCTTAAAAACTCCAATATGGCACTAAACACCAGTGTCTGGCATACGCCGATGAAATAGTTTTGATGGCACGATCCAAGAAAGAAATAAAGCGAACATTCAGATTATTAGAAGGAAAAGCACGTCAGTATGGATTGAGAATTAACGAGGCGAAGACAAAGTATATGGGTAATGAAAGATGGAAGAAGAGGTGGGGCTAATATTATCATCAACTGTGCAGATGATACGTACACAGATTATCTAGGAGTGACGTTAGGAAATGACGAAGATGAAGAGAGAGAAATAGAAAAAAGATTAGCAAAAGGAAGCAAGGCCGCAGGAATGTATGCGAAAATAATAAAATCAAAGAACGTTTCAAGGGCTGCCAAAACAGAAAACAGAGAAAAGACCCACTGCCACATATGCTTGTGAAACATGGACAATGAAGAATAAAGAAAAATCTAAACTTGAAATATGGAAACGTAAAATCTCGAGGAGAATTTATGGAGGTATCAAAGTGGAAGGAGAATTCAGGAGAAGAACGAATAAAGAGATTGAAGAATTATTCAATCATCCGAACATCACACAGGTAGTGAGGATGCAAAGAGTCAGGTGGTTGGGACATATAGCAAGGACGTCCGAAGAAAAATGGATCAAACGAGTGCTGATGGAAGGAGGAGGTACAAGAAGAAGAGGTCATCTTAGGAAAAAATGTTTGGAGGAAGACCTAGAAAAAGTGAGAGTCAGGGACTGGAGAGAAGAGGCGAAAGATAGAAAGAAATGGAGGAGAAGAGTGAAAGAACTCTTAGCCAAGGGTCACTAGGCCTGTAGAGCTGATATATATATAATGATGTTGACGTTGTGTTTTTTTAATATCCTATTGAAACGACTCGCCCAGGATACACAGGGCAGACAAGAAGAAAACAAAACGGAACGTACCTACGCCCACCAAAATGTGTTGTTAACTTAGAATATCGTCCAATGAATAATGGAGCACAAAACAATGAGGATACAGCTCTGTCAGTTGAATGTGTAGATGACAGAACAGATTAGCCATTGTTTCGTTGCGAGATTGCTGCTTTCTGGACGCAAAAGCTTCAACAGCACTTTCGCAGGAGATTTTTCTCTAGCCATGAATGGAAGTTTTCTGAAAGCACCGAGAATGATGTATTTTTTGTCGCGCGTATACAGTTGTACAAAGTACGAGTGGTTTGGAAATGTTTGTTTCACATAGACATATTTTGCACCAAATGATAATGTGCATTGGTCTGGTTTTGAAGATACCATCAGGAGTTATATGAACATTCACCAAAACATTTTCATTTATATTCCAACATTCAATTTACGTAGAGTTCTAGTATGCCCTGATCAAAAATATGAGGAAAGTTTATTTGAAATAGTAATAACGTTAGTAAAAAATAAACTGGGGTATAAATTGATTCGGTTTGGAACTTACCTACATAGGAGGGAGTACCTCAAGGGACAGTATTAGGTCCATATCTTTGGTTACCATACATGAATAATATATATTTCTTAGGGACCATTTTCTGACACTCTGAAGATAGGAATTTGCTAATAATAATCTTATAAGAAAAACACAAGACCTAGGTATCTAAAATCAAATCATGGTGTGAGGCAAATTTTCTTTATCTGCAACTGACTCAAAAGTCGTGGTAACTACCTCATCTTTGAATCCTAGCATAGTGATATGATCGTGATTATTATTTTGGAGATACATAGCTCATTGAGAACGAATAGCGTAGCATATTCATTAATCACACAAATCACATAAATATGTTGGTCGAAAAAATATCATCAGAATGTTTTGCCCTCAGATCTGCAGCTATTTTTTATTTTGCTCATATATGATTATTTAAATGTAATGTTTGTTCTTTTAAACATGTGTTGGTCGATAAGATTTTTGTATCTTACACAATCAACCCATACTCCATCTCCATACTCTTTCTCTCTCTCTCTCCATAAAATATGACCTTTTCTATGTTCGATACACCAGATGTGTGTACGAATGAAGCTACATTTTCCGCTGGATTTACCACAATCCTGCGATTTCCATCCAATCAAACCACGAAATGAGATTGTTGTCGATTGTATTATCTACCCTCATGCCTACACCAAGACTGATTGATGTCGGACCATTTTTTCTCTTGATCATTTTGGACGATTTAATCGTCGAATGGATGCATCTCTGGTCACCCAATTTGGATGGGCTATATTTCTTCCTGCCAGAAAAACAATTTACAGTTTGCAGGTGGTTTTTCACGGATATTCAAAATTGAGTAGGTACGCAGCTTTTGTGCTGCTCTGCTGGGAAGCTATTTATTTTTCAAATGCAGGCTTATAGAAAGAGAAAGCTATACCATAACAGCAGAGTTCAATTTCATAAATTATTATAGTCGCTAATTCTATGAATAATGAGCGTTGTTGAACTATGACCTTAATAAAAATGGATTGTAATATATACATAAGTACATTCGCATTATCAAAACAAATTCCATGGTGCGTTGCAATATCAGACTAGTATTTGTTTCATGAGGACAATGAGATCAAACAACTTATTATTCTCTTCGAATTCAATCCAATTTGAAAAAATAGGTATAGAAATGAAATAAATGGTTCCAAAAGGTCAAGTTCGGAAATCAGAAATGAGGTTAGTCGCGTTTGGAAATGGGAAATTAAACCTGGGTTGCGGAGTTTTTTATAAAACAATCTGAATACCCAAAAATCAAGATAAAGATTTTATACAAAAACTAGACATGATGAATCGCATATATCAAGTAAGTACTTCAATATGTCGATTTTTCAAATGAAATGAAAAGAAATTTGATGTCATTCAGTTCACACAAATGGCAAAGGCTATGTTTGATATGTTTATTTTCTATGACAAACACAATATTTCAAGGTCATTAGAAAGTATATTTCAGATTTTTTCAATATTGAGCCACACTCCTCCTTTGATAGTTAGGACGAATGCAGAAGTATAAGTTATCGGTAGTCGAGTTTTTTCATTCAAGGTCACCCTGAACTCACTGATCACTGAAAGTAATCCAACCTTGGTTTGCATTTTTCCAAATCGGCTCCCTGAAATCAGTCAGATATTTGAACTCCACATTTCCGAACTCATATATAATAAAAACATGCAAAATGTTAAATCCACTGGTTCTTCATTTCATACTTGAATAAGCTCGAAAAAAATGTCGACAAACAACAAATAATGAAATATATCATGATATGACGTTCAAGCAGTAATCCTGTTAGTGAAAAAATGGATTAGCCATAAATTGGAAAAAATTTTTGAGAGAAAAAAATAGTCTATCCAATTAAAAATATCAAACATAGTTTGAAATGAATGTCTGGTAGACTACGAGCAGAAAACAACTACTTTCCTGGTAAATACCACGCAGAACATTGAATTATATCTGTTCGTAGTCCATGCAACGATTCACACTGTGAATGCAGATCGCAAATGTTTCTTTCTTCCTAAGACGTGACAAATTCACATCGAGACAGGCACGCCTAACAACCTACAGACCGGTTTCGGGCTTATTGGCCCTCATCAGTGCAGGGTAGTTATCCGAGTAGAGACCGTAAGATCTCAACTCGAAGTGTTGCCTGTCCCAATGCATTTTCGTCGCGTCTATTTGACCGCACCGAGCCGCGTTCCAACAGACAATTGAAAGTGGCGACATCATGCGGCAGAAGAAAGAAACACTCCAGAACCGAATCTCCCAAGTTTTACAGAACTTGGAAGTGGCTGAGAGCTCGACTAAGCTCAATAAATGAAAAAATGGATTAGCCATAAATTGGAAAAAATTTTTGAGAGAAAAAAATAGTCTATCCAATTAAAAATATCAAACATAGTTTGAAATGAATGTCTGGTAGACTACGAGCAGAAAACAACTACTTTCCTGGTAAATACCACGCAGAACATTGAATTATATCTGTTCGTAGTCCATGCAACGATTCACACTGTGAATGCAGATCGCAAATGTTTCTTTCTTCCTAAGACGTGACAAATTCACATCGAGACAGGCACGCCTAACAACCTACAGACCGGTTTCGGGCTTATTGGCCCTCATCAGTGCAGGGTAGTTATCCGAGTAGAGACCGTAAGATCTCAACTCGAAGTGTTGCCTGTCCCAATGCATTTTCGTCGCGTCTATTTGACCGCACCGAGCCGCGTTCCAACAGACAATTGAAAGTGGCGACATCATGCGGCAGAAGAAAGAAACACTCCAGAACCGAATCTCCCAAGTTTTACAGAACTTGGAAGTGGCTGAGAGCTCGACTAAGCTCAATAAATGAAAAAATGGATTAGCCATAAATTGGAAAAAATTTTTGAGAGAAAAAAATAGTCTATCCAATTAAAAATATCAAACATAGTTTGAAATGAATGTCTGGTAGACTACGAGCAGAAAACAACTACTTTCCTGGTAAATACCACGCAGAACATTGAATTATATCTGTTCGTAGTCCATGCAACGATTCACACTGTGAATGCAGATCGCAAATGTTTCTTTCTTCCTAAGACGTGACAAATTCACATCGAGACAGGCACGCCTAACAACCTACAGACCGGTTTCGGGCTTATTGGCCCTCATCAGTGCAGGGTAGTTATCCGAGTAGAGACCGTAAGATCTCAACTCGAAGTGTTGCCTGTCCCAATGCATTTTCGTCGCGTCTATTTGACCGCACCGAGCCGCGTTCCAACAGACAATTGAAAGTGGCGACATCATGCGGCAGAAGAAAGAAACACTCCAGAACCGAATCTCCCAAGTTTTACAGAACTTGGAAGTGGCTGAGAGCTCGACTAAGCTCAATAAATGAAAAAATGGATTAGCCATAAATTGGAAAAAATTTTTGAGAGAAAAAAATAGTCTATCCAATTAAAAATATCAAACATAGTTTGAAATGAATGTCTGGTAGACTACGAGCAGAAAACAACTACTTTCCTGGTAAATACCACGCAGAACATTGAATTATATCTGTTCGTAGTCCATGCAACGATTCACACTGTGAATGCAGATCGCAAATGTTTCTTTCTTCCTAAGACGTGACAAATTCACATCGAGACAGGCACGCCTAACAACCTACAGACCGGTTTCGGGCTTATTGGCCCTCATCAGTGCAGGGTAGTTATCCGAGTAGAGACCGTAAGATCTCAACTCGAAGCGTTGCCTGTCCCAATGCATTTTCGTCGCGTCTATTTGACCGCACCGAGCCGCGTTCCAACAGACAATTGAAAGTGGCGACATCATGCGGCAAATTTTTTTTCCAATTTATGGCTAATCCATTTTTTCATTTATTGAGCTTAGTCGAGCTCTCAGCCACTTCCAAGTTCTGTAAAACTTGGGAGATTCGGTTCTGGAGTGTTTCTTTCTTCTGCCGCATGATGTCGCCACTTTCAATTATCTGTTGGAACGCGGCTCGGTGCGGTCAAATAGACGCGACAAAAATGCATTGGGACAGGCAACGCTTCGAGTTGAGATCTTACGGTCTCTACTCGGATAACTACCCTGCACTGATGAGGGCCAATAAGCCCGAAACCGGTCTGTAGGTTGTTAGGCGTGCCTGTCTCGATGTGAATTTGTCACGTCTTAGGAAGAAAGAAACATTTGCGATCTGCATTCACAGTGTGAATCGTTGCATGGACTACGAACAGATATAATTCAATGTTCTGCGTGGTATTTACCAGGAAAGTAGTTGTTTTCTGCTCGTAGTCTACCAGACATTCATTTCAAACTATGTTTGATATTTTTAATTGGATAGACTATTTTTTTCTCTCAAAAATCCTGTTAGTATTTCATCGATATAGCTTGTCCGTAGTTCTAAGAACAAGAACAGATCAGATGAATGTTGGTGGTTATAATATTATTTTCCTATTTTGATTCTATAATGAAGTCATTATGAAACGCGATAGAAATAGCCTCTTTACTCCAAACAACGCGTCTTATATAGCTTGTATCATGATATACCGTTCTCTTCGAGGTTCTCTTTCAACCGCTTCATAAACGTTCTTATGAAACTGAAACTAAAAATTGTAATAATGATAAAGCTAAGATTTTGTTCATTCATCAAAGTGAAATAAAATGGCGTTGCACCAAGGTGAGAATATAATATCCCATGTAGCTTATCGACATAAATAACAGTTTTTAACCATGAAGATGATGCAACAAGAGAATTTTCAACCCACCTATACAAGTCCTTGGGCCCAGTCCAAATGGCATGTAAGCAGTAGACGGCCATGTTTTATTTTCATCGCTGAACCTCTCCGGATCAAACTTATCAGGCTCAGGAAAATACTGAGGGTCTCTGTGAATGGAATATGCAGGAATGAAGACCCTTGTTCCCTCCTCAATAACAACATCTGTGTCGGGTACCTTGTAAGGTTTGTTACAGACCCTTGGTAAAAGGGCACCAGGAGGATGTTTTCTTAGTGTTTCTGGAAACAGGGAATCGATTATTGAGAATCCTATATTGGTAGGTTTTAATTTGAATCAAAAGTTAATCTCAGTTATTCAACAATTTTGGATAATGTGGGAATATTGGCATAGAACAAATATGCAAGGAGAGAAACAAACTTCTCGTCCCATGCATACTGACCTTGAATCACTTTATCCAAATAGTCCATTTCCATCACAGCTTCATACGTCAAATTATTGTTATGCTTCTTGAGGACGTTATTAATATTTTCTCTCAGCTTATCTTGGACATCTTGTTGCTGAGCAAGCTCCAAAAGCGCGAAAGTCATCGTAGAAGCTGATGTCTCGAAACCAGCAAGGAAAAACACGTAACACTGCGCCGCCATTTCATTGAAGGACATTTCCGAGTGCCCAGATTTGTTATCATTGAGAACGCCATCTTCCCTTACTTTGCCAAAGTTCTTTAGTTGGATGAGCAAATGCAAGAAGTCCTTCCTGAAAACGTTGTTCGTTTCGCGGTAGCTAGTAGTTTCCCTGACCAAGTTTGAGAAGAAATTCTCGGCATCTTTGTCCATAATCTTGAAGCCAGCCTTGGTGAATAGCCATTTCGGCAAAAAGTTCGATACCATTCTGGCCAATCTAGTCTTTGAGGTGCCTTCGAATGACATTTTCCCGTAACGCCTGAATTCGGAGTTGGGATCTTTCAGGCTGTTACAGTCGATGCCAAAAGCTACAGACCCAATTGTGTCGGTTGTCAATCTGCCCAAGAGGTCTTTTATATCAACTGGATCTTTGGAGGTGGCTTGACCATCGAGTATAATCTTCAGCTCTTTGGTGCAATCAACTATGGTGTGAAACATCATCTTGATCTGCCCTGCAACAAAATCATCGATCATGACCATGAACATTGAATATTTCTGAACATACCCGAGGTGAATGTGGGGGTCAACTTGGCTCTAAGATTTTTCCACCTGTCATCCTTCAGATTGAAGAGATGCGCTCTCAATGGGTCTGCCTCTTCATTGAGGTAGGTTCCGTGGTTCCTGAAGTGGTCGGAGTCATTTAGGAGGATATTCTTCACCAATTCCAGATCGACAGGGACATACACTGGTGCTATGAACGCGAACAGTCCAAAGTGTCTTTTGCCCTGGGCTTTGCACCTGTCGTAGCCATCTTTCAACAGATAAGCTATGGATACCTTTTCTTTGATGTCCCTCTTGAGATTTCCGTAGAGTAGATCCGGCTCTGGATTGTCAATACCTCTTTGCTTCCAATAGGAGTACCGCCATTTCGAAAAAATGTACAGTAGAAGAGGTATCGCTGCTAGGAAATATACCACGAAAATGAGTGCCATGATTCAATTCACTTATGTGCCTATATTTAGATTTCGACTAGAGTGGTATACTGTATTCTCATCATTCGTTGAAACTGGGACTTTGTACCAGTGACATTATTTTATATCGAGTGTATTCTACATTGTTCAGCTATTGTTGAAATCTTATCTTATGTCTATATTATCATATGTATTATGCGATTATCCGAACACACTCAGAACGTACATGAATGTTAAAATAAATTGACATTCCCATAGACAACAATTATTCTGCAGCGTCTAATTCATAAAAATATGTTCTTCTATGTTTCCGCTTGCATCAGAAAGTAGAGGCTCCTTTGTTATCTCAAATAAAAAATACCGTACATTATATCATTTTTGGAATCGAAATTCCTCATTTCGATTTTTCCAGCCTGTTCCGGAATAGTAAGATTAAGGAAAATCAAACTCACACGATTTTCAAAAGATTGTTTTTCTATTTTGGTTGTATAATGAAGTTATTGTGCAACGCAAATGCGTGTCGAAGAGGCCTCTATGTCGATACGCATTTTTTATTATTCGGAGATTGGTACAATTGAACTGTCAAATGAAAGTCAGAAGAGTTAGGCCCAGTTTACTTCTGAGCGATTTGGATTTGGTGATATTCGCGATAGAAAATAACACGTAGCACTATCTCATGGTAACAACTCAAACTTCTCGAAGTGGTGTCGTTTTTGTTTTGTTTTCATATTTTTGATGTTTGTGTCATTGTGACATAGGTGTCTTGTCAGCAAACAATAACTGAAACGAGAAAAACGATATGATTTCACATGTATTTCACCAGAACATCTCTCGAAAAACTGCTGGAAGTACACCTTTCACATCAGAAGCGAACATAAACAGAACAGAGGTTAAGTTTTTCTGTGGGTTATCCTCCAGAGAGTTCAGTGGTTATACCACTTCGAGTGGTTCACGAGTCACCGCTAGGTAGCGTATCGCTTAGCACCTATCGCGAATTAGCAGTGAAAAACTCAATATTGGTAAATTTCAATTCAGAGTGTAATTTGATTTAAATTGACCAATAAAAACAATAACAACATTGAATTTTTCACCGCTGGTATTGCAAAAATCAAAATCGCGCAGTTGTAAACTGGGCTTTACGATTGTGCGTCAGATTTTAATTATTTCAATGTCATCATTGTTACCAATCGAAGATGTTTCGTAAATTATCGATATTAAATCCATTTTTTTCTTCAATTCAATTCAAAATAGAAAAAATTGCATATGACACACGTTTTATAAGACACGTTGTCGCACTTGTTCACTTGGAGCACTCCTCGCTTCTCTCGTCGTACTCCAAACAACGCGTGCGACAAAATAGCGTCTTATAAAACTTGTATCATAATATACTATTCTTACATATGGCTGAAAAATTTCGTTAGTAGTAGATAATGTCAGTTTTCTATTATTATAAAGCCAATACAGTCACTTGAAACTACGTTTTATTGCGAAGACTTTCCAATCCTCTTGCCGTTGCCTGTCAATTGCATCAGCAATTATTACTCTCCAAGACTCTCTCGAAGTTGAAGGAGAGTTGTCAATCCACTCCTTCAAGAACATTGTATAGCACTCAGACAGCACTGATTGTATTATGAGAAAAAATAAAAACGAATCCAGTAGGTAGGTAGAGGTTGGTGTAGTAGTATTCTATCTCACCAAACAATATCTTTTGTGTATATGTAAGAACATTATCTCCACAGAATGTGTCCATAGAATTAGTTTCTGCATTGAATTGAATAAATTCTCGAAAAATAATTGCGTTTTCCTTTTTGAAGGAGAGGTTGATAGTTCCTCCTAGTGAATAGAAGGACATTAAATGAAAAAAACTAATCAATCTATCAAAACAATTACATTTTCTTTTGATTCAAAATCTTATTATTGACTTATCATAAATATTTTGTTAATTATAGAAATAACACCACCAAGTTAAGTTTAAAAACAGCCTAGGCTGAACTTCGCCTTTCATAATATAGCAATTGAGTATTGTAAGTCGCATATTGTGAAATTGATGAATAAAGACCAGTAGTATTATTATTTTTATTATTATGTTGGTATTGATTCCAGCGTAGAAAGGAGATGCCATATAAATTTCAATTAACTTTATGAATAACACAATGCTGAAAGTATATGAAGAAAAGAAATTATCAAATATGGAAACTTTTCTAATCCTACTCTCGACAGGTAGGGACAGGGTTTCTCACATTAACTGCGAGCTATTATTCAGGTAACAGAAAATAATTCAGCACTGAATTCACAGTCATACAAACTTTCTTATTTGTGTTATTTTCTATTAATTTATTATTGCAAATGAAATGGAGTGTAGGATATCCAAATATATACATGCATTATCAAAATCGTTTCTGTAATAGCATTCCAATGAAATAATACGAAATAGGGTCAGTTTTCCAAACAGTTTTCAAACTCGAAATTCCAAACTTTTAACTAAAACTAGAATGCATACTGATATTTGTTTGTGTATCATTTAGTATTCTGTTAAAGCATTCAGAAATTCTGGTTTTATTGGAAATTTAGGTCAGGCTCTCAAAACTTCTGGAAGAGATATATGCCCAGGAGTGCATCGAAAAGGGCACCTAAAGGGCAGAAATCTATGTTCTATCAGGTAGTCAAGCAGCAATAAGAACTCTGAATTCATACACTGGTGAGTTTGAGCTGACTTGAGACTGTGAACAATCCCTAAGACAACTGGCAGCGAACAACCAGATTACTCTGTGACAACGAAATGACTGCCTTGCCAAAGAAAGGACAAATACACAATTTCCTGGCCCAGAACCCTTCTGAGGAATCTCCAAAGCCTCCCTGAAAGAAGAGTTTCGACGCTGAGGAGCAGATGAAATGAAATCTCACTGGAATAAAGTGCCAGGACAAAGACAAGCGAAAATAATAATCTCTAACCAAGAAATGCTGATCAGCTTCTTGGGGTGAGAAAAAAAACATGGAACTGGACACTGTCCTCTGAGATATCACCTCAGAAATATGGGAAATTTGCTTTGCGAATGCTTGACACTTTTCTGCAAGAAGCTTGAGCTTCTGGAAGAGGTCATCTTAAAGTCATACACAGAAGATCTGATAACTCGAGGTGCTTGAGAGGCTGATGCATAGACTTCAAGACCCTCTCCTACAATCTTATCCACTCTGAACCAATGTTGATTTAATTTTAATAGGAATATTCAGCTAGAAATATTAGTTACTGAGCAGCAAGAAATAAGATCTTTCTCATGCAGTTGTATTTGAATTTCATTCGAGGTCCAGATATATAGGTATGTACATCCATCACATAACTTTTCACTTTGTTTCAGCCATTTCATCTGACGAACCGTCGCGGTTTCCTAACTCCATTATAAAAATGATTTGATTCCTGCCACAAACAGGCGCAGCCTACTTCGTTGATGCGGAAATTCTGAGTGGAAGTGTTCACCATCTCTGCCATTTCCAATGGATCTAGCAGGAAATGAATAATCAAACTGCAGCAATCGACTTTCGTCTTCTTGCCACTGCTTTATTGAATGGAAATTAGTTATGGCGAAGGGAAGATCGACTGAGGAATAATAAGATTTTAGAATACATTTCATCAAATGAGGTCGAAAGATGCAATCAGATGTTATTTTTGAAAGCAGGATGTCCGTTCAGAAAGCGAAGCAGGACGAATGAGAAGATTCGGCGATTCGATTCTGATCAGAATTATTGATCTTTGGTCTCGTCTTTGGTGCACTTGAGTCTATTTAAACGCAATTGATTTCTGGTATTTTTGTTGAACTCTTTCGAAAATATGTCTCACGACTAAAGAAAGAACTCACATTATACAGGATAAAACAATCGAATCGAACAGATTGAGTAGGTATACCATATGAAACAGCTCTCCAACTGACCTGTCACAAGCAAAATATAGCTGGCGTCATGAATAAATGATTTCTTCTGAATTATGACCAATTACTCGTCATTGAATAACTGTAATTTGTTTTATTTTTCACTTGATCGTTACTGCTTTATAATACCATGGCAACGGTTGCTATTAACAGACCCATAACGCCCGGGGCGTTATGGAGGGCATTATGAATCATAACGCCCGCTAAATGTTTTTTTCTGTATTAAATAAACAACCCTTAGCAACCTCTTCAATGTTTCCATGGCAATTGCATAGAAGCTCACTTGTGCTCAGTTGCCGACCAGAACGCAGTAAATACTATGAGAAAAAATTTATGAAGTAAACAACGTCGTTTAAGATAAATTTTTCGTGAAAAACAAAATCTTGTATGCACCACGAGCGTTACTAGATCCTAACGCCCATCGGGCAACATTCATCCCTCGGGCCAAAGGCCCTCGGGTGAATGTTACCCTCCGGGCGTTAGGATCTATATAACGCACTTGGTACATAAATAGCTATTATTTCTAACCGGGATATTATAAGCTTATATAGTCATAGTTACTGTATCAATAAAGAAAGTCATAGCTCCCTTGGGATGTTAGAGATGCTATAATTCCCTTTATAAACAAGTAGCATAGCAACAATCTGACAACAAAAAAATTCATGATTAAAATAAACTATAGGAAGATGATGAATTGAAAAATTTATTACGTCAAAATCGGTCAGAAATAAAATTATCTATGTACCACGGGAATTAATGAGCCTTAATTACCTCAGGCAATTGCTGCAATCTTTGCCGTCGGTAATAAAGGCCCTTATAATTCCCTTGTTACATAAATAACTATTAATCACCTTGGCACCAAACATAAGTTAGCAGCAACCTAGGTGAGTTGTAAACTAGCTCGCCTTGCATTATTAGTTAGCTTATGGTGAGTCAGTAACCCCCTCTCAATGTGTTAGCTGATAAGTTATAGCAATCAACAAATCATCATCTCATGAGTATATACCAGCTAGCTCTCGATAGGTTAGCATCTAGTCCTGTCCCGAATTGCCCTTTATTTTTGGACAGAATGCAATAGTTTCAGGATATGTTTAGTTGCCGCTCTCCAAATATGGGAACAGTATTCCAGGACAGGTCGGATCTGTGTCTTGTAGATCATAAGCAGCCGACTGGGAGTGAAAAAGCTCTTGGCTCGAAACAGAAAACCAAGTTTTTGGGATGCACTTTTGGCATTAAATTCTATCAGGTTAGTAGATCCCCAATCGAGAATTGTTAGTGAGTCCATATTTATTTGTTAACATTTTTTCCTCGTTCATTTCTGGTTTGACGGGCCGATATAGGAGCCCTGGAAGAGAAAGCGGTATGGAGGGTACTATCATCCGCGAAGCTGTGTATAGGACATGAAGTTGCTTCCAACAAATCGTTGATGTGAAGTAGAAATAGTGTTGGTGCTAAAATTGATCCCTGCGGAACACCAGCATTTATGAGTAGATTATCAGATGAAACTCCATCGACCACTACATGGAGAGACCTGTTTGAGGAAAAACTAGCAAGCAGAGAACACAGCTGAGGGGACAAACCATAAGATGGAAGCTTAGAGAGGAGTCCCTGGTGCCAAACTCGATCAAACGCCTTGGAAATATCTAATGTCACGGCTAAAGTTTCTCCATATTTTTTAATAGATAGCTGTTCGGGATACACCCTGTATATCATTTGAATGACAACATCCAGGAAATGAACATCCACAGTATGATGGGTGTATCGAAATGATCGTTGCCTATCCCTTTATGCCTGTGAGAGGCTGAGAGCTTATAGCATGTTGTTTCCCACTCACATCACGAATGGAGCTGAACACAATTGATATTGTATGGCTGAAAGCACATCATTGTCTTGTTGGTAGCGTGTCCATATGGATATTGATTGAGTTCCAAATGGCATGTTCAGACATGTGGTTACCTTTGATCGTTCTCTAACCATGATCCATTACTAAGGCTGGAGTTTCTGCAATATTCCCGGATATACAGAGGGTATTTTCAAATGTCGACCCTGGAAAACAAATGGAGCAAAAGATAACAATACAGTCATGATAATATAATAGTAACTTTGCCAACTTGAAACATTGAGACTAAACTAGTTGCATTTTTCAAAAAACATCAGTGTGTTGAATATAAAGCAATAATAATAGTAACTGAAAAAGGGGAATTTCAATAATACTTCATACTCTATAAAAGTTTGAGAAGTACAGACAGATGATATTATTCGTATAGCATATTTCAGATTTATTGGATGTTTTAATTGGTTGTTTTAATTTTTGACCATACATATGTGTTATACCACGTGATCATAGAACCTACTTTCTTGCAGACCCCTGTAATACCAAACAAATACTACATGATGCCGGATCTAGTGTTATAAGATCTATGTTCGTTGCCTTGCGTATTTTTTGACATCTGCATATTAATCGATTCTCTTGCTTATTTTATATTCAGGACATGTCAATGGACTCACGAATCATCATCAAATGTTCTGATAAATAATGAAATATAGAGGATTACAATTCTGAACTTCTGAGCGAAAGAGAAATATCTCCAAAATAAAGTACTTTCAGCAATTCGTTGTTTCAATCCAAACATCCCAACAAAATTTTGTGTGTAATAAAGTATACAGTTTCCGCTACGTGTCGCACGATAACTACACAAATAGCTATTATTGCACTCATCTGTGGTGATGAAAAATATAAAAGTTATATATTTGACGCTATAATCCTGTGAGATTGTATTACGTTTGAAATAATTGCATATTTATATTGCCTACTTATAATTTGAATCATATTCATTGCATACCTACATGCCTACTGGATCACGAAATTACTATAGAAAATGCAATTTATTAAATATAAAATTAGTTTCCATTGAATATCAACTGAATACTGAAAAGTCGATAGTGCTGATTAATTAATAAATATTTTGCTATTACATTGCGCTATTCGATAACTAAAGAGTACTGAAATAAATTTGTGTCTAATAAAAATTGGTGGCTTCTCAGCCAGATTCAAATTAACTTAAAAACCTCACTTGATTTAACCAAATCTCTCCAAATCTCCAAATCGGAAATGTCTGGTACAAGAGAAACAATGTTCTTATTTTATTTTCTAAAATGTCCACATATTTCTTATCTGGTTGAATGTACCAAGTAGACTTCTAAGGCATTCAAGAATATTTTCTCTGTTACTTTCCATAGTACCAATTATGGTATGAATTCACCTTTGGATAGAACTCTAGATCTGATGAATAAACATAATATCAATGTATTTGGCATGACTCTGTCTCAATTCAAAAATAGTATTGTAAATGTTTACCTATTCTGATTATATTTCTATATCATATTATTCGTCGGAGCACGACATGTACCTAGTTTATGTAAGCTGTATGATGAACTCAATAAGTACTGCTTTTGTATATTTCATAACTGTAATAAGGTTTACCCGTGTATTAAATAAAATAAAAAATATATATTTCCACTCATCTCTTTTCGTCTTCTAATCCTTTGAATACACGAAATGAAAACTTATATTGCTCATGGTGGAACTTCATTTTTCTAGAATGTTTGGAGGCATCTGGGAAAACCTTACTAGAAAGTGAGATACGATTTTCTCTGAGTATCGACCAGGAAAATTTCTGTAGAAAATAGAACTCATTCTCAGGACTCAAATTTCTCTGGGCAATGGATGTTCCAACCCTGTCTGTATCCAACACGACAAGTTGTCAGTATTTTTCAAACAAACTATTCAGAACGTGTATACTCAAAGGGAGCTCTGTCGGCAAATCTCTTTCTTGCAAATGAGTTTTTTTCTGTACGTCGGGTGAAGCCTCAATCGTGGATGGGTTTGAGAAAAACGCAAATAATTTTCGCTCCAGGAATTTCCCATTGGAAGCCACGAATCCATTTCCATGTCGGGACGATTTCACACAAAAGCAAAGCATTCAATTTGCGCTGCATTTCTGGTTGAGGATACCTCGAGGTAGACTAAATGATAATCCTGTGTCGAACTCGGAGTTTGCTATGAAAGTAATTCTTCAGAAAGTAATGTAAATATGATTTTTCTATAGTTTGGTTCTATAATGAGGAGATTGGTACAATCGAACTGTCAAATGAAAGTAAGAAGAGTTATTCCCAGCTTACCTCTGTTCGATTTTGGATTTGGTGATATTAGCAGTAGAAAACTCAATGTTTTCATTTGAGAATTTGAATTGAGTGTGATTGGATTCAAATTGACCAATAAAAACAATAACAACATTGCATTTTTCACCGCTGATATCGCAAAAATCGAAATCGCACAACTGTAAACTGGGCTTTAGGCTTGTGCATCAGTTTTTGAATATTTCAATGTCATTATTGTTATCAATCGAAGATATTTTCGTTATTTAATCGATATTAAATCAATTTGTTTCAATATAATACTTCAAATTGATGCAAAATAGAAAAAATTGTGTATGACACACGTTTGATGAGACACGTTGTCGACAAAATATTGTCTTATAAAACTTGTAGGTATCATAATGTACTATTTTTTTATTATATTTTTGATCAAATGGGTTGTTGCGATTGATGTTGGTTCCTTAATTTTGTTCTCTCAACAACACGAGAACGATTAAGTTCACTTTAGCATGTTACATTCAAGCTTTTACCTTGAATATGTTCGTGACTCATCAACAGTAATTCCTCGAGATTGCTAGAAGTGAAGCCTTATTGATGCTTGTTGTTGTAATAGGGCATTTGCCCTTTTGGTATTTCACGATATGCTCGAAGTCAGCGGATTTTGATATAATTCAGTCTGGCAAACTAGGTCATTAACAACCAAATCTTTTTGGAAGTATTTGAAGAGCCAATCAGGATATAGCTTGAAAGATAATGGAGAACATTCAATGTAGATTGAAGGACCCATTGTTCACGTTACCTACGTATTTCATATTTGAATTGATTTATTATTGTTTGCGGACAAAGTCCCAAATGGCCTTGCGTTGATATAAATTTAATTTCTGGATAACTAAATGAAAAAGGATCCTGTAGAATGGAATAATAGATAACTGCTTGTCTTCCTTTCCTTTCTATAACAATACTATATAATAAAATCTCATTACGTTTATGTGACAATATATAAACTATAGTGGGTCCCCAATATTTTTCTTAGGTCATGTCATTATCCACAAAAAAATGAGACATTCTTGATGCTTGCCACAATATTGGCCCATTTCACTGTCGGTATAGATTATGCAAAATTATTTATGATCATATCTCAAAGTTTGGGACCATCAAAAACATTCCTTGTGAACAGCGTTTACGGATTTCAGACTTTATAACGACTGCTCTGTATGAATTGCCACAAAACAGAACTTCGTAACAAATCGCCTTATTGATGTGGTTTTCTAAAGTTTCCTACCACTTCTTGAGTTCTCAACTCTCTGTTTCCAAACACCCAAGAACGATTTGATTAATTTCATTTCTACTGGAATTCTGTAGCTGTGGAGCTTTGCATGAAAGGAGATGAATCATTCATACAATGAGAAAGTTCCATGATGCCAACAAAATTTTAATATTCAGTTGTGGGCATTCAACTCCAAAGTATAGGATGCACTCGATATTTTCTCAGGATTAGCACCTCACAGGTTTGCTCCATAGGTCGCTTCGTAGGTATTATACAAAGTGACTAGAAAAATGTTTATTGTTTCCGACTTATAAACAAAAGTTCGATATTTCGAGTAAGAAGAAAATAACTTATATATCCTCAAGGCATCATCAATGTGAACTATTTTTCTATGCTCGATTCTGAAAACTCCGCATTGGATAATCATTGGTAGAGAACACACCAATACCCACTAACGCACTCTGGTATTTCACGTGTCCCTTGAAACAGTAGTTCTGTAATTTCGCGTTTGGAACACGCAACAATGCGTTTTCACGATCTGATAATGCGATTGTGGAATTGGGTAACCTTGCAAATCAAGTGCCCACGATTTCGTTTTATTGCAATGGAATACGTCGCCATTTTTCATTTGATTTCGAACAATAAAAACAAAACTGGATTTCTTCACCGGATGATAGCTTGGTTAGATGAATGTACATTCAGGCCAGGAGTATCCTACAATATTAATAGAAAATAACTTCTAGCCAAGATCTATATTTCAAGCATCGAAGGAGATGCAATGATTGCAATCTCAAATGTCAAGTGGTCACATCATTCTTACCAGGATTCCCCTCAAACGTAGAACACTCAGAACAGGCCAATTTTGCTTTCTGAATCATGTATTCATAACCTGACATTGCACCTCATTCGATGATTGCAGTAAAGAATTTATAGATTTATAGCTATTCGTCAGAAAATTTCCTGTGGTATTTCATTCTGCCTTTTTAAAAGCATATTTTAGTCTTGAACAAACCAGAACTAACCTTAGTGAAATTATGGTGAAATTGGCTTTCCGAAGATGTTTTCATCTAATGTTGGCATTGTTCTTAAACCATTTAGAATTGTTTATGACGACACCAGTTCAATTACACGATATGGTTCTAGTTGTTCTTGGTAGATAATGAAATCCATGAGAATATTTTTACTTCCAGATCCAGCTGACGCAGAAATGAATAATACCAAGAGATCAATAAAAGGTGGAGCACAATGGAAAACTCCACCGAAATATCTTTCATCGGTTCTTTGGACATCAATAGAACCACCCCGATCTTCACATTGGGACCTGAATATTTTGCTCAAAGGTTAGTCAACAACTCCAAACAAATGCGAGAAAAAATTATCAGAATTCTCCACAAGAAGTGTTCATGATACAAACTTTTGCTATCTATCACAATATTATCCAGAATCTCGCTACTAGATTTTGTAGGTAGGTACTCTGTTTTCGTCTATATGTCTGGACCAAATAATACAGAAGGGTTTCTCCCCGAATTCATTATGGATTTCATTACTTATAAGCAAACAACAACCAAGCAAACAGGACTTGATGATTACATCCACATCAGCGGCCATCCAGTTATTTGCTGTAGGACATCATGTATACAGTTGTGTTTAATTACTTTTCAACAATTTCATCTCAACATAGTTTTGATCCCAACCTAACTTCGAAGAGTATTAAGTTTTCAAAACAGAATGACAGGCGGGGATCCTATAGTAGAACAATACAATTTCATGGTATTAGCATTTTGGTAGCAGTATTCTATGATAAAAAACAGTCGAGAGCTTTCGAAAAGTCACAAAAAACCGCTGCAGCAACCTCCCTATAATTCATCTGCAGAAATAGTTTCTCAAGTGATAAAAAAAATAGGGTCATGGGTGCTTCTGGTAGTTCGCGAACCAAACTGATTGGTTTGTAGAATATTATTTATTTAGAGGTAGCTCCGAATCCTCTTTCTCATTGATACATGTCTAAAATCTGCTGCAATAAAAGGATCAACTCTTTTGAGCCATGAAATAACTTTAACAACATTGAAACACGCTACAAATTCAATATAGTGGTACGCCATCCTGAAGTATAATCTTAATTTTGAACATGACATAAAAGATATTCAGTTCTTAGTCAGGGATTTGGCCACTCTCAAAAGAAGAAAAGGAACAGAGGAAAAGGTCTCTTTGATAATGTATCTTTCAGCAGTTTTGATCATTTTGCTGTTTGACTTTCCAAAACTGTTGAAGTAATTGATGAAGTGATTGATGAAGTGATTGATGAAGTAATTGATGACATAATTGATGAAGTTATTGATGAAGTAATTGATGAAGTAATCGATGAAGTGATTGATGAAGTAATTGATGAAGTAATTGATGAAGTAATTGATGAAGTAATTGATGAAGTAGTTGATGAAGTAATTGATTAAGTAATTGATGAAGTAATTGATGAAGTAATTGATGAAGTAATTGATGAAGTAATCAATGAAGTGATTGATGGAGTGATTGGTGAAATAACTGATGAAGTAATCGATTAAATAATTGATGAAGTGATTGATGAAGTAATTGATGACATAATTGATGAAGTAATTGATGAAGTAATCGATGAAGTGATTGATGAAGTAATTGATGAAGTAATTGATGAAGTTATTGATGAAGTAATTGATGAAGTAATTGATGAAGTAATTGATGAAGTAATTGATGAAGTAATTGATGAAGTAATTGATGAAGTAATTGATGAAGTAATTGATGAAGTACCTAATCGATGAAGTGATTGATGAAGTAATTGGTGAAATAATTGATGAAGTAATCGATTAAATAATTGATGAAGTGATTGATGGAGTAATTGGTGAAATAATTGATGAAGTAATCGATTAAATAATTGATGAAGTGATTGATGAAGTAGTTGTTGAAATAATTGATGAAGTTTTTGATGAAGAATATAATTATGGAATATTTCCAAAAAGTAGCTGCTTGGTTTGGATCAACACTGAAACTCTGTCGGGAACATGTCCATCCTGGTCCGATTTTGAGCAAAATCTCTCACTGAAAATCCGTATCCATCGATCTCTCGGAAGGCCAAAGCGGCCCCGAAGCTATCATCCCCCCACAGGAGCAAACCCATTTACGCGCGCCCTCCTGGATATTGCACCCTTCTGGCGCGCTCCGTCGTTCCCAAAATAGACGTCGGCGTCGAAATATCGCTGGAGAATAAATTTCCGCCGGCATCCACAAGTGGGAAACTAATTCGGGATAAAATCCACGGTGGGTGGACGGCCAAACAAATCAGGCCGGTTTGGAGGGTTCCAGAAGGCATTCTGGGTGTTTGTCTGCGACAAATAGGTGGTCGCTCCACAGTCGAATTTCCTGTGCTGGGGGAAGTCGATCAAAAGATTATTTCTCCTCCAAACGGGGTTATACCACAACTTTTCCAAATAAACTGGGCCAATCTGTCCCCGAGTAAAAAATTGCAGTCTCATCATCTGCAAAGCTGATTATTCTTTCTTCAGACGATGTAATATATAGGTTGTTTATGTGAAAGTTGAACAGTATTGGTCCTAGTACTGTTCCCTGGGGAAAACCTTATTCGATAGTATGGAATTTACTCAGTTGTCCATCTATGTTCACGCATTGTCGTCATAGAGCTCTTCTATAAGGACAAAATACTTCCTCTCAGTCCAACATGTTTGAGTGTTTCCAACAGTTTTTGATGACTTTCTGTATTGGATTCATATATTCTTGTTGTCAATAGTTCCACTGCATCATCGGTTGACTTCCTCTTTCTAACACTAAATTGATAGGGTGACAGCAAGGTGGATATAGGATGGTGAAACAGCTCTTCAATTGTTTCTGCGAAAAACTTGTAGACCCAAGGTGGATATAGGATGGTGAAACAGCTCTTCAATTGTTTCTGCGAAAAACTTGTAGACCGTTTGAGAAGGTACTAATATTTCCACGACTTGAATGAAGATGGCGGTGAGATCGATTATCGAAGAAGATTTCTGTTGCTTACGTATTTCTGTGGTTCACATCTGACAGACGTGACTTGAAACGACATTAAAACAATATATTTTCGATAAATCTGGAATGAATATTGATATTTTGACTCTTCTCAATCATTTTTCATCTAGAACAGATGAAACTGATAAAAGTATGACAGATGCACAGTTTCTGTTTTACCGACACAAGGTATGTCGCCATCTCTGATAACTTCAGGAAATATTACTACGGTATGAAATCAAGTAGGCTAAGGTCTACAGTTTATTCTAGTGCTTGTTAATAGGAAGCTGTTTCACCATCCTATATCCACCTTGTGTAGACCGTTTGAGAAGGTACTAATATTTCCACGACTTGAATGAAGATGGCGGTGAGATCGATTATCGAAGAAGATTTCTGTTGCTCATGTATTTCTGTGGTTCGCATCTGACAGACATGAGTTGAAATGACATCATAACACAATATTTTCAGTAAATCTGGAATAATTATCGATATGTTGACTCTTCTCAGTCATTTTTCATCTAGAACAGATGAAACTGATAAAAAGATGACAGAAGCACAGTTTCTGTTTTACCGACACAAGGTATGTCGCCATCTCTGTTAATTTCAGGAAATATTACTACGGTATGAAATCAAGTAGGCAAAGGTCTACAGTCTATTCTAGTGCTTGTTAATAGGAAGCTGTTTCACCATCCTATATCCACCTTGGGTGACAGTAAATTGTAGCTATTTGAGAAATCAGATATTCTAGTTCTTATTGAGGTTTCCAGTATTTTTCCGATATTTGAAATCAATGATATGGGCCAGTAATTATTGCAGTCAAGTCAAGGGTTTATACAAAGTGGTAGAATTTTGTGCTCATTATCATAGTGAAAGAAAATCATAGTTGAACTTTTTCATATCTCATTTTCGAGATCCCAATGATTCGTATTGTATAGGTACATGATGCTGAAGGTTATTGACATTGTTATTGCTAGAAAGTTATTTCATGAATTATATTGAAATATAACGCAGGAAAACGTCTAAAGTACGTTGTATTGTTATTTGTGTCAATGAGACATGAGCTCTACTTTTCACTACATGTCTGATGAAGCTGATGTTGATCATCCACAACTTGTAACTAAAGAGTACGGCTTGCAGAAGTTTGTTCTTTTTATATTAGAAATAACGCATCAACTGATACTTCTTGGTTAATGTCGATAAGCATACTGCTGTATTCCTGGTTGTGTGATTACCTATACTGGTGACAACGGATAAAAGGTAACATTAGAAATAACCTTCATATTCGTGACATTGTGCTGTAGATATGTGGTTGAAAAAATCAGAGAAACGTTTGTACAACCGAAGAAAATTCAGATTCACGGATAATGGGTAGACTTTGAATATAAATAATAAAAGTAAGTAATTCATAATGATGACCTGTGACAGGCAATGAGACATTTGCCTTCGATGAGTTTGTTTTTGTTATGCTAATGATGGTTCTAGAACCGTCCTGGAATCTGACCTTAGACAACCTCAATGAATGTCCAAAAATATATACGAGGGTTCCATTTCTGCAAAACGATTGCCTGAAAATTGGATCTTTCACTTGAATGTACAACGAAATGCGATTCTCAAGAGGGTAGAATGAGGCGATAGGTCTCTGGAAGTGAATCTGATGGAGTTGAATGAATAAAAATCGGAGAAATTACATCTAGGAGATTTATAACGATTGCGGCTAAATTGCCTTCTTCACAAGGTGAGCTATCTCTCGTTGAAAATGATTTTCCTCGCTGCTAACTACTTTATCGAACACAATCTGAATGCTGGAAACTCATTAAATGCAAATGATGAGCGTTTTTCAACCTGATCTTCGAATCTCCACTTCCATTTACAAGAAGCTCCATTTCCACCGGTTTGAATATTTTTCAGGAAACGGAAATGTTTTTTACCCCACCCCACCAATGCGGGAGTACCTCCACTCCATCTTTGACTTATCAAACACCATTCCAGTCTTCAGCTTCGATGACAATACCATCCATTACCATTTCCATTATAGATGCCCATTAGAATTATTTTTTTGTTGCCTATACAGGGTCACTCACGGTCGATGGTACCTTAGACGTTTACGGAGAACAGGACGGGTGGTTCAAAATTTTGAGTTTTGCATCACCCTCTATTTGTTTCTATTAAATGTCAGTAGATAGTAAATGGAAAGTTAAGATAGGGACATGTGAGCCGTTTTGAGCAGAAATTATTAGTTTCGACACAAAAAATTCCTAAAGTTGAAAAATCTCGATTTTTCACACCCTATATATCTGTAATATTTCGCGCTATACCCCAAGTATGATAGATCGACATAATCAGCTCTTCAGGAAGAATCTAAAAATAAAATAAAATACAAGGTGTTCCATTTGAAATAACAGAGTTGTTGTTACTTTTTGATAGAAGCGGCAAGGCCGCAACGCTGAAAGTATTTTAGATCGATAGAACAAAACTGATTACCCAATAAACCAAATTTTCAGAATAATCCTACGTCCCGTTCTCCGTAAACGTCTAAGGTACCATCGACCGTGAGTGACCCTGTAAAACCTTCAAACTTATTTCAGACAAATATTCCAATATATTCATCCTTTCCCAATATGAAAGAGAAAATAGTCTATCCAGCTGAACATAACAAACATAGTTTGAAATGAACATCTGGTAGACTAAGAGCAGAAAACAACTACTTTCCTGGTATATACCACGCAGAACATTAAATTATATCTGCTCGTAGTCAACGATTCACACTGTGAATGCAGATCGCAAATGTTAATTTCTTCCTAAGACATGACAAATTCACATTGGGACAGGCACGCTTAACAACCTACAGACCGGTTTCGGGCTTATTGGCCCTCATCAGTGCAGGGTTATTATTATTATTCCATTTTCTACTGTATCACACCTTTTCAATGAATGATTCCTACTCCTTCATCAAAGACGTTGCTGAACAAGATATTATGATTATGTATCCGTATAATTCAGATGTTGAAGCAGCTCAGTTCGATCCCAATTTCCAATTAGTTTTCCATTCATACTCGTGTCATTCCAGCTAAACGCAGATTCGTATGAATGTCAGGATCTGGAGTGCGAAATCCACATATATTCCTTTCGATGAAAAGCACCGAGATAAAAATACAAAGGGCTTCGTGGATAATGTAATCACTTTTCACGTGTAACGGATTCATTTTCCTACACCCAACCGTGGTGCTTCACATGTGTTTCGTAGCTTCTGGAAATACACCTCCCTTATACACATTTGCTTTCCATGGAAGGGCTGTATGTAGGAATCGTAGGAATCGATCTGAGATTGAGTAGCAGCAGGTTTTTCAGAACAGACGGATTTTCTTTCACTTTGATAATGACCCGGATATTACACAACCCAATTTTCTTCTAGCTTGAATTCAATGTAGAATAAATCTAAAATATTATAATGAGTACCCATATTGGAGAACAGAAAATACTATATCCTGAAATGATCGAATAGTTTCGTATTGTTTCTCGCCAATTATTCATTTGAGAGTCGTATGGTGTGTTTCAAAACCTTTTCCGAAGATGACATGATGTCGATGTTAGTCAGATCCATTACAAGATATAATCTAGTGGGGGAAATAAAGAAGTTCATCACGAAAGTGATCTATCAGCAGATAATCGAATCTAATATTAATCAATCAATCCATTCAGGATAGAGAGAAGAACCTTTTCAGATATTAAAAGCCACGACCATTTGATTCTGGATTTGACTTGTCAGAGTTTCTCACAAAGTCTCTCAAAACTTCTCTTTGCTGGGCAATTAATATTATCTTGACTTTTCCTCAACTTCCATTAATTGTTAGAAAGAGATATACATATCAGATCGTATTGATTTCGAAAGTTCTTGTATATGTCTATAAAATTTACCTCAGGGGTGGAATCTATATATCAATTTGAGGAAGCAGATTTTTTCACAACCAATCGAGAACATAGTTATTTTTGGCGTTGAACTCTCCATACTTGACTGAATCAATGGAAACAAACCATATAATTCAATACAATCTCCAAAGCGATCTCCTGAAAATATTTCAGTAGATCTCTACACACGTGCTGCATACATTACATAATTTATGTTGATCGATTCTCTAGCTCACCAATTGTCAGTCCCCACTTGAAAATCTATTCCATCACAGATATATTTCATGAACAATTTCTACAGACATCACAGTTATCGTCTTTTCTGTTAATCATTCAAATTATGAAGTAGTTTTCCGTGTATATGATAGAAATAATTGGACACAGTTGGCAGGTAAATGAGTCTAACCAGACGACGAAAGAGATGAAAATGAGAATCACATGAAAATATGGAGGAACCTCCTCTTCCTCCATATAACGGTTTCATATTTCAACTTCATGGGGGTGAAGTTTTCTGAAATGTACCTTCATTTCACAAGAAGTGAAGGGTAGAAACATATTTATCTTTCAGATATTTATGTCATATGAAGTTCTTCTAGTCCACATTTCTTTCATTATCTGTTTGTTGCACAGAAGAGAGAAGTTAATTCTTTAAGGAAGGCAAAAACAAGAAAACATTGCTGTATATTTTGGAAAGGTTCTGCTTGATCCATATCAGATACCACGGAAATAAAAACTTGAAAAATCAATAGAAATAACTGCGGAAGTTCCTTGGGTTAAGTTTTAGTTGAAGGACCCTGTATATAATCACAAATGCAGATGAAATCTCACAATGATGGAATGTACGAGTATTGATCGAACATTCAAAATATAGTTCCTGTATCATGACACTGGCACGGCAACCATTCTCTCTCAGCAAACATGGATATAAACGGTAGGAACATGCATATGCACTCCTCGATTTTCTGACATGGTCTGCCAATGCACATCCAACTAACGAGAATCTGATAATTTGTTGATGGATTCATCAAAGATTCATTGGCCAGCACAAAGCAAAGCAGATTATCCGGTGGATAATGAAATCAATCATTAGAAAACAACCAGGTGTTTTACAAATAGCATAAGTTAGTTTGTTCTTGTTCCTATAGAAAAAGAATAATTGTCATACTGAAATATATGAGAGAAAAACTGTCAGCTTATTATTAATTCACTGATTACTCTCAGTCATGAGAAGAATACAGTCCACTTCAAATCCTGACTGACTTTATGCTTCTTGATGCTAAATGAATCAAGACTGAAAAAACGGCGCGATACAATTGAATCATAGGTCAGTATCATCAATAGTACAGGTGGTACAACGAACGTATAAAAATCGTCTCACATGTATGTTTGTGATGTTGGTATTTTCAGTTGTCATTGGTCAATTAATATCCGCTAAACTATACGGGCGTAAATAATGAGAATCAAACAAAGAGAAAATGATATTACATCAAATAAATTGAGAAAGCTGTTTGAGTTATATGTTTTGAGTTCATCTACCTGATGAATTAACGTTATACAAAGATTTTCTTTTATTCTTCTTCTCTATTTATTTTTTTCGAGATTTCGAGATTCTTCTGGAAGGTTCACAATATTATATCAAATAATAACTAATACTATACATTCTATCAAAACAATTGTTTATTTCATTAGTCTTGTGGTCAGGTATTTGAAGATAATGACAGTGTACATCGAATTCAATATAAATAAAGCAATCAAAGAATTCAAAATGGACTAAGAAAAGGCAATATTTGATCGGTTTATTATGCACACCACCATCAGGATGAACTGGAGTAGGTACTGAAGGATAAACTAGAAACCGAATCATATGAATCTGATCTGACAAGAAGAATAGATATTTTATACTGCCACAAACGAATTGTTGGAGCATTATTTGGACATTGAACAAACGATAAACGGGAAATTGACGTTTAGAGTGGCGTTCCATTGTTTCCTATCATTCTAACACCAACCGCAGCCCCGTTTTGTATTAATGGCACAGCCAACTTGAACTGGATATTTGTGTTCACCATCCATTGGAATTATCAACGCTCAGGACTTTTATATTGCTCAGTTTTGTTCGACCATAATACGTTCAGTAGGATTTTTTTTTCGAACAAAATTCACTCTGATAATGAACATATCACGTCGTCATTCATTATCTATTAGGGACAAATTTGTTACTGGAATTCGAGAATCGCATTTATGGGAGAAAAAATCGCTTCATCAACAGAGAGCGACCAATATGTTACATCACTTCGTGTCGATTCCTTGTTGAAACTTCCTTTTCTGCTGTCTGATTCGAGCTTATCAGTTCATTATTATATTTCCCGAACTCTAATAAGGCAATACAGCGACCAATTTTCGTAACTTATTGCATTTTGCCACAAAGGAGCTTATCTTTTCCCAATCTCTTGACATAAGGCCCCTCAACCGAACGTTTATTACTTTCCATTGTGAAATATTTCTGACTTCAGTACTGTGTTGCCATCAATTTCGGTTTCTTCTCGAACTAGTTCGAGTTATTCGATTGGATGGGCTCAAACCAGATCCTAATCGTTTATTCATCAAATATAAATCACCTGAGGATTTATTGGTGAACCTAATTTGTTGGGATCTATAAAGCTAACAGTATACAAATCGGTTGATGATTTGATCTCTTCAAGAAAACTATCTTCTGAAAGACTCTTTGAAGGTTTGAATTCCAGGCGGGCTCATCCATCATTCATTAGTAGAAAAAAAACCTGTAATGGTCTTGAAATAAAAGATACTGCGAGTCAGTTTAAGAATTTAATGGGTGAATTCATAGATCTTATTGCTTACGCTAGATCCGGTATCCAGGTTACTTATTTTGTAGGTCCGAGAGGGTTGAAAGTACTAGGCCATTGATTGGTCGATCGTTTTCATTCTCGTCCATATATGTTGTACCACTTGATAATGCAGTACCTACTTTCTTGCAGACCCCTCTTGACCTATAAATTACTACATGATGCCGGATCTAGCGTAAGCAATAAGATCTATGGGTGAATCCACCCAATTCTGAATCATCGTCTTCATGAAATATTTGTATCGACGGCTCCATACTTTTGAGAAACACTGCATCATCATTTGGATTTCCTTTTTCCAGGAAACTCCGGAAACAACGTGAGAAAATCTGCAACACCATCTACGGCAGCTACCTCACGCTCACCGAGTGCTTCGAGTCCTTCGACCTAGCTCGAAACCTCTCCTGGAACGACGATGACCCACTCAATCTCTTCGGATCATCCAAATGGACCGGCTCGGAAGCATCAAACGGCACGGGCAACGTCAACAGCAGCGACCTGGACCTCGGGCCTGATGGTAACCTAGAAGAGATCCTCACGCAGATTCTTCCTCCATTCAGACTTTGGCAGACGATCCTCATAGCCATCAGCCTGGGAATTTGCATCGTACTGACGGTGGCTGGCAATATTCTGGTGTTGCTCGCTTTCATTGTAGACAGAAACATCAGGCAGCCCAGCAATTACTTTATCGCTTCTCTGGCAGCCACTGATATGCTTATAGGTAGGTTGGGTTAGGTTGGGTTCTCTTGTCTTTTGGCTACACTCTTAAACAAACTATTCGTGCAATAATATATCGTGACTGAGAGAGGATCTCAGAAGGATATCTTCTTTGTGGCATTTGTAAACATTTCTGTTGGGGCCAATAAGCCTTTTTCTCTGGTTGATGGAAGACATAAAAGAGAAGTGAGTAATTTTTTTCCGATTGATTAGGTAAATGTCCAAAACGAACGGTTAGGTATGAGCTTTGGTTGAGTTTAGCGATATTCATATCAATTAAATGTTCCAGGAACCGTTTCGATGCCCTTCTATACAGTTTACGTCCTAATGGGCTATTGGAATCTGGGTCCACTGCTCTGCGACCTCTGGCTCTCTGTCGACTACACCGTCTGCCTGGTTTCCCAGTACACCGTTCTTCTGATCACCATCGACAGATTCTGTTCGGTGAAGATAGCCGCCAAATATCGCAGCTGGAGGACCAAACAAAGGGTCATCTGGATGGTGACGATAACTTGGATCATTCCGGCATTGCTGTTCTTCATCAGCATCTTCGGCTGGGAACACTTCACGGGGTACAGGGATCTGCAGCCAGGAGAGTGTGCCGTGCAGTTCTTGAAAGAGCCGGTTTTCAATACGGCGCTCATCATCTCCTACTACTGGACCACCCTGATTGTGCTCTTCATTCTTTATGGGGGTGAGTGGTTTAGACGCCGTGTAAATAGTGTATTGTATTGCCTGAATTGTGGGATTCAACATTGCAAATGGAATGTTTTCAATAGAAAAAGATGTAACATGCTCGAATATTTTTTGTGGATCATTGTTGTCATCTCACAAATATCGCACAATGTTATGTAAAATTATACATTATAGTATCTCGAATTAATGTTGTTCGTGGATCATTTTCATGAAATTGTAATTATTATTATTATATAAATTTATGATTGATACAACATTCCAGATGGAATGTTATCGATGGAAATGAACTTTCTTCAATAGGTATTGTATTGCAGATGTTATTATGTTATCTTTCATTTATTTTCTATTTTATTTTTTTAACCATCTATCCTAGTTGCTTTTCAACCCTTATTTGTGGAATATTCTTGTGATATTGCAAATAATGTTATGGTTGATGCAATATCTCAAACGAAATGTTTGAATGAATGGGTATCGTTTTATATTTGTGGAATATTTTATACTATTTTATGATTTATAGAACATTCTAAACGCGGAATTTTATAGAAAAAATAATGTAATTTACTTCAATAGGTTTTGTATATGAATAAGTTTTGTAACATTGCAAATGTTTTGTAATATTATGATTGATTAATTCAAATATTAATGTATTCGATGGAATTGCGAATGTTTCAAAATGTTATCGTTGATGCAACATTTTGAACCAAATGTTATTAAAAGCAAAAAAAAAACATTGCATCAATATTGCATGTGAATGATTGCTGTTAGTATACATTATAATGGTTGATGTAACATTCCATACCGAACGTGACCATCAAAAAAACCCAACCAAATTTCAAGGTATCTACAAAACAGCCTTCGACATGCAGAAAAAGAGCGTGGCGAATAAGCGTAAATTATTTCTCACCATGTATTGATTTATAGAACATTCCGAAACAGAATTATAAAGAAATAATAATGTAATTTATTTCAATAAGTTTTGTATCTAAATAAGTTTTGTAATATTGCAAATGTTACGTAATATTATGATTGATATATTCGAATCGTAATGTATTTGATGGAATTGCGAATGTTTCGAAATGTTATCGTTGATGCAACATTATAAATGGAATGTTATAAATAGGAAAAAAAAATACATTGCTTCAACATTGCATCTGAATGATTTCTGTAACATTGCCAAAACCAAACTTCCAGGCATCTACAAAACAGCCCTCGACATGCAAAAGAAGAGCGAGGCGAAGCAGCGCAAGTTATTTTTCACTATGTTTTGATTTATAGAACATTCCGAAACAGAATTATATAGAAATAATAATGTGATTTATCTCAATAGGTTTTGTATATAAATAAGTTTTGTAATATTGCATATGTTACGTATTATTATGATTGATATATTCAAATCGTAATGTATTTGATGAAATTGCGAATGTTTTGAAATGTTATCGTTGATGCAACATTATAAATGGAATGTTATAAATAGGAAAAAAAAATACATTGCTTCAACATTGCATCTGAATGATTTCTGTAACATTGCCAAAACCAAACTTCCAGGCATCTACAAAACAGCCTTCGACATGCAAAAGAAGAGCGAGGCGAAGCAGCGCAAGATGCAGTCAATGGTTGCCTTGAGCGCTGGAGCAATGAGCGGCATGGCGCGTGCCGCCGGTTTCGGCCTCTCAAAGGCGTCGGACAGCGTCGCGACGCCACCCACGGCGCCACCCGACGCCGGCGTCGCCAAGGACGAGCCGAAGGCGGCAGAGACGCCGCTAGGGAATAAAGCGCCGTGTCTTGCAGACTCGAGCTCCAACAACACCAGCTGCGGGAGTAACGTCACCACCACTACTACGACGACGACGACGGCGGCGTCGGCGTCGGGGTGCGAGAATAGGAACGTCGACGGCAATCACGGTATGGGAAAGCTTCTCCTACGGCAATTTATGAGTTTTGTTATTTGGGATTTATCACCAGGTGTGCAGAGCAGCAAAATTAGAATCATGCTCAATTTATAAACTCCACTGCCATAGCTACAGTTGACGCTGCGGTTACAAAATGTATTGAGAAGATATCCGACGGTACCTACGTCATCTGCGAAGTTTATGAACATATGTTCATTCTTAGCATATTACATCTACGAACAGTAACTGCAGCGTCAACTGTAGCTACGGCAACGGAGTTTATAAATTGAGCTTCATCAGTATCCACAGATATATTGTCACGCTACTGATCAAGTGAAGTCGTTTATTTCAAAAGAACACACAGCTGCAAGTGTATGTGGTAATTACACATAATAATAATAATAATAATAATAATTTTATTGCTTCTAAAAAAGGTTTTACAGCAAGAAGTATGTGTGTGTGAGAATACAAATATATAAATATATATATATACGTATAAAGATAATTGATTCAAATAACAAAGTACTAGCAGTGAATTGTAAAAAGTATAATCAAACTAATCATCATTCACTTAATATAAATGAACGTAACCTGAGAATGTTCCAGATATATTACACATGAAAACGTCATGAACTGAAAATCAAACATTCATATCACGAGAAAAAAATGAATGATATGAGAACATTTATAAATACAAAGCACAGCACGATGACTATAGACTGAACTTACCAGGTTGGCAATACATCGGAACTGATGAGGAAATTAGGGAACCAATAGCAACGTTCAGTTTTGTATACAGTGTGTACCAGGCAAATGGAATAAATTCGTTAATAAATAAACGGTGGCGTTTTAGGAAAAACGCTCGGACACGTCGATTTGTATCTTTAGTTGCGCTTTTTTTTCAAAAAAAACTTTTTATACAGGGTGTGTCATGCCACAGTGGCCAATATCAACTTTCTTATTTTAAATGCAACACCCTGTATTTTATTTCATTTTTAGATTCTTCATAAAGAGCTGATTTCGTTGATCTATCATACTTGGGGTATAGCGCGAAATATTACAGAGATATATAGGGTGTGAAAAATCGAGATTTTTCAACTTTAGGAATTTTTTGTGTCGAAACTAATCATTTCTGCTCAAAACGGCTTACATGTCCCTATCTTAACTTTTCATTTACTATCTACTGACATTTAATCGAAACAAATAGATGGTGATGCAAATCTCAAAATTTTGAACCACCCGTATTTGTTTCAATTAGATATCAATCGATAGTAAATGGAAAGTTGAGATAGAGACATGTAAGTCGTTTTGAGCAAGAATGGATAGTTTCGGCACAAAAAATTCCTAAATTTAAAAAATCTCGATTTTTCACACCCTATATCTCTGTAATCTTACGCGCTATACCCCAAGTATGATAGATCGACGAAATCAGCTCTTCAGGAAGAATCTGAAAATGAAATAAAATACAAGGTGTTGCATTTAAAACCCTGTATAAAAAGTTTTTTTTGAAAAAAAAGCGCAACTAAAGATACAAATCGACGTGTCCGAGCGTTTTTCCTAAAACGCCACCATTTATTTATTAACGAATTTATTCCATTTGGCTGGTACACACTGTATACTTCAAATCCGCTCGTGGTGTCTAATTTATGTGCATGAGATCTGCAGTCGAAATAACGAATTTGCCCTGTAGCCTTCAACGAACTTGTATTTATCTTGAACAAAGCGCGAAAATATGAGCATGAGAATTTATCCCTCCAAGCGAGTTATTCCAATCTCGCTAATGTTGTTTTCAATATGCAGCAGGTATCTGCTCTACCAAAGGAAACAAACTGACGCCGGAATTGGAAAGGGCAGAAAGGTCGAGCAGCCCAGCTTTCGAATCAGACGAGGATAGTACCACTGCCGCGCAAGACAAAAAATCACAGCATACGACACGAAACTCCATAGCTGCGAACAAGAGGACTTCTATAGTGGGGATCGTGATGCAGTCGAGTGCTCCTCTTCACGTCTTCAATGCCAGAATCAACGGCGGTATTGTTTCGGCTGGAGAACATCCATTAGAAGCCACTGTGAGTGCGATTGAATCCCAAACAAATCGATTTCAACAACCCTAATAGCACAACTCAGTCCAATGGATGTTCAATGGATGTCCTCCTCAGGACATCCACTGGACATCCAGTTCTTGTACACCGGATAACGTATGGACATCCATAGGATGTCGCATTTCCAACTTTTTGACTATCCATACGGTATCCATCATGGACATCATGTATGGACAAATATAGGCCATTGGACATCCACTTTCCACCGCTTTGGACATCCATGGAATATCCATAGGATGTCCATTTTATGACAAATAAATGAAAAAGCTACTAGCATTCAAGCGCGGTCACCCATCCAAACTCTAACTTCGCTTATCGTTGCTTTACCTCTGTGATTCATCCTTCCTTGCATGGTGGCGCTGCTGTCTTCTTATTTATATTATTAAATCCATGAAATTTGGCCAATAATGAGAATGATTCAAATTACTCCATTAGTGTTGATTCTTGCATATCAATTTGACATATTTTTCATTTTAGAGAAAATTTAGGTATTGTACGATGATGGAGTAGACAATGATGTGTGGTATTTTAATATCTCTACTTCTATGTTGTGCGAAACCAATTAGCCAAATTCGTGCATGATGGAGAGAAGCGAGACCAACAGCTGATACTGTAATCCGAACCACTTCTATAGGAGTAAAGTAATTTAACAGAATTCCCATTGGTTTATATTACTTGAACATGAGGGTTTCTTTCGGTGTCAATTTTGAATACTTTTTATGAATGCAATGGTATGTATGTATGTGTGTGGAAAACATTCAAAATAAGAACGTGGGGACATTGAATGTACGCCATATGTTCTGAATATCCAATGAACGTCTCAATTTGGACCTAAAATGGACAACATATAGTCTATAATTGTAAGCCATATGGACTACCTTAAATATATGTTCAATGGACATCTCCATGTGGACATCGATTGGACAATGGCTATCGATATTTTGAAGAAGAGGTCATTAAATGGACACCAAATCGACTACCTTGTCTGGACGTCCATTGGATATCTTCATGTGTATATCCTATGGATGTTCAAAATATATCCATGGACACCTTGGACATATACTGGACACAAAACGCATTTCCAATGGACATCTTGTGCTATTAGGGAAGACTGTTTGATTTTTCTTTGTCTTGAGAACATGAAAGGAAAATCTTTATATAGGTGTGAATGATGATGAAACATTGTTTCATCCAGAGGGAAAAGGTATGGTAATTTTTCTTGGAAATTTGTAGGTTATAGGTATCAGGAAAGACCTCACTTGAAAATCATTTCGACAGAAAAAATAATCATGTTACATAGTCTCAAGGCCTCAATCCTGGATATGAAAAGATAGCCAGTCTAACCCTGTCTAGTCAACCTGCAAATAATTGTTCGAGAGTTGCTGATTTCTTAAGTGCAGAAATGAAATGCTCAAAACATGATTGGCGCAAGGACTCTTACCTGAAGATCACAACAGAATATGCCAGATATTTCTACAATCAAAATACGTATCAAAAGAATAAGAATACTTCTTTGGACCTCCGCCAACACACTTTAACTTAGAAAGCAAGGATGAAAACGCAGTACCACAAATCATAAACGATAAATTAAAACTGAATTTGAGACCATTCCTGATGGCATCTATGAACCCATCCTAGTATACCATCTGTCACCTCTGAAATAATAGTGAAAGTAGGTATTCAATATCGAGCTCATATCTGGAGAGATGTTGAATGACCAACCATAATATGACTTTTTTTTCACCGGAGATCAAGAAAAGATTTACTCTGCATGTAGAATTGGATAAAACTATATCTGTTTAGGCATCAACTTTGATTCTAGTACATATGAACGATGTCAAAGGTGATCTTCAGTCCAGTATCCAGCTTCCTATTCTCTCTATGATCATTATCTTGTTCAACGGACTCCTATTGAGATGCATTTTTGATGCCTTCAGCTCCCACAATATTGTTCCACTGGCTTTCATGATACTCTATGAGGTTTTTCTTTTGTGTATTCAAGAGATGAAACGAACTGTCCACACTACACGTGTAAATGTAACATATTTGTAAGAATTTTCCCAATACGTGTTTTAGATTCGATTTATTCGAATTTTCGTAGATGAAGTTTCGAAGAGAGAGAATAATGACATTAAAGAGCTGCAAGTATCAATTACAATCAATCATTGCAGCCTTCTCTGAATAACTCTGCTCCGGAGTTCCACAGGGCTCTCACCTGGGACCTTTACTCTTCAACATCTATATCAACGATATATCTAGCTGTTTTTCCTTTTGTGATTTTTTAATGTATGCTGACGATTTGAAAATATTCCACACTGTGACAGGTATCAACGATTCACTTCTCATTCAAAACGATATTGACAATCTTGTGAAATTCTGCGAAAAAAATTATCTGTTTCTTAATCTTAGAAAATGCCACTGCATCACGTTTACTAGAAATAAAAATACGTATCACCATCAGTACCATATAAACAACCAGCAGCTGAAGAAAACTTCAGAAGTCAAGGACTTGTATGACTCTAAACTACTTTTTGATTCACCTATCAACTATATCGCAAAGAAGGCTAACAAAGCACTTGGATTTTTAATCAGGACTTGTCACGATTTCAGAAATACTAAGTCTGTTCGCACACTTTACATGGCTTATGTAAATAGTCAACTTAGTTTTGCATCAGTAATATGGAACCCCCGATACATTTCGTATATAGAAAGACTAGAATCTATACAAAGCAAATTCGTCACCTATGTCAATAAAAATTTTTTTCGTAATGTCAAAGATCCCCTACAAATTAAAATACAACTCAATCTGATATCATTAGCAGATGAACGACAAATAGCTGATATTAAGTTCCTTTATAAAATAATAAATAATGCTATCGATTGCAGCTCAATCTTAAACCAACTCACAATTAATGCACCTCTTCATAACACCAGAAGAACATACTCATTCCAAACAAATCAAAGGAAAACTAATTATTATTTGAATTCTCTCCTAAATAGGTGTTGTAAATCTTACAACTCTATATCAAAATCAATAAAAATTGACATATTTTCTAATTCCCTCGCAACCTTCACTACTTATCTCAATCGTGCATATAATCATACAGTGTAGCTATACTGTATTGCATTCACTGTTCACAACACGATTTTGCATAGTATGTAATACAATCGACTCATTCAATGCCATTTTTACTTTATCATTTGTGAATACTTCTTTTTGGGCTCGTCTCGTTTTGTATTCCACTGAAATAAATAAATAAATAAATAAATAAATAAGGGACTGTATGACTAAATGGAAAAATATGACTGTTACTCCAATATTGTCAACACATTCATGCTGTTCTAATGTCGATTCATTTCAGAGCAACCCGATTACCAAAAAACCCACCCTGCTCAAGATACCGGAGCGGCCGGCCAGCACGGTAGGTGGCATCAACCCCCACCCACACCCACCCCCCATTGTAAATAGCATCAGCCACGACAGCACCCTGCAACCCCCTTCAGACCCAGCCACCCAAAAACCCTCGAGCTTGAGGCTCAAAACCACCCAGTCGACCTTCGATCTCCTTCTGGGCATGGACGGGGCGGACCTTCGCTACATGGACGAAAGCTCGGTGGTGATCCCATCCCCCACCCTGGAGTGTCAACCCCCCAGTGCGACTAACTCCCCTCGTGTCACACAGGGCGAGCGCTTGCAGCTGCACACCGAAGTCACCATCTGCTCGGAGGGCCCCATTACGTCCATCGTCAGCGAGCGGGAAGGGGTGGAAGAGGGTAGCACAGCTGGGGGGGTGTCTGCCATAAGCCCTCCATGTCCCTCTGTGGCAGACGTGGTGGACAATCCCAAGCGAGTGTTCGTCAAGTCCATCGGCAAGAAGCTGAAGGCCAAGAAGAAAACCATCGGGCCGCTGGGCTTCGGCTGCAGGCAAAAGTCCAAGTCGGAGAATAGGGCTAGGAAGGCGCTGCGCACCATCTCCTTCATCCTGGGGGCTTTCGTAGTCTGCTGGACTCCGTACCACATCTTTGCGCTCGTGGAAGGGTTCTGCACTGAGCCGCCTTGCATCAACGGCCACATCTACATGTTCTCCTACTTCTTGTGTTATGCCAACAGCCCGCTCAACCCCTTTTGCTACGCCTTGGCGAATCAGCAGTTTAAGAAGACTTTCACTAGGATTCTCAAGGGCGACCTCCATATGACGTAGGGCTGCTATCGGAAGGGTTATAGGCTTAATGTAGGCGCTAGGATCACCCAGGTGTTAATTCTCCCGACCAATGGATCTATCCATATCTGTTAGTTGGTTTATTTTCTAGTACCTGCTGGCTAGTCGATTTGCTTCCATGTAGGGGCGACTGTTAAAATCTGCGTGGGTTTTTTTTGTGGGGTTATGAGAGGTCGACCCAAAAAATTGCTGAATGCGAATATTCCACACACTGATTTCCTCTAGAGACATTAATTTTTTGAGTTTGATTGAGTGGTCAATGTAGCGATGACCTTTTGAGAAAATGACACTGGCACCACGAAGGCAATCTCTGAGTAGTGATAGTAGTTCTCATGATTTTTAAAGAGGAATGTAGTCAGATTAGGCCGTGAATGAACATTGTTACAGAAATGTAGACATTGATTCTGACAACGGCGATAATTTGTAGAAGACAAATCAATAATAATTTTGATGATATCAAGGGGACAATAAATATAAAAGATAATTCCGAATTAGATCGATCCAATTTTGAATAAATAACTACTCACGATGAATTTACATTGACATGAGATATATGTATATTTGTATTGTATAGTTGAATATATAAATAAGTTGGTGAACAATGTTAGAACTCCAAATAGTTATGTAAGCTTGCTGTTTCGAGACCTAACAGCCAGCTAACATATTGACTTCCGTTGACAGCAAATAAAAATGTTTTTACAAGTCTTATTGGTTTTATTATCATCCATTTATTAATCCAGTGTAACTTGTGGATGTCTTCTTCAAGTTATATACCACATTATTAGCTGAATCAGAAGACTCTCCCACATAAACGTCACCTGAAGCCGACAATATAAATCCTTGTAAATTTAGCATATTGTTCAACGCAACTCATATATATGAAAATCCATCCACAGTTTTCGCAATCATAAATTGGCGCAGTCGGTAGGATATATCGCCGTACGTACAGTTGTTGAACTTATTGAGGTCAAATGTTTGAGATTGAAACTGAGGCGAACTTGATTGCTAAAATCAGGATTGTCAACCGTAACATGATTGAAGTCAACTCGTGAGTGAAAGAAAATGGGAAAAGGAATATTCAACCTGATGGAGATCTGTCAGAAGACGTTTATTTTCGTTGTGGTCTTTTTCTCTTTAACATCAATGAGACTATAACAAACAAATAACCTATGACATTATTTAAGAATAAAACTGATACGAAGCTAATGCTATATGAATTACAATTCATTCTAATTTCATAATGTAGTTTTGTTAATGGACTCCAATGGGTGCCATTTGTGGATATAGCAATCGTTTCAAACAATGCTTTCCGGTTTGTAGAATAGGAGCTCCATGACCAGGTCTTCCCCAAAGACCGTTCCAAGTTGAAAAATGTTTTCTAATGCTCTCCAATTCCTTCAATTGCATTTCCTGGAACATAGATCATTCCAAGAAAACCGAATATTATGGTTCGTACACTTGGCTTTCATCAACGATATGAGAATATTCCAAAATTAATACAAAACACAATAGTGAATAAGTTTCAGTTGATACCTTGATTTGTTGTTTCTTCCGCTCCATTTGTTCTGCTAACTCCGTTAAATAAACTTGTCTTTGTTTGTCCCACATCGTGATACCACTGAAAAAATATACACTATTATATTTGAAAACTATAGTTGACAACCTGACCGCATGAGTATCTCAATTCGCATTGGGGATTTCTTAGAGTTATTCAGAAATATATGCTTCCCAGGACCTGAATATTACTCTGTAGGTTGGAACACCATGTTTAAATAAAGTCAATGAACGTGTCCACGTTTCTGACCCTTCGAAAGAGACAAATCAATTCAAAAATTATTCGTTCATTCGTTCATTCGTTCATTCGTTCATTCGTTCATTCGTTCATTCGTTCATTCGTTCATTCGTTCATTCGTTCATTCGTTCATTCGTTCATTCGTTCATTCGTTCATTCGTTCATTCGTTCATTCGTTCATTCGTTCATTCGTTCATTCGTTCATTCGTTCATTCGTTCATTCGTTCATTCGTTCATTCGTTCATTCGTTCATTCGTTCATTCGTTCATTCGTTCATTCGTTCATTCGTTCATTCGTTCATTCGTTCATTCGTTCATTCGTTCATTCGTTCATTCGTTCATTCGTTCATTCGTTCATTCGTTCATTCGTTCATTCGTTCATTCGTTCAAGTCTATGAGAATGCTAATCGATTGATATATATATATCGGTCCAGGTTATGAACTATTACGCTGTTTTTAGTATAAAATAGGATCATTCACTTTCATCTTTCTTGGTGAGTTCAAAATAAAAAGATGTGTAAAAGTGAATACCCCATGACTTGTCCAAATACGATATCACCCCATTTTTTTCTCTGATGTGACATCTGAACTGCAGAGCGGAATTTTCGTAGGGTTCTTTCTACTTTTAGCTAAAAGAGATGCCAACTCAACACCTTCATCCCGATCATCAGATAAGGGCGAGAGTTTTCTGTTTTTTCCCACTGGAATGAAATGTTTACGCATCAAAGGTTCGACAACCACTCTATTCGGAGGCACCACCGTCATAGACTTGAAATTATTGTACCTCTTCGCATCTTCTAGTTTACTCTTCATCACTCCATTCGCTAAGTCCTTCATCGTCTTTTCATTGGACCATCCCTTGAAAACGAAAATGATGCCCTTTCACTTTTTGAAAGTCAATAGAATCAATGGAACCAATTATTTTCCGAAATCTGCCTGACAGATATTTTCAAAGATTTTGAACAAAAAAGAAATGTTCAATTGACTTGGCCGTTACTTGATGAAAATCCATAGTTATTGTAAACAAACGAAAAACGATAAGATTTTCACGATAAATATATTTATATATATTTTTCACAACATGTTTCGCTAACACTGTAGCTTCATCAGGTATAAGTACACTAAACTAACTACTACGATAACAACCATATTTATACCTAATTACACAGTTATAACAATATTTGTACCTGTATCACCGATATCACTATCCATTCTAACTCAAATCATCCTTATCAACATAAAGTTGCAGCTTATCATAGTATGATTCATAGATTGGTTAATGTTCCACTTTCAGAAGAAAATTTCAATAAAGAACTGAACATCATAAAACAAATTGCAGTTAATAATGGATATGAAGTTAACATCATAGAAAATATTCTCAAAAAGAAACTCCATTCAAGAGCTATTAATCAAGTTTTTCCTTTTAACAAAAACACCGACCGAAATTACAAAACATTGACCTATTTTGGACAAGCAACCGAAAAAGTAGCTTCATTTTTGCATAAACAAGACACTAACATTGCTTATAGAACAAATAATACTTCGGGAAAGTTTATCAAAAATAATAAAGACATATAGTTCCTAAATATGAAAAATCAGGAGTATATTGACTGAATTGTGGAACTTGCCCGAAGGTATACATTGGTCAGACTGGGAGAACTTTCAAAAATCGCATCCATGAGCACCACATGAGTTATGTAAATAGGAAAACAAATTCAACATATTCCAACCACCTTTTAGAAGAAAATCACGATTTTGATGAAGAATTCAAAATATTACATGTTGAAAACAAAGGAGTGAAACTTAACTATTTAGAAACACTCGAAATTAATAGACTCAAGAATTCAAATCTTTTGCTTAATGACCAATTAGATTTGAATAATTCTCCTTTGTTGAATTTGTTTTCCTAAAAATAGTTTAATTAGATAGTCATTTTATTTTTTGTTATTTACCGCAATAAAAAGAGGATAAACATTCTAATCCCTACAGGTACAAATATTGTTATAACTGTGTAATTAGGTATAAATATGGTTGTTATCGTAGTAGTTAGTTTAGTGTACTTATACCTGATGAAGCTACAGTGTTAGCGAAACATGTTGTGAAAAATATAAATAAATATATTTATCGTGAAAATCTTATCGTTTGTCGTTTGTTTACAATAATGTATTGATATTTGAAAAAAAACTCTAGTTACTTTCAATATCCTCGTCAACATTCTCATGAAAATATCATCTATTCTAGAGAAAAGTCGCAAGTGCCTGCGATCTCGAGTTTAAAAAATATACAGGGTGATACGGAAATAACACTCGGTACTGAAACAGATGATATGGTGTTGAGCGAAACAAGTGATAAGAGGTCTCAATCCAATAGTTTTCATGATCTTATAGCAGCAATCTCTGGACATTTTTATATTTCCTATTCACTCATCAAACTTCTCTACTGGTGAAAAAAAAAGAAGGATTATCAATATCACAAACATGTCATAAGATATACAATCATTTCGAAGAAATTTATTGCATGTTCCAGAATATCGACTGTTTCAGTTTCGAGAAAAATCCTCCACTCACACTACATGTGTGGCGTACCAAAGATTTAAAAAAATTGAAGCCTATCGCATTAGGTTTCCTCCAAGGTGTTCCACCAGGTCCTGGTTTTCCCCAAGGAGGTGTCTTCAAAAACTTCAAGGACGTTAATTTATTTCTACTAGTTACTATAGTTAACCACTTACTTGTTCGCGATAAAACTTCAGAGAATCAGTTTTCTCCTGTTCCAGTTTCTGCTTCTTCTCTCTCACCAGATCATCTGGAATCAAGAAAAAATAGATAAAGAGATTTATCGTTTGAAGAATGTTGAAATCTTCATCGTATTGGAACTCACCCAATTCATTCTTGTACTTCAGCTGTTCATCTTTGTTCGTCTTATATCTGAGAGTGTTGTCCACACATCTCCTCAAGTCTTTGTTGCCGAACTGAAACCTCAAAATAGGATCTTCCCTGGTCCTGGTGATTGGTTTTCCACAGCTAAAAACTGGAGCACCTCCTCCTCCTCTACCTAGATCATACGTTCCAACGAAACGTTTTGCCTGGAAACGAACATATTTTGAAATCGTACTGTGAATCCTCCAACTGCTAACTCACATTCTTATAGTCATCGTTGGGGAAGAGTTCCTCCAATCTGAGATTCCGTAACCCTCTCGGTTTAGCATCCAGGCCCTCTCCCCAATTCCAGTGGTGTTCCAGTAATTCTTTCATCTGAAAAACCACCAACGACAGGAGGGGTTGATTCAATGCTTTGGTCATCTTGAATAGTTCTTTGGGATTGGAATTCTTTTGACTGAACGAAAAGAGAACCAAAATATGTTCGTGAAACATATCCGTACAAGCCATTGGGGAGGTATTGGGAGATGTAAAGGGTATTGGAATTTTTCCTGAGAGTTTTGAGGTTAGGTATAAACATCAGGCGAGCAGTTTCTACAATGGACCTCACGTGATCATCCCAAAATAGGGTGTCCCAAGAAGGTCTTAGATATTCGAGGTTACTGCTAGAGCATGTTTGTTCTTGGGTCTTGGGTCTTGGAGACGGTTTTCCTCATTAGAAATAATTCCGAAGAAATCATGCCAATAAATTTCATAGAGCAATTTGAGTGTGATAATAGAGTGTTGAAAGACAACAAAGCAAGGGTCGATATGGGGTGATGACGCCAAAACATCGTTATATATTGTTATTAATTGGTTTTCATTAAAACAGCCGAAACAGCGCTGATGTTATATAAGAATGTATCAAGTAATGACTGCTGTGAATACAAAAAGCATCCTTTGGATTCCACATTGCGCACATGACAGGTATATGATGGAAATATTGCATGGGTAGGTACCTTTATCCACTTCTATATGCGAAATATAAATGGCAAAATCTGGAAAATGTAAGCAAAGTCGCAATAAAAGTCATCTCAGAAAGAGAGGTAGCCTATCATTTACCAAGAAAAAACTGTAACGGTCAAATTATCTGGTTCTCAACCTTTTTTCATCAGAAGAAATATGGAAGGGGAAACAAAAATCCTCCTACTGGAAAACAAAATTCAGGACCCCAACTATAAAATAGATTTCCGATTCAAGCTTCTTCCCTAAGCACAACTCAGTCCAATGGATGTTCAATGGATGTCCTCCTCAGGACATCTCAAACATCCACTGGACATCCAGTTTTTGTACACCGGATTCCGTAACATCGCATTTCCAACTTTTTGACTATCCATACGGTATCCATCATGGACATCAATATGGTAACGTGTATGGACAAATATAGGCCACTTTCCACCGCTTTGGACATCCATGGAATATCCATAGGATGTCCATTTTATGACAAATAAATGAAAAAAGCTACTAGCATTCAAGCGCGGTCACCCATCCAAACTCTAACTTCGCTTATCGTTGCTTTACCTCAGTGATTCATCCTTCCTTGCATGGTGGCTGCTGCTGTCTTCTTATTTATATTATTAATTAAATTCATGAATAATGAGAACGATTCAAATTACTCCATTAGTGTTGATTCTTGCATGTCAGTTCGACGTATTTTTCATTTTAGAGAAAATTTAGGTATTGTACGATGATGGAGTAGACAATGTGTGGTATTTTGATATCTCTACTTCTATGTTGTGAGAGCCCAATTAGCCAAATTCGTGCATGGTGGAGAGAAGCGAGACCAACAGCTGATACTGTAATCCGAACCACTTCTATAGGAGTAAAGTAATTTAACAGAATTCCCATTGGTTTATATTACTTGAACATGAGGGTTTCTTTCGGTGTCAATTTCGAATACTTTTTATGAATGCAATGGTATGTATGTATGTGTGTGGAAAAAATTCAAAATGTGAACGTGGGGACATTGAATGTACGCCATATGTTCTGAATATCCAACAAACGTCTCAATTTGGACCTAAAATGGACAACATATAGTCTATAATTGTAAGCCATATGGACTACCTTAAATATATGTTCAATGGACATCTCCATGTGGACATCGATTGGACAATGGCTATCGATATTTTGAAGAAGAGGTCATTAAATGGACAACTACCTTGTCTGGACGTCCATTGGATATGTGGATCATGTGTATATCCTATGGATGTCCAAAATATATCCATGGACACCTTGGACATATACTGTACACAAAACGCATGGCCAATGGACATCTTGTGCTATTAGGGTCATTAGATGCTCACCTCGTTCTGCTCTCTAGTTTTCTTCATTTTCTGAAATTCTTGTTGTCTGTTCCAAAGTTCCATCCCTTCCTTCATGACTTTTTCTTCGAAAGCTCTCCTCTCCATGTCCCTACTTGTTTGAACCGATTCGTCCACCAACATTTCGATTTTCTGGAAATAGAATAGTGTGCAGATGCAATCTAGTTGCCTGATAGAACTACCGCGTCATTATACTGGCCAGTACAAGATACTATAGATACTCAGAATCCTGTTCTTTTGATAAATAACTCTTTCTTTCATAAGCAGACCTGTCTGCAACTCATTCTGAATGATTTGATTGATGAAACGAAAGGCGTAAATTATGCAAAGAACGAATGCAAATGACAAGAAGCTTTAAATTCAGTCGCAATGTATTAAGTCAATGATGATACGGGGTAGAAAAGGTTGAAGACAAAAAGAATTTTCAAGAAATGTATACAAAAATATAAGGCGTATATTCCATTTTGAAAAAGTCATACATTTTATACGCTGAAATACTCAGCAAAACAAAAAAAAAACATTGCGGATGAGAAAATATTTAGTGATTAGTCCAGTTTTGAACGCAGTCCCATTTCCATTTTGCTTATTGATATCATAATAGTGAAATAACAGCATTCAACAATAACCCATCATTTCGATTATATTTCTGTCTTGTAGCTGGATTTTATACTGACGAGAAACAAACTCTTTTAGCTGAGTTTCATCATCGTAGCTGATGTCTATAGGTAAAGACTTTTTCATAAATCAGTGATCCTCTGATTCTGCAAACGTTCTTAAAATATCTTGAATGATTTTGCATTTCGCATATTGGTTGCCGCATATGCGGATAAATCACAGCATATATTCGTGATATTGTGAATTGTATAATGGTAAAAATAGCATCAGCAGCAAGCCAATACTGAGGGCACAAGAAGTGTTGAATTGAAAAACTGCAAAATATTAATGTGTGAAATATTACGACGAATGGAAGAGAATGAAGAAACAAAATACAATTATTATATACAGGGTGTTCCATTACAAAAAATGTAATAATGACCATTCGAAATTATCGATTCGAATTATTGGGGGCATAGCACAGACTTTATTAAAATTCGCGCAAATTTTCAATTGAATATATTTTGAAAGCGAAGATGCTGATTTTTTGACGTTAATCTTTTCGACTTGTTAACAAAGCATAATAATTGCGTATCCGTAAACTAAAGCTCTTTTCTACTGAAATGAAGCAATAGAGTTTTTCCACATATATAGGGATAGATACTGAAGAAATTTTTTATTCCATTTGCGAATACTGTATAACTACTATCGAAATAAGCACCCTGTAGATGAAAATACCAAAATTTAACATACCTGACCTATTCCCGCCTGTCACACCCCTCAACCCTTATTCTGACGACCCTACTCTGATTGACTCTGCACTGGAAATGGTGAATACGCTAGAATTCCTTCAGTTTCAGCTAATAATAAGTTCGGCTCGTGTCTGTTACCATGATATGGGGGGGCGGCAGGGTTAACCCACCCCCCCCCCCCAATAAACCACCCCCCAGACGGCCCAGCAGACTGTCATTCGACTGGCACATAAATTTTCGTGATGACATCCAATATATGCGAAAGGAGAACAAATAAATTTGCCTGACGAAGAATAATGAGATTTGATGGTCGATTGGGGAATTGGGTTGAATCGATAAATTTTGCATACGTTTCCGTGCTAGAAAGGGATTCCTTCGTTTTTAACGTTGAACGATTAAACTGGTGTGCTTACGTGCAGTAAATTACTGTTTGTTTTATTCGATATATATACGTCGAAATAATACTCAATGAACTTTCATGTAGAAATCTCTGAGAGGTGGCTCAAAGGTTCAATTATAACCCATAGGGTACGACCCCTAAATTAGAGAATTAGGTTTGAGAAGGGTTTAGGAACTATAGATTGTATAAAAAAAATGGATATATGTATTTGATCATAAAATCGCAGCAAATATCATAATCCTGCTAATATTTCACGAATCGTTTAATTGGGGATAGTAAGAGGTTCAACGATTAGGAGAAATTCATTCATCCTGTTCAGTCTCAGTAAGTACAAAATAACAAATAATGCGAATAATTTTTCGAAAATATTCATACCAAATACATATTAACTCACGTAGCGCCATGTATGATATCATTGTACAACTACTGATATTTTATAGAATCATAATTGTCCATTAAACAGATTCCTAGCTATCAACTTTAACGATGGTACACGACTAGCTTACGTATTTCAAATGCAGATGGCGGTACAAAAAAAATCGCGATAAAATTGATTGCAACGTGTGAATATGGATAAATTTAAATTATGGTATTGATAAGAATAACATTGAGATAAATATGTGTATAAATCACCATAACCTTCAACATATTATCACTAGGGCAGGGGCAGAGATTGAGGAAAGACGATGTAGAAAGAAATGATGTAGAGTTATCGTTAGATGCCGCAAGATGCCGCAAAATCACACTTTTATTTTGATTTGACATTGACAGTAAACGACCTGGCTCTGACATTTGACCAAACTTTGAGTTTGACACATGTTTGACACGTTCAAATGTGTTGTAGATGTGGGACTTGTTGATATTTTTCATATTTGTAAAAATCGTAATATCACGGTGAAAACACTGATAATCTTCAATTGAACTTTACTAGTAAGTCTTCGATACCTTTATTCATATAGTGCTAAACGACATAATAGTTTGTTGAAAAGAAAAATATCAAACTATCATATTTATGTATTTTCAGAGTTGCCTGCATTAAACATTAAGATGACTGCTGTAGAACAGCCCTGTTATACCATTATCAACTTGCCCACAGATTCAGAACCTTATAATGAAATGCAACTGAAAATGGATCTTGGTAAGTCTGATAAAAGTTCACACAAGATATCCCTGAAACATTTTTGAGGACAGAGAACATATTCTACCTAAAGCACTCATGACATTGTCCATAGGTATGAGTATATCCTTTTCTATTAACATTAAGACACATAACTACTTGAAACTCAAATGGCAAACAGTAAAAATACCTTGGTTAATTTGTTTTTCAATGTAAGATTTTGCTGGAAAATCACTCCAGTGATAAAAAACACTTATCAAAGTAGTAAGTCATCAGGTTTTAGTCTTTCTACAAACATTATCCTACTCCTACTCCTACTCTCACCCTTGCTTCTGTATAAGCATCCACTTTTATGCAACTTAATTGATTAATCTTCGTTAATCTATCTATCAGGACCATAATGTAGTGCATTTATGTTGTGTCATTCTAGTAGTTTTTAGAAAAATATTTACTGAATAAAACAGGTGAATAGAATTTTAATTGTTATTAAATTCATTTCTGATCCATTTTCATATCACCAAATTATGTCTACTTTGATGAACCTGATATAATATGATATATATCACTGAGTTTGGCCTAGTTTCCAATGGAACCAAAGTTACAGCTTCTGTTGACTATCAGGAATTGGTATGAATAAAATACTATTGGAGGGTTGACCAATCACAAAACAATTTCCCTCAGAAAATTAACAAAAGCTGAAGGCTATTGACAATCTGTACAGTACCATTATTTTATTCCAATATCAGTTCAGATATGAGGTAGGTAATATCTTCAAATTGAGAATAAATGAAGGTGTTTGTGTGGTATAGTATTGTCAACAAACCTATTAGAAAGGATAATTGAAAATATGTGTTCACCAAATAAAAATCCATCTATGTATCATTATAAGAATTTATACTCACATTTTTTTATTATATCCTTTGTTGACCTGAAGGGATCATTAAGTATGTACTGAAATCAGTAAGCAATCCTGAACAGATCACTTTGTTGCTTATATGCTCTAAAAAGCTATCACATTTCAATAAATATATCAAATTGAAAGAACTTTTTGGTAGTAATAATTCTACCAAATGGAACTGAAAAACATAATTTATATTTAGTATGTCATGGAAAATCGAGTAGAAAATTATCCTGGGACATTCCAATATCCAAATTTTCCAAAAATAGAAATAAGGGGAAATCATTATATTATTTTTTAGGCCAATTGTTTTATTTGCTCTGATTTTTGTGGTTTTTTCATTCTCAGATATGTTTTGAGTATATGATTTGTGTACATTATATTTTATTTTTGTTAATTTTGTTCTTGAAAAGGTAAGTGAGTATGTATAACAGTATAATTGTCTGATTTCCATCCTTTGGCTTTCTCCGACATTTTGAACAAAACTCGGTTGCCATCTTGAAGCCGTCATCTTGAATTTATGGATATCGACAGAAAATTCATAATCTCCGACCTCAAATATAATTTGTATTGGAATCGTCAAAAACAAGAAGAAGATAAAGCAGATCGGATATTAGGATTTTCATGAAAAAATCAAAAGTATACCTACCTACTTATAAACATATATTCTTCAAAACTAGAATTAACATTATCAACAACAAAATATTCACGGCTTTGGTTTTTATTTTGAATATCTGGTAGCAAATTTCTAATTTGCACATGGAGCCCATTTATTTGTTCTCAAAAACAGGTAAAAACAAGTCAAATATAAAAAGATACTATAGGAACTGTTGAGGTTCCAAGATTTTTTGAAGCATTTCTGCAAGAATCACGAAAGTTTATGCTTTTAATGATTCATATTAGTTTTTTGTGCTATAAACTCATAGGAGCAGCTAGAGGAAATACCACAAAAAGAAGAACACTCCATATCTCAGTCTGAAATCCACCAGAGTGTAGTACAGCTTCAGCAGCTGATCAATATTTGAAACCTGCCTGATATGAAATAGAGTTAAATTTTTTTATTACGAAATCACAGTGATTCTGCCAATTCGAATGTTCCAACAATTTTAATTATGCTGTCACAGTAGCAAAACAAAAAACGTGTGACAACCACCCGATAATTTTTTCACAGAAAAGGGCGAGACCAAAGTGAAAGTCCGCTCTCTGGAGCGAATCATCCACATGATCCTGGCAGGAGAAAGACTTCCCAACGGCTTCCTCATGTCCGTCATCAGGTACATCCTGCCGCTGCAGGACCACCTCGCCAAGAAGCTGCTGCTGATCTTCTGGGAGATCGTGCCGAAGACGTCGCCGGACGGCAAGCTGCTGCAGGAGATGATCCTGGTGTGCGACGCGTACAGGAAGGACCTGCAGCACCCCAACGAGTTCCTCAGAGGCTCCACGTTGAGGTTCTTGTGCAAGCTGAAGGAGCCCGAGCTGCTCGAGCCGCTGATGCCGAGCATCAGGTGGGGTGTTTTGCGAAGAAAAAAATGGGGGAATCTGAAGATTGTACGGTTTATTTGTTCACCGATTTGGTCACATTTGCAGGAATAGGGTTGTACACTTTTTTTCAAAAATTACATATTTGAAACGCGGATCTCCAGAGAATAAGTCGATATTTTTTTGAAATTTTTATTTTCAAGGCTTTTTCCAAAATCGGCATTCTAAAATCGAAAATTCTCCATCCTTTTCTAAAAACGTGACGTCACCTGGTAGGTTGGTTTAGGTTCTGTTCCATTAATCAAAGTGGAAGAAGAATTGACAATCTCTGTCATCTTTGACATATGGCGGTAAAAAATTACTGGGCGATTTTAATTCTTCCTGCGAAAATATATTCGGATGATTCAAGGTAAGTTACTATTGAGTTTTATTTCATTGTTAAGCGTTCATTATACTCTTCACTGACCCCTTTTTCAAGAAAGTTTAAGCATTCAAGACTTGTGCTTCATGTAGCAACAATAATGTGGATTCTCGAAATTCATATTAGTACTCCAAGTGTTAATATGAGACAAACTTGGTGTTTTGCAGTAGGACAACACATATCATCAGCTACATCTGCAAGTAATTGCTGTGAAGATAATTTTGATCTAAGTTAAAATTATTTATCCTTATTATTTGAATCTTTGTACATGATGAACATCATGAGAACCTGTGAAGTGTGAGCACAAAGTATTTCAGTAATAGGTATAAGCTAATAAACCAAATCTTTATTGTCATGCACTTCTGTAAATAATAAATGTATTTTCCTAATTCCTCAGTTATTCTTAGTACATACTCTATCTATGATGTGAGTTTATATGAGATCTCTACATTATATTGTGAATATGTTATTATAATATCAACTTGTGTTGTTTATTTAATATTTTATCAGATGCACCACTACACTCACCTACTTTTCCCAGACAATATAGTTATTAATTGAATTAATTCTTCATTTTTATTTCTCTATTTTATAGTGTCTTTGAGTTCAATCGTCTCATATTGACTTCGCTAAGGTGGTATTGAAAATCCCATAGAAATATTATTGACATATAAAAGGTAAAACTTCGTTTGTCGCACTCCTATGAGTTCGGAAAAAAATTGTGGTGTAACTTACGTATTTTGACCTCCTGATCACGAATCTGAAGTCAAAATGCGGCGTTCTCAAGGATTTTCGGAGATACGGCCTCATTTTGTCTCAAAAATGCACCATTTGACATGTTAAATTTCTGCTATTAGGAATACACAAAATTCACCCTTCTTTGAACTAAAACACTATACACGCATATATTCACTTGTTTCCAACACTTCTCAGCAGAAAAAACGATTATTTTTCAAAAAATTCACCCTTCTTTGAAATGTAAACAAAACAACCTTTTTACACTGATTTTCTGGTAATTTGTATTTATGATGTTGGCAACGTGATTGTTTGGCTCATGGTAAGACGTTGCCAACATCTCAAATAAAAATAACCAGAAAATCAGTGAAAAATAGCTATTATTACAACTAGGTAAATATATTCATATTTCCCGTGGTGTAATCAATAGTTTTTTCTGATTGAAATAATCTGATAAGGGGAAATTATTATAAGATTGTATATTTTTGTAATAATTAAATTTTTAACGTTGCTATGGGCCAAAATTATTGAAATAATGTCGAACTACGTCGAAACTCAATCGGCAAAAGCCCGTGAATCTTTGGTTCCGGCCAAATCTCAAGCTGCCTACAGTAAAGAGTACGATTGCTTTCAGGAGTGGAAAAGAAAAAATTTGGTGGACGGTGTGAGCGATAATATTTTGTTAGCATATTTCCAAGATTTGGTATGTTGCTCTGATACTTGTTATTCTTGATGATGTATGATTAATTCATTCGATCCCCAGTCGCAGAAATATTCACCGAACACGTTATGGACGAAACTATCGATGTTAATATCAATGCTACATTTGAAGGAAAAAACTGATGTCAAATTATTCGATGAAGTCGAAGCATTTGTTAAAAACAAAAATAAAGGATACGTTCCTAAAAAATCAGCAGTGTTGTCCCGGGAGCAGCTCAAGACATTCTTGAGTGAAGCTCCTAATGACGTTTTTTTGATGTATAAGGTAAAAGTTTCATTTTGATTTCCTCTGTTGATAATATTTTTACATTCACAATTTTGAAGGTTGTTTTAATAATGGAAATCTTTGGCGCCTGCAGAACACAAGAGCTGGTGAATATGCTATCTTCAGATATCGAAGATCGTAGGTCGGTAATCATAATTAAAGTCTCAAAAACTAAGAATGATATAAACAGAATATTCACTATAATTGATGAAGAAGATGTGGGTGCTGCTCGTTTGGTGCGGGAGTATTCGGCGTTGCGTCCGCAAGGCGTTCTTAGGTTCTTCGTAGCTTATAGAGATAAGAAGTGTACCTACTCTTCAGCCTGTCGGCAAAAATTCCGAGTAAGGTGTGGGAGACGAACATCCGCGACTTTGGTTGCCGATGCGGGAACCTCAATGACAACACTCAAGAGACATGGTGGTTGGAAAAGTTCGTCTGTTGCAGAAGGCTATCTGGCTAACAGTATGCTGCACAAAAATAGGATAGCGAAGATGATAGCAGGTGTGGAGGGAGAGCCATCTGCAGCATCACAGTCTTTGAAGACCGTTTTGGGAGAATCGTCCGAGACTGCTGCTGCACGGAATGTTCTCAAGAAAACTGTAGTCTCGTCGACGAATAATTATGAACAAGATATTTCTTCTTCCTTTGTAACTGGTGGAAATACTTTTAGTGGAAATTTCAACAATTGCAGTTTCCATTTTGTTACTAAATAAAGAAATAAAATATGATTTGACGTTTTGAAAGAAATATAATTTGACGTTTCATATTTCCCTAGGGAAATATGAGTGTGTTATGACATATGGTAACTAAGGCAATATAGCTCAATATTGGTTCGATCAGAAATAAACATATTATTATTATTTATAATGAATGTAATCACCAGAGCGTGCTTGGAGCACCGACACAGCTACGTGCGCCGCAACGCCGTCCTCGCCATCTTCACCATCTACCGCAACTTCGAGTTCCTCATCCCCGACGCGCCGGAGCTAGTCTCCTCCTACTTGGACGGCGAACAGGACATGTCCTGCAAAAGGAACGCCTTCCTCATGCTGCTGCACGCCGACCAACCTCGAGCGCTGGCCTATCTGGCGGCACGGCTCGACCAGGTCGCCGCCTTCGGTGACATCCTGCAGCTTGTCATCGTCGAGCTGGTTTACAAGGTGTGCCACTCGAATCCCGCTGAGAGGTCGAGGTTCATCCGGTGTATCTACAGTCTGCTCAATTCGAGCAGCGCCGCTGTCAGGTGAGGTGGGATTTTGTGTGACAATCGGTCCGATTCTCTAAGGAAGTGGTTATCTCAACAACTGTCATTTGGGTGGCAAATAGGAAGGTCAGTTGTTATTTGAATCACTTTCCGAATTTTCAATTCTCTAACGTCAAAATGGAAAAAAATTTAACAACTTGTCGTTGGTTTACCACAAAGTGACTAATTTATCCACCAGATTTTACTGGTGGAAATGAAATAATAATTCATCATAAAGGTGATGTATATTTGAAGAGGCAGTTATGAAGGAAATTTGTTACAGTTGTCAGGATTTGAGTCGCTCAGGAAATAATTATATGGTAGGATAATCGATATTATTGAGAACCTATACCTTCCTACTGAAAAAAATATCATAAAAATATCTACATATATATGCTCAAAAAACAGATAGCATCCAATTATATAGAGCCTTATGAAATTATACAAACCAAGAATATTAATGTTAATGATGTCTCTGATTGAACCAATGATGTTCAACATGGTAGAATGTGTTGCTACTGAAAAATTAGTTACCTAACTGAAATCAATGAGCAATGATCCTGTGTAATAATATGCATTCCAGGATATATTTATACCTACCTCACTAGGTTCATTAACAAAACATATAATTATTATTCCTGCAATTATTCACGAAAAACTTGGCAGTCCCGGACACAGAAGACCAGAAAGTAATCTGTGTGCCGATATTTTCTATGTGCTAATACTACATCGAATCCAAAAAATGAGGTTAGGTTGACGTTGAAATTGCAGAAAAACAGCAAACTATAATAAAAAAGTGTTATGTTGTATCATCAGGGTTAATGATACCACTTGGTTCGTTCTTGAGTTTCTTTATTACGTCCCCAAATCATATAACAAGAATATAATAACTTTTTATCCCCCCAGTCCCGTTCACCCAAAAAGACCCTTTTTCTAGAAAAAGATCCTTGACACTGACAATTGACAGCACGTCACCAATCTAACCAATTCTCAGTGGTGGGCATGAATACCAACTTAAATATAAATGACAATACCAACTTAAATATACATGACATTTTCCCTCTTTCTCAAAAGAATGAACAACCTTAAATTACAAATCTAATCTTATTGGTGCTTGGCGCACCCTAGCACTACGCCTTAACTGGGGCATTTCCGATTCTTCAATTTGATCCGGTAGTGACACGCCACTATCTTTTTTCCTGGCCCTCACTGGGCTTTTAGACACCTCGGAGTCATTCTTTGAAACACTTGGTGAACAGAGTGGACTAATAACTGGCCTATCTCTATGAACGGGTATCGGTGATATACTTGGTACAATAGCTGATGCATTAGATGGTACATTTTGTAACATAGGAGCTGCATTAGTTGCTGATTCATTCAAAACTTGTTCAGTACCCAAAAATTTTCTTATACTATTAACATGCTTATACATAATTTTTTCATCAACTTTTACCAAATATGTCACTGAACTGACACATTTTACTATTTCCCCCGGTCTCCATTTATCATTACAATATGGACCAAGTTTCCCCACCAAGACTCTCCTACGAGAAATACAGGAGGTTTTACAAAATCAAATGTATTATTTGGTTGAACTTTTCCCTCCTTCGTAGGTCTCAAAAGATCTAATCTTGTCTTAGGCTTGACTTTAAAAATCATCTCATTGGGACTCATACCCGAGCTAGTAGGTGTAGTACGATAACTGAATAAAAAATTTACCACCTGTTGTTCTAATGTGAGAGTGGTCTTTTGTAAAAGATATTTATCTAGTGCGTCTTTAACTGTTTGAACATGACGTTCAGCACTACCATTAGATTGTGGGTGATAAGGTGGAGATTTAAGCACACAATTAACACCATTTGTATGACAAAATTTTTCAAATTCCAATGCATTAAAAGGGGGTCCATTATCACTCACGATCGTATCTGGTAAACCCATCACTGAGAAAGTAATTTTCAACTTTTCTATAGTTTGCGTTAGACCAGTACCTTTTGACATAATATGAATATCTGGCCATCTAGACTTACTATCTACAACCAGTAAGAACCACACATTATTCTTTTTGAAAAAATCTATATGCACTCTGGAAAACACATTTTCTGTTTTTGGCCAAGATATCGAATATTTTTCCTGATTTCTTTGATTTAGCTGACATATATTACAACTTGATACTAAGGACTCAATGTCTTGCTGTAAATGTGGCCACCACATTACAGACCTAGCTAACATTTTTGACCTAACTATGCCTATGTGGTCTTCATGGAGCAAATCCAGAACATGTTTTCGCAGAACCTCTGGTACCACTACCTTAATACCTTTCATGAGACAATTTCCCTCAATGGAAAGGTCATTTCGCTTTGAAAAATACGGTTTCAAGTCTGAATCTACCTTCTTAGGCCAACCGGTTTTAACATAGTCAATTATTTTCCTCAGAATTGGGTCTTTATTAGAAACTTTCGCAATATCTTCCCATGAAATCGGTAGCTCATCAGTCGAGTTAAAAGCATTAATAGAATTATCTACTTCGGTACAATCTTCTAAAGGCAGCCTTGATAACATATCAGCTTCAAATAACTGTGAACCTTTTTTATATTCAATCTGGTAGTCATATGCTGATAGGATGACATTCCAACGAATAATTCTAGATGCTGACATCACTGAGATACTTTTATCTGGGCTGAAAATCACTTTCAGGGGTTTGTGATCTGATACTAAAATAAACTTCCTGCCATAAATATACTTATGAAACTTCTTTACACTGAAAATTATCGCCAAAGCTTCCCTCTCTAACTGCGAGTAATTTTGCTCAGCCTTTGATAAGGAACTAGAGGCAAAACACACTGGTTTTTCGACACCATTCACTCTATGACTCAATACTCCGCCCACACCATAAGAACTACTGTCACATGCTACCACTATGGTCTTATTTGGATCATAGTGTGTCAAAACTTTATTATTGGCAATAAGCTTTTTACTTAGGACAAAAGCTTCTCTACAGGCATCATTAAATTTAAATTCTACATCTTTCTCTAACAGATTATATAGAGGCCGTAATTGGGATGACAACATTGGTAGAAATTTACTGTAATAGTTAATCAGCCCTAAGTAAGCGCGTAATTGAGTTAAATTGGTAGGTTCTGGAGCCTCCTTAATAGCACGGACCTTCTCCTCAGTAGGATGCACACCTTCACTATTAATTTCATGCCCTAGATATTCAACTTGTGGCTCAAAAAACTTACATTTCTCAATATTCACTTTTACATTATGATTAGCCAACTTTTGCAAAACTAGAGCAACATGTTGCTGGGCTTCTGCTAAGTTTTTTCCAGATATTAATATATCATCTAAATAGCAATTTACGTTTGGAACACCACATAAAATTTGGTCCATTATGGACTGAAATATAGCTGGGGCACAGGCAATGCCATAAGTTAGCCTAGTAAATTGAAACATTCCAACATGGGTGTTGATAGTTAAGTATTTCTGATAATCCGAGTGTACCTTTAACTGCTGATAAGCACCAGATAGATCCAAGACTGTGAAAACCGTTCCACCAGCCAAGCTTGCGAAAATATCCTCTGGTTTTGGCAGTGGATATTGGTCTATATTTAATGATTTGTTTACTGTAACCCTAAAATCAGTACAAATACGCACATCCCCATCTTTTTTTGGAACCACAACAATAGGTGATGCCCATTCACTAAAATTTACTGGTTTCAATATGCCTACTTGCACCATATGTTCTAACTTATTCTCTACTTTTGGCTTTAGGGCATAAGGCATGTCATATGCTTTTCTCATGACTGGCACAACATTCTCTTTGATGTTAAACTTGACTTCAAAATCCTTAATTGGATTGCACAAATCCTTATCAAAAACACTCTTGAATTTTTCTTTCAGTGTATCAACCACCTTCGATTTTTCTGACAGGCTTAATAACTTGATGGAAAAATTGTTCTGCCAATCTGGGAATAAAACATTTAGCCAATTCCTACCTAACAAAGGTATGAAGTCTTTTTCAGATTCTATCACTGTTATTAACAACTGAAGCTTCTTTTCATTATGAACAACTGTAACCATACACTCTCCTAATGCTTTTATTGACTGCCCAGACACTGCATTCAACCGATAGGTAACTTTTTTCAATGGCAAATTTATCAATTCTAAAAACTTTTTCTTAGCAATTACAGTCTTACATGCACCTGTGTCGACCTCAAACAGCATAGGGTGACTGTTCACTTTCAATGTGACATGATGTGGAGAACTACTGCTATTACCACATACCTGATTTAGATTATATAAATCATTATTAACATCCTCAAACTGTAATTCATTCACCATAACATCAGACTCTAGCTGCTGTTCTCCTTCTTGTACTGCACCCAATTTTGGCTTAGATGGGCATAAATCCCGAACATGACCAAACTTTTGACATAGGAAACATTTCCATTTCTTCGCAGGACACTTATCTTTACTATGTATCCGCCCACACCTATCACAACAGGTGTTGCTGAATGTGGCAGCACCTTTGTCACTTTGCCAACCAGACTTTGGTTTAATCTGATTTTGTGATTTGTATTTCAGTGTTCTAACATAGTTTACCCCACTGCTTTCTCCAGACAGATTCTTGACCTGTTTTTCTGCAATCTCTGCCACTTGAGCAGCTTTACAAGCACTTTGGAAGGTCAGTTTTTCATCAGCCAATAACTTCCTCTGGATGTTTTCGGATCTTAGGCCACACACAAACCTATCTCTCAATGCCTCATCCAGAAACGTTTTGAAGTTGCATGAGCTTGCTAATCTGCGTAATTCAACTATGTACTCTGATACATTCTGCTCTGATTTCTGATTGCATTGATTGAATAGAAACCTCTCGTATATCTCGGATACTTGCGGAGCATAATGTCCTTTAAGGAGATCCTTTACTTCTAGAAACGTCAGGTCCCCTGGTTTTCGTGGAGCTACTAAATTCTTCAGCGTCTGATACACCTTTGTACCAGCCAACGTTATCAGCATAGAGACCTTTAGTCTATCTTCTACAGAGTTAACAGCGAACAAGTGCTCTATTCGTTCTAAATACGTTTCGAACTCTTCAGCAATTCCACTAAAGGGTTCAATGTTTCCAATCAGGGACATTTTCCACTGTCTACACCTTCCCAGACAAAAAAAAAAAACTCACTCAAATCCTATCCTCGTCGCCAAGTGTTATGTTGTATCATCAGGGTTAATGATACCACTTGGTTCGTTCTTGAGTTTCTTTATTACGTCCCCAAATCATATAACAAGAATATAATAACTTTTTATCCCCCCAGTCCCGTTCACCCAAAAAGACCCTTTTTCTAGAAAAAGATCCTTGACACTGACAATTGACAGCACGTCACCAATCTAACCAATTCTCAGTGGTGGGCATGAATACCAACTTAAATATAAATGACAATACCAACTTAAATATACATGACAAAAAGAAGAGGAGTTCCTAACTTTTCCGCATTCATTTACCACTGAGTGAAAATGTAAGAAATTAGCAACCTTGATAAATTTCGTATTTGAAGAATACCACATATGAATAGTGGAAAATCTAAAGTAGTTAAAAAAAGTAGTTGTTAACAACGTTACTAATGCATCCACTGTGTTAACCACTTTTTAAAGAATCGGACCGAATGTCTCTTACTTTGCATTTTTTTTTTCTTTGTCGTTGAAGATGGACCAAAACTGGCAGCACTTTTTCATTGCCACGAAATGAAATTCTTAATGCCGCTCGCATAATAGTTCGTCAAGCCTTCTGTTAACTTGACTTGGGATTGTCGGTCTAAATAAACATCTAGTAGACGGTGTAACTGTCTTTTCACTGGGAAAAACGACGTAACTTTATCTGTAAGGCAGTCATCTTCTGATGATAATCGTGAACCTTCGTTAAAACCGCACTACAACGAGGTAAAAAGGTGGTGCCAAGGTATTTTTGCCTCCTGTACATGGATCTGAAGTCAAAACGCGGCACTAAAGGATTTCTGAAGATATGGGCTCCTTATTTTATTTCGGAAATATATCATTTGACACGATTTGACATCTTAACGAGATACCCAGCACGACGGGCTTTGTAACTGACTCTTTTGCTGTTGGACTATATTTTTCCTTTTTTTTTTCTTTTACCAATTTGATTTTTTTTCTTTTTTGTATTCAGATAAACTGTTTTTTATTTTGTTTCATCTTATATAGGTATTCATGAAACTCCTTGCTGTATGAATGTACTTTCTTTTAAAGCAATAAAGATTATTATTGTAAATATGATATATATTTTTTTAATATAATTTTTTTCACCAAAAAGTGAAATATACACGTAAATGTAAGCGTGTGTGGTATTTTAGTCAGAAAAAGAACAAACTTTATGATTTTTTAGCAGAAATTTGAGATGTCAAATGGTATATTTACGAAATAAGTGTGAGCTAGGTTCCTGACATCGGAGGGCTCTAAGAAGGTCCTTTTCAGGAACTTGAGCCTCTTGCAGAAGAGTGCTGGTCATTCGCATAGCAAATGGTCTGCAGTTTCAGCGAAGTTCTCGCAGTAGCAGCAACTATCATTCTCTGTTTTACCCATCTTTTTGAGGTCATACCTCAGAGGGCAGTGTCCAGTGAAAAGTCACGTTACCAGTTTCAAGTCTTTTTTGTCCAACTCGAGAAGCTGCTAAGCTTTCCTTGGCGATAGGCTCACTAGCCTTTTCGCTTGTCTTTGTACTGGCACTTTACTCCAGTGAGATTTCATTTCATCTACTTTCCAGCGTTGGAACTCTTCTCTCAAGTTGGCTTTGGGGAGTATACAGAAGGGTTCTGGGTAAAACTTCGTTTATCGCACTCATATGAGTTCGGAAAAAAATTTTGGTGGAACTTGCGTATTTTGACCTGATCACGAATCTTAAGTCAAAACGCGGCGGTCTCAAGTATTTTCGGAGATACGGCCTCATTTTGTCTCAAAAATGCACCATTTGACATATCAAATTTCTGCTATTAGGAATACACAAAATTCACCATTCTTTGAACCAAAACACGCATATATTTACTTGTTTCCAACACTTCTCAGCAGAAAAATCGATTATTTTTCAAAAAATTCACCCTTCTTTGAAATGTAATCACAGCAACCTTTTTACACTGATTTTCTGGTAATTTGTATTTAAGATGTTGGCAACGTGATTGATTGTTTGGCTTATGGTAAGACGTTGCCAACATCTCAAATAAAAATAACCAGAAAATCAGTGAAAAAAGTTGTTTTGTGTACGTTTTGAAGAAGGGCGAATTTTTGTGAAAATAACAGTTTTTTATGCAAAAAAATGTTGGAAACAAGTGAATGTGAGCATGTGTGATTTTTTGGCTCAAAGAAGGATTAATTTTGTGTGTTTTTATTAGCAGAAAATGGAGATGGTTCATTTTTGAGACAAAATGGGGTCGTATCTCCGAAAATACTTGAGACCGCCGCGTTTTGACTTCAGATTCGTGATCAGGAGGTCAAAATACGTAAGTTCCACCAATCATTTTTTCCGAACTCATAGGAGTGCGATAAACGAAGTTTAACCGGGTTCTGGGCCAAGAAATTGTATATTTGCCCCTTCTTTGGCAAGGCGGTCTGCTTCCTCGTTGCCTTCAACTCCCTTAGAACCGGCATCCACATCAAAGTGACGTGCTCAGTGATAGTTCAGAACTTGTTACGTCACATCTCGTCACGGTTTCCACAGAGTTCAAACAGAAACCTCTCTTCGAGAATTTATTTTGGAGAAACGGCTGCGAAGAGAAAAATAAAAAATATTGTGGTCTCGCCTATTTTATTAGGGATAATCAGAAGTGGCAAAGTGAAAAAGTTTAGGTGCATCTTCATCACCAAAGCCGGATAATCCCGAAATTCATCGCTGACTCACCTTCGCCACGATAACCAACCCCCCCCCCCTCTCACAGGTACGAAGCCGCCGGCACCCTGGTGACCCTATCCAGCGCCCCCACAGCGGTGCGGGCGGCCGCCGCATGCTACATCGACCTCGTCGTCAAAGAGAGCGACAACAACGTCAAGTTGATCGTGTTGGACCGGCTGGTGGCGCTGCGCGAAGTGCCCGCCCACGAGCGCGTCCTCCAGGAGCTGGTGATGGACGTGGTGCGCGTGCTCGCAGCGCCCGATCTCGAGGTGCGCCGCAAGACGCTCGAGCTGGCCGCCGAGCTGGTCAGCTCCAGGTACATCGAGGAGATGGTAAAGTGCCCTTTTTTTTTTTTTTTTTTTTTTTTTTTTTTTTTTTATTGTAGTCGAATTCAACAACAATTGTGTCTCAATTTCATCTCTGTTGTTTTGTTCGTTCGATTTTGAGATGGGATTGGACGATAGTAAGATGTATATACGAGATGGTGATGCGATTTCCTATCCCCGCCTGTTCCCAAAACCTCTAGATCAAAACCACTTGATTTTTGAGTTTTCACATCGAGAAGAATACTTTCTGAAACCACCACTGGTGGCGCCATTGTAGCCGTCAACATGATGTAAATTGCAAGGTTGCGAGAGTTGATTTTTGAATTAAGAATATGTAGTAGTATAAAAAACATAACCATTTTGAAATAATCACACGACTTCTATTATACAAAATGGCAGACTTGGCAGACATACTTGTACAGAGCTTTCATCTGTCGAATTATGAATAATCTTGGTCGTATCAAACGTGGAAAGGAATCAGCGAAAAATGTGGTGGAAGTGTTTTCAGCTGTTTTCGTCTCTTGTAAAATGTAATGTGCTTGCGAAAGTGACAAGCATAACAAATTGAAACAACAAAATTATCACTAAAAGAACACAAAACGAACAACTAGAAAAGATCTCAAACCCGAAAATTATCCACAGCAACGTGACTACGTTAAGCAAAAACTCGAAATTCTTGTAAACAAACGAAAAACGATAAGATTTTCACGATAAATATATTTATATATATTTCTCACAACATGTTTCGCTAACACTGTAGCTTGATCAGGTATAAGTACACTAAACTAACTACTACGATAACAACCATATTTATACCTAATTACACAGTTATAACAATATTTGTACCTGTAGGGATTAAATAATGTTTATCCTCTATATGGCGGTAAATAACAAACATAAAATGAATATCTAATTAAGCTATTTTTAGGAAAACAAATTCAACAAAGGAGAATTATTCAAATCTAATTGGTCATTAAGCAAAAGATTTGAATTCTTGAGTCTATTAATTTCGAGTGTTTCTAAATAGTTAAGTTTCACTCCTTTGTTTTCAACATGTAATATTGTGAATACTTCATCAAAATCGTGATTTTCTTCTAAAAGGTGGTTGGAATATGTTGAATTTGTTTTCCTATTTACATAACTCATGTGGTGCTCATGGATGCGATTTTTGAAAGTTCTCACAGTCTGACCAATGTATACCTTAAGTTTATCAAAAATAATAAAGACATAGTTCCTAAATATGAAAAATCAGGAGTATATAGACTGAATTGTGGAACTTGCCCGAAGGTATACATTGGTCAGACTGGGAGAACTTTCAAAAATCGCATCCATGAGCACCACATGAGTTATGTAAATAGGAAAACAAATTCAACATATTCCAACCACCTTTTAGAAGAAAATCACGATTTTGATGAAGGATTCAAAAAATTACATGTTAAAAACTTAACATGAGTGAAACTTAACTATTTAGAAACACTCGAAATTAATAGACTTAAGAATTCAAATCTTTTGTTTAATGACCTTTTAGATTTAAATAATTCTCCTTTGTTGAATTTGTTTTCCTAAAAGGAGCTCAATTAGATATTCATGTTATTCTTATTATTTACCGCAATAAAAAGCAGAGGATAAACATTCTTTAATCCCTACAGGTACAAATATTGTTATAACTGGTGTAATTAGGTATAAATATGGTTGTTATCGTAATAAATATATTTATCGTGAAAATCTTATCGTTTTTCGTTTGTTTACAATAACTATAGATTTTCATCAAGTAACGGCCAAGTCAATTGAAAACTCGAAATTCGAAAAGGAAAAGAATATTTTCGATTTTCAAATTTTTTGAAATAAGCGGAATGACCATGTACAACATCAGAATAAAAACACACGCAGCAGGATCCCCACAAAATACCCCCCTAACACCCCCTCCTGCCCAACCCACCAGGTGCTGGTGCTGCGCAAAGAGGTGTCGCGCACTCTGGACGGCGAACACGAGGATGCCGGCAAGTACCGCCAGCTGTTGGTGCGCACTCTGCACGCGTGCTGCGTCCGCTTTCCAGACGTCGCCGCCACCGTCGCGCCCGCCCTCATGGAGTGCCTCTCCGACGGCGACGAGCTGGCCGCCGGCGACGTGCTCGTCTTTGTCAGGGAGGCCGTGCAGAAGTTCCCCGAGCTGCGGCCGGTCATCATCGAGGTGGGAAGATTTTTCTTTATTTATTTTACTTTTTTTTTTTTTCTTTTTTCGTTCGTCTGCCAAGATGAGGTCGCTACTTCATACATCACAGAAGTCGTCTGATGCTCATTTGTTTCAGTTTTTTTTCGTCAGCGATCCAATTTTAGGTTGAAATTATGTTTTTTATAATTTCATGTGTTATATATCTATGATAATCTGACATATTTCTACTTTTATACAAATTTTTACTCATATAGGTCCAATATCAGTTTCAAAGAACAATAATATGGTATTCCAAGGAAAACATTCGAAGGTACTCACGTATTTTGGCCTCCAGAAAAAGAATCGAAACGCTAGTTCCGTTAATACACCATTTGACGTCTCTAATTTCTGCTACTACATCTTTTCCTGTTGTATTTCAGAAACCATCAAGTTTATTTCAGAAAGCGTCAATTGAATTTCAGAATTGTGAGTTGAATTTCAGAAAGCTTCAATTGTATTTCAGAATAGTCACTTGTATTTCAGAAAGTATCAATTGTATTTCAGAATAGTGAGTTGAATTTCAGAAAGCTTCAAATGTATTTCAGAATTGCGAGTTTAATTTCAGAAAGCATCAATTGTATTTCAGAATTGTGAGTTTAATTTCAGAAAGCGTCAAATTTATTTCAGAATAGTCAATTGAATTTCAGAATTCGTATCATCTGTATACAAATGATATATTCTGAAATTCAAATGACGAATTCTGAAATTCAGTTGACTTTTCTGAAATACAATTGACGCTTTCTGAAATTGAACTCACAATTCTGAAATACAATTGATGTTTTCTGAAATCGAAGTAGCTATTCTGAAATACAATTGACGCTTTCTGAAATTAAACTCACAATTCTGAAATACAATTGATGCTTTCTGAAATCGAACTCGCTATTCTGAAATACATTTGACGCTTTCTGAAATTCAACTCACTATTCTGAAATACAATTGATACTTTCTGAAATACAAGTGACTATTCTGAAATCAACTCGACGCTTTCTGAAATACAACTGGAAAAGGTGTAGAAACTTAGAACAACACACACGCTTATATTTCCTTGTGTTTTTTGTATCGTTCTTCGAGAGACTTTGATTTGTCAACTTGACACTGTCACAAAGTTCAGCTCCTGTCATGCTCGGTTCTCGATGGTTTTTTTTTCTTTAAATGTTTTTAAGAAACATGTCGGAAACATTTTGATTATCAGAGATGAAAAAAAATTTTAGGGAACGTTTCTTCATATCGGACACCTCAAAATCTATTTTGAAAAATATCACGTAACCACTATCAAGGCGGTAATTTAGAAAAATTCATTACGAAGGGTAGAGAAGTCGAGTTATTTATATTTTTAAGCCCGAACAATACTTCCAAAATAGGTCTATAAACGCTGAAAGAAATTTTACTTCATCTCACTTCATTAAAAAAATATACAGAGTGATATTGAAGATGATGAAAAAAGTTGTTTGCTCAGTAGGGATCAAATTATCCCGTAACACAATGATATCATGGACTATTTCGCAGTACCTCGACTGATGTTGGGGATTTGGCAACACTCTATATATATCTGGCGGTGGAACATTGGAAAGTCAGTAGATATTGCGACAGAAAACTGCAATTCTTCAGTCGCGAAGTGAATAAAAAGGATGCAACTATGTCTGCATAGATTGTGAAAGACGAGTCTGATAGATTTAATAACGAGTTTCCAGCAAGAGTTCCAGTGATGTTGAAATGTTCTCTTCCAGAAACTATTGGAAACATTCAAAGACATCAAATCCGCGAAGGTCCACCGCGCTGCCCTCTGGATTCTTGGTGAATACGCGACGACGGTTCCCGACATCGAATCGGTCATCAGACAGATCAATCAGACGCTCGGCGAGTGCCCCCTATTGGAAACCGAACAGAAACTAAACTCGGGTGATGTCAATGAGACGGCACCTACACCAATTAGCACAACCACCACCTTGGTAACCTCTGACGGCACTTATGCCACCCAATCGTCCTTCAATACTGTCAGGTGGGTTGCAGAATGAAAAAGTTTTCTAGTGACAACTGAGTAGTGAAATTATGCAATTCACAATTTTTATGGCTGAACACTATGACGTACTACCTAGGTTTGGTGACATTTTGGGGATATTTGTTGGTTATAAGTTTCTGGACTTGATTCGGTTGAGCCTACGGCCGAAAGAAAAAGTAGAAAGCTGTTGCTTGCACAGTTGCCAGAATGAAGTCGCTAATTTATTGGATTAACTGAAATATTCATTGAGACATGGAATATTTGAGTAGCTTGATCAACTCAAACAAAATTGGCAGTGTCTAAATTGTTTTGTACCTTTCCATAATTTCATAATAAAAAAATTCTCGATTTCAATATTAATATCTCGTCTAATAATATCTCGCGCCCAAGGCTTTTCTAGGTAGTACGTCATCAGAATGGTGGAGGAGCCGAAACTACATCTATGATTTTTTTCCTAGTCAAATTTGATCGCACGAGTAAAATGAAAAAGGCCTATTCGATGAAATTTCGCAAACTATAACGTCATGTCCTTTTGCTCATTTTTTAGTAAATCTAGTAAAGAGAAAAGGCCACCTCTACGTCAGTACTTGATGGATGGGGATTTCTTCATCGGTGCTGCACTTGCCACGACTTTGACTAAGTTGGCGTTACGTTACGGAAATATTGCTTCGTCCGTTCAAAAGAACCGGTTCGATGCAGAGGTTATGCTCATCATGGCTGGCATAGTTCATCTGGGAAAGTCTGGTTAGTGATTTCTTGTAGAGACATATTTGAGGTGAATCTAAGATTGACTCATATCCATTCAGTTGAGCTTGTATTAAATGATGAATCTCCAATACTTTCACTTCAATGGATTATCTCTAACGAATATCAAATGAACAAGAAAATTACATATAAAATGAGGGGTAAGGTTAGTTCTTTCTCTTCTTCTTTTTCTTCTAATAGGCTTCTTCCTGCCCAAAATTGGTCAAGGTGTCAGGAATAAGATGTATTTTGAATGAATTTTACAATGAAGTTGGAATATTTATATTTATTGTCATCAGGAAAACACGATTCAATTAACTAATAAATAATCAGACTTTAAATTCGTCAAATTGAAATGTGATATAGCAGTATAGGTATAGCAAAAATTAGGATATTCTCATCAGATGGAAAAGTTTGATTGAAGTCAATATCACTCAATATAAGTACTCACAGTTTGACGTCCTTTGGAAAACAATGTAATTTGATATTCTCAGACTAGCTTGATGATGATTTGCAATCTTTATATACACAGTATAATGATTACCAATAAACATACGATTGTACCTGATACACATTCCAAATAATGAAGGTATATACCTATGATCACAGATTGTTTAATCTGTGCTGTGATAATCCTCAAAACCCTCATTACTTTTCCTTTTGAATTATATGTAGTTTATGAAAAATATTTCATACATTGTAAGAACATAAACCCATCCGAAATATTGGATCGTGAATCGTGTAAAACGAAAACATTCGTAATATAACCAACAAAATGATTACAAAGATATAAATAAAACAAGCGATTAATATTTTAGCGTCTGCGCTCTCGACATCTCTTTTTCTCTAATTTCATTCGCTCTGCCTGACTGTTTCATCCAAGGTGGATATAAATATGGTGGAACGAGTCCCATTAAAAGGCACTAGAAATATTTGTAGACTTCTGCCTACTTGATTTTGTTGAATTTCAATCATAGTTTCAAACACTAGGAACACTTCCACGACTTCATATGGATGGCGCCACTTCTGCTGATTCCGCATGATGAATATTAATTATCACAATTTCTCAGTCATTTTGATTCTGTGTGATATTTTTTCAGTCAACATCATGTTTGAACAATCGAACAATATTCATATTTCAAGCCAAAACCACAATTATGAATGATCTGTCACTGTCACTTGAACACAAAACCATAAAATACAGATATTAATAGAGAACTGAATTATCGATATTGGTATCAAATGCGATATTAACGCCATCTCCGAACGATTAGTGAAATATTACCGGCGTTATGATCTTCGCTAAACCAGTCTACAGGTTTGGACGAAAAACAATTGAAGAGTCGTTTCACCATATCCATATCCACATTTGTCTCATCTGCAAGATTCACCCACTGAAATATAACCAATAACTGGAATGCCAAAGGAACTTCTCAAGCATAGACCCTTTTGAATCTCGCGCAGACTGAAAATAAATCAGGCCGGGAGCATGCGCACTATTACTGTAACCAGGTCCGGTCTAGCCTTTAGTACACAGACCACCTGGACTGTGCTTTGGGACCAATTATCAACATTAACATCTCTGATGAAACATTACATAAAGGATTATCTAAATTAGCAGTTCCAGGGTGAAACCAAAGTTTTTGGAGCGAATTATGGAAATCATTATAAAACCTAATTAAATCGAAACTGGTGGTAGGATTTTTTCATCAATTAAATGTTTGTATTTTTTTGGATTTATTATCTTGATTGTATATTTCTTAACGTTCTTTAACTATTCCAGGTTTCTATGTAAGTATCGTTTTATGTGTATGTAAAATTCATCAGCGACGAATGAATTCTATTCTATAATCCTTGTCCTACAGTAAATAAGTTTGTGTACAACCAATCTTTGTAATAATAATTTTAGTTCCTGTGACACAATATGGTAAGTAAACAGTCGAAAAACACAATTTCCATATAGAATAAAGCACATTATATTATAATATATTTATTTATTCTAAACTACACAGCACTAATCACGTCTCACCCCGAAATTTTGCCCCTGTTGAAATCTGAATAACTTTTCTCTGCTTTGAACAATTTGAATTATGTTTACACTGTTCGCTGGATAGTTGACAGGCTTTTGAGGACCAAGATTCAGCCTGGGAACTAATTCATGTTTTAGTCGTTTTTTATCACCAGAAGTTATATGATGTCATCAATGATGATATGTACTTCACAAATCACATTTCCATGGCTCAAAGTCTCGATATTTGGATATCTACCAATATCTAGCTTTCATTCATGATCAATGTCTATTCTTAGTTAAACTGAAAATGGATGATTTTAAGATAAAATAATACAGCTCAAATATAAGTATCAATCTCAACTCACCAAGAAAAGGTTAAACTAGAATTAGTACTGCAGTTTTTGCATTGCAGCAATGCACCTTCAACCTTTTTTGTTTATGGAAATGTTATCAAACTATCAAACAGGGCAAATTGACGATATGGAACAACTTCTCTTTGATTTGGATTTGGCGACCATTTACCACTTGACCAGTGAGAATTAACACGAAACAAAAAGTGCCAAGCCGCGTCTGATTTAGTTCATCACAGACGTACGTCATCAAATGTATACAGTTGTAGTGATCGTATACCTTTACTTATACCGCGTTTACGGCGCATGATCTGAAATCTCAGTTCGCATAGTTGGGCTTAAAGTTTCCCGCGCATTTACCTATATAAGCGTTCCAGTTATTTGGTTATATTTCAGTGGATTCACCTAATCCTGTGATCTCGATGCCCCCCCAGGTCTGCCCTCCAAGCCAATCACCAACGACGACGTCGACCACGTGCTGTCCTGCGTGCGCGTCCTCTCCGACCGCTCGGCCAGCGTGGTCGCCATCTTCGACGCGCTGTGCCGGCGCGCCGTCGGCGACATGCTGCAGGCCAAAGAGGCCGAGGAGGCGGTTGCCCACCAGCGCAGGAAGGAGAAGACGCAGGGGGGTCACGTGGTGCAAACGGACGATGCGGTTAGGTTCGGGCAGCTCGAGGCGGAGCGGGGAGGGGAGCTGGGGGAAGATGTGTTCGAGACGTCGCTGTCGCAGGCCCTGGTGGGGGGTAGGGGAGGTGAGGTTTTGGTTTTTTTTTCATGTATTTTTGTTTAGGTACTAGAATTTTTTTTCAACACAATCATGTATCTTTGAATGATGGAGTGAAAATTCATCAAGCTTCAATAATTCTACACATAAAGGCATTTTTTTGCGACGAAACAGTTTCGAGGATCGTTTTTAAATAATTTATACCTCTGAGCCGTCATTTTATGAGCCGAAAAAATGAAAGGTTTCATAATGTCACGTGTCATAGTTATTTGAGTCAAGACATTAAAAAATTTAAACATGATTGAAACGGTCCGGGAGGCGCTTTCAAAACGTTTTGAACCAGAATCAAGTGTGACGTCACAAAAGGTTCAAGAAAATGTAGTGTTTCAAAACTGTTACTCGCAAAAAATGCCTTAAATCACATCAATTTTCAAACTACAGCGACCCACGAACTTTAATGGCGGAAAACTATGACGTACTAACTAGATTTGGTGACATTTGGGGATATTTGTCGGTTATGAGTTTATGAATAGTGCGGTTGAGCCTGGGGACCGAAAAAACAAGTAGAAAGCTGTTGCTTGCACTCTAGCTAGATTGAAATCACTAATTTCTTGGATGAATTGATTGCATCTTCTACTCCCTTCTTTCCTCTGAATCCGAATTGGTTTGAATAGGAGTAATAAAAAAAACTGTCAACCTAATTTTCCGTTCCAATTTTCAAATCCCACCAAGTTCACACCAGATCCCTGTATATTAGAAAACCTTACGGATGAGACAGTCAGACAGAGCGAGATGTCGAAAGCGCAAAGTTCAAAAGTCCAGTCATTGATAAGCGCAGGCGCTAAAATATTCATCGAGTTTTGTTGAAATCGTTGTCATCATTTTGTTGGTTATGTCACGAATGTTTTCGTTTCACACGATTCACGATCCAGTATTTCGGATGGGTTTATGTTCTTATCATGTATTACATAATTATTTTCCATAAACTATAACTCAATAGGAAAAGTAATAAAGGTTTTGAGGATTATCACAGCACAGATTAAACAACCTGTGGTCATAGATATACACTGTGTCCAAGATAAGAATGAACAGCATGGGGATATCGGAAACGGTAAGTGATACAGGGTCGATTAAATTAGAGAAAAGTAGCGCATTTATGTGCCTAATAATATGACATTTAGAAAGTTTTAATATTCCGAGTAGTTTCGGAGATATCCGGGAAAAACCGAAATTTGAGAATTTCGTTTTTATTTTCTCCTAGCTTTATTTTCGAAGGAAATGTAAAACAAATAGCACTTCGTCATGGCCACTTTTCGAGGACTACACGATAACATAAGCAGAATTTTCGTGCGACGTTTCGCCTTTTAGAAAACATCATCAACTTTGTATTTTTATATGGGCCGAAACTAAAGTATACCCTGTATACGACTCCAGTTTTCATTGTGAATACAGCAACGTATCACACAATATGGTTTCGGAACCTTTTCTCGCGCAAAATGTAATTTAGTGATTACTTAATCTGTTTTTCTTCAATTTTAGATAGTAGGCGCTGGAAAAAATGACAACATAATGTTCTGTTGTCATAATAATAGTGTAGTTTGGTAGAATATTTGACATATTACTGTTCCTACTTTGACATCTCTTTACCTACCTAATTTGTGTCAAAAATGGAAAACGGCAGCTTTTCGAATACTGAAAAATTTGATATGTTGTCATGTTACATTTTGTGCCATAGAAATTGTATTGATGCTGAACGTGCGTACTTTAATAAGTATCCAGAGAGGTGACATCCTGGTGAATCAATATTTAGACGGCTAGTTTTCAATTTAAAAGAATACAGATCATTTAAAAAACCTGTGGTTTCCCGACAAAAGCAATCTATATTGAAGAAAGTCAGCGTGATGTGTTACAGGCCGTTGTTGAAAATCCTGAGATATCCACTCGCACCATTGAAGATAATACCGGAGTAGCCAGATCCACCGCTCACTTCATTTTGAGAAAAAATAAATATCATCCATACAAATTTAGGATTTGTCATGGACTCAGACCAGGTGACGATGCAAGACGAAGAACCTTTTGTGAATGGTACACTAGAAAATGCCAAGACGATGAAAATTTTCCTTTCAAAATAATTTGGTCTGATGAAAGCATGATCACCAACAATGGCATTTTTAATAGGCGGAATGTTCATTATTGGTCACAACAAAATCCGCGTGTACACAAAGTGTCCAGACATCAACATCGTTTCGGTTTCAATATGTGGGTTGGGATTCTCGGTACGAATATAATTGGGCCTTTTATTTACCGAAACAATTTAACAAGAGAGCGGTACATGAATTTGTTAGTGAATGATTTGGAAGACGCTCTAGATAATTTGCCTTTAGCGGTTACTCACAGCTGCTGGTTTCAACAAGATGGTGCTCCAGCACATAACGCTAGAATTGTTCGTGATTATTTGAACCGTCGATTCCCAGGACAGTGGATTGGTACTCATAGTGATACAGCCTGGCCTGCAAGATCCCCCGACTTAACCCCACTAGACTTTTTCCTTTGGGGATATATCAAGAATCAAGTGTACTCTAATCATGATTTTCAGAATGAAGAAGATTTGCTAAGATTGGTTACTGAATCCTTTAACAATATTTTTCCGGATATGTTAAGTTTTAAATTCGTCTGTGAGACGAGCGTACTCGTGCTTAGAAAATAATGGCGGGTTATTTGAACACTTGTTATAAGTTTCTGTTCATTTCCTGTAATACATATTAGCTCCTTGTTATTTATTACATTACAATTACATTTATAAACTAAACTTTTGATATTGCGACTCATCTTTGTATTCAACAACGCAATAATTCCGGCAAGTGGTTAGTTTAAATTTATACTTTTATAAATAGGACTATTCAATTCACTACATGTATCAAAATATGACATTTTTTCCAGCGCCTACTATCTAAAATTGAAGAAAAACAGATTAAGTAATCACTAAATTACATTTTGCGCGAGAAAAGGTTCCGAAACCATATTGTGTGATACGTTGCTGTATTCACAATGAAAAATGGAGTCGTATACAAGGTATACTTTAGTTTCGGCCCATATAAAAATACAAAGTTGATGATGTTTTCTAAAAGACGAAACGTCGCACGAAAATTCTGCTTATGTTATCGTGTAGTCCTCGAAAAGTGGCCATGACGAAGTGCTATTTGTTTTACATTTCCTTCGAAAATGAAGCTAGGAGAAAATAAAAACGAAATTCTCAAATTTCGGTTTTTCCCGGATATCTCCGAAACTACTCGGAATATCGAAACTTTCTAAATGGCATATTATTAGGCACATAAATGCGCTACTTTTCTCTAATTTAATCGACCCTGTATCACCCACCGTTTCCGATATCCCCATGCTGTTCATTCTTATCTTGGACACAGTGTATAACTTCATTATCTGGATTGTGAATCAAGTACAATAGTATTTTTATTGGTAATCATTACTGTGTATTCAAAGATTGCAAATCATCTTCGAATAAATCGGAGAATATCAAATTACATTGTTTTCCAAAGGAAGACAAATTGTGAGTACTTATATTGAGTGATATTACTGACTTCAATCAAACTTTTCCATTTGATGACAATATTTTTGCTATACCTATACTTCTATATAACATTTCAAGTTGAGGAATTTAGAGTCTAATCATTTATTAGATAATTGACAATGAATGGGCTACATTCGAAATATTCGAATTTCATCGTTAAATACATTCAGAAAACATCTTATTCATCGTAGAAACTAATTTCTGATGACAACTTATCTATGATAAGTCACTGAGAAGTAGGTAACCTTTTATTATATCGGTGTTGATTAAACATTACTAAAATGGCAACATTGCACATCAGTAGTTCTAGCAGTGACAACGACTATTCGGCAACTGCGTTGCGCAAAATTCAAAGGTCCAAGGTCAATAAAAACGAATGTCGACACATCAAACAAAATGCGCGAAGTGTCTCATCTGTAAGGTTTTCTAATTTGCGCCTGCGCAGTGAGTCGCTCGCTCCTAGTTCGCATGTCCCTCAGGCGCTGCAGACTCCCAATCAGGCGCCAGCAAGCTAAACAAGATCACCCAGCTGACGGGCTTCTCGGACCCCGTCTACGCCGAGGCGTACGTCCACGTCAACCAGTACGACATCGTGCTCGACGTGCTCATCGTCAACCAAACCAGCGACACTTTGCAGAACTGCACCCTGGAGCTGGCCACTCTGGGCGATTTGAAGTTGGTCGAGAAACCGCAGCCGGTTGTGTTGGCGCCCAAGGATTTCTGCAACATCAAGGCCAACGTGAAGGTCGGTGTGATTCGATGGTTAGATGAAATGTTTGATGAGTCGGGTACTAATGCCGTGATGTTTAGGGCGAATGGTCGAGATCACCGCCGGTTGGTGCTTGTTGAGGACTCAAATGATGCAGTGTCAGTTTCTGAATCAATCAAAATATTAGTCATTTTTGAATCAGAACTCTTATGGAACTCGAATATTGATATACTTTATGGGAAACTCGGAAGATGTTGTTATGTTGGTGGTTGAGTACGTTGAGGCGCTGGCCTTTGGGCCCAGAGGTTCGAATCCCGGCGCGGCTTTTGGAAATTTTATTCTTCAGGCCTGCTGGTTTATTTTCAGAAATAGTGCTATACTTATCTTAGAGCATAGCATCAACATAATACCGGATTATACTTTACCGGCATTGTATCAGAGAAATGTTGAATACATTGGTTGTAAATGTTTCGATTCTCTGAAAGATCATTTAAAGAATGCAAAAATCGTCTGAAGACACATTTGTTATTGATAAACTGCTACTCCATTGAAGAATTTCTTAGTGAAACCATATACCTATTGACGAGAATCACTCGCAGCTCATGATATCTCTTTTATAGATATATATTATACATGTGTTGTTTTCAGTGTTTCTGTTTGTGATATGATACTTCTTATGTTTTTAAACTCTACACTTTGACGTTTCTCACAATTTCTTTGTACCTTCTGCAATTAAATGTTGAAATAAATAAATAAATGAAAGGTATAAGTGGCGTCGTCATCGCTTAGACCGCTGGTTTCTAGGAGAATACCACAGCCTCCAGAGCGAGGAGATGAGAGATGACATTTTATTTTACGTTGTTTTCGAATTCGCCTTTCCAAGATAGATTCCTAGGGAATATACACTGTGGAAACCCTGCCGAGATATGACGTAACAAGTTCCGAATTATCACCGAGCGTGTGTGATATTATGGTTTATCTTCTTGCCCCTTTGAAGATTGTGGGAGACACCGCGCCAATCCCACTTCTGAATCGCCGGTTGGTGATTTTTCCGTGCCGTTTCAGGTTGCTTCAACGGAGAACGGAATCATCTTCGGGAATATAGTGTACGATGTAAGCGGTGCTGCCTCCGACAGAAATGTCGTGGTCCTCAATGACATCCACATAGACATAATGGATTACATTGTTCCTGCCACTTGTACCGACTCAGAGTTCATGCGAATGTGGGCTGAATTCGAATGGGAAAACAAGGTGGGTATTTTTTCTTTCAAGTGAAATTCAACGGACATGTTCCAGCTGAGGATTTTAACATCATTCGATAATTTGAATAGGAATTTCCACAAATATCACAATTCATGACTCTCGAAATGCTCGTCGGGTTCTCATTTTTTCTTTTTTATCATTCAATTCAATTTCATCGGCGAAGATTCCAAAATCATTGAATCTATTACTTTTAGCTTCCAAATTTTCAAATCGTCATAACTTCTGAACGGTTGGACAGATTTTTTCGTTCGGGATATCATTTGATGGCTTGTTTCAATTCAATTCAAAATGTACTTTATTGTCGAAGAATAAAAATTAAGGTAAAGTGGACCACACAAGTAAAAATAAACTCAAATGTAACAGGACATTGAATTCTACAGAACAGTTAGAAAATTGATATGAGTGAATAAATAATAATAACAATTAAATAAAGGTTCAGGCACTCAAAATCTGTCTTCAAAATATTCTTCCAAGCTATAATATGCTTTTGGAAGTAAAAGTTCTTTCACACATTTTCGAAATACTTTCGAGTCTGTCATACTTTTTATTTCAGATGGTAGATGATTAAATATCTTCCGACTCTCAAAGATTATGGAGTTTTTCGTTAATGATGAAATTGGTTTTGGCAGAGGTTTATTGGCATTTTGCCGGGTGTTATATATCTTTTCGAAAGGAAAATTGTTTTTTCTTTCAAGAATAAGACATACTGTTTCTAAAATGAAGATGCAATGGATTGTTAGTAATTTATTTTTGATGAAAAGTGGTCTACAGTGTTCCATACGCCTAGCTCTTGATATATATTTCACCGCCCTTTTTTGTAGAATAAATACCGATTGCATCAACTGTTTGCTACAGAAGCCCCAAAAGGCTATACCATATCTCAAATGGGTTTCAACTAATGAAAAATACGATGTTTTTCCTGCTACTATTCCTAACTCATTGGTTATGACCCTGACAGCATAACATCCTGATGCAAGTTTTTTGTTGAGATATTGTACATGTTTATCAAACTTTATGGTTTGATCAATCCATAATCCCAAGAATTTGGTGCACGTCTTATTTTCGATTGTATAATTCTGAAGACTTAGGTTTCCAGAAGCAAATTTGAACGATATCAAGTTAGTTTTATTCACATTGAAGCAAAGAGAATTGGAATCACACCAAGATTTGACTTTGTCTGAGTCAACTTTAATCATGTTTTTCAATGACTTTATATTATTTCCATGCCATAGTAAGGTTGTATCATCTGCAAACAATGTAAACTTTCCTTGTATATCCCATAGAATCCATTTCTCCAGTCAGAAAAACAAATCCTGAAATTTATTTGTAATTGTCCAAATCGCCATAACTTCAAAATGGATGGACCGAATTCTAACTTCGCGATTATATAATTCTGCTCCTTTTATTTTTCCAATCAGAAAAACCGAAATCCATTGATAGTGTTCATAGTCAAAAAATGAAGCAAAGTGGTTAGGTACACTTGGAACTTTTTCGAATTTTTCAAATGGCCATAATTTCCAAACGGATAGACTGATTTTCAATTTTGCGTATATAATTTTTTCCAAAGAATCTATTTATCAAAGCATAAAAAACGACATAGTGAAAAAATGAAGCAAATGAGGAACTTATACTCGAATTTTTCAAATCGTCAAACATCCGAACGAATGGACCGATTTTTCCGTTCAGGTATATCATACTACCCCTTCTCCCCCCCCCCCCCCAAGAATCGATTTCTCCAAGAAGAAAAATTTCCCCAGGTGACCGTCAACACCCCCCTGACCGATCTCTCCGACTACCTACAGCACCTGGTGCGCAGCACCAACATGAAGTGCCTCACGCCGGAGAAGGCGCTCAGCGGCCAGTGCGGCTTCATGGCCGCCAACATGTACGCAAAGTCGATCTTTGGCGAGGACGCGCTGGCTAACCTCAGCATCGAGAAGCCCTTTGACAAGCCGGACGCACCTGTCGCAGGGCATATCCGGATCAGGGCCAAGAGCCAGGTGGGAGATGTTTTTTTTTTCTTTCCAGGGTTGATTTTGGGTCAGGTGCTGGTTTTTATTTGGTGAAAGCATGGCAGAACGCTGCGACTGTTGAGTCGTCATCAGATCTCAAGTATGGTCATGTGGAACGAGATGAAGAAATTATCAATGTAGATGAAGGGAAAGAGTTTGAGCACATTTTTTGTGTGAATACAGATACCTAGGTTTTTACTCGCCAAGAGTTCCACAAGCAGAGTTTATAAAAATACGTACTAATTTGATTTCAATTTTCCACCCAAGTGTGCGATAACTATTTCGATTGACTCTCGTACTGCTAGAAAAATTTATCACCCAATTCAATTCATCAAATTGGTTTTTGGGCCAATACACATTTTTGTCTCATAGAACTATACCGGTGTAAGATTCCGTTGATTCATTCAACTGGTGACTAAGCTAATTTTTTTCTTAGTAGAAAGTGGTTTACAGATGAGCAGTCAGTCATGTATTGAATATGGAGTAGAGAGTATCATTCTTCTCAAAGAATTGTTAGGACACTTGGTATATGTGGATGGTTGATTCACACTTCCATATGATTAGAGTAGTTACGTTGTACTTATGATTCATATTGTGGAGACTCACACAACTGATAATTGTTCGACTCGTCCCAATAGAGATGATGAGTTATAGCGAGTCTAGTAAAGATATTGGAACTGTTCGGGTGCCATTATTGTTAATATAGTCGCTCGTGTTATCATTGTCTCCGACGGTATCATAATCCCTTTAACATAATTGAGAGTGGCGTTTGGCGAAGAGTTTGGTGTTGTGTCTCGTGTTGAGTTAGGGTTGATATACTGTATAGTATCGGATCGTATATGAATCACAGTGACTACTAAATATATATAAAGGTATACATGCATTAATTATATTCCGTTTATTCTCTCTAGTGTTTATGGCACTATAGTGAATAATGATTTTATAATTCTGTCTTGAAATCATTTATCTTTTAAACCAAAGGAAAACAGAAGATCGAAATATCCAATTCTATACCTGACGAGTAAGTACCTACTTGTCTTCACATAAAAATGTTTTAAACATTTTTCTCTTCACCTACATTGATAATTTATTCATCTCGTTCTATAGGACGATTCTTACTTTCAGGTACGCACTGATAATAACTCAACAGTCGGAAGCGCTCTATTAGGATTTTAGAAAATGAAAATTTGCACATAATACAAACCTGGAATTTTTAGGTTTTTTTTTCTGTCTTTCAAGTCAACATATATCGTTTTTTGTTTCTTTCGTTTTATTGTGTATAAATCAATTCCTGCAGACAGAGGACCATCTGAATTGGAAATTGAACAAATTAGTTAACACATAGAATCACGAAATTATTGCATTATCATCTGATAGGATGATCACAATTATTATTGCAATTTTTTCCTACATAACTATGCAGATTTTCTTGGAAAAGGAGATATTTCCGAACATCAGGACACATTTTCAAAGTTATCAAATTTTGTAATATAAAATCAATGACGCGCTATTACCCTATTTGTTGTATTTTATAAAACGATAGGCGTTCAAAAATATTGATGAATATTAATAGAGTTTTGTTATTGTTCCAGGGGATGGCGTTGAGCTTAGGAGATAAAATTAATATGACACAGAAAGGTATTCAGAGTAAAGTTGTAGCTGCTTAATCTTTGATGTTGAATTGATTTTAATTTCTTTTAATGATCAGTATCATTGTATTTAATAGAGTCTATGAGTTTGTCCATATTTTAAATAATAAATCGTATACATACATATAGTAATTATTTTGTTTATTTTCAACTTATAACTAACATATAAATGAAACGCCATTAACATTTTATTTATGATTACAAATACAGATTTATTAAATAATTACAAATAAAATAACATTGGTTTGATGGAACAGAACAATTTTGAACACTGTTGGTGGAGCAGGATCAACATGCCAGCCTTTTGATGATCATATGATGGTGACTCATGGTATTTGTCCATTGATCTGTAAGTAAAATCAAATATTGATGATGTAATTCTCAGCAGTGCGTCTTCATAGATATAACGCAATTATCTCCAGTTGCAACAATATTACTATGTGATGTTGAAAAATGCGCCAGAAATTGTACCGGCTATTTTTCATTGCATTCAAATCCATGATTGCTTTTCAACTGTGCACACCTAGATGTCAATATGTCAAATGTCATGACACCGATGTCAATCTACCATAAATCCATCCGTTATCAGGTATAAAAAATTACCTTATTGTGGCCTTCATTCTTCTTCCTCCTCTTCGTCATCTTCTTCTTCCTCGTCAACCTCGACCTCCTCTTCTTCCTCCTCCTCTTCCGGCTCTGGCTCGATCACGGGCTCCTTGAGGTCTTCATCTTCATCGATGGCCTGTTTACCTTCCTCCTCGCCTTCGGGTGTTTCGGGGTCTCCGGCTTTTTTGCCTGGTCGCTCACCGAACCATTTGGGAAGTCTCGCTGTGGAATAATAATGACAGTTGAAGGGTCATGATGATGAGCTGATGATGAATGCTATATTTGGCGATTTAACGACGTAAAATGGCACTTTATCGCCCGGATATGCGGGCGTAAAGTAGCACTTTACCGCCCTCGGACTACTTTACCTCCCGCTTGGCAATAAATTGGTTGAGCAGGCGCTTAACTTCATTTACATTCAAAGTAGCTTTCAACATGGAATAATATGACCACATAGAAGAGGGCTTACGAGATTTTGATTTTTCCAGAAAATATCCAAGAAGTGTAATTCTTATTCTTCACATTATTTCTGTTGCACCAGCTGACAAATTCATCATAAAGTTTATATCGTATATTTTTTTTATTTAGTAGGCAGCAAACTCAACTTTGCATCCTCAGCTGCCTTACTAATTTGTGGTGGAGTGCAATTCCCACTCTCTTCATCCCTGGATTGCATTTTGCACTGACTTTTGTCTGTTTTGACAGCAAATATGGCTACTAGCCAAGGTGGATATAGGATGGTGAAACAGCTCTTCAATTGTTTCTGCGAAAAACTTGTAGACCGTTTGAGAAGGTACTAATATTTCCACGACTTGAAAGAAGATGGCGGTAAGATCGATTATCGAAGAAGATTTCTGTTGCTTACGTATTTCTGTGGTTCACATCTGACAGACGTGACTTGAAACGACATTAAACAATATATTTTCTTGTAAATCTGGAATGCATATTGATATTTTGACTCTTCTTAATCATTTTTCATCTAGAACATATGAAACTGATAAAAAGATGACAGAAGCAGAGTTTCTGTTTTACCGACACAAGGTATGTCGCCATCTCTGATAACTTCAGGAAATATTATTACGGTATGAAATCAAGTAGGCAAAGGTCTACAGTTTATTCTAGTGCTTGTTAATAGGAAGCTGTTTCACCATCCTATATCCACCTTGCTACTAGCCTATTTATTCCTTATGGAAAAATTGACTGAATAACTATGGTAACGTGGATTCCATCACTTCTTGATTTATTTTTTCGATATAATCTGAATCGGTGATGTATTCCTATCATTCTTGAGAAGTGAAGAGGTATTTACAATGAAATATACTGGTCGTGCATAAAATGTTGTATGCAATTCGGGCGTAATTTGCTTTTATGGACCTAGGCGTGTTAATTACTTACACGCTACGGTCCATAAAAGCTTATTTTACGCCCTTGATACACAAATAACTATTACAGAGGAAATGTTTCCAAAAAGCAAGAATTCCATTGATATATGAATGGTGAAAATTTAATGAATATTCTGGTTCAAGTGGTATGTTATTTATTACCTTTTTGTCTGGAATCGAATTGTCCAAATTTCTCTTTCCAGGTTTTTTCGCTGGACTCTTTAATGAGTTCTTCAAGACCCTGTTGAACAACAAAAATACACACTCAAACAAAGTACAACGAATTACAGAAAATCTTATCGCAGAAGATTTTCTTTTCTGTAATCACAACGAAACTGTGACTGAAACAACATTGGAAAAACACCACATTTCGAAAATCAACGTGGACATTTTGCTCACATACCGCGTGGTCTGTTCATGAATTCTTCTATTCTTTCTCGCCATATTTTTTCCATATGTTCCATCAGAACCATATCAAATCCCTATTAAAGCATCGAATTCATTATAACATCCAATAAAATAATGATTCATATTATTCACAATGAAATACTAATTCTGTATCAATTTTATTATGATGTGTCAATGTTGAAATTACCATAGTTTAAAAATTGTAAATTTGTATGTATGAGAGAATTCTAGGAGATAATGTTACTTCGTATTATTTGTTGATACATTGAAAATTGAAACACTCCATTTGGCACCTTTCTGATCACAATCTTTCTAATGATAATTTTTCTGGAAAATTGACGCAAAATTCGACTATGGAAACTGCGAGTCATTTAACCCATATGAGTAATCCTGAATGTTTTAATTTCACATAAAATGACAGGCAGATAGACAATGTCATAATATCCTTAACTTTGACAGTTTTTGAGATAATTTAGAGGTTATGTTACTGCGAAAAATTAAATACACTTCTTACAACTATCTAAAAATTCTTATGTTCGAATTTTGAACCTTGATTTCCATTTACATTTTCTTATGACTAAATTGTTTGATGTTGAATCTAGGAAAGCATCTGATCTCAATCACTTTGAGGACAGCATAAACAATTTCAAAGTTCAATTTTCAATTCAAAACAATTGAAATATACAGGTTGACAGTAATATTTTGGTTATCCTAGTCATCTGTTATTATGAGATTTTATGACCAGTAATGTAATCTGTAGCGAATTAACAAAGTAGGTAGATTTCCTGTGCCCATGTGATTCTCAAGGATGAATTATTGACATGTGCTGAAATTACTTTGATGGTGTTTTCTGAATGTCGTGTTTTTCGGTAGTCAATATAAAATGTCTTTCTTTGTTTAAAAAAGAGAAACTTACTCCTTCAAACAGCTTCTTTTTGTCACCGTATGACCTCGTGTCAACACGACGTTCATATTTGGAAGCTACTTGGATTTTGGGCTGAAAAGAATCCAACATCAACCTTCCCTTCGACAAAACAACCCTCTCCCCTACTCACCGGGTATTTTCCGGTGAGAGCCTCAGGGTCGAGACCCTTCTTCAAGGCCTTGTGCCTCAGCTGCTGCTTCTGCCTCTCCTTCAGTTCCTTGAGCTGAAACATGAAAAGCGCTACAGCAATCGTTCGAATGGAATCAGCGACGTTCCTACGTCGTAGTCTTGGCGTTTCTGCCTCTCCTCCAGATCGTACTTTTCTGTCTCCAACTTGACGATGCACTCCCAGAGTTCCTGAGCCTTATCGCGGAGCTTGTCAGCGCTGAGCCCGTCGACCATCAAAGGCTTGATGCGGATGGACAGGGAGATCTTCTTCTCCTCTTCCAGCTGCTCCTTGGTCTTGTTTCTTTCCAGCTGAGCGGCGCTGAGGGTGGTCTGTGGGGAAATTTGTGTCGTGATGGGTTTAGTGCTTTCTTGAATTAAGGCATACAGTGATGACTTTCTTTAGTGTTCTTCACATATCTTTTAAAAATATCAAAGACATTCTTGGGAATTATCATCTTTGATAGTTTCTGTATAGACAGAATGAGGCAATGAATAAAATGAAATAGATCGTATATATACCGGGTGTCCCAATAAGGTCGGCTAGCGGCTGTATCTCGAGAACCATACGACCTATTGATTTCAGAAAAAAATAATCCGTATAAAAGTGACTTCTAAAAATTCATGGAAATTGTTTTCCACTCCCAAATCCCACCGCTAGATGGCGTTACTTGAAATCAAAATTGAAAAACGGTTATTTCTCTAAAAAGTCCCAAATGAAGGTGGGTAATGTTATAGCGTTTTTAACTCTTCTAATGATACATTAAAAATTACCTATTCGACATTTTGACCTATCTCTCGAAATGAGGAGTGGGAGAAGGGTGGAACCTTATTGCAGTAAGATACGATAACTTCCGACTACGTCAACCGATTTCAATGATCTTGGTCTTGTTCTGGAGCTATTTAATGAATGAATCATAATATGCAATGGTACCCGAGTTTATATTCGAGGCTCAACCGCCAGATGGCGTTCTTCTGCCGCTCAAGCTGTATACACAAATATCTAATGAAAATTAAGTGGGATGCTATTTTTATTATTACAATAATATATTACTCATGAAATAACCTACAAAATAGCACAAACCGGACTTCTCTATCATTCCTCAAACATGAGCTATCAATGAAAATGTTGTTTCAGGGACTAATTTTTAATATTCATCGCCATCTAGCGGTGGGATTTGAGAGTAGAAAACACTTGAATTTTTTGAGGTCACTTTTATACGGATTATTTTTTTCTGAAATCAATAGGTCGTTTGGTTCTCGAGATACAGCCGCTAGCCGACCTTATTGGGACACCCGGTATATATATATATTTTCAATTGACTTGGCCGTTACTTGATGAAAATCCATAGTTATTGTAAACAAACGACAAGATTTTCACGATAAATATATTTATTTATATTTTTCACAACATGTTTCGCTAACACTGTAGCTTCATCAGGTATAAGTACACTAAACTAACTACTACGATAACAACCATATTTATACCTAATTACACAGTTATAACAATATTTGTACCTGTAGGGATTAAAGAATGTTTATCCTCTTTTTATTGCGGTAAATAACAAAAAATAAAATGACTATCTAATTAAGCTATTTTTAGGAAAACAAATTCAACAAAGGAGAATTATTCAAATCTAATTGGTCATTAAGCAAAAGATTTGAATTCTTTGAATTCAAATCTTTTGAATAATTCTCCTTTGTTGAATTTGTTTTCCTAAAAATAGCTTAATTAGATATTCATTTTATTTTTGTTATTTACCGCAATAAAGAGGATAAACATTATTTAATCCCTACAGGTACAAATATTGTTATAACTGTGTAATTAGGTATAAATATGGTTGTTATCGTAGTAGTTAGTTTACTGTACTTATACCTGATGAAGCTACAGTGTTAGCGAAACATGTGAAAAATATATATAAATATATTTATCGTGAAAATCTTATCGTTTGTTCACAATAGATCGTATATCATTGAGGAAAATGAAATGTGTGAACATTTTGAATTTTATCCAAGTGGGACATCTTCCTATATCCTGTCACAGGTCCTTTTCGTTCCTTCTATATTGTTTTCAATAGTCAGCAGTTGAATTACTATACTTGATTTCAATGATTATAATTTACTTTGAGACGTTCTCTATCATTCCCAAATTGAATCGTACTTTATATAAAAGGCAATTTCAAGGTGCGTTTTTATCATCCTTAGCAAAATCTAACGATGTATTCACTGCATAAAAGACAATTTCATGATGTAACATCCCTTAGGAAAATCTACCAATTAACTCTTGAATCTAGCAAAGGTCTATCCATACTATTTTAAGTTTAAGTTCGATGAAAACTTAATTTCATGAATACATAGGTACCTGATGGAGTTCTTTATTCACAAAAATAACTCAAAATTCGCAATGTATTTATGAATATCTAGTTATGGAAATCATCCATTCTCAAAGTGGCCCAATTTGAATTCAATCAAATGAAAACTCAAAGTCGGTCGACCACACAATATAATAAAAAAGTTGATGAACAATTGGTTACTATAGTTTCGGCTCAACAACCATCATCAGACAAAGAATATAGAATATTGAAACAAAAATTACATCAAATAGACATATTTAAATTAAAAATATTTGATTTAGTACGATTGTTTCCCTGGTTTTTGACTCGGCTTTGATATGGTTTATACCTTGTAATTTTTGTTTCAATATTCTATATTCTTTGTCTGATGATGGCTGTTGAGCCGAAACTATAGTAACAACCAATTGTTCATCAACTTTTTTATTATATTGTGTGGTCGACCGACTTTGAGTTTTCATTTGATTGAATTATGAATATCTATCTGAACATCAAATCAAGCTCGCCCCAGGATGTTCAAAACGCACTTTGAACCCTTTTTAGTGCAAAATGCACCTTCAAAATCTACTGTGAACTTATCAAGTCCTTCTTAATGATTCTGTCTAACCAGATGATGACGAAAGTACGTCATCAATACGTGATCAGACCACTACGTTGACGTCATTAACTGACGTACTCGTGACATCTCAATGACGTCAGCTACTGTCGTTCATTATTGATCATTCGCTGACTTGTTGCTAACGACACACCCAGCAAACACATCTATTATATTCACGTGAATATTACATAAAATCAATGGAATATTCTTATGTAAAATAGTTATGTAAATATTACATCTCATTTCTAAGATACGTAAACTTCGTTTTTATTTAAATAGTTGACATAAATATGACATAGCTGATATATAAAAACTTGCTGTCAAAATTTTGAGCACATTTTTCAAGTAATTACCATGTAAAAATGTGAACTTCATCTTTATGTAAATCGTTAACATAAATATGACATGATTGAAACATAAAAACATGCTGTCAATATCAGAAGCACAGTTATTAAGTAAATACTATGTAAAAATTTGGTGAATTTTTGTGATTTTTTTCTGCTGAGAAGGTTTGGAAACAAGTAAATATATGCGTGTATAGTGTTTGGTTCAAAGAAGGTTGAATTTTGTGTATTCCTATTAGCAGAAATTTGACATGTCAAATGGTGCATTTTTGAGACAAAATGGAGCCGTATCTGCGTAAATACTTGAGACCGCCGCGTTTTGACTTCAGATTCGTGATCAAGAGGTCAAAATACGTAAATTCCACCAAAAATTTTTTCCGAACTCATCGGAGTGCGATACACGAAGTTTTACCAAAAATTTGAACTTAATGTTTATGTAAATATTCAACATGAATAGGATATATTCAATATATAAAAACTTGCTGTGAATATTATAAACACAGTATTAAGTAACTACTATGTAAAAATGTGAACTTCATCTTTATGTGAATATTTGACATAAATATAATATATTTTATACATAAAAACTTGCTGTATTAATGTTACATTAGTAAAGTAACTCCTATGTGAAGGTGTCACTTATATGCTCTCTTAGCTTCTCATTCGTTCGATTATATACATTATTATAAGATGTACGATGAATAAAAATGCGAAATAAATATATATGTCTGTATCATAAAAAACTAGTTAAATATTAAAGAGGTCTGGTAGCTCAGTGGTAGAAGCGTCAGATTTGTAAACGCAGGGACCGAAGTTCGAAACCCGTCGAGATCAGAGAATTTTTCAAGGTAAGAAGTGATCTCGGATACTTATATAATTATAGGTAAGGTTCTCGTTATAATAACTATCGTTCAAGTTCAGCTAGGCAATTTCTAGGATAGTGGTAAGAAACAAAAAAGTGATATCTGTGTAATATTTAATAAATTATATTTTATATAAGTGTGACGTAGCTTTTACGTGAAAATTTTGTTTCAGTAGTTAGGTATATATAAATGCTATGTAACGAAGAAGTGTTATTTGAGGCGGACATTTCTATACGTAACACTGATGTAAATTTTATGTTACCTATTAACATGTATTATGTTGTGGCGGACATATAAAATTAATATAATGTATATATATAAAGTAGTTACATCAATGTTATGTAAAAACTAGGTGGTCTCTGAGGCGGACATTTCGCCATATAAGTAATGTAAATTTTACGCAACATTTTTACATAACATGTATCATCAGTTATGTAACATTTATGTCAATTTTACGTATTTGTGTTTGCTGGGCAGTTATTGAATCGTTTTTGATTTTCTCCGAGATAATTAATCTGTCGTTGAATTTGTCGGTGCCTCAAACTGTCTATTTGTATTCAATACGCACCGTGACAGTCAACACAAAAAGGAGAAAACGTCACAAAGACTGCCACAAAATAAAAGAACGAGAAGCATTCTCGATTTTTATTCACAGTAGGTAGGTACTTCCTGACGTTTCACCATTCCATATTGCTAATTACCATCGCCCCGCCTGTAATAAGTATAAAGACATTTATCGCTTACGGTCGCATCCCTCTTGGTGATGGTAAAGTTGGGCCCCTTGTTCTTGTTCTGGTCCTTCATCGCTGCCATCATCGCCTGCCTCTTCTTCTCTGCCTCCTCCAGACGTTGCCGCTTCTCCTCGATGTCGCGCTGCTTCTTCTCCTCAATCTCGCGAACGCGCCGCTCCTCCTCAGCCTTCTTGCGCTCCGCCATCTTGCGCTCCTCATCAGCCCTAGCGACCTTGCGCTTGGCCTGCTTCTCCTTCAGCTTCTTGAGGTCGTCCTCCTCCTTGGCGCGCTGCTTGCGCCATTCCGTAATATACTCGCGAAGCTGCTCGTCCAGATCGGACCTCTTCTGGTCCTGGCGCTTGATGAATTCTGGATCGCCTGCTCCCTCCCTGTACGCAAAGAACACTCGGTCGGTCAGACAGGTGCGGGATTGGTTTTCCCCATCACGTTTATATTGCTTGCTAGCTAACAGTCTTGCGAGTCAACAAGGCTCTGATGGATAACTGTCATCCCGAAAACACTGCTTGATCTCCTAATTCATAGTTGACTAGACCAATTCCTTGTTTACCCTAATAGCACAACTCAGTCCAATGGATGTTCAATGGATGTCCTCCTCAGGACATCTCAGACATCCACTGGACATCCAGTTTTTGTACACCGGTTAACGTATGGACATCGCATTTCCAACTTTTTGACTATCCATACGGTATCCATCATGGACATCAATATGGTAACATGTATGGACAAATATAGGCCATTGAACATCCACTTTCCACCGCTTTGGACATCCATGGAATATCCATAGGATGTCCATTTTATGACAAATAAATGAAAAAAGCTACTAGCATTCGAGCGCGGTCACCCATCCAAACTCTAACTTCGCTTATCGTTGCTTTACCTCTGTGATTCATCCTTCCTTGCATGGTGGTTGCTGCTGTCTTCTTATTTATATTATTAAATCCATGAAACTTGGCCAATAATGAGAACGATTCAAATTACTCCATTAGTGTTGATTCTTGCATGTCAATTTGACATATTTTTCATTTTAGAGAAAATTTAGGTATTGTACGATGATGGAGTAGTGGTATTTTGATATCTCTACTTCTATGTTATGAGAGCCCAATTAGCCAAATTCGTGCATGGTGGAGAGAAGCGAGACCAACAGCTGATACTGTAATCCGAACCACTTCTATAGGAGTAAAGTAATTTAACAGAATTCCCATTGGTTTATATTACTTGAACGGTGTCAATTTTGAATACTTTTTATGAATGCAATGGTATGTATTTATGTGTGTGGAAAAAATTCAAAATAAGAACGTGGGGACATTGAATGTACGCCATATGTTCTGAATATCCAACAAACGTCTCAATTTGGACCTAAAATGGACAACATATAGTCTATAATTGTAAGCCATATGGACTACCTCAAATATATGTTCAATGGACATCTCCATGCGGACATCGATTGGACAATGGCTATCGATATTTTGAAGAAGAGGTCATTAAATGGACACCAAATGGACTACTTTCCATACTTACGTCCATTGGATATCTTCATGTGTATATCCTATGGATGTCCAAAATATATCCACCTTGGACATATACTGTACACAAAACGCATGTCCATTGGACATCTTGTGCTATTAGGGTAGCTAACAGTCTTGCGAGTCAAAAGGCTCTGATGGATAACTGTCATCCCGAAAACACTGCTTGATCTCCTAATTCATAGTTGACTAGACCAATTCCTTGTTTGAGAGAGATAATATTTGTTGGAATCAAAAACCCTCCCTCGTTTCTCGCACTGTGGTGTTTGGGTGTTAAACCCTCACCATCAGTGGCTCACACATCAACTGTGATTCAGCTGGGCTAGGAGCTTCCAGTTGGAACGCCTTCACATCTTTACAGGAAGAGGTGTGATGATCTTTCATCATCCTCCAAGCACCATCTGCAGAGAGGATCGTCTTTGATCCCGATTAGCTTCAAGTGATTGTTGTGTCCCATCCAACCAAGATCTCAATTGTCGACTAACAGAATTTCTTGCGTTAGCCCTTTATATGTAGCTTATTTGACCCATCTCAGGTGTATCCTATCATGATTTGGGGAATTCCTTTTGTAGCAATCACTTGCTCTCATTGAGAACACATCAGACTGCTGTGAATTCCCAGGATTGATTCTGGTCCAATTGGTATTGTTTCCGAATCCAGCAGATTTTGAATGATGAAAATGTAAGCTCATTTTGATAATCCTATGAGGCCCAGTTATAATGCCCAGAGGAGTGTTTATAAATTGATTGTGTGCTGAACAGTTTGTATATTCACTCCTGCTACAGGGACTTTAGAATTCCTTCTTGAATACATATTTTTTGGAATAAAAAGTACTTATATTAGCTTAACAGCCACTAGTTGTATTGAGTTATTGTGAGAAAAAATAGTGCTTACTAGATGACAGTTCAGAGTCTCATCGTACAAAGACAATATTTATGACTGGAGGAAACATTTCTGGTATCGTCTAAGGCACTATAGCAGTATTAGGGGAAAAAATTGCTCACTCAAAATTGCATTAGACTAAACGTAGTAGAAGCGTTGTTCTACAGAAATTCCAAGCAATGTCGATGAAATATGATAGGATATAAGCGTCCAGTTTGATAATTGTAATCACATATCAACTGCTGTACTAAAGAGTGATGTATTTTTTGAATTCCAACGTTCAGGTTTATGACCAAGCTTATATGAGTTGATAAAAGATGATTTAGCAAAGTAGTGAAGCAAATTCATAGGTAATATTGAATCATTCAATTCTTCTCAAACTGGTATTATTCGTTTTTATCATCAGACCGCATTATGAATGGAGGTATATAAAAGCAATTCATTATTGCTGTTAAAAATTCCATCCTAAGAACTATTCAAAGATAAGGTCGATGAGGTCGAAGCTGATTGAAGCTATAAAACACTGTTTAGTAATTTGAATATTAGATATCACAGACATGAAATTCGTTCTCTCGAAGAAATATATCCAATTCAAACTATGCAATATGTAGGTAACTTGATCATCATAAAAACAACATATTGATTAATCAGTATATTTCTCCGAGTTGATTTATTCCGACGCAGTAAATGAGGAAGTTGAAGTAAAAAAACATTCCTTCAATTGAAGACATCCTATATATGCGAGGGAACTTTTTGTACATAGCAATAAATCAAGGAATCTTTTTTTGAGGTTAAATCCATGCATGCTCTCAATAGTTAAATGTAATCTCAATTCTGTTTGCTTCAAATGTATATCTTTATATTCAAGAGTTCAGAGGAATACCATGCATTCTTATCATCAAAAATATGGAAAAACATCGTCATTTTATGTATCGTGAATTTTTTTTTCGCTATTTGCAATCGGATTGTTTTCTCATTGTTTGGTCGCCACTTAGAAATATGTGCATAAAATAATTCGTATGTACAAAAAGTTGTCCGGAGCAGCTTCAAAGCGCAAAGCTGCTAGTTTTCGCATTTTCATGATGACTTACTCAGCTTTGGTGGTTGTGGTGGTTGTGGTCCTATATCGTACACCGGAAGAAGGCAGGGGTCGCGGGTAGGAAAAGGAAAAACATCACATTGAAAAAACATTTCACCCAATATGTACAAAGAATATTTATCAAAATCTAAATTACTATTCTACAGGTATAGTGAAACTAAAGCTACTCAAAGACATACGATTCTACCAGTACTGTGGAGAGGCGAAAAACTTACGTTTTTCTGCAAGGTAAAAATAAAAGGTATTAAATATAACAGGAATATTAAAGGGTCTACATCACATGCTTGTTCATAATTGTTGTATGGAAATTAAATATTTCCATTATTTTGAATGGTCATTAAATGTTTACGAAGATTTCTGTGAATTTCGTTTGACACCAAGAATGTATTACATGATACAATTCCCCCCCACTACAGATTTTGCAACAATAGGTTGGGTCGTATCAAATAATCAGCCAGATCTGCCAACTCCAATAACTTTGATCATTTGAAAGCAATAATCAAAAAGTAGGTACTCAAATAGGAAAATCTTTATTTTCATTTTTCAACAAAATAAAAATTGTCATCAACTTTGGGCTCATCTTGAAACCTAATTCGCCCCTATCCGATATACTGAGTGATTTTCATTTTCTTCGATATATTTTTGGAGTGGATATCAAAGACAGAAATATCCTGTAAATCTCAATGGTATCAATTTTCTGACCTGAAGAAACACTGATAATAAAGATAATTCAGCGTTGTTGCTATCATGAAAAAGCATGCATCATTTGACTCAAATATTGTTTTTAGTAGAGACCTTGATGAAGTGATGATAATGCAGTTTCATCAATTTTTCTCGACTGTATGCAAATTTTGAAAACCGTCTTCATTATGTTGATCTCGTGATGGTATTTTCAGAATACATCTGAATAAGGAAGAAGGGACTGCTGCAATATTTTATTGAATGCCTCAAACCATATCACAAATTCTGACGTTTTCAATCTACAAAATGTTGATTTCTTCAATAACTTTCACATGTTATTCTTGAAATAACCAACGCAATCAGTACAATACATGTATGTACAATATGATGTGATCATATCATCATGGTTCTCTGATTTCCAATTATTCACCAACTGAAAATATATGTACAGTCTCCGAATGATACTTACGTTTCAACGACGTCATCTTCCTCCTCCTCTTCTTCGCTATAAACAAGGAAAACCACATTTTTCAAGACATGGACAACATAATTTCAACACTGTTAGCAACGAAGCTCGAGGGACTGTGGAACCTTTCAAAATTCGTACACAAGAAAATTAAAAGTTGAGGACTTATATCGCATCAAGCACCTATATATCCAGCAATGTTTGGGTTAGTTTCCGAAATCATCACTTACGAGTAAACTTCTTCTTCGTCGGACATGGCTAAAGTGGTTCAAAAAAAATCTGCAACAAAAAAGACGGTCATCAATCGAGAAGTGTTTAGTTTGTACTGAAGGGAATGGGACAATTTCGGCTTCTTATATAAATAGGTATAGGTTGTTCTCGACACTTGGATGTGTAACTATGAAACAATGCCAGGTATAATTAGAACAGTCCATTTCAATATATCATTGTCTCAATTACTCTCAAAGTGGTATTTAGATATTTTTACAGATTGGATTGTCGAAAAACTGATACGGAGCCACCCCTAATGGATAATCATGATGAGTTGCGACATTTTTCAAGTGATCAGCGGCAGGATTTGTTTGCAATCATTGAAAAATCTGTTCTGATTGAAACCAATTGCACAATTCAAAAATAATGAAGGGAAAATAAAGGAATTCGATTCGTCAAGTTGCTATAAGCAAAAGTAATTAATTTTGTTTTATTTAATTTTGAGATAGCGATCACCAACACATCTTAATGTGTATAGATGATTCCATACATTTGATTAATCTCAGATAGTATGCTAGAAAACATGTTCAGGTTACAAGCCAACCAAAACATATTATTTTCCAAAGTTCTCTTAATGAATCTGGTGGGTGTGTGTTACGTAATCTAATCGTTGCATAAAAGCTCGGTTGACTTAAATCCTACTGAAACTGAAAATGAAACCGTCACCACTGCTTCGGACTGTATTTGGCAGCATTCTCGGGCGCAGTTATTCTTGGATACGAACGTCTGTTACTCTAAATATCTAAAAATAATCCCAACATAAACTGGCGAAATGTAGGTAGGTTTCGAAAATATTTGTACGAGTTTATGTTTTTTGGGATCGAAGATTTTATGGACCTTTTGGATACTTGATTATGATGTTCCCGCATGCGCTGAAAGATACGATGCTAGCCGAATACACCCGACCACCTGTCAGATACAAATAATCATTACAGAAAATAAACGTTTCACAACTTCCAATAATTGTATTGGTATGTCCATCTCCAAGTAAAAACAATTTATTAGAATATTATTGCGTTTGACGTTTTGAACATATTTTGAACTCGCGCTTTATGTTCTCCAAAACTTCAGAGCGAAAATTGCTAATTGTTCCTATTTGATGATTTATACTGGGTGTTGTTCATAATTATACGTGACGTTTTCAATTGTTTTATCACTTCAGGTTTGACTAGACATGACTATTACTTTCTTATTTTGAGTAGGGCACACGGAATATGTTTATATCTATATATCTCGAGATATATCTGAAAAGGTTTGTTACGAACAATCAATGTTTAACATCATAGTTACGTTTTTTTTGATTAAAAATTTTAGAATGGTGAATGCGAAAAAATAAAAATGGGGTATCATTGTATTCACAATGCGATTTTCTCTTAAAATAAGCTGAAATATAGGTGAGAGAGTTGATAAACAATTGAATAGGAACCTGAATGGAAAAATGCATGTATTAGGTATATACCTCTACATACTGAGTTTCATTTGTTTACCTACCGAAACAAGAAAGTTATAGGGGTGAGCGACTTCTGAGAAACACCCAGTATTTATGGCTCTATCTTCGACATACCATAGACGTTGATTGATGTATTGCAGCAATACATCAATCAACGCCATAGATGCATACAGTGAATGTTGTGATGAGTAGATTAATTTCATTGCATTATTGTCCAACTATTTCTTCATTTTTGAAATCTCGATAACGAAAGTATAGCATATGAGTAATCGGAAGAGTTCTATAGAGACCGTTTTATTAATCTCCTGTTTCTAGCCTCTGAAAGAAAGGATGTGTTAATTGGAAGGGTAGTTCAGATCCTATGCTTGTTGCTTGTTTACATTCATAGTTCCAACGAAAAATAAATCCATAATACTGAAAATAAATTAAAAAAGTGATCTTGGTGACCTTATTTCAACGGTGTGAACTGTGAATATAAAAATATTATGTGAAATTGGTATACCTTGAACAATCATGAAAAAGTGTATCATTGGAATGTCGATGATTCCTCTATCAAATAATCAGAAATTGTCGTCTTAAATTTGCATTTGAAGATCGTATTAAATATAGTGCAGAAATCTGTTCTGGTACATATCTCTTTACGACCTATTATACTATTCTGAAAAAATAACATCGCTAGAGCTCCTGTTAGAGTTTAGGATTACATTTGATCATCTAGTAACTTACTCAAATAGTCTATTTTAGTTGGTAAACTGTGCCAGTAAAGCGTCAAGAAATATAGTATTCCCCACCATAAGCAGTCTGATTGGGATATTCTCAACCAAACCTCCACCAATTTCTATTATTACATTCAGACATATTCGTTTTGTTCGTTGAGACTCGCATGTAATCGGATAGTGTACAGCAAGAGTGTGAACAGGATTTTTTTCTAAAAGTGTTCCCAATCGACATCAAAAAGGGATACTAAATATGGTTGACATCCAAGGGAGTAACAATGGACAATTTTCAACCGTTATCAGTCACTCGCCTAGTCATGAACAGTGAACAAATGGTTGGAATGATCAATGTACGTCATTTGATCCATGGCAAATTCCAAAACTGAAAAAGTTCCAAGTTTTCTAGTATTATATCGTTTAATTCATTTCTGGATTGTGAGTGAGTTGATGACATCACACAGATTATGAAGAAATGCATGAGTCCAAATAAGTTAGAAGGGATTTTTTTTCGTGCTTTGATCGTTGATGCATATTATTTGCAGAAAATTTGAGTTCATTACTCGAACCATTCATTCACTGATCACGGTTGAGTTGTCCATGCGTTTCCCACCTGTAATTATCAGGTGATGGAAACTTTCTTCAGCCACAGACGCAAGAATTTATTATCTGAAGGCAAGTACCTCTAACAGGTATGCAAGATCACTGATTCTTGCCCCCCGAACAAACAAGTAAATGTCACTTTTCCTTCCTATGGCAAGGGAAATATCTCTCAGTTCAAGAATATACATTTATTCCAGTAAGTTATAGCTGGAGAGGCTGTGTGACCACTTTGAGATTGTATTCGTTAATTTTTTCAGCAAGAAACGAAAATAGCTAATGGTTGTGTTGACGTTGACGTTAGTTAGAGGGCGAGTAAAAATGGGACTTACGCTTGATGGGAAGAGCGGTCCAGGAGCACTACACAACTCAGGGAGTCCGCAGTGACTGCTTAGATTTGAGCTAGGGATCCGGGAAAAGATCCAGAGGTGCGCGCGCTTCACTCCCACGCTAATCTGCATTTTTATTTAGAAACAGGCGGAATAGACTAGTTTTACGTTACTCCGTGGCCGCTTTTGCAGATATATGGATATCAGGTGCCGGATTCGGTTTTATTCGTGAGGAGGAATTTGTAGGACATGATAAATTAGAGGTGATTTCGGGTGCGAGATTTTGATATACAGGGTGACTCAGCTAGGGGAAATGGGACAATATTAAATGCTCCAATATTCGGATATAAAAGGCTTTTGAAGTGCTTGTAGACGAAGCTGAATTAGGGAAAAAGTTCAAGTATATTTTCCTCTAAGAAGGTCTTACCGAAATAAAGATTGTTTACTATCGGCTGACGGATCAGTTTTTTATTATATTTCTTTACAGAGTGGACTAATGATTCTGATTACTTCTGTATCATGTTCTTCTAGAAAAGAGCTAGCATTGCATAGCTTCTGGGACACATATATAAATCCTTTTTTCCCATAAAAAATTCCTGACTAGTTGAATTTTTGATTATTGATATGGATGAAATGTAACTTAACGAATATTGATGACTACCGTTATAAAAGCAATACATTAGCGACATGAAGAAATATCTAAATTTAGTTATTCTAAAAATATGTCAGTGTTATATTAGATAATAGGTTATTTTTACTCAGGCTCGAACTTGATTATCATACATTATTCGCTATACCCAATCACCACCCTGCATAATCCAAAGTTTTTATGAAAATTTCAGGTATATACAGTGTCACTGATGCGGCATTCAATTGTTAAAACACTTTCTATTGAAGTGAGTTGTTACAAGACCTGTTTCATCCTGATTTAGTATCTCAAAATCATTCAAGACTGACTAGAGAAAAATCATGATTTATCGATCTTTTGTTTGTTTCTATAATGATCTTGAATAATCTCAGAGATACAGCAGATAGTTGTACACCCGGTACATTGAAGAAGCCTTATTCCATTCTTCCAATATGTATGATTCCTATCGAAGTGAAAAATAGTTTATTAAATGTAATGAATAGACTATAGATATTCGAAAATATATTTGGTAACATTAAAACAGCGTGATTATCCTATCATCATAAATAACATAATTAAGTAGGCACTTTAAAATTGCAAAACAAAAACACTAATATTAGTTTCTATATCACATCAATTGCATAATGGTATTAATTGTTTTCCGAATGAAGAGATGAGTGAGTCTCTCAATTCAAAAATCTGCACTCGACTTGTACTTTCAATTAAGTCATAACTTCATGGAACTCAATCGTTCCAGTTAGTCATACTTTGTTCAATACATAAATTCTGTTCAGTGAGAATTCCTTCTCAGCCATTCCACTACGGAATCCAAATGTTTCGTCTTCCAGCTGATTCTCAGCTTCATCCTATCCACAGTACTTTGTAGCACTGGTGCAATCTCACCCAAATCATCCTTGTGAAGCTTGTAGAATGTGGTTAGCTGCAAAAATCAGGTCAAAGTTGTTTCTCTGTAAGATAAGAAAGTTTTGATTGATTTTATGCTCACATCTTCCAAATCGACCTCGGTGGAAAGCTGACTGACAAAGTCGTGGAAAATCGTGCTGAAAACCAGATAAACTTCCTCGTAAGCCTTGTAAATTCGATCCCAGTTGAGTCTCAAAAACTGGAAACCTGTTCTAACACCAACTGGATGACTGATGGACTGCCACACGTAAGGGACGTATTCCAGGCTTATATTACCCACTAGGGAGTATTCCAGATACCTGGAAAATGAGTGGTATCAATCCCACGAATCAGCTTGAGAAGCCCTTTCAATATCACCTGTTTATCAACCAAGGGTCATAGGAGCAACCCATACTGAGGTAAGCTGTTTGCAAGTCGATTGGCGCGATATTGGGCGCCAAAGTTCTGTTCCATAAAAAGTCCCATTCCAGGGGACCTCCGGATTTGATGGCCGTACACTGGGCGATGAATCTATAGTCGACAGGGATCCTGGAACGAGAAAGTTGGGTGATCCATTCTGTCAGGGTGGTCGCTAAGTTTTCACTCACGGGTTGATGAAATCGGGATCTGGTTGTTGCATCCATTCGTAATACTTGTTTCTCGCCCAAGTTATGCATTTGCCGTACCTCAGTTTGCAGGCGGTGGTCACAATGTGCAGTCTCAGCAACTTCTCGTTCTGTGTGTCGTACACTTTTTCGTTGGTCCCCAACTCGTTGAACATGGGCTTGACCAGTTTCAGCAAAAAGTTGTCGTACAAGCCCTGAGTGAGAAGAAACTAGCTGATGAATCGATAAACCAGGTGCTCCGGATGGTATCTTAAAGTACCATACAAAGATATCAATACAAAGATAGGTTTCCTATAAGTAAGTTTGAAGACGCGACGCTTGTTTTGTAAGCATCAATAATTGAAGGTACTGTAGAATGTCTGGCAAGCATTCACCCGAAGACGCAAACTGGAAGGGCTTGATCCTTCAAAACATCGAGGAGAAACGATACAGTTGAAAGAGGAGGTTAAATATCTAGGAGTGATATTAGACTCGAAACTGACATGGCAACAACACTTGGAAAATACCACTAAAAAAGCGGTAACATCACTGATGGTGGCCAGACGCTCTTGTGGAAAAAAATGGGGACTGAAACCACACATGTTGTACTGGATATACAACAGGGTGGTAATGCCCTCCATAACATATGCCTCACTCTGGTATGGTGGCCTAAGACACTACAAAGAGGAGCAATAACAAGACTGAGCAAGATACAAAGGCTTGCCTGTCTTGAAATCACAGGGGCTATGAAATCAACGCCTACTGCAGCCATGGAGACACTACTGGATCTGCCTCCCCTTCACCTAATGATACAAGGGGAGGCGAGGCTTGGTGCCTTCAGACTACAAAATACACTGGACGATCTTAACATAGGAACAGGCCACATGAATATCGTGAGAATGGTGAACAGCGATATGAGAACAGAAACACATTCCCAAACGATATACATTCAATACCCCATTCAGGGTATCCATACCAGATAGAACTGAATGGAGTAATACAGAACTCAGCACCATACTGCAGGGAAATATCTGGTATACAGACGGATCAAAGACCACAGATGGGTCAGGAGCAGAAGTATTCTCGAAAAACCCGAAGACCAAGCTCAGAGCTATAGAACATGAGCAGATCCAAATAATGTCAGACAGTCAAGCGGCACTCAAGGCAATTATAAGCAAGGAAGTGACGTCGCGACTGGTATTTGATTGCAAGAAGGAACTGAAAACGCTGGCAGACCGGAACAGTGTCAAACTCACCTGGGTGCCAGGACATCAGGGGATTGCTGGCAATGAGAAAGCTGACGAACTTGCAAGAAGAGGGTCAGATAATGAACCAGAACCAGGACAGATTCTAGGAGTACCCAAGCGTGCAGCACGAGCGTCTGTAACAGACTGGATTCGGGAAAAACATAAGAACTACTGGAAAAACATCTCAGGAAATATACATGGGAAACAATACATCAAGGAACCATACCACAGACGAACTGCAGATCTGCTAAACATGAACAGAGAGCAGATTAAAACTGTTATAGGACTCCAGAAACAGTATCAAATATACTATGCAAATTCGAGGCATTGGATCGCAGAAGGCAGACAATTTTTGGGCAACCAGTTGGCGAACCAGAAATATACAACTCACATCCAGTGAAGGACTTGTACAAACTTGTACAAGGCACTGAGATAATAAAGTGGGTACAATGATGATAAATAGGCAAGATACAATGGGCCATTAGGCATTCGGAGACTTCGGTCAGATGAGCCTACGAAGGGGGTGGAGTTTTTAGTGGGTAGACCTGACTGAGATCAGGGAGTCTCACACTATCATATGGGGAATTTGACCCATATGATGTCCATAAAGGATTTCAACCACCTCTGAAAAAAAAACGAACACTGATAGACCATATTCCAGAACCGTTACACCGACGTTAGATAGTATCGTCTTTGAAAGTTATATTTGGCGTTAGGTTAGAATATTTTTGAGGTATCAACAGCCTGGGACTCCTGGAACTTCTTAAAGAGATGATGAAATCAAACCAACTGGAGCAATATGCTGCACCCAAAGTCAGTTGAATAGAAAAGAATCTTGTACGGAACACAAGCAACTGCTGAGATCACTCAAGATACGAATACATCGCAGCACGTACCGAATATTCGTAATTGCTTATGATGACTCTCAATTCCTCCATGTTCCTTAGAGCACTATACCATGGGATATAGTTGGGCTCCGTGATGTAAAGATACTTGACAAGATCGAACGCAATGGTATAGTTGATGATACTGGCTTCAGCTAGCTGGAAGGCATCGTCAATGAGTTGCCCTCTATTGGCCACAGGGATAACGCTCGGATTCCTTCTCAGCTGGTAAACGAGTAGGTTCCAATTCCGCCTGTCATAGTTCACCCTGAAGAAACCTGCGAAATGTTTGTTTCAACAAGCAAGTTGTTGTGGGAAATAAAATCAGTTCTCACCGGTTTCATCGATGTTTAGTAGCACCCACGAGTCGTTGCCAATCCCGCTCAAATTTAAGTTCGTCTCCCTGATGTTTTCCAGCCAAATCCCCTTGACCGTGTCACTGTCATTCTTGGTTATGTAGCTGATGGGAATGTACCACAACGTGTCGGACATAAGGTCGGCATCTTCAGTCATTTTCGTTTGATTGAGCACGGCCAAGTCGGTCGTGTAGTTCCGGGTGATTTGAACGCAAGGATAGCCGCTCTGAGTGGACCAAGAGTTCATGATGTCTTCGACCGTCATGGTGGTCGGAATTATGCTTGCGTTTTGGGCACTCGCCGTGTACAAGTACCACAAGTCGTCTTGTCTGGCAGCTTGATAGGCACTGGAAGATATGAAAATTAACCGTATTAAGAATAGTAAAACATTGGGAAATGGTTTTATTTATGAATCCAATATCTATGATGAGTTTAAGAAGATATAGAAAGTTTTCCATTCGTCTTTTATTCGTGAATGATTACCTATGTAGCTTGTATAAAAATCTTTAGATTCCTGAGAAATTATTTTATAGTGGGGATCAAGTTGACTAATCAAGCCATAAAATATTTTTTCAATTTTCAATATTACAAACGGTAAACGTTCAAATATCAACACAAAGTTGACATTTTCCGAGGAATGTCATTGAGTGACAGCATTGCCGCTCGTGCGTGAAAATAATGTCATTATAGGTGATAAGCATATTTGCGCTCGCATCCATCATTATTGAAAACGAATTCATCATTCTGTTGCATGATGGAAAATAATGGGGTCAATGAATTCTAACACATCAACTGATGTAGCAGATAGTGCGAAAATTGTAAATTTGAACCAAGTATGAATTATGATATGATAGATCATGACATGGTATGCCATGAAATTCTTGAATGATATCAAAATAAGTATCCTGAACTTGTCACATTTCTCAAAAAACACCAGTCAGATGAATATCATGCAAAAATGAGTTTGACTTTATATTTTTGGTTCATAACGTATTGTAACTTAACTATTGGCTAGACAAAGTTTTCAAGTAGCCTCAATAGCCAACGGGTTCAAAGCGCGGCTTCTCAATCGTTGAGTTATTTTCCCATCTTTTCTGTTGAATGTATGGATTATTGGATTGAATTTCAATATGATACTGAATAATGAATGGAATCAATGATTTAGATGAAGAATATTCAGAAATGTAAGTTGATTGAACGAACTATCGAGTTTGTCTAGGAACTGTTTTTGTAGAAGAAATATTATATGCATTTTGAGCGAAAAAAGTCTTGCCTCTCTCAAAATATACAAATAGCTATATTGTTATCGATTCACTCTACTCACTATTTATCCAGGAAACGTGTCAGCCCTTTCCTGAAAACATCCTGGGACAAAGTATAGTTCAACATCTTGATGATGCTGCTCCCCTTCTGATAGATAATATTGTCAAAAATCTGCTCTATCTGCGCATTGTTCGTCACCTCAGTCTGAATGCTGCGCGTCGACTTCAGACTGTCAAAATACAGGGTGTTGTAGGTGTCCCGTATTTTGACGCTGCTGTAGGCATGCCACTTGGGTCGCAACTGGAAAAACAAAATGTCTCGTGCTGAGGAGCTCTTTGACTGTTTGTTTGGTCAATTACACTTGTGATGGTGACTTCGGCCATGAAGGTGCCAAAACCCTCGTTCAACCACAGGTCCGACCACCATTCCATGGTTACCAGGTTGCCGAACCATTGGTGGGCCATTTCGTGGGCTATCGTCGCTAGGATGAAGCTTTTCGTTTTGATGCTTCTGGAGTTTGGGTCAAACAGGATCGCTGATTTCCTACACCAAAGAAGAAGAAAGAAATCAGCAATAAACCACATTTGGATAAATATACAGGTAACAATTCACAATGACTAGGTGGATGAAACAAATGCACAATAAATCATGTCTATCAATGAGTAAGTAGTATCATAATGAGAGCAGCAATCAGTGCCTACAGACTGAGCCAGAAAATGAATCTCAAATCACGAAATCGGATTGAACGTTTGAAGATATCGGAAAATATTTCCCTCGGATCCATTTCCAAGCCGACAGATATCATGCCAGTTATGTGCGACTTCCTAATGCAGTTTGAAGTGGTCATAAACAATCACCAAATTAGCAAATAGAACAAACCTCAACTATAGGAAGTAAAGCTACACTGATGGATCCAAGATGGATAGAAGGGCTGGAATGGCAGTTACAGGGCCAAATTTCAGGCTCCTAAAACCCCTTGGTAACACCTCAACCATATTTCAAGCAGAAGTACATGCTATAGAGATATGTGCACAGGAGTATCTCGAAAGGGACACTCGAAGGGCAAAAATATATATTCTATCAGATAGCCAAGCAGCACTAAAAGCTCTGTAGTCATACACTTGTGAGTCAAAGCTGACTTGGGACTGTAAACAATCATTGAGACAACTGGCAGCGAACAACCAGGTCACTTCGATGTGGGTTCCAGGTCACAAGGGAGTTAGAGGCAACGAAGTAGCAGGTTGACGTTATCAAATACACAATTTCTCGACCCAGAACCCTTTTGCTGACTCTCCAAGGCCCACTTGAAGGCAGGTGAAATGGAATCTCACTGGAATAAAGTGCCAGGACAAAGACAAGCGAAAAGGCTAGAGAGCCTCTCGCTAAAGGAAAACAAAGCAGCTTCTCGAGTTGGACAAGAAAGACTTGAAACTGGTAACGGGACTCCTCACTGGACACTGCCCTCTGAACTATCACCTCTAGAAGATGGGTAAAACAGAGAGTGAAGGTTCGCTGAAACTGCAGAAAACTTGCTTTGCGAATGCCCAGCACTCTTCTGCAAGAGGCTCAAGTTCCTGCCCCAATAGCACAAGATGTCCATTGGACATGCGTTTTGTGTCCAGTATATGTCCAAGGTGTCCATGGATATATTTTGGACATCCATAGGATATACACATGAAGATATCCAATGGACGTCCAGACAAGGTAGTCCATTTGGTGTCCATTTAATGACCTCTTCTTCAAAATATCGATAGCCATTGTCCAATCGATGTCCACATGGAGATGTCCATTGAACATATATTTAAGGTAGTCCATATGGCTAACAATTATAGACTATATGTTGTCCATTTTAGGTCCAATTTGAGACGTTCATTGGATATTCAGAACATATGGCGTACATTCAATGTCCCCACGTTCTTATTTTGAATTTTTTACACACACATACATACATACCATTGCATTCATAAAAAGTATTCAAAATTGACACCGAAAGGAACCCTCATGTTCAAGTAATATAAACCAATGGGAATTCTGTTAAATTACTTTACTCCTATAGAAGTGGTTCGGATTACAGTATCAGCTGTTGGTCTCGCTTCTCTCCACCATGCACGAATTTGGCTAATTGGGCTCTCACAACATAGAAGTAGAGATATCAAAATACCACACATCATTGTCTACTCCATCATCGTACAATAACTAAATTTTCTCTAAAATGAAAATATGTCAAATTGACATGCAAGAATCAACACTAATGGAGTAATTTGAATCGTTCTCATTATTGACCGAATTTCATGGATTTAATAATATAAATAAGAAGACAGCAGCAGCCACCATGCAAGGAAGGATGAATCACAGAGGTAAAGCAACGATAAGCGAAGTTAGAGTTTGGATGGGTGACCGCGCTTGAATGCTAGTAGCTTTTTTCATTTATTTGTCATGAAATGGACATCCTATGGATATTCCATGGATGTCCAAAGCGGTGGAAAGTGGATGTTCAATGGCCTATATTTGTCCATACATGTTACCATATTGATGTCCATGATGGATACCGTATGGATAGTCAAAAAGTTGGAAATGCGACATCCTATAGATGTCCATACGTTATCCGGTGTAGTTATCCGGTGTACAAGAACTTGATGTCCAGTGGATGTCCGAGATGTCCTGAGGAGGACATCCATTGAACATCCATTGGACTGAGTTGTGCTATTAGGGTGGAAGGGTTCTTCATAAAGCCCTTCGATGTCAGGAACCTAGCTCACAGGAAACTGATAAAATTTGTACAAAGTCTCGGAATCCTAGGCCTCACATATAGATTAAGGATCATCCGCCTTCGCAATCTACTTCCTACAATCTAATATGCTGTTTCTCTCCCGACTCAATTCAATTCGTTCACCTGAAAGAGATGATTCCCCAGTTCTCCATGGCGGCCTTCCCGAAATTCGGCACTGCCAGCAGATCGAGCTTGGGCAGGGGGAACTTGACGTCGAAGTAAGCCTCCATGAAGGGCAACACCTCCTCGGCCACCGAGAGCGCGTAGGCGGCCTGGGCCAGGTCGTTTTCTGGGGCCCACACCCTGATGGCCGGTCCTGGATCCGAGCGGTTCGAGGAGATGCTCTTCAGGTCGCTTATGGTGAAGGCGACGATGTACGTGGACATTGGGGGGGTGGTCTCAAAGTGGTCCCACACCCAGTCTGCTGTGTCGTTGCTGGAAAGGGTGACTTTTTGGAGTTTCGTTTGGATTCGATCATATTTTTTTAAAGGAATGTGGATGAAATTGGTGACCTTTTCAGTTTGAACCTGTTACGCATAGTAGAGAATGAGGTGCAAACGTGGAATACCATCTCCTTTTGGTGAGGCTTGATTTCGTGTTTTCTCGAAACTGTTTGAAATACAGATCATATTTTTTGGTGAAATGCTGCAAAAAATTCCATGTAGAATTAATGAAGAAATCACCATAGAAGTATGTAGCGCGTACGAGTTACTCGAGTTAGTGCATCCTTGACTCTTTGCAAACATCTGTGATACCAAAGAATCTTCTCTTTGGTGATACTGTGATATCAAACTGATGCAAGCAGCAAGCCGCGCATAAAACTGTAGCCGTACTCTTTCGAATGATCTAACTCTCTGTCATCAACATCGAAATAGTTCCAGCAAAGAGCATAGGTTCCAGTTTTGAAGTGAATTCAGAGGTTATGTATCAGACACATTGAAATTAATGGATAAAGAGTTCTCGGTATAATTCAAAACGAGACAGAAATTTCAATAAATAATATGAATTTGATTTGAGAACGCTTATATTGACAGTGAGTACCTTCACAATATACCTAATTATTTCTATCAATTCATGCGGCCGTTGTGATATTTTTCATATCAACACTAGTGCTCTTTTTCTTTCAAATAAACAATACCATGGTGATATGAGCCACTTTCTGAATAACAAAACAGTGTGATTATGACGTTTTCATACGTGGTCGTAGGAAAAATATTTTTTGTACGACCACGCACTGATGTATTCCTGGTTGCGTGATTACCTACTGGCGACAACGGATGACAGGTGACATTTGAAATAACTTTCATAGTCATAACATTCGTGTAGGCATATATATCAATTGAATTGCTTGTTAAAACGAAGAAAAATCAGTTATTCACATTGGAATTGGAATTGTCGAAAAAGTTTTCAATTATTACCCTAAATATGGAAATAGACAGTAATATCGAAACGACACCAACTGAAATTATTATAGAGGCCCCTCAAGTTGAATCTTTGATATTACTTTCCGCAAAATGAAAATATTTATGGTCATAGGAAAAATAGTGTGCACACGGTAAGACTATTTGTGCGAAATATGTCACACTTATTATGCACCTAATATACTATAACCTACCCTGTTATTGAATATTTTTTGTCAATCACTATCAATCATGTAACATTTTTATTTTTTATATTTTGAATGGTGTGTTCATCATCATCCTCATTGTTCTAACATGTAAAATATTGACACTTATTCAGTGTCTTGAATCCTTTTGTGCTGTAACCTAACAAAAACATACTTGTATTGCATGGTTGAATGAACTTTACTTTTCTCTATGCAAGAATCTGAAACTTTACGAAAGGAGTATGAAATTATCAATTGGAAAAGGAGAGATCGCTCACTTTGATTAGATTTTATGGACAGATCAAACTACATGACAGGTCAAATATGTTGTTGGGGTAGGCCTTTTGGCACATTCCGATTGATATTATCATCTTTCTACTTACATGGGTTCTGATGTTTTCAATGGCATGTTTGATAAAACAGTCATGTTAGTCCGCCTCGCAATACTAATTGCAAATTGCGCCTTGAAATTCGGCTCATCAAAGCAAGGAAATACTCTCCTGGCGTAGACTGGTTGAAAGTGGGTCGTGGCTAACCATCTACAAGAAAAAAAATCATCAGCATCAGGCTACCGTCGCTCTAAAACATCAACGATTACTTTCTGTTCCCGGAAAGATCCTTGTAGCTCGTTTTATACAGTCCCAGCAAGTTCTCCAAGATGCGACCAGAGAATTTTATGTCAATGGTATAGATATGTCCGATCTGCAAAAACTCGGCCATCCTGAACTTCAGTTTGGTGTTTTTGGTGTCCCTCATGATGCTGTTTATTCCCAAAGTGACATGCTGAGTTTGAATGACAATTCTTTCGGTTGATGGCTCCTCAACTGGAGTTGTATCCGATTGTAATTCTTCGGTAGTTGTGACCTCAGAAGACATTTCTGATTCGCTCGAGGTGGGTGGAGTTTCATTTGAGGAGGTCATAGTGGCATTTTCGATGGTTGCAGTTTGATTTGGCGCTATCTCTCTCCGAGAGATGTTGTGTAGGTCGATTTTGTGGTCCAGTTTCAATGAATCCGAACTCAGTTCCACCTGAAAGCTCAATACTATCCGATAATTTCAATGATCTGAGTTTAATTCAGAATGATGAATATGTTTACCGACTATTATGTACACAATAACGTGTTGTCATCTATAACAGGATGTGAAATAATGTGATCCTTGAATGGCAAACCTTGGAATACCTCCGAATCACAAAGAATTAATATATATTCAGGTTTGGATATCATAATGGACGACGGAAATAACTGCCAAGACTAATTTATTTATACCGGTAGTGTCAGAATAATATCCACATACTTCTATAAGGGGATTCAGGGGAAAAATATGCTGAAATTTTTTCTACTTATTTGTCAAGAAATTATTTTCTCTTGCCTCTGGTAATCAAGTCCTTGGATGATGTTCCACAGTTGATTCAGGAAAATGAATATTTATAAAATGAATTGACAGAAATGATTATCAATTTCCTCAAAGAAAATATTATTTTGAACTGAAAACTCTAGAGCAATGCCTGATTTCAGTGAAACGAAATGTTTCTAGAAGAAGTGATGATGATATTGTTCTAATGCGTGGAATAAGTTATTGCTGATTGTCCACTGCATTATAGTTCAGTGACGGCGCCACTGTAGTCGTGATTAGTTGAAGGCCAGCCTTTTGTAGATGTTGTCAGATAGGGTGACTTTATAAAAACTTTTAACATTTAAGATTTATCACCTAACATTTAAGACTTAAGAGCTGATCAGTTCATTCTGTTATAAAAAAACTCAAGATTTAGGAATATTTGACATGGAACAAATAATTTTGACGTTGACAAGTTCTAACCTACATCTATTATTATTGTTTTTATTAGAATTTTCTTCAATTTTATTCAAATATTATTTGTGTCATGGACGATATGCTCTATTAATTCAACAAGTTGAAGAATTCAGGCATATTTATGATAAAAACAAAGTAGTTATTCTAAAATAAACTCGCCAGAAAAACTGCCTGGAAAACAATTGGCCAAATATATCTTAAGAAAACTGAAGGTAGAAATGGAAAATTGAATTACGGAATACATTTCCATCATAAATCATGATTTGATCCTGGACAGCCTACATCAATGAAGATGAATTTATGAGATGCATCACAGATAGCCATCAATACCTCGATCAATACTATGCTTGAAAGTCTTCTTGTAGGAGAAGTATCCTGTTCCAGCATGTTTTGTATTTTGTATCTGAATATGCTTTCCATCAAGGGCACCAATACAGTTTGGCATATTCCATTTTTCATAAAATTCCATGGAGATTCCATGTCAATCAATTTTTTCAGTAAATTTTCCACAGTACATTGCTGGTTTCCTCTATGATGACATGTGTACATAGTAGTCAGTCCATCAACATAAGCAATTTGCTGCATAAGAGCATCCCTCTGATCTGATAAATAGCTATAATTTGGAGTTATTATTGATGACATCGATTTCAAAATAGAAAACTGTTCAATATCCATATTATCCATCATCATGTTCAAATAAAAATGGTGATGGAATGGGTATTCTTTTTCCTATGTATGGGTTTAACTTTGTATTTCAATCCAAAAATCATGAGCAAACTACATGAAGTAAATGATGCCCATGGTCTTATCACTATTATAAAAAAATTGATAAATGCAACCAAATAATTACAGACTATCCACACCAACAAATAATATTCGAAAATATAACCCAAAATTCAAATATCGCGGGAAACAGTATGTCACTTTTTGTTGCTCGAACATGCGCATCTCCTATTTTCATTTATGATCATTTATCATCCATTTCTTAAGTTGGAAGTTGGTCATCTTCTTAAGTCTTAGGTGTAAAATCATAAGTCTTAAATGGTTTTATGACACAACCAATGATATTTCCATGATTCATCTGTCATAAGTGATAAGTATTAAATGTTAGGTGATAAATCTTAGGTCTTAAAGTTTTTTATAAAGTGGCCCATAGATTTCTGATTCAAAAGCATTGCAACAATGATAGATCACGAATATTTCAAATATTATTATTATAATTCTCTTTCATCCAGAACTATTGGAATGAAATCTTGTCGCATTCAATTTTTCATTTATCTCATACTTATAACGAGAGTATTTTTATATACTTACTTGCTTGATCGTGTAAATTTCCATATCGGAATCAGTAATGTTCAAATCATCCCAATGGAGAACGATAGTATCTGTATTTTCTGTACAATTAACTTCAATCAGCACTCGTCCTGTAAAAGTAAAATTAGTGTCTGCCTCTTCGTCCAAAATTGGGTGCAGCCAGAGTCTGTACAGTTGGGGATGAAGTGATTTGGAAAGTCGCAAAGGCTCTGCTGTCCTCTCCTTGTTAATAGTGTCGTTTATCAATTTTTCTATGTCGTTTGTCTCCTTAATTATCTGTAACGAAAAACGCAATTTCTCAATGTTCATAAAAGAGCAAGGTAAGTGTTTTAAATTATGGCAACAAATTGTGTAGTATTATGAAAATGATGCCATATAATTTCGCGAAATGATTGCTGTATTTACTTGAGATTTTCAATCATTTGAAAAACAACTACTATTAAAGAAGATGGAATTATATTTACATCGAAAATTCAATGGTTAGAGCTGTGATTCTATTTCCATTAATATAATAATTTGATTCATCAACAGGTAAAGATTTTATGAATGATTTCTGACTACCTGCTCACACTCGACTTGAACATTGATTGTTTTACCCAAGGTGGATATAGGATGGTGAAACAGCTCTTCAATTGTTTCTGCGAAAAACTTGTAGACCGTTTGAGAAGGTACTAATATTTCCACGCCTTGAATGAAGATGGCGGTGAGATCGATTATCGAAGAAGATTTCTGTTGCTTCTTGTATTTCTGTGGTTCGCATCTGACAGACATGAGTTGAAATGACATCATAACACAATATTTTCAGTGAATCTGGAATAATTATCGATATTTTGACTCCTCTCAGTCATTTTTCATCGAAAATAGATGAAACTGATAAAAAGGTGACAGAAGCACAGTTTCTGTTTTACCGACACAAGGTATGTCGCCATCTCTGATAATTTCTGGAATTATTACTACGGTATGATATCAAGTAGGCAAAGGTCTACAGTTTATTCTAGTGCTTGTTAATAGGAAGCTGTTTCACCATCCTATATCCACCTTGGTTTTACCAAACAGGAGTCGAAGGTGGACAAATATTAATACAAAGTAAATATTTTTCATTGCTAACTATATGATTTATCTTCCGTTACGTGTGTAAGCTGGGATAGTTTACATCAGTTTCAGATAATAATGAAACTCAAATAAATAGTAATGAAAATGGTAATGGGAAGTAATATGATAATCCACAAACTGTGGTCTAGCGGAAAATCAATTAAAATATAAAAAGGTCAACTAGGATATTGAAATTATTGAAGTAGAAATAACATGAATTTTGTTTTTTTTTATAAATTGAAGTAGGTTTCTTTGTAATAATTATAATAAGTATTATAATAAGTTAGAGGTTGCCTTTCCAATTTATTTTCTTTTTCAGGTGTTTTCAAATACATTCTCTATTATTTATTTATCATGTTAATATGCTTCTTTCTGGATTGAGAACTAGAAAGTATCAAAGTGTCCTTCAAAATTGTGCAGAATATTAAAATATTCATAAGGATACGTTGTCAAGTTCTGTCCGTTTTTAACATATGTCACGTCACGTGACATTCAATCAATTTCTCGTATATTCAGTTTATTTTTGATGTTTTGAAATACCCCGTATCATATAGACTTTGTTCATTTAAATTTTCCCTAATCTACAAGATTTTTATGCACACTTTTAAGAAAATGAATTACGCTGCATTATACCTACTCTTGTGTCTTGAGAAATCCATGCCCAGTATATCATGTGCCTCAGGGTCTATGATTGACCCCCTTTGAAATGAAATCCTGATTACATGTTTCAAAAATTCACCTCGAGGAAAACTCTTCTCATTTTAATTTTTTCCATTTGACCTTAGTGTAAAGTGGAATATAAAATTACTCAAGTAGTTACGAATACATGATGAAAGAACAAAGTGCAACCTGTTAAAATACTTTTTTACATAAAATTTGCATTTATACGTGTGGTGTTTTATTTTTTATACAGGGTCTCCCGCTTGAGACGGATTCCTCTGCTGTAACTTTCGCAATATTTAAAATTCTCAAAACAATTTTCCTCATCGAAAATGAATTTTGAAATGTGGGGACCAGTATTCATTGCGACTTCCGGCGGAAAAAATATATATAAATATATTTATCGTGAAAATCTTATCGTTTTTCGTTTGTTTACAATAATTCGTCTCAAGTGGTACACCCTGTATCAAACACGATTCTCAGGTCATCCTTGTGTGAAGTCACTTTCCGATTAGTAATGTCATGAATCATATTCAGCTGAATGGAATAAAAAATAAAATACAAGAAACAATTGTACCTATATCGGAAAATACCTCTGTTCTTTATCAGAACACACAACGATGACTAAAAAAGATGACGTTTGTTAAATGCCATTGGCGATTCATAAATGAGTACAGTTTCATAGCTAGTAATAAATTTCCTGTCATCATAAAGTTAACAAGTTGAATACTATATAGAATATATTATATAAGTAATTTTTTTGGAAAACGAATTGGTCAAGGGTTTTTAAGTTTAATAAGCGTATCTTCAAATCCTGAAGGTTATAGTTTCATTTTCTTTTTAATTCAAATTACACCAGAATTCAGAGTTTCCCTTCTAAATTTTCAATAGTTTTCTTGAAGTGGAACATATACAGGGTGTTTCATAATAAATGCGCAGGACTTCAGGATATGATAGCTCTTTCAAGAATATGAAAAAAGTTCCTATTGACTTACCCTCTAAAATGCACCATTTTCGACATACAGGGTGTTGAATTAAAAAAAATAAATCGTTTTTTGCGAATATTTCTGGAACCGTTTATCGCACAGAAAACAGATTTCGTAGGTATTTTCTACTCATAATAAGCTATGTTTTGGGCTGCTTTGTTATTTTTTTAAATTCATAATTGGTGAAGATTTTGAAGGGGTAGTGGGTGTTATTTCCTTCAACTTTTACGCCACTGGAAAAAGTACAATTTTGAGCCACCTATTTAAACCGCCAATGTTTTCTACACAAAAAAGGTACTTCTGTTCATAAGCTCTAAAGTTGACCGTTTTCAAGAAAAATCAACTCTCATGTTGAAAAACATGGTCAATTTTTTTAAATAATTCTTTTCATAATTATACAAAATTTATTTAAACGTTAGAACAAATAACAAAACCAAACGTTAACATCATATTTGCAAAATAAAAAATAAATAAATCATACTTAGTTAAATTAAGTGTTGGAAATGTCCGCCGTTATGAATTTAAAAAAATAACAAATCAGCCCAAAACATAGCTTATTATGAGTAGAAAATGCTTACAAAATCTGTTTTCTGTGCGATAAACGGTTCCAGAAATATTGGCAAAAACGATTTTTTTGTCGAAAATGATGCATTTTAGAGGGTAAGTAAATAGAAACTTTTTTTTCATATTCTTGAAAGAGCTATCATATCCTGAAGTCCTGCGCATTTATTATGAAACACCCTGTATATTGCCATTGGAAAAGTCAGAGTTGCATTTCGCTCTTAGAAAATGTTACACCCTGTCTGACTTTCTATGCATCTATAATAATGGTTGTATTACATAAGAAAATATGATGACTACGAAAAAGTGTTGAGGCAGAAACATGATTTTTGCTACCACATGGACGAAAATTAGACAAAGACTAAAAGAAACTCATCGACTATTGATAACTGCTTTACCTTCTCACTTTCTATGTTATTCGGGCCATAGAAGTACATCAATAGGATCACAATCAGGAGAGAAGCCAGGGCAAGAACAACGAACGCTATTGCCTTTTTGGTGGTAACAAAACAACCTCCATTCCTGCTGTATTTCAAAATGGCTTCGTCTGATAAGAATTCTGCTCGGTTAGAATGGTAACCACCACGTCCCATGATTAATCTGGAAAGAAGATGATAACATTCATCTCTTGAGATGGGTTAGCGAAGTTAGGAATTTGATCAGTTTCAGGATACGTTCTCTTCTCCTGAAACTGGAGAAATCACCTGAATTTATATAGTGATGTTAGATAATGATATCCTTTGCGAATAATCCAATTTATTATCGATTGGAATGACGTGTGTTAAAAAACACGATTATCAGGAGTATTTGGAATGCATTTGATTTATTACATCTGATATTTTTCTTCAACAACGTGAGTAGAATTTGAATCCAATAGCCACCTCCAACTTTCACAATCTGGAGAAACTATTCCAAATTCAGATTTCAACTTGATACGCAGCCTAGTTCGGTTATTATTTTTCAACTTCAAGTATTGCTACGATACTCGAAAAAGGTTTTAAATTTACATTTGCCCTTGACAGGTACCTATTTGAATATTGTACATATTGATAATGTCTGATATGAATCTTGAATAACGTCCATTTCGAAAACTTATATTTAAAATTCAAATGTACGATATTTGAGTATGTCATAATGTAGGGCAGGCCTCTTCCTTCACTTAAAAAAATTAACACTTATCCAATAAATAGATATCATATTCAGTGTTAATGTTTTATATCCATACGAATAATATATACCCACTGGTTATTCATCACCTAAAATCTGTTTAATTAGGCACTAAACGGAACTTTGGGATATTGAAATGTACACAGACGTTTTATCATTTTTATCGAAATGCGAACTTCGTAAATGAAAATTAAATATCAGATTTAAAATCTGATCCATCTGGTGGAGCATAAGAAATAGTGTTGATTAAAAATTGGTATTTTCCCACATTTCTTGACAATAATTATTCGAACAACAAAAAAATCAAGCAATATCCACTTCATAGTTCTTGTTGGGAAGATGAGAAATATTGTAACCAGTTGAAACTGAAGATGTTTGGTTGAATTAGTATCCCAATTTCTTATTTTTTCTCTGATTTCCGAGCGGAAGCATAGGATGACTCATTTATTACTAGTACAAAATAAATATAAGTGGTAAACTATGTTTTCAAATATTATTGGCATGTGTCTGAAGAAAGAGTGGTCTTTGGAGGAGTTAATAAGGAATTATTTCCTCTTTAACCTATGGATTTTTGATTTTTTCATTTCCCATTCTGTTACATGAAATTTTCTATAATGTTCATGAAGATGAATGGTGCTATGAATATTATTGGTGAAGAATAACACTCCATGGATATTCAGAACATTCTGAAGAATTCTGGAAACGTTGAATATTCTGTGCTGATTTAGATAATAAACTTTCGAATAATTTGAATTCTGTTTACACTGTTCCCTAGCAAAGTCCTCCAGATATAATCTCAAACTTCTTGGATACATGAGGTATTTTCCATAAAATTGCTACAGGATGTTACTTGAAACTGTGCAAAATTTCGGAATTTTCTAAAGGATTCCAAATGAAGAAAGCTGAAGGACTGAGCTATCGAACATTGTAAACATAATTCAAATTGTTCGAAGCAGAAAAGAGTTGTTCAAATTTCAACAGGGGCAAAATTTCGGGGTGCGACTTAATTAGTGTTGCGTAGTTTATATGCAATGCAAACCTACCACTACGTTTGATCCCTAATAACAGCTCATCACTTCCAGTCACAAAAACCTTAAAAACGGAAATCGCACTCCACCAACCAAACTAACATTCAACACAATTGCACTAAACACAAAATAGTAGGTTACCCACTGATCGCAAATAGCGAATAAAGTTTCGTCAATAGGTACGCGACTCAAACCGTGTTTTGGAGTGATCGAAACAACTTTTTTTTGTGAAGATCGACCTACCACAGCAATTAACCAATACCAATAAAATTATCGACGGCTAAATAAATGGTGTGCACTGATGTTAGCGAATACATTCGGAATATAAATGTTGCATAAGATATTGTAATGAAAAATAATGACCACGGTGATGCGTACCCTTGAAAATCTCTTGCTATTAGATAAAGCATGGTATGATCATTTTCGACATTTTGTTTGTTGGAATTTTAAATAGTTACCTATAATAGATATGGTGGTAATTAATGCTCGGCTTTATTATGGTATCAGCCCGAGCATAACCTATTCACATGGAAGGAAAATCTGCATATCTATGTACAGGGTGTCTATAAATTTCAACAAGAGGTTCACGTCAAGCTCTTCCACAGAGAGTAAACTTTAATTTTATGGACAGGAATCTAACAGAACCAATTTTAGGGGATCCATCTTCCTATGTAACTACTGAAAGGTACACTTCATTATTCTTATGAATTCATGTTCAGATACTATAATCATGTGGTACGAACATTTTTCTTTCCACGGCATACCTATTTAAATTTGTTTGTCATAGTCAAGGTAGCCTCTACAGGATCCCTCTTGATCTATTCTGGATTCGAGCAAGAGTGTGCATAGTTTTGGATTTTGCCCAACTGCTGATAAATGGCAGTCTCAAAGTCAGAGTACCCGGACAAAATCAAGATTTACGCATGCCCACTAGCTGCCTAAGCATTAAACATGAAACTTTTGGGGTCAGGCTTGTGCTTCTGCTTTTTCACAGACTAATTCAGTATCACGTGAATATCAGGTAGATTGAAGAGAGTCATCAAAACCCGAATGTGTGAGGTGTTGTCAAAAAGTCATTTCATTTAGTCTGATTCTCAGGAGAGATGATTAAATAATGAAGGTTTGACTATGGAACTTATTCCAACCTCTAAATGATGCTCACAATATAATGGTTGTTAGTGGTCCACAGATAAATCATATCGCGCACCTTGTTTCCTTGAAACTCATGAGCAAAACAAATCCATTAAAGTATTAAGTTTTTCTTGTATGATAGGTACACAGGGATTCATGAATAATAAGATCTCCATCAGTACCGGTAGCACCTAATTTAAAAGTTAATGCCAATTTCACTCATTGAATAATAGCACTCCACAGACGCATATTGGACTCGAGAGGTATATGATCAACTAGACCTGCATTTTTTCAGTGCCACATTCAGAAAAGTCACATATGACATCCAATACGTGCATGCCTGAAGACACAGTTGTAGTTTTTGGTGTCTTGGAGAAATGAAGCAAGAAAAAGAAGAATCAGTAGGAGGCAATATCAATGAAATCATCTATAGAGGAAAGGAACCAAATTTGAGATACTTTTTTTGTAAAATGAAAATAAAATATAATTTATTTCAAAACATTAACTATCATGAACTCAGTACATCACTTGAAGGGTTTTATAATCACCATAACTAAATCAAGGCATACGAAAAAAGTTTACAGTTAGAAAAAAATAAAATTCATACAAGAAACAAAAGAGTCTTTCGAAATTGAGGTGCCTAACTTGAGATAGTCTGGTTCCCTAATTTGGGATAGGGTCCCAATGTGGTACATCACTCAAAAAATCCTTTTCCCTCGCAAAAAGAACAGGTGAATATAGAACTTGTCAATTCTCCACAATCCTCATGGGCCCATCTTAAACATTTGACACATTTAGCCCATTTCTCACTTTTTTTGTCTTCTAAAAATAGGCCTGTACAAAATATACATTCAGCGTCACTGCCGCCACTTTCATCCGATGAGGAGTCTTTCAAAACAGGCTCTTCACTGTAAGAATCATAACTGGATGATGACAATGTACGTTTGGCTTTATTTTTCATTTGTTTTGGACCTGCATCGTTTCTTTTATTCGCGTCACCACCTCGTGCCACCTCTTCCTTAATTAATGGTTTTTTTCATTTTCTTATCCATCTTACCAATATCTTTTTTATTTTGTCTCGCGTCCTTTTTCTTTATACTTTCTAACAGTTCTTCTTCTTTATAGGGAGTTGTTGTTATAACTGCAGTTTTTTCCAGATTTTTTTTCTTTGTAGAGTTTTTTTATGTACTGGAATGGAACAGATTTCCATAGTTGATACCAAAACTTTTCTAACATTTTCTTGACTTGTAGATGGCAAGGAAATATCTCCTTCGCACTGCACAGTAAACTCAGTCGTCTTAGTGGTATTTCCTTCGCTCTCAGAGGTGATGGGGTTCTTTCATGTTCACGTTGTTCTTCTGTTCCCAAGAAAGAGGAACATGATGGAAGATTCTCGATATTTTCCTGTTCCTCTAGGTTTTGCGCTAACATTCATGTAATGAAAAATGCCCAGCTAAATAATTAACATATTTCATACAGTACTTCGTATCGAGGTTCCCAATTTGAGATAGTCTCAAATTAAGATACCCGTACTGTCTCAAATTAGGAAAATTGAAAAAAAAAAATGGGACAGCTATATTTCGGTTATAACTATACTACAAATGAGTTTGTGCATGACAGAATAGTAGCATTAAGACTCTTTGTTCATAAAATCATACCACAGTGGACTGATGACCTCACCTTAAAAAAATATTTTCAGATTCAACAGGCACTCACAAAATGTTTCAACACCCAAAGTTGAATTTTAGTACATTACTCGGGAATCAGGTGGTAACTGACGAAAAAAACGTGCTTGCGAACTCGGTTTGGCCTAAAAGACTCTACTTTTGCACATTATACGTAGAAGGCACCAGTCATTCTGCCAGAAGGCTACTGTCTCAAATTATGCTCCTATCTCAAATTTGGTTCCTTTCCTCTACCACTTCCGAAAAAGACACTTCATTATAGTTTATGTTGGTTCAAGTTCACATGAACGTTTTAATTTAATTTTTGCATCATAGCGTAACTGAAATAGCTTACAAGCATAATATTCATGCAGCCCCGAATCTTCAATTTTTTTTAGGCGGGGCAAAAACTGAAAAATGCCGCCCCCATCCACTTATATTTTATTTTTACCTTTATCATCTTTATATTTTGAGCTATCAGATGTCCAATAATTGATTGACATTTGGAAATAATGCTAGGATATATATTTTATACATAGTACAATAGATGATTTAAACTCGATCAGGGGCGTCGAGTTTTGTTTTGTCCAATGGGTATTAAACTTGAGAGGTTAGGGCAAATCACACATCTTATCGAGATATTTTTTCGTTTCGGAATTCGTTTATTTTGCAAAATAGGGACAACACCACTTCTTTCAGCAACTCGTCCTTATGTATTTATAACGAACTTACACAAAAGGATTATCAAATTGGAATAAAAGATCGCAATCGTATATACTGTACGTAAACCTGATGAAGTCTAGGAATGCATTTTAGCACTAGATGAGTAAAATCCAAGGACTTGTGTAAGAATAATAATATTGTATTGCAAGATAACGTGACATTATTAGGTAAACTCTTCATATCCAACGCTTGTCCTTGACAATCGAGGAAACTATCGGTCCAGTTCTACCAATCCACCGATTTGGCAAAAATAAATAGATGATGTTCTAAAAAACCGGATAACATTGTTGTGGTCACATTTTGAAAAAAAATTTTTTTGTTCTAACATTCACCTACGTCGAATTTTGAATCCCCCTGTATACTGAGGAACCAGTATGGCTTGGTTTGAATCTGCTTCGTGGGTTAGGGGAATTCGTAACTGGCAGGATGATATCTGTCACTAACGATTGCACTCTATCAAATAAACGAGAGCAAATTTATTATGAATGAAATGTGAAGTTGGTAGGTCCTTGCAGTAGGTACAAGAAAATTTCAGTATCTTTTGTACTTTCATTATGCGACAAGGTTAAGTGAAGTGCTCTTCAGAATTTTCAATTACGTCAGTGAGTATTTCCTCATGAATTCCGAGTGGCATATATGTGTTTGAAAAAATACTAAAATCGTTGAAACCATTACTTAATATCTAATGGAATTCAACAAACAATAATTAAGATTCTTCAAACTTTTTCCAATGCATGATAGCTCTTTTATGTTATAGTATATAATTAATGATAGTACCTACCCAAACATCCATTACGTTTGAATAATCCGAAATTCAACAAATATCAATAATTGAGTTACGCTGAACGACCTGTTACTGTATATTTTGATATCGTAATCGTCTAACGACCAGACTTTCATGTCGATTTCAGATCTACCAGATTTTCATATCGATTTCGGATGGACTGGACTTCCATGTCGATTTCAAATCGACCACTTTTAACTTACCATCAACCGTGAATCACCCTGTATTTTGTTTAGCTATTCCTTAAACTAGTGCCATAGGTCAAAGGATATCGAGGAAAACATCTTTATTTCAGAAAAAATTAGATCTGAATGATATTTATTATATACAATATCAAAAAAATACATAACACTATATGTTGAAACTTTAGAACACATGAAAAGAATGGATATTCAAACAATGAATTTGGTTATTCGGATACAGTGCGTTTTATAAAAATAGTAACTACCTCAACGCTTCATCTAGGCATTCTTGTAAACTACTTAGTCCACAAATTACCAATAATTTGAAAACCTCCCATTCAATAGGGAACCACGAATTTTTCAAGATCTGCTGCTGGTTTTAGTGCTCAAAGAGAATTGAACGGGCTCTTTCCTAGTGAAATATTTCATCCAAAACTGTTTGGTTTCACCATTGAACACAACATAGAATAAAAATAGGATGAAACCTTGTACATTTGTAGTGATACAGAATAAATAGATGAGACAAGTTTGTATCCATGCGATCGGTATCACATTACTGAGAATACCAAAAAGCCAAGGCACACCTAAAACAAAAAACAACAATGCCGCTAATTGCATCTGCAATTTGTGTACTTTGTCTTTGTCGCCATGAGATTCTACTGTCTTGGTGGTTACCTCCCTTATTATCGCGAAAAACACGAAAGTATTGATGAATATGATGATCAAAATCGGCATCATCAAGCCCAAGTATAGGGACAGTCCAGATGGATAGCAATAATTATGTTTTTTCATAACGTAGCTGAGAGGATCAGCAGCAGCAACGATTCCAACTGGTATAACAGCAAATCCCCAACCGAAAACGACAGATATAGATACTATGTTATCCGGAAGAATATTGAATACCTTCACGAATCTCATGTATTGTAGAAAAGAATAAATCAACATCCAAGAAAATTTCGATACGACGATGTAGTGTATGATTTTACCAAATATCGCACAGTCTGTCGATAACATTGTTGACATCTCTATATTTTGAGTGAGGACTATCTCCAACACTATAGCTATGGATAAATTCAGTAAAATTATCGTGCCTTGTTTCTGTCTCCACTTCTTGAACAATAGAGCAGTGAGGAAAATCCCTAGAATACCACATACGGAAAGAAAATCGCCTATGTACGTTATCAATGACAACATGTTGTCATAATCGAAAGCGGAGAAATTCTTTGAATCCAAAATCAGCAACGCGAAGTGGGTGAGGTGGGAAAATTCGCAAACATGGAATGTGCTCTCGTTTCCAAAATTCCCCATGTAGCTACCACCCAACGTCGACCAACGTCCTTTTTTTCTGGCAAAATTTTTACCATAGTCCCAGAATCCGCATTCGGGGATCCCATCATCTCCATGAGATTTGAACAGAATCGGTATGGAATTGGGAAGGTACATCGAGTGTTCTGGTATAGTGATGCTCAACACTATCCCTGCAGGTTGTTTGGCACTGTTACTCACAAACAAGCGGTCGTTGAAGAACAAAGTTGTCACTATGGTGATATTCTCATCCTGTAAATGTTCCAGAATATCTTCCGGGACGTAATAGGCCAATCTGAAACCTTCCTCAAACTCCACATTCTCAAAAGTCTCGTTCCTACGTAGATTCCTCAAGGTTATCCTTTTCTCATCGTCGTAATTCACCACCATCCCAGACACATTACTCGTGTACGGATTGGTGATGTGCAAAGCCACGTTCTCTCTTTGCACCACAAGCACATTCGAACCCACTCGAATTCTACTCAGTATCTCCTCGATTCTGTCCAAGATGCCATCCGTTACGTTCAGCAAGTCCTGCGCCTTCGCCAGAGGTTTTTTCTCGACGTTCATCAAGCTATCCGCGATTTCCAAGGTGCCTCCAATCTCGTCTAAAACGCTGCTAGCGAGAGCAGAAACGTCATGTGCCAGGAAAATATTCTCCAGCACTTTGGCCACGTAGTAAATGGACAACACCGGCAAATCCGGCTCTCGCTTGATTATCTCCGCAACCTTGTCGATTGCGGCATCGGTTATGGTTTCATTGAGGACTGACTGGAGGCTGATGACACTCTCTGGAAGCTTCAAGGCGTCATCGCACTGTCCAACTACGCTTGACCATTCCGCTCCGTACATGAAGCCTCCTCCACAGAGCCTGAACACTGGGAGACCATTCTCTTGGAGACATGATCGCTTTGGGACTGCGCTGTGTTCAACTGGTGTTAGTGGCCAAGACATCTCCTCCCCAGCTTCAGAGGTTGCCCATTGTGGTAGACAAAACTCGCTGTTCTTCAGGTAAACGATCTCTGTGTCCCCTAACGAAGAATCGAGCTCGTTTCTCAGAGAATAGTATTCAATGTTGACTGGAACAGCGTTGGGTGTGCTGAGATGAAGCAACACATCCAGAGTTTCCATGTCAAAATTGAATACTTCCATTACTCGTACTTTCCAAGCGGAGCTGCTGGTTAGGTTTCGGTGGATGAAATTCTGGAAAGGCACCGGAAACTCGTCAGTGCAGTTGAACATGACGCAGACATTGTTGATGATGATTCTGAGGGCATATTCGTTGCCAGGTTTGTCGGTATAACCTATGACTTCGTTTGAAGTGACAACCTGATCGGTTTCGAATTTATGGTAAGCTAAGCACCAGTACCGTCCGATGTATGCCTCCATTTCTATCTGGTACGCTTTGTAGGAATTATCCGTGGAATGATGTTCTTCTATTTGCACCACATTCATTCGTTTCCTCAGCTCGTATGGAGCTGCATCTGTGAAGCAGTATATGGTATTTTCAGCGGCATTGTTGAAAAGACTTTCTGGGTTGTAGATGACAAGAATTAACTCTTTTTTTCTCTCTTCGAAATCCAGCAACATGTAGGCTTGTTCTCTATACGTAACCTTTTGTTCCGAATGGCACAACCTGCACTTGACAGGCTTCTTTGCATACATCCAACGATGCTGGTCCAATACTTGTGGATGACCACCTAATAGGTGGCCTCCTTTCACAAGGCATGATTCCTCACCAGCTAGATCTGACAAGATATTCTTCTGGAAAACTGTGCGAATTTCGGCAAGCGCTTCACACTCCCTCTCAGTTTTGCAGTAGCAATCGAAAGAATTTATACCAGCATTCACGCAATGCCTCGGACAATTATACACTTCCTTCTTGGGATAGAAACAAATATGTTTATGGAGATTGTCGCAATCCTCTGGGTCTATGGCATCTGTTTTCGTGTTCAAAACCAAACAGTCCTTGTGAAGCGAGTTGTTTCCCATGGGAACACTCAGTTTCCCATCCATGACGGTGCCGAAGCTGTCACCCCACGTGACTGACTGGAAAGGGCCATACCTGGAAGATCTTCTGAAGGGCAGCCAAACAGATTCAGTGGATGAATTGGCTAGGAAGCTGGAGAGCATTGATCCCGCGATTCTGTTGCAGTTGGCTTCCCACTTCTGTGGTTGGGTGATGAAGATGCAATATGTCTCGTGTTCTTGAAAATTTTTTGGGCATTTTCGTGTTGGTTTATCGGTTTTTGTACAAGTCGGAATTATCTCGGGGACCCAAGCTCCGTTTGAACATACTCTTGTTATCAGGTTATCGTATTCGTCTAGGCATGGGGGCTCAGAGAGAATGATTTCGTTCTCCGTTGATGATTGCCATAATGCCTTCTGTGTGCTGTTTTGTATTATCGAGTATTCAGCTGAACATTTCTGCAAGAGAAATCATTGATTGATTGAATGATGATACATCATCTAAATACCTCACCTTGGTATCATCTCCAGTGCTGAAAATAAAATAATTCGCCATTTGAAGAAGAAGAAACAACACTACACCTCTCTCAGAAGTAATCAACTTCATGTCTGATGGTCTCGTCTGATTTTTTATGGCCAAACCATGCGATAGTAAAAAGCATTTAACAATCGTTTGTTTATACAACTAAATTACAATTTTACTTTTGTACACATCAACCTTATTTCGTTAAATACCTACACCATATGTAGATAGTGGGAGATTTTGTTTCGAGTATATGTGTTGGTATAGGTGACTACAATGGCTATAATGAAAAAGTATATTTGCACATTGATTATGAGTGGAGTAGGCATCAACATGCCATTAATGGATAGTCTTGATTCTTGAGGATGATCTTTTTATCTAAAATCTGTCATCTACCCGGAATATGAAACATGGAATATATTTCAAAAAGATAAATGCAGGAAACTCCATTATGTTTACTAGATTAGCTTCAACATCATCAAAATATAAATTAATCATCCAAAGGTGATTTTTCAGATTGAAGCAGTCTGAAAACAGTGAGTATTTGTCTAGACGATACGAAATTAATTGTGGAACAATAAAAAGTTAATTAAACACTAAACACACAATAAAAAACGCATAACAATATTTTATTGATTCTAAAATAATCGAGTAGAAACCTAGCTGCAGATATTAGATACCACTGATATACATCATTTGATTTCAATATCAGTTTGTTTCAATCGTAGTATCTCGTAATTACTCATCATTTAGGTAATAACAGATATTTCAGGTACACCTCATATACAGTGTGTCCCAATATATGCTTATGGTAACTATAAATCCTGATCGTAACAATCTTATTTTTACATTCACAGCATCATCAACTTGATGAACCATGATGTGGTACTTCTGTACCTTCTTAGTGATTGGAGTCCTATCTTTGGTGAGCAAAATACACCATAAAATCTCACTTTCACTAGGTCAAAATCATTATATTCGAGGTGGATGGTCGTCTCAAGAGGAGCATAGACCTGATAGCAGCTCATGGACTGATCACCCAAGAAAAGCTACCCTACGATACGATGCCCACTACCTACCAACTGTTTCTGCAACCGTTTCCTGCTGATGGATATTTTGAGGGGAAAGTCAAGATAAACGTCACGGTGCAGCACAAGTCACACCAGATAGTGCTTCATGCTCATCCGGACCTGCTCATCCTGCAGTGCAGTATAATGCAGCTCGTGCCACCTGATGATGAAATCAAAAGGACGTATGTAAAAAGAGGGTGTTGTATTGATTACGGTAACGGGGGACTTTATTTTCATTCCATCATATAGGAACTTCTTCATTGCTATCGATGAAAGGCTGCAATCATAGGTCTTTTGTTTCAAACGCGAATCCAGTTAAAACGACTTGAAAGTTATAGCGCTGAGAAAGAATAGAACAATTCAAAAACAGGGCTGAATTCATTGAATGAGTCAATGGTTCAACTATTTTGATTGGTTGAGAGGAAAACCTATAATGGAGGAACATTGATTGATGATTGAGTCTGTGTAACCAGTTAGGGTTTCAAAACTGTTCTGGATGTATCAATACCATCTGTTACGTTATTCGTATTCATAACAACTATTCATTTTGGAGGTTATGTTGTTCACGTTACGCAACTTCTGCTGGTAGCTGTACATGTATACATCATATTTCGATGATTCTAGAACCTTCGAGAACTATAATTCTTGTGTCATATCTCTCAATCCGATAGCTTCTAGGATATGCCATCTTCTTCTGTTCTGGATCTTTCTTGAACATTCGAGTGTTCTTTCTGCTGCTCGACTTTGCCGAATTTCATTACATTGCCCCCTCCTTATTTGAAAGGTATTCCTCCTGGAATGCATTACTCTTGTTATGGTGAGGATGGACCAATTGGTGAGTTAGATATGGCACCGTTCTCTCTCTTGCATTCGCTCTGGGATTCCAACAACATACCATCAGAATTGTAACTTCGTTAAATCTGAATACAACCTCCAGCATGTTTCGAACTATCCTCCAGTTCACTCCATCCAAATTGCAAGCCATCAGGTTTGGATCAGCTACCTTCTGTATTCCTTCTACTAGTACAGCGCTTCGCAGGTCGAGTTATGCGTACCTAACAGAGGTTCTTGTAGGATGGTTTATGGAAGTATGAAACGGCAATCTTTACCCAACAAATCAATTTGTACGGATCCAAAGAATGTTCTGATAACTCTCGTGTCCACAAGGCTCAATTTTTGGACCTTTTCTATCCCCACTTCGAGGTCAATGACTTGAAACATCCCTGATTCCCTAACAGACATATTTCTTCCGCAAGGAACAATTCGGACGACGTACCCGACTATAAGCCGACCCAGGTGACCGTAGAGTCTTCCGAGAAGGTGAAGAGCAAACCGCTCCTCAACATCGTGCTGCAGAGCCCTGTGAAGCCAGGCGCCGTTCTGGAGGTGTTCCTCCAGTTCACCGGCAAGCTCTTCAACGACACCTCGGAGGGCCTCTTCAGGAGCAGCTACGTGGACCCCATGACCAAGAAGACCAAGTGGTTCGTGTCGGCCCACATGCGACCCAATATGGCCAGGAGTGTTTTTCCATGCTATGATGAACCTGTGTACAAAGTTCCCTTTGTCGTTTCCATTGCAAGGCATCGAAATATGACTTCCATTTCGAATATGCCGCTCGAGTCTACGAGACCACAGTAAGTGAGGACTAAAGTACACTGTTTCTTTGTATGGATGGAGCTCATATCGCCATTGGCATTGTTTTTTTTTAAAAAAGAGGCACACGAGAAATAAATAGGTAATTATAGTTGTTACTTACTGTTAACATCAGCGCTTTCGTTACACCACATTAATATTTATTACTAATTTCAATGTGAAGGGAAATAGTCTGTATTCCTGGTTGCGTGAATACCTACTGGATAACCTATAACGCATTAAAGGTGACATTTGACATATCTTTTATATTCGTGTCATTCGTTTAGGCATGTGGTTTTGAATATCAATGGAATTGTTTGTGCAAACTAAGAAAATTATTAGTTTCACATCTTAAGTGATCAAAAGACTCTTCAATTACTACCTGAAATATGAAAATCGACACCACCTGAAATTATAGAGGACACTCAAGTTACATATTTGACATCACTTCCCGCGGAATTGAAATATTTAAATTCAACAGCAATATGACAGATTTTGGTGGGTATTTTCTTCTGGTTACACTTAATTCCTCCGTGATTTGAATAACACTTTATGTGGAAATGCGTGCTGAGTAGAAACCAGATGGTGGTATTAGGTTTTACATGCCTATTATGTATCAATTTCAGTGAAATCATGAAGGATTGGGTTTGGGACACCTTTCAAAGATCTCCTCCAATGCCAACTTTTGCCCTAGGAGTTGTCGTCTCAGAGTTCAGTTACTTGATATTCAACATATCTGACGAAGATGGTGAGTACATTTTCCTACTGAGAAATGAGGTTGGTGACTCTAGTTTTTATTTAAACTCACACTGCGACAGTAACAGATCCTTAATGTGTAGAAAACATACAATTGGTGCCAAAACTGATCCTTGTGGAACACCGGCATCAGAAGCTATCACAGTATTCTCGCTGCTGTAATAATTATAGTAATGAGTATATGAATACAATTATTTCCAGACATCAATCTGAGAGTGTGGGCACGTCCAGATTACATAACTGCAGTAGAAAAAGTTTCCGAGAAGGTAGAAAAATCTTTGGGCGTTCTGGAAACATTCTGGGGGTGTCCATTTCCACTACCGAAATTGGACATTTTGGCTCTACCAAATTATCAGTCAACCAGACCAACCGATAGCTGGGGTATAATCGTTTTCAAGTAAGTGAAATGTTTTCTTCAAGTGTAAGTCGTCTATATTCTCTCCATATTAGTCAAAACCAATGTTGGTGCGACAAATTGATTCTAGCGTCACAAATTCTGTGGAAGATTTCAAATGATAAGGGTGGCATTGAAACAACAACATTTGTGATTAAGTGATGAAAACCTATCTCGATTTCTGCAAAAAAAACTTTGAATATTGAGTTTACTGCATGGACAAATCATGCACATGGATATTTTTTCAGGGAAAGTGAGCTGAGTGCTCGAGGATCATGGCATATAACCCATGAACTGGTGTACCAATGGTTGGGAGCTCTAGCTAGTCCATTTTGGTGGAGTGATGCACATATCAACCACGCTTTAGTGCGATACGTCACAGCATATACAACGATGAAGGTGAAAGAGGTGAGCACAACTCCAAACGGTTTTCAGATATCCTTTGTTATCAGAATTCTTCTCATCACTTGCATATTGCTATTGTCTAATTTTTCAAGATGAATGAAACGGAGCCTTTCAATAACTGGCCCATGACGATGTTATATTCTATATACTATGAGTTCAGCAAGAGATATCCTCATGGGAAGAGTACCGCCATAAAGCAAGATTCAACGTCTGCCAAGACTGAATTGATCTTTCGGATGTTAAATTATACTTTGGGAGAAAAAACTTTCATTCATGGAATGCAAAGATTTATGTCAGACAGGTAATAACTAACTAACTAACCTAATCTAACTACGTGTAGCCCAAACATATATCTAATAATAACTATATAGGTAACATGGATACCAGAGCTGAAGCCGAAAAATAAAACAAATGACAGTCTGCGGGACCAATCGCGAATATGCGCATGCTCAAGTTTGAATTAAGAATCGACATTCGTTTTCATCATGGAGGAGAGTAGCTTTCTAGTGAGCGACAAACGTATGATAATTATTAAAAATCAATCAAATGTGTCACGTAACCTTCAATTCGATGTTTTTATTTCATCATGACATATATTTTTCAAATATTCATTCCTTGATGGATTGTTGGACGATATTGAATAATAGTTGATGATAAATGCAGCAATGGATGTGATCTACAAAGCGATACTTGCGATTTGCTGAGAAACCTGTCACGATAAAGTCATTGGAACAAGATTCGTGGGCTAATTTTTGATCAATCACTGTTATCACTCACTAATCACTTCTGTAAACAATCAGTAAGTACATTAATAACTATAATCATTATCTTTTACATAATTTGGGTTAACAAATATACCTAACCTATGAAATTCTGAAATCGTCAGTGGATTTCAACTCGTCAAAACCCGCGCTTGCGCACAATTCATCATTAGCATGGCAGACAGTCTTTTGTTTTTTCAAAACTGGCTTCATTTTCGCGTGAAGAGAAGAATAGGTGTTATCCATATAGTTGTTATTATATATATGAGCCCAAATAAGTATCCGATGATTTGAAGTATATTGAACTATGGCGAGCTTAGTATGATATTTCAGAGCAATATAATTCTTGTAGGCAATTCAAAACGTTCTTTGGAGATGACATCTGGATGAGTTTGACAGAACAGGCGAGATTTGACGGGAAGTTACCTCAACCAATCACGATAAATGAAATAGCTGCGTCTTGGATAACGAAAGATAGATTACCTGTGGTAACAGTAATAAGAAATTATACGGATAACACGGCCAATTTGACCCAGGTAATTGTCAATTTTGAGAAACCGGAAGATGTTGAAAACTAAATGGGAACACCCAATTCAAAATCTTTACTGGCTCTGTATTATTTATCCATATGTCGAAACAGGGTGAAAATGTATTTTTCAGAGAGTTTATCTGAGAGAACGACCACATGATGTGCCTGACCAAGAGAAATTCCTGTGGTGGATACCAGTTGTCCTCATGAGACAGGACAACTTGCAATTCAGTAACACCACCCCTTACACTTGGATGAAGAAGGAAAAAGAAATCCGAATTGAAAAATTGCCTGGAAAAGAGTCCTTCATTATTGTTAATCCAGAAGAAATTGGTTAGTATACATACTCTTCGCTAAATCAAGATACCTATCTTCTAATTTTAATTGTAACTTAACCTACCGAGTAGTAACACCAAATATTCCAACTCTATCATCTTCTTGAAGAGCAACTGACGATACCTATCTTATTTTTATTCACTATCGATCTCTCGAGAAAATTTCGATATGGACTGAGACTCGAGCAAATATGTGATCAGTCTCACATGAGAGGAGTGATCCTCGTCTTTCTTCGGAAAATGGGTTGTCGAATGACTATTAGGTGCTAATTTTCGGTTTCATTCAAAATCCTAGAATGATCTGTCTTTCATGACCACCATCCAGAGGAACATTAAAAAGATAAAGGTCCGGATCCTACTCCTCTTTGATTCACCAATATGTTTTGTATTGTTCTTTCATCTTGTTAATATAGATTATAGAGTCACTAAATCATCTGTTAATTTTTCTTGAAGGTCCATTCCCAGTCAATTATGACACTCACAACTGGGACCTGTTGGCCACGTATTTATGTTCAGCGAATCGCACCAAGATTCCGGTGACAACCAGAGCTAAGCTTCTACACGACGCTTGGAACCTTGCTTACGCAGGCGACCTCAGCTTCTCCACAGCCTTGAACATGACGCTGTTCTTGAAGCACGAGAGAGAATACCTCGCTTGGGATCCAGTCTTCACTTTGATCGACCACATAGGCAGGCATATTGACAGCTCCTCCGTACATAAGAAGTTCCAGGTTAGGTTAGGTTAGGTTAGGTTAGGCTAATCTGAACTATTTGAGAACGCTACTCTAGCATGGTTGCTGGGAATTTCAAGATCTCAATGGATGGTATGTGGCTTTTTCAGACTTACGTGAGGATATTATTGACGCCTCTGTATGAAGAATTGGGAAACGAGCCTAAAGATGGTGAAAGCGATGGCACAGCTCATCTGAGAAGTTCTTCCAAAGTTTTTCTGTGTCAAGCGGGATACAAACCGTGTATAGAAGAAGCGCAAGAAGCTTTCGAAAAATGGATGGAATCACCCGAACCAGACGAGGGGAATCCGTGAGTATCTTTGGAATTGCGTTTTTGAAAGTTCAAAAGGAAACCTGTAATGTTGATTCATCTAGATAAGTTGTAGAACAGAATGTGCTAAAGAAGTTTCACAGCAATACGAGTCAATGTATATGTGATTTAATGCGCCAATGAGCTAATAAGTTTGAAGTTGATTCATTTACCCATTGATTAGATCGTACGTAGTACGGATGAAATATGGAAGCTCACTGGAAAACCTGAAACTTCATATGAAGTCCCATAATCCTCGAATAAATTGAAGGTCATGCCATGTCCAGGTACTTCACAACCCCTCTCATCTAATCAAATCTCCCCTGCCAATATTCCACGAACATTACAAGTTTCACTTTCATTAGTCATCAGATGAAAAATGTCAAAGATTACAGCACCTCAATTTATATTAAAAAAAAAGTGTGTGTTTAAAAGTGTTCTTAACCGCCAACTTAGTTGCAAAGCAACCCCCGAAGTCTCATAGAGACTTGTATGAGTAAGGAAGACGGGGACCTTAGCTTTTTAAGTGTTATCCGAAGCACTACTAATTTTATATGATATTTCCTCTACTGAACTTGTGTTTTAAGGGTGGCCAATCAGTACATATGTCCCGTATTCAAATGGGGAACGTTCAAGGAATGGGAGTTTGGCTTGGAGAGGGTTTTGAAATTCCCGGCATCTAGGAAAGCTAGCGAGCGCACTTACCTACTGAAAACCCTAGCAGGATGCCCCAATGATGCCGAGAAAATTGAAAAGTTGCTGAAGATTGCCGTCCTGGAACAGAATGGCAACTTCACCGACAACGACATCTATCTGATATTCAGCATGCTCACGGGTGGAGCGAATGGATACACCACCCTCTTCAATTTCCTCAGGAAAAATTGGGATACAATCAAAGTCAGGTTAGAGGATTACCTATAGAATTTATCATCTTTTTATGTGTCTCTGTTTTCGTTTCAATTCATAAAGAAATAATCACACCACAATGATTACATTCTCTAAAAGCATCCAATTTGAGTACCTTCAACATTTTCTTTCGGAAATTCTGGCCAAACATTAATGAAGCTCTTGGGATTCTCTTCATTTCTATGACAACGAAAGTTAATCTATTGGCAAAAATGGCTTCCTGCTTGAGTATTGAAAAGGCTACTTCGTGAACTCTCATGATTTGATTCATTTTCGAATACATTTTCAGCTTTACATCGCTCAGTTCTTTTAAAATGATATCTTCTTCGTAAACTCTAATCTTTGTTTTTCATTCCATATACTCACAAAATTGAAAGTGTATATTATTCTTTATTTTTACCACTGCTTGCCTTTATTCTTGTGGAACATTCATGAACTGCTCTGACTGTGAGTACTTGCAGGGACTGTTTATTTCTCTCTTTCTCTTCAGCACCTGTGATGAGTTAATGACGATCTACCCTTGGTTTGGTTACTAATGTCATTATGTTACATCCTCTTGTTCAGATTTGAGGAGAAACCACAGTTATGGAACAGTCTCATCACCTCGGCAACAACAGTTTTCAAAACGCAAGAAGGGTTGGATTTAGTATCAGGGCTGTACGTTGAGAGACAAACCGAATTCGGCACAGCGGACTTTGTCATCGAGAAGGCCTTGAGGAACATCAAAGAAGAAACGAAATGGAGCAACGACAATCTTCCGGTGATCGAGAAATGGCTGGACCATTATATCGAGATGAATGAGATGAACGTTTAGATTCAGGTGTTAGCTATCTATATATATAATTATCGTTAATTTATTGCAATTTTTTTTTTCGGACAAAGACTCGTTCGAACTCTCTAACTTTTGATGTCCTTCTTTCATTTATAATAAGATTGATGCTCGTTGAAAGATTCCAATGTTTTATAGCTACAAGTAACAAATAAAGAGGTTAAGGAGAAATAAAATATAGCAGATATTTCCGTATTTCCTTCGTTTCTTTCAATTCCTTTGGATCCGATAATTTCGAAGACAAATACTGGTGTCTTGAAAACTGTGTGTATCCGGTATATTCGCATTGTTTTACCTGCATTATAGCGAAATATGAGCCTAAATATCCATAACAACCGTTCGTGGAATAATATCACGTTGCTGATAAGTCACATTTATCGCTTCATTATATTTTCTATAACATTCTAGTTAATAACATTCTTTTAATGACCAACCTTCCTTGTACGGCCAATTTAGGTGATTTTTTCAGACCAGGGGCCTGCGAAAACTGAATTGAGATCCACGAAATAAACTATATAAACTTATGATACGTAGATATAGGTACTTATATAATATCTTGTCGTGATTCATTCATTATTTGAAATCCTATTTCAATATATTTTCGAGTGAAATAACTAGAAAATCAACTGCATCGACGAATTATACTGGTTTTATGATCACAATGGCGTTGATTCATTATTTTGCTTATATTAAAATTATCACGTGATTCGACCAATCAGTTTTTTTTTTCGTTGATGTTTTCATCGATGTAACAAAATAAATAACATAACGAATGATGTTGTTTGAGTAAAAGAAAAGACTTGCTCCTAATTATAGCAAATATAGTAGGTATAGAAAACTTTCCTCTTATTAGTTTTAATCTTGATTACACGTTTGTATTAAAGTAGTCAAGATACAATTATTCAGAATCTGTATATATTATTGGGATTCTTATTTACTAAATTTTGAAAAGAGACGTGTACCTTGAACAATTTATTAACATTCAACTTGTTTATGGAAGGATTGATAACAGGTGCGATGCAAGAGAAATTGATAAGATTCGAGTTAGGAAACAATAAGATTGAAATTGGGAGATATATTACAAAAAGTTCAAAATCATATACTTTATTGAAATTGATGAATTATTACAACCATTTCCTTCTTATCAATGCCAAAACTGTATCTCTCAACTTCCTCCGGTGAATTGGTCCCAACAAATCCTTCCTGTTCCAATCAGAATCCTGAAACTCCTCAAAGGAGTTCTTGATGCCGTTCTTCTCTGTGCAGATCGGCTTCAACATCATCAAAATATGACAAACTTCGATAGGCCCGGCAACTTCCAGTTCTCTCTCAAAAGACTCCCAAGCATACGCGCCCATATCAATACCATGACGCCCCAAAGTTGCAGTGAAACTGTCGTAATAAATCCTCAGAAACTCATCGAAACTCTCTTCGAGAACAGAGTTGGTTATGCTGGTGAACAAGAAGAACACCAAGTCAGTGAGCGCTGGAGCGTAAACAGCTAGCTGCAGGTCCAGAATTTTGCTGCTCACTGGAAAACCACCTGCTGACTTCAGGAGCATGGTATTGCTCAACCAAAAGTCAGCGTGACAGATGGTAGCCCAGGTGTCATCAGTGACAGGTCGATTGATTCCGCGGAAATCCGCAATGACTTGTTGGATCCTCTCCAGGTACGGTTGGAGGTCAGCAACTTCTTTTGCCCCATCAATAACACCATCTTTGAGAGCTGCCTCGAACTCGGCTGGTAGAGCATACGTGTTGCTGATCCTAGCGCAAGCCCGTAACTTCTCCTCGAACAGCCCTGGTTTGAGCTTCTTGAGGGCCAACGTTGTCGCATGGAACTTGGCCAAGTCTTTGAGGATCACCTCCGCATCGCGAAAATCCAACCCCACCAACCTGTCCCCGGTGTAGTAGCCCTGCAGCTTCAGGTTTTCAAAGAGGATGACAGCTTCGTTCTCCACTTGGTTGCTGTTGTCATCCAAGCTGAGTCTGACGCCGTAGCACTTGGGGAAGATCCCCGCGATTCTGCCTTCTTCTGGCACTTGGAATTCCTCCTGGAAGGCCGCTATGGCTGGCAGCATGTCGGTGTAGGCGAAGGCTTCCTTCCTGAAGGTCCACTGGACGTCGAAGGCCTTCTTCAGCATCTCGTTGGCTGGGGGGAGTTTGGCTGCCAAGTGGAGGACCTTTTCGCTTCCGTCTTTGGGGAATTTCACTTTGAGATCCACCGCCAGCATTATGGAGCCGTAGTGATCGCCTGGGGTGGTTAGCGGTCGCATTTCTTGGTTGAGGATTTCGAAGGGTTCTTTGATGGATTTCCGCAACACCCCGTGTATGTTGGTCACTTTTGTTTGTGGCATTTTGCTGGCGGTGTTTTAGCAACAAACAGGTGAGTATAAATACGTGTTGAACAACGATTTGTTTTCGAATTATCTAGCAAGTGAACGATGCGAATAAGTGGGAGTCTAAGGCAATTTTAACAATGATATTTCCCTTCGATAACATTCGCTTTATATTGTTCATATCCTCAAAGGAATTTGTAATTGCATAGGTCGGGTGCAGGAATATGTTCGACACGTCAGCTTATCATTGTTTCATTTAAATACCAGGCATTGTTCATCCACTATATAGTTACCTATACTTTAGATAAAAAAATGTGCTGAAATTATATTATCATGTTTCAATATTTGTATAAGTTGCAAAATGTATGAAGTCTTATTTTTTAAAAGATTATAAAGACTTGGATTTCTCACATCACAAGAGATTCTATAATCTGTCGTAAGTAAGTAAATTGCAAATATAATCTGAGTTGAGATCTCGAGTGAACAATATTTCCTAATAATCAATGAAATCTGACCGATTAAGTGACTATATGCATTCGGTTTGCGGATGTATATACAGAGAGTTCAAATCGGTCCAAACATCAAGTTATTGTTTGAAGACATCAGATATGCATTCGTTTCAGATGTACGTAATTATTTCACGAATAACGTAGATAATCGATAATTTCAAAATATGTTTAATACAAAATACATTCCTAAAATAAAATATCACTGGAAATGAAAAACAATATATAAATATTCTTGATAAGAGATCTCCAATCTTAATTTTCCATAGTTGTGTATTCTTTTTACCTGAAAGAGAGAAGTTGGAATATATCATAAAATATGAAAACGTTTGAGTATCTTAACATTACTGTTAACGCCGAAATAAATAATCAGAAGGTAGGGAACTAGCTCGTGACGTCAGCATGCGTACGCTTTATACTTTCTTGGCACATGAACAAATACCTATTTTATTTGAAGTAGGTTCATCTACGGTTATATATCGTATTTCGACAAATCAAAACGTTTCGTAACCCTTTTGAAAACCACAACTCGAACCGAGCATTTCAGAACCCGTGACCTTGCTTGCAAAAATGGCGCCCAACACGATGAAGTTGATAATTTTTAGCGGATATTCACCAATTTCCATTTCGATAATAGAACTGTTTATTACCTGGATACTTCATATTCGAAATGTTATTCGCTAGAAATTCCAAAAGAAGCTGAGGTCATCCTATGATTGTTTTTTTTTGATAGTATTTAATGCAACAGAATGACATCCTATCGATTCAAACATTCAGATTTCAGGAAATCAAGGCAGTATATCATACGAAATAGTGGGTAGGAATCCAAAAGTCTGAAAAACAAGTTTTTAACAATTCAAACAAAAAATCAGAGTTGCATCAAATCCATATGATCAAATCACATGGATTCGATTGACAGCGTTGACAGCGTTAATATGTGAGATTATATACGCAGTTTATTGTGTTCAAGGAGATTCAATTTGACAGCATTCGAAAAAGATTTATTCACAATAGATGAACGAAACCAGACGCAAACAAAACTCTTTCAATATTAAACATTTGTATTATTTTTTCGCGGATTCATTTTCATGTTCCCATACAATTCGAATGAGAAGGGGATAATTTTGTACCGTACGTGTATTATTTCCTTAGGAATCACCCAATAGGAAAAAAATATTGAATGTATTAAAAATACAAGTGACTGTATTAAAACATTATTGGGATGAAAGGATAAAGAATAAAAACACTACCTGTAGACGCTGACCAACTATCTGTGGAACCGATGAATGGTAGATACATCGTATTCCTCATAACCATAAGATTGGCAACGCTTCAGAATCTCACTAGCGGTAGCAGTTACGAACATGGACTGTCCAACATATCTAGACAAACTCAACGTCGAATTCAGGTCGTTTTGCATCATCCTGATCGATTGTTTCTCGACGGTCAAGTGTTTTCCGACGATCACATTGGCGTTGCCCTGCATATACGAGCTGCAGATGCCGGTGGTCGAGTTGAGAATGTCGAGGAGATCTTTGTGTCTGATTCCAAAACTATTAGCGAGAGCGAGTCCTTCAGTCAGAGCGGCCAGGCAGACTCCTTTCATTTGCTGCAGGACCAAGTTCATGGTGGTTGCATACCTGCGAGCCAACAGTTGAGTTCTAGATTCGTCCCAGTGCAGGTCGAACGTTTTCAGAAGGCGAAGTAGGGCTAGGCAGTAAAACGCGTGTGTCTTCAGAACATTACGAATAAATTGAGAGGGTAGTCTGGCCTCATCAACGTTTTGTAGCCTGATTCGCCTTCTGAATACGTTAGGACTATTGTAACGTATTTAGGTTTTGCATCTGATCCTACCGACTGTGCCATGTGATGAGTTTGGTTTACGACAATAATTCAAACCAAATACAATTTCATTTTATTTGTATAATGACTGCAGAACTTATTTGAAAAGTGTTTATAACCGGCAACTTAGCAACCACAGATCTTTCATTGCTTACGCTAGATCCGGTATCCAGTTTATTTATTTTGTAGGTCCGGGGTAGGCTCATTTGTGTCCATACATATGTGTTGTACCACGTGATCATAGTACCTACTTTCTTGCAGACCAAAAAAATACTACAGGATGCCGGATCTAGCGTATAGCAATGAAAGATCTATGGAAGTAACCCTCATAACTTGTTTGATATTGAGTTAGGAAGATATCATATCATTATATATTCTGACAATATATACAAAATGTCATTAGCATGGAACAGCACACAGACAAAATGGTTCACAGAACAATAACATAAGATACGAACATTACCTAGGTTTTCGTCTCGTACAGGAAAAAGATAAAAACAAAGTCAGCTAAATGGAAAAAATCTAGTCTTCCGTGCACTATAATGTCTGTTCAATAGCCAAGTTCAGTGTATGATTGTTTGAGGGCGCTGCTTGAGTGGTATAACAAGTAAATAACGCATTTTATGCCATTATTTGATTTTTCACATATTTTGTAGGTTGGGGTGCACATGTCAGTCATGTAAATGTCACATTCCTTCAAAATATCTCTTGTTTCTTTTATACTTTTTCATTTCCGCGAAAATGCATCCACGCTACGAGTTTGCGCTCAAACTAAAACTAAACAATAAAAAGTGATAGGATTTGATGAATTCGCCAGTGACTTAAATTTTGGAAAGCATGATGGGCAAGAAAATATACTAATAGGTACCTATAGTTTGCATGAAGAATCTTTGTGGTAGGTAATATAAATTTATTCATTCTAGCTTTAGAATGTCTCTAGAAATTTCTGAATATTGTGGCATTTGTGCTTACTATTTTGATACTGAAATTCCTCAAAAAGAGCTGTGTGCCTACAATTTTTCGAGGTAAGTCCAAAATTTTAGTGTATTTGGTAGTGAACTGAATTCTCGAGTGTTTTCTCTAACATTTATGTTTCCTTCTATGATATAGATAGATATTGGCCACTTCACATATTATTTCATCCAACATTCACAATAGAATATCACCCAATACATTTGCCAATATCCTAGGTTAGGTCCAAAACAGAGATAGAAATACTAAAATAGTTTATAGGAAGCGGCGCTGCTTGAGTGGTATTAATTTTTATTGGATGATCACTGTAGGTGATTTTCGCTGATTGGGCAGACATTATAGTGCACGGAAGACTAGATTTTTTTCCATTTAGCTGACTTTGGATAAAAAAATAACGATATCAGATCACAGACTATAGTGCTATAGATGTACTTTGAAACTATATATTCACATTATCAAATTGAAATGCAACTCTTGATTGTTCGTGAAAGATCTATAGAACAAAAACTGATGGAAAATCCGATTATCTCGAAGGTTCTAGAACAACCCAAACATGATATATATATATATATATACACAGAGTCATTCAGCTAGAAGCAGAAGTTAGTCGAATACGTATAGTTGCGTTACGTGAACATCGTTCATAACCTCCAAAATAAAATAGTCATCGTTATAAATTCGTCTGTGTTCGTTGAAATAAATGAGTCATCTGTTGAAAATTCGTCGTCGTTCATTTCTACCCACGAATAACGTAACAATAGGTATATCACCCGTCCTATAGTCGAGTTATTCATAAGAAAAACGAATTATTCGGAATTAATCAATAGTTGATGTGTCATTCTGGTAGCTGTACATTAAATAATTTTGAGTATCTTTTCATCGTTATTATTGACTGAACGAGTAGAAAATGCCCATCATTTGTTTGCCAATATGAAACTCACCCAACTTCGCCATAGTAAAGCGCATCACCTGCCATGGAAATGGCATCGAAACAAGCCTGACATTCCTCAAACAACAGTTTGTTCCCGGCCGCGAGAATCACGAGCTTCCCCTCGTTGCCTCCCAATCTGCTCCGCTGCAACTGAGCCTCCAGGTACTTTCCCCCCTTGGCCTCAATCATACCTTTCATCTCCACCGAGGTGCCCGGATCGACGGAGCTCATCTCCACGAAGCCCTTGCCCCTGAGGAGGGTTTCCATGTCGTTGCGCATGCCGAAATCGTTCGTGATGATTTTTTTGGCGACTTCGTGGTCCGACACATAGTTGAACACCACGTCGGAGCTTTTCAGCACTGCGCGTGCGCTCAAGTGCGTCTTGAAGTTGTCGCCAGGTTTGCCACGGATCGACTTCCGGTGGCTGGGGCACCAGATGTTGACCACGTGACCGGATTCTGTCAGTTTCTTCACTGGGTGTCTGATCGTTTCTTTGAGTCCGATGACACCGATGATCATCTTTCGTGGTGGTCTTATTTTCGTGTTGATGTTGTGTTTAGTTTCGTTCTGGTTGTTAAAGTCATCCATGACCATTATATCGCTCATGATTATTTCGTGTATGTGAATTGAAAGTATATATTCAATGGATTTGTCGATTCAAACTCACTCACATAGGGCCGTACGAATGTTTGCTTGAGGGAATTCTAGAAATGAAAACATAAGCAATTATAATATTGATTGCAAAACTGTTTTTGAATTATCATTTTTTGTTTGTTTCTATATTTTGACCTCAGAGTCCGAATCTGGTGCGCCGGTCCATAAGAATAAAGAAACGTTAATAACGTTTTACGAGAAATGGTAATAAACCCCTACTTTGTGATTACTGGACCCCCCCTCTATTTCCTACTATATTATTTCCTGGTCTTAGATTTTAGAAACATTCCCCTTTTCATTCACAGTTTTCTCCTGGGTTTTTAGATACCAACCTTTTACACCACAGCTTAATTCAACTTACACCAATACACCAATTCATTACAGTAGCCGAAACATTTACATTATTTCACCTCTGATATATATATGTGGTCAAATCAAACAAAGTGGCCAGTATTTATGGATTATATATCCTGAGTGGTCGATTTGAAATCGACATGGAAGTCCAGTCAAATCGACATGAAAATCTGGTAGATCTGAAATAGACATGAAAGTCTGGTCGATCTAAAATCGACATGGAATTCTGGTCGATCCGAAATCGACATGGAAGTCTGCTTGAATCGAAATGTACATAGAAAATTGGTCGATCTGAAATCGAAATGGAAGTCTGGTCGATCTGAAATCGAAATGGAAGTCTGGTCGATCCGAATCGACATGAAAGTCTGGTCGATTCGAAATCGACATGGAAAATTGGTCGATCTGAAATCAACATGAATTTCAAGTAGATCCGAAATCTACATGTAAGTCTGGTAGATCTGAAATTGACATGGAAGTCTGGTAGATATGAAATCGATATGGAAAACTGGTCGATCTGAAATCGACATGAAAATATGGTAGATCTGAAATCGACATGGAAGCCTGGTCGTATATCCTATATCCTACATGGAATATTGTAGGTGTAGATGGTAGGTACCTAATGAAAATGAGGAGATATCTTCAAAGATCGATATGCTGCTGATTCATAATTTTTAATCATTGGGAAATGCGATAAAGTTTTGCTTTGAATTCAATTAACCTACTTCGTAACTTCGTCGATAATGGAGTGTCTCAAGTGGCGCTATCTTTTAGTGAACAACTAAACTATATTGTGAGATTTGTGAGACGTGAGACTATTTGTGTTCTGTAAGTTCTGTGTCCAACCTTTGACGGTAGAGTGGTAGAATCGAAATGTCAAAAAAATAAGGTGATAAAATAATATATATATATAGGTTATATTCGTTTTGATAGTGGTTTTCTTCAATTTTCGAATAATTTTTCTAAAATCATGAGTGACAGTAGCGATGAGAATGATTCTTCATATATTTTATACAGAGATAGGCCTGAATGGAATGATGTGACTCCTATAAAACAAGATGATGCCGACGAACCTGTAGTAGCTATCGATTATACAGAAGCTTGTGAGTGAATAACGTTACCTGGCTGGTTTCTCTTATATTAAATAAAATTCACATCACTTCTTGCAGTTGTTGATTGTTATGATTATTTTCGAGCAATCTTGAAAACTAGGGAGATATCTGAACGAGCTCTAGAACTCACTCAAACCGCAGCACATCTAAATCCCGCTAACTACACAGTATGGCAGTACAGGTAATAATGGGTTCATGGGTTTATGAAAATTGAATAGAAATATTGGGTGAATATCTATATGCACTTATTATGTGATCTATTTTTTATGAAAATTTTCTCTCAGAAAAAAGAATTACAAAATGAAATTCTGAATGACAATACTTCTGGATATAATCAATTTCGAAATTTAACCTTCTACTTACTCATAGATTATGCATTTTATCTTAGTATGGTATTAGTAGGTATATAGCATTTTATTGAGATTAAACAAAATTGACCTATTTCCAAGTCCAAACAAATCTTTTTATCAAAACATAGATCACTTGAGTGTATATTTATGAAATAGTGCTTCATTATAATTTCACCCAAGAAAGAATAATAATTCAAAAATGTGTCAGGGTTTTTTAATGATCTTTTAAAAGTCTGGACATTTCCTAATCCACCTAGACTTTTTGGGTAAATCCACACGAATATTATGTCTCTGTATTAGCCTGTATTCAAAAACATTTTTGTGATAATAATAACAATATAGGTACATGCTAGTGAAATCTCATCAGAAAGTTGAAAGAGCAATTTTATAGGCTCTAGGAAAAGATGGTAGAATTAAAATGTGCATCACATTTGCATTGTTGCCTTAAAAAAAAATACAAGTTTGTTAATTTCCTTTAGGACTATTATTATATGTCCAGGTTGGATCTTTTTCAAATTTGTGTATATTTGATTGAGGGAATCAAACATTCAGGGCGCTGTTGTCATGATAATATGGCCGCCGCGGTTATCGAAACAATATGGCCGTGGTTATCGACACAACATGGCGGCGGTTATCAAGACAAAATGGCCGTGTTGAAGAGTAATTATTGTGCTCAATTGTTTATATACGAAAGAAATAAAACACTAATATTTGTGTACATCCTTTTTAATGACCTTAAATTATTCTCTAATTGTTCACATAAGACCTCCTCATGTGATAGTTTATATATTTCACTCACCTCACATAACCTGTTTGATTTCATTCCATTTTGATATCACAATGTTTCCATCTATTTAAATAGTTCCATAACCTTCGATTACAACGACTACATATCAGTACAATAAACTCGGGAATATTCAAGTTCATAGTTGTTTTAATAACAATGGATGATGCAAAAAATGTGAGAACTACTCAATCATCTTATCAACTTGAATACATTATTGTTAGAGAAAATATCATTTTGAGTGACTTGGTAGAAAAAAAACAAATGAGTTGGTTGAATAATCTATTATTTAAGACGAGACATACTCAAAGAACTCGAGAAGGATTTGAATGAAGAGTTAGATTACATTGAAACAGTCATCCTCAAGCACACCAAAAACTATCAAGTATGGCACCATCGCAGAGTCATGGTGGAATGGCTTAAGGACCCATCTAAAGAAAAGTATCTAACAGAAGCTGTGCTTGCAAAGGATGCTAAAAATTACCACGCCTGGCAACATAGACAATGGGTGATAAAAACCTTCAAGTGAGTACCAACTCAATGATGTAATATTGTATAGTGATTTTTTTATTGCTATAGATTGTTTGATGATGAGCTTGATTATGTTGATTCACTGATAACGGATGATGTGAGGAACAATTCGGCATGGAACCAGCGATATTTTGTTATCAAACACACTACCGGCTTCACGGAAGAAGTAATAAAAAGTGAAATCGACTATACACTGGTGCATATTAAAGTTGTTACCGAAAATGAGAGTGCCTGGAATTACCTGAGAGGGTATGTTGAAATGTCAACCAATAAGATAGTTTTTCCACTATGTTATCGGTAATTGAAACGCGGTAAGGAACTTCAGTGTGTCTGCAGGTTGTTGCTGCACGACAAGGAAGGCCTGGGAAGAAACAAAAGGGTGTCGGACTTTTGCGAAGAACTCTACGAAGCCGGCAACCGCTCCCCCTTCCTATTGGCTGTCATCATCGACATGTGCAACGAAAAGGTTGGAGACGGCACCGGCGGTACGAAATACACTCACGAGAGGGCCAAGGAGTTGTGCAACAGCCTAATGAACGAGCACGATACACTCAGAGCCAACTATTGGCGGCACATGATCGAGGCGATAGATTCGTTCGGGAAACCTTCCACTGCGGGAGAGGGGGGCAGTTCGAATCAAAACTGATTTTTTTTTGCTTTGAACAGATGCCGGTTTCACGTTGGCATCCGGATAACGTATTTTTTGTTGTGGGGTCATGAGTAGATGGCGCTTCGCGCGCTTCAGTGGCACATTAACATTTTGTGTTTTATGTCACCAGTCTCCTATGACAGCTGTTGTTGGATAATTGAAATAAACTAGTCTTTCTTTATGTTATACGCGAGGATATTTGAATTCGACGCTTATAATTGGAACCTTGAGGACAAGAGACAATATTCAGATGCATCCACATGCTTTAATCAATTTATGTTTCAGAGTTGAGATCTATGAGCGTCATATTTGAATGAGTATTTTTTTTTGCAAGAAATTATATCTGATACTTTTATTTTCGGTTCAAAGTGTAGATATTGAGAATTCAGTCGATGGGAATTTGGTTTTTCTCGGGGAAATTTTGCCTGAGATTTATTTTGATTAAGCTTAGTTTCCATCAACTGTGAAGATATCCTACTTTACCAACTTTTGATACCTATAGGGTGAATCTTGATTTTTATGGAATTTACCGACGTGCTTCAAGGTTTTCTCAAAATTTAATTTATTTTAATAAAATGTTTTTTTTTTCATTATTTGGCCGCCCGCTATTTATTTTATGTTTCAAGCAATGGATCATTTTTCCATGAGTTTTTCGATATTTTATCATGTTGTATGAATATGGCATTCCTACAATTGATATTTTTATGTGTAATTTCTTGAAATTTTCAAATTATATGGTTGTCACTGCGATTTGATGTCTTGGAATTTGATGTGGTTTTGATGTTCATATGACATGTGTGTTCAATCTTTCTTGCTGTGTGAAATGAAATTGATCGATTCTAGCCCATATTACCTCAACATTCCGATATACAGTTTTCCAATAAAATTTTCATGCATCATTTTATTTTATTTCAAGTAAATGAGAACATTTCACCCTCCTGATTGACATTTTGGATTCCCACGATCTGACAGCTGTCAAAACATGACAGAAACTTTAGACCATGAATGTCAGACTCTGGCGCAGTTGCCGTATCCACCAAATAATTTGGGTTGGAGTAATAATGGAGACAAATCACGACATTGTTTGGTAAGTATATAATAATCTAGACACGAATATAATATTTTCAATAACTAACCAATTGCTATGTACACGATTCAATGTATATTTTGTTGACACTGTACATTAAATAAAAAATATCGTCAACGAGGATAAAAATAAAATCGGCGGATGGTTTAAAAATGTTCACGTTTTTGACTGCTCCACAAAAATATTTCAGTATTTTCCGAATTGAGTTATAAAGTTCCTGTTTGGATCCAACGAGATGAAATTGTTATTTTCAAGGTGAACCCAAAGGTGATGAAAAATTGTTCCTCCTCAACTGTTTTGAGTCTTGTGTTATCCAACACTTTGAATTGGTATGTACAACAAAAAAACCTGTACAATCCTTACTCGGCATCTTTTTTGTCCTCTTCGTCCTCTTCTTCCCAATCGTCCATCAATTTATTCACATTTTCCACTGCTCGCGTTTGATTTTCATCCTCATCTTGAGAATGACAATGTTTCGCCTAAAATCATATCATTGCGATAAAATTTGCATCAACACCTACTCATTTATTTTTGCATTACAAAGCACCTGAAAACGAAAAAAAAAAACATCGTGGACAAATTGAAAAAAACCTCACCTCTTCACTTTCCTCCTGCGTCTGCTTCCCACTTTGCTGCGAATCCGTGTCTTCCTCTTCCCAATCGTCGAGTATGGTCTTATTAATCTCCGCCTGCTTTCTTTTCGTCTCCTCCCGGAGATCGTTCGCCTCCAACGTTATTTCCCCACCATCTTCCGGTGCCTTGCCTTTGTCTTCGTTGCCGGCGTCTTCGTCTTGCGTTTGTTCCGGTTGGTCTTCCGGAGTCGCTTCTTCGGGCTCTGCTTGCGTCTCCTCAAGCTCTGCGTGTGTTTCCTCAGGCTCTGTTTGTGTTTCTTCAAGCCCAGTTTGTGTTTCCTCAGGCTCAGTTTGTGTTTGCTCAGGCTCAGTTTGTGTTTCCTCACGCTCTGTTTGCGATTCTTCAGGTTCAGTTTGTGTTTCTTCGTGCTCAGTTTGCGTTTCTTCGTGCTCAGTTTGCGATTCTTCAGGTTCGGTTTGCGGTTTCTCCGACTCTGGTTGCGTTTCTTCAGGTTGCGTTTGCTCCATTTGCTCTGTAAATTTATAATTGACAAGTTCAGCCATCGTTGAGAGAGAAAAAATATGTCTGCCCTACAGTGGCTTAATGTCTGCCCTAGTGTTGTCTTTGTCATCAAGATTGCAACTTAAAATGATGAAAAATTGTGAGCTCACAATGCTCATAAAATATTCGAAATAATCGGAATAACGAAAATACTACAATAAAAACAAAACAATTATATATGCAGGTTATACAAGTCTTCTTCTTTTTTAGTCCCAATCATAGCATTTTCATCATTTCAAGTTGCAATCTTGATGACAAAGACAACACTAGGGCAGGGCAGACATATTTTTTCTCACTCAACGCTGGCTGAACTTGTCAATTGTGTCCAAATTGGTTATGCGGGGTTGGTGAAATCGATAGCGCAGAAACGCGATAAGTTTTTTGCAGAAACTGACAATCGCTCAGTATAACTGATAGGGGCTAACTGGTTTTCAAGACGAGAACAAGTTGCCGATTTTTATTTTATGAAAAAACCTATTTGTTGCTTACTTTTTGAATGTCTCTGTATATAAATGTTCATATATGATATTGTATCATCTTGTTAGAGATTTCCTGGACAAAGAATGTCAAGAGATGACGTTATAAATAACTAGATACATATTCAGAATATATGGCGCAGTCGGTAGGTTATTGGAAAATGTTATTATTCACGACATAATTTGTAGAGAGGAATATTTTTGGGATATCTGCATGGATATTTCTCAACTGCATTAGAGAATGCTCACTATAAATCTCTGAGCACCATTCTTCTCATTGTTTCCTTGTGTGAAAAGTAAACATATAACTTGTTAGAAGTTTTTTTTACCACACTGAGCGATTACACACTTGATAATTCATCTAACACAAGAAATAACTGAATTATTACATTGCCATCTCACTGTTGACAAAGATAGAAATGACGTCACGAGTAGCCGATATGAACTGGCGATCGTTATGGCGTGAACTTCAAACGAATAATCACAATGGCAACATTTCCCCCAACAAAACCTTCATTTTTTGCAGAAAAAAATTCACCTTCTACACTTGTCGCATCAACTTCCTCTGTGACCTCTGGAGACTCCTCGTTTTTCCGTTCCGCGATCTTCCCATCCACTTCCATCCGCTCGGTCGCCTCTTCCTCGATGACGTTTTCGCTGCTGTAATTGCTGACAATCGCAGGATCGTTGATGACGAGTTCCGTCTCTTCGGTCACCTCATTGGTTGCCTTCTCTGGCACCACGTCTTGTCCTTCCTCCTGCGTCGGCGCAGTTTCTTCTTCATCGTCGCAGACGGTTTCCTCTTCCACGTTTTCGTTTGCTTCTGATTCTGTGCCTGTCGCTGAGGAGTCCTGGAAAAAAAAGGAAAAGATTTTTGATTACTTCAGGAGTTACACAAACTGTTTTCTTACCTGTACAGCATACACTTGTTCATGTGCTTCGTTTTGGTTAACTTTTGCGCTTTCATTGTCCTCGATTTCTTCAATTTCCATCGGTTCTTCCGTTTCTTCGTTGCCATCAACAATGTCATCGCTTTCTTTTTCTTTCTCCTGACTATCTTCTTCTGGAACGTCGTCTTTATTATCGCTGTTTTCCAGGTTTTCTTGGGGTGCGCTCTCTTCTACCGTCTCTTCGCTTTGAATTTCCTCTTCAACCTCTTCCTGCGACTCTGGAATGGTGTTTTGCTGAAATTGAACGTCCTGCTTGCCGTCTTGTTCGTAATATGGTTCTTGTTTCAAATCAGCACTGGTACCGTGGATTTCTCTGGAAATAATTGTGAAATCGACAACGATATGAAGGTGTACAAAGTGCAAATTCCAATACAAAAAATCGGTTAAAGTAATTAACGTTGAAAATATCCATCTCGAAGGACAAAAAAAGTATCGACATGGATTATGAAAACCACAAAATGTGGCTCGAAGGACCTAAAAAAAAATGTATCGATATGGATTGTAGAAAATCACAGCTTGAAAATGCAATTATTGAGTTCAAGAAAAATCCGGATCGAAGGATCAAAAAGTATGCATCGACATGGATTGTGGAAAATCACAGCAAATTGAGCGAAAATTCAAGAAAAATCCGGTTCGGATGTCCAAACAAAAAATTAGTAACGACATGGATTGTGGAAAATCACATCATGATATTGATCGTATATTCAAGGAGAATCCGGCTCGAAGGACCAACAAGTATCGATATGGATTGTGGAAAATGACAGCGTAATAATGCGCGTAAATTCAGAAAATATCCGGCTCGAAGGACCAAAAAATATTGATAGTGGAAAATCACAGCAAATTGAGCGAAAATTCAAGAAGAATCCGGCTCGGAAGTCCAAAAAAATTAGTAACGACATGGATTGTGAAAAATCACATCATGATAATGATCGTATATTCAAGGAAAATGCGGCTCGAAGGACCAACAAGTATCGATATGGATTGTGGAAAATGACAGCGTAATAATGCGCGTAAATTCAGAAAATATCCGGCTCGAAGGACCAAAAAATATTGATAGTGAAAAATCACAGCAAATTGAGCGAAAATTCAAGAAGAATCCGGCTCGGAAGTCCAAAAAATAAGTAACGACATGGATTGTGAAAAATCACATCATGATAATGATCGTATATTCAAGGAAAATCCGGCTCGAAGGACCAGCAAGTATCGATATGGATTGTGGAAAATGACATCGCAATAATGCGCGTAAATTCAGAAAATATCCGGCTCGAAGGACCAACAAATGTGGATCGATAGGGGAAAGAATTCAAACTATTTTACCTGTGTATCATCTCGATGGACTCCACAGGGTCGTCATCGTCTTCGGCTGCCACCACCTGTCCGGCGGAGGACGTCGCGATGCCGGTGCCGTTTCGGATCTCCAGCATGCCGGTCTGCGAGTTCACCAGCAGGTTGCCCTAAACAAACAAACGCGTGAAGTCGTTCGGAAAGGGAAAGTAGAAAAAAAAAAGACACCCTACCTGGGAGGTGATGAACTGGCCCTCCTGCCCCTCCACGGGGTGGCTGTAGAGGACCACGATGTTGGAGTTGTCCGAGTGGTCGCCCTCGTGGTCTTCAGCGTACTCGTGGTCGGTCAGGACCATCACCAGCTCGTCGGTGGATCCGATGTCCGAACCAGCAGATTGGATCATACCTGGAATGATGAACCGGCAGTGTGTTCGATGATTATTTTTTTTGAATTACACCAATCAAAGGATATACAGTGTGTGACCCATTTTTAATGGAAACACCCCCCAAAAATTTGAAGTTTTAAACAGATCTTAATAATTTTTTTTGAAATATCAAGTACTAGAAGGTCTACTTTGGAACATAATTTGAAATGTTTATTCCAATTTTCAGGGCATACTATAATATTTTTTCTTAGTCAAAAATGGAAATTTTTTATTAGCGATTTTTTTATTGAAAAAATCACTACGCCACTGGATTCAGAGTGCCTCTAAACAGGTGTGACCAAAATTTCATGAAAAAATATTCGTTAATAACAAAGTTATGACATCTCAAAAATTCGAAAACACACACAGCTAACTGTTACAAAAAACACCCTATATCAATAGATATAGCCATGAGAATATTTTTTTATAATTTCAACAATAAAGTGCCGCCAGATGAAAAAAAAAACAAATAGGGTAAATTTTTCCAATGAAAATAACGGAATTACATTCACACAATTCAACTAATAATGAAAGAAAAAAATTTAATTAACGTAACTAATTTTTTGATGAAATTTTGGTCACACCTGTTCAGAGACACTCTGAATCCAGAGGCGTAGTGTTTTTTTCAATAAAAAAATCGCTAATGAAAAATCTCGATTTTCGACTAAGAAAAAAATATCGTAGTATGCCCTGAAAATTGGAATAAACATTTCAAATTTTGTCCCAAGGTAGACCTTTTAGTACTTGACATCTCAAAAAAAAATTATTGAAATCTGTTTACAACTTCAAATTTTAGGGGGGTGTTTCCATTAGAAATGGGTCACACTGTATATTCAAGTATAGTCAAAAAAAAGTAATTTTTTGGATGTCTGGTATAGACAAAACAGAGTGATGCTTCGACTTGAAGGAAAAAAATTAATCAATATTGCATCAAATATCTAGACTTTGTTGCTGATAAATAATAACAAACGACTGTATATATAAATGAACAAATGAATGAATAAGGTGAATGATGAATTAATAAAAAAATAATTGAATTACATGAGTAGACGAATGTATTGAAGAATAGTTGAATGAATAAATGTGAACACATAAATTAATAAATGATTGAATAAATGAAGATAGATAAATAAAGAAATAATTGAATAAATGAAATGAATAAATAATTATTGAAATCAACGAATCAGTGAATGAATGAATAAACGAATTAATACATAAATGAATGAATATTAACAAATAATGAAAATATTTGATGGTGCCGTGCCAAAATTGAAAACCATTAGAAAGGCCTAGTTGCTGTAGTATAAATTAATGCATAGGACAGTAAATGATCCAATAAATGAATGAATAAATCGTTAAATTGATGTGAAATGAATACGTTAATGAATAAAAAATGATTGAATGAATGAATCACTAAATGAATAAATCACTAAATGAATGAATGAAGTGAATACTTGAATGAATTAAAAATAATTAAATTAATAAATGATTGAATACAAGAATGAATGGATAGATGAATTAAATAGTGATTAAATGTATAAATAAAGTGAATACAAATTATTAAAATGAATAATTGAAGTATTAAATCAAAGAATGAATTAATTATTGGATGAAATAATAAATTAATAAAAAGAATCAAAATGAGTAATTAAAGTAATAAAATAAATCAAAGAATTAAGGAATTATTAGATGAAATAATAAATGAATAAATAAAGTGAATAAAAAGAATCGAAATTAATAATTAAAGTAATAAATCAAAGAATTATTAGATGAGATAATAAAAAAAGTTGTAAAACAACCCTCCTGAGTCTAGGACTTGCATGAGTTAGGAAGTTGATTGAATGAATAAAGTGAATAAACATTATTAAAATGATTAATTAAAGAATGAATAAATGAATAATTGAATGGAAGACGCCTACCTTGCTGCAACACCGCATTGTGTTGGGTGGTGATGACCTGCCGGGCAAACGACTGGCCTGGCCTCAGGTCGGGTATGATGAACTCCTGCTCGTCGCGCCCGTCCTGCTGCTGCAGGATGTACTGCCGGTTGTCGTCGAGCACGACGATGTCGACCAAGCCGAGGCTGGTCGCGATGCCGCTCGCTACGTTCGTCAACGACTCCGCCTCCGAGCTGGGGTCCAGCCGGATCACCTGCGCCGCCCCCTCTGTGGGAGGGCCTGCACGTGCTGCAGGCACTTTCACGTTCGAGATGATTTTTACCTGCGCGCGGAAACGAGGAGATGCACAATTGAAATTGACTTACTAGCTTTTTTTTTCTTCGAGAGGTGTCTGTCGTGCTAGTTAAGAAATAAAATTGTGATTTAGCGCCTTCTAGGATTGATATGCAGTGAATAATGACGGAATTCAATGTGGAACTCACAATTGAAATTACCTTTCTTCTCACTTTTTTTTTTCTTCAAGAAGTTTGCTGTGCTAATTAAGGTCATATTTGCAGAAAATTATGAATTAGCGCCTTCTAGGATTGATATGCACTGAAATAATGACAAAATCCAACTTTTTGTGAAAAATTTATATTTCCGAAGTTGGTTCACCTGACGCTTTCAAGTCTCAACACAAAATTGCGAAACTCACAATTGAAATTGCCTTGCTCGCTTTTTTTTCGAGAGGTTTGCCGTGATAATCAAGGTCTTATTTGCAGAAAATTGTGATTCAACGCCTTCTGGGGTTGATATGCAGTGAATAATGACGAAAATTTCATGTTTCCGAGGTTGGTTCACATGACGCTTTCAAATCTCAACACAAAATTGCGAAACTCACAATTGAAATGGCCTTGCTCGATTTTTTGTTCGAGAGGTTTGCCGTGCTATAGCGCCTTCTAGGTTAGATATGCAGTGAATAATGACAAAATTCGATGTGAAACTCACAATTATTGAAATTGTCTGTCTCGCTTTTTTTTTGAGAAGCCTGCGGTGCCAATCAAGAGGGTCGTATTTGCAGAAAACTGTGATTTAGCGCCTTCTAGAATTCAACTTTTTGTGAAAATTTCAGATTTTCGAAGTTGGTTCACCTGACGCTTTTAAATCCCATTAAAAATTGCGAAACTCACAATTAAAATTGTATTTCTCGCTTTTTTTCTTTCGATAGGTCTGCCGTGCTAATCGAGAAAATCGTATTTTCAGTTTCCACGATTTTATCGAGAAAATCACATTTTTATAGCGTGACATTTAATGAAAAAAAAAAAAAAAAAAAAACTGAATTAGCAGTCAGCTATGTTTTGAGTTTAGAGTAGGAAGTATCATTATTCCCAAGGAATTGAGAGCGGCGTTTGGTGAAGAGTTTGGTGTTGTGTTTCGTGTCCAAATGAGTTAGTATGCAGTATCATTCTTCTCAGGGAATTGAGAGCGGCATTTGGCGAAGAGTTTGGTGTTGTGTTTCGTGTCCAGTTGAGTTATGGTTCATACAGTATAGTATCAGATTGTATATAAATCATATTGAGTACTGAATTTTATTAAACTGAATTTTAAACTTCTTCAATTCCTCAATAATTGATAACTTTTCACGTTTTTATGAAAACACTCCATTTCCAGAATTCAAACTCACCTTGGGACAAATTCATTATGTTGATTATCTTACCTATTTTGTTTTAACAACTAAGAATCATAATAATTGAGGTTAAACTATTGTTTGTTGATGTTATTTGAAATTTTGTTTTCGTGAATCACTTTACAGTAGAAGTTTTTTCCAAATCAATATTCGAAATGACAGTTTATTTGAAAAAAATCGAATAGATATAAATTTCGTTCTAGGAAAATCATTGCAAAATTGTTCATCGACATTTTGTGTTTACTCAGAAATGCATATTAATCCAAAAACAGAGCCGTTTTTGAAACATTCCTGACTCAATTCTTAGCATTTGAGCCGTAATGACGAATTTAATAATCCAACCCCAAAAACATCAATCTTCTGCATAAATTGACAAATTCAAGATGGCGGACGAGTATCATGCATATATATAATAACAACTATATGGATAACACCTATTCTTCTCTTCACGCGAAAATGAAGCCAGTTTTGGAAAAACAAAAGACTGTCTGGCTTGCTAATGATGAATTGTGCGTATGCGCGGGTTTTGACAAGTTGAAATCCACTGACGGTTTTAGAATTTCATAGGTTAGGTATGTTTGTTGACTCAAATTATGTAAAAGAGCGTTAATATAGTCATTAATGTACTTACTGATTGTTTACAGAAGTGATTAGTGAGTGATAACAGTGATTGATCAAAAATTAGACCACGAATCTTGTTCCGATGACTTTATCGTCACAGGTTTCTCAGCAAATCGCAAGTATCGCTTTGTAGATCACATCCATTTCTGCATCTATCATCCAAAATCGTCCAACAATCCATCGATAAATGAATATTTGAAAAACATATGTCATGATAAAATAAAAACATCGAATTGAAGGTTATCTGACACATTTGACTGATTTTTAATAATTATCATACGTTTGTCGCTCACTAGAAAGCTACTCTCCTCCATCCATGATGAAAACGAATGTCGATTCTTAATTCAAACTTGCGCATGCGCATATTCGCGATTGGTCCCGCAGACTGTCATTTGTTTTATTTTTCGGCTTCAGCTCTGGTATCCATGTTACCTATATAGTTATTATTAGATATATGGTATCATGTTCAAGGTCCGCCATCTTGAATTCATCAGTTCAGTCATAAGGTTATTCCTACAAAACGAACAGTCTACAGCTGATAAAAAAAAACCCGAAAGCCCCACCTTGTCCTTCTGCGTGACCGACTCCGGTAGCACCTCGGGCACAATGTACTCGTCCCTGACCTCTTCCTCCTCCTCCCCCACCACCACCTCCTCCTCTTCCTCCCCCACGTCGAGCTCCTCCATGGCGTCCAACTCGTCCAGGCAGACGATGCCGTCCCTTTTGGCTTCGCGCGCATGCGCATTCCTCAGGTGCGCAAACAGCCCGATGGCAGATTGCAGCTTCTTCATGCAGTACTGACAGTCGAAGCTGATCCTGCCCGGTTTGTTGTAGTGGCCGGTGACGCGCACGTGCGCTCCCAAAGCATTGGGGCCGGCAAAGGCCAGCTTGCAGTCCTGGCACTGCATCTCGCTGGGTTTGTGGACTGACTGGTGGCGGTCGAGACGGCTGGCGGATTGAGCTGGAACGGGTGGGAGATTTTTCTATAGATTCCCTCTGGAAGATCCCTTACTGCCCAAGGGAGTTACTAGCTTTTCCCGGACTCCCCAGTCTTCACTGACTTCCTCGATCCTCCCAAAGATTTCCCGGACTCCCCAAATAAATGTCAGTCTCCCCAAATTATTTACAATCTCCCTAGAATTTTTTTGACTTCACAAAACATTCCGTGACTTCCCAAAAGATTGCTTGACTGCCCGAGGAATTCCCTGACTTCCTAAAGATTCCCGACTCCCCAAAGTATTCCCAGTTATTCAAAGGCTTCCTCCACTTCATCAAAAATTCCCTCACTATCCAAGGAATTCCCTGACTTCCTGAATTTTCTAATTTCCTTGGCCTCCCAAAGATTTCCAGGACTACCAAATAATTTTCAGTCCTTCCAAATAATTAACAATCTCCCCAGAAATTCTTTGACTTTCCAAAAAATTGCTTGACTGCCCGAGGAATTCCCAGATTTCCTAAAGATTCCCTGGACTACCCAAAGTATTCCCAGTTATTTAAAGGCTTCCTCCACTTCATCAAAAATTCCCTCACTATCCAAGGAATTCCCTGACTTCCTGAATTTTCTAATTTCCTTGGCCTCCCAAAGATTTTCAGGATCACCAAATAATTTTCAGTTCTTTCAAATAATTAACAATCTCCCCAGAAATTCTTTGACTTTCCAAAAAATTGCTTGACTGCCCGAGAAATTCCCTGATTTCCTAAAGATTCCCTGGACTCCCCAAAGTATTTCAAGTCTTTCAAAGGCTTTCCTTACTTCCTCAAAAATTCCCTGACTATCCAAGGAATTCCCTGACTTTCTGAATTTTCGGATTTTCATGGCCTCCCAAAGATTTCCCGGACTACCAAATAATTTTCAGTCTCCCCAAGAAATACTTTGACTCTCCAAGATTTTGCCTGACTGTTCAAGAAATTCCCTGACTTTCCAAAGATTTCTCTGCCTTCCCAAATGATCATCGGACTTAACAAAGAATTTCCCGACTTACCTGCCTTTCCGAAGAATTTTTGACTTTCTAAGACATTCCCTGACTGCCCAAGGATTTCCTGTTCTTCTCAAATAATTTTCGAATTTCCAGAAGAATTTCCGGACTTCTTCGGCCTCCCAATGATTTCCAACTGCCTGAAGAATTCCCGGTCTTCCGATGAAATTTCCATACTTCCCTGACTAACCAATGAATTCCTTGACTTCTTAAATAATTTTCGAACATCGAAGGATGTCCCGGATTCCCCATTCAATTTCCTATCTTCCCAAGAAATTTTCAGACTTCCCCAGCTTCCCAAGTGATTCCTGGATTTCCAAAAAAAATCCCTGACTGTCCACGATATTCTAAGTCTTCCCGAAGAATTTCTGGATTAATTCCCTGAGTTTCCGAAGAATTATTCGACTTCCTAATGAATTCCTTGACTTCCTAAGACTTTCCTTGACTGCCCGAAGATTTCCTGTTCTTCCCAAATAATTTTAGAATTTTCCGAAAAATTTCCAGACTTCTCCGATCTCCTTCCTTGACTCCTCCAAAAAAATCCCTGACTGTCCAAAAAATTTTCCGACTTTCTAAATAATGTTCGGACTTCCCTGATCTGCCAAGAAGTTCCAGGACTCCCCAAAAAATATCCAGTATTTCCAAAATATTTCCATACTTCTCCAGCTTCTCAAGTAATGATTTCTTGATTTCCCAAGAACTTCTCTGGCTGTTCACGAAATACTCGGTCTTCACAATGAATTTCTGGACTGCCGAGTTTTCGTAAAAATTTCAAGACTTCCTAAAATATTTTCAGGACTCTCCTCACTTTCCAAGAAATTCCTTGATATCCCGAGAAATACCTGATTGCCCTAGGAAATCGCGGTCTTCCCAGACAATTTTCGCACTTGCCCCGCTTCACAAGAAATTTTTCAATTTTTCAAGAAATTCCTTGACTGCCCAAGGAATTATCGGTTTTTCCATGGAATTCCCAGTCTTCCTTCGAGGAATTCCATGACTTCCCAAATAATTTTCAGACTTTCCTGACTTCCCAAATAATTCCTTGATTTCCCAAGAAATTCACCGACCGCCCAAGGAATTCTCGGTCTCCCCAAATAATTCCTGGACAAGAGTTTTCCCAGATTCGTCAAAAAATTCCAAGAAATTCACAGTTTTCCCAAAGAATTCCAAGACACACTTCCCACTTTCCTGTGAATTATGATGATTGTAATCTAGTGAAACCAATACATTTCTATTCTATTCAATAAATCACGCAGACGTTGAAAACCCCCCTAGAAAACTCACCAATGAAGGGGCACCGATCACACTTGGGGAAATTATAACTGGACGGAGGCTTCAACGCATGTTTCGTGTACAAGTGGTACATCATCAGGTTGTCGGTGCCGCACCTTTTGCCGCAGTACTTGCACAGCTTCGCGTCGAATATCTCATTGTGGGTGTCTGTCATGTGCTTCCTGTAGAGATAGTAAAGGACGAATTCCTGCGGCTCCACGCCCATGGCTACGCACTTTCGGCACACCCAAGGTCCCTCCTCGGGTGCTTCTTTCTTCTTCGGACTCTTCTTCGGGGTCGTGGAGTTGTTTTGTTTGACTTTCACCGGCTCGACCTGAAATTTTTTTTTTGTTTTTTCAATTGACTTGGCCGTTGATGAAAATCCATTGTTATTGTAAACAAACGAAAAACGATAAGATTTTCACGATAAACATATTTATATATATTTTTCACAACATGTATCGCTAACACTGTAGCTTCATCAGGTATAAGTACACTAAACTAACTACTACGATAACAACCATATTTATACCTAATTACACAGATATAACAATATTTGTACCTGTAGGTATTAAAGAATGTTTATCCTCTTTTTTTTAATCCCTACAGGTACAAATCGTCGGCGAAGAAACAATACCGCCTATGTCGCATTTTTTTTGAAATCGAGATTATGCTGCAATATCGGTTTTCACGAAAGATGATTGTGATTTACGCGGTATTTCTACTCTGAGATATTATGGGATAAAAATCGAATGGTATTGTTTTTCTGCAGATTGATATGGAGGGCTATGAAGAGAGCGATTCCTCCTGCGATGAAGTTGATAAGAATAACGACTATATGTTTTCAGACTCAGAATTGATCGAAGCCCTTGAAGAATATCAAGGCAAACGCTTGCCCAACAAAACTCTTGTCATTCCGTCTCCAAAACGTACTGATTTCTCATTGGACAAAGGAATGTTAACTTTTTTTCATGAAGATGATGGTCCCGAGAACGCTTCTTCCAATATTGATAAAGAGCAACCCATGTTTAGGGCTATAAGTGAAATACCAGCCAGGATTGAAATAGCGATGAAAGATGGAATTCCAGAACCAACCACAGATAGTGTCGACAAAACTTATTTTGAACTACAAGCCTTAGCCACAGATGATGCTCAAACCTCTGCTGATGAAATTCCAACCGGAATATCTTCAATGGCAGAAGATTCCGACAATCCAGATCATAAACAGGAAGCAGAAGCTCCGGGTTCAGAATATTCTTCGGCAGAAAGTTCTATGGATGATGCACCCTTTGATGGAAATGCACATGAGCAAAAAAAGCGGAAGGCTAATAATGAAGGTAACTGGAAAGTACGTAAAAATAAAAAATTGAGAATGCAGGGTGAGTCGTATATAGGCTTTCGTCGGACTAGAGATGGAAAAGTGTTTCATGATATCGATAGAGAGGAACGCAAAATGGGCGCGCCTTGTGATTCTCCACTCTGCAGGAAATCGAAACAAAGGGCATGCGATCAGATAACAGAGGCAATGAGATTGAGTCTATTCAATGCATTCTGGAAAACCATGAACTGGGATCAGAGAAGAACTTTTATCGTGAACTCGGTTGAAAAAAATGCAGTTAAACGTCGTAAATCTCAGAATGAAAACTCTAGAAGGGAAGCATCCTTGTGCTATTTCCTCACTATCGATGGAGTACGGAAGAAAGTTTGCATGGTGACATATCTCAATACATTTGGCATCAAGAAATGGACAGTACGCTACTGGCTTGATCACAAACCAAAAAATGATGGAATAGCTCCTTCGACCAGTGTGACTCATTCACAAACTGCCACTATCTCGTCCGCTAGGAAAAAAAAGGACAGAGATTTCGTCAAACAATTTCTTGACTCTTTACCAAAAATGCCCTCCCATTATTGCCGTCAATCGACAACTAGAAAATACTTGGAACCAATTGTTACTTCAATCGCCCAACTCTACAAGCTTTATTTGGAGAAGTTTCCTCAAGAGAATCTGGCAATTGTCAGCAGATTTACTTTTGAATCAATTTTCAAACAAGAAAACTTATCATTATTCAACCCCAGGAAAGATCAATGTGATTTGTGTTGTTCCTACAAAGCTGGAAATGTGTCTGAAGATGTATACACCAAACACGTAAAAGAAAAAGATAGTGCCAGAAAAGAGAAAAATGCTGATAAGGAAAGAGCTAAAGCAGGAGAGGTACATGTGTTCACCCAAGATTTACAAGCAGTCAAATTAGCTCCTCTCACGAAAGCAAGCGCGTTTTATTATAGAAAGAAATTGAACGTACATAATTTCACAATGTACAATCTATTCAATAATGATGTTTCATGTTATTGGTTTGATGAGACTGCTTCTGACCTTTCATCTTCGACATTCGCATCATGTATTATCGATACATTATCAAAACTTCTACAACAGAATACATTACCGGTTATACTTTGGTCTGATGGCTGTAATTACCAAAATAGGAATACCGTTTTATCGAACGTTCTATTGATAATGAGTCAGAAATATAAAATAACTATCGAACAAAAATTTTTGACAAAAGGTCATACTCAGATGGAGTGTGACTCAGTTCACAGCTCCATCGAGGCCAAACTGAAAAACAAAGACATATCCCTTCCCGGTCAGTATTCTGACATAACAAAAGAGGCAAGATCTAAACCAACACCCTATAAAAGTTTCTTTCTGGAGCACACATTCTTCAAAGATTTTTCTAGAAAGGATTTTCAAATCTACGACTCGATAAGACCAGGAAGGGTTGCTGGCGATCCCACTGTAGTGGATTTGAGAGCATTGAAATATTGTAATGGAGAAATTTTCTTCAAATTGAATTTTGATGAGGAATACACGCCACTACCAAGACGTCAGAGAAAAATCAACGACTGTTCTCTTGATAAAGCAGCACCTCTACATAATGAAAGGCGAAAAATCTCGAAATCCAAGTGGCTTCATCTTCAGGAGCTGAAAAATTTTGTTGTCACTCTTTTTATGAACAGATACCCCATGAAGACTCAGGATGAAAGTCACATGGTCATGAACAATTTTGTAATTTTTTATTTTTCCAATGAATTTATAATCCAATAAGCTTTATTATTATCACTTCTTGTTTTTGCTGAATGTCCATTGGGTATGTTTTTACTTTCAAGTTTATGTTTAGTAGATTTTGAATTATACCAAATAAACCGCCGATGTCGAATTTTTAATATTTAGGAGTCACTAATACCGCCTAAGTACCATAAATGTCACAATACATCAAATAATTGCCATTTGCCATTACAATATCATCGATCAGATCATTTTCATATCACAGTCAAAAAATCCTGTAGAAATCTCATGATTTGTTGTTATTACGTAGTTTTTTCTATTTCCTGAACAATTTGCATTTCGCGACTTGGGCGGTATTGTTTCTTCGCCGATGAAATATTGTTATAACTGTGTAATTAGGTATAAATATGGTTGTTATCGTAGTAGTTAGTTTAGTGTACTTATACCTGATCAAGCTACAGTGTTAGTGAAACATGTTGTGAGAAATATATATAAATATATTTATCGTGAAAATCTTATCGTTTTTCGTTTATTTACAATGAAAATAAATCAATTATAACGAATAATTATTGCTAAATGGCCGTATTCATTAGCTATTGGTGGCAGCTTCTTATCGTTCTAGGGTTGGTACTAAGCTGTCATGAATGTCAACCGTCATTTGATTTGATCGTTTTCATTTCCTGGTTTCATATAAATTCATTATGAATGTGGAATAACTAAACATGTATATGAATAGAAAAATATTAATGACTTGATGGGATTATCTGAACTCATTCACAACTGACATTTATGACTATTGACGTTGATGACAGATTCTTGCCAACTTAAGAATGCTCAAAAAGCTGCCATTGAAAGCTGTCAATTAAAAATTGCAAACTTTGGTTATTGCCAAAACATTACACCGAAATTTACTTAAATAAAATAAAAAAAGATTGCGATAATTCCTTTGGAGTTTTAAAAAATGCGACCACCGTCAGTATTCAATCAAATTCGTACTCATTCATCGCAGATTATACGCTCAATGGCTAAAAAACAGCTCTGATTTTTTTTGACAAATTGATCACCCTGTAACTTTTTCAATTCTTGTCCGATTTCTGTGAAATTTCGACCAAATCGTAGGTTCATGTTTTGGAGTGTGAATCCAGTTCACAAAAGCTGATGACTTGATCAGTATACAGGGAAAAACAAATGTTACTTTTTCACCTGTTGGCCTTAACTTTTTAACGCCCTGTGGAAAAAGTGAGTGGTTTGAATTAACTTCATTATGTTTTGGATTGAAGTGTGATTCCTTCTCAATATAATGGCTTTTGATTCACGTCAATATCTTCTTTTTAGGAGAAGTGTTTCGAGAAAGTATGGAATTTTTTTAATCGCATAAACTTTAATTCAAAACCTATATGAACGTATCGATTATCATCTTAAAAAACATCTGAAAATTAATATCGCTCACAATGTTCTAAGAAAACGGGATGGAAATAAACAATTTTTAGATTTTTTGTTTTTAAATTGTCAATTGATGAGTTCATGTAGGTTCTGAATTATTGTTAGTATTTAAAAATACCACACTTTCTTGAAACACTTGTATCTTCTCTTAAAAAGAAGATATTGACGTGAATCAAAAACAATTGTGTTAAGAAGGGATCACACTTTAATCCAAAACATGATGAAGCTAAGTTGAACCACTCTCTTTCGCCACAGGGCGCTAAGAAATTAAGACCAACGTGTGAAAAAGTAACTTTTGTTTCTCCCTGTATAATGATCAAGCGACTAGCTTTTCTTTGGAAATAAAATTCAGGCTTACATTCCAAAACACAAATCTACGATATGGTTGAAATCTCACCAAAATCGGACAAGAATTAAGAAAGTTACATGGCGATCAAAAGTTACCTGAACTGGCGGCTTTTTCGCTTTTTCAACCACTGGTTGGGCGGCCACTTTTTCGGGCGAATTCTTATTGTTCCCGGAAGTCATGATCTTCAACTTGATGTTCTTGTTTCTCTTGACAAGATCAGGATATTTCTTCAGGATTTCCGCCACGATTTTCGTGTGGTCGATGTTTGCCATATCGGTGAGGTCGTTGCCCTCGACGCTTATCGTGGTCTCTTGGTTCTCCTTGTCATTTGCTCTCGCTTTTTTGGGCGGCTGTTTTGGAGTGGCTTGTTGCAATTTGCGTTTTTGCCCTCCGCCTTCACAGCTCTCCACTACGAGATGGTAATCAAGAAATTGAGGTGGGGGAGCTAAGTTTGGTTTTTTGTTCAAATAGGAACAGTTTCAACTGTAATGCTCGAAGCTATAGTTGACATTTTATAATATATTTTAATAATATTTGACCATATCAAACAGTTTTCAGTGGCAGCTTTTTCGTTGTCATCGATGTCAATCGTCATGAATCTCAGTTTTTGCAGATGAATTCATAAGTCTACTGAGTCATTAATATTTTTCTATTTATATAAATGTTTAGTTATTTCATATTTATAATGAATTTATAAAAAACCAGGACATGAAAACAATTGAATAAAATGACAGTTGAAATTGATGATAGGACATTTATGAATGGTTAACTGTTACGATATTTCTACTGGGGTTCGTGAATAATTTAAAACACTCAGTGCAAAAATGAACAATTTATTTCACTATAAACACTCAGAATACAACTCAATAAACACGATATCCGCTTTACAAATCTCAACTAGCTTTCTTTCTAAACTGACATTCCGTGCCGATCCGTTCTTTTTATATAGGCACAAGTTATTCATTCTCGTGAAATCTTGAATATTCAATAGAGTTCTTGATAAAAACTGCGACGGGTATGAGTCATCCGCTAATTGGTTTGTCGGCGAGCGAGGCCATAAATCACCGCCATCAGTCATGCCGCCGAGATAATGACTTCCTGTCTCGTGGAAGCACAGTTCGTAATAATACCAACCTTAGAACGCTTAGAAGCTGCCATCAATAGCTATTAGATATGGTCAATTTATGAATTTGAAATTGATTGATGGAAGCAAAGTTTGGCGGGAAATTCAATGTCACATCTTGTAAACGTCATTTAACTTTTCACCACTCTTTCTTTTCTTCTCTCCGCAATTTCGTATACTGTGTTTTTTATGGAAACGCAGAAAATTCATCTTTTAGTTTATTGAAACTGTTGACATAATAACATCGCGCATATTGAAAAAAAAACACCCTTCAACACCACTCACCATCTTCGAACATGGCGGACCGGATCTTCTGCTCCTTGACAAACTCCTCCACCTCAGCAGTATTCACCCCGCTGCTCGAAGCCCTACTACCCCCACCCCTCTTCTTCGGCACCTCCACGTTATACCTCAAATCATCAAACGACGGCTTCGCCTTGTCCTCATCCTCTTTGGTCAACAGCGGCCTGCTGGTCAGCGACACCTCCTCGAAGCTGCTGTCCAAGAAATTGAACGCCGGCAGGTCCTCATCGGGCCACTCGAACCGAGTGGGCTTGGGGGTGTTGTCAGGGATGGAGAGCGGGTCCATGGGGTACCTCTGCTCCGGGAAGTGGAGCTGGGACACTGGGTGGGCGGTGGACGTTGGCTTGCGCTTCCACGCGGGTACTCTTCTTCCGGGCGGCAGGTCCGGTGCTTTCTCCTTTTGGAGCGGTTTTCGAGCCCATGTTGCCGCCTCCGGCTTGGGTTTCGGTTCGGGTTTCTGTTTGAGCCGGTGCTGTTGGTAGGCGGTTCTTTGGGCGTCCAGGAGTTTTGTTAGGATGGTGATGTTCATGAGCTCGGCGGCCGAGTAGAGTTTCTCGAAGATGGACATGTGGAACTCGAGCATGCCTGAAAGGTTCGGGAAGGTTTTGTGCGTTTGTTGTGCTACCTGTACTTTTGATGATTCTGGCTTGTGATTCGGAATGTATCACGCCGGTTTTTGGTCGTTGAGGCGGATTTCCACTAAACGGACTCGCTTGCGACTAGGTTCAGTTTCAGAAACAAAAAACTTATTGTAGTTTCGGAAACAAACCCGAATTCCACCAAACAAACAAAAAATTAGTCTGTCGCGTGTTTTGTTTTGAAGATGTTTTCTGTCGTTTCCACTACACGAACAGTTTTCAACATGCCATCAAAAAGTCACAGACCACTACCAGAACAAAATATTGAACTGTTGTCGCCAGCCGTTTCCACATAGCGAACTCGGTTTATAAAAACAGAAACAAAACACGGAAACCTTTTGATCTTCCCGCTTGGCGACGGAACTTTTTGTTGTTGACAAAAACACGTACTCGCGACACAAAGTCTTCAAAATGTTTCTTATTTTGACAACAAGAGTTTTTGTTTTGTTGAAATCGACACAGTTGCTGTTTTGTTGCAGTTTTGTCCGTTTAGTAGGAATCCGCCTTTACGATAATGGTCGATTCGTATAGCATCAAGAATGATAAAAACAGTCAGTCAGGTTTTGGTATTTTGATGAGACGACTCGAGAACAAAGAACTGTGTGGAATTAAGGTGTCTTTATTAATAGAATCCAGTTCAATAAGCTGCATAAGCTTTCGTTGGGGTTGTTATATGCTTTGATTTGTGTATCTTCATCTTTTTGATAATATTGTGAGACATCTAAACTAGCTAGAGTGCTTGATATGATTTTTATGGGATGTTCTTATATTATTCAGGATAAATGTTTTAGATACCAAATGAATCTGATAATCTGGTTGATTTTTTTAATGATAAAACATATAATTATTTTATATTTATCTTATTACATTCCCAACAATTTCACTTGATATTTTTCTATACCTATCTGTGACGGTTTAAGAGTTTTCTTTCTACTCAGATATGAGCTAATGACCGAAACATCGCGGTAATTTTGTGCTGTGAAGATGAGATTATAAATGTGACAATATCATGAGGCTTCACATCACAGAACAAAAATGTTTTCGTCTCATACAGAGTGGTTGATACTTTATTCAAATGTAAAAATGACTGTAAGTTTTTGAAATAAAACAGTGATATTTTGGAGCTCTACTTTCAAATTTGAACTGATTTTGTTCAAGTACTCATATTTTCATAAAAAATGTCCTTAAATTTATCTCGTTTTTTGAAATTCAGCATATTAAATTCACCCATATTTTATTTGACTGATTCATTATACAGAATTTTTCACACTTTCAGTGAAATATGTTACACATTTGGGAATCAGAACAGATGATTTTCTGTAAGTTTGGATCAAAGGTCTTCCTTCAATTGAATTATAAATGAAAAGAAATTTTCTGTACCAGACTATTGCAAACATATACCAGCTGGATTTCAAAATATAAATATTTTTGAGTAGTTTTGAAAATTGCAGTTTATTTTCACCATGTTCAAATAAAAACCTGGTATTATAAATACTGGACATGTCAGATATTTCCAGTCTAAGATGACTAAATTACCGGTAAAATTAGAACAGAATAATCTGCACACTGTCTACTTTTGTTCTTGATTTTCTGTTTCCTCAAATATTTCTGAGAATTAATTTGTGTATACTGTGAACATAAGGGTGTCCAGCACACTTCCTTGTGCTTCTCAAAATACAAAATAGATTTGGTCTTTTAATGTTTTTTTTATTGAATTATCCTTTTCAAGTATAATTAATTTTAAATATTGAGCGTTTTTCAGATTTATGGTCAGTGAAACAACATTTCTCATTTTGGAGCATATATATACCTATGCTGATAATTTCCAAAAAATATATAAAAAAGTAAGATTCATAGGTAGAGATATTACCAAAAAGTTGTACTTATTCAATGAAACACTTCTAAAACTAAAGTGAATTCAAGTTTTCTTGAAAAACATGCATTTAATTGTATTACTTACCCTGTGAATTGTCAAGAAGAAAAATACATTTCTGTTTGTAAATAAGAATATGATAGGTTGGTGATATTTGCTCAGAGATTATGAGGGCTCTGAATTTCTAACTGGAGAAATATAAATTTTCTCTTATAGTCTTGTTCCTGTGAAATTGATGAAATACAGAACCCAAAAAATATTGCTTTCGAAAAGTGAAGCTATCCTATCTGAGGAAATATATGCCACTGAATAAAATTATTACTACTTCAAAAACAGGCAACCAAAAAATAAACAATCCTCAAGAATATTTCTGAAGAAGTTTTTTGGGCATAGATACTCAGAAAATTTGATGTGGAATGCAATTATTCAAAATTAATGTTGGAGTCCTATATAAAACTATATAAATGAAGTGATCCAAGAACATCTTCCATTCAATGAAATATGTTCCTAGTTTTTTTAACCAACCTGTATACATGAAGTTCACAATGGGTACAATGACATCTGATTGAAGATCACCAGGCATCATTATGGTGTTCTCTTCCACAGCTGGATAGTTTTGTTCCAAAATAGTGAAATATTCTGTACAAGCATTCATGACAAGTCTATGAACTTTTAGCTGAACATTGCCCTCAAATTGTAAAGTCAAATCGCAATAATCTGTCTTGCTGAAAAACATCTGTAGACGCTGGAGGAAAAACACTCCCCAGTTATCCACTCTGACTTGCTTGGAACCTTCTACCATTTTCACCTATATTTTAACCTAAAAAAAGAGCTCAAAGTTTCATGAAATACACATATTACTACCATAGGGTAGTAAAATATTAATTAAAAATGTAGGGATAAGAATGTAGGGAAACCATATAGGTTTTGAGTTGAAATATTGCCAAATATTCATTAAAAGAATGCTGTTCTCCATTACAACAAAATCTGAAACAAAAATGGCTTGGCGTCTACATAGGAAGGTGGTCAAACAAAATCAATTCCATAAAGGATAAACTGAAACTCGAGGACGCAATGAAATATGTTTAGAAATAATAACTCGGAAATCATAATCATTTATTTTATGATTTCAAATTCACTGACCTTACTCCTTGTAGAAAAATATTAGCTCCATCTCATCTCAAGCCACCAAACACCAGAATCGGAAATTTTCTGAAATAATTACAAAGTGCATTTTATTGTCAAATAGCAAACCAAGGTGGCGCTATTGTAAGCGCGAAATTTGAAATACTCAGTGTTGAATAACGTGATATGAAGAAATTTTCAACTCCACAATAAATGTTACATTCTCCCTAATGTGAATGTGAAACACTAATGCATTTCCAACTTGCTATTTTTGAGAAACTTGAAATAGTTATAAATTATCATTTTAGTCTTTGCTAGTAAAATGGCTACTCACCTAACACATCAATTGACACAATGAACTGGCCATGTAGACTTTCCCTAAAATGTTTTCTCCTCTCAAATACCTCACCTATAAATGGCGTCTCATCGATAATGGGCGGAAGCAATAGTTTAGTTTAGCAATACTAGATGGCGGTAAACAATCAAACATGGTTTATAAATTTATCGTAGTTTGTCTATTGGCCAAATGGCCACACTCAGTCAGGCCAACATCGTGCAGGGGGCTCAAAAATGATCAAGAACTCAGGAATTTCTGTGGATCAAGTCAAGTCATAGGGTTCGCATATTTAACGATAGAGCGCGGACGTACATCTGAGTCACAGCACTCTTGGACCTAAGTTCACGGTTTATGAAGTCATGTCAGGAATCAAAAAAATAATAGATGGCATGGCAGTAGAAAAAACTTAAACCAAAGAATCTGAAAATTTACATTTACAGTTTACAGTGACTCTTGAAGTCTTGAAACTTCTATGAAAGACACGAAAGAACCATTTATATTCATCGCGATTATATTATTATCACATCACATTGTTATGGTAAAGGTACTCTGCTACTCTGTTATCTAGGGTTTTTGGTTTAATAATTTCTGAAAGAAATCTCTCTGTTATCTAGAATTTTTAGTTTAATAATTTCTGAAAGATTCTCCCACCACGAAAGAGCAGGTTGTTGTGACGTTGTTATTTTGTTTGATAATAATGATAATTACATAAATCATTCAACTTCACAACACCACCACTTCATTCACTTGTGTTGTTGTTTTGAATGTTTTGTCACGTGTCTATTTGTGTGGTTTGAAGGACATCGGAATCAGAATATCATGACGTCAAACGAGACTACCACCTCATTTTATTTTGATCAAGTGTGCGAATTGTGAATATAATATTATGTGATGTGAATCTCGAATTGCTAGAAATCAGTATCTCATCTCAAAAATCATGAAATTGTTTAGCAAAAATCAGAATCAAAAACATTAACGAATGCAATTTAAGTGAAGTTACGTCAGTGTTAAAAATTGATAACTGTTTTTAACTTTTTGAAGCTAACTTGGGATTTTTCTCACAGTGAAGGCGGAAGTCAATATGAATTTAACAAAGTCCATTGATTTTATTAGTGTGTTTTCATGATTAGAATTGACAGTTAAAGTTTGTTGAGTCATTCTTGCCAGTTGCCACTTGCCAGGGAAACGTGTTGTTGTATTTAATTTTGAGTGGATTTTATATAGTTTCTTACGGCTAAATTGGTTCATCAAGGGCACAATTTACAAAGGGCACCTTATCAGTGGTAAGTGATGAAAGATATCCAGAATTTATCTTGAAGGATGTTATTGATCAGTCAATAATCACATAACCAGTAAGCAGTACTATATTTTTTTAACAGAGCAGGCATGAAATATGTTTTTGTTTACATCATATTCATCTGACTACAAAGACATTAGAGTAATGGTGTCCAGGAAAATGTTTCATCAGGAATTTGGTGCAGGAATTTTCTGCCTACCTATATCAATCCGAATCAAAACCAATCCTGATCCTATGTTATACATACAATTAAACTACTGATAAACTGTTTGATAGCCACTGACCAGTGCATGTTAGCAAATCTATTAGCAGATCAGTGATGTACTCTTCAATCTTACTGAAAAATTGTCTAGGTATTGTAAACATTCTATCCATCATTCTTATCCTCTTATTGCTAGTTGTGTGGCTACAGATCTGGATACAGAAATTACACCTATTATTCCATATTGAGGTAATGATTTCTTATAATATTTAATAATTCAACAGGGTTTGAAATGAATCAATAGAATCTTGAAGAGAATATTCCTGAATAAGATCCTCGATAAGATCTTGAGAATTTGAGAATGTAATGAAAAAATAATAAGTGTATACTTCCCTCAATTTAAATTGTGCAAAACCAAATTTTGACTCAAATGAATAGTACCTTTGGAATGGTATAATGCTGGTGTAATACCTATGTTTTTACATCATATATTTCTCATGATTACTCTACAATATATTCAACACAATCTTATAATTTATCAATATATAAATAATTTATTACTTATAGTTAATTCCTCCAAGATAATTTCAAAATCTATGGAAAATCAAACAGAACAGTTTATAAACAAGGTACAAAATTAAATATGAATGAAAATAGCAATGATTAAAAAGCTAGTAGACTTTCTCATAGTAAAGAAAAAAATATTTGAATACTTATATTATGGTGAAGAAACGGTACAGTGAAAATACTATCTATCAATACTTTCAGAGAAATTCCTTTGAACCATTCTGAACTTTGGGCCTCCAGTACTAGTGTATTCATGATTTCCTGCTTACTTGGCTTTGCAAAATTACCTAATTTTGGCTGATAACAGCTGTTGACCTACCTTTTAGCTGAATTGATTCCTCTGATTTTTTATTTTTTTTCAAATACATTGTCTGTATAATATTTTTCAATATCTTGTCAACATGTCAACCCTTTTTCGGCACCAGAGACAACTTTTTCAAATTCCCGCCAAACATGAGGTCACGTGATACAAGTTGTGCTAAGGATTCTTTAGTTGTCATAAACTGTGGAAAATTACCACCAGTGAAGTTTTTCCCATATGTTGCCAATTTTGTAACTGATGCTGTATAATCTCCAAACATTCAAGAAAACTTCTGCCAATAGCAATAGAAAATAAATTACTTCTAATATATAATATCGATTGAAATATTTTGTATGTACCTAATCCATTAAAATTGTTATCGTTCTGTATGTAGGAAAATGAGTCCTTTGTAATGGCACTATCAAAAGTTGGGCTTACCATTTAAAAAAATGACGGATGTCGTCATATCTACGACACCGATGACGTCACATGACGTACTTATGTGTCTAAATTTGCGCTACCTGCCCAAGCGATTTTTTTTATTTGCTTCATAGATATTTCACTGAATTTATTCTAATCAGCATATGCTCACTGTATACACCGTGAGTTGATTGGAAATAATATATGTATATATTCATGTAGTTTTTTATTATACCTTTTTATCTATTTTATTTTTACTACTGTTGGCTTTGTTCTGATTTGAATCATATTTATATTTCTGTTGTTGTGTAGAACTTAATTGATTTAATTTGCTTATTATACAGGCTGATCAAACTCAAGTAGGCATTATTGCTAACTTCTTCATTATGGAAGATACGGAATATGGAAAAATTCGCATAAATCAAAAACGCGATTTTCAATTGTTTTTCTGTTAGCATCACGGTAATCAGCGGATATAGTATATTATGATACAAGTCTTAAAAGACGCTATTTTGTCTCACGCGAACAAGTGCGACAACGTGTCTTATAAAACGTGTGTCATGTACGATTTTTTTTATTTTGCATTAATTTGAAGTCTTTTATTGAAAACAGAATGATTCAATATCGATAACTAACAGGAACATCTTCGATTGGTAACAATGATGACATTGTTTACTGTTGAGCGATTTTGATTTTTGCGATACCAGCTGTGAAAAATGCAATGTTGTTATTGTTTTTATTGGTCAATTTGAAATAAATCACACTCTGAATGGAAATTTAACAATAAAAACATTCGAGTTTTTCACTGCTAGTATCACTAAATCCAAAATTCCTCAGAAGTAACTAACTCTTCTGACTTCATGAATAATAAAAAATGCGTTTCATAATGACTTCATTATAGAACCAAAATAGAAAAAATACTTCTCGTTCTCTAATTCAACCGTCCTCGTATTTTCAATAATGAAGAAGTAAGCAATAGTGCCTGTATATTCCAAGATTGACATATATCCCATAATAGAGATCACTGTTCAATTTCTCGTCCAATTCACGGCAACCCACGCTCTCCACTTTCACAGCACCGCCACCCACACCCCCAAAATGGGCGAATTCGGCAAGGACTTCTTCCTGCTCGATCCCGGCGTCTCCGTCAAACAAGAACCCACCACCACCGACCCTTCCACCCCCATGAACATGTCCGCCAGTGTGCCGATCCCTCCGAGGCGCGATCTAGCGGCCGATTACCGCGACTTTGGCATCGACTTTGAAAACTCGCAGAGCCCCCTGTACGCCGATCTCGGCTTCACGGCGCAGATCCAGCCGCCTGGCGGCCACGACGGCAACTGCTGGGGTCTCAGCAGGCTCATCAGCAACGACGAGATGCTCAAGTGCGAATCGTTTGGGCACATGGACGAGGATGATATCTTTCAGGTGGACAAGGCGGATTTGATTCAGGGGCCCACTTTGGCCGAGTTGAACGCCAACGATGATAATTTGCTGGGTAATTTTTTTGGGTGGTGCATATGCGATGGAAAATCATCACAAGCATAATGTTGGTCCAAGGTGGATGTAGGATGGTGAAGTAGCTTCCTATTAACAAGCACTAGAATCAGCTGTGGACTTTTGCCTGCTTGATTTCAAACTTTCATTTCATCAATGTTATCTGATCATATAAACCACAGAAATATGAATGCAACAGAAATCTTGAGTTGATAATCGGTCTTACCGCCATCATCATTCAAGTCGTAAGAATATTACTACGCTTCTCAAATGGTCTACGAGTTTTTCTTTTGTCATCTCCTATATCCACCTTGATTATGTCGTATTTCAATCATCAAACACCGGTACTGGTTCTACGAGCTCATGTAGATGGCGCGATGTCTGTTGATTTTCTTATGACATTTTTAAAATTATATTCACCACATAGTAACTAGTGCAAATGCGATAAAAAAACATCACATATATAACATAGGTTGGCTACTCATTGATTAAGTCATATTTCAATCATCAAACACCGGTACTAGTTCCTCGAGCCCATGTTGATGGCGCCACGTCTGTTTATTTCTCCACGTTGAGTATCTTTGCGCGAAGTCATCGTATTTTCTGCTATATTTTTAATTATCTGTCACCGTCACCTAGACACGGAACTTGGACATTATTCGGATTATATGATGACAAGTACCCAGTGCAAATGTGAAAAAAAAATCATCACATCTTAGCATAGGTTGGATACAAGTTATAAAGCTACTCATTGATTATGTAGTATCTCAATTATCCATCAAACGCCGGTGCTAGTTCCACGAAATATGGCGCCATGTCTGTTGATTATTTTGAATCTGTCACTGTCACATAGACACGGAACATATAATAGGTATTGACAGGTTTTGACGAACTCTTATTTCTTCATCTTCCATCCACCTGTGAATAAATTCAAAACGGATATAGGTATGGTGGAACACAATAAATATGATTGGACAGTTGAACAATATTTGTGTTTTACGTCAAAACCATGATTTTGAATTATATGTCACTGTCACAGGAACACGGAGCATAGAATACGAATAATAATAACTGATTTAGAACGATAGGATTATGATCTTCGCTGAACGAGGTCTACAGGTTTAGACGAAAAATAATTGAAGAGTCTAAATTAAATCTCCAAAAATGGTGTTTGTTTATTTTATGCCAATTTATTCTCGCTGTTTTAGGAAAGTGGAGATTTGAAACAAAATTTATCAACAATTAACTTTGGCTTTGGAAAAGTGTATCTACATGAAAAAAATCGGAATGATGTGAAAGAAATATATTTATTTGGATTTGTTTCAATTCCTATATTTGAATTGATAAACAATAAGTGTAAATTCCCGCATTTCTGAATTGAATTGATGATAATGTCATGAAAATTCACTTCTGATTCAGTCAGTCTCTGGTACCCGGTATTTTAACATGCTCAGGAAAACTCAAAATTCAGACAATCGTTTGGAATTTGAATAGTTAAAGTTTCCTGACACTAGAATTTTTCTCTTAAGGTGACCTGAATTTCGATGACCTTCTTCTACCCGAAGAAAGTACCTACATTATTTTGGAAAAAGGCAACCCGCACACCCCCGATTGCCACCTCATAACCAACCCTGCCTCCCCGTTTCCGCCATTGAACAACATGCTCCACAAAGAAATTGATTCGCCATCTAGCGTTACAGGTATGATATTAGTCAGGTGGTATTGTTGATTGTCTTTGGTATTTATTTCTCTGAAAACCGTTTTGAACCATTCAGGCATTTCATCCTAATGTATGAGTCACCTGAGACATTGAGCTTGATCTGTGATTCAATCAAGACATTGCGCATGCGCATACCTCAAGTCGCTGTCAAATGAACACCAAGATGGCAGCCTGTACTGCCTGTAGACTCACAAATCAATCAAAACGATCATAGTTATTACGATTTTGGTGAAAGTTTTTGATAGGATTTGAATATTTCGAAACACAAGCATAAACAATTTCACCATAGCAATGGGGAATTCTCCTAGGGACGGTTATGAAGTAATTCTTATATATCTTCAATACGTCACATTTAAAACTTACCATTTCAACCTTTTTCCGAAGAAAAAATGTTTCAAATGCTTAAAAAACCTAATTAGGGATTTGAAATTGAAAGCGTCTTGTTTTTATTTCACCACCTAGCAATATCGACTGCAATTTTCATAAATAATAAAGGGCAGCAAATCCTTTATGTTGATGTTGAGGTGAACAAAGATATATTTTGATCAGGTTAGAACACAGAACTTATAATACCAATAAGTTCTGTGGGTTAGAAATGTGCCATTCTGCTTATTTCTGTTCCATGCTCCTCAAAAGATATACCAATCAGTTTTGAGGGTTATGTTTATATTCGACTTTTTTTATACATTTAGTTTGATTTCTGAATTATACATTGATATCAAGTGTACGCAATAAAAGTGTCGTCAAATGTGACTTGCTGTGCTTCTAGCCTACTAGGCGCTGTTGCCATTTGGTGAACTAGAAACAAAACAATTTAAAATTTAAAACCCTCTATTTGAACAATCCATTAAGATAGTTTTCACCGCAACGAATTCGAAAAATTCATCAATGATACTCATGATCAATAAATTCATACTTTTTTGCTGTAATAAGCCAAATTAAGGAATATTCCCCATTATACAAGATGCTTTCAGAAGTGGGATTGGGAAGAAATTGTAGCGTCTGATCACTTGGAGACTTTGAAACTCCTCGGGAGTCACATAACACACATATTTCAGAAGTGGGATTGACAAGTTCTCCAGAAATTGTCCCGCCACACATGACACACATATTTCAGATGTTTTCAGAAGTGGGATTGAGAAGTTCTCCAAAAATTGTCCCGACACACATGACACGCATATTCTAGGTGCTTTCGACTACTACAAGTACAAGACGCCGGCATCGGCGTTCTCGCCCGAGAGCCACACCAGCTCGAACTCGTCGATCGTGCGGTCGACGTCATCGCCGTCTGGTGCCCATCGCCACCGGCACAGCACGCTGCACGAGCTGCTGGTCAAGCGGGAGGGCTTCGGCTCGCCCGATGTCTCCGTGCTCGGGCAGTCCTTCCCCGAGAGGCACTCGGACCTGCAGGGCGGTGCGCTCAGGGTGGGCAGGGGACAGACCTCAAGGTAGGAGGTCTTACTGAGTATCACGTTTAATTTCATCTTGATTTTTTGTTCTGGAAGAAATACATTGTGTAGGAATCGTCACATTTTATCCTATACCGACAAAGCATCAATCAATATGGTATTTAAGCTCCAAAAAAAACTGTCCGGTATGTTTGTAGGGCTGTCTTCAGAGATTCATGTCGTCCACTATTCAAATCATAATAATAATGACCCTTACCTGCATATTCATACTAGAGACGGTGTGTTTGATGTTAAAGTAAAGTAAGTAAAATAGAAACACCATAAGAAACCCTCGTTTCCTGACTAGACAGATGGGTAATTTGGATCTTCCTAAGCCTAACATTACACAAGTTAAGAATTCACTGATTTATAACTCAAAAAAGTTTTCAATCATTTACCTCAGAATATCAAAAATTTAAATTCTATTCGTCTAAGAGACTTGCGATGAAAAATGTATATATCAAGATACGGTTTCCACTAGCCTATTAAGGTATCATTCCACTACATTTTCATGAAAAAAAAATCATATAATTGCTCTTGATTTTTCAGACAATTTTGCATTGATTTGTCATTATGTCAAAAAACGCGCTTTAGTGGCATCACTTGAAATCAGACACATTACAAATAAGATGAATTTGATAGACCAATGAATGCTCTTTTCAACGATACCAAGTTTGTTGAAATCCGTTCAGTCGTTAAGGAGTTACAGCTGTTTATTTGAAAAAACATTGAACCACCCTCCACCACTTCATTTTAATAGATACGTCAAAAAGTGTCGAGAAAAAATTACTCGAATGAAGCTCAACTTCAGAAGGTATATATTTTTTTGCACGATTGATCATTTTTGACTGTTTACCGTGACAGATTTTACGTCAGTAGGTGACATTTACTAGCAACTCGACGGTAAGTAATCCAACTCGACGGTAAGTAATCCAACTCGACGGTAAGTAATTCACTTACCGTCTAGTTAAAAAATCTCTTAATTTTAATTTATTTTTATAACTTATAATGGTATCAATCGTGCGAAAAACGTTATAAGCATGTCGAACGTTAAGGGTAACCGATCTCAGACAATAACAATTGGAGTCGTCGCTCCGCTCCTCCTCCAAACAATTGTCTTCGATCAGTATAAAACCCTTACCGTTCTCCATACTTAATATACTATATTGTTACGTTTACTAGGCGTATTTCGTCAAAAATTCATTTCGAAAGTTTTGGATAGCGGTTATGCCCCCTGGCGGCCATCTTGGAAACATGAAAATAATTTCCAGGATTTTTTTTTGGTAACTTTAGTTATAACATTTTTCACCGCAAGTCTCTCAGATGAATAGTTTCCGAGATACTGCACTTTGCATTCTTATCTGGCCACCCTGTACATACTTTATTGCCTGGAGAAAATTCTTATGGACAAATCATAAAAACATAGTATAACATATAATTGTAGAAGAATTAACACTTGTAAAAACATAGCACAGGCGCTGCCATATCGAGTTTGGGGGCGGGAAAGCGGTCTTCGCTTCTGCGTAAAGGTTTTCTGTGCCGGTAGGATTCACCTACTCATGAAAAACCTCCATCCAACATCTCTCAACGCACCCATTTCTTCACAGGTTGTCTTCTTCAGCGCCCACTCACTTGGGCTTTGACCAGATCTGGCAAAGACGCGAACCTCGAAAACACCTCTTATCCACGAGCTCTTTGGCCGAATGTGGCTCCACCTCGTCCATATCAACCGGTGGGCTGCTGAGCCCTGATCCCCCGGATTTTTCCGTCGAGGATGACGACACCGATGACGATAGCGACGCCCATTACGAGGACTTCTCTTCCGATAACGGTGAGACTTTGGCTTGAAATTTTCTCAGCGAGTTCGGCAATAATATTCAATCGGTCCTACTTCATTTCAGTGGATTCTGACGATGAGGAAAACAGACAAAATAGACACTCGTCCAGTAGGAAAGACCGGTATTTTTGGCAGTATAATATCCAAGCTAAAGGACCGAAAGGGCAACGGTTAATCATGAAATCCAAAATGGAGGATCCTCATCATCTCAATCGCGTGACCGATCCGGTTTTTAGCCCTGACTGTTCCCTTAGAGGGATTAAGCACAGTGGAAAAGCTAGAAAAGGTAATTATTGCATTAGATCTATTTGATGATCATGCAGATTTGCAATTTCTCAATGGACTACTTGAATGACATTTCAACTTCAGAGTTCAAAAAACGGACCGTCAAAATTGGTTATTAAAAATTGTTGAGCATTTATAAAAAAACTATTAATGTTTATAGTGATAACAGAAGAAATAGTTTGTATACTTTGTAGTAAAAACATATTCCCATATTTCAATGTTTGTTCAATCTACATTGCCGTCCGAGAATGTATTGCTTTTCCTACTAACTACACAATGTATTATTGCATAGCAGCAAGATCAAGAAATGCACTTTATATTCCCATATTTTAGGTAGTTGCAGATGTAAATGACTGAATTCTTTTTGTTTGTTATTTAAAATTTCAACAATTACCTGTTATCGCCAGTAATCAGGCAACTTAAAATACAGAAGTTAAAAAATGTTGACATTGCACGAGAAATATATGTGTGATGATGTTTTCAACGATCATCGTTCTCCGAAAAAGATTTTAAAAAATTGGCGCCCAAGCAGGGACCTAAATAAAGTCACTAAAAAACACAAGTTGGGGATTTCATATCAAATATTAAGTCACATCTTGGTACGGTTTCCACAGTGTTGAAACAGAAAATATTCTTTGGGAATTTATTTTGGAAAAACTAGTGCCCATTGCTGATAAAGAGCACAGCAATCAAACTTTGATTCATGTTACTGCGAACGCACTATAAAGTCTGTGTCTCACGGTCAAACTATTTGATCAAACTATGGAAGTGTGATGTCATCAATGACGTCACATCAAACAGCAGCTAAAATTAGAACATGTTCTGAATATTTTACTTGTTTGATGAAAAAGTAAGGTTAGGGTTGTGTTGACACAAAAAATCGAAACGTCAGAATACTTAGACTTGAGTTTTGGGTTGTTGGAGATGTCTGCTGCTTGAAATTGGACAGAGGATCAAGTAACGTTCCTAATAGATCTCTATAGAAGCAAAGAACTTTTGTACAACATCAGACAAAAAGATTACCATGAGAGAGATAAGGTGTCAGATGCATTGAATGATATTGCTAGTTATTATCCCTTATTCCAAATAACTGGTAGGTGTTTTGAATCACTCGTTATCCTTTTATATGGTGGAAATGTATGGAATAAATTCATTATCTCTAACGTATATGAATTTTAAGGAAAATCCTGAGACAGGTCGATTTTTATTTTCAAATTGACATCTCTTGATATACACACGGAGTATGTGACGTCATCCACGTAGTTGTGGTGACGTCATCGATTATTTTTTTAAATTGGAACACCCCGTTTATTTAATTTTTTTCGTATATTCATTGTCTATCTGACGGTATACTAATATTAGGAAAATAAAGAAATACAGGGTGAGAAAAAATTATTAATTATTTTATATTTACAACGGAAATCGTTACAATAAATAATCAAATTCGTTACCTTCTGCAAGAATACAATGTAATAGACAGAAAACAAATCTTTCTAGAACTTTGCTATCGTTTCTGAATATATTTGTGAAATATTTACTCGTATTCGTTCTTTCAAATTATCTGATCTTTCCGGCTTCTTACATAAACTTTGCTCTTCAGATAACCTCAGAGGAAAAAATCGAGAGGAGTTGAATCAGGAGATCTAGTTGGCCATTAGATTTACCCTCTCCGACCTATTTAGGTAATTGTGTACATTGATAGCATAATGAGGTTGTAAATATAAAATAATTTTTTCCCACCCTGTATCACTTTATTTTCCTAATATTAGTATATGGTCAGATAGACAATGGATATACCTCCCAGAAAAAAAATTAAACAGGTTGTCTTCCTATTTAAAAAATAATCGATGACGTCACCACAACTACGCGGATGACGTCACAAACTCGGTATGTATATCAAGAGATGTCAATTTGAAAATAAAAATCGACCTGTCTCAGGATTTCCCTTAAAATTCATATGCGTTAGAGATAATGAATTTATTCCATACATTTCCACCATACTGTATATTCCATAGAATCAAGAGTTAAGGCATTGTTCAATGTTTTGCAAACACATTTCAATAGGGAACTGAGGTAGTTTCGATAATTTTTTGGATCTACCAATCTGATTTCTTGAAAAATCATTGAAGATACTAATCTGGCCAATCGTGCAAACCTATAAGTGAGGGCACAGATCACTATTTTCGGTGAAGACAAATTTTATTGGAAAAAGGGTGTTGGTGCGAGCCGTGTTCTCAATGTAGTAGAAAAATTCCTGCCGTGATTATCTCGCAGTTCAATCGAACTAATTTATCACTGCCTAGTCCATTCAGCTGATGGACTTGAAAAATATTGAATCCAACCGCCCTTTTCAAGGCGACGGCAACGATCTAACCCCCAACTCCAAGAAACTGTACAACATCGGCAAAGAGCTCGACAAGCTGGGCAGGATCATCAACGACATGACACCTGTCAGCGAGTTGCCGTTCAATGTCAGGCCCACCTCCCGGAAGGAGAAGAACAAGCTGGCCTCCAGAGCTTGCAGGCTCAAGAAGAAGGCGCAGCACGAAGCCAACAAGATCAAACTGAACGGATTGGAGTTTGAACACAGTGGGTTTTCTTTGGTGATGAGATTATTCGATTGATTTTGACGTGCCGGTATTTTCAGGGCGGTTTTTGAACGCTGTCAACCAAGGAAGGCAGATACTCAGCAGCAAACTGATAGAGACTTCACAGGAGAGACAGGAAGATCTCACGATGAGTTTGGAAAAGCTTTTGAAAAGTTGTTCAAGTAAGTTTCTGATGATGCTATTTATATAATATCGGTTGTTCGTATTTGTTCGGAAATCTCTAACCAAGAAATGAGCGAAACTAATTAAGAAAACTTGAACATTTCTTTCGGATGCTACAGTTTTGAATCGATATATTTTATTATACTATCTATAAATTAGATAATTATGGGACTTTGAGCATGTGACGTCTCTTGACCTATACGATGCGGCTCGCGATTTACTGGTTTGCGTCACATATGTCTAAAAATATTGCATTCTTCTTATTATTTACAGTTATAACCCCCAATTAAAGGTTTTTTGGCTAAAGTGATGGATGAGTCTTGTTATTATGGTCCGCCGGTTCTTTTCAAAATTTGTATCTGGTGGTTTCGACATTTCTAGCAATCAAAATTTCAAGGTGGCGGATGAGTTTTGTGGTTCTGTTCAAATTTGGATTGAAGGTGGTTTTTGAGTCTGAGATCAGGATTTTCTTGGCAAAATTCAAAACGGTGTCTACAAGATGGCGACGGGTTATACTATTATGACCCGATTCGATTCGATTCAATTCAAAATTCGAATTCATTGAGATGACTCATTTCACCGCTTAGCCTTTACGGTTTGTTCGTTATGAGAACCTGATTTACAAAATCTTTCCTTTGACTTTTTTATTGACTTTTTTCTGGTTGGTGTCTCACTACTCGTTTCCTGTGGCAAACCCATGAATTGAAATCATGCTGAGCGGGTTTTGACGTCATTTCGTGATGAGGCACTCCATTGTGTCGATTTCAGAATGTTAGTAGAAAGGTTTGCACAAATTTGGTTCCGTTCTGATGAATTCGATTTTTTTGATAGATTTATGACTGTCCTCACAAGAAACTATAAGTTAAAGTGGCCTGAGGATTTATGTGATTCGTTCGGCATGTTTTAATAAACCACAAAACAGAAAAATTATTAACACGCACTTGACACAGTCAATTCAATTCACACTTATTCTCGAACAACTAAGAAGCTTTTGGCACTAGAAATCCATTGGAAACGATGAAAGTTGAATGATACAGCAAACATGAACACTAAGAAAAAACAAGAGAATGTCACAAACAGCAAGAAAAACCGTGAAAAACGAGAAAAGTCGCAGGTACCCTGATGACGTCAAATTATGACGCATATCCGCGCATGCGCAGGTATTGTATAATCGTTGAACACCGACAACGTCGCACATTTTGACATGATGACGTAACTATACTTGATTATGAATATTTGTGAATTTCAGAGGTTAGGATCGCCGGCCACACCACTGAGTACGTGAATAAAGTGTTGGATAAGTTGAAAAATGGCGTCAATACTACCGCAAGGATCGACGACGACTCGTAAACTATCGGGACACCAAAAACTGGGAATCAAAACTCAAAGTGCATTTTTATCGCGATCGAAAGACAACACGCCTTTTTTGTCACTTTCAGGATGGGGGTAGAATGACTTTCGGTAACGGATCTGTACATCACACCGGGTGTTTGTCAAACGTGTGGTATTTGAAGCGTTTTCCAAAATTTCGGGATCGTACGTAAGCGGATGTGCCATTTTCCTCAATGTTGCGATATTGACCAGAATTTTGACTCGATTTCGGAATTTTAAGTGGCCACTGTACATTTTTTGTTTGGACTGTTATATTGGGCAGCCGTTTCAAAACAGGCTAACCTGCCTTAATATAGCGAAAATCAGTCGAATTAACTGGAGAAATGCTCTTCACAGGTTATGACACAAAAGTAGCTCATGAATTAACAGGGTGTTTTGAAATAGGTTAGGTTAGGTTATTACAGACGATTGTATAGAGAGCTTGCAGAAAACTAGACTGATGAAATACTTAGTGGGAACACGCAACTTTTTGGCATCACTTTGTGAAACCAATGCACTACTAGTAAAGAGCATTCCGGAAGTGAATTCGCAGACATTTGAAAATTATCAGCTAAAATATAACAAAAGTACAGGATGGAACAAATCCGCTAACGTGCGATGACGAAAGAGACCCGGTATAGAATATCTTGCTTGGGATCATGGGAAATGATGTTTGGATGGGATGTGCTGCCGTCAATAGAATTATATTCATTTATTGGTTGTCGATACAATTGACCTTTCCCAGAATAGAAAGTTATCATGGCGGATTTTGACATTCGACAGATTTAGGGAAAAATCTGGGGAAAAACTTGACAGTTGAGAAAATAAGTGTTCCATGTTAAAATTGAATTGAAATGGAAACAAATCCAAATTCCAGAATATCGATAGATATTTCTTAGAATTAAAAGACACAAAGAAAGAGTATATTATTCTAGAATTTGGATTTGTTCACATTTCATTTAAATTTCGACATAAAACATTTATTTTGTCAATTGTCAAATTATTCCCTAGATTTTTCCCTAAATCTGTCAAATGTCGAAATCCGCCATGACAACTTTCTATTCTGGGAAGGGTCAATTGACATATTGCGTGAAAGTTTTCCATATTGAATACAATAAAGCAAAAAAAAAGGGTGATGATGTTGATATAATGAATAGACAGGAAATATGAGGGTCAGTGAGGTAACTTCCTCCAACAAAATATGTGAGGTTTGGCCAGAGTTTCACAGGTTTTTGGAGATGTCTTCAGATATTGAAAGTGATTTTGTTTAATTCTCAATCTGTATTAGGTTTCCCCGTATTGGTTGTTATTTGTAGCAATATTTTCGATATTCATGGATCGACATTTGAAAGCATCACCGTGAAGTCTTTTGAAGTCGACCATTTCGAAAAACTTGTTATAACCCAACAATTTTCTGTATAATCTTAAACATTTTTTTTGTCAACGAAATATGCTGATCTTTTGTTTCATATTTTCATCCTTTTGGAATAATATGTTATGTTGCAACATGAAGAATTGTTTCTGGAAATCTCTTGATTCTTGAGAGCAACCGTTTCTTTGTTTTTCTGTGAAAAAATTACTTTCGAGGTATGTTGGATATCTTCGAATTCTGCTGAAAGTTGGTACAAGTACCGATAATTTCAAAAACATGGGATCAGATATTTGCCTTGATGTTAATTATACCCCTGCTGTTGCTTTGAATTTGAAGTATTGTGTCCTACTAGAAACACCCAGTATTTTACGTGTATATAATAATTCACTGTTTGATATTTTTTTTTGTTGAAATTCCGGCAGTACCTATATCAATAGCTTTAATTGTTATTTATGTTATCGAGATGAGTACTATGTAATGAATTGTTACCATCTAAATATTTTATGTTTTTTATGAGGTTATTTTTAGAATTCTATTTTAATAAACGATTTGACACATTTAAGAATTTCGCTTCATTTATATTCCTATGGCGATATGAATGCGACATCTTACGGTCTTGAGGACAACTGCTACTGTTGAATTTGAATGCTGGTCACGTGATACTGATGCGAGTTTATTCCGTTAGATGGCGTATTGCTCAGCTTTGGAACAGCTCGAGTAGCTGCTAGCAAGAGATTAAAAGAAAAATGAGAACCACTACAAAATATTGAAAATAACGAGAAGCTGATGTCAGAAATCATGACAGATTAGACAGAGAAATCAAAGAAACATTTCATTCGAAGCAAAATAACCACAGAAGCTTCATCTATGCCACTGAACTATGGTGGCAGATATTGTAGCGCCATCTAAGCTCTACTCATGGAACCTCATGAAAAGTCACATCTTGTTCGCAGTTTACTAATCTCTGGGTCAGTGGCCATCTATCAATGTTGGCTCAAATATTTCGAAAGCGCACTGATTAGCGTCCTCTACTATCGTTGAAGTGTTCACTGATAAAAAGATCTCTAAATTTATACACGTTCGAATTGTAGCTTAGCTTGGCTGGTGGAATGTAGATGGAGACAGTGTTGATGACAGAGATGGATAGAAAATTGAATGGCCCTTGAAACATGACAACACGTGTGGCGTTGATTGATATTAGCCCTATATCAATCAAGTACGTGGATAATTGCTAAAAAAAAGCGCGGTGTTCAACCAAATTTACAGGTTACTGCATCAATACGATAGCATCGAATGTCATCCATCCGTTAGATTCGAACACGATTGAAACAAAATTTTCAAATATTTTTCGATACATCGTATATGAGAGAACTTTGAGAGAACTTCGACACGCCCCGAACTGATATTAAATTGTTTTGAGTCTAGAAATTTTCTGTTGGTTGCCACAGTGGCGGATTTACACGTTTGCCGCCAGTAGGCTATTGAAATTTTGCCGCCCCTACCGACTTTTACGATTCGATACCCTAGTTCACAATATTATTAACCTTTTCACTGCGAGAACCTGATTATACCAATCAGAAAAGGTGATTTTTTATTTATTTCGCATTTCTAGGAGATGTCAATTTATTGCTAGCCGAGACGTGTGAAAATTATTATAAAGTTGTTGTGCTTTCTCTTCGGGAATCGTATAAATCAATAAGCTTACTTTTTACCTGGCAAAACTATCGAAATAACATATAGATAATTCGTCGTTGAATTTACAAAGGGGTATATATGGATAAGAACAATTTCTTACGGTTTACTAGTCTTTCATGATTGTCGATCACTATCGGAATAAAAGTTGATCCATTTTCTGAAAGATCAGGAATTGATGTACTTACTCCACTTTGGGAGCAAATGAATCAGCTTCTGTTCAAGTTGTCATCCGGGAAAAAAACTACGCCATTTTATATACGCCCTTTTGTAAATTCAACGACGAATTGTAACTTTTCGATGTTTCCGTATTCACATTAATGGAAGTCAAGTATTTTACTTCGAATTCATTATTCATTTATAATGAAATTTTTTTTTCTCATCACGATTTATTCGATTGAAGAAAGGGATTCTATAGAAAATAACAAATGGATTGGTGTGAGCGAAGTTGAAAATTGGCCCATCTGTTCGGAAGTTAAGGCGATTTGAAAAATTCGAGATGTTTTTTTTATATTTCGGTTTTTTCGATTGAACAATCGTATTCTATGGACAAAAACAAGCAGATTGGTATGTTCGAAGTTGAAAATTTGTCAATCTGTTCTGAAATTATGGCGATTTGAAAAATTCGAGAAGTTTTTTTTTATATTTCGGTTTTTTCGATTGAACAATCGTATTCTATGGACAAAAACAAGCAGATTGGTGTGTTCGAAGTTGAACATTGGTCAATCTGTTCTGAAATTATGGCGATTTGAAAAATTCGAGAAGTTTTTTTTTATATTTTGGTTTTTTCGATTGAACAATCGTATTCTATGGACAAAAACAAGCAGATTGGTGTGTTCGAAGTTGAAAATTGGTCAATCTGTTCTGAAATTATGGCGATTTGAAAAATTCGAGATGTTTTTTTTATATTTCGGTTGTTTCGATTGAACAATCTATGGACGAAAACAAGCAGATTGGTGTGTTCGAATTTGAACATTGGTCAATCTGTTCTGAAATTATGGCGATTTGAAAAATTCGAGATGTTTTTTTTTATATTTCGGTTTTTTCGATTGAACAATCGTATTCTATGGACAAAAACAAGCAGATTGGTGTGTTCGAAGTTGAAAATTGGTCAATCTGTTCTGAAATTATGGCGATTTGAAAAATTCGAGAAGTATTTTTTTATATTTCGGTTTTTTCGATTGAACAATCGTATTCTATGGACAAAAACAAGCAGATTGGTGTGTTCGAAGTTGAAAATTGGTCAACCTGTTCTGAAATTATGGCGATTTGAAAAATTCGAGAAGTTTTTTTTATATTTCGGTTTTTTCGATTGAACAATCGTATTCTATGGACAAAAACAAGCAGATTGGTGTGTTCGAAGTTGAAAATTGGTCAACCTGTTCTGAAATTATGGCGATTTGAAAAATTCGAGAAGTTTTTTTTATATTTCGGTTTTTTCGATTGAACAATCGTATTCTATGGACAAAAACAAGCAGATTGGTGTGTTCGAAGTTGAAAATTGGTCAATCTGTTCTGAAATTATGGCGATTTGAAAAATTCGAGAAGTTTTTTTTTATATTTCGTTTTTTTCGATTGAACAATCGTATTCTATGGACAAAAACAAGCAGATTGGTGTGTTCGAAGTTGAAAATTGGTCAACCTGTTCTGAAATTATGGCGATTTGAAAAATTCGAGAAGTTTTTTTTATATTTCGGTTTTTTCGATTGAACAATCGTATTCTATGGACAAAAACAAGCAGATTGGTGTGTTCGAGGTTGAAAATTGGTCAATCTGTTCTGAAATTATGGCGATTTGAAAAATTCGAGATGTTTTTTTTTATATTTCGGTTTTTTCGATTGAACAATCGTATTCTATGGACAAAAACAAGCATATTGGTGTGTTCGAAGTTGAAAATTGGTCAATCTGTTCTGAAATTATGGCGATTTGAAAAATTCGAGATGTTTTTTTTCATATTTCGGTTTTTTCGATTGAACAATCGTATTCTCTGGACAAAAACAAGCAGATTGGTGTGTTCGAAGTTGAAAATTGGTCAATCTGTTCTGAAAATATGGCGATTTGAAAAATTCGAGATGTTTTTTTTTATATTTCGGTTTTTTCGATTGAACAATCGTATTCTATGGACAAAAACAAGCAGATTGGTGTGTTCGAAGTTGAAAATTGGTCAATCTGTTCTGAAATTATGGCGATTTGAAAAATTCGAGATGTTTTTTTTTATATTTCGGTTTTTTCGATTGAACAATCGTATTCTATGGACAAAAACAAGCAGATTGGTGTGTTCGAAGTTGAAAATTGGTCAATCTGTTCTGAAATTATGGCGATTTGAAAAATTCGAGATGTTTTTTTTTATATTTCGGTTTTTTCGATTGAACAATCGTATTCTATGGACAAAAACAAGCAGATTGGTGTGTTCGAGGTTGAAAATTGGTCAATCTGTTCTGAAATTATGGCGATTTGAAAAATTCGAGATGTTTTTTTTTATATTTCGGTTTTTTCGATTGAACAATCGTATTCTATGGACAAAAACAAGCATATTGGTGTGTTCGAAGTTGAAAATTGGTCAATCTGTTCTGAAATTATGGCGATTTGAAAAATTCGAGATGTTTTTTTTCATATTTCGGTTTTTTCGATTGAACAATCGTATTCTCTCATCAATTCTCATTTTTTTCGATTGAACAATCGTATTCTATGGACAAAAACAAGCAGATTGGTGTGTTCGAGGTTGAAAATTGGTCAATCTGTTCTGAAATTATGGCGATTTGAAAAATTCGAGATGTTTTTTTTTATATTTCGGTTTTTTCGATTGAACAATCGTATTCTATGGACAAAAACAAGCATATTGGTGTGTTCGAAGTTGAAAATTGGTCAATCTGTTCTGAAATTATGGCGATTTGAAAAATTCGAGATGTTTTTTTTCATATTTCGGTTTTTTCGATTGAACAATCGTATTCTCTGGACAAAAACAAGCAGATTGGTGTGTTCGAAGTTGAAAATTGGTCAATCTGTTCTGAAAATATGGCGATTTGAAAAATTCGAGATGTTTTTTTTTATATTTCGGTTTTTTCGATTGAACAATCGTATTCTATGGACAAAAACAAGCAGATTGGTGTGTTCGAAGTTGAAAATTGGTCAATCTGTTCTGAAATTATGGCGATTTGAAAAATTCGAGATGTTTTTTTTTATATTTCGGTTTTTTCGATTGAACAATCGTATTTTATGGACAAAAACAAGCAGATTGGTGTGTTCGAAGTTGAAAATTGGTCAATCTGTTCTGAAATTATGGCGATTTGAAAAATTCGAGATGTTTTTTTTTATATTTCGGTTTTTTCGATTGAACAATCGTATTCTATGGACAAAAACAAGCAGATTGGTGTGTTCGAAGTTGAAAATTGGTCAATCTGTTCTGAAATTATGGCGATTTGAAAAATTCGAGATGTTTTTTTTTATATTTCGGTTTTTTCGATTGAACAATCGTATTCTATGGACAAAAACAAGCAGATTGGTGTGTTCGAAGTTGAAAATTGGTCAATCTGTTCTGAAATTATGGCGATTTGAAAAATTCGAGATGTTTTTTTTTTATATTTCGGTTTTTTCGATTGAACAATCGTATTCTATGGACAAAAACAAGCAGATTGGTGTGTTCGAAGTTGAAAATTGGTCAATCTGGTCTGAAATTATGGCGATTTGAAAAATTCGAGATGTTTTTTTTTGTATTTCGGTTTTTTCGATTGAACAATCGTATTCTATGGACAAAAACAAGCAGATTGGTGTGTTCGAGGTTGAAAATTGGTCAATCTGTTCTGAAATTATGGCGATTTGAAAAATTCGAGATGTTTTTTTTCATATTTCGGTTTTTTCGATTGAACAATCGTATTCTCTGGACAAAAACAAGCAGATTGGTGTGTTCGAAGTTGAAAATTGGTCAATCTGTTCTGAAATTATGGCGATTTGAAAAATTCGAGATGTTTTTTTTTATATTTCGGTTTTTTCGATTGAACAATCGTATTCTATGGACAAAAACAAGCAGATTGGTGTGTTCGAAGTTGAAAATTGGTCAATCTGTTCTGAAATTATGGCGATTTGAAAAATTCGAGATGTTTTTTTTTATATTTCGGTTTTTTCGATTGAACAATCGTATTCTATGGACAAAAACAAGCAGATTGGTGTGTTCGAAGTTGAAAATTGGTCAATCTGTTCTGAAATTATGGCGATTTGAAAAATTCGAGATGTTTTTTTTATATTTCGGTTTTTTCGATTGAACAATCGTATTCTATGGACAAAAAAAGGCAGATTGGTGTGTTCGAAGTTGAAAATTGGTCAATCTGGTCTGAAATTATGGCGATTTGAAAAATTCGAGATGTTTTTTTTTGTATTTCGGTTTTTTCGATTGAACAATCGTATTCTATGGACAAAAACAAGCAGATTGGTGTGTTCGAGTTGAAAATTGGTCAATCTGTTCTGAAATTATGGCGATTTGAAAAATTCGAGATGTTTTTTTTTATATTTCGGTTTTTTCGATTGAACAATCGTATTCTATGGACAAAAACAAGCAGATTGGTGTGTTCGAGGTTGAAAATTGGTCAATCTGTTCTGAAATTATGGCGATTTGAAAAATTCGAGATGTTTTTTTTCATATTTTGGTTTTTTCGATTGAACAATCGTATTCTATGGACAAAAACAAGCAGATTGGTGTGTTCGAAGTTGAAAATTGGTCAATCTGTTCTGAAATTATGGCGATTTGAAAAATTCGAGATGTTTTTTTTTTATATTTCGGTTTTTTCGATTGAACAATCGTATTCTATGGACAAAAACAAGCAGATTGGTGTGTTCGAAGTTGAAAATTGGTCAATCTGTTCTGAAATTATGGCGATTTGAAAAATTCGAGATGTTTTTTTTTATATTTCGGTTTTTTCGATTGAACAATCGTATTATATGGACAAAAACAAGCAGATTGGTGTGTTCGAAGTTGAAAATTGGTCAATCTGTTCTGAAATTATGACGATTTGAAAAATTCGAGATGTTTTTTTTTATATTTCGGTTTTTTCGATTGAACAATCGTATTCTATGGACAAAAACAAGCAGATTGGTGTGTTCGAAAGTGAAACTTGGTCAATCTGTTCTGAAATTATGGCGATTTGAAAAATTCGAGATGTTTTTTTTTATATTTCGGTTTTTTCGATTGAACAATCGTATTCTATGGACAAAAACAAGCAGATTGGTGTGTTCGAAGTTGAAAATTGGTCAATCTGTTCTGAAATTATGGCGATTTGAAAAATTCGAGATGTTTTTTTTTATATTTCGGTTTTTTCGATTGAACAATCGTATTCTATGGACAAAAACAAGCAGATTGGTGTGTTCGAAGTTGAAAATTGGTCAATCTGTTCTGAAATTATGGCGATTTGAAAAATTCGAGATGTTTTTTTTATATTTCGGTTTTTTCGATTGAACAATCGTATTCTATGGACAAAAACAAGCAGATTGGTGTGTTCGAAGTTGAAAATTGGTCAATCTGTTCTGAAATTATGGCGATTTGAAAAATTCGAGATGTTTTTTTTTATATTTCGGTTTTTTCGATTGAACAATCGTATTCTATGGACAAAAACAAGCAGATTGGTGTGTTCGAAGTTGAAAATTGGTCAATCTGTTCTGAAATTATGGCGATTTGAAAAATTCGAGATGTTTTTTTTTATATTTCGGTTTTTTCGATTGAACAATCGTATTCTATGGACAAAAACAAGCAGATTGGTGTGTTCGAAGTTGAAAATTGGTCAATCTGTTCTGAAATTATGGCGATTTGAAAAATTCGAGATGTTTTTTTTTATATTTCGGTTTTTTCGATTGAACAATCGTATTCTATGGACAAAAACAAGCAGATTGGTGTGTTCGAAGTTGAAAATTGGTCAATCTGTTCTGAAATTATGGCGATTTGAAAAATTCGAGATGTTTTTTTTTATATTTCGGTTTTTTCGATTGAACAATCGTATTCTATGGACAAAAACAAGCAGATTGGTGTGTTCGAAGTTGAAAATTGGTCAATCTGTTCTGAAATTATGGCGATTTGAAAAATTCGAGATGTTTTTTTTTATATTTCGGTTTTTTCGATTGAACAATCGTATTCTATGGACAAAAACAAGCAGATTGGTGTGTTCGAAGTTGAAAATTGGTCAATCTGTTCTGAAATTATGGCGATTTGAAAAATTCGAGATGTTTTTTTTATATTTCGGTTTTTTCGATTGAACAATCGTATTCTATGGACAAAAAAAGGCAGATTGGTGTGTTCGAAGTTGAAAATTGGTCAATCTGGTCTGAAATTATGGCGATTTGAAAAATTCGAGATGTTTTTTTTTGTATTTCGGTTTTTTCGATTGAACAATCGTATTCTATGGACAAAAACAAGCAGATTGGTGTGTTCGAAGTTGAAAATTGGTCAATCTGTTCTGAAATTATGGCGATTTGAAAAATTCGAGATGTTTTTTTTTATATTTCGATTTTTTCGATTGAACAATCGTATTCTATGGACAAAAACAAGCAGATTGGTGTGTTCGAGGTTGAAAATTGGTCAATCTGTTCTGAAATTATGGCGATTTGAAAAATTCGAGATGTTTTTTTTCATATTTTGGTTTTTTCGATTGAACAATCGTATTCTATGGACAAAAACAAGCAGATTGGTGTGTTCGAAGTTGAAAATTGGTCAATCTGTTCTGAAATTATGGCGATTTGAAAAATTCGAGATGTTTTTTTTTATATTTCGGTTTTTTCGATTGAACAATCGTATTCTATGGACAAAAACAAGCAGATTGGTGTGTTCGAAGTTGAAAATTGGTCAATCTGTTCTGAAATTATGGCGATTTGAAAAATTCGAGATGTTTTTTTTTATATTTCGGTTTTTTCGATTGAACAATCGTATTATATGGACAAAAACAAGCAGATTGGTGTGTTCGAAGTTGAAAATTGGTCAATCTGTTCTGAAATTATGACGATTTGAAAAATTCGAGATGTTTTTTTTTATATTTCGGTTTTTTCGATTGAACAATCGTATTCTATGGACAAAAACAAGCAGATTGGTGTGTTCGAAAGTGAAACTTGGTCAATCTGTTCTGAAATTATGGCGATTTGCAAAATTCGAGAAGTTTTTTTTTATATTTCGGTTTTTTCGATTGAACAATCGTATTCTATGGACAAAAACAAGCAGATTGGTGTGTTCGAAGTTGAAAATTGGTCAATCTGTTCTGAAATTATGGCGATTTGAAAAATTCGATATGTTTTTTTTATATTTCGGTTTTTTCGATTGAACAATCGTATTCTATGGACAAAAACAAGCAGATTGGTGTGTTCGAAGTTGAAAATTGGTCAATCTGTTCTGAAATTATGGCGATTTGAAAAATTCGAGATGTTTTTTTTTTTATATTTCGGTTTTTTCGATTGAACAATCGTATTCTATGGACAAAAACAAGCAGATTGGTGTGTTCGAAGTTGAAAATTGGTCAATCTGTTCTGAAATTATGGCGATTTGAAAAATTCGAGATGTTTTTTTTATATTTCGGTTTTTTCGATTGAACAATCGTATTCTATGGACAAAAACAAGCAGATTGGTGTGGTCGAAGTTGAAAATTGGTCAATCTGTTCTGAAATTATGGCGATTTGAAAAATTCGAGATGTTTTTTTTTTATATTTCGGTTTTTTCGATTGAACAATCGTATTCTATGGACAAAAACAAGCAGATTGGTGTGTTCGAAGTTGAAAATTGGTTTCCGCACAATTTGGTTTTCAGATTCGTGATCAGGAAGCCAAAATACGTAAGTTAGGCCAACAATTCAAAAAAAAATAAGACATCGTCACCTAACGGAAGAATTACCCAAGCTATACCGAAAATAAAGCAGAATATTCAAGAAAAAATCTGACAGTTGGCATATATGATACTAAAAACACAGATAAGTTGACATGTGACATTGTAAACAATGTTGTTTCGAATAAATAATAGTTTTTTCGCTAAAAAGTGTTGAAAACAAGTGAAATATGAGCGTGTGGTGTGGTAGTTGAGAAAAGGATGAATTTTTTGTGTTTTCAACAGCAGAAATTCGAAATTTCAAATGGTGTTTTCCGAAATCCTGAAATACTTGATCAGGATGCCAGTATATACAACTTTTTTTTTGACTCATAGAAGTGCGGTAAACGAAAATCTCTCACATCAGTCATGGAAACTCCAGTGTGCATATAGTTTCGCCTCCACCTCTCGTGATTAGACAACAAATCCCGTAAACATCACTTAACCCAATGGTAATAATTATCGTGAACACCATCGCGATTCTCGGTGGATAAAAAGTCCGCGGATCCTCATCATCGGCGCCAGCAACGGTTCGAAAGATGTGGGCGAAAAACGAGAGACGCACGAGAGTCAGCGCCACCTTCTCGGCCGATTGTCGCTTTTTCCGTTCCTCTTTTGCTGCGCTCACTGATGTGAAGTCTGCTCACCCACACTGTCGTCAGGTGAGACAGGCGGCTGAATGATGAACCAGGAGCGGATTCTGATGGAGAAATGGTTTTTCGATTTTTAAATAAAAATCCGACACCCTCTGAAGAAGGCTTTTAGAATAGGCAATACACTATTTTTCAAAAATTATATATGTGAAACGCGGGCCTCCAGAGAATACGTCGATATTTTTTTGAAATTTTTATTTTCAAGGGTTTTTCCAACATCGGCATTCAAAAATCGAAAATTCTCCATCCTTTTCTAAAAACGTGACGTCACCTGGTAGGTTGGTTTAGGTTCTGTTCCATTAATCGAAGTGGAAGAACAATTGACAATCTCTGTCATCTTTGACAGATGGCGGTAAAAAATTACTGGGCGATTTCAATTCTTCCTGCGAAAATATATTCGGATGATTAAAGGTAAGTTACTATTGAGTTTTATTTCATTGTTAAGCGTTCATTATACTGACTTGTTAAGCGTTCATTATACTGACCCCTTTTTTAAGACAGTTTAAGCATTCAAGACTTGTGCTTCATGTAGCAACACTAATGTGGATGCTCGAAAGACATATTTGTACTCCAAACTTGGTGTTTTCCAGTAGGACAACACATCAGGTACATCTGCAAGTAATTGCTGTGATGATAATTTTGATCCAAGTTAAAATTCTTATTCTTTGAATCTATGTACATGAACATCATGAGAACCTGTGAAGTGTAAGCACAAAGTATTTTAGTAATAGGAATAAGCTAATAAACCAAATCTTTATTGTCATGCACTTCTGTAAATAATAAATGTATTTTCCTAAATCCTCAGTTATTCTTAGTACATACTCTATCTATGATGTGAGTTTGAATATGAGATTTCTTCTTCACATTATATTGTGAATATGTAATAATAATATCAACTTGTGTTGTTTATTAAATATATTATCAGATGCACCACTACACTTGCCTACTTTTCCCAGACAATGAAGTTATTAATTGAATTAATTCTTCATTTTCATTTCTCTATTTTATGGTGTCTCTGAGTTCAATCGTCTCATTGACTTTGCTGAGGTGGTATTGAAAATTCTATAGAAATATTATTAACTCATATAAAATACCTGACTTGTGACTTGCGTTATATAGACGATAAACAATCAATTGATGCGCCCTTTTGAATTAGTTTTGTTATCGAAAAAAATTTGAATTAAAAATTGACATATTGTCGTCTGACTTATCTGCCATCACTTTTATGTCAAAAATTCTTCTTCCCTATTATTTTCGATATTTTTACGATACCATCCAGATCTACCAGGTGACGTCAGCAGAAATATGGTGCTGTCAAATAATTATTTTTGATTTCGATTTTCTCGAGCATAAAAGAATATTCCGATTTAATTTTGATGGCATATCGGTAGTAGTTTAGTAAGGTATCGGAAAATGACCATCAATTCTGCTGAAGCTTTAGAGGTTTATGACGAACCACGACTTTGAGTAATTTGCGGGGATGGAAGGTTCCAACAATTTACTAATTACTAAAAAACTTTCGGAATCAGAATCAGAGTTCAGATGATTCAGATAGTTAATGATTCGAGATTAGAGTTGTCTGTCAGTTAGTAGTGCAGCAATGGATGCTCAGACAAAGTTCCTGTGTTCGTTATCTCAGTGCCGTTCTCGTGAGGTGTAAAACAACTGAACGTGAATTCATAAAACATTGAACGATAGATTCTCTTCAAACAGTTCGGTTTTCGTCCAATAAATATGTCATCTTGTTGTGCCGGTATTCATTTCAATGGTCGAAATAGTTATATAGCTGAAGAAATCATCTATAAAGATACTAAAATTATTGTGGTCACCCACCGAACATGTGAGAAATGCTATTTATATTTTCCAAGTCTGCTTGTCTAAGGATAAATAGATATTTTTACTATCAGATAATTGTCTTAATTTCTGCACCTACCATTGTTTCTCCTGCTCAAATATTCATGAACTCAGTAAAAGAAGTAATATTGTTACGATCCTGTATAGGTCAATTTGAATCGCCAAAATCGATGTTCATCAGGAAACTCTTGAAAGGATGAAGGATGAAGGATGAAGGATGAAGGATGAAGGATGAAGGATGAAGGATGAAGGATGAAGGATGAAGGATGAAGGATGAAGGATGAAGGATGAAGGATGAAGGATGAAGGATGAAGGATGAAGGATGAAGGATGAAGGATGAAGGATGAAGGATGAAGGATGAAGGATGAAGGATGAAGGATGAAGGATGAAGGATGAAGGATGAAGGATGAAGGATGAAGGATGAAGGATGAAGGATGAAGGATGAAGGATGAAGGATGAAGGATGAAGGATAAAGGATAAAGGATAAAGGATAAAGGATGAAGGATGAAGGATGAAGGATGAAGGATGAAGGATGAAGGATGAAGGATGAAGGATGAAGGATGAAGGATGAAGGATGAAGGATGAAGGATGAATGATGAAGTATCAAGGATCAAGGATCGAGGATGAAGGATGAAGTATCAAGGATCAAGGATGAAGGATCGAGGATCAAGGATTAAGGATCGAGGTGTGTCTGAAGGATAAGATGAATTGCTGTCAATAAGACGGCTTTCTTTCTGAACGCAATACAACGAGTTTATTGGAAAAAACAATGAGTGTATTATCTGAAGATGGAGCAATGAAAGACAAGTACACCCAGAAATTTATCGCTGAAGAAGAAAGTGTAATTGAACAAGCACCAGATTCTAAACAAGAAATGAATCTTTTTTTGCGGTCATGCTGGATCATGTATCGAAGTTGACTTATGACACGAAGCACAAATGTCTGTTCTGGCGTCCAATATATTCCGTGGTCTTCATTTTTTGAGACAACAATTGAATCTACTATCGAAATTCTCCTAAGGGAAATACTACCATTCCACACTTATGGTGATGAATAATATTGAATATATTATGTTTGAACACGCTGTGGAATGATATCAACACTTGGTGAGCATCCCCAATATCGACCTTTTCTGAGTAGCTGGCCCCCTACGATGTGGAGAATTTATGTTATGTAAAAATATGGTAATGTTAGTCTAAGTTATTGTCATTTTCGTTCCTGAATAATTAAGAATGGCGGCCATCCTCAAAAATGTTTTTCTAAAGGGTTTCGAATTGTTGCAGGGTGTGGCCAAATCCTTTATTTCACTGAAAAGGGTACAATGAGTTGAAAATATCAAAATTGAAACGTTCTTGTTTTGCTATTCCAAACTTGGTAACATTGCCTAGAAATAATCGGTACCTTACGCACGAAAACAACGCTCATAAAACAACACAATCGACAATGACATTGACATTATTGACAGCACAAGATCTGAGGCCTACTCAAAATGATTCTTTGAAGAAACAATCGATATATCCGATGTGATAGTAATGATGATCGGTTGTTGAATATAATTCGATTCATTTGAGAAATAATATTTCAAAGGATACTACGGTGGTAGAAATCTTCAAAAGAGGCAACTACAATGTATTAAATTTATGGAAGAATTGTAGCCAAAACAACCGACCCCAAATTGAATTTTGAATTTATTGAAAGCCGAATTTCGAAAGGAATTCCGCCAATGTTGATATCATTATTGTCCATAAATAATAATAAAAGTGATGAAAATATATAAATATGTCGACAGCGCCTCTATAATAATTAATAACTTCCAAAATACATATTGTGATAAATGTAGACAAAAAACCATAATGGTTTCTCGAGGCGATGAATATTAATGCATTTTCATAAGTGTTGTTCATTATCACAAAGGCGCCGCTATGCCAAAATTCGGCGGTAAATAATAAAATCCATAAGGCATTTCGGAGCGAGACGTGGGGCTCAAATGATTTACATTTTCGGCACTGCAGGCCGTCTTCACAAACTTTATTAGGTAGGTATACGTTCGCGAGATGGATCCACTCACCTCATACTAGTTTTTTTTTGATGCGTCAGGCATTTGACTGGAATACGGGGTGGATTATAATGTTCTAGAGGCGGCTGTTACACAAACTTTACCGAAAATGAACCATATACTACTAAAACCGCAATAAAATAAACGTGACATAATAGTATGTTATGATACAAGTTCTCCAAGGGAACAAGTGCGACAACGTGTCTTATAAAACGTATCTCATAAACGATTTTTTTCTATTTTGCATAAATTTGAAGTCTTTAATTAAAAGATATAAACAGAAACATCTTCGATTGGTAACAATGATGGCATTGAAATATTTAAAATCTGACGCACAAGTCCAGCGATTTTGATTTATGCGATATCAGCGATGGAAAATGCAATGTTGTTAGTGTTTCTATTGGTCAATTCAAATCAAATCACACTCTGAATAGAAATATACCAATGAAAATATTTGGTTTTCCACTGCTAGTATCCCCAATTCAAAATCGCTCAGAAGGAAACTTTGTCAGAAGTAAGCTGGGCCTAATACTTCTGACTTTCATTTGACAGCTCGATCATACCAACCTCCGAATAATAAAAAATGCGTATCGAAAAGAGGCTATTTCGATACGCATTTGCGTTTCTTAATGACTTCATTATACAACAAAAATAGAAAAATTAATTATGCACACACCTATATTAGATAGATTCTTCGAATGGCAACCCTACATATATCTTTATACACGACTGAGTGTAAAATGATACTTTATCGCCCGGTTGTGCGGGCGTAAAATAGCACTTTACCGCCCTCGGACTACTTTCCCGCCCGCCGGGCGTAAAATGTCTGTATTGACAGCAAATATGGCTACTAGCCTATTTATTTAACCACCAGTCTGGAACATGAGCAAATTGTAAACCCTTAGTAACTTCCTTATTATAAGAGATAGGGAAAAAGTAAAAACACTCTCATGTAATGCTTTTTCCAGAGGAACATCATGGGCGTAGCAAAAATTATTTTAAAGGGGGTTAAAAGGCATTTAATAATAGTTTTATTCTTATCATGCTTGAGAGGTGAAATGGTATTTACAATACAAATACTGGTCGTGCATAAAAAGATGTATGTATATCTGGCGTAACTTGCTTTCATGGACCTAGGCATATTAATATAGCCCTATAAATGTTTTTCAAATAAACAACCCTTAACAACCCCTTCAATGTTTCCATGGCAACTGCATAGAAGCTCAGTTGCCGACCAGAACGCAGTAAATACTATGAGATGAAATTTATGAAGTAAACAACGTCTAAGATAATTTTTTCGTGAAAAATGAAATCTTGTATGCACCACGAGCGTTACCAGATACTAACGCGTTAGGATCTATATAACGCACTTGGTGAATAAATAACTATCAAAGTGCACATAGAGTTACAGAAATAATAAAAATAAGACCTGGTGGCATTACTCTTCAATTGTTTTAGCAGAAAAATCCTTGATTTGAAACAATTGAATTTCACCTCCCTACATTATCATATTTGAAACCAACATCTATCCACCTTGTATCTAGCAGTTCTTTCAAATCTGCATGCAGAGAATAATTCAAATATCTGGGCCCATTTAACTGTCATAAATCATCTGGAGGATCGGCCCATGCGTTGGAACTCGCGATCCTGTCTTGAAGTTGCAGATAACTCAGTTACAGAGATATGCAATACAAATCAATCGGATTTTCTTTTGTGTTGTCACTTGAGGTCGTCATAAGTTGTATCTGAATCATTATGCACGACGTTCAGGCCAACAGGTGATAAATTTGGGCGAAATGAAATCTGATACCAAAGACTTTGGCATGATGGCATTGTACGGCGCTGAAGATGAATGTACAAAGCAGCTATAGAGGTCAAATTAACTATTGAATATTTGTTAGCAACGAGCAGAATAGCTCAACTCAGGCATCTTGACAATAATTGTAACATATGTTTACTCATAATATCTAACGTATGTACAGGTTGTTAACAATGTTGCTAACCTAACCCAACATTGATAATAAACTCGATCGGTATTTGAGTACGTAACTACTGTCAAAATTCAACGGCAGATCTCATCAAAATCTTGTCCAGAATATCGCACTGAAATGCACCTCAACATCAGATCACTCTTATACATAGATTACTCAAACATGGATAACTCAATGACAGTATAGACCAATCAACTCTTTGGCCTCATTGGTTGTTATAAGGTTCTAGAGGGGAAGGCGGTGTGAGGTGTAAGATCATCCAAGAAGCTGTGGACAGAACAAGAGATTACCTACTTCGAACAAGTTTTTGATTTCTATAGAAGGAACAAAAGTTGGTGCCAAAACTGATCCTTGTGGAACGCTGGTGTTGATAACTATTCTTCAGATGAGTTGCCGTGTGACTGTTTCTGGAGAAAACCGAACATTGGCTAGATTGTTTTTGTTCTTTCGGAGCTGTGGTGAAATCTCTGGAATGCTTTTCTTCTATCTAGGATGGTGTAGCATTACACTCACACGATTTTCTGTCAATAACTAACGAAAAACAATAACGTTCATCACCATCACCGTTTTATTTTTCCTGTGATTTGGAAGATGAAACCTGTGAAACGTCCATTGCCATCAATCGTCCATCGAGCTGTCCAAAAATAATTGCCTCTGAAAAATTCACAGCATCGCTCAGACGGGCGGCCAGAATCTTCTCTTCTCAATGATAAAAGTTGCTGACATACATCAAGTTAGCGCTGCATTATTTATCGCTCGATAAAAGTTGAATGCTGCTTCGAAGGTAGACCACACTCCTGACAGCTTGACGATTGTCATCCATCAACTGGTTGTTCGTCATCGGAGAACACAGAAGAAGAACGCCGCGTGCCATTAGTGGTGAGTGATTGTGAAGAAGACAATGAGGGTGTGGAAAAAAAAGTGTATGCTGATTTGTTTTCCTCATTTGGTGGGAATACAATTATTATCAGTTTTGTTCCTTGATGGAATATTTCTTCTTTTTGATGTATTTTTTCTTCGGGTGAAATAATGATACTTTGAAATAAGTTAGAGTTTTATTCGGTAAGAAAATTTCACACCAAAATGTGGCTTGTTATCTTAGAGATAATTTACAAGGAACTCAAAGTGGTACGTGTTACAATCCCAAGAAGAACAGTCAATGTTGAAACTTTCACTGATAATTTCATAACATAGAATAATATATGAAATTGAATTCATATTATTTATGGGTCCCAACTCCCAATCACTCTGTAAATAATATGAATCCAAGAATATTTAGTGATCTCAATAGTGGAAGGACCGATACATAAAGATCACCAATATTTTCTTTCAACTAACTGCAAACCGAACTAAACAAATCAATGCATTTTTGTTAGACCTATTCCGAGGTGACTGTAATTAAAACCTTCATTAAAAGCGCTACAATTTCCTTGGTGGCGTTTTTTTTGTGCGGATCATCCTCAGACCACCCTCTGAAGTTCCAACAAGAGGAAAAATAATTATCTCTCCATACAAAAGGTGCAAGAGTAATAGCGCCTTTTGTGCGGCTGCAGAGCATTTATTTTAGTGAAATTTATGACCTTCGTATTTGTTGAATAAATGAGAAGGCCTTGCATTAAATGAAAAACAATAAATTAAGGAAAGGAGTTATACCTACCTGAGGTCATAATATCTGTTCCGAAGAAAACATCAACAGCGCTTCTCATTTAGTCGAAGGAATACTTTCCCCTTTCCACTAGGGGTTGTCTGCTTGGGGTCCATTGCTGTTTTAAACTTTTTGGGGTTTATTTATTTTCTGAAAAAAAAAAAACATCCAGTATTGTCAATAAGAGGAGGATATGTTCAAGTGAACGAAATAATCTACTAAACTATATAGTATATATCATCCATTGCTTACAAGATTTTCAACAGTTGATGACAGTCATTACTATGGTAAATTCTGTAATAATGACATTACGATGGTGTAATATTGGGACATCCCATCGTCTTGTTAAATTCACGTAGAGGAATCTAGCCATCATACTAGATCTAGTAAAACACAGTACAACCGTTTTTGAAATACACGCTAATTCAACAGATACATAGCTTAACTAAACTATGATTACTTAAGTTATCATAGTTTTAATCGCTCGCTCGTGTACAAATAAGAGAAACATTTTTTTTCCTCAACCGTTGGATGCAAAAACACATCTTAGTTGCACAGTAGCAATAGCTTTGTTGAAGACTTAATTTTCTGAAAATCTGCAATAACAGGATATTTCGCATAGATAATATTTTTCTAAAGCTATATTCTGCATAAATATTATGATACATTTCGCATATCATTTTTATAAACTGGCATGATACCTAGATAAACTGTTTTGAAAAGTGTTTTTAACCGCCAACTTAGTTGCAAAGCAACCCTCGAAGTCTCATTGAGACTTGTATGAGTAAGGAAGACGGGGATCTTGGCTTTTTCCGCTCCTCCCGCTAAACGATACTATAGAAAATAAATAATTATTTCCAATATCCACCGCGGGATTTGAACCAGGGCCCTCTAGACTATAAGCCAGCGATTCAACGCACTCCACCAGGCCAGTTGACAACACTGGTTGATTGTGGCATGCGCACGACTTTTTGAACCTTCAAAGTTGTTCAGATAGTTGTAGGAAAAAGTATAGTATTCTACTCGCGCATTTACCCACACATATGATTACAGCACTGGCTTTCGGCTCGTACTGCATTTTTCATCTTATGGGGTAATAGCCATCATTATGATGCGCTCATTGAATAAAATACTATTATTATTGAGATAGGTACCTTCTTGATTCCTAAAGTATCATCCCGATATGTTGTATATATGTCTAATAATAATTATTTTGTGGAAAAATTTAACGAAACAATGCTTTATTTTGAGACACGAAGAATAACCAACCCTCTACAGGATTATGTTTTCGGGAGTAGACGCGTCAGGGTGCTTCTGGGATCTGTGAGGCCGATGATAATTGTTTTTAGGCGAGAAGCCTGTGCTTCTGAAGGAGGATGGTGTTAATTTTGAAACAAAAATAAATGTGTTTTATGTCGAGTCATAAAAACAAGATGTAACTGAAAGAAGTACACCAGAGGTGAGTTGGTGGAATGCATGATGGATGGCCATA